>OX465183.1:8517282-9767282 GCA_949987655.1 Polymixis flavicincta
CATTTTATTAGCCAAGCCACCGTTTATGAGTCTAGACGTATATTTTATACGACGTGTTCTTACAAACGCGCTTACCTATAAAAAAATATCGTAATAAAGTGTACAAACATGCTGTGCTTAGAGATCAGTAGCAATAGCACAATACACATGCACACACTCACACACATTTCCGACTTCTCCATTTTTTTCGGACGGTACCGAGAGCTGCGCTTACACACGCATTCACAGGTGTTTGTACATTTGGTAACCACAAGCAAAGCGCGCGAGATAAAATACTATACTGAAATGTGCTGTGTTAACACTAGTATACGAGGAAGGAGGCGAGTGATGGAAAATCAAATACGGAAAATCATATTATTACTAAGCCGGCTTAACCTAAGAGCCTAGTTTGTACTTAATATGTCGTTCATACAATATTAACCTCTCGTCCCTTTACTTTAGCTCATAATTTGGGTTAGGGTTACTTATTTATTTGTTGTTTGTCAATGTCCATAAAATAGTGATACTCAAGGTGGATCTAATGCCTTGAGGTTTAAGTTAATATGCGTCATGTATCTGCTCATACATGCCTTCCGTTGTACGTTCGATTTCAACTAGTGTAATCAATATTCAAATATCCAGGTAGGTATTTCGAGAAAGGAGTCAATCGTGGAATTCGACTCGGCTGGGCAGCGTTCGGGAAGCTACGCAATACCTTCTCGTCCCACATACCGCAGTGTCTCAAAGACGAAAGTCTTTGACCAGTGCGTGTTACCAGTGATGACATACTCCTATGGAACCGAAACGTGATCGCTCACAATGAGCCTCATAAGAAGGGTTAAAGTCATCCGAAGGGCAATGAAGAGGGCTACGCTTGGAGTTTCCCCTACGTGATCGAATCAGGAATGAAGAGACCCGCAGGAGAACCAAGGAAACTGACATGGCAGAAGAATTGCCAAACTTGAGAGGCAGTGGGCAGGGCACATTGCTCGCAGAACAGATGGCCGATAGAGCCGATATGTTCTGGAGTGGTGACCGCGTAGCGGAACACGTAAAGTGGGTGGCCTTCCACAAGGTAGACCAATGACCTTGTAAGGTCTGCAGGAGTCCGTTGGATGCGGGAAGCACAGAACCGGTCGAAGTAGCGGAGCTTGGGAGAGGCCTATGTCCAGCAGTGGACGTCTTTCGGTGGAAATGATGATGATGAGTGTAAATGAATATGCAGCTGTATCACTATCAGATATAATTCCGTTTACTATACGTCCATATATACTATCCACAAACGTAGACAGAATTTAACATTATTCATAAGACTTACATGTCTTTGTCTTTTTGTGTATCTGTGGAGAACGTTGTTGGTTGCACATTTATATAACTTCCTATGTACTATTTATTTGTAAAATATAATGTGTAATTGTTTGTTCTTCCAAATAAATAAAAAAAAAATAAAAAAAAAAAATTACATCGACATTTCATTTTATTTGGAATTTCAGTTCTCTAACACCACCACGCAGTACTGAAAATCTCATTATAAAGTATGTACGAACGTAGTTCACTTGGTATTCACTCTGCTAACGCAAATGCGCCTCGATAAGCTCTGAGATTCGGCTGATTACGTGTCTGGATTTGCGCTGTTTTATTCTGAACTAGGCTTTACAGCGCTTCGCTTGTTCAATTGTTTTTTATTGAAGTGATAATTTCTGTAGGCACGTTGGGTATTTTTTGAGATGGGAAAAAACAATTGAACTCGCGACACTGTTTCAGTTACCGTTGCGACACCTCTGTATATAATTTAAAGGTATCGTAACCCACCTTCCAGTTCCATCATCAGACCAGCACGATGATCCTATAATTGCATTATGATCGGAATTACAATATTTTGATAGTCGCAAATGAATACGCCTACTAGAAGTCAGTGAAATTCGGATTCTTAGATGTTCTGACAAACGTGTTGAAATGCTATTTTATTCACATGTAAAATTTAAAAGAAAAACATCAGAAGGCCAATTCTCGTAACACAATCTAGTCGCAGTGTCATCTCGGCGACAAGCAAATGTCAAAAACTTGTCAAAAATGTATGGAAACTCGAGGTATTTTTGACAGATTGCGACTGAGATCAGACTGTGAACGTTCTTAAGAATTAGCAGAATTGCCCCTCAGATATCATAACAACGAGTTTAATAACGATGCTCCTACCATACCTACCATCTTTTGTATTATTTATTTTTCTTTCATGGTGACATGCGAATATAGCTGATAGCACCTATCCATCTTGCATTCTTGGACAAAAATGACACCCGCTATCATAAAACTGGCGATTGTTTTCAAATCTTTTACGGATGAGTTATACGATCGTATCTCATAGACCTTTCCTGATTAGACCCCGGAAAAATCCCGAAAAAATCGCGGAAAGTTACGGGCTAGTATCTCCGCTATCATTTGAGGGTTTTTCCTTCAGAGGTTGAACGAAGGTCGTTTCTAGCACAATAACTGCGACGAGTACGATTGCGTTTCCTAAACGCAATCGTACTCGTCGCAGTTATTGTGGGCGACATTTATTTATTATAACGCACATAACATCATGCCTTGTTTTGCCGAAGGAAAACAAGCAACACCCACGCCAATGTAATATGGGCGACCCTGTTACCATCAAAAGGGCAAAAATCTAACAAAATAAAATAAAAATTTATTTCTTAAACTCACTGTTGTTCAGATTTATTTAAGGCACACTATAAAGGTGCTCTCACACGGGCAATTTCTTGAGCAATTATTGCTCGGCAATAATCATTCTGGATCAATTAAGTGGAGCAGTCTGAAGCAACAACAATTAATTGCCGATGTGTTTCGGCAATATTCTGCAAATTTCTGATTGCTCCATATATTTCATGAGTTGTCGAATATCCAATCGGTTTGGATTTTTTTTGTCACTTGTTTTTCTATCTCGTTTGTATGTATAACTACGTCTCGTTTTTGCGAGAGGAACCGGCCGGCGGCGGAGGCGGCGGGGTAGGCGCATTGCCTAGTTTTAAATTGCTCCATATTGCTCCATATTGTGTGGCACAGTATCTCTGGTAAAAGGTTGCTACATGTTGCCATCAATTTGCCCTAAATTGCTGGATGTAGTCGTGACGTCATCATCATCATCATTTCAGCCGAAAGACGTCCACTGCTGGACATAGGCCTCCCCCAAGCTCCACCACTTCGACCGGTTCTGTGCTTCCCGCATCCAGCGGACGTCATATTTGACGAGAATTGCCCTAGATGGAGCAATTTTAGTTGCTCGAGTAAGCGCACTTTTATACCTCTGGGGTTTGTCTGAGCATACCGTGGTCTAGGATTTGATCAACAACGTGCTATTCGTGGAACTAGGTACAAAAAATAAAAATATGAATATTTAATCGTGCCATTGCATAATTACCTATGTGAACATCCTGCTCGAAGGACCACAAAATGTATAGTTCGTTCAGCTCCATTTCAATATGTTTCCCAGCCAGGACTTAGGTAGTCAACAGGAGGGTTGGTAGTCGTTTTGTCGCAGTAGGATCTTTCTTTGATCTCTTAATTAAACTATACGATACGCTATCGACTCACGATTTTAATTTGATTTAGTGACAAATTAAACCATAAAAACTTAAGCAACTTTCTTAGTTTTTAATAGGTATACTTTTACACTAATTATAAGTACTATACGTTTCGATTTTATTCAATGCATAATACAATCTTTGAAAACAATTCAACCATTTAGTTTAATGCGATTAACACCCAGCTTTGATTTATAATTCTATGTTGTGCGTTGCATGGTTTCACCACTCAACAAATAAGAGGATTAACAACGGATTATCATGTAAGCGCGCTTCGGGGTATTACGAAACCTCATATATGTATCTATCAACACACAGGCCAGTCATCATCATCATCATCATTTCAGCCGAAAGACGTCCACTGCTGGACATAGGCCTCCCCCAACAAGGGGAGGGGGTTTGCCATAATCGCCACGCTTGGCAGGCGGGTTGGCGATCGCATTATGGTGGTAAAATGCATAGAGAACGCTGCAGCCCATTCTCTAGTAAGTCCCTTAGTCGCCTCTTACGGAAGAAATGGGATGGTGCTATTCTTTTACGCCCGGACACCACACGGGACACCACACAGTCTAGTACCTAATGAAAACGATTGGCATCTTATGGCAAAGTTTTCGCTTGCCCACTTATTATTTTACTGCCTCACTGGTATAGTGGTCGCGTCGCTGAGAAGAATAAGCTTTTGCGTTCGATTCCCAGGTGGGGAAAAGTGTTATTGGGTTTATCCATCAGAAATTTCTGAGTAGCACCCCGGAGTCTGAGTTTGTGTCCGGTTGATGGCAATAGGGTCGCTCCCTATTACATGGGACTTTAACGTAACTGACAAAATTTACTTAGATTATACTAAAAAGACCTTACACGTGTGCCTTACCTTTCGAGGATAAGGTACAGGAGTGATAGCATTTTTCGGACTACGTCACAGCGGCCAAGATTTTCAGTGCCAATGAATGTTTCAAAAAGTGACATGTGCCTACTATGCAAGAAAATCGTTTTACCATTTTCAATTGTTCCACTAGTGAAAAATCAATGTCTTAACAGGTCATAACTATTAATACAAGTACTTATGCTGTTATGCTTTGATTTAAATTTTAATGGTAAGTTCGTGCTAGACACTAATGACTGTATTGTGTTTGCTTTGAAATTCTTGGTTTACTTCGTTGTTATTTATACTGTGGAACATGTTTATTATTGACGGCTTCAAATCGGTGTAACATTATTGTTAGTTCAGAATTTTATGTGAATTTTTCATCAGTCTTGCTTTAACGGTGTGGTAAATCTTCCTACTTATGCGGTTTTGTAAGATAGAGCATTTTTGATGACTGGTTAAAACATCTTTTATACCCCCAAGTAATTCCCATTATGATATCCTAAAATTATGAATGGCCACTCTAATATAAAAAATGGGGCTTCTTGTGAGCCTCAAGTAATTCCCATTTTGTTGTCGTGAAATACTAGTTAGCCAATTAATTTTGACCAAATTGGATGTAGCATTCGCCGGCCGCAGCACTGCTCGCTTCGCTTGCTCGGCTTGCGCGCAGTTGGTCACAGTTCTAATTTAACCTAACCCATTTGGTTGAGGTGCCCTAGCATTGTTAGTGCGACCATGTTCGCTGCGGTGGTTGATAACAGTTTTTTGTTATACAGGACAGGGCAGACATCAATATCGTCAACTACCTACATTAATATTGTAAAGAGGAAAGATGTGATTGTTTGTAAAATTGTTTGTAATGGATAAACTCTTAAACTAATAAACCGATTGTAATCATTAGAATAGAATAGAATAGAATAGAATATTTATTTGCGTAAAACATGGTATCCAATGGTCTTAAATACAAATTGCGGCACAAGCATGTTTAGCCAGGATAAAACATAGCATGCAAAATTTTAAAAATAAGTTTAGCAACAACAATCTTTTTTTAAAAAGAAAAAATATCAACATTTTTTTAACCATTCTGCCACTTATGGAAATCTATATTATTCTGTAGTAACATGAGCTATAAATATCACGCTGAGAAAGTCGCTGCAAAAAGACGCTTATTAAAAGATGCGTGTTCACACACTCAGAGTGAGTGTGTGAACACGCATCTTTTTCCGGTTTTCACCAATAAAATCAGGAATACCTATCCGAATGGTCTTTTCTTTCATATATGCTGAATTTCAATTCATTTCCGTCCTTCTCCGAATGCGAGCAAGCAATTTATAATAATTTGCAAAAATTCAAAATGAACTTTTGATGGTAAAAATAATCGAATTTAATTTCCACGTTTGCTTTCGCCGAATATTTTGGTATTTTTGGTGAAGAGAAGTGTTTCATAATGTGAGCAGTCGAAATTGATAATCTGGCTTTAGTAACGTCTACTTGGTTGCTTTTCAATCATAGTATACATATTTATACATATTTTATAGCCTTTATTGAACAATCTTATAATAATTATACTTACTTATTATATTACAATATGTTTCTATTTAATTATTTGACACCGGTAACTGAAGATTGTCTTGTTTTCCAGCATTGGCCTCCTCTAAAATTTTCCACTTTTGGTAAACCGTTCTGCGCTTGTCTCATCCATAATTATTCAATTCGAACCTTAAATAACAGCGCGTTCAACCAAATAAACTAGTCAGCTCTTTATTTGTATAGATTTTAATATCGAGTACGTACTATACTATCTTTAAAGATTCACCTGAGTTCGGCTGGAGCTTAAAAGCGTGCAGCGAAAGTAGGCATAGCCCGAACTCCGAGGTAACGATTATCTGTTCACAGAAACATTGAACATAGATTTGATTTTTTGATTAATGTAAGAATCGTAGAAGGTGATGTTCTGTAGTTCCTGCTTCCCCCATGAGATAAAGGGATGACCTTATGTATCGTCCCTTGATTAAACCAGAATCTCACAATACTCGTACATGAGGAGCTAAAAAAATATCCTACATAGGTTATTAAAAAATAAACAAGTAAGAACTTCCCAGCCACAAACTTAACTTCTTCACCTTATCCGAAGTTATCCCATATGAAGTTACGAACTTATTCTCTTATACACTTCGAGCGTCTAAAGATGATAATATTAATATTTCATAAATCCCTGGTAGATTCTGCAGACAACTCCGTACATAATCATGTTGGAAAATCTTGGAATTAATTCCTGCCGTATTTCAAAAGATTATGAGTGCGAAAGAATTATCAAGCTTCTTGTTATACAGACATAGGGCCTGCCCCCATTGGCGGGTTGGCACGGCAAGGGATACTTATGCGAATCAGCGTATAATGTGCTCACTGTTAGGACACAGGCCCCTTCTAAATGAGCGGAACTTGGCCGTAATCCAGTTCGCGGGCCCTTTGCGGGATAGGTGCGAGATGTCCATATATCGTCCAATTTTTGGTGACGGTTTCCTCACAATGTTTTCCTTCACTGTTTTGACAGCAGTCGTGATTAAATATTTTACATATAGTAACGTGCCTGTTCGTCTGAACCAACGACCTACAACTCGTAAGTCGCAGCAGTGACCACTGCTCTGATAGAAACATAACTTAACAGTATTAAAATAAAATTTAAAATTAAGTGATGATGCGTAAAGAGTCGTGGCATGCCTAAGGACACCGCGACATCCTTGCCGTCAGTTTGTGCAGGCCCTAAACCGAGGTGATTAATCACAATGTTGAGTTTAGCTTACCTCATTGCGCAATGAGGGTAAACAGAGAACATTGTTTAGGGACGTACGGTCTATGAAACAGGTGGATATGCTGCCTCTGCTTCCATGAATTGATTATAACATAATACGACAAACAAAGTGCGAATAAAGGGATGGCAGCGCGTTTTGAGTTTACGGTGTCAAAAAACGATCTCTAGAAATACACACCAACTTACTTTCAGAAATAACGTTTCAATGCGTCAATCGTCTGTATAATGCAGACGATGTGAAGCAGCCACTGCCGTTCTAGAAAATCGGAGCTCCTTCTTAACGTTGCGGTACCTAAGTTATGATTTACATATTTTAGAAAAAAAAACTAGCTTTTCGGTAATTTAAATAATAGTACAGGAGGTAGCAAAACAGACTTCTAGGAAAATACCCTTTCCCGTTTATTATTCAGCAATGTTTGCATTTTTCAGTTGCGTTGTGAAATATAATTACAACTTCTCAAAGTTACACGTGCAAACACTCCTATCGAGTTCACAACATGGTTTGTTTATATATTTGCTGTTTGCACTGAAAGTGACAATTATTTTTGACATATTTTTTGTTTTACTTCAACAATTTTTGGAGTGAGGAGGTTTTTATTTTAATCCAAATTTTGTTATGTTCGTTTTTACAAAGTGTAATTGCCTGTGTAGAGGATTTTTTTCCAATGGCGTCATCTAAATCAATCTCATTTGATTTTACGATACGTATGTAATATAATTCGGTCGAAACAACACAACTCGCCTCTAATGGCGCCTATTCAATTACTCATCAACTAAATTGTATGTCAACTAATTTGATTGGCAGTAATTTTAGCCAATCAATTAAAAATAAACAATAGATTTAGCAGAAGACTCAGGAATTAGAAGCTTTTGAAAATTGGGAGTCAAGAAATCTTTGGTTTGCAACGATCTGTGAACACTAAAGATTTTGCCAACTATGTAATATGTTGAATTCGGCTTCCAGTATATCCGGATGCAGCTAAATAACCAGTATTTTACAAGGAGCGATTGTGAATCTGACAACCATTCTTACCAAGGGGTATCGTATTACCCGGCAACTAGGTTGTAGAGGTCAGATATGCAGTCACTCGGTTAGGCTGGAAGCTTACCCAAACACAGTTGGGAATAGGCTAGGTGGTCGCGGTAATGATGATGACATGTAGAAATTGCCTATCTCAAGTCCACAACCTCACGCAGCACGATCATCATTTCAGCCAAAAGTCGTCCACTGCTGGACATGGCCTCCCCCAAAAGGGGGGTTTTGCCATAATCGCCACGCTTGGCAGGCGGCTTGGCGATGTCAGTATGGTGGTAAAATGCATAGAGAACGCTGCTGCCCATTCTCTAGTAAGTCCCTTAGTCGCCTTCTACGACACCCACGGGATTGAAATGGCATGGTGCTATTCTTTTACGTCCGACACCACACGGAACACAGCACAATATACCTACCTTAATAATTTTTAAAACAAAAAATAAATTTCATAAGTGGATTAAGTAGTACCTTCCAAGGACCCTCCAAACATAGTGAGCATAGCACCTTCCACCAACAGAAGCAACTTATGCATTGTTGTGGTATTCACAGGACCGACTCGGAATAGCTTCGTGTGGTTACAAAGGGTACATCCACGATATAATGTAACCACTAGGAGCTTTCGTCTGTAATGGGAAAGTTACGGTGAATACCTTTGAGTGAAGGTTACGATGTTGTTGAGTGACTTAGGGAGTCGCTTACCTAACTTGGTTTGAAGAGACTCAACAGCTGAGATTTGCGGGATTTCTTAAGTTTCAATATTAGTTATTAAAGAGTTTGTTTACTGATAAAAAACTAAACACAATCCCACTAATTTTGTATTAGTTCATCATACAAATGTGAAAGTTTTTATGCTTGAATGTTTAGATTTAGAATCCAGTCATCATCTGCCTAGGCTTTCTTCAATTATGTTAATAATATATTATATATATTATGTTAAAAAGAAAACAAACAAGATATTTTGGGGGTTGGGGAACCCCCAAAATTTCTTGTTTGTTTTCTATTTTTTTTTTTTTTAGTTTCGATTCGAAGTATGGGGATACTTAGAATTGAAACTCAAAAAAAAAAAACATCAAACCCATACGTGTGGGGTATCTATGGATAGGTCTTCAAAAATGATATTGAGGTTTGTAATATCATTTTTTTTTTCTAAACTGAATAGTTTGCGCGGGAGACACTTCCAAAGTGGTAAAATGTGTGTCCCTGTAACTTCTAAAATAAGAGAAAGATAAACCTGAAAAAATAATAATATGTACATTACCATATAAACTTTCACTGAAAATTGGTTTGAACGAGATCTAGTAAGTACAAGTTTTTTTTTTAATACGTCATAAATCGTAAACCGCAATTTTTTTTTTTTGAAGACCTATCCATAGATACCCCACACGTATGGGTTTGATGTTTTTTTTTTTTGAGTTTCAATTCTAAGTATCCCCATACTTCGAATCGAAACTAAAAAAAAAAAAAATAGAAAACAAACAAGAAATTTTGGGGGTTCCCCAACCCCCAAAATATCTTGTTTGTTTTCTTTTTAACATAATATATATAATATATTATTAACATAATTGAAGAAAGCCTAGGCAGATGATGACTGGATTCTAAATCTAAACATTCAAGCATAAAAACTTTCACATTTGTATGATGAACTAATACAAAATTAGTGGGATTGTGTTTAGTTTTTTATCAGTAAACAAACTCTTTAATAACTAATATTGAAACTTAAGAAATCCCGCAAATCTCAGCTGTTGAGTCTCTTCAAACCAAGTTAGGTAAGCGACTCCCTAAGTCACTCAACAACATCGTAACCTTCACTCAAAGGTATTCACCGTAACTTTCCCATTACAGACGAAAGCTCCTAGTGGTTACATTATATCGTGGATGTACCCTTTGTAACCACACGAAGCTATTCCGAGTCGGTCCTGTGAATACCACAACAATGCATAAGTTGCTTCTGTTGGTGGAAGGTGCTATGCTCACTATGTTTGGAGGGTCCTTGGAAGGTACTACTTAATCCACTTATGAAATTTATTTTTTGTTTTAAAAATTATTAAGGTAGGTATATTGTGCTGTGTTCCGTGTGGTGTCGGACGTAAAAGAATAGCACCATGCCATTTCAATCCCGTGGGTGTCGTAGAAGGCGACTAAGGGACTTACTAGAGAATGGGCAGCAGCGTTCTCTATGCATTTTACCACCATACTGACATCGCCAAGCCGCCTGCCAAGCGTGGCGATTATGGCAAAACCCCCCTTTTGGGGGAGGCCATGTCCAGCAGTGGACGACTTTTGGCTGAAATGATGATCGTGCTGCGTGAGGTTGTGGACTTGAGATAGGCAATTTCTACATGTCATCATCATTACCGCGACCACCTAGCCTATTCCCAACTGTGTTTGGGTAAGCTTCCAGCCTAACCGAGTGACTGCATATCTGACCTCTACAACCTAGTTGCCGGGTAATACGATACCCCTTGGTAAGAATGGTTGTCAGATTCACAATCGCTCCTTGTAAAATACTGGTTATTTAGCTGCATCCGGATATACTGGAAGCCGAATTCAACATATTACATAGTTGGCAAAATCTTTAGTGTTCACAGATCGTTGCAAACCAAAGATTTCTTGACTCCCAATTTTCAAAAGCTTCTAATTCCTGAGTCTTCTGCTAAATCTATTGTTTATTTTTAATTGATTGGCTAAAATTACTGCCAATCAAATTAGTTGACATACAATTTAGTTGATGAGTAATTGAATAGGCGCCATTAGAGGCGAGTTGTGTTGTTTCGACCGAATTATATTACATACGTATCGTAAAATCAAATGAGATTGATTTAGATGACGCCATTGGAAAAAAATCCTCTACACAGGCAATTACACTTTGTAAAAACGAACATAACAAAATTTGGATTAAAATAAAAACCTCCTCACTCCAAAAATTGTTGAAGTAAAACAAAAAATATGTCAAAAATAATTGTCACTTTCAGTGCAAACAGCAAATATATAAACAAACCATGTTGTGAACTCGATAGGAGTGTTTGCACGTGTAACTTTGAGAAGTTGTAATTATATTTCACAACGCAACTGAAAAATGCAAACATTGCTGAATAATAAACGGGAAAGGGTATTTTCCTAGAAGTCTGTTTTGCTACCTCCTGTACTATTATTTAAATTACCGAAAAGCTAGTTTTTTTTTCTAAAATATGTAAATCATAACTTAGGTACCGCAACGTTAAGAAGGAGCTCCGATTTTCTAGAACGGCAGTGGCTGCTTCACATCGTCTGCATTATACAGACGATTGACGCATTGAAACGTTATTTCTGAAAGTAAGTTGGTGTGTATTTCTAGAGATCGTTTTTTGACACCGTAAACTCAAAACGCGCTGCCATCCCTTTATTCGCACTTTGTTTGTCGTATTATGTTATAATCAATTCATGGAAGCAGAGGCAGCATATCCACCTGTTTCATAGACCGTACGTCCCTAAACAATGTTCTCTGTTTACCCTCATTGCGCAATGAGGTAAGCTAAACTCAACATTGTGATTAATCACCTCGGTTTAGGGCCTGCACAAACTGACGGCAAGGATGTCGCGGTGTCCTTAGGCATGCCACGACTCTTTACGCATCATCACTTAATTTTAAATTTTATTTTAATACTGTTAAGTTATGTTTCTATCAGAGCAGTGGTCACTGCTGCGACTTACGAGTTGTAGGTCGTTGGTTCAGACGAACAGGCACGTTACTATATGTAAAATATTTAATCACGACTGCTGTCAAAACAGTGAAGGAAAACATTGTGAGGAAACCGTCACCAAAAATTGGACGATATATGGACATCTCGCACCTATCCCGCAAAGGGCCCGCGAACTGGATTACGGCCAAGTTCCGCTCATTTAGAAGGGGCCTGTGTCCTAACAGTGAGCACATTATACGCTGATTCGCATAAGTATCCCTTGCCGTGCCAACCCGCCAATGGGGGCAGGCCCTATGTCTGTATAACAAGAAGCTTGATAATTCTTTCGCACTCATAATCTTTTGAAATACGGCAGGAATTAATTCCAAGATTTTCCAACATGATTATGTACGGAGTTGTCTGCAGAATCTACCAGGGATTTATGAAATATTAATATTATCATCTTTAGACGCTCGAAGTGTATAAGAGAATAAGTTCGTAACTTCATATGGGATAACTTCGGATAAGGTGAAGAAGTTAAGTTTGTGGCTGGGAAGTTCTTACTTGTTTATTTTTTAATAACCTATGTAGGATATTTTTTTAGCTCCTCATGTACGAGTATTGTGAGATTCTGGTTTAATCAAGGGACGATACATAAGGTCATCCCTTTATCTCATGGGGGAAGCAGGAACTACAGAACATCACCTTCTACGATTCTTACATTAATCAAAAAATCAAATCTATGTTCAATGTTTCTGTGAACAGATAATCGTTACCTCGGAGTTCGGGCTATGCCTACTTTCGCTGCACGCTTTTAAGCTCCAGCCGAACTCAGGTGAATCTTTAAAGATAGTATAGTACGTACTCGATATTAAAATCTATACAAATAAAGAGCTGACTAGTTTATTTGGTTGAACGCGCTGTTATTTAAGGTTCGAATTGAATAATTATGGATGAGACAAGCGCAGAACGGTTTACCAAAAGTGGAAAATTTTAGAGGAGGCCAATGCTGGAAAACAAGACAATCTTCAGTTACCGGTGTCAAATAATTAAATAGAAACATATTGTAATATAATAAGTAAGTATAATTATTATAAGATTGTTCAATAAAGGCTATAAAATATGTATAAATATGTATACTATGATTGAAAAGCAACCAAGTAGACGTTACTAAAGCCAGATTATCAATTTCGACTGCTCACATTATGAAACACTTCTCTTCACCAAAAATACCAAAATATTCGGCGAAAGCAAACGTGGAAATTAAATTCGATTATTTTTACCATCAAAAGTTCATTTTGAATTTTTGCAAATTATTATAAATTGCTTGCTCGCATTCGGAGAAGGACGGAAATGAATTGAAATTCAGCATATATGAAAGAAAAGACCATTCGGATAGGTATTCCTGATTTTATTGGTGAAAACCGGAAAAAGATGCGTGTTCACACACTCACTCTGAGTGTGTGAACACGCATCTTTTAATAAGCGTCTTTTTGCAGCGACTTTCTCAGCGTGATATTTATAGCTCATGTTACTACAGAATAATATAGATTTCCATAAGTGGCAGAATGGTTAAAAAAATGTTGATATTTTTTCTTTTTAAAAAAAGATTGTTGTTGCTAAACTTATTTTTAAAATTTTGCATGCTATGTTTTATCCTGGCTAAACATGCTTGTGCCGCAATTTGTATTTAAGACCATTGGATACCATGTTTTACGCAAATAAATATTCTATTCTATTCTATTCTATTCTAATGATTACAATCGGTTTATTAGTTTAAGAGTTTATCCATTACAAACAATTTTACAAACAATCACATCTTTCCTCTTTACAATATTAATGTAGGTAGTTGACGATATTGATGTCTGCCCTGTCCTGTATAACAAAAAACTGTTATCAACCACCGCAGCGAACATGGTCGCACTAACAATGCTAGGGCACCTCAACCAAATGGGTTAGGTTAAATTAGAACTGTGACCAACTGCGCGCAAGCCGAGCAAGCGAAGCGAGCAGTGCTGCGGCCGGCGAATGCTACATCCAATTTGGTCAAAATTAATTGGCTAACTAGTATTTCACGACAACAAAATGGGAATTACTTGAGGCTCACAAGAAGCCCCATTTTTTATATTAGAGTGGCCATTCATAATTTTAGGATATCATAATGGGAATTACTTGGGGGTATAAAAGATGTTTTAACCAGTCATCAAAAATGCTCTATCTTACAAAACCGCATAAGTAGGAAGATTTACCACACCGTTAAAGCAAGACTGATGAAAAATTCACATAAAATTCTGAACTAACAATAATGTTACACCGATTTGAAGCCGTCAATAATAAACATGTTCCACAGTATAAATAACAACGAAGTAAACCAAGAATTTCAAAGCAAACACAATACAGTCATTAGTGTCTAGCACGAACTTACCATTAAAATTTAAATCAAAGCATAACAGCATAAGTACTTGTATTAATAGTTATGACCTGTTAAGACATTGATTTTTCACTAGTGGAACAATTGAAAATGGTAAAACGATTTTCTTGCATAGTAGGCACATGTCACTTTTTGAAACATTCATTGGCACTGAAAATCTTGGCCGCTGTGACGTAGTCCGAAAAATGCTATCACTCCTGTACCTTATCCTCGAAAGGTAAGGCACACGTGTAAGGTCTTTTTAGTATAATCTAAGTAAATTTTGTCAGTTACGTTAAAGTCCCATGTAATAGGGAGCGACCCTATTGCCATCAACCGGACACAAACTCAGACTCCGGGGTGCTACTCAGAAATTTCTGATGGATAAACCCAATAACACTTTTCCCCACCTGGGAATCGAACGCAAAAGCTTATTCTTCTCAGCGACGCGACCACTATACCAGTGAGGCAGTAAAATAATAAGTGGGCAAGCGAAAACTTTGCCATAAGATGCCAATCGTTTTCATTAGGTACTAGACTGTGTGGTGTCCCGTGTGGTGTCCGGGCGTAAAAGAATAGCACCATCCCATTTCTTCCGTAAGAGGCGACTAAGGGACTTACTAGAGAATGGGCTGCAGCGTTCTCTATGCATTTTACCACCATAATGCGATCGCCAACCCGCCTGCCAAGCGTGGCGATTATGGCAAACCCCCTCCCCTTGTTGGGGGAGGCCTATGTCCAGCAGTGGACGTCTTTCGGCTGAAATGATGATGATGATGATGACTGGCCTGTGTGTTGATAGATACATATATGAGGTTTCGTAATACCCCGAAGCGCGCTTACATGATAATCCGTTGTTAATCCTCTTATTTGTTGAGTGGTGAAACCATGCAACGCACAACATAGAATTATAAATCAAAGCTGGGTGTTAATCGCATTAAACTAAATGGTTGAATTGTTTTCAAAGATTGTATTATGCATTGAATAAAATCGAAACGTATAGTACTTATAATTAGTGTAAAAGTATACCTATTAAAAACTAAGAAAGTTGCTTAAGTTTTTATGGTTTAATTTGTCACTAAATCAAATTAAAATCGTGAGTCGATAGCGTATCGTATAGTTTAATTAAGAGATCAAAGAAAGATCCTACTGCGACAAAACGACTACCAACCCTCCTGTTGACTACCTAAGTCCTGGCTGGGAAACATATTGAAATGGAGCTGAACGAACTATACATTTTGTGGTCCTTCGAGCAGGATGTTCACATAGGTAATTATGCAATGGCACGATTAAATATTCATATTTTTATTTTTTGTACCTAGTTCCACGAATAGCACGTTGTTGATCAAATCCTAGACCACGGTATGCTCAGACAAACCCCAGAGGTATAAAAGTGCGCTTACTCGAGCAACTAAAATTGCTCCATCTAGGGCAATTCTCGTCAAATATGACGTCCGCTGGATGCGGGAAGCACAGAACCGGTCGAAGTGGTGGAGCTTGGGGGAGGCCTATGTTCAGCAGTGGACGTCTTTCGGCTGAAATGATGATGATGATGACGTCACGACTACATCCAGCAATTTAGGGCAAATTGATGGCAACATGTAGCAACCTTTTACCAGAGATACTGTGCCACACAATATGGAGCAATATGGAGCAATTTAAAACTAGGCAATGCGCCTACCCCGCCGCCTCCGCCGCCGGCCGGTTCCTCTCGCAAAAACGAGACGTAGTTATACATACAAACGAGATAGAAAAACAAGTGACAAAAAAAATCCAAACCGATTGGATATTCGACAACTCATGAAATATATGGAGCAATCAGAAATTTGCAGAATATTGCCGAAACACATCGGCAATTAATTGTTGTTGCTTCAGACTGCTCCACTTAATTGATCCAGAATGATTATTGCCGAGCAATAATTGCTCAAGAAATTGCCCGTGTGAGAGCACCTTTATAGTGTGCCTTAAATAAATCTGAACAACAGTGAGTTTAAGAAATAAATTTTTATTTTATTTTGTTAGATTTTTGCCCTTTTGATGGTAACAGGGTCGCCCATATTACATTGGCGTGGGTGTTGCTTGTTTTCCTTCGGCAAAACAAGGCATGATGTTATGTGCGTTATAATAAATAAATGTCGCCCACAATAACTGCGACGAGTACGATTGCGTTTAGGAAACGCAATCGTACTCGTCGCAGTTATTGTGCTAGAAACGACCTTCGTTCAACCTCTGAAGGAAAAACCCTCAAATGATAGCGGAGATACTAGCCCGTAACTTTCCGCGATTTTTTCGGGATTTTTCCGGGGTCTAATCAGGAAAGGTCTATGAGATACGATCGTATAACTCATCCGTAAAAGATTTGAAAACAATCGCCAGTTTTATGATAGCGGGTGTCATTTTTGTCCAAGAATGCAAGATGGATAGGTGCTATCAGCTATATTCGCATGTCACCATGAAAGAAAAATAAATAATACAAAAGATGGTAGGTATGGTAGGAGCATCGTTATTAAACTCGTTGTTATGATATCTGAGGGGCAATTCTGCTAATTCTTAAGAACGTTCACAGTCTGATCTCAGTCGCAATCTGTCAAAAATACCTCGAGTTTCCATACATTTTTGACAAGTTTTTGACATTTGCTTGTCGCCGAGATGACACTGCGACTAGATTGTGTTACGAGAATTGGCCTTCTGATGTTTTTCTTTTAAATTTTACATGTGAATAAAATAGCATTTCAACACGTTTGTCAGAACATCTAAGAATCCGAATTTCACTGACTTCTAGTAGGCGTATTCATTTGCGACTATCAAAATATTGTAATTCCGATCATAATGCAATTATAGGATCATCGTGCTGGTCTGATGATGGAACTGGAAGGTGGGTTACGATACCTTTAAATTATATACAGAGGTGTCGCAACGGTAACTGAAACAGTGTCGCGAGTTCAATTGTTTTTTCCCATCTCAAAAAATACCCAACGTGCCTACAGAAATTATCACTTCAATAAAAAACAATTGAACAAGCGAAGCGCTGTAAAGCCTAGTTCAGAATAAAACAGCGCAAATCCAGACACGTAATCAGCCGAATCTCAGAGCTTATCGAGGCGCATTTGCGTTAGCAGAGTGAATACCAAGTGAACTACGTTCGTACATACTTTATAATGAGATTTTCAGTACTGCGTGGTGGTGTTAGAGAACTGAAATTCCAAATAAAATGAAATGTCGATGTAATTTTTTTTTTTATTTTTTTTTTATTTATTTGGAAGAACAAACAATTACACATTATATTTTACAAATAAATAGTACATAGGAAGTTATATAAATGTGCAACCAACAACGTTCTCCACAGATACACAAAAAGACAAAGACATGTAAGTCTTATGAATAATGTTAAATTCTGTCTACGTTTGTGGATAGTATATATGGACGTATAGTAAACGGAATTATATCTGATAGTGATACAGCTGCATATTCATTTACACTCATCATCATCATTTCCACCGAAAGACGTCCACTGCTGGACATAGGCCTCTCCCAAGCTCCGCTACTTCGACCGGTTCTGTGCTTCCCGCATCCAACGGACTCCTGCAGACCTTACAAGGTCATTGGTCTACCTTGTGGAAGGCCACCCACTTTACGTGTTCCGCTACGCGGTCACCACTCCAGAACATATCGGCTCTATCGGCCATCTGTTCTGCGAGCAATGTGCCCTGCCCACTGCCTCTCAAGTTTGGCAATTCTTCTGGCCATGTCAGTTTCCTTGGTTCTCCTGCGGGTCTCTTCATTCCTGATTCGATCACGTAGGGAAACTCCAAGCGTAGCCCTCTTCATTGCCCTTCGGATGACTTTAACCCTTCTTATGAGGCTCATTGTGAGCGATCACGTTTCGGTTCCATAGGAGTATGTCATCACTGGTAACACGCACTGGTCAAAGACTTTCGTCTTGAGACACTGCGGTATGTGGGACGAGAAGGTATTGCGTAGCTTCCCGAACGCTGCCCAGCCGAGTCGAATTCCACGATTGACTCCTTTCTCGAAATACCTACCTGGATATTTGAATATTGATTACACTAGTTGAAATCGAACGTACAACGGAAGGCATGTATGAGCAGATACATGACGCATATTAACTTAAACCTCAAGGCATTAGATCCACCTTGAGTATCACTATTTTATGGACATTGACAAACAACAAATAAATAAGTAACCCTAACCCAAATTATGAGCTAAAGTAAAGGGACGAGAGGTTAATATTGTATGAACGACATATTAAGTACAAACTAGGCTCTTAGGTTAAGCCGGCTTAGTAATAATATGATTTTCCGTATTTGATTTTCCATCACTCGCCTCCTTCCTCGTATACTAGTGTTAACACAGCACATTTCAGTATAGTATTTTATCTCGCGCGCTTTGCTTGTGGTTACCAAATGTACAAACACCTGTGAATGCGTGTGTAAGCGCAGCTCTCGGTACCGTCCGAAAAAATGGAGAAGTCGGAAATGTGTGTGAGTGTGTGCATGTGTATTATGCTATTGCTACTGATCTCTAAGCACAGCATGTTTGTACACTTTATTACGATATTTTTTATAGGTAAGCGCGTTTGTAAGAACACGTCGTATAAAATATACGTCTAGACTCATAAACGGTGGCTTGGCTAATAAAATGAATATAAAACTAAAACCTCGTGTTTATGTTTCGCCTGCGGCAGGTGAGAATTATGACGTCACAACCAATATCGGGTTTTAACTCTGTTGAAATTTAAATTATAACTTTATGGACTAAGAATAAATAAGGTATAGCTACGCAGTGTGAAATGTTCCTTATGGAGCCGGACGTAAAGAATAGCACCATCCCATTTCATCCCGTGGTTGTCGTAGAAGGCAACTAAGGGACTTACCAGAGAATGGGCAGCAGCGTTCTATATGTATTTTACC
This sequence comes from Polymixis flavicincta, assembly GCA_949987655.1. Classification (NCBI taxonomy): domain Eukaryota; kingdom Metazoa; phylum Arthropoda; class Insecta; order Lepidoptera; family Noctuidae; genus Polymixis; species Polymixis flavicincta. The sequence goes on from OX465183.1 coordinate 8,536,553, forward strand.
ACCATACTGCGATCGCCAACCTGCCTGCCAAGCGTGGCGATTATGGCAAACCCCCCTTTTGGGGGAGGCCTATGTCCAGCAGTGGACGTCTTTCGGTTGAAATGATGATGATGATGATGATGATGATGAACTACGAAATGAACGTACGTATAAACAGCTACGTTCTCACTGTTGAGACATTGCCACCTCCCGGTGAGATGGAGTAGGCCGTAATCCACCACGCGGGCCCAGTGCAGGTCCGTTGATGTCACAGGTCTTCTAATGTTTGGTTCCAGGACATGCCGATTATCTCACGGTGTTTTTCTTCATCATTTTGAGAGTAGTGGTGGTTAAATAATGTCGCGGTTTGTCTGGGTTTCGACCTACGACCTACAACACATAAGTCAATGTTCAATGAGCCACTTCTGATCACTGGGCTACCACCACTTACTGGTCCACCACTGAATAGCACGTATAGCCTCGCTGCTCGCGCTGATTGCACATAATCTAGTGTTGGTAGTGTGTTGTGTGTGTGTGTTGTTTGAGGGTGTGTTTGTGTGTGTGTATAAGTATTGTGGTCGAAGAGGACGTGGTTTAAATGTGTGATTATTAAGTAAGATTTTCCGTTGTCAAGACACAGTGGTAATGGTACCTAAGTTAAAAAATAAACAAAATGTTTTATCTATCTATCAATATAACCTATCCACTGTCTAGTCTAGTGAACATTATGATCATTTTTACGACTTTATTCTACCAACGAAAAAAAAAAGGTGAACGTGATTTTTTATCTCTATTTCTTTCTCGTAAAACTGATAGTGAAGATCTATGCGGCAGCTGGTGCATTGCGGCTATAAATATATCTCTATAAAAAGTGTAACCCCATGACCCTACCCTACAGAAAAAGGGAAGGGTCAAATTAATGGCTGCCAAGAAATATCGCCACTCCTATAAAAACGTCGAAAACAATGGTTTTGTGGGTTTTTGTGTTCATAAAGTAACAATAAAATCCGAGTCTGTAACACAGGTTTGAATTTGCTGTGGCAAGAAATAGTGTTAGGTTGGGTATCAGGTATATATCACACATTCAAGCACGTCTTGAGAAAACCGGCATGTCCTAGAACCAACAATTTAAAGACATGTGACATCTACCAACCTGCACTGGGCCCGCGTGGTGGATTACGGCCCACTCCCTCTCAACGAGAGGAGGTCTGTGTCCCGTGCAGTGAGAACATTATATCCTGAATAAGGTAAGCAAGTACAGTCAGCAACATAGGTCAGTGACCACAATTAAAGACACTAAGGGCGAATTTCACAAAGATGTACATAATTATGTACTTTGGCCAATCTGAAAAATCGTCACGGAGATCAGAGACTGTGAACGTTTTCAAAATTACGGGAACAGCCCTTCTGTTCCATCAGATACGCTCATTGAAAGCTGAAGAGCTCTAATAAAACTCATCATCTACCTAGCCTTTTCCCAACTATGCTGGGGTTGGCTTCCAGTCTAACCGGATGAAGCTGAATATATTACAAGTATTAAACAAGGAGCGACTGCATATGTGACCTCCACAACCCAGTTACGAATAACAGGATACCTCTTGCCGAGACTGTCCGAATACGGCCTTATTTCAAATATATTTACTTACAAAAAATAAAATTTAACAATGTATAGCCATGAAATACATAATCAAAATAACCTTGAACCAAAACCAGTTTCATAAGTTACACTTATGGAAAGCCAAAGAGCTCTAATAAAACTATCAAACAAAAATTGGCACAGTGCCAAAAGAACCCTAAGAGTAAGTTCTCCCTTAAGCCATTTATTATCATGATCATACTCGTTATGAGAACATAATGGTTGGTTATTTTCTCATTTGTGTCATTCTTGTTCTGTAAGTGAAATGTATGGATATTTGTAGACCTGTTGCTTGTAACAATGCTAGATGATATTCTGTTTGGTGTAATGGAATCAGCATATTAGTCCTTGGGTGACGCTCTGCGATTCTTTTCAGGAAATAAATGAATCAAACTCAAAAGCCATTAATTCAAACTAGACTGAGAAACAGCACTTATTGAAAATTACGATTAGATAGGGTATGCTTGAAGTCATGGGCATTATTTTAAAACAAGACTACTGTCTTGTCATGATACTATTTGCAATATGGCTATACCCTGACCGATACCGCAGTACCGCGCCTTAGGTATGCGCGGCGAGGCGGGGGATGGACGTTGTAAGTGGTGATGAATGAGTGGCTTGCACTGCCGAATCAGCAGCTTACACTGACGAATCAGAGGCCTGCACTGCTCCCCCGTTGCGCCGCGCCCATACCTAAGGCGCGGTATCGGTCAGACTATACTATTACGCATTTTTTTTTTATTAAAACAATTGAGCAATACTATAATAATGTAATATGTCATATTGCAAAAACAATATCTGCGCTGGGGTGTCGTAATTCATGGTTACAGTTTCCGCACTGGTTAAAAAATTATCCTGTATCTGACTACCCGTAACGACTATCAAAGATCTACAAATGACAGGTGAGAATAATCTATTTATACCTATATAAAAGCGAAAGGTCACTCATTCACACATTCAGTCACTTACTGAATAATCACCAAACCTCGAAAACTACTGAACCTACGAAGATGAAATATGGGACAGAGGTAGATTGTGAGTAGAGCACGTCAGCTAAGAAAGAGTTTTAGTAAATTCTCCCTTAAAGGGGTGAAATAGGGGTTGGAAGTTTGTATGAAAAAACAAAATAAATTTTCAACAAGACGCGGGCGGAGCCGCTGGCAAAAAAAAATATGTGTTTATTATCTTAAATCTAGATACAATTAAGTTGCCGGGGCTTCCCAGAAAGTAATCCGAAGATACTTGTGATGGGATAAACCTCGCTCTCCCTCGATTAGTACAATTGTTTCGTTGTGCTAATTAGGTATAAGTTACACATATTTTATGAAACCAAAAAATAAATAAAATTAAAAACTACTAAAAACAAACCAATAAGAAAAAAAAAAGAAAAACAAAATTGAAAATGAATTAAATCGTGCATATGGTAGAAAGGTGTAAATGTGTGTTTCTGTGCGTGTGAAAGTATATTTTGTGTCTATGTGTGTGTGTTTGAGTGGGTGTGTGGGTGTGTGTGTGTGAGTAAGAGTGTATGTGAGTGTGTGTGAGTGAGTGAGATGGTTTGTGTGTGTGTGAGTGTGTGTGTATGCGTGACGTTCAACCCTGTGTAACCAAAATGTCTTCCACGGCATCATAATTAAGTGTGAAGAGCCATTCCTTCAATAGCTTCTTACACTCGTACAGCTGCATAGGGTAAATGTTAAGTATGCGATTTACTTTATTATAAACGCGTGGGGCTTGAGCTACATTTTGGCGACTAGCAAAAATTGAACGTGCTGAGTATGTAGGAGCTACTATATCACAGCGTCTTTTTTTAAGTTTGGCATGGCTAAAGGGTAGAATTTTATGGTATCTGAGTACAAGGTATAGGATGTAGAGTTTCCTGACGGAGAGCAGCTTAGAGCTTGAGTATAGAGATTCAGTAGGAAACCTGTAGGGCTTACAGTACATGACTTTAATCAAGGATCTCTGTGCCCTCTCTAGATCTAAAAAATACGTCTTAGCTGCTCCACCCCATACCGAGACACAATAAATAATTACAGACTGGGCCAGTGCTATATAAATTTTATTCTGTAATTCTGCACTTATAACATGTCTCAGAGATTTAAAAACCCATATGAGTTTTCTTACCCTCCCTATAGTCAGTTCGAGGTGTGGGTACCAACTTAATCTTTGGTCTACTACAATACCTAGGTACTTGGTGGAATTTACCTTCTGAATAATAGGGCAGCTACAGGTAGATTGGGTTGGGGTAGGACAAGAATGTATTCTAATATTAAAGTCAGGCGCCGGCTGAGAGTTTGTGTATTTAGTGAAGCAGACATAATTTGTTTTTTGGGTATTAAGCGTAAGTAGATTTTCATTTAGCCAATTACTAACTCTAGCTAATCCCCTCTCAGCCTCAAGCCTAACTTTGTCCCATGTCTTGGCGGAGAAGATAATAGCGGTATCATCCGCGTAGGACAGTATCCTCGCACCGTCTATAATAAGATTGCAAAGCTCATTAATATAAATCAAAAAGAGCGTCGGGCCGAGGACACTGCCCTGCGGGACGCCATACGTCACGTTCTCTTCGTCACTAACCTGGTTTTCAATTTTTACCCCCTGTTTTCTATTTCGAAGGTAACTGCTGAGAAGGGAGAGAGCAGAACCTCGAAATCCTAAGTTTTCCAGCCTGTGTATAAGCTTAGAAATAGAGACGGTATCAAAGGCTTTCTTGAGGTCAAGAAAGACCACTAGGCATTTGTTCCCCTTATCCACTTCCTTAGTTATTACCGTTGCAAGCTCCTCAGTAGCATCCTGGGTCGACATTCCCCTCCTAAAACCATACTGAGAAGAAGATAGGATCTTATACTTAGTCAGGTAGCTCACTATTCTAGAGTTCAAGAGCTTCTCAATGATTTTAGAAATGGAAGTCAACACAGAAATTGGCCGATAGTTATTAACATCGTCTCTATCTCCACTCTTATACACCGGGGTAACAACGGACCGCTTAAGAAGGTAGGGAAAGATACCAGTGTTAAAACATAGGTTGGCCAGGTCGCAGATCAGCGGGACTAAGATCTCCTTGGCCTGTTTTAGGAAAAGGGTAGGAATTCCATCCCAACCTGGTGCACTCCCAGAGTCTAGGGAAATCAGGATACTTTCAACTTCCTCCTGTGTGGTGTCTAGCAGAACAAAAGAGGACAGATTAGGGCGGTCTGTGTTATAAGATGTTTGGGGTACGTAACTATTTAGGATGTTTTGCGCTAGAGTTTGTCCTATGTTAATAAAATAATTATTAACATAGTTGACTGAGTCTTGGGGGCATGATTTTATTTTAAGTAGGTCGCCATTGGAGCTCCTGGGCGGTTTATAATTAGTGATGTCATTTATGGTTGACCACAATGCCCGAGGGTTATTTGCAGATGCTTTAATTTTATCTTTGTTATATTTATTTTTTAGTTTTTTTATAAGGTTTCCACAGAAGGTCCGATATCGTCTATATGTTATCACTAGAATCTGATTATGTGGGTTCGATTTCAGTTTAAGATAAATTGAATTCCTTAGTCTAATACACCGTAGGGCACCTGCTGTAATCCAGGGTTTAATAGATCTTTTGCTATTCGCGATAGTTATAGTTCTAGAATTCGAAAGTATAGCTGTCTTGACCATGTGTATAAGCGCAAAGGCGTACGTATCCGGGTCTTTGAAGATGTTAAAAAAGGAGGTATCAATATTTATTAGACTATTATAAGCATTTTCGTAGTTGACTATTATTTTGCGCTTGTTAGGAATAATATATTATGGCAATATTTAGACTCGAGAGATAACAAAATTAGGCAGTGGTCTGTTACGGTTGTATTTAAAACCGCTGTAAAAGCTGTGTTTTTTTGTTTGTCAAGACTCAGGAAGACGTGATCTAGGCACCCATCCCCCCTCGTAGGAAGGTTGTGAGACGGTAAAAGTCCATGTGTTGATAGCATATTTAAGTAGGTTAGTCTATTATTTCTTTCAATATTAGTTTCAGTAGGGGAAATAATTAGGTCAATATTAATATCCCCTAAGATTAGAACGTTTTTACTAGGAGTCATATTTTCAAGATGATTGTTAAGGGATGTAATGAAGTTGCCTGCGTGTAGAAATGATGGGGAGCGGTAGATACCCAGTATAGTGTAATTTGATATATTTAACTCGAGTCCAGTGGCATTAATAAGGTTTAGTTCTTTAAATTTTACTGACAATTTATTTGTGATGTATACAACTACCCCGTCACTTTGGTTAACATGGTGTTTTGTTTGGAACGATGTGAAGTTCACTAATTGTGGTATGTTTTTTTTAGGGTTTAGCCAACATTCTGTGAGGATCAGAATATCTATTTCGTATGGTAATTGCGATAGTGTGAGTTGCAAGTCATCAAAATTTTTGTATATACTTCTAACGTTTTGTGTTAAAATAATTAAATTGTGTGAAGAATTACCCGTGTTTAATTTTAGTTCCTGTATGTTACACTTTATCGAATCTGATGGTTTAATCTGATCAATTTCCTTTAGTGTATCGAAATTATCCATTTAAACATGTCAAGTTAGTACTCTCGGGGTTGCAACTAGGGTAGTTAGATGGTATAAATAATAGCAGATCAGGTACTAGAAAGTGCAAGTATACACGGATGAATTCAACATTTTGTCTATGGGAAAACAGGGGGTAACAAATTGTATATTTGACATCCAAGTTATACAGGATTTCTACTAATATAGGTTTAGAACTATTGTGTCTGGGTTTGTAGACGGCGTGTAAGTATGTTGATATGTTTGTATTTTGAGCGTGTTTATGTTTTTTGCCAGAGGTCAAGTGATGTGTATGTGGGATATAAAGTTGGTAGTTGTAATTGCGGTATAAAGGTGTGTAGTTATATAAGCATTCTAGTATATAGTAGACTTTTGATATTACCTTTATCAAGCTGGGCCACTCAAACCCAGCTTGACAAAGGCCACATGGTGTGTCGACGTGTATAAGTGTGTAGACATGTATAAGTTTGTGTGTAGATTTCTGTGCGTATATTATTGTATAGTAGACATTTGACATATTATTTAAAAAATATGGTGTAGGGCTTAGGTAAACATTTTTAAGTAGGAGAAACAGTTTTGAGATATATATACCCATAGTAAGTCATTGTTCTTGCAATAGTTGGTGCACCTGTGCTTCGTGTTGAATATAGATAGGTTTAGACGTGTCATCTTTCCGGACCAAAACCTTTCCCATAGAGGTCCAGCAATACTTAAATTTTTCAGCCTTTTTAAGGTCTCTAGCCAAGAAAAATAGACGAGCCCCTTTAGAAGTAAGTTGTTCAGCTATAAAAACAGGGGAGTCTTCGTTGCTTGTGAGGCCAAGATGTTTAGCCTGTAGTCGTGTTTTGTTTGTAATGTAATGCAAAAGCAAGTAAAAAATACAAATATCATCTGTTACAACAGAATTAAGGTCAATATCACAAAAGCAACAATAGTTTAACAAAAGCCGACTTAAATATAGAATAAACACTGAGCAAATTACCTTTCACATCACGGGCACGTCTTATTTCCAACAAAAGAAATAAGCCCCGGTACCCTAATACTGTGAACGAAAACCGATCCCGAAAGTAAATTGAAAATGGGAGAAAATAACATCTTGCAAAAAAGTTTAGGAAATGAAAGAGCGAAATACAACGTTTAATTTTTGGTGTCCCTTCGGAGTGCAAACTACGGAGAGGGTGAGAGTGTTTAGTCACAATTAAACTAAAATTTTACTAAGAAATATGACACTCAATAGTCGCTTTTTGGCCGACTTCGTCATCAATTCATCAATCATCCTATATCAAATGCCCTTCGTTAAAGATCTTAAGGAAAAAGTTGCGAATCGGAAGTCGATGGCAAACAATTAAACAAAACTATATACAAAGACTATATAAGAAAGAAATGCGAGTGTGTAGCCAGTCAGGCTGGACTAAGAACCTATGGATTTTTGTTTGACTTTTCAAAAGTGCCTGTAAAAGGTTTAACTGAAATCAATGCTTTGAGTTTGAGTTTGACGGCACTAGTTTGAATACAGTCGCTTTTTAGCCGACATCAGAAAATGGGAAAGCCATTATTAAGAAATTACCGTTCATATTATAGCCGTAGCCTGACCTCAGATTATTCCGGTAATTAATTATGTGTGGGGTTTTGCGTGCGAGTCATTGTATCCTTCCTGTAAAATATTGAAAGGATTTCGCATATACCACAATTATTTTGGGTAACCTTTTGGGCGTATTATTTTTAGGTTGGGTTTGTTGTTTTTTTTTTGTGTTTGGCATCTCGCAGTTGACCTTGAGAGGCCGTAACTGCTTGACCGGACTTTCCTGTGAAGGCATTTTTAGTGAAACTAAAAGCCTCCAGCCAGGGCATAAAACCTACTTAGACTAAAGCTACTGCACGCTGAGGGCACCCCTCTGGGGTACGGGCCTCGGCTCAGGGCGTCACTGAGGGGGGGATAGCAAGTGGGGACAGGCTGGATAAAAATATTTTCATTATTATTATTATCAATCGGGGAATTTAACTCTACTGGCTCAGCTGCGGCGCGAGCTGGCGCTTCAACGAGCAAGGGACAGTCGGGGGTCTCATCGTTAACTCGGGGACTTCGCGGGGTACGAGGACCTCGGCGGCGAGGTCGGAATGATGGTTTATCTGTATGCTGTACTGGTCTGGTGGCCCTATTGCATTCTTGGAGAATAGTAATGGGGTCATCTGGGTCGGAAAGGACATGTCTCGGCCGGCGGATTCTACTGATTCTACTGGGGACATAACTAGCGACCTTCACAATCAGAGGATTGCGGTGATTTCGCGGCTTTATCGAAAAAACGCTTCGAGTTGCGTTTGAGAAATTGGGCTATAGTGAGGATTTTCAGATGGAGATGGAGGATCTCGTTCCGAACGAACCAGGGGGAGCCGGTGGCCTGGCAGAGGAATTGATTTTGGAGGGTCTGACTGTGGAAAATACCCACGACTGTGGGTAGTAACAAACTACTTTCGCTTGTCGAATTGACAAAGGTAGATTTAGTGACAATTCTTCAACGAATATCTTTGTATTGGCGACAGTTTGTTTCAAACTGTCCACGTGTGAAACAAGGAAGAGTAATTGATGAAAACCGAGCTTTAGGAACGCCTTGAGTCAATTGTTTTGTTTTCAAGTTTATTTTTTTATTTTTCTGTAGACATTGTCCAGTAAACTCATGAAAGCAAACCGCTAGAAATAGTCAGTTGTTTAAGCATCAATTTTGAGAATAAGGAACCAAATATTAAATGATTTTTTGCTTATACTTACAACAACAATTTTGAGTAAACTTTTGGCCGTATTATTTTTAGTTAGGGTTGGTAGTTCTCTATCCCTTTCTGTAGATTATAAAGGTGATGACTGTGGAAAATACCCAGGATGGGTAGTAAAATTGTCCTTTAACAAACTACGTTCGGTCGTAGATTGACAAGGGTAAACATAGTGACAATTCTTGCGCGATCCTCTTTGTATTGGTAACAGCTTGTTTCAAACTGTCCACGTTTAAAACAAGGAAGACTAATATCTGAAAGCCGAGCTTTCATTTAGGAGAGCCTTGAGTCAATTCTTTAGTTTCCAAAGTTTTCTCAGGTTTTGCTATATTTTCCTGTGAATTCTAGAAGCAAACCGAAAGAAATATAAAGCTTTTTCAATATTTATTTGTAAGTAAGGAAAAGGAGACGAGAATTTACATAATATCCACACCATTTGTTTCTAGAATAAATTGAATTAAATGACAGTTATTTACATTTAAAATTATTTCAAAAATATTATAATTTAATTCAATACGTTTTTTTTTTAGACTACTGTCCATAAACAGTGTTACGTTAGATTATCTATTAAAACTTATTTATATTGGTAATGACACTAAAGTTCGTTTTATTAAAACCTTTTTAATAATACGTATACAACTCTGTAATTGAGTATTTTATCTCAACGTTTTTCTTAATCAACGTACCTTAGCAAAGCTTTTAAAACATCTAAAGTAGATAGGTACTTCGCTAAATCAATTTTCCTCTTGTGCAGAAATCACTTAATTACAGGGCCGTCAGAATCATTTGGACTTTGCTAAGGGTGTACCGAAAGCCTAAAAGAAAGTAATTAATTTCCAATCTATCGAAGCCTGAAAACTTTTTAATTGGATTTATCATTTTGTATAATATTATTTAACTACCAATTAACTTCTTATGAAATTACTTCTTTTTTTTTAATTATATAAATTATGACGCAAAACCATCATTTATTATTTGTACAGTAAATCTCACATGAGTTTGCACTACAAAAATATTATTTACTGGGACACTAAAGTGTTGTTAATGTCAATTTGTTACTACTGATGTGTTGTAACTGTAGTGTGATCTACGGAAGTGATGTTGTAGTCTTAGTAATAACTAGCTTTTGCCAGTGGCTTCACCCGCGTTTAACAAATTATACACGTAAACCTTCCTCATGAACCATTCTGTCTATTGGTGAAAACCATTTCAAAATCTGTTCAGAAGTTTTTGAGTTAATCGCGAACAGGCACCAACTAGTTATTTATCAAATGACTTTGCACTAATATGCAGGAGTCCCACAGCCCGTTAACTGACGGGCTGTGGGGCTGTTGCGGCCCTTTTCAATAAGTCCCATATAGACAAAAGAAAAAAAAAGCACGCCCGTACAGGCCTGTACAAACCGCGACAGGCACATTCACGCCGTGCTATGCCGTGCCTTTGAAATTATCCACTCTTGATGAAACGGACGGGCGGCGAACGATGCTGACGGTTGCCACGGCCTTTGGGCCTGGCCCGTCGCGGCCCATTAATTAATGAGCCGTAGGATCGCGGCAATACAATGATGGGAACAAACAAAAGCTTCTGCCAATTTCTCAAAATGCAAGTATTTTTATCGTTGAAACCAGTTTTGTTTTGACATCATCGTCATTTCAGCCAAAAAACGTCCACTACTGGACATAGACCTCCCCCAAAAGGGGGGCTTTTGCCATAATCGCCACGCTTGGCAGGCGGATTGGCAATCGCAGTATGGTGGTAAAATGCATAGAGAACGCTGCTGCCTATTCTCAGGTAAGTCCCTTAGTCACCTTCTATGACACCCATGGAAAGAAATAGGATGGTGCTGTTCTTTTACGTCCGGCGGTAAATATTGCTTTTGGAAGAGTCGAAGTAGGGACAGCAAATTAAAGTAGATATCGCGTCATTTTTAACGAACCCTCATCATTATAATCCCCAAAATAAATCTAAATCATTTGAATGCCGAAAAGGTACGAGTAGTACCTATCTCAAAATTTGGTGGCTCAAGGTTTGGCAGAAACGCTTGGTGCTATTTTATAACCCAAGAGAGAGACGCGAGAGAGGGGCGTTATAAGTTTAACGAGTGTATCTAAGTGTTTGTGACATTATAGCTCCAAAACGGCTGAACCACTTTTGATTATTTTTATTTGTAAGCATACTTAAATAAGTTTGATGTGATTTATCTTTCAGATGTATTATTATCTACTATTTTAGATAAGAAGCAATAATTTTCACTAATTTTACTATGTAGAAGCCTATTTTGTTATGGCGTAAAAGTCAGAGAAACTTACTAAAACCGTAAATGAAATTTATAATTCCTAGTGTGAAAACTGTAAATTTCATTGACGTGACAAATGAATAATGTAGGATCGCAACATTAATGTTATTAAGCCTTACAGGTGAATTAAAATAAATATTATTTTTTGTCAAATCTTAGATTTTTCTTGAGACGTGCTTTGAATTGTAACTCTAATGTTTCTTCCCCTTTTTGCGGTGGCTTACCGCTTAAGAGGGCTATTACAAATCGAAGTACTCAGTTTTAGTAAAATTTAACGGCTCGTATCTAAAGATCCCCGAAAGTACAATTTTATGAAACATCATTTGCCGAGACAAGGATTTTACTGACTTATGTAAACAAATTAAAATATTTGTTTAGAACACTCCCTAGACCAATCATGAAATTTTCTAGGACTTATTTTTGTTTTTAAATTTTGGCTATATCTAAACCATAATCAATCATCAAATCTCGAGGCAAACGTTCAAATTCAAGCAAAAATGTGAAAGCGCCCTTAAGGGCATCAGCCGACACGGGCGACGCAACGATAGAACAATTTTCATGAAGTTTTCATATAAATTGTTCCAACAACGTACCGTCACGCCAGTTTGCGGGAAACTTAACCTCCGTGATAAATATCTCCAGTCTTTAATCTTTAAGAGTAATAGTGTTCTTATTAAAAGATTATGATGAATACGTTTTGCGAGTTGAACTGAGAGATGGATGTAGGTAATCTAAGGTTTGACACTGTCATTTATTTATTTTAGTCTTTGAACTCCCTTTCAACACAAAATCTAGCACTTTGCATATTGTAACATACATAGATTGAATTAGGAACCCACCGTTTGGAAGTTAGGCCAAACGCCGGGGCGTAACTCCGCTGCCGCAGGAAATCGCGGCACAGCGGACAGAGCTCCGGCGGGATCTCATGGTGACATGGAGAGTGCGATTGTCGCAACCCAGTGCTGGGCACGCCACCATTGCGGCGGTAAGTCCCCTCTTTGAGGAGTGGTTTGAGAGGCGGCATGGCGTCCTCACCTTCCGCCTGACGCAGGTCCTCACCGGACACGGCTGTTTCGGGAGGTTCCTGTTTCGGATAGGGCGGGAGGAAACGCCCGGGTGTTTCCACTGCGAAGATCGCCCTGAGGACACGGTGGAGCACACGGTGGCGGTCTGCCCGGCTTGGGCGGAGCACCGCCGTGTCCTTGTGGAGGCGATCGGCGGCGGCGATCTCTCGCATCCGGCCCTGGTCCAGGCCATGGTACGGAGCGAGAGGGCATGGGGAGCCGTCACCTCCTTCAGCGAAGCAGTAATGCTCGCGAAGAGGGAGGCGGCGCACGTGAGGGAGAGGCAGCATATGCGCCCTCGCGACCCCAGCCGCTGCAGGATACGGAGACGCCCTGGGCGTCGGGAATCCCAGGCCGATTTCCGGCCACCGTAGGCATGGGCTTGCGGACGGCGAGTAATGGGTAGCTCGCTGTCCGGTAAGGACCAAGCCCAAGTCGACGGCGCGTTGTGTTCCACGCGCGCCTCAAAGAGATGTCAGCACAAAAAATGATGGGGCCCGCAAGGGCCGATGCCTGTCAGGGGTGCGGGTTTGTTTGAAAGAGATACCACAGCCCCTGGCATACGGGCTACTGAAGGAACACGGGTGGGTTTTAGTCAGTAGAAGTCTGACACGCCCTCCTGCTCCACCCAGAGCGGGAGAAGTTATTTGATGATTTCCCACCCAAAAAAAAAAAAAAACCGTTTGGAAGTTAGCGGTGTGATACCCCCCGTCCCCGTCGGCACCTCGTACCGTACGTTGCGTTTCGTACGTGCGTGTACGTTGGGCCAATCCTAGGCCTGATCTCTCTCCGGTCTTGTCGGAGTACTGTCCCGTCGGACAATAAGAGTGAGGAAAGACAGAGTGAAGTAGCAGTTGCACTCACCAAGTCTGATCACAAACGAAGTATTTAAAGGCTTGCAATAATAGACTTATCAAGCTAGAATATGTCTCACAAGTCTTATGTGTATACGTACTTTAATATAAAATAGTTGAAGTACGATTTTATGACTAGTGGTCGCTTATTGGTCGGAATTCAACCATAATTCATTTAAAACTTGTGTATTTTTAATACATTATTACTCTTTCTCGACATAAAATTTAACTATGCTAAATTTCATACTCCTCGTCCGCGTAGTTTTCGTAAAAAGGGGGACAGAGTTTTTGCTTTACTTAATAATGTAACTACAGATAATATTAATGTCGATGTCGTTGTCGTAAGTGGAAAATCAACAACACTTAAAAGTCAATAACAGACAAGAATAAAAAAAGAAAAAGACACGATTCCGAAGATATTCAATTACCTAATACTTTTCACTGAAATTCGAGAGTTACGAGGAATAATTAAATCTTTTCAGAAACATTTTTCTTTACAGCGAATCTTGGCTCACTTTTCGTTCCATTTTTGCCATTGGCCAATTTATTATTCATGAAAACGCTTCAACATTTAGTCAAGCGTGAGCCAAGCACTTCACGAACCGTTCTTCACTTTATAACGACACTAGCAAAAGCCTGCGACTCTGCCCGCGTAGCAACTATGTTGACACTTGCTGCATAACTTCCGTAAGCGTCGAAGTTGCACTTTTATTCGAGGAAAGAGAGGTTTATTTTTCACAGTTTTTGCGAGCAAAAATGAATATCACAGTAATAACAAGGTACTTTTTGTTGAAAATGCTAGGAAACTTTTATTTCAAAACTAAACGCTGAAGGTACCGCCATGTGATTTCAGGTTATTCCCTGAGTACCCCGTCCCGGAGGACCTGATTTATTTCAGGCTTAATAATTGGTTCTAAAATCTAAAATATATACGGTCGTACATAAAAAATGTTTAGGTCCCTAAGAGATAACTAATTCATTCAAGCCCAACTAATATAAACGTAACTAACCTTTTCCCAACCATATTGGGGTCGGCTTCCAGTCTAACAGATGCAGCTGAATACCAGTATTTCTTAATGGGTAACAAGATACCTCTTGGTAAGAATGTACCGTGTGGTACCGGACGTAAAGAATAGCATCATCCCATCTCTTCCCGTGGGTGTCGTAGGAGGCGACTAAGGGACTTACTAGAGAATGGGCAGCAGCGTTCTCTACGCATTTTACCACCATACTGCGATCGCCAACCCGCCTGCCAAGCGTGGCGATTATGGCAAGACCCCCCAAATTGAGAGAGGCCTATGTCCAGCAGTGGACGTCTTCCGGCTGAAATGATAATGATGATGATGATGACCCATCCACGAAGTTGCCGGGGCTAGCGTAGCATTACCTTCGATCGACCCATGCGCACGGTATTATTTAGCCTCAAGCCCAATATAAACGTGACTAAAGCCGTACAAATTCCATTACTATCGAAAGTTATTAGAAAAATATAATTTGTTTCGTCAATTCCCATTCGTTGACCTTTCCAATAATTCATAGAACTTTCTATCAATAATTTGTAGTAAATTTCCACGTTTTCTAGTCGCCGCACGTTTTTATTGGTGATGGCGACACGTGTCATGACATAAGGGGGTTTACACGTTTTCATAAATAAATAAACATTGTAGGTAAGTGGAAATGCGGAAGGGGTCACGCTACTAGAATATACACTGACGGACCTTTTATGTTCTTCAAAATGGCGGGTACGTAGACGCGCGTATTGTATGGAAAAGGAGCGAATACAGTATTGTAAGGATCCGATTGTAGCGTGTGACGTCTTTTAGAGTTTTTCCTACCATCCATGAAAAAAAAACATTCGGTACCCTTCTTTTGAGCTTCGCCGCAATCGGGCGAAAAGACGAGTTTTTCACAAAAGGAAAATACTTTCGCAAAATAAACCTATTTCATTTTGCCTTTCGCAAACTCGAGAAAATATGGAAACTGCATGAGCAAACACGGCTAAGGAGTTCTTATTTCTTTTATTTATTGAAGTAATTCAATGTAAAAACATGCATAGACAGTGCTTTTTAGTATGTAGATTCTTCTTCTTCGTTCTAGTATTTTTCCAGCCATGTTTGTGTTCACTTTGTATGTAGTAATCAGTTCGTTTGCTGCAGAATGAATGAAGTTAGCAATGTCGGTGTACAATTTTCATATTGCATATTACTTTAATACTAGATTGCCCTACTTCTTTAAGTCTAACAACCAGTCTTTCCAAGGAGTGTTATGTTAATCAGTTCCTGGGCTGTGCAGTTATGACAAGCAGTCGTTCCATGTAAAATAGCGGAACTCAACTTCATACGGTTACACTGGTAGCCGACCCCAACATACTTGGGAAAATGGCTAAGCAGATGATGATGATACTTCAAATATGCCATGCAATAATATGCCTAAGTAGGAAATAACAGGATTGATATTCACTCTTTGTATCAAGGTATACGTAGATATCTAGTTTACATAAAAGATACCTGTAGTCACCAAAAGAGATAAATAAAATCGTCAGATATAATTGAACATTAATTTGACAAATGAACTGTTTCTTTTCTATTTATTTATTCATCATTATAATTTCAGCCGAAAGACGTCCACTGCTGGACATAAACTCCTCCACTTCGACCGGTTCTGCGCTTCTCGCATCCAGCGGATTCCTGCGGCCTTCACAAGGTCATCGGTCCATCTTGTGGAAGGCCTTCCAATGCTACGTCTTCCGGTACGCGGTCACCACTCCAGAAACTTCCGGCCCCATCGGCCATCTGTTCTGCAAGCAATGTGCCCTGCCCATTGCCACTTATTTTTGGCAATTCTTTGGGGTATGACGGTTGCCTTGTTGTGTTGAGGGGCTTGTGGCTAAATAACAATAGCTGCGCGGGTCGATCGATCAGGTTAAGCTACGCTTGCCGCGGTTGGTCCGTGGATGGGTGACCATCTTTACATACAAAGACCCCTCCATGCCTCGGAAAGCACGTTAAGCCGTTGGTCCCGGCTGTCATTAGTAGATCTTTGACAGTCGTTACGGGTCGCCAGAAGCCCGAAAGTCTGTCAACCAGTCTTACCAAGGGGTATCGTATTACCCAGTAACTGGGTTGTGGAGGTCAGATAGGCAGTCGCTCCATGTAAAATACTGGTACCTATACAGCTGCATCCGGTTAGACTGGAAGCCGACCACAACGTAATTGGGAAAAGGCTAGGTAGATGATAATGTCGGTTGCCTTGGTTCTCCTGCGGATCTCTTCATTCCTAATTCGATCACGTGGGGAAACTCCGAGCATAGTCCTCTTCGTTGCCCTTTGGGTGACTTTTAGCTTTCTGATAAGGCCCATTGTGAGCGACCACGTTTCAGTACCATATGTCATCACTGGCAACATGCACTGGTCGGACTTTCCTCTTGAGACACGGCAGGATGTGGGACGAGAAGATATAGCGTAGCTTCCTGAACGCTGCCCAGCCGAGTCGAATTCGATTTATTTATTATTTATGTTATTTTTTTATTCGAAAACTCCATCGGTGTCTTACTAAAGTTCTACTATATCCGACGACCCTGGTTCCTTATTTATTTTGGTGACCGTACTATGCTTTAAATCACAAAGAATAACTGAATGTCCCGCTCTCCATTCCATCACTAGTTTCTTATAGAAAAGCGCAGATAGTTTGTGTGTCATCATCATTATTATCATTTCAGCCGAAAGACGTCCACTGCTGGACATAGGCCTCCCCCAAGTTCCGCCACTTCGACCGATTCTGTGCTTCCCACATCCAGCGGATTCCTGCGGCCTTCACAAGGTCATTGGTCTGGTGCTTGTTATTTTGGGGGGATTTGCCATAATCGCCACGCTTGACAGACGGGTTGGCGATCGCAGTATGATTTTAAAAATGTATAGGGAACGCTGCTGCCCATTCTCTAATATTTCCCTTAGTTGCCTCCTACAACACCCACGGGAAGAAAGGGGGAGAGAGTTTGTGTGTGCATCTTTATAAATTTCTATAGAGGAAATCCTATACAAAACCACATAAGCTACCGCCCTATCATCGCTTCATAAAACATGTAAACACACTCAAAAAGGAACAAACATGGGTCCTTCCCATCTTCCACCCCTCATTTCCCGAGGTCGACCCAAAAACTTGGGTCTTCCTTAACTAAAGGGTAATACAGGCTTTTCAAT
The DNA here is from genome assembly GCA_949987655.1 of Polymixis flavicincta. NCBI lineage: Eukaryota > Metazoa > Arthropoda > Insecta > Lepidoptera > Noctuidae > Polymixis > Polymixis flavicincta. Next base: position 8,553,891 of record OX465183.1, read on the forward strand.
ATACCTACCCTGTTTGAGCCAGCGGGCAAATTGAGTTGTTAGCCAGGCCGACGCGACAATTGGAATACTTATTGCTCAATCATGACGACCTCCATTGTAATCAGCCGAAATTGCCCGAAGTCCCTCGAAGTTGAACGACTGCGAAAATTGTCGGGTGTGACTATGTGCTAAGGTGCAAATGTGCTTGATATTTGGTTAACCCCTGAGTTCGTAATTATGTTTGGATTTGAATTCAGTTTATGTTAACTATGGTTGGGGACTGTAAAACTAATAGTGCAAGGTTTTTATTACACTGTTACGTAAAATATAATTACCAACGCCTGTCGCAGGCGACTGTTGAATTTGAATATCGCAGACTATATGAGAGTGATTAAATGGGGAAATTTGAAATTTCATAGCTTAATTTTTAATGTAATTACATTCAGAATAAATTTAATAAAATCAGATAAAATTTAATTATTAGTTAGGAAAGAGTTCACTTAAGAAAAATATCCGTAGTTATCTACTTCTTTTTGTAAAATAATTAGCGTCCCGTTTCTGTTTCGTATGGTTCCAGTGATTTTACAAAATATCTAGATTTATGTATATTATGTAAGTTTCATAAGGATTAAATAAATGTTTTGTACAAACAAAGCTTCTTCAATCAATCCGTTGCATAGATAAGATGAACAACGCAGTCACCCAGACCATTACGAAAATTGACATTTATATAAGTACAGGTAATATGTAGGTATTGGAAGTCGTAGGTTCAAACTCACGCTGGCGCTTTACTTTATGTAAATAATTAGACTATTACTGCTCTCAAAACGGTGAAGGATAACATCAACATGTTCTAGAACCAAAACTTCAAAAACATGTGACATTTACCAACCCGCACTGGGCCTATATGGTAGACACGCAGCCCACTCCGTCTCGAAGAGAGGACCATTGCGAAAGAGTTACCATTGCGGAAAACACAGGCCGTATTTTCCGCAATGGTAACTAATTATGAAATATGTATAGATAAATGAAATAGGTAAACATTTTAATGCGAAGAAGATCTAATACTCCGTCTTACTTACCTGAAAACACGGATTCTAGCAACTCATTCGAAAAATCTAGAAAATGGTCTCTTTCAATCAATGATGTCAAAAAAAAACTATAATAATATAGTTATAAAATTCCAAGTTTCTTGCGTAAGTTGGTCTTAAGCGTCTTTCTTGAGCGTACATGCATATAGAAGAGGTCTTGTGAGGAGTGAGAAATCCTTTCACAAGTAAAAGAGATACAATATAACGTTCTAATATTATGTAAGAGTGAGCTAGGTGTTACTACTAATTTTGTCAATGAGCACGTTCTTGACGTTTATGAGAATTATTTTTAACACAAAGAGCATATTGGGTCTTCATAAGGTGAATTATTTCTACTAAAGTTTACGTCGGAAATTCTACAACGTAATCTGCCTAAAAATATCTGTGAAACAGTGAGCGTTTGAAATGTTCTAAAAAGGTGTTGTTTTATTAATAAATGATGATAGAAATCTGTGTACCTATTTGACTGTTATGTTGGTACAGTTTTCAAGGTATTAGTAGTAAAAAATTCTACCATGCGGTGATCACTTTTTTTTTAAATATAACGCAATTACCCCAATTGATTGTGTTATTGAGAAGCGCAGAACCGGTAGAAAAAATGATGATGATTGCATTGTTTATGTTGTTGAGCCGACAAATTTTTCGAATGCGTGAAGCAATATGAATCAGATCGTGTTTCCTCACGATGTGTTTCTTCACCGTTTTGAGAGCAGTAGTGATGAAATAATTTACACAAAGTAAAGCGCCAGGTCCCGAATTCTGGGCCCCAATTTTGAATGGTTATAATGATTCCCCGCGGAATCTTACTACGTTCAAACTACGTTAGTATTTTGTTTTTTAGAAACTAATGTAACGGTAAGGAATCGAAATGTTATATCCTGTATGTTCCAAGACAATTTGTCGATATTATTAATACGATATTAGCAGATGTCGTGTGTGATTGACGTGGTTACGAGTAAGGAATTGTTAAGTGCTCATAGTGAATTCAGGCCCTGTCTGGGTTCAACCCTGCGACCAAGAAAGAGAAACTCGTAATTCACTACTGCTCTCCTAAAAAAAATAAGTCTAGGCAAAAATAAAGACATGATATCTTAGAATTGAACCATCCTTTGCCGACATGAAGAAAAACGAGCGAGTACTTTGACTTCTCGAATAAGAGAACCAGCTCATTACACACGATGTTTGTGTAAGGATTGTGAAGATGAGAAGCATCAAATATCTATGTTCTTAAATACATACTTGTGGAAAATTGGTTTTAGAATGTATAATGAGCGCGCGACTCTTTGCTTAGCAACGGGAAACCTGGCAATATAGAAGCACTGAGATGAAAAAATGCAATATCGTTATACTAGGAAAGAAAGAAAAAAGTAATTGCAGGTTTTCTGTTCATTACTTGAAAGAAGATGACTGTTGGCCTCTATAAAACTGAGTTCACACTGGTAAAACAAAATGTTTTGAAGTTCGTTCGCTTTTCGAAAATGGCAATGCGTGCAAATTATTTGTTGGCGGTCTTTTTATAACGATGACCAAAGAAGAACGCGACAAGATCACGCGTTTGAGTGATTTAGGCGCAAAATGACCACTTTTCAGTTTTGTAATGCTTGAATCAGGGAACCCCTGACCAAATGATAATTACACGCGAATGGAATGTAAGTGAAGGGGTCGCTCATTAGGGAATTTGCTGTCATTGTTTTCTTTAGTTAAATCTTCTTATAGAATTAAGTTTATAGCCCATGCACTCTAAGAAGTGAATTTTGCACATAATTAAATCTTTAAGCTCTAAAAGAAAAGGATTAAGTAAGTGCTTAAGTAAGGATCGTAACAGGCGGACTTCTGTAGTTTCGGCCACGCTGGCTTTATGTATGTCTATAAATATTTAGGTTTCTAATATACCCTGTGATAGTGTGTAGTTACATACCTACCTAAAATATATGCCAATTTTTTTTATAAAAATCTATTGAATTTAGTAATAGATAAGTTACAAATATATAGGTACCTGTCTCAATAATAAAGCCAATGCAGAGAAGGTAACACGTATCCCAACAAAATTTGTTTTCAAAAATATATTTTTAATATATTTTATGAACCCGAAGCACAAGTATAAGCGTTAATAATGTTTCCCTCCTCGCCCTTATGTCACAGATTCCCAGTTCCTCCCTCAATTCGCCAAGTTTTAATTTAATTTCACAGAAGAATGCTTTTTGTACTCTCGAGTGCTGACGGGAACTGAATTACAAAAAAATCTGTACAAATGCACGCGGAAATGGTTGATTTAGAGCTGTGTGGAGCATCTCTAATTAAATTTCATTTCATTGAAAGTGATTAAAATGTGGTAATTATGGTCTTGAAAACCATTTTTTTGATGTCGTGTCACCTATCCGCTTTTGTACCTACTGACTGAAGTATTTTTTTGTATCTCATAAGCAGTGATCGGACTAGGCTGACTATATTTGCCTAAACTTCGGAGAACAGAGACAGAAAGTGGAGACTTCCTTACGACTATATTTTTTTTCCGAGATTCGGGAAAAATCTTCAGTATGTTGAAAATAAGCTTTATTTAAGATGTGTAAAAGCTATTTTTAACTAAACTTGCAACTACCAATTTTTCGGGATTTTCACGTAAAATCCCGAAATAAATATCGGTAATTGCAAGTTTAATTTAAAATTGCCTTTACACATCTTGAATAAAGCTTATTTTCAACTTACTGAAGATGTTATAATACAAGTGGTCGCTCTGAGCTCGAAATTCGACCATAAATCATTAAAAACAAAAAATGTTTTCTGCAGTTCTTCTCCATATAAACTTTGACTGTGGTAAATTTCGTACCGGGAGTACCTACAAAATTTTTGCTTCACGTATTAATACTTACATAGATTATGATGTTGCCTACTCGTATACCTAATGTTCCCACACCGCTGGGAAACAGAAATCCTGTATGTCAATATTTCCTGACATAACGAATCATAGTATCGATCGAACAATTTAAAAGTCGATCTTTACCTGACAATGAAAACAATATTGCCCTGACAGTGTGAATATTTCCATTTAAAACCTATACCTAATGCTCCCACCGGTAGGACACAGGGACCCTGTATTTCAATATTTCATGACATAACGAATCATAGTATCGATCGAACAATTTAAAAGTCGTTAATTACCTGACAATGAAAACAATATTGCCCTGACAGTATGAACATTTCCATTTAAAACTTCATTCTTTGTTTCTTCTATGAGGTTTTTCAATTAATTTCTCTTCCAACAAATCAAAATTTATTGCTGCATCGTTACCACAAAAGTTTAGCTCAGCTCTTTGTGTATTTCCCAATTGGCTGTCCTGTTGACTACTCGTTACTGGCAAACAAACAGAGATTTGTTAACAATAGCTTTGATTTTTTTGCTTGCTTTGCTTCCATCCGTGACCGAAAGGCTACGAATTCGATATCTATTTTAGAGATAATAGTGCGCTAGGATTTACGACGTCAGTTATTTCAATATTTATTTATTTTTATTCGAATAGCAACACGGCCGAAACGACTTCGGGCTTGTCAATGTCAAAGCTGTGTCAACGTTGCTGTCACTAGTGTGTTCGTTTATTTTCGACCTCTCTTGCTGTCGAGACAGCGCTTGCGACGGTCGTGGGCACTTATTGATAAGAAAACAACATGGCGGACACCAACAATGACGCTAATATGTTTGAATCTGCGACCTCTATAAATAGTATAAAACAAAGTCTATTTTCATGCATGTCCTTGTGAACGTTTAAATCTCGATGTTTTGACATGTTCATGACAGCTCCCACAGACAGGCGCGTCACGACACTGCGATGCGATTCTGGCAGAACAATTTTCTCGAAGTTCCAGTTTCATATAAATTGTTCTACTAGAGTCACGGCCCGTTTGCATTTAGTTATGGTAGTATTACGAGGAACAAGATCAGGAAGATCATGATAATATAACAAAGGATGTAATGTGAATTTTTGTTACAGGCTCCGATTTCATAGATGACCTGTTTATCATCAACAAAGGTATAAAAGGCTTCATAAATACTTACATTGTTTTAATCTACCCTTAACCTACTTTTGACTGTGCCACAGTTGGGAAAAAACTGACCTTTGTCTAAAAAATTCAACGTTTAAATAAAACATGACAACAGAACAACCTATAATTTATTAGTTCAACAGTAAATTTCCATTTGAAGCTATTCGATGAGTCATCGTCTGAAAAACTTTCAGTTTCAATGTTCCGCCCTATCGTTTTAAATAGGTTACTGTTATTTGAACCCTAGCGTGAGGCATACCTACACCTAATCCGGAAATGGCCGAACTGTACTCGTACGTCATCGGCCGAACTCAGCCGATCGAACCAAAAGAACAAGAGTGCGGACACAAGAAAGCCAAATTCCGTATTTAAAAAAGTAAAAAATCTATTCGCATTCTCGTCTCAGCGATAACCATTCACGGTTGTCAAAAATGTTGGTATCTTTACAAAATTGGAGGTATTTTTGACAAATTGAGACTGAAACTAAAAATATGGGACTTTGCCCCCTATTCAGGAGGTCTACTCTTTAACTCTGTCAACAAAGATGCCTGTGAAAAAGTAGTAGATCCGTCAAATAATTAGGTATTAAATTATTATTTTCGGACGGCTAACAACTCACCTTTTTGTGGACAAAATATCAAATCGTGTTGCCATGATTTTTTTGTTGAGGTCCCGAACTAATCTAATGTCCGTAAGTGATACGGAGTTTAAAATGCCCATAATTTCGGCCGAAACGACAGACTTTGTGATTAGACATCATCGGACGATGTCGGTTGAAGTGGTATGCACGTACGCACTCACTTCGGCCAATGACGGATTAGGTGTACGTGTGCCGCAGGCCTTCGTGCTAGACCAAACTTTATAGGCTACGCATTGTATTTCGTGTCACACGCAAATATTTAGTAAAACTTCCTTACTGATTAATTTTATAGGAACTAAAAGGCATAAATGATCTATCACCTTGTTTTTTTTCCATTATTAACACTATTTAAGCGATTAATTTAACAAAAACTTATAGTCATGATTAAAACGCCATTTTGTATTTATACCTAGTTAATTTTAATTATGATGAAATAAATACTTTTCAAATAAGAAATTGTTAATATAGGCAAAGGGCTTAAGAGGCCGTATACGAAATTTGGCGATTTCGCTGATTTACTTGATTTTACAGTCGTACTTAAACAGTAAAAGTACTGCATTTCCATAAGTTCGAATGCACAAAATGAAAGAGCGATTCAAATATCATCTAATTAATGAGCTCCTTAATGATTGAAATTATATTTAACTCTAGAATCACGTAAATCAGCAATATCGGAAAAATTACGTTAAAATCTCTTAATAAACTGTCAGGAAAACCCTTCAGTCATCAAGTTCGTCTGACCCATTACTGTCCGCATTGTGTTCTACTCTCAAACGATTTTAATAAACTTGACACAGTTCGATGAACCAATAGAAAGAGAGGGCGTGGCCCAATCTTTGCCCATACTAGTTTACTTCCAAACTGTTTACACAGTTAACACGAAATTAATAAATGTCAAAAAGACATACAGTTACCTACCGGTTTCACTATACCAAAGTAAAAGTGAAAATACTCGACTTCATGAAGAATAAATGCAAACTACCCTCACGCTTGTTTTCAATGGAATATTCAAACGGCCCTCACTACAAATAGCGGGCGGACTGGCCTCAGTAATTTATGTCCCCACTGACACGCTCATGTCCATAAACGATCAAGCAAAAATAATCTGTAATGGCTTGAGTTATAATTTAAAATCGATTGGTGAGTCTGCGTTTTAAAGTAATATCAACGTTGTTAAATGACAAGAAAAATGCTGTTTGCATGTTTCAGAAGACATTATTATGGCACGGAGAGCTTAGTGTCATAGCTTACTCGATTAACTACAAAAAGATTATCAGTAAGAATCTCTGCTTTATCTCGGGGAGGTCGGATTGCCCCAACGCTGATATATGCGTATATCTACGGTGGGGTGACCCAGACTACCAGGCACTTCTTCTCCTGCAACCGAGCGGGTGGGCAGGTTGCGGATAGCCTAACTCCGGGGGTGAGGTCGATCATAACGGCCGAACTCGCACCCGGAGCATCTTGAAAGAGATCCCGGACAAGAGAAGTTCCCGAAGGCCAAAATCCCAGGCTCAGGGTAACCTATGTACCTCTTCCTATGCACCAACCATCCAAATAAGCCAACCCTACCTATCCGGACATCCTGTCTACTCCCAAACCCTTAGACCTAATCCCAGACCTAAGGTGACCCCAATTGAACCCATCCCTTCCCAATAAATGCCTCCTTCCTATCCCCATATCCCGTCGGTCCTAGAGGAGGGGTAACCTCGATTCCAAAAAAGCCCACCCCCAACCGTAATAAAAAAAAAAAAAAAAAAAAAAATGCAGAAGGCAATAGTAACTACCCAGGTGGGTCCCGGCCAAGCCGGGGAATCCCACACCGCTACGGCGGTCAGCCCCCAACGTATTCTGGGGGGGGCAACCGACTGCACCTTATTGCCGCGCTCTTCAGCGCAGCCGGCTGCTGACACAGCGCCCAACCCAAAGGCAGCGACCAACGCGCCAAATAACAACCCACAACTGGCTGCGACTAACGCGCCATTCAACCCAACTTCGGCCGCTATCCAAGCGCCACAACCCGCCACCCGGTGTATGCCAACCACGAGCCTCTGGCAACAGAGCATTGTGCGTAATAGCATCACCAACCCTGACAACGACCAAGACCGACACAGACGAAGAGGGACGGGGAAGGATGACGAGCCTGGCAGCTCCAATACTCTCCCGGTTGACGAAGTACGCCTGCTGAACAAGCGCGGAAAAATCCCTGCCCTGGAGAGAAGAGTCGGTAACCGAAAGCGTCACACCCGCGCAGGCAATAGCCAGCGCGAGGCGCGATCGGCCGCCGAAAAGGCACAGGCAGAGGCAGTACGCGACCAGCCGTTAGTCCGCGAAGGGGTAACCCAGCGCGAAAAGCGGCCGGACGCGGAACCACGCAGCCGCCCGTTAGTCCGCGAGGGGGAAACCCAGCGCGAAAAGCGGACGGATGCGGAGCCACGCGACCAGCCGTTAGTCCGCCAAGGGGCAACCCAGCGCGAAACGCGGCCGGACGCGGAGCCGTGCGAACGGCCGTTAGTCCGCGAAGGGGAAACCCAGCGCGAAACGCGGCCGGACGCGACAAAGTCTGCTGGGACCGACAGCCAACCCCAGAACTCCGACAATACCCTCGACCGACCTCGACCTAGACAGAACAGAGGTAGGCGGTATAGACCAACACACGCACAGGCGCAGCCGGCAATTAACATCTTGCCGGGCACCTCCAAGCCGCAGTCTGGACCAAGTGGTACAGGGCCGGCGAAGAGGGAGCGCCCTGACGACACGGCTTCGCCGAGTACGCTACAGGGGCTCGCCAAGCGTGTGAGGGTCCACTCCGCTCAGGGGGAGCAGAGAACCTACGCGCGAGCCACGAAGGATATTCCTGCGAGGCTGGCCGTAGCAATCTGCTTCCCTCCCCCCTCTCGAGACCTGACCAAGGAAGAGGCAGAGCACGTCAAGACCGACCTGGAAGCCCGACTGATGGACACAGATCCGACAGCACCACTCCCGGCTTTCCGCGGATACCCACGGGTAGCGGAAGGCACCGTGCAGATTTGGTGCGAGGACGACTATGCCCTGACCTGGTTGACCCGAAACGTGCCCCTAATTAAACTCAAAGAGACCGACCTCGCACTGACAGTACTCAAACAGTCCGACGTGCCCACCCGTGTCCGAGCCTCGCTTTTCGTCCCCCGTTACAAGGGTGACGTAGCCCGGCTCCAAAGTATTCTGATTCGTCAGAATACTTGGTATGACATTGCTAGGTGGTCACTGTACAGGGCGACTACCGTCGGTGGCGACAACTACGGGACATACTTGACCCTAGGTGTGCCACCGGAGGAAGCCGACAGGGTCCTAGCCCGGGAGCGCCGGATATCGTACCTCTTGGGGTCGATATACGTGCGCTTCTGGCCCACGACCCCACCCTGTGACAAAAAGACTGACAGCACAGACGACAAGACCGCACCGACAACGACACAGACGAACGACATGGACATTGCCCAGCTCGAGGAGGTCATGGCCCGAGCAGCAATGGACGACGACAACGACACCATACCCCCCTCATCGCCTGGCTGGAACGAGCAACTGCTTGCCTCTTCGCCGGGCGACGCACCCGAAGACCATCTCAGAGTGGAGGCAGCGGAGAGATTTCCCGATGGATCCATCTCCGACTAACTCCACTCCACCGCCGTCACCGCCCATAAATGTCATCCAGACCAACCTCCAACACAGCCAGACTGCCACGGCTAGTTTACGCAGGGCCCTGGAGGTTAAACCCAGAACCATCGCACTGATCCAAGAGCCGTGGATCAGAAACAACAGAATCTGCGGCCTCAGCAACATCGGAGGTAAGCTGATCCTCAATACACATGGTGCAGAAAAACCACGAACCTGTGTATATATTCCCAAAGAAATCCCTACCACACCACTCACTCAATTCTGTTCCAGAGATCTGACAGCTGTCAGGCTCCAGACTGCATGTGACGTTCCAGATGTTGTACTGGCCTCGGTGTACATGCCAGGCGAGGACAATAATTGCCCGCCAAAAGAGATGACCGACCTAGTGCAACACTGCGAGCGCGCCAAGCTGGAACTGATCATCTGCACCGACTCCAATGCCCACCACCCGCTCTGGGGCAGTGAGTCAGCGAACTCCAGAGGAGAGGTACTATCCACCTATTTATTCTCTACTAACCTTAACATTGTTAACCGAGGCTCTGAACCCACTTGGGTCACAGTCCGAGGCCAAACAATCATCGATCTAACTCTCGCCACAGAAAACGCGACAAACCTCATTACTAACTGGCACGTATCTGACGAGCCTTCGAGCTCAGACCATAGAAGAATCCGGTTTACACTTGCTTCCCACATAAAGGAGCCAGAACCAAAACGTAACCCGCGGCGCACTAAGGTGCCCGAGTACAAACGCCTTCTGGCGGCTTTACTAGAAAGGCACCTTTCACAAGTAACCATAAAAGACACTGCACAACTGGAGTACACCGTGACAAAACTATCAGAATACCTAATTGAAGCATACCACGCATGCTGCAAACTAAGGGCGCCACCAAACAACAGCGTCAGGAACCCCTGGTGGAACGCCGAATTGGGTAAACTCAGAGATACACTAAGACAACAATTCAATAGAGCCAAAAACACTAGGCTCCCGGACGACTGGGAGCAATACAAAGAAACCCAATATTTATACAAAAAGCAGATTAGAACTGCCAGAAGGATGGCGTGGCGGAAATTCTGTGAATCCATCGAAATCAACAACGAAGCCGCAAGGGTAAGGAAAATCCTATCGACCGATCAGGATCGAAGCCTTGGCGCGCTGAAAAAACCCGACAACTCATACACATTAACCGACTATGAAACCAGTAAGGTCCTTCTCGAGACTCACTTCCCAGGCTGCAACCTCCTGGAGAACAGGACGTGGGAGGCTGAGCCAGAATGGACACCTACAGACCTAGACTGGTCCAGAGCCCTTAGTATAGTAACAGAAGACAGGGTAAAGTGGGCTATTAACACTTTTCAGCCCTACAAGTCCCCAGGACTAGACGGTATCTTCCCAGCCCTACTGCAGTGGGGGGTTGACCACTTGACACCATGCTTGGCGAAGATTTACCGCACCTGCATAGCACTCAGATACATACCCCTGGCGTGGCGCGAGGTGAAAGTCATTTTCATACCCAAACCAGGCAAACCAGACTATACTCAACCCAAGGCGTATAGGCCCATAAGCCTCACATCCTTCCTACTGAAAACCCTCGAGAGACTGTGTGATAGGCATATCCGTGACGGACCTCTCCGGATGAAACCACTTCACAAACAACAGCACGCATACTCCACTGGCAGATCAACAGAATCCGCACTTCATAGTGTGGTAGCCAAAATTGAATGCGCAGTGGACCACAAATGCTCAGCACTGGCTGCTTTTATCGACATTGAGGGCGCTTTTGACAAGACTATGTTCAACAGCATACGCTTGGCCCTTGACAGACACAATATAGACACGACCCTGAGTGGGTGGATCACCAATATGCTCAAATTGAGAGCTGTACAAGTCACCGTGAACGACACTACAAGGGCAGTAGTGGCGAAGGGCTGCCCGCAAGGGGGCGTCCTCTCGCCGCTTCTATGGAACCTGGTCGTAGACAGCCTCATCAAATCACTAAACGACAAAGGTTACTTCACCGTAGGCTACGCTGATGATTTAACCATTATAATAAATGGCACCCATGAAAATACCCTATGCAACCTTATGCGCCAAGCGTTGAAAATAGTCGAAGACTGGTGCAACAAACACCAACTAACAGTAAATCCCACAAAAACCGAACTGATCCTCTTCACAAAAAAGAGGAAAATCGCGGAACTACAACTCCCACGTCTGTTTGGGACTACCCTAAGCCTATCAACTGAAACCAAATACCTGGGCATCTTTTTGGACAAGCAGCTGAACTGGGCAAAACATACTAACTACATCACTACAAAAGCCAGCTTATCCCTGTGGCAATGCAAGCGAATGCTTGGCAGGAACTGGGGTATTAGCCCTAGAGTCACCTACTGGCTATACACCACAGTTATTCGACCAATGATCACATACGGCTCAATAGTCTGGTGGCCCAGAACAGACCTGAGTACAGCCCAAAAAGACCTAGAAAAACTGCAGCGGTGCGCCTGTGTAGCAATCACTAGCTGCATGAGAACCACACCCACCGCTGCCCTACAGGCAATGCTGGGGCTGCCTCCTCTACACCTTATCGTGCGGGAGGAGGCGGCCCTGGCTGCCTTCAGGCTCAACATAGCTGGAACCCTAGGCAAAGACTCTAGAGTAAAGCATATACGCATTAGGGACAATGCGATCAAACGACAACCAATGATGGCATCACCCTGCGATAAAACCCCGAAATTGCACTGCTTTCACAAGCACTACAACGTGACACTCACAGAAGAACAGAATGATCACTCAGGTCCGGAAGAGCTAAGAGTCTACACAGATGGATCTAAGACTGACACCGGAACCGGAGTCGGAGTTTTCTCACACGATCTTAACATAAACATATCCAGCCCGCTGGGAATGTTCAACACCGTCTACCAGGCGGAATGTGTGGGCATTATACAAGCGGTACACGCGATAGAAGCCAGGAAAGTCACAGACACCCATATACGGATACTCTCCGATAGTGCTTCAGTTCTCCAATCCCTAGGGAAAAAATACATAACATCGAGTTTAATACTAGAATGTCACAATGCACTTGAACGAGTAACAGTTTCTAACCGCAACACTGTGACACTGCAATGGATAAAAGGACACAGCGGATCACTAGGCAACGATGCTGCTGACGAACTGGCTAGGAGGGCATCCAGCGCGTCGGTATGTGGACCCGAGCCCATAATGCCCATCCCATTTAACCAGATACGCAGGTGGCTTCAGGACTACACACACATACAAGCAGAGAGCTGGTGGACCTCGACACCAGGCTGCAGGCAGTCTAGGGAAGCAATGCCATCTTTGAATGGCAGGCTGACCAGACGTCTGTTACGCCTGGACAGAAAGGACCTGCGTCTAGTGACTGGGACCATCACGGGACACTGCCCGCTAAACAAACACTTCTACACAATAGGCATAACGGACAGCCCCCTGTGCAGGGCCTGCATGGAGGCTGAGGAAACCGTCGCGCATGTGCTTTTCGAATGCACAGGCGTAGCCCAGATTAGGACAGAAACCCTCGGGGCACCCAGATCTTACACGGATGTTCTCAACAGACCAGGAGTTATAGCCAACTTCTGGAGGGAGGTGGGCTGGTTGGAATAACCACTGACGGCCGCCATGGCTCACGCACAATGGTCCACTTAAAGGACTAAGTGCGGAAACCAAACCCAATAACATAGAACATAGAACATAGAACATCTCTGCTTTATTTCAAAAGAAACGATATTTGATAGCACACGCAGACGTTTATTAATGTCAGAATAACGTCCCTTCTGCGTGAATGGACGCCATGTATGGAACATGAAGTGAAGGAAAAACTGAATAGAATGGAGGTACTTTTCTTCCGATTGTGGTACCCAGAGGCACGTATGGTTGAGTTCGATGTTTGTTTACAGACATTCAAAAAGCTTTATATAAATAGTGCACTGAAGCTTCATTAAAAACTTGAGAACTAAAGACATTCGCGTTTCTGTTGGGGTTCGAGTACGCCAGTTTTACCGCAGAATATTTTTCCATCCATTCCATTTTTCTGGGTATTTTAACTTAAAAGTACCTTGTAATATTTAGGAAAGTAAGTTAAATATAAGCTTAAAAATTGGGCACTTAGCGTTACACCTATCGATTCCGATAACTTTAGAAAATGGGGAGGAATTATTTATGCCTGTATCTAATGGAGATTTCAAAAATTATGAAGACAACAAAATATTCTCATCTCAAAGCCGTGATCGTATGCCACTTTATGGTTAAACTTATGATCGCTTACAACTGTTAGTATGTTTAGTTTTTTTTTTTTGGAGGGTGGAAAACATCAAATGACTTCTGCGGCGTGTCAGACTTTTACTGACTAAAACCCACCCGCGTTCCCTCAGTTGCATGTGTGCCAGGAGCGACGGTGTCTCTTTCGAACAATCCGCACCCCTAGCAAGTATCGGCCCTTTCGGACCCCACCAGTTGTTGCTGACATCTCTGACGGTGCGCGTGGAACACAACGCGCCGTCCCGCCTACAACTTTTCGGCCGCAGGGGATAGGGAGAGCGGCCAACGCTATACCGACACTCCTCTTCCTCTGCGGCCCCACCGCGTCCACCATCAAACGGTGGCGGCCCCGTCCAGGCCACGGAAGGGAAGAGCGCTGTTCAGAAGCACCGGCACTCCTCCTCTACCCTCAGCCGCGATGCCTCTCATTCAACATCGCGGCCCACCTCAGTTGCGGTGCACCTCACTGCAACCTACTTTTTGGCCGCTACGTCATCGGCTTGAAGGCAAAAGCCCTGACGAGCGGCCCCACGTTTGGGTTCCTCTTCGCTTCACCGTGGCGGGGAGACCACGGCTACTGAGCCCCCCTGCAACGACAATGCGGGAACCCACTCGGGGGGCTAGTATGTATAGGTGGCATACGAGCAAGGCTACAGCATATAACCAGTAAACGATCAAGACGCTTCCAATGATATCACATTTGTCTTATTATTATAACTCGTTTAGAGGTTATGAGGAAACAGATGAACATACTTACTTACATACATACCTCATTTTTCTTCACCGTATTCGGTTAAAAATAGTCCTTATTCGGGTGAAAAACTTTGAGCAGCGTGCGTGAATTAAAAAGAGTAGAGCGTATTTTCATGTCTGGTTGTTTACCTATGTACTGTTTTTGTTTTTTTTTTTTCAGCCCTAGTCAACTACCCACATTGTTAGCACTTTAAGTACACACCTAGTTAGATGAATTTTTAAACATACTTAGTTATTTATGAGCTGACTGTGGCCTGACCTACACATAAAATACTTATTGTATGACCCATTTTTATCCTTGAGTTAATGTGTATTTACTTCTTTGTTTACTTAGAGACAAGTAAAATCCAGACAAAGCTGTCCGTAGCATTGACAATCAGCCAATAACTTTCCCAATGCTGGGACACGAGCCTCCCCTCTGTAAGAGAGAGTGGGGCTAGTGCAGTTTGTTGGATGTCACATGTCTTAGAATTTTTTGGTTCTAGGACATGCCAGTTTCTGTACATTTTCTGTTAACTTCACGGGTCAATCGATCAGGGGCCTTAGTCTGCTATTTTTATAAATTCGTCATTCCAACACGATCCCATCGTCATTAAAATGGTGGTGGAGGTGATTGGTGGTGGTGTTTTGGCAAATAAACATTATCTAACTACAAAGATTCACCTACAAATATAGACTATTCCTACAATAAATAACATTCCTTATCCCAATCCCGCTGCTCTTGTTTCACAGACAACAGTAAATATCTCCAAAATGAGTCGTATAACAGGACACTATACTGAATTAGGTGGCTATTTCAGCCTGTTATCTAGTTCACACGGATCCTACTAAAGCTCGCGCTTAATATGTCTAAAACGAGACAATTCAATTTAGGTTTTGTGTCCCTAATGCTGTGGAAATAGATGAGATAATAAATTTGATTGTATATTTATTGTTAGCCGCTTTGAAAGCTTTTAGTAATATTATTGTTAACACAAAACCTCAATTGTAGCAAATAGATTTAAAGTAACTAGATATTAATGTATCCCCGAATCGTTCTTTAGGATTTCTGAACTTCATTGGGTAGGTATGAATGTTTTTTTTTTTTAATTTTGCAAAAGATTTTGTGTGATCAGTATATGATTAGGTCGAACAAGGGTTCTCAACGAGTCCAAGAATGAACTACTTAAGTCGCATGTATCGTATACTAATTTTTTGGTACGTGTGACTTAAACCCGCATCTATATCACTCTTTTCTGTGTAAAATAGACCACTTAATTTCCCAGAAAAGCGTGACTTTGGGTCACACGGTGGTTTAAAATAATTCATTTAACTAGTGTGGAATAAATTATTTTCTCTAACATCATTAAGTAAACCTATTTTCATTTCAACATAATACAAAATTCAGTCCTAAAAATAGTTTCCTAATGAATTACCCATTAGAAAAATTACCACGAACAAAAATAAAAAATACACACCTCAAAAATAGATCCAATTACTCAAAAGGCCGGCGACACAATTTAATCATAAATTAAAACCCCGAAAATTAGGTCACTATCCGTACGTGACTATTTTCGAAGAAATCAATAAACCGGGCTTACTGACCTATTGCACTAAATATGGTGTGGCTTTTATAAGGTGGCCTAAAAATAATAAAACATTTGTTGGTACTGTTGGAATGGATATGCATCAAAGATGCAGCAATGATCACGCAAGCCGCTAAACGAATGATACGCAGCAGTGGCGAAAGCACCATATGACACAATTCCTACCGGCTTCCCTCGGAGGTTCGAATCAGCAATTCCGCCGCTATTGAAATATGGAATAGTCAATAATGTGTACTATTTAATTGCCAAATAAAGCTGCACTATAGGTATTTAATTCACCTAACATTCAAACAACAGAAACGCTTATTTTTCTTTGAATAACAATAAAAGAACCCGGTCCTGGAAGTAAAAGTTCACGTTGTACGGCTTGACATGAACAACAGCAAGCCGCTGTCCAGCGGGTTACGATACAGACCAGAATATGGGAAAAAAATAGCCAGCGAGAACGAGATGGAGGACTAATGAAAATTTTTTTTTTTTGTTTTTACCTGTTCAACTGTTTTTGATGTGATTTTTAATATTCCTGAAACCATTTTAGAATTACAGTACCTAACAATTGAGTTTATATTTGTAAAACATTGAAAGTCTTGTTTGTGTCATGATAGCGTATTTTTGGTACTGCTACTTGACGATAGATGTTGTTAAATTCAGTAAAAAGCTTTTTATTTTTAAGTTTATCAATTAATTTTGGCCAACCATTTGTTGTGTTTGATTTTTATTTTTGTGATGTGCCTACAAAAAAATATTTATAAATAAATAAGTTGAAACTCTCTTACAGAAATTGAGACCTCGCCACTGATAGAAAGTCACGGTCAGAAAAAAGTAGATATGAGTATTTTTCCTAGAACCAACACAATGTAATTATCAAAGCATTATATGTAGCATATATTGATCACGCTTTCGTTTGGAACATTTCTTTAGAAGTCGACTTTCTATGGAATGTTGGTTAGTCATGAATTTTATTTGTGGTGTAGTAATAAAGGTCAAAATGAGTTAAAAGTTGTGGCGGTCATAAAAAAGCAATTAAATTACCTACAACATTATAATAATTTATACGGCGTTTTATAGGTTTAGGAGTGACAAATGAACTCTATTAGCTATCCTAGTACCTCAGAATTAAGCAAGATAGAAGTGCACATACATCGTAGTCTAACCCTTAAAACGTCCTTTATTAGAAAATGTTAGGTACTTACCGTAGAATCGTAATTTAGCTTCAAGATCAACAATGTAGCAGTCCACTCGCGAAATAATGGTTTACTGCTTGACAAGGAAAACCGTACCTGAAAACAAAGACAAAAACTATCAGAACATAGCTTAGGCATAACATAGCAAAAACAACCTATAATGTGTCCAATGCTAAGACACAGGCCTCCTCTCTTTGAGGGGAATTTATGTTTTCCTTTCCACATTTAACCCGCCTTCCTTCAAAACAAGAGTGAACATCATCTTCATCTTCTGGCATCTTCTGGGCACGCTCGTTCCATAATAGACCTCATCAATTGCTTTCCATCAAGCGTGATCGAGGTCAAGAGCCAGCCCTTGAGTAACTAAAAAACAAATAACGTGGGCTACTAATCTACAACGCAGGCCCAGCATGGGTTGGTAGATGTGACATGTCTTTGATTTTTTTTGGTTCTAAAACATACCGGCTTCCTCATGATGTTATTGTTCATCGTTTTAAGAGCAGTGGTGACAATAATAATTATATTCAAAATTAAATTCCTGCTTGGGTTCGGACCCAACCTACAACTTGTTAGTCGCGGCAATTGTTTTATATTTCTATGGTCGCGGCTGTTACCACCAAGCCACCACTGCTCCTTCAGAACACGTCATATCATAAATTAGGTACACATTATTTTTTTATGAAACATTCCTTACCACCTAACAAAACACTGAGTCACCTCACCGTAAACCGAGGTCTTTGTCGCCATAATGTCATATGAAGTAGGCCCAGGAGACCTCATAGGTAATGCTAACCGTTGATTACCATGGCCTCACGTGTGCCATCGTCCCTGATGGTTGCCCTATGCAAATACACGACGCATGTCTGATGGTCCGATAGCGAGAAGGTTATGATGGTTAATTACATTGAAATGGACATGGTATTCGCCATAAAAGTGTGACAACATTGTTATGATGCCTAAAGGGTATAGTTATGAATAGTATTAAAACCTTGAACCGTTAAAAGGTTTAGTTATAAGTTGCTGTTTCATTCTGAAACTGGGTTGTATTTTTGACAGCCAATCGAGCCGAAATCCCCAGGCATGATAATGACGCTAATGTGACGTATGTGGTTCGGGCAGTGGAGAGAAATGGTACCACGTGACATGTCAACATTAAAAATATCTTCTTTATCAGCCTATAATGTTCCCACTGCTGGGACACAGGCCTCCTCTCGGTGAGCCGGCCGTAATCCACCACGCGGGCCCAGTGCGGGTTGGTAGATGTCACATGTCTTTGAATTTTTGGTTCTAGGACATGCCGGTTTCCTCACGATGATTTCCTTCACCGTTTTGAGAGCAGTGGTGATGAAATAATTTACACAAAGTAAAGCGCCTGTCTGAGTTCGAACTCACGACCTACAACTCGTAAGTCGCGGCCGTTACCACTTGGCCACCACTGCTCTCTTTCTTCTAATATATAGTTCTAGGAAAAAAAGAGAAAGGGGTAGGTAGGTTTATGGTCACGAAGATTTCTTTAATTTCCCTTTGGAACAGCACACCTCAGCCTGGCGTGACGATGACCGCAGCAGGTGTGCCACACTGCAGATGCTAGGGAAGGCAACGAGCGGCGAATCGTCTCACCAACAGAAGTGTCTCGACGCGGCCACATGGTTAATAAAGATACCTGGCGTGAAGCTCGTGCATACTCGAATATGCCTGAAGATAGGTGGCCTGGAACTCAATGCATGGATGGCTCCAATATTTCCGGCTTGAGTTCGAGATGATAGGCCAGGTAAATAACATCACTTTGTCAAGAGCTGGAGAGCCTAAACATAGTGACATTCTATTAGCGATAACGATGGTGAAAAAGTCAAAAATGTATGGGACTGCCATAGGCTACTGAAAAGCTCATATCGGGCCTGTTGAAAGACGTTATAGAAATACGAAACGTTTCTAAAGCGATTGCCACTTATGGAGATTGATGGAAGAGGTGCTGTTCCGCAAACGATGGGCCTTTACACACTCCTTCGTAGTCTAATTAAATAATGATAGCATGCTTAAGGACCTTAAATAATATTTAACGCTACTGACAATAATGCTTGTTGCTAAGTTCTGGCAAAATTTAGTTTGCAATGGATACAGAATGTCGAGGGATCAAGCTCGTATTTTTTGTAATTTAATATGGTTCGTTTGAAGCTGTATTTATGTCACTGTCACAACGTAAACGATGCCGACGTAATCCTAACCTTTGAGACTAAAAGTTTCTAAAAGTACAAAAGAATGAAGATCGATCTCTTGACATGACAGCGGTTTGTTGGTGGGATTTCGGGTCTAAGAAAGATTTATTGATAAGAATATAACTTTTTATCTGCCCTCATTATTATCGAATGAATCTATGTCCAAAAGTTCTTCGTAAAAAATCGTCCTCTTATGGAGAAATATTTATGTTAAAACTTTTCAAAATAGAATAGTAAGGTGGTGTGGTTTTCAATTGTTTTTTTTTTTTCGAATTTCGAATTCAGTAACTTTTCATTTTGTTCAATTCACTACTTCACTCAAAAGACCGAACATAGTTTGTAAGTGAAAAAAAAGAAGGAAAGTAAATACGTTAATCCACGGTAAATATGACGCAGACAAAGAACAAACAAAAAAGAACAAGTTAGCAAGCGAAACATACGTCACGTCCACGCAAAACGGCCATCATTCTGCATTGCACGACCCTATGCGAAACAGAGCCCCAGCGCTGGTTTTCAGTGACAGCTGCCGTTGACGTTTTGACGTCTACCGGTACAGCTTAAGATATGATAACAAAAAAGAAAAAAGTAAACTTAGTAGTAATTAATCATAGAGGATTCATACGTCGACACTATTCGAATTTCGAAGCGGTGTTTAGAGATAAACACTACAAGCATTGTTCAGTAAACATACATAACTTTAGTGCATTATTCCAGCCAGGTACATAATCATACATGTACTGCTGCATCTAAGCTATCTCTGAGCCCCCGGTTTACATGGCAGTGCTAATAAGGCACCTATCCTACCGCTAGCGATAAACGAGAAGCGATAATGAAATGAAATGTTTATTTATGTAGGTAAGTAATGGATCTTTTAAGACACTTTTACACTTTTACTTTTTTGTTGGGTAGGTGACGCTGGCTTAACCTAGCTGACTGATCCCTGAGAAATGCCGAAATAAATCCAGAGGCCATGGTATCTTTTAAAGTCCAAAGATTATATTAATAGGATTTTATGTGATTCTAATAATGCAGGGATGGCCCTGCATTAAAAGACATGGGTCTGGGGCCTTTGAAAAAAGACCTATTGCAGCTTTCACCTGACATGTCCCCGCAGACATTAGACCTAGGAACTAAAAGGAGTGCGCTACCGCGATGAGGAATTACTTACTGGTATACGTATGTACCAAGCGTTAGTCTTTCGGCGAGTATTCTGCCCGCAAAGCGAGCCTCGCTGAGTAAGTACTCTCATTGATAGCTCTTGTGGCTGTGACAAACGAGAACTCGCCGACGAACTGTACAGTCACCGATCAACAATTAAACAAATTACGCCACGGGCTCATAATAAAACACTAAAGACACAGCCGTCTAAGGAAACTTACGCTAAAAAAGCGCCTTCGTCAAAATTCTCTGCCGACCTCGTTGGTTGTTGACACAAAGAAGTTGAAGGATGCTAACACCGGTAGTGTGAATGAGGATGGCTTTACTCTGGTTGAGGGTAAGAGAGGTCGTTTGCGACACAACCGCAAAAAACCCGAATATATCATCAACTCTTTTAACTTTTTTTGTACGTTTCTTTCTTCGTTTCCCTAAAAAATGGTTGAGCTGGATGGTCCTGATCCACGCGTCATGTTCGTGAACGGGCGCTGTCGTTTGAGACTAGTCATCTCTTAACTTCCAGGGCTTATTTTTAATCTCGTATTTAGTTTTTTTTTTACATTGTTCTCACTTATAGAAGCAACAAGAATAATGATCCCAAGATTTTGTAATATCCAACTTGATTTTTAGAGTGTCCGTAGAGTTTCTTGTCCGTTCTTCTCCATAGATATCTACGTTTTGGAATGGGCACCTAGCTTCAATTTTCCAACTGATCGACTTTTTGACAGTTCAAAAGTGCCTGTAAATGGTTTAATTGAAATAAATGAATTGAATTTGAATTTTGAGTTTCAGAAAATAGTTGATATCTTGTCGCTTTATCGTAGGCAATGGGGCAGGTGCCTAAGACCGTTGCGTGAAGTCCGTAGGTACAGTTAAGTTATGTATATCAAATTAGATCAACCTGAAACTTGCATCGCACTTTATGCTAATAAAGTAACTTGAGTTACATGCGTGTCAGTTTATACAGTATATCACCTGTATATTGTAGGACGAAGAAGTATTATACACAGGGGGTTGTCAAGGGCTAAGTTAAAAATAGACTTGTTAGTAAATAAGTATAGTGAAATTCACGCTAAGATTCATAAACGTTACTACTGTGTACTGTTAACTTGAATGAAAAAAATAATACATGAAATAGCATGACAGTTAACAGTATGTCATGCTCACTGTCTTACAGTTGCGTGTGTTGGATCATTCGGTTTTTTAACCGACGAAAAAACGGAGGAGGTTCTCAAGTCGACGCTTATTTTTTATTTATTTTTTAATGTATGATCACGCATAACTTTTTCCAGAGTAGTCCGATTTTGATAATTATTATTTTTTATTGGAAAGGGTATATCCCGAAGTTGGTCCCATATAAATTTCGAAGAAAAATTCCAACCCCTAAGGGTAAGAAAACAGGGGATGATTTATTGTTTACTCACAGATTTTAATACTGAGTTGTGTATTACAAAAAGTAATCAAAAATTAAGCATGTAGTAATTAGTAGATTATAGCCACAAAAATTATAAAATAAAAACTTTAAAATAAAAAAATTAAACCGCCAAAAAACACGGGAAGAAATGGGATGGTGCTATTCTTTACGTCCGGCACCGCACGAAATCACTCCAAAGCTACAGACTACCCTAAATAATCACAAAGTACTCGTAGTTTGCATACAATATCTCGTTGTTACCAAGGTCCACTAATCTGAGAAATATGCAGATTTGTGAGAGTCCAGAAACTCTGAGACCCTTATCATTAAACCTGGAAAGAAGATACTTCATGCCAACACTTCATCAATATAACTTTTAATATAGGTCATCATGATCTGCCTAGCCTTTTCCCAACTATGTTGGGGTCGGCTTCCAGTCTAACTGGATGCAGCTGAATACCAGTATTTTACATGGAGCGACTGCTTATCTGACCTCCACAACCCAGTTACTGGGTAATACGATACCCCTTGGTAAGACTGGTTGTCAGACTTTCGGGATTCTGACGATCCATAACGACTGTCAAAGATCCACAAATGACAGCCGGGACCAACGGCTTTACGTGCTTTCCGAGGCACGGAGGGGTCTTGGTATCTAAAGATGGTCACCCATCCACGGACGAACCGCGGCAAGCGTAGCTTAACCTGGCCGATCGACCCGTGCAGCTATTGTTAATTAGCCACAAGCCCCTCATAACTTTCAATGTAGATACCGTCATCAAAATCATAAAACTCTTTCATGTTAAAACATAATCGAGTTCAAAGTGTTTGTACATTTTCGATATTACTTAATAATCTCCGTATTTTATGCTGAGAACGCTCCTGAAGCTTATCGAAAAAAGATGGTCGCAACATAAATTGGTACACTGAGAGTTTCGTTGGAATATTAATCTTAAGAGCGAGTTTATTTCTTTGCTTATCTTGGCATTTATGAAAAGTAAGCGTTGGTTCTACTTCGTGTGAACATTTTACGGGATTATTTTCAGAATATACAGGGTAAGTTTTTTATCCAGTGCGCAAACTGTAACCATGAATTCAGCATATCATTCTAGACAGGGGTACCGCAGACATTTTTCGCCGCTTATAAAAAAAAAATCAGCTGTTTCATAGAAATGTGCTATACCTAAGCGGTCACAATGTATGGAACAGCAGATTTTTTTTTTTTGTATAACCGGCGAAAAATTTCTGCGCTAGGGGTCTAGAATGATATGCTGAATTCATGGTTACAATTTGCGCACTGGATAAAAACTTTTCCTGTATATAGTGCAGGTTTCTTTCAGTGTAAAGAAAACCTGCTCAGGTGGACATTCACAGATTACTTCGACCCGGTGTGTAAATGTGGTGATATCCCACAAACAATGGGGCACATAATATTTTCTTGTCCAGCGTGTACTGTTGTCTGTACGCTACAGAAGTTTATGGACGCTGCTAAAGTGACAAACTCGTACCCAAAATCTGGGCTGACTGTATTTAGATTGCTATTGCACGCCAGTGCGTTTATACAGCCGTACTAAGCTGTAAGTCCCAGTGGACTAAGAAGTACGACTGTTATTCCAATTACGTACAGTGTGGCTACGTTTGAGACACAATTGAGCCTAGTACCTAACAGTTATCTAAGACCGAACTGACTATCAACCTAGCCTTATAGGTTTTACCTAGCATCCGAGTTATCCTTCCGCCCTAACTTAACATTCAAACCATACCAAACGTAAGTTATGTTGGCTTACGTGCGAGAAGCCTGTTACAAGGAGACTAACTGTAACAGACGGAATTTGGGAAGGAATAGGGGTTTGTGTACGTCATGCAATGTACACAGGAAATACTGATCCCACAAACTTATAGGACCGATGATGGCTAAAGGTATCTTGGACACAGGAAGAGGTTATAGGAGATGAATTACACTCGACTCCCGCTTGATGATTGATTTATATCAATAAATAACGTAATTATGTACAAGTTTTGTGGTCCATATACATTGATATCTATTTATATGTGTGTTGTGTGTGTATCGAGCCAATGAAGCGAAGATCTCTGTAAATCACTTCTTAGCACTGACGGTGTGCGCGTGGAAAAGATGTATGTCGCTCTTAATACTGGCGCTGTGATGCTATTGTTTGTTCACTGTTGAACAATAGCTGTTCAGATACGACAGGATAATCGAAAAAGAAGATCCTGAATCTGTTATCTGGGGGCAGAGATGCGCCTATAGTATACCCACATTTCGCTAGGTATGTTACAGACCCATTCAATAGGGCCATAACTCAAGTAGCGGATGTTGGAGAAAAACCAGCCAGGCTGAAGTGAAAATGGACTGGACAGGTCGCGCGAATGCACCCGGAGAGATGGGCGAAGATTGGACGCCTGAGTAGGGACTTTGCCGTCGAGGTAGATCACGGTGAAAGTGGTTTGTCAACGATCGAGATCTGATAAGGTTTGCAGGGCCAAAATGACCAGAGATCTCATAAGTCATCCAAATTTTGTACATCAGTTTTGTGAATTACAATAAAAAGTTTGAAAGAAAAAAAACGGAGGTCTTTGCCCAACATTTGGTAAAGTTGGGATGTCAATAATGATGATGATATCAAAGTATGTGATTCTAGTTTGAATAAAATGATACAGAAAGAAAACGGACCCAACGACGAACGCAACCAATAACTTTTTTAATGTGAAAGTTTGTATGTTAAGATGTTTGGACGTTTGTTACACAATCACGCAAAAATGGCCGAACGTAATTGGATGAAATTTGGCACTTAAACAGTCGTTTAATTTGAACAAACAATTGGTTGTTTGTAGGATAATTTTTATCCCGGACCTATGTTCCCGTGACATAATTTCCGAACTACACGCGGGCGAAGCCGGTAGCAAAAGCTAGTTAAAAGAATTTTGTCCTTATATAAGACCTGCTGATCGCGCTTCCTAATGATGTTATTTTTCAAGCATTTTATCTATCATTAGAATGTTTCAGGAAAAGATTTCATGCATCTAAATAGAACTCATAAAATAAATTTACAACTTTTCCGTATATCTTTACAAATAAATAAAATTGTAGTGACTGTTTGTAACGTCAAAATAACAGCTTGTTGCTAAATGCAATTATGAAAGTGTATACTGTACCTATATAAAAAAATAACAATTTTCAAAATTGTTGGCTGTTTAGCTGTTTCTTACAGTTAGTATCTGAAACGGCTCGACTAATTTTGACGGGACTTTCATTGATAGATAGCTTATGTTATAAGAATTAACATAGGCTACTTTTTCTCTCGGTAACACATTCGCGTGCTGTAACCATGAATTCAGCATATTCTAGACCCCTAGAAATTTTCGAAAAAATCTGATGTTCCACACATTTTGACCGCGTAGGTATTGCACTTTTCTATGAAACAGCTGGTTTTGTTTTGTATAACCGACAGAAAACTTTTATGCCTGGGGGTCTAGAATGATATGCTCAATTCATGGTTACAGATTGCGCTCTGGTTAAAAATTTAACCTGTATACAAATTAATGCTTCGTGTTTGTGTTTCTATTTCTTGGTTGATCGAATAAACTTCTATACTACTTAGTTAGGGGCTTGTGGCTAAGAAATAACAGATGCCCGGGTCGATCGACCAGGTTAAGCTACGCTTGCCGCGGTTGGTCCGTGGATGGGTGACCATCTTTACATACCAAGACCCTTCCGTGCCTCGGAAAGCACGTCAAGCAACGGCTTGACGTGCACACACACACAGATCCACAAATGACAGCCGGGGCCAACGGGCCCCGGCTGTCATTTGTGGATCTCCCAGTCGTTACGGGTCGTCAAAAGCCCGAAAGTCTGACAACCAGACTTACCAAGGGGTATCGTATTACCCAGTAACTGGGTTGTGGAGGTCAGATAGGCAGTCGCTCCAAGTAAAATACTGGTATTCAGCTGCATCCGGTTAGACTGGAAGCTGACCCCAACGTAGTTGAGAAAAGGCTAGGCAGATGATGATGACTACTTGGGGCTTGTGGCTAAGAAATAACAGCAGCCCGGGTAGATCGATCAGGTTAAGCAACGCTTACAGCGGTTGGTTGCCTGGATGGATGGCCAAATACCATGCTTCTGTCGTGCCTCGGAAAGCACGTTAAGATGTTGGTTCCTGGATCTGCAAGTCGTTACGGGTCGTCAAAAGCCCGAAACTCTGACAACCAGACTTACCAAGGGGTATCGTATTACCCAGTAGTTGAGTATGAAGGTCAAGGCTCCGTGAAAAAATCAAAAGCCATTTGTTCAAATTGGGCTGAGAATCAGCACTTTTGAGAACCACAAAATACATAAAACAGTCCCCCAAAATGTTTACCACTTCCTAGTGCTTTAGCTGGGAAGCAGAACTGGCGTAACAAACTCCCCAGTAGCACAGCTCTCTGTTTAGTTAGATAGACTTGATTCTATACATACATAGGCAAAATAATAAATATTACGAGACACAGAACATTAATTAAATAATTAGTCTTAAGTCAGCAATGACAATATACCAACAAATAAAATTAAAACTTAAGTCAAGCACAAACAATAAAAAAAATGTAAATAAAGCATAATAGGTACCAAAATAAAAACTTCTTGGTATAAAGGGCGTGATAACTTACAATGGAAGCCGACTCCATCAAAGTTGGGAAAAAAGTAGGTAGGTGATGACCAGTGTATCATTAGTGCAAATAGGCACTAGCCTATTTGCCTAAACTTCGAAGAACAGAGACAAGAAACGGAGATTTCCTTAGGACTAAATATTTTTTCCAGGGATTCGGGAAATATCTTCAGTAAGTTGAAAATAGGCTTTATTTAAGATGTGTAAAAGCTATATTTAACTAAACTTGCAACTACCAAATTATCAGGATTTTCACGTACAATCCCGAAATAAATAGTCTAACTATAATTCATGATTTGATACAACGGTTAGTTGGATCGTATAATTCGAATACATGAATTAAATTTAGATTATTTATTTCGGGATTTTACTTGAAAATCACGAAAATTTAGTAATTGCAAGTTTAGTTAAAAATTGCTTTTACACATCTTATACAGGATAAGTTTTTATCCAGTGCGCAAATTTAAACTTACTGAAGATTTTTCCCAAATCCCGGGAAAAAAATTTAGTCCTAAGGAAGTCTCCGTTTCTTGTCTCTGTTCTACGAAGTTTAGGCAAATAGGCACTACCTATTCCTATCACTGGTGATGAATAAAGGATTTAGTTTTCTTGTATTTTCAGAACACTCGAAGTCTAACAAAGTACCTATTTTACTTTTCTTAGAGTTTACTTACTGGCCCTAATTACGGTTTACCAAAACTAACAATAGTTAGGTAGGTACAAACTTTAGCACTATCGTAGTGACTTTTAAAGTTGTTGCCGTTGTTGTTGTGAAGCCTAGAAAACTTTTGCAAATTCTGACCTTTTTGGAATAAGGCTAAAGTTGGCTTTAAGGGTAATTTGCTAAGGTTGCGTTTACATCGTGATTTCTTTTTTATTCAAAGGGATCTAAACAGGGTAAGTTTTTATCCAGTGCGCAAAATTGTAACCATGAATTCAGCATATCATTCTAGAACCCCAAGCGTAGAAATTAATCGCGGGTTGTACAAAAAAAAATCAGCTGTTACATAGAAAAGTGCAATACCTACGTGGTCAAAATGTATGGAACAGCTGATTTTTTTTGTGCATCTGGCGAAAAAAAATTGCGCTAGGGGGTTTAGAACGATATGCTGAATTCATGGTTACAATTTGCGCTCTGGATAAAAACTTTTCCTGTATAAATAAAAAGAAAGGTCCTGACTGACTGACTGACTAACTCATCAACGCCCAGCCCGAACCCTTGGACCTAGAAAGCTGAAATTTTGCACAGAGGTTCCCTTTATAATGTAGACAAGGAATAAGGAAGAATTTTTCGAAATTCGACCCCTGAGGGAGTTAAATAGGGGATGAAAGTTCCACGTGGGCGAAGCCGCTGGCAAAAGCTAGTATTCAAATAAACGTAAAGTAGGCGGCACGTCAATGATGGTAACAAAACTAAATTACTAACTACGTCACACAAATTTTATGATATTTTGACCGCCCCCCCTCCGTCCTTGTCACTGGTGGTCACACTTGTGAAACCCCCTTGTGTGACGTCACAAATTTTTCAATTTTATATTTAGAAGGCATTTTTAAACGGCAGTTTTTAATGTTTTATTTAAATAAAAGATAATCTTTAACAAAAGCAAACAAAGTCCAATATTTTAACCGTTTAACTTAAAAAAAAAAAAACAAACAAAACAAACATCGGGAAAAGCCGCCTGATTCTTAAGGTAATACTGCAAAACAATGTTTTGAAGCCTATATTTTTATTTCGGTACAATATCATCATCATCTCAGCCCGAAATCATCCAATATAGGCCTCTCCCTTTTTGCGTCATACTTCTTGGCTCCATGCTTCTCTCATCCATGTGTTTCCCGCGACTTGACGACATCATTAACCCAAAACGCTTTTAGACGGCTCTGGTATCTTTAGCTTGACTTAGCCCACCATTCGGTCACAGCTTTACTGTAACTAGATGTCCTGCTCACTCCACTTCAGGCGCATCGCCCTGTCCCCGACGTCGAACACGGATTTCGGTGTTGGTACCACAGCTGTTGGACAAAGTCACTACATAAAATATGTAAGTACCTAAATAGTTTTTTTTTTCAGCTACAATTTTTCACAATATTGCCAAGCATATTAGTGATCTAGTGTAGACCGGTGCCCAACCATCGCAATTTAAATAGCAAAAATAATAAACTTAGGAAACCGGTTATTAAAAAAAAAATTACAGACCTTATCGTGTACATTATTAATCAAATAGAAACGCGTAAAAATGTTAGAAGACGCGTGGGTTAATAAATCATAGCTCAAATGTGTCTAAATATAGTTCAGGGCAATATTTCATCGATTTCAAAACGTTAGAACACAGTTTGAATGACAGAGCGTTTTACCGTAATTTATTATTTATATCCTTTTTCGAACTTAGTAGGTCAAAATAAATAACATTGGTATTAAAATATTCAATATGAGGCTACTATTTTATTGTTTTGCATTGTTTATTGAAGAAAAAGAACCTTGCCTATCTACCCACAATACGTTAGGGAAAATATTTTTTGAGTTTGCCACATTAGTAAAGATATACCACATTTTTTTACCTGAAATCAAAGACGAAAACATAATGAAAAAAAATATTATCCAGCGACATTTTTCAAGTCCTTCGTTATATGAAACTAGGCATAATTATGTTTATACTTGCTTCTTCCAAGTTATTTTGTAAGACTTAAGAATGCTCGCAGTTGAGTACCGGCCTAATTAACTTTGTAGACAAGGTTTGGGCGAATTAAGCTTGCGAAGCGGTTCGTGTACTCACAGCTTTATAGTAAACTTTCTCATAAAAATAAAACATTAAGGTTCATGCACACACTGTAGACTCGTCATCGTCAAGTTACCGATCAGTCACGCCAAATATAAGAAATAAAAATCCTACTGTAACTTCTCCACTTTACTTTAAGTAGTTAATTTTACTATATCTGCCCTCAAAACGGTGAAGGAAAACGTCATATCCTTGAACAAAAAATTGGAAAATATTTCATATCTACCAATCCGCACTAAGCTAACAAGATATAATACCTATTACGGGCATGGCCTACTCTTTTCCACTATTCAGTTATTTTCGTTTCAGCTATCGGCTCAGATTAGATTCCACCTGACACTCTCGTATGGCACGTTGCTTGAGAACAGATGGCCGATGGGGCCAAAAGGTTCTGGATTGGCGACCGAGTACCGGAAGACGTATCGTTGAAAAGCCTCCCAGAAGGTGGACCAACGACCTTGTAAAGGGCGCAGGAATTCGCTGGGTGCGGGAAGCACAGCACCGGTCGAAGATGACTCTTGTTTAGTGAACGTAGTAGATAGGACATCGGCAAGTCACGTCAAACACGTGACTACTCAGTAAACGCCACATCACGGGCACGTTGAAAAGCGGTGACGTGACTGATGTGTGTGTACGAACCTTTAGGCATTCTTAGCGGTTCGAGATTCGAGTATTTAAACACAGCTTTATTTTTTATGAGAAAGTTTCTGAGAATTTTAAATCTTTCTAGGTATTCGATTAGGCGGGTAATGGGGCAGAAATGAGCAGCAAACTTTTATAATCGCCTTCTCTAAGGTTAATGACCTACTGTTTTTTGTTGCGAAAAGATGTAATTAGTCAGTCGATTAGTCTTTGTTAGATTTCATTCGATTAGCCGAGCAAAATTAAATTCTGGCTTGAAGCAAGAATGCTGACGCTGTCAGTTTCCTTGCTTCTTGCATAGATGGTTTATCAGTGGTAGCTAGTAAATGGCTTTCAATTTTTTAACTGTACTAAGATTATATAGAGCACGTTAAGCCGTTGGTCCCGGCTATCATTTGTGGATCTTTGACAGTCGTTACGGGTCGTCAGAAGCCCGAAAGTCTGACAACCAGTCTTACCAAGGGGTATCGTATTACCCAGTAACTGGGTTGTGGAGGTCAGATAGGCAGTCGCTCCATGAAAAATACTGGTATTCAGCTGCATCCGGTTAGACTGGAAGCCGACCCCAACATAGTTGGAAAAAGGCTAGGTAGATGATGATAAATAAAATTATAAAGAGGAAAGATTTGATTATTTTTTTGCATTGAATAGACTCCGAAACTACTGAGCCGATTTGAAAACTTATTTCACTGTTGGGAAGCTACACTATCCCAGGGTGACACAGACTATATTTATCCCCGTATTCCCACGGGACCGGGAACTACGAGGGTGAAACCGCAGAGCGCTGCTAGTTATTTATTTTACTGTATAATTTACCCGAATAAAATAAATAGGTACGTCATAATCATCATCATTTCAGTCGAAAGACGTCCACTGCTGGACGTAAGCCCCCCCCAAATATAATAGGTACGTACTACTGTAATTTCATCAAATGACCAACAGTGTTGTTTCCGTCGACGTGCTATATTCGCCATTTCGACTGGTTCTGTGCTTCGCGCATCCAGTGGGTTCCTCTGGCTTTCACAAGGTCATCGGTCCACCTTGTGAGAGGCCTATTGGAAGCCTTTATTTATATAAATGAAAATAAATCGATATAATAATTTCCACGACTTTCCTACTCAAAATGAGCAAGCAAATACTGCTCGCATAGTTTTGAAAGATTAAATTAATCACAAAAAGCTTAATATTTCGTGCATAAGTGCAACGAATGGAATCTTAGCAGCCATTAGGTACTCTACGCCTATTTACGTTCTTGAATACGTGACCCAAAAGATATACGTATCTTTCTTCCTCGTTGATATTAGGTACTTGGAAACTAGCCAAGCCACAAAGAAAAAAATATGTGTCAAACAGAGAAAACATACGCCCTTTAAATCAGGGTTATTTTAAGGAAAATGCGGAAAACTGGACCATGTTTAATTTGAATATGCGAAAGTTTTTTTTTTTTTTGAGCTATAACAGGTTTTAATTAACACTAACTTTTGCTCGGGATGCTTGTCCGCTGGGACCAGAATCCATACACGAACAAAAAGTATTTGAAAAATGTCGGCACGTATATCCAATTCCGAACCGAAAAATACGATGATTTCCGCTACATTCATTTCTACGCCATGTAATACCGACACAAAACTTGATTGTGTTAACGTCGAAAACCGAACCACATTCCAAATTCTATTTCAAAATTAGATAACAAAACAAATGAATGTAACGATTCTGAATCGCCAGTAATTCTCCCGAAAACCAATCGTTGATTTCCGTTTGAAGTTAGAACGATGAAGTGGCCAACATAAATACCATCAAGATAGCAATCGAAATTCAAACACGTTTGTACGAAGTATGAAAGCCAGTCAGTACTTACCTACAAACGATTTGTACCCATGTTTACATTGCTGAAGAAATCACAACCGTACGATTTAAAACCTAAAAGACAACTTGCCATTTATGACCGTAATTTGTAGGTTATAGTGATAATAGCGGTGCACTGCGTTTAATGTTCTTTGAATAGAATTCCGTGTTCTCTTTTGTTCGTTAAACGAGGATAGGAATTCAAATCTGAGTTTAAATGGGTGAATGGTAAATGGGGCACATTAAACGAGCTTGTTAGAACTTTTTACATGTGTATTTAATAATGCAGATCAATTGAAGATTGTTTGGTCTTTTATTTCAATTAGATTTTAGATGATTTATATATTGTTTCAATATTATTACTTTTTTTTATTTAATTGATCTCATACTGTTTTATTTTGCTTTGTTTGATCTCACGCTGATGTGAATGATTATTTGAAGTGTTTGTATACTGTCATGTCACTCACTGTGTACCTCACTGTGAAAATGTCGCAATTTCGACCATCAAGGTACAGGAAAATGCCTAGTTTGGGGGTCAAAGCCAAATCTTCTTGTACAACCTGGCTACTTACTTATCCTACTATCCACCTAGTCATACTGTCTTTCTTATATTCGCCCTGGCGAAGATGGCCGACAGAGTGGATTGTCCTTATATCCGACAAATGCTGCTGCAGAACTATTGTTATCTTGTGAGTGTTCATTTTTCGTCTGTTATCCTGTCTGTATCCTTTATGTATACGATATATATATATATATATATTTATACGAGTCTTCTTAATTGAATTAAACACATTTTATTTTATTTATTATAAATGTGAAAGGTTTTTTTGGGTGGGAATTCATCAAATAACTTCTCCCGCTCTGGGTGGAGCAGGAGGGCGTGACTTTTACTGACTAAAACCCACCCGTGTTCCCTCAGTAGCCTGTGTGCCAGGGGCGGCGGTATCTCTTTCGAACGAACCCGCACTCCTGGAAAAGTAAAAGGTTGAATGTTTTCATGTTTAGATGTTTGTTACTTAATCACGCAAGAACAGTCAAACGGATTTTGATGAAATTTGACACACAGCTTATAACCTGGCTTATTAACATATAGGACTAGTACGTTTTATCCCGGTCGTACGTTCCCGTGGGTATTTTCGATTTCCTCGCGGGCGAAGCCGATGGCAAAAGTTAGCCTCTTTTGATTATGTATTACTAGCGTTTGCCCGCAGCTCCACACACGTGGATGTCGGTTATCGCGTAAAAAAAATATCTAATGTCCTTCTCCATATCCCAGGCTATATCTGTGCCAAATTTCATGGCGATCGCTTCAGCAGTTTAGGCGTGAAAGCGTAACAGACAGACAAACAGACAGAGTTTAATTAAAGTAGGGATTTGCTGAACAATATAACTCTATCAACATTTATGTAACTGCGAGAACATTTTTCCTGAATGAATATACCTATTTGGTTTAACTAAGTCTTGTGCTGTCTTCGTAGTCTAAAATACAAATTAATGTACACGTATCACTTTATTCACTTTACAAAGGAATAATTATTTAGTACACAATACAAAGGCTTTGTATTATTGCAGTAAATTAATAATCCTATTGTATAATATTAAGACTTATAAGTACATGTCCAAGTCATATAATACAATAACATAATTTCATTAGCTAGACAAAGGTACATTAATATTTAAATAAGTTTAAGCAAATTAGTAATTTGAGGAGCTCGTAGTTTAATAATAACAACCGAATGGGTCAATCGAAGGTTAAGCTACGCTTGCCGCGGTTGGTTCGTGGATGGGTGACCATAACAAAAACGAGATCTTCATGCTACGGAAAACACGTTGAGCTGTCGGTTCCTGTTGTTATTTGTACGTCTTTAACAGTCGTTACGGACAGTCAGAAATCCCGAAAACCAGTGGGTCCCCCGCTCGTCAGGGCTTTTGCCTCAAAGCCGACGACGTAGCGGCCAAAAAGTAGGTTGCGGTGAGGTGCACCGCAACTGAGGTGGGCCGCGATGTCGAATGGGAGGCATCGCGGCTGAAGGTTACGGGCTGCGGTAGAGGAGGGGTGCCGGTACTTCTGAGCAGCGCTCTTCCCTTCCGTGGCCTGGACGGGGCCGCCATCGTTTGATGGCGGACGCGGTGGGGCCGCAGGGGAAGAGGAGTGTCGGTATAGCGTTAGCCGCTCTCCCTATCCTCTGCGGCCGAAAAGTGGTAGACGGGACGGCGCGTTGTGTTCCACACGCGCGCCGTCAAAGATGTCAACAACCACCGATGGGGTCCGCAAGGGCCGTTGCCTGCCAGGGGTGCGGGTTTGTTCGAAAAAGATACCACGGCCCCTGGCATACGGGCTACTGAGGGAACACGGGTGGGTTTTAGTCAGTAAAAGTCTGACACGCCCTCCTGCTCTACTCAGCAGGAGAAGTCATTTGATGATTTCCCACCCAAAAAAAAAAAAAAAAAAAAAGGGTGTCGTATTACCCAGTAACTGGGTTGTGGAGATCAGATAGGCATTCGCTCCATGTAAAATACTGGTATACAGCTACATCTGGTTAGACTGGAAGCCGACCTCAACATACATAGTTAGGAAAAAGTTAGGCAGGTTGAAGTAAATTAATTATTTAACCATGTAAGTTTAAAAAGAATTAATTTTAAAACAAGTAAACAATGTACCAAAGTTAGAAAACAACAAGAATGTATTACAAAGAGGCGGCTTAAGAGAATATTAAATTTTAAAATACCTACTCGTGTAACTTTAGACATCAAACCACTAAGTAAAACTTAATTCAAACACAACATTTTAAACTCAAAAGATTCAAAAAGAGAGAATGTTAGTACAGTCGCCAGCAGGTCAACCTATCCCAAACTGTCAAATTTTCCAAATTGAACATAAACCTTATTCCTTTGAAATAAAGTTGAAAAACTATCAAAGAAATTTGACAGATTGGAGTAGCTCGATGTGCTGGCCTCTGTACGTATTTAAATTAATTAAAATAGTTTCGTAAATTAAAATAGCACATTCCATCTAAGAAATCGTCAGGCCAACCGAAAACTTAAAATACAATGGCGAGGTGCTGACATTGAACACAACAACCACCCCGTTTATCTGGGAGCTACATTAGACCGTTCTCTGACCTACAGACAACACTGTACCAAGGCTAAACTGAAAGTCGGCGCTCGCAATAACTTGCTACATCGTCTAACATCCACCGCATGGGGCGCGTCCGCAGAAGTTCTCCGGACATCAGGTATGGCTCTCTGCTTTTCGGCTGGCGAATATGCGTGCCCTGTGTGGCATCGATCCGTCCATGCCCGAAAAGTAGATGTAGCCTTAAATGAAACATGCCGAATCATTACAGGATGCCTCAAACCAACACCACTTGCCTCACTTTATCCACTTGCAGGAATAGCCCCCCCTGAAGTTCGTAGGGAAATCGCTTGTGCCACTGAAAAGTTGAAGCAGGAGACAGACAAACGGCATTTACTTTATAATACAACGAAGCCGACGAGCAGACTGAAGAGCCGTAATAGCTTTCTCAAGTCGACCATCCCACTATCTGACAGTAGCTCTAGTGCAGCGCGACTGAAACTGTGGCTTCTCAAACACCCCGCCCCGGCTGACTATGTTGAGCTTGCAGAAAAGCTTCCAGCGGGCCACCAACTACCATGGCCCACCTGGAAATCTCTTAATCGACTAAGAAGTCAGGTGGGCCGCTGTCGGTACAACTTAGTCAGGTGGGGGTTCTCCAAGGAGATGCAGTGCGACTGTGGAGCACCATCGCAAACTATGCCCCACCTCTTGTCGTGCTCGCTTTGCAATAACTCCTGCACTATGAAAGACCTTTGTGAGGCCAACGATAACGCTGTCGAAGTGGCAGAATTCTGGTCAAAGCTTGTCTGAGCCCAATTGGAATCATCGATACGACGAAGAAGAATTAAAATAGTGGTATAAATGGGCCTGTGTGTTAGATTACAGCCTCCACTCTTTTGAGATGACGGCGATGGTGGCCTTGTGTGTGTGTATTTTACACAAAGTAAAGCGCCTATCTGGGATCGAACCTACAACCTACAGCTCTTGAGTCGCAGCTGTTACCACTGGGTCACCACCGCTCCCACTACTACAAAGCCAAAAATTAAAAAAAAATCGATGTGCCATATTTTTCAGCCGGTAACATCCCATACCGTAGTACCAATAGCGATGACAAAATTTCCCCCACGATGAAAACATTTGTTTACAAATGTGTTGGAACGAAACGGAAACCGACCGAGTTATCAACTGCAGTAAACACGTCATTAATAGAAACAGAATCTGTTAGCACTCAATTCTCTGACGATCGTAAACATATTGTGACGTCAGACGTCAGACTACGTTGCAATGTGCCCATTATGAATCAATTTTAGAATTCATTCAGAGGATGCTGATGTTGATGCAAACGCACGTGTAAGATTGTGTATTGAGGATTAAAACTGTAGTAACCAAATGGTTTGTAGAAAGATGTTAAATAGGGATTCACCGTGAAAAACGGCTTATAATCGACTCGCACTTTTTGAATTTTATGCGATAAAATTATGAAAAAAAGTCATTAAAATTTTAATACAACTGGGGTACCCAATTAATGCAGCCCACTGTACCTACATGCAATCAAATGCCCAATGCTGGTTGGTAGATGTCACATGTCTTCGAATTTTTTGGTTCCAGGACATGCCTGTTTCCTCACGATATTTTCCCCCACCGTTTTGAGAGCAGTGGTGAAGAAATAATTTACACTAAGTAACCTGTCGGGGTTCGAACCTACGAACTCGTAAGTCGGGCCACCATTGTTCATATTGACCTCACTTTGAACATTTACCTGTTCTTTCCACATTAAAACGAAACTATTACGTTAGTAGCGTTAATAATACAACACTATTCCACATTGCCAAGTCCTTTCAATTGAAATTGGACTTAATGAACCGGTTAATTTTGTGAAATGCATTCATAGGAATTCGCAGTTCCGCGAAACAGTTATCGTAGTAGCCCGCGGCATGAATATTGATGCATTTCAATGTAATGTACTACAGAACTATACAGTGTCTACCATATTATATAGATATAGCTCTATGGTAACTACTGTACAGTTGATGTTGTATGATGACTAGGTAAACGAGGGACTTATTTCTATACAAATTTGGATCATTGTTAAATAACCGCTCCAAACATACTATTACTAATTGTTGTTACCATAACCTGCATTTTAATGAGCTTGTTCATAAAATAAAACACACAAAATTGAATGAGCAGACTACTGTAGTTCTTTTAATTGGAAACAGTCTGAGTTTAACTAAAAGGGACATAGTTAATGGTATTGACACCCTACTTAAATTAAAATTAGGAAAAATAATATTATGTGCTTTGCCATATTCAAATCATTTGAATTATGAAGAAAATGATTACATTTTTAGCCTAAATAATTTAATGCATATTTTGACATGTCGTCATAGTGACCGTTTATTGTATTTTGATACTAACAATTTTGTTAGAGATTTTGTACTAGTTCGGGAACATATGTTTCTTCCCAAGACTAGTCGACATGTATTAGCTACTTTGTTAGCTTACAATATACACGCAGTTATTGATAATTTAACTGAGACTAGGTTAAGTGACGAAACAGTATTATCTAGTACTTCTAATAATACTGTAATTAATTCTTTAAACTTTTAGACACGACAAAAGAGAAGCATAATAAGTGTATTTTACTGTATCACCAAAATATAAATCGCTTCTCTGGCAAAATCCTAGACGTGGAAATGTTAATAGATAAATATCATATGGATATCTTATGTTTTACTGAAACTTGGTTAAAACCGGATAGGATGTTGTTTAATGTAAATAATTTTTCAGTTGCCAGTGCGTACAATAGGTCTTCGATGGGGGGTGGTACTTTGATATTGTGTAATAGTTGTTTTAAATATAAGGAAAGAAAGGATATCACCGCTTGCTCTGTTGATCGCTTATGTGAGGTAGCATGTGCAGAGGTTGAGGGCCATACTTTCTTGTCTGTGTATAGACCACCAGCCACGAACTTGTCATCATTTTTGATAGTTATGGAAGAAATATTAGGTAAAATATTCAAAGATAATAAATTAGTTTTTGTATGTGGTGACCTAAATATTGATTTATTAGTTAATTCACCAGAAAAAAGTAAGCTTATCTCTTTGTTTAAATCATTCAATTTAAAATGTATATTTAATGAAGCGACTAGAATAACAGCAACCACAGCTTCATGCATAGACAATGTATTTACCAATTACAAAATAAAGGACTCATACTTAATTAGTGGCGTCAGGTCAGACCATACTGGTCAGCTTGTATCGTTTGACTTAGATAAAAAGTTACATCTAGATAAAACCATTGAATTGAGACCTCTGACCAAAAATAAACTGAAATCTTTTAATAATAATGTTCTTAGCAATCTATCAACAGCGAGTTTTGATTCACAAGACCCCAATATAAACTATGGCACATTTTTTTCTACAGTATGCAAAGAATTCAATAAAGCATGTCCTGTAAAAAAAGTTACAATAACTACTAAACCAAAATTTAGCGAATGGGCCACTACTGGCATTAGAAAAAGCAGAGATATCTTATATAATTTGTATCACGAAAAATCATTGACTTCTGATCAGGCCCTTCATAATTATGTAAGAAAATATTCTAAAATATTCAAAAGAGTCTGCGCTCACGCTAAATCTAAATTAATAAGTAACAAAATTAGTATCTCTAAAAATAAAATAAAAGCTGTGTGGCAGGTAATTAACAAAGAAACTGGAAACACAAAACAGCGAGATCAGAATGAGTTAGCTCTAAAAATTGATAATGAAATCATTTCAGATAAGTTACAAGTTGCTGAGACTCTAGAAAATTTCTTTACCAACATCCCAATAGAAGTTACGAAATCTCTCCCCTCATCATCTGTATTAGCTGAATCTCTTCTTAAAGAAAACTTCAGCAAGGACATTCCAAGTTTTGAATTCAAACCCATTTCTATTGCCACAATTAAAACAGCATTTAAAAGTCTTAACATAAAAAACACTGAAGACTTATGGGGGATTTCCGTTAAGGTTCTCGAAAATATCATTGACACAATTGCCCCTGTCCTAACAGGCATATTTAATCAATGTTTAGACAACGGTACGTTTCCTGACTTAATGAAACATAGTAAAGTAGTACCAATTTTCAAATCAGGTAGTAAGAGTGATCCCTCTAATTATAGACCTATATCTGTGCTTCCAGCATTGAGCAAAATTTATGAAAAAATCATGCTAGACCAGATGTTGTCACATTTTAACTCAAATGGTATTTTACATAGTCGACAGTTTGGTTTCACGAAAGGTCGGTCGACGACTGACGCAGGAGTAAAACTCATCAGTCACATTTTGGAATCCTGGGAGAATTCCCAGGACGCGATTGGCATTTTCTGTGACCTCTCAAAAGCGTTTGACTGCGTTGACCACAATACACTTATCTGTAAATTACACCACTATGGAATTCGTGGACAGGCTGCTAATCTTGTACTTTCCTACTTATCAAACAGGCAGCAAAAAGTAAACGTTAATGGGGCGACGTCCTCGGGGTCTCTAGTTAAGATGGGCGTGCCTCAAGGTTCAATTCTTGGCCCTTTTTTATTTCTAGTTTATATTAATGACCTTCCTTACCTGATGGCTAACTTCTCGGATATAATTTTATTCGCTGATGACACTTCTCTTATTTTTAGAATAGATAGAAAAGATACAGATGTCTTACATGTCAATGATAGTCTAGCTGTTCTTTCGAAATGGTTTGCCGCTAATAATCTTTTACTCAATGCGAACAAAACTAAATGTCTTAAGTTCTCGTTACCAAATGTACCCCAAGTAGGTCTAAACTTAAAACTTGATGGGAAGAAACTAGATGCTATTTCGGAAACTGTATTTTTGGGAATTACTTTAGATTCAAAATTGCAATGGGGTGCTCACATTAGAGCTCTTTCAAGTAGATTAAGCTCAGCTGCTTACGCAGTAAGAAAGATAAGGCAGTTGACGGATGTAGCCACAGCTAGGTTAGTTTACTTTGCTTATTTTCACAGTATTATGTCTTATGGCGTTCTGTTGTGGGGATCGGCAGCTGACGTAGATTCAATTTTCATTTTACAAAAGAGGGCAATCCGCGCAATCTATAAAATGGGGCCTCGCGAGTCTCTTAGAAACAAATTCAGCGAAATTGATATTCTAACTCTGCCGTCTCTTTATATCCTAGAAAATATCTTGTACGTTCGCAAAAACTTAGGCCTTTTCAAAAAACGATGTGATTTCCATAATCTGAATACACGTAGTAAAGATGAAATTGTGATTCCAAAATTTAGATTGACTAAAACTAGCAAGTCATTTCTAATAAACAGTATCCGCTTCTATAACAAGTTGCCAAAGTCAGTTACAGAACTTAGCGATGGAAAGTTTAAAACGCACATCAAACGTATCCTTATCAAAAAAGCATATTATAAGATAAAAGACTACGTTGAAGACAGGGAAGTTTGGCATTAATTCCTTCTGCACATGTGGCTTCCCTGGTACCTCATTAACAGCATATCTATGTGAAAGTCTATTAACTGCTCTCAATGTTCTTTTTATTTTTACAATGCTGACATATTCTCGTCATTATTTGACATTATACATCAATTTTAATATCAACTATTTTTTAGTGATTGTCATGTTAATCATGTCACTATGTTTAATTAGGTTCATTTTATTTATGTAGATTATTTTACATATTGTGAATGGGAGAACGTTGTAGGCCTTACAGACTGTAGATTTGTAGACGATTTTCTATTCTGGATTCGTCTAAGTACCTGGTACTTATTTACAGGCCTGCACTGTCCTCCCATACATTTTTTTACCTGAAAACATTGTTAAAGCCAATCATTTTTAAAAGAGTAACCGTGGAGTTTCTTGCCGGCTCTTCTCCATAGGAAACAACATTTTGGAACCGTGCACCTAGCTTCTGACGTTTCATAAGTGCCCATGCAGGTTTATATGAAATAAAAATATTTTGATTTGATTTGAATAAATAAAAAATAAAAAATAAAAAACTTTATTTACCAAATCAAAATAAAGTTTTTTTTTTTATTTATTTTTTATTTATTTGTATAGAAATAAGTCCCTCGTTTACCTAGTCATCATACAACATCAACTGTACAGTAAAACTGAGGTGTCTGCTTGTAATGTCAAAATACTCGTAACAGTTTTTACTGAATATATTTGAATTTATATTACTTTATGTTTCCACATATTAAGGAGTAAAAAGTATCTAATAAATCGCCAAAGAAAACTTGGTGCAAGGCACACCAGCAGGACTGCACTAGGAAATAAATGATCTTTGACAAGGCAGGGGAAGGATTGATTCTTGTTTCCTCCATCGTCATCTACCTGACCTTTTTCAACTAAGTTGTAAACCGTTACAACGCACATTAAACCGTTGGTTTAACTGAAAGTGGGTTGGCTTTCAGTTAAACCAACGGTTTAATGTGCGTTATTTTTTATGTATGATCGACATCTGTAAGCTTCTAACCGTGAAGAACGTCCCGTGAGTCAATTATTACATAACCAGGAGCCCCTTTGGACAGATACATAGGTAGATCAGTTCGAACTCATACAGGCGCTTTACGATGTGTAAACTATTTCATAAACACTACTCTAAAAACGTTGAAGGAAAACATCGTAAGGAAACCGGAATGTCCTAGAACAAATTCGAAGACTTAGGACATCTAACTCTGGGCCCTGGTGGTGGATTACGGCCTTGGGCACGTTTTAGAATTATTTTGCTATTGGCTTTGTACAGCGTAGTCTCTATCACCTCACTCTTAGCTATCTATATATAAATAAAAAGAAAAGTCCTGACTGACTTACTGACTGACTCGTCAATGCCCAGGCCAAACCCTTGGACCTACAAATCTGAAATTTTGTACAGAGATTCCCTTTATAATGTAGGCAAAGGATAAGGAAGGATTTTTCGAATTTCAACTCCTAAGTGATTTAAATAGGGGATGAAAGTTTCACGCGGGCGAAGCCGCTGGCAAAAGCTAGTCTCCTAATAAATCTAGATTAGTGATATTAAAAATGCCCAGGCATTTTTCTCTGTCTGTTCCTGACTGTTAATTCTAAATGATGGTGCCGTCAGCCTTCCCTATTTCATCCTCTTTTGATAAGCACTCTGTCCTTGATAACCGGCCATCCAACAGTGGGAAAAAAAATGGTTGATTTTGTATGCAATTGGACTTTTAGGTCGAATTTTGAAAATCCTTCTGATATAAAATTAAATATCCCTTGTAATATCAGTCAGCCCGTGTATGTAGCTACACACATGTAATCAATCGCCGTGTACATTCGAGCGGCTATTGAATTTGTAACCTAACGTTATTAATATTGATACTGTTATGGTATTTTATTAACCCCCGACGCAAAAACGACGGGGTGTTATAACTTTGACGTGTCTGTGTGTGTGTGTGTGTGTGTGTGTGTGTGTGTGTGTGTGTGTGTGTGTGTGTGTGTGT
This sequence comes from Polymixis flavicincta, assembly GCA_949987655.1. Classification (NCBI taxonomy): domain Eukaryota; kingdom Metazoa; phylum Arthropoda; class Insecta; order Lepidoptera; family Noctuidae; genus Polymixis; species Polymixis flavicincta. The sequence continues at coordinate 8,596,370 of OX465183.1, forward strand.
GTGTGTCTGAGGCAACGTAGCTCCCGAACGGATGAACCGATTTTGATTAATTTTTTTTTTGTTTGAAAGGTGTATTAGTCGGGAGTGTTCTTAGATATGTTTCATCAAAATCGGTTCAGCCGTTTGAAGATTATCAGCTCTTTTCTGGTTGAAAAAGGGATTTTAGCCTCTGATCAACTCAAAATTTGGGATTCTATTACTTCAATGATATTAGACGATTAAAATAACCTTGAACTGATGCCGGAGCAACACCTGGAATTTCCAGGAAATCCAAATTATTCACCCAACAAACAGCAGAAGTATCGTGTTTGGGCTCATTGAAAAGGTCTCAATGAATAGATTATAGATAAATGGTGATTTAAGGGAGACATTGAGTTTAAAAAGCAAGAAATAAAAATTAAATTTAAAATTTAAAAACCCCCGACCCAAACAAAAACTCAAAAAAGTAAAAAATAATATTTATAGGCCTTTTAATTTTAACGTAATATTTTGATCAGGGCATTGTCAAGTCGGGGGACGGTCAATGAAAACGCCAAACAGAGGCCTAGCCGTCCCCCGACTTGACAATGCCCTGATCAAAATATTACGTTAAAATTAAAAGGCCTATAAATATTATTTTTTACTTTTTCGAGTTTTTGTTTGGGTCGGGGGTTTTTTAAATTTTAAATTTAATTTTTGGATGAATACGTAATATAGAGAACACAGATATTTCATGGCTATGTAATACTGTAATCTTGTAGAAAGACAAACGAATGTCGATAATTATAATGTGTCCAGAATAATGTGTTCGCGACGATGCGTCACTACATGGTTATATAGTTTGTTTTTGACATTAACTTAAATTCGTAATGATAAGAATGATAGTTAAATCAATAGACAGTAGTGAATAAGTGCCTAGTATCTACAGAAAACCCTAAGTACCACTCCTACAAACCTCATTTATGTAGGCTGTATAGCCGTAATTTGTAGTTTTCTAGTGCGTCCAGGTAACCTACTACCGAGATCTAGCCCTGTGCCTAACTTTCAATAATGTAAGCCCAAGATAAACCCCACTTAATTGAGTTTGTATGTCGTGTTGCTTTAGTTAAGTAATTTTTAAGATTTGTGTTTTTGCCAACCTTCTTTCAGGGCGCGTCACGCCTTGATTCAGTAGTTTTCGAGGAAAACAACTTAGAAAATAATTTGTAGTAATATTTTTCAGATTTTTTTGGATTTTACTCGGAATTTTGTTCAGTATGGAAAGATATAGTTAATATAGACATCTTAGGAGATGGGAATTTCATGGGGAATACAGGGATATGTCACATGATTTATGTATTTTAATAATATGAAATAAAGAACAAATATAACTTAAAAACAGGAAGCAATTAGCGTCCCTCGTTACGGTAAAGATTCATAGTACCTTAGTAAACGTGTAAGTTTGATTAATTGTAGTCATCGGCAAGATTATTTTTTCTTATAACTTCATTAATATGTATGTAGATCTAGTCAAAGTAGTGTTCTGAAATTGCTTCCAGAAGACTTGTAAGAAACTTGTGTTATTTAATCAGGTAAAGTACCCCTAACAGAGAAATCAAAAAACACCCCCTTCCTAGACGAAAGTCTGGAAACTGTTTCTTTATGGTTTGTCTCAAACGTTGGTACATCTGGTAACGTCGTGAAGAATGGAAGCCGTCCTGAAGATATCTGGAATCTATAGGTGCAGGACGACAGCGCTGCGTGGATTGGGAGACCTACACACACACCGGCATAAAACCTGGATAGGCATACACTCTACTTACACAGCCTTCGCGTCGAAGCGATCACGTTTGTTCGGCAGATAATGTTTGTAAGAGGCTTCATTGAGATGTCAGTAATCATTAATTAAGAAATTCTTGAATTTCACAACAGTAATATTAGTATGGCACAGTTAAATGTTAATGTATTTGGGAATAGAACACTCTTCCTGGTGGACTTTACTCAACGTCATTAATCCCTTAACTTAATGTATTTTAGATCGGTGCAACATGCCTCCTCCCATTTTCCTCATTCCTTCGCCCATTTTACTCAAATGTATACAATCTAAACATCAAACTATTGTTAACTACAAAAATGCCTTCAAAGGAATATTTAATTTTATTTTCTTCCTCATTATTTACTTCCATCCAAAGAACCTCAACCGAGCAGAGCAACAAGTAAAAACTAAAATAAAAAAGAATCTTTAAAAGCCTTGTTTTAATTGCCATCTAATTATTATTGCAGCCTCTTTCAACGACCGACTAATTGTTCTATTATATCTGTTAAGCTTTCGTTTTGTTTTTCTATTTCTTTTCCCCGTTTACAGATTGTCGCATTTAGAGGAAAACGGAAAGAGGTGCCATTGTAATTGTCTCTGGGAGGTTTTGTTCCTTATCCTCTGTCTGTTAAATCTTTAATGGTGACTGTTTTGTCGTCGACTTCAATAGCCTCGTGGTTCTTTAGATCTGGTTTAAATACAGTTCAAATGTTTCATTGTACACCGCAATTAAAAATGACAATTAATTCTGCCCTACTTTTTCTTTGACTTGGGTTTTGTCATTAATTTACTTCTTAGCAATGATTTTTTGTACTCTGCTAAAATATATGCTATGCTTAGTTGTCTTCGGCATCATAAGCAACAACTGATTAGTTTTTAAAGCAATTATAATCCATAGGAAATCACAATGCTGAGGAGATTGTTTGTTTTCTTGTTTGAACGCGCTAAACGTTGGAACTATCGGTCGGATTCCAAAAAAATCTTAAATATAGGTTACAGGGTATTTAACATCACGATATGACCAATCGGAGACGAGAAAAAGGATAAAATAAAGAACGCTAAACGAAAACGAATAATAGCGCGAGCGAGCGATGCGACACGACAGCGTTGGTCTGTGGCAAAGAGAGTTTTATCAAAATGTGGAGCTGTTATTTTAATATAATAATATTATGTGTCTTACGACGTCCCTGTAAAAACGAAGTCGCGGGCAGAAAGTAGAAAGCTAATAATTTGACGGAACTGATATTCATTTTGTGGAAACAACAGAATCAAAAAGTACACGAGAAAAATGAAAAGCTTAATGGTTCAGGATTTTGAAATATGACTAAAGAAAAACGACGTCATCTGTTTACGTTTCTTAAAATCATTAATAAAAACCCGTAAACAGCCTCGACAGATCTCGCGATATCGCGTTTATACCCGTACACCAGAATTCAAGGTTATATTTATTATTTCTTTTGTCATTTAGGTACTTTTATGAGAACTGCAACCGTAACAATGTTAAACCACGGCTTTTGTTTCTACAAAAACTTAGTATTTACCCTTTTTCATAGATTATAAGAAATTCCTTTTCCGTCGACGAATTTTCTCTTGACTTTCTTTTTTTTCTCGAAATGATCAAGTAAGTAGTAAAGCTGTAACAAATTCAGCAAAAAATTCAACATTGTGAAATTGGTTTTATAATTTTATTTTATGTGAAGCATAAAACAGCTTCATCCACCTCACAAATTGCTCTGCTTTGAACCATTGAGACTTTTCTCATATTCTCGTTTAGAAAAAAGTTAGCAAATTACCCAGACACTTTGAAACGTTATAGTACATCTGGGTCGAACCACGGTAATAGCTTCCATATAGGTTTAATTGAAAACGCCCGTATTTCCCTCACCGCACTCTAGGGGTTAATCGGGATATTAAACAAAAGTCGTTCAATATGATGACTATTACAATACGAAGCCAGAAATACTCTCCATGTGAGTATTTGAGTGAAACATTCATATGGAATTTTCCCGTAATGAAAATGTATCTTCCATTGCCGAAGTCCTGAATCGTTGCGAAGCCAAAAATAGATTGTGTAAGAAATTGGAATTGAACTTATTGGAAACATTTGTACTGGTCTATGGAAAATGTAATGGAGTAAAACCCTCTTAATAATATGTATTTTGAAACAATGAGTCCTCATCTGTTTTATAATAAAATTGTTGGTGAAGCTCTACAAATAACTCAATCAATCTGCCTAGCCTTTTCTCAACTATGTTGGGGTCAGCTATCAGTCTAGCCGGATGCAGCTGAATACCAGTATTTTACATGGATCGACTGCTCATCTGACCTCCACAATACATTTATTGGGTAAATACGATACCCTTTCGTAAGACTGGTTTTTTCGTTTAACTTTTAAGTATCTTGGGCCATGTGAAATCAAATTTCGTGAGTCCTTATAAGATAATGATATATTTTATGACGACTAAGGTCTTATAAATTACTAGGTTCTGCCCGCGTGACATTTTTTATTTCCTGACTTACCGCGTCGTATCGCATTTTCCGCCTCTGCTATTCGTTTTTGTTTAGCGTTGTTTCAGACGTTTTTTTTTTTTGCTCATTTCCAAAAGGTATATATAGGCAAATGGTAAATAGCCTTCGACATTATTCAAAAAATAAAAATAAAAAAATCCGCCAAGTACTCACAGAGATAACCGAATATAAAACAAAACTCGATACTTTTACCTTGCTCGAAGCCACGTGCATGCAATTTCTTTTTCAGCTCACCATTCAAACTTGCAACAAAAACTAAACGTACATGCTACGTTATTCCAATGCATATGGGTCATGTCGCGGCAATGGCCGACATGTGGCTCTAATTGAAACCGGCGTGGTTTGGCCTCAGCGGGGTTTTTAGAGTTAATCGTACCAGCGAGGAGAATTGTTTGGACGTAGGAAATTTTAATGGGATCTTTTTAATTCTTTTGCTGAAAGAGTTTTTGTGCGCTTGGGATTTGATGAGAGTTTCTATTGGGAATTCATTTTAGGTTTAGAGAATAAAGTTTGAACTGGTGGAAGGCAACTTTGTCGACGTAACGTTTGTTGACAACCTGTTGTATGAATGGGTGAAGCATTAAGTAGGGATCAAAAAATGGAAGGCCTGATAGGTGACATAAAGTTAGCGACAACGTTAATAGTCACACAATGATGACAATAATTGCTATGAGATTCAACATCTTGACATGGCTTGCGAGGTTTTCGACATGTGGGATGTGGATTCAGCAGACATTGTGCCGATAGTCGTGACGTGGCCGTCACGACTATCTATTACGGCGACTACTTATTAGCCAAGAACTTCGACCAATACCTCAGAAGGCTCTCGTTAGATCCAGAAAGCGGTACTCGCAGATGAGGTGCGTATAAGAGGTCCCTCTCAGCTTGGACCCTGTTTCCGAAACTGGTCTACTATTTTTATATATTTTATATATTTTTAAATATGATATTTATATGTATGTTTCATGCAACAGAGGAAATGATAATGGTGGTTATTAATAATAACACTCGTGATGACTGACCACTTACAGTCAAAGCTGTGGAATCAGTAGAAAATCAGTAGAAAGTTAAGTTAAAAACAAATCATTACAGTCTAGGTAAAGTTAATCTGACACACATCAAAGACAATATTTTAAAAAGCAATTTGTTACATTTAGATTTCATACATAAATATGAAAGAGTAATCGAATATAAAGTACATCATTATACACTTTCGGATTTACAAAAAATGGTCTAATATTTAAATCGGCTTTACGCCAAAAAAGATCACTCAATTTTTTACACGATGAAGCTGTCTATAACTTTTGACGTTCTGAAAATTGAAAAATTGAAACACTATTTGTGTCTGACATGGCGTTGCCCTTAAAACAAAATGTTAACTTTTTTTGAACGATGAACTACTCATACCGTAACATTACATCACACCTTTAGGTATCCCCCGAAGGGTTAAGCAGAGGTATACCTATAGTACACTCACAAATCGTCAGTTAAGTCTCATGTAATGGGAGGCGAGCCTATTGCCATCATGAAAACCAGACTCCCGGCTACAACTGAGAAATTCTAGATGAAAAAACCCGATAACACTTTGCCCGACCCGGGAATCGAACCCATAACCACTAGACTACACGTTGCTAGAACCACTTAAACTGCTCCGAATGATATGAAATTATAGGCACTGTTTTTGGTTTTGAGGGTGGGAAATCATCAAATAACTTTTACAACTCCGGGTGCAGCAGGAGGCCGTGCCAGACTTTTACTGACTAAAACCTTCCCTTGTTCTTTCAGTTGCCTGTGTGCCAGGGGCCACGGTATCTCTTTCGAACAACCCGCACCCCTGCCAGGCATCGGTCCTTGCGGACTCCACCAGTTGATAATGACATCTGTTTGAGGCGCGCGTGGACCACAACGCGCCGTCGACCAGGTCTTGGTCTTTACCGGACAGCGAGATACCCATTACATTACTACGGTGGCTGGTAATTCAGCTGTCATAGTCTCAGATAAGCATGGACGAGCAATTGACTGCACTGTTGTCACGGGAACAATATTGCATAAAATTTATAAAATTGTACGAAATAAATATAGTCAGTGCAAGCCAATGTACCCACAAAAAACATCATACTAAATGTCTCATTAAAAACATTGCAACTACAAATAAAATGGACAAGAGTTATAGTCTATTTTGACATGTTTTTGGCATCTAATACGAGTAGGTACTATTCATTCTCTAAATGCTGTATCTTGTTGTACATAAAGCGATATTTTTACATGCCATTTAATTCATGTATTTGGAATTCATTTGTGTTTTTTGGCAGACAATATTTTCGGAAATTACCGCTTTGCAATAAAAATGCAAAATGAACACGCTACAGAATATTTATTGTTCATTTTTTGATGCGAAAAACACCTCTAAATGCATAAATGCTTAGAAATACAGTAACACTAAACTTTAACATTCGTGATAATGCGAATGCCTAATGTGAATACAAATGTCTGTTAATCTGGAAAGCCAAAACGTTTTGTTGCAAATGAATTTGTGAGCTATATAGCCTGAATATAACTTTGTTTGCTCCATTAGTATTGAATCCATGAATCATAATCTCTTAATAACTTTTGGTAATAGCTCGCTCACGAGTGAATCTGTTCTCATTATTTCAAATCCATGATGATAAATTGGACGGTATCAGTCCATTTGGTTTTTGTTCAAGCAATTATTTAAATCGTTCGTCATCAGCCTTTTAATGTTCCCACTGCTGGGACACAGGCCTCCTCTCGGTGAGAGGGATTGGGCCGTAATCCACCACGCGGGCCCAGTGCGGGTTGGTAGATGTCACACGTCTTCGAATTTTTGGTTCTAGGACATGCCGGTTTCCTCACGATGTTTTCCTTCACCGTTTTGAGAGCAGTGGTGATGAAATAATTTACACAAAGTAAAGCGCCTGTCTGGGTTCGAACTCACGACCTACAACTCGTAAGTCGCGGCCTTTACCACTTTACATTTACTAGGGCAGGGCATTAGAGTTAAAGAATAGGTACTTGGTATATCTAGATGATATTATTTACCTATTGTGTTCGACAGTGCAAATCTGCAGGTTAAATATTGTCTACTTGAGAAATTGACATCTAATCCAATATTGAAATTTCGTCGACTATCGATAGTTTATTAAGATTTTGTAGACATTGGTTAGAACAAAGTCAACACTGAGTTGACCGATTTGAAATAGATGACCAAAATGGTGAAAACTTTGAAAAAAAAAAAGAGAAACGATTTATTGTTACTGGTACACTTATCACAGACTAAAAAAAAACAATATACCTAATAGTTAATAAAATAAAAATAAAACAAGTGAAATAAAAACAAAGTCCTGTGCGAGGCCAAAAGGCCTCCCCGGCCTTTGCCGATTATTAAGTACTATTTAAATAATAGTACTTAATAATCGAAAAGTACTATTTAAATAATAGTACTTAATAATCGGCAAAGGCCGGGGAGGCCTTTTGGCCTCGCACAGGACTTTGTTTTTATTTCACTTGTTTTATTTTTATTTTATTAACTATTAGGTATATTGTTTTTTTTTAGTCTGTGATAAGTGTACCAGTAACAATAAATCGTTTCTCTTTTTTTTTTTCAAAGTTTTCACCATTTTGGTCATCTATTTCAAATCGGTCAACTCAGTGTTGACTTTGTTCTAACCAATGTCTACAAAATCTTAATAAACTATCGATAGTCGACGAAATTTCAATATTGGATTAGATGTCAATTTCTCAAGTAGACAATATTTAACCTGCAGATTTGCACTGTCGAACACAATAGGTAAATAATATCATCTAGATATACCAAGTACCTATTCTTTAACTCTAATGCCCTGCCCTAGTAAATACGAACGTCGATATTATCCAATTTTTCCAAGTCAATTTTCCTGCTGGCATAAATGGTTTACATCAATTGACTTTGTTTACTCAGCCAAGAGCATTGTGCACATGAGTGAGCCGTGGGAAGAGGTCAGTAACCCGTGCTTAAATCCAAAATAATACAATTTATATTTAAATTATATGCAGTTTAAATTGTTATTGTAATTACCGTTTTACCTCTGAATTGTCATGTGTAAGCGTAGAAAAATCAATTATCTCAAATAAAAACAACACCAAAAATAAATACAAAATCTTTGCTCTATCTGTGCATAGACACATTTCAAATTCTCGACCAAATGAACTTATAAACGGCTATGAGTCTTGTCAAGCGCCATGTTTGTTTAATGAAAACCACTCGATGTCGTGTGATTAGGGGCTTAAATCCGATTAACTTTCGTAGTGGGGACGCTGAAGTAATTTGCTGCGCTGTGGCGTTGACACCCCGCTATGCTAGGTTTGAGTGGCACAAGAGGTGACAAAACCGCACGTTGTGACTTGATTGAGCTGTCGAGCAGTACCTACTTGATACATTGTTTTGCTTGGATATGAAGTCTGATGGTTCTTATTATCAAGAAATCCATGCTAACGATGGAATTTCATTTGTCACAGACTAAAACATCGATTTTTCTTGCAGGTTAAGAAAAATCAAATGGCAGAAAAGTCAAGAGTTAAACTAAAGTTTGGGAAACATCAGAGAAACACCTCAGAATACTCATCATGTAATGACATTGATTTTTTTCAGAAATAACTCATAATACAGGCATGCAGACCGCTCTTAATTTTGGCTATATTTATTTGGTGTTTGGTACCGAAAGCAGAAGCTAGAAAAGGATTTTAGGTTTTCTGAGTAGGTAGACTAACAAATCGTGGCAGAGGTTTTTTTACATAGTCTTTTTTATATTAAATCTCATAAAATATTGAACTTTGTATAATAGAAATTGTATTTATGAATAGAGGTTTACATGTGTACGTACGTTTCAAAGCTGTAAAGTCTTCCATAAAAGCTATATCTGTCTAAATCGTTAAAGATAGGTACGTTTTCTATGCATATTCTGTTTACTTTTCTGTCTTAGATTTTTAGTAGGTAGCTTTGTGGTGGTAATGTTCCATAATTCACAGATTTGGCATACCATCAAAATAAGTAAAAATGCGGATTTTAAATGCTCTACATTTTATCAATTTTACTAAAGTAAAAATAAAACCATTCATATTTATGCTAAAGATATAAATGTAGGAGGAAAACGACTAAACATATTTTATGATGATTATGTTTGTACTAGAAGTGGGTTTACGATTCAATTTGAAGTAACAACCGCTCGATCGCTAGTCTTATCATGGAATGATAGTTTTGCCAGCTGACTAGGTATAACAGTATAGGTATAACAGTATAGGTAGGTACCTATACTGTTAAATTAAATAAACCAGGCCATGTTTTGCATGTATTCTCTATTTTTTATTCCAAATCGGAGGCAACTTTGACTGACAACACCTTTAAACAAAAAGTCATCATTTCAGAAAGACGTCGACTGCTGGATATAGACCTCCCCTCAAAGGGGGGTTTAACCATAATCGCCACGCTTGGCAGACGGGTTGGCGATCGCAGTGTGGTGGTAAAATGCATAGAAAACGCTGCTGTCCATTCTCTAGTCAAACTCAATCTCAAACTCAAACTCAAAGCATTTATTTCAAATAAACCAATTACAGGCACTTTTGAATTGTCAAGGACGGTGAGTTAGAAAGATGAAGCTAGTTGCCCATTCCAAAGCGTAGGTACCTATGGAGAAGAACGGGCAAGAAACTCCATGGACACTCTTTTAAAATCAAGATTTTGTTACAAAAAGTTGGTTACATCATTATGTTGAAATTATCAATGTGAGAACGATGTAAAAAGTGCACATTAAAAGCGTCCGTAATTAAAATAAAATAACAATTAAAATAAGCCGTGGGAGCTAAGAGATGACCAGTCCCTACTGGCGGCGCCCGTTCACGGACATGACGTATGCATCAGCACCATTCAGCTCAACCATTTTGAAGGGAACTTAATGATCCAACACACACGCCACCACCAGCGAGACATTTGAGTGAGCATGACATACTCTCAGCTGCCAGGGCACATTCAAGTCAATGAAAGACGTACCCTGTAAATGTTTGCTTTATAGTAGGAACATAGTGCTCACACATATGCTATGCAATTATACAATACAAAAATTTGAATTTATACAATGCAAAGATATCTAGCTTTTACAGTCTTCAGCAGCTCCAACAATGTTTTCAATGTTATCCAATTTAGTTTAAGCTACCTTGTGGAGCAGGACAAGCAGCGTTTAGCCAAGCATTTTTGTCAGCGATGTAATCCCCCAACTTATAATAAGCATGGCTGCATAGTGTGCGTTTTATACAAGATTTAAATTTCGATTCATTCAGTTCGAGTATGTGGGGAGGTATTTTATTGTAACATTTTGAACAGTACCCCATGAAGGATGAGTCTACTTTAGCCAGTCTGAAGCCTGGTTGAACCAATTGGTGCCTATTTCTCGTTCTAATGGTGTGTCTTTCACCTCGTTTACTGAAAAGATTTAAGTTTTTCCTAACGTACATGATGTTCTCATAGATATATTGACAAGGTACCGTCATGATATTTATAACTTTGAACAGTTCCCTTAGAGAATCCCGCGTACGGAGGCCATATATTGCTCTAATGGCTCTTTTCTGCAGAATAAAAATAGACTCGATATCTGCAGCCCGTCCCCATAGTAAAATACCGTATGACATGATACTATGAAAGTAACTGAAATAGACTAGCCTCGCGGTTTCTACATTAGTGAATTGGCAGATTTTTCTTACAGCATATGCTGCTGAACTTAGCCGTCCTGCAAGAGCTGTTAAATGAGGACTCCACTGTAGTTTTGAGTCGAGCGTGATCCCTAGGAAAACAGTTTTATCGACGAATTCTAGTTTCTCTTTATTCAATACTACGTCACAATCAGTACTTTTAACATTTGGTTAAGCAAATCTTATGCATTTAGTTTTTTTCCCATTTAACACTAAATTATTAGCAGTGAACCAATTATGTACCAGCAGTAGGGCATTATTTACGTCGTCAAGATTTGATGCACGTCTATTTATTTTAAAAATTAAGGATGTATCGTCAGCAAATAACACCATTTGTGGTTGGTTTTTAATAAATGGGGTAGATCATTAATATATACTAAAAAGAGGAAAGGACCTAATATTGAGCCTTGTGGAACACCCATTTTTATTTTTAAACCATGTAGTAAGTCCGTTAGTCGCCTTCTACGACACCCACGGGAAGAAATGGGATGGTGCTATTCTTTTACGTCCGGCACCATACGAAACAAAACGTCGCTTACAAAATTATTGAAAAATACGCAGATGTGAGTGGAAACACAGGGACGCTCTAAGAAGACATAATATAGTGACTTTATTGTTGATGATCTTCAGAAACGACAGGATTGTAGTAATTAGTAGTACCTCAACCAGCGTGCTTGTATATCCAGTTGTATGAATGTAAAAGAAGCAAACCGAGTACGCAAGGTTCATTGCTGGTGGGATTCTGTAGTTTCTGCTTACTTCCATGGCAAAACGGCGTGAATTTATGAAAGACGTGTAAAATTTCGTTAAAAAATTACTGAATTTCGACTGCTACTTTTGCACGGAAGTGTACCACTTATGTATTTAGTATCCTAATGGAAATCGGCTTCGATTTGCTCTTACTTATTCAAATATTTGTCAAGCGAATTATACTGTAAAACTTTCCGTTTAAATTGACGTTTACATGATTTGTTAAAGGATATAAATTGGATTAAACTAAAGTTCAATAACCCGCTTTAGTCGATGACGTCAGAGACATTTTGGGTTCGGCGCTGTCGAACTAATGTATTCAAATTAGCTTTTACGATGGGTAATATTGTTTGGTGGGGTAGAACAGCGCTATAGACAAAACAGTGAACATATGGCAATGGTAATTTAGCTTAGTCACGTCTTGAAATTTAACTATATTTGTGCTTTAAACCTGAAATATTATGGGAAAATATATTTTGCCTGGAATTCGATTTTAAAATGAATTATAATCGGTAAGTAGGTATTTTTTTTAAAGGGAGTGGGGTCTACAGGGGTGAACTTGCACCTGCCTGTCATCAAAATATATCACACTTGTAAAATAATCAGAACCAAAAAATATCTGAAATCGCCTAATAAAAGAAAACATATTCGACGCAAGATCATAAAATTTTAGAGCTCGCTCTTGTATTCTCTCGATTCTAAAGATTTTTTTACTTATCAACGTACGTGAAATCATGATTTAAAAGAGTGTCCATGGAGTTTCTTGCCCGTTGTTCTCCATAGGTTCTCCTACGCTTTGGAATGGGCAACTAGCTTCATCTTTCTAACTCACCGACCTTGACAATTCAAAAGTGCCTGTAATTGGTTTATTTGAAATAAATGCTTTGAGTTTGAGTACCGAACTCCTATTTAACCGAAAATGTAATCGACCCTAGGCGGGTGCTAACATTATCGAACATGGTTCGCTCGCTCTTGCATCCTACTCTATCTTAATTCTTAAGCTTCTTTATATACATAGATCCTCTTTCTATATGTCATGCAAATATGATCAATCTCGCTTCGTGGAGCTGAACCCGTCTGAATATAAACTTGACGGCGGCGCCCATGCCGCCTTCGTATGGTTATGTTTTTTTTTTTTGCACAAAGATTTAATCATCTCGATAGACCGACATTTGTCCTTAAGTTCTGAGTTGAGCTGCATGTTTATTTACAAATGCGTGCACTGACTGGATACGTCCACTCAATCTGCGTGGGTATTTCCACAAAAGACCATTTCAGACACCAATCTTCATAGTTTTCATATGATGTGACCTAGATTATGTCTGGACTTTAAAATAAACTATGACCTCTGAATTTGTTTTGGCCTTTCTTCTCAGAGTAGTCAGATAAGAAACGCCGACTCCATCCAGTTTTAAAATATATGTTTGACGTGTAAAACTAAAACTTAAATATATGAAAGACGTGTTTTAACAAAATTACAGTTTACACAATCACGCAAAAACGGCAGGACGGATTTGTATTGTTTTGTTTTTGGTTCTAGTTTGTAACCTGGAATAATATACAGGATCCATTTTATCCCAATAGTTTGTTCCCGTCTGTAGTTTCACCCTTTCAATGCGACTGGCTATGGTCCTGCGAATGCTTGGTGGCGCAATGCCAGTCAGTGGATACAGCGTTCGTACTGGGGTCGGTTTAAGGCAGCCACTAATAATCCGGCACGTCTCATTTAGAGCTGTATCCACTAGGTCAGCGTGGGCAGAACGGTTCCATACTGGACAGGCATATTCACCAGTGGAAAAGCAGAGTGCCATTCCAGTTGTTCGCAGGACTTGGGGTGACGCTCCTCATCTGGTGGATGTTAGGCGGCGTAGCGAAGCATTTCTTGCATGAACTTTCAGTTTAACATCCTTGCAGTTGCTTTTGTAGGTAAGTGACCGGTCCAAAGTAATGCCGAGGTATTTGACTCACGTCACCCAATGCACAGCTACGTCTCAGTGCCCCAGAGACTAAAGAGCCGAAAAAGTTTTATAGGGTGCGTGGGTCTAGCTAGTTCAGCGAATAGCGATGCTTCCACAGCGAGATGTAACCTGTGGCGGGAGCTGTATAAGCCCCTTGACAACTTTATCAAACCATCTGAGAGCATTCCTCCTGGGCACGCGTTACCGTGGCCGACCTGGAAAACTCTAAATAGACTTCGAACCCAAGTCGGCCGGAGCAAAGACAATCTGCACAGTTGGGGGTTCACGGATGGCTCAGATCTCAAGTGCGTGTGCGGCACCTCCCCACAGACAATGGTTCACCTTCCATCCTGCACAGCATGCCCTGTTACTTGTGCATTTAACGATCTTATGACTGCGTCAGCGAGCGTAGTTCGCGTAGCCGAGTTTTGGGCCAAAAATGTTTTTTTTTTTTGCCATTGATACGCTAAGAAGAAGTATGTTTCCGTGGGATAATGTTCGAACTACACGCGGGCGAAGCCGCTGGCAAAAGCTAGTTTTCTATAATTTATTGGCCAACATCATTTTAAAACCCATCCATTTCACACGTCTAATCTACATCAATGACTTGTGTAACAGAGTAACGGTCAATGTGTAACGGATTTATTGCGTACAAAAATAACTGAGCCACCGTACCGGGTATCAGCCAATTGTAATTAGGCCGGGCGGGTCTAATCTCGGCCACAACCGACCTAAAAGATATATTCAAATGACTATATTTTCATTTATTGTTCAGGTAAGCCACCGCGGTATTATGGAAACGGATTTCGTTCATTTGTTGGAGGATACTGGTTGTAGAATGGTTATTATGGTAAGAAAAAGACTGTTAATATGTATTTTAATTTTATGTCACCGCCTTCCGAACTTAGTTATTAAGGTTAAACACAGCAGGTTTTTTTTTTCTTTTCAGTTTTTTCGGCGGTTTTTTTTCCTATTTTTGTGGCTATAATCTACTAATTACTACATGCTTAATTTTGTATTACTTTTTGTAAAAAATTGTATAGGACCAACTTCGAGGTATATAATATAGCCTTTCCAATAAAAAAAGAATGATCAAAATCGAACTACTGTGTAAAGAGATATGCGTGGTCATACATTTAAAAAAAAAAAAACGTAACACATACGCGTCGAATTGAGTAACCTCCTCCGTTTTTTGGTCGGTTAAAAAAAAGCTTGTTTGTTATTTTTATTATTTATCCTTTATTTCAGGCAACTGAGGCCCATAAAACACAATACATAAATAAGTATAAAACAATAACTAGAAACTAATGCATATTTTATAAAACAATCATAGAAACACACGAAGTGACAGCGTCGTGTTACGCTGCCGCTGCGAGGTGTCGCGTAGCTGGCCGCGGAAACGCCAATACAGCACACCTTACGCCTAAAACACTTTCTCGAAGAAGGTCACCAAATGGTGAGTCGGAACGCGCACCACGGACGACTTGAAGTTGGTGTTATGGTGCGCCTCCAACTTATCCACCCTCAAAGTCCAGTTGATCTCCACCCGTTGTAACAAATCAAACTTAAACCTAAGGGAAACAAAGATTATAAGCAGATTCTTACATTTTTAATTTAAATTAATAAAAAAATACAAATAGTTTTATAAAAAATTACCGATCTCACTAGGGTCCCTAAGTATCAGGTCACAAACTGGGAGGAGGAAATATCGTGAGGAGGGTTCTTAGGTCACATACACTGGGAGGAGGATATGTCGTGAGGAGGATCCGGTATGAGCGCCTTGTTGTCCTCTGGAGCTCGGTTCTAGAACGTTTCAGTTAGACGAGCAGTAGAAACAGGAGGGACTCGATAAAACTCCGAAGCCCAATAGTAGAGTCGCAGTAGCAGTATTAGTAGAGGCTTTTCAGAAAAATAAATAGTTCTTCCATATATCAAATTACATCGTTGTCCCTCTTCGTAGTCCCCTCTCGTAGTCGTCCCGCTTTCTGCGCTTCGTCCTCTATTTATACTAGAGTTTCAGCCGTTCCAGAACATTTTTTTACATTTTAAAATTAAATCCTCCAGTGGCCAGACACATGTAACCAGCCAGCACATATTATACAACCATGTGTGTGTAAAGAATTTAAAGATATAATTTAAAATTAAGAAGTACACAATCATAGTTAATAAAATACAATATTTCAGCTAATAATATTGATAAAAATAATTTATAATAATTAAACCAAAAAGTAATTCTTCATAGACTAGTGAGAAACTCTATGGGAAAAAAGAAAAGTAACTGACAGTTTGACAAATCTTGACATACATGTCACAACATAGAAAATTACAAAGATCAAATTTTATTTTATTACAGATATTAAAGAAATAGTTATTGTAACACGCAAATACTATATTTCCTTCCAAAAAATGAGTATGAAGGTACATAGAGAATGCTTAAATTTCAAGGTTAATGTTAACAAAATGTAAGTATAAAGAATAATCATTACAACTTTTCTTTTTGCGTTTTTCAATATTTGTTGTGAAGTATTTATTTTTGTAGTGTCGCTACAAACAAAACAATCACAACATTATATCTTCAAACATTTTGCAAAAGATTTGCAGAAAGTTTCAAGCTACCAGTGTCATCAGCTCAAATGCTAACTAGGTTGGTTTTTGACGTTCATTTAGGGGATTTATCACCGTCTCTGGATTAGTGCCTCGCAGCAGTTCAAATTAAACACAATAACTACATGCTGGTTAAGTTAACCACAACTTGTAAGGCATCGATTGTTAATACTTATCGCGCATTTTCCATGAAGGTACTGCTAAAATTCACGCAACTAACGTAGGTTAGTATAAGCGGAACAAGAAGCACATAGCTCTAGCACATTGCGTATAAGCGGATGTTTGTAAATCAAATTCTCCCGCTCTGAGTGGAGCACGAGGGCGTGTCAGAGTTTTAGTTACTAAAACCCACCAGTGTTCCTTCAGTAGCCTATGTGCCAGAGGCCTCGGTATCTCTTACGAACAACTCGCACCCCTAGCAGGAATCGGCCCTTGCAGACCCCACCAATTGGTGCTAACATCTCTTTGAGGCGCGCGTGGAACACAACGCGCCGTCGCTCGACCCGGGCTTGGTCCTTACCGGACAGCGAGCTACCCATTACTCGCTGTCTGCAAGCCCACGCCTACGATGGCCGGGAATCAGCCTGGGATATAGACACGTGGGTCATCTTATTAACGCTTTCTTACTTATAATATACGCAGTGTAAGAAAATTTGGTACCTAAAAATGTTCCAATTCAGGCAAAAACGTTTACATTGTCTTCGCTTGTTTTTAAGAATTGCAAGATTCACATTACATAACATCACGGCTGTATTTCCAGATGCGTTAGGCAGAGGTGTACCTATTAGTACAGACACATTTCGCCAGTTATGTTGAAGTCCCAAGCACTCACACTTCAGCCGAAATACGGCCAATCGCCACGTTTGCAGGCGGATTGGCGATGGCAGTATGTTGGTAATAAGCATAGAGAACGCTGCTGCCCATTCTCTAGTAAGTCCCTTAGTCGCCTCCTACGACACCCACGGGAAGAAATGGCATGGTGCTATTATTTTACGTCCGGCAACACACGGAAGTAGCCCGGAATAATTCCGAACGGGTGAGCCTATTACCATAGCCGGGCTCAAAACCAGAATTCGGGTTGCTTCTGAGAAATTTCAGATAGAAAATCCCAATAACACTACGACCTGGGAATCGAAAACAGGACCTATACAGCAGTAGCGCTTGCGAACAATAGACTAACGAGGGAGTTGCAAAATTCAGTTCAAAAAATAAAACGCGATGAGTCGACGCCATTTCACTCAATACGGTACTTCTTAATTAAGTTCTACGTCTTCAACCCCTCGAGTTCTTGAAAGTGTTCTTAAGAAACAATTAGATAATACTACTGGAGAACAGTGATTTAGCACATTTTATGGAGGAAAACAATGTTATACTTAAATATTTTTCTTTTAAATTAAGAAATGATATATAGTAATGAATATTTCATAATTATTTATTAAGATTTACCAAGGTTCGTATACACTAAAGCAAATAAAGGAAGTAACAGAAAATTAAGAACTAAATGTAAGCATTACCTTTGTATCTACGTATTTTTCTGTTCCTTTCTTCTTGTTTGTTTATATGTCTATGCATAATAATGGTTAAATGAATAAATAAAAAATAAGCATAGGAAAATACAGAATTTTCTTTTTCTAACCTATCAGGTTAAACAAAACACATACAGCTACATAATTAATAAATTAACATGGAAAAATATATTAAATTAAACTTGATTTCAGACTAAGGTTTTGTTAGTATTTTGGTGTTAATAACAGTAGTGCTTAGAAAGATGGGTTAAAATTGTTCGTTTTCACAAAATTAATTAATTATTTGAAACTAAGATTGTCGCCGCCCAGTGACCCTGAAAGGGGCAGTCCCTTCTGGCAGTGATAATTTTTATGAAATTGAAATCATCAAAATTAGTATAACTTGCGACACAAAATATAAACGTAGTATCATAATTTCTGTACATAAGTAAAAAATCAAAAAAATCGAAATATTTTATTTTATATAAACCTGCATTTGTGAAACGTCAGAAGCAAGGTGCACGGTTTCAATTTGTCGCTTCCTATGGAGAAAAGCCGGCAAGAAACTCCACGGTTACTCTTTACACCATAATTGGCTTTAACAATGTTATCAAGTTACAGTGATAATAGGTATGGGAGGACAGTGCAGGCGTGTCAATAAGTACCAGGTACTTAGAAGAATGAAAATAAAGAATAGAAAATCGTCTAATAAAAAACGTCTATAATAGAAAATAACATAACTTTACGGCTGTAATTCTGGAAGGCTCATGTAATAGAGGAAAACTATAGAAAAAAAATTACCTGCTTTTTGTTAGTAAAGTAAGAGTAACAAATTTATACCTACAATGTCATAATCAGGCAATTTATGAATACTAAAAACATTATTTTTCTAATACTCCGATTCAAATAACTTAAGTAAAAACGTTATCCTCTGTAAAATTTCCGGAACCAAAACATAAATGCCAAAGTTCAACAAAAGGGCGGTAGCGAACATAAAGTAGTTAAATTTGTTAGAAGTGGGACAAATTGGGCTGAAACCCATTAAAGAATTTAAAGCAAGTATTGATTGAAACCAAATACTGTTTTATCGTAAATATTCGTCAGAAACTTGTTATTAGGGAAAAACGTTTTGTTGAGCTCTTTCACAAGAATCTTTCATTGAATTACTTGGGATGTCTTCAGAATAATCTATTCAATAACAAAAGTATTTGATTAAATACCAACCACAAGACCTTATTATTACGAATGTTCTATCTTATCTGTAGATAATCTTAGTTTTAGATATTGTTTCTCAGTAAGTGAATTAATTATGTATGCAATTCTTTATGCGAAATAAAGTTGTTCTTAAACCTAAAAATGTTGACGAAATAAAAGAATACATACTCCTTCTGTTTGGAACTTTGCTACCGGTGCAAAGTAACCTACGTATGTTACTTCTTAAAAGTAACGGTGAAAGGCCCATTAAAATCGATTCAGCCGTTTCGGAGATTATTCAGAACAACCAGAAAAACAAAAAAAAAATGAAAATGTGGTTTTATTAAAAGTACCGTAGGTATATATATATTCGTATGCATTATACATTCGTATGTATATACTTTCGTATGCATTTAGTAAAAAGCTGTTATTTTTACATTACAAACAGACACTTTAATTTTATTTATTTATAAGAATTTGTAACTATGTATTGTTATTGTACGTAGTATAATACTATGTATGTCCTATGTTCGAGTGTGTATATGTCGACATTATACCGAAAAACTGAAAAGCTATCACATAAGGCAATATAATGTTCCTGCTAATAATAAAGTTAGTAGAGTTAGCCAAAAAACCAAAGCTAAAAGCATCCCAAAAACTAGACTACCTACATAATTCAGTGGTTTTCCTAAAAGCAACGGACGCCCGTAACAAATTAATGCATTAATAATAATGAAATGTTGGTATAACATGTTTAGTCTGACATTACTTTAGTAGACCGTCCGTTACGTCAGCTAACACTGCTTGACGTCACTACCGCCGTATACGCTGGAGAAATAAAAATAAATACGTACGAGTATGATATGGCGTGTATAAGAATTATTTGGTCATGCTTAAGGGTGTGTTTTTTACGATTATGATGTTGATCCCTTCAATAAGAGGCTTGTGGATATGTTAAGGGGATTGTGAATATGTTGAGGGGCTTGTGGATATGCTGAGGGGCTTGTGGCTAAGTAATAATCTGATGGATGGGGATGAAATGATGGGTGAGCATCTCTAGATATCAATACCCCTCTATGCCACGCTAAGCCGTTGGTCCTGGCTATCATTTGTGGATCTTTCACAGTCGTTACGGGTCGCCCCGAAAGTTTGACTACTAGTCTTACCAAGGGGTGTTATCGTATTACTCAGTAACTGGGTTGTAGAGGTCAGATCTGCAGTCGCTCTATGTAAGATACTGGAATTCAGCTGAATCCGGTTATAGTGGAAGCCGACCCCAACATATGTAGTTAGCAAAAGACTAGGTAGATGAGATGATGGTAATTATGATATTGGTCCCTTAAAGAAAGTTGTTCACATCCTTATAAATTATGATTAAACCTTTCTTATACACGCTGTATTTAAGGTGAAATTTACTCTACTTAATACTTAACAAAGTAAAATGAAAGTGCAGTTTGTGAATCTTCCCGTTAGAATCATGAAATTACCACGTCAAATAATTTTAAATTAATCGTTAAGTTCAACGTCAAATGTTTTAATGGCGAAAACGTTGAACATCTTAATGTACGATTACACGATTGGATTAACGGCCTGTTACATAAAACTATGTAAATAGTTTTACAAGAATATATTCTGGTGAAATTATAAATTATAAGATTGTTTGAAACCAAAGGACATCATTAATGATGTTGGTGATGGTTAAAATGATAACAAACCATACCATATCTACTAAATATTGATACGATAGGGAGTATACATGCATTTTTTATCGATAGTTTACATCGCCAAAAAAAAATGGGCATCCGACCCGAGCAGTTTAAACGCTCTCCATTTTGCCGCGCTAATCGTGATGTCATAGTCTTTGACATTGACAACGAACTGAATCGCAAATACTCCTCTACAACACATAGATATTTACTTTTACGTCACATTCATCCTGACCAATAGCGTCGCTTTTCAATCATTTTAATTTCCCACACTTCTATCGCACTTTAAAAAAAGAAACTTTCTGAAAAAGAAGTTAGTTACGATAAAAAATATTGATATAGGCATAAATCTGAAGAATTACAGTTAAAAAAAAACTTATTTGAATCATACTCGTAGGATGCAAATTCCTAAATACAGCTATCAGTACTGGGCGATCAACATTAAAAAAAAGATAAACAATAAGCAAACGCAATAATGTATGCAACACTGGCTGCATAGCACTGACTGGACATGTCGACTCAAATCGGTGTGGTTCTTTTCTCAAAAGACCATTTCAGGCACTAATCCCATGATTTAACCAAGATTATGTCTGGATTTTAAAAGGGACTGTGTGACCTCTGAATTTGTTTCGATCTTTCTTATCATAGTAGTCTGATAAGAAACACCGAACTCATCTAGTTTTAAAACATAATTCTTTTCGTTGCGTAAAAAATGTGTTTGTACAAAACTACTGTTAGAAATAAAATCATTTATCATAATTATGATATTGATGAAAACAAGTAATAAAATAAACTTGAGGATCAATCACTAGTAAACTTAATTAGTGTATCAAATAAATATAAATTTTTCCGAGAGTTGGGAAGCGTAGGTTTCAATCTAGAACGATAAATTAATGACCTACTTTTTATACTAGTTATAAATAAAAGCAGTAATATACCATTGACCTCGTGAAGGGGAATACTTTTAGCTCGTTAGAAAAAAATAAAACAGGCGATGTCCAACTATGAAACGTTATTGGATACTTAGTCAATTTGTTACAAGCTTAGTTCGTAACAACCCAAATACAATGAAAAACGTGAGCTTAATAAAGTATTAACATTATAAGCAGAAAAATAAATTAATCAAAGAACATATTGGACCAAAATTGCCTAAATTTGTCTTTTATTGGAATGAAACGTGCGCTTCAGTCCTTTTTCAGTCAAAATGAGAAAGGAGTTGTTTTCTGCTAAAGCATGTGTCTCAAGACGAAAGTCTTTGACCAGTGTGTGTTGCCAGTGATGACCAGTAAGCCAGTGATGTAAAGAGACGTGGTCGCTCACAATGGGCCTTATCACAAGGCTTACAGTCACCAAAATGGGCAATGGAGAGGGCTATGCTCGGAGTTTCCCTACGCGATCGAATCAGAAATGAAAAGATCCACAGGAGAACCAAGGCAACTGACATAGGCCGAAGAATTTCCAAACTTAAGTGGCAGTGGGCAGGGCACATTGCTCGCAGAACAGATGGCCGATGGGGCCGAAAGGTTCTGGAGTGGCGACCGCGTACCGGAAGACGTAGAGTGGGAAGGCCTCCCACAAGATGGACCGATGACTTTGTGAATGCCGCGGGTATCCGCTGGATGTGGGAAACACAAGACCGGTCGAAGTGGAGGAGCCTGGGCGAGGCCTATGTCCAGCAGTGGACTCTGTCTTTCGGCTGAAATGATGATGATGATGATGTTTTAATATAAAATATACTAGTTTTTGCCCGCAGCTCCGATCGCGTAGAAATCGCCTATCGCATAAATAAATGCCTATGTCCTTCTCCATATCCCGGGCTATGTCTCTGCCAAATTTCATGACGATCGGTTCAGCGGTTTAGGCGTGAAAGCAGACAGACAGAGTAACTTTCGCATTTATAATATTAGTAAGTAGTAGGATAGTAGGGATTTAGATAATTATTTGTAAGTTTGTGAGTTTGTTTGTAGGAACTAGGAAGTAATAAGTAATCTTGATAAAATTGTACAACTCGTTCTACTTGAATACGTGGCTTTTGGTTACTTTGTATGTATGCATTTTATGTCTTTTTTAACCCCCGACGCAAAAACGACGGGGTGTTATAATAAGTTTGACGTGTCTGTGTGTGTGTGTGTGTGTATGTGTGTGTGTGTGTCTGTCTGAGGCAACGTAGCTCCCGAACGGATGAACCGATTTTGATTTAGTTTTTTTTGTTTGAAAGGTGTATTAGTCGGGAGTGTTCTTAGATATGTTTCATCAAAATCGATTCAGCCGTTTGAAGATTATCAGCTCTTTTCTGGTTGAAAAAGGGATTTTAGCCTCTGATCAACTCAAAATTTGGGATTCTATTACTTCAATGATATTAGACGAATAAAATAACCTTGAACTGATGCTAGAGCAACACCTGGAATTTCCAGGAAACCCAGTATCGTGTTTGGGCTCATTGAAAAGGTCTCAATGAATAGATTATAGATAAATGGTGATTTAAGAGAGACATTAAGTTTAAAACGCAAGAAATAAAAAAATAAATTTAAAATTTAAAAAACCCCCGACCCAAACAAAAACTCTAAAAAGTAAAAAATCATATTTATAGGCCTTTTAATTTGAACGTAATATTTTGATCAGGGCATTGTCAAGTCGGGGGACGGTCAATGAAAACGCCAAACAGAGGCCTAGCCGTCCCCCGACTTGACAATGCCCTGATCAAAATATTACGTTCAAATTAAAAGGCCTATAAATATGATTTTTTACTTTTTAGAGTTTTTGTTTGGGTCGGGGGTTTTTTAAATTTTAAATTTATTATAACATGCGTTCCGTTTGTGTAGAATAAACAATTTTTCGTTTTATTTTCTAAATAATAGAGCGGGTGGGATGCGATGGGTCAGTGGCCTAAATTTCACGCGAACGAAGTCACGGACAAATGCTAGTAAGACATATTAAGCAATAAGAAACCATCATGGTTGTAAACGTAAATACTTATCAGATGAATATTTTCGAAACGACTAGGAATTTCTCCAAAGTTTATAATATGGTAGAATTTCCTAGAAATTTTCATCTTCTGATTACAAAAACCTTTTGCTGGCTTCTGGGAGTTACGTCAATCTCGCTTGCTGCCTCCAATATTAGTTAAAACGTTGCTTAGCTACTCCCATCAAAGGTATAGCGATAGTAAAAATTAATTGCTAAACTGCGCAGTTTTAGCAAGTTTTTGATGAATAATAAAAGGCTGGATGCATTAGGGTGAGTTCTGAATAAATTTAACTGTATTATGAATTATACGTGTAGGTATATAGGCTGGCACGGACATCGAAGCGCATTCATGAATTCAGCATATGATTCTAGAGACCATAACGAAGAAAATGTACCTTGGTTATTAAAAAAAAATCTGCTGTTTCAGTGAGCGTAGCTATTGCACATGAGTGTTTCACCCGCGGTGAAAATGTATGGAAGAGCCAATTCTTTTTTTTTTTACGGACGAAAAATTTCACGCTGGGGAGGTTATGATTTCATGTACAGTCGCCAGCAGGTCAAGCTATCCCAAACTGTCAAATTTTCCCAATTGAACATAAACCTTATTCCTTTGAAATAAAGTTGAAAAACTAATCAAAGGAATTTGACAGATTGGGGTAGCTTGATGTGCTGGCCTCTGTACCTACTGAATCCAAGGTAACATTTGTGCGACCCGGTAAACTATAACTGCAAAATATGTCTGCTGATTCACTGATTCATATGCGTGAAAGAAAAAGCACGCCGCGATATCTACATAAATTGGAATGCTAGAGGATTACGACTTCAAAAAGAAACAAGATTTGTTTGACATTTGATTTCTCCCCTTCCAGGCAAATAACGATAGCTACATAAGTAGGTACTGCCTTCTTGAACATTATAATTATTACTTTTTTTATAATTTTTTGGGAGTGTTTGATCTCTAATTACCTGCTAAACTCGATTGTTCTCTGTATTCATAGCATCTCTTTCTATCTTCTACAAAATAGATATGCGCTTAGATATCAACTGTCATATTATTATTGAATTGTATTTCATGATGTGGTCATTGAATGGGATTATATTTATTTATTTAAACTTTTCGCAAAAAAAAGGTACAAAGGCGAACTGAACTGAATTTAGAGGGTTGTATTGTTTTTTTTTATTTTTTTTGAGGATTTGTAATTATCAAATAACTTCACCCGCTCCGAGTGGTGCGACAGTGTGTCAGACTTTAACTGACTAAAACCCATCCGTATTCCTTCAGTTACCTGTTGTGCCAGGGACTACGGTATTTCTTTCGAACAACCCTCACCCCTGGCAGGCAGGGTTGTATTAATGATTATTATTATTCTGTTTATACATACTTGTTATTGTAGCGAATCATACAGCTTGTCACTAACCTGCAAAATGCAAAAAATAAACGTAAGAAAATTAATTTGGCGGGTTACCCTGGAATAAAAATCTTAAAGTAGTTAATTCAATGACAGACAATGTATAGTCAATATCACTGGGTCTAGTAGTATGAAATATTGCTGAAGAGTTCCTAATAAAATAAAAATGAGTACTAATGAAGGTTTTTTTTTTTAATTCCCCTGAAAAAATATTAGGAATGAAAGTTTATATGGAAGTTCGTCGAAGTGAAATCCTAATGGGCACACTGCTTATGAAGTAAATTAACATTAAACGTGTTACCTTGATGATATACAATAATATTTATAAAAAAAAAAAACTCATTTTTGAAACTGGATCCCTTATTACAAAACGAAATCTAACTTAATTTCTAGCCTTAACATTCGAGTTAGTATTTATAATATTTTCTAATTAATTTCAATTTTGACAAAGTTCTTAATACAAAATTGACAACATAAATACAAATACAAAAATGATAACTGTTGGTACCGAACTTAGCTGTCATTTTTGTAAAAAGGACAGTATTTCTATAGCAGTTAGGTTATTGATACAATAACTGGCTTGGTAGTTTCATTCATATTTCATAGGGATCCCCCCTATGAAATATGAATGAAACTGAGTTCGGAGAGACTGGATGCATAAGGCGGAGGGCAAGGTGTTGTTGCTTAGTAGAGGCATATGTCCAGCAGTGGACTGCAATAGGCCGAGTTGATTGAGTTCGGAGTTTTCTATGTTGATCCCCCAAAATGGTTGAGATGGTGCTGATCCACGCGTGAAGTTCGAAAACAGGCACCTTTGGTTGAGACTGGTCATCTCCTAACAGCGCTTATTTTTAATCATATATTAAAAATATATTTTTTTAAATTGTTCTCACATAGGTATAGGAACAACAAGAATAATGTTACCAAGACTTTGTAATACCTAACTTGATTTAAAAGAGTGTCCGTGGAGTTTCTTGCCCGTTCTTCTCCATAGAGATCTACGTTTTGGAATGGGCAACTAGCTTCAACTTTCCAACTGATCGACTTTTTGACAATAATTCAAAAGTGCCTGTAAATGGTTTGATTGAAATAATTGCTTTGAGTTTAAGTTTGAGTTTGATAAATCATGAATTGATTTTCGCAGTAAATCGTTACAGCAAAGAAAGTGTTACTACGTTTAATATTCCGATCCCTGATTCCGATTAACTTTGAAAAACACATTGCGTTGTTTTTGTTTACGAATTCAATTATTTATTAAATCCCTCTCCTAACTAAGCGATACAATTTTAATGAATCCCGGCTTCCATCCAAGAGGGAACGGCTTATACCAGTTGATTTTGATTCAAGGAAACTCATTTAGGAGATCAAATTACCCAATTTATTTTCCACCTTGTTCTGAATTTTGAACTGTTCTTAAGATAAATCTTTAAATAAATGGATCAACTTAAATTAACTAGCGAAATTGCAGACGTGATAGGTGTTGAATTATTCATATCTTAACACAATAAAATTAAAATTAAAAAAAACGATTTTATGGATTTTTTTCTGGGTCAACGACCGCTTATAGTATTGTTACTTGAAATCTGATTTCTCTAGTTTTATCTCATCTAACTTCTTTCAAAATACGATCTAACTTTAGTTCTAGCCTAAAGCTCTGAGCCAGGTTTTGCATTTCGAACTTTATTTCGATTAAAGTAAAGTTCTTAATACAGAATTGACAACTTAGCACCAGACTGACTGGTCAGTTTTGTAACGAGGACCGTATTTCGATTTCTGTTAGGTTCTGGTTTCAAAAACTTGCTCGGTGATTTGAAGCATACTTAAAGAAAAACCTTGTTTGGTGATACATTTTATGTTTAGATATGTATCGATGCCCATAACTTGCGGAGTTTTGCTAGCTTATTTAATTTGACTTTATATATTTAACTATATCTTTTATGGGGATGGAGGAGACCGGCTCAGTAGTGACAAGACTTTAATTTAAAACAGGATAATTAAAAAAAAAAAACTGACGGTATAGGTTACAATACAATTATAGATAGGTGCGTACCTACCTACCTACTTTGTATCAAACTATAACCTATATAGTAGTCACATACCATCCTTATTAGTTACAAGTGTAAACATGCGTAACGAGAAGAAAAAAAAAATTCAGTATTCGTCAATCGGAACTAAATTCCAACCCAAAATACAATCGTACAAATACCAAGCGCCATCTTTGTTGATCCACATGCCACTACGACCCTTCGAAATTCAAACAAAATATACGCGCCCATTTTAAATCAAGGGATGGTTGTCGAGGAGGCATATTTACGAAGTACCCTTGCCTTCCCAGCTTCAATGTCAAGAGCCTAAGGGAAAATTTCAACAATGGCCGCGGAGAAATAAAGGAGTGTGCGCTGGAGCGTATCTTAGAAATCAGTGGATAGTTCAATGACCGGACATAAAACATGTAGCTTTCGTTTTAAGATAATTTTTTGCTTCCGAAGACGATAAAAACTTTAAAGCTTAGGAATGACCTGCTCCAATTTTTGCATACTGAATGTTGTTTTTGTTTCTGCAAACATATGCCTACTCTTTAACATCTGATAATTATTCTATATACTTTGACATGAATATTTACTTTGAGAACTATAATATTATTATTGTTTTAATTATTGTGAATGTGAGGACTGCGTGAGTCATGTTTGGTTTTCTGTTGTTTTTTTTTTTTGTTTGTTTTCTGTTTCATTTCTTTCTCAGTTAGTTTTCAATGTTAATCTATCAGTTTGAGTACTTTATACAGCCTACCCAAATGTCCTTTCTTTGGTATTCTTCGTCAAATTGTTGAGCTCCTCAAGTTCTGAGTTGAGCTGCATGATTACTGATAAATGCGTGCACTGATTGGACAGGTCCACTCAATCTGTGTGGTTCTTTCCTCAAAAGACCATTTCAGACACAAATCTACATGGTCTTCACATGATCTGACCAAGATTATGTCTGGACTTTAAAAGAGACTGTGACCTCTGTGTTTGTTTCGGCCTTTCTTCTCAGAGTAGTCAGATAGGAAACACCGAACTCATCTAGTTAAAAAATATGATTGACGTGTAAAAGTGTTTGTACAAACCAACTTACAGAAATAAAATCATTTATCATTCATTTGGCGCTTTCCAATGTTTATGTAGTAACTATTCGAATTCAGCAACAGTTTCTAATGCTAATTTGTATACACAAGATTGTATGGATTAATTAATTTACCGGCTCACGTCCTAGTTTCCAATAGTATGTTGATATTCATCATCATTTCATTCACAGCCCGACTTCACCCACGGATAGTAGGTTTCTCTTGCCGTGCCAATCCCCACGTTGCTGTGTCAGCTATATCCAGGTTTTACCCGCGATGGCAAAAATGTCGTCCTGTCATTCCGCCGCCGGACGGCTGACATATCGTCTTCCTTGGACGCCACTCTATCACAGCCTTACTCTACCTTCTATCACTGCGCCTTGCCAGGTGTTCTGCTCAACTCCATTTGAGTTCCATAATACGCTTTCCGAAATCGAAGACCTTCGTACGTCTTCGTATCTCAACATTCGGAAATCGGTCTATTAGCCTGATGCCAAGCATGGAAAGCTCCGAGGATCTCTGTGCACCTTTCAACCTGTACACAGCCTCCGTCTTGAGCGTCTACGTCTCAGCACAGTACGTATGTTGATATGATATTAATTAACTTTATCTCGAAACTCAGTGCAAAATCCTAGAATAATAAAACTAAAAAAAATAAAAAGTTACCTTTAATTATTTATTTAATGTTACCTCTCAATTCCATAAAAAAAGTAATTGCTCAAAAATTAACCTGTCATAGTGACTTGGTAATGTATACGAAAATTCCATGGAATTAGCAAGTAACTACTTCGCAAAATTCAGTCTGTCCAAATACAGTATGCTGCAATTATTAATTCATAACTTAAATACGCCCCAAGCTTCGCAATTTAACTGCCAAACATTGTGTATTCATACGTCCCTGTACCATAAACTTTTTAAAACAAAATTAAAACAAAACAAACGAAACATAAAACAATAATGTAATGTGACATTAAATAAATAGAAGGCTGTATGTGAACAAATAATGTCATTGACAATGTTTCGTTCCCCCCCGAGTGGGTTCCCGCATTGTCGTTGCGGGGGGGGCTTAGTAACCGTGGTTTCCCATCCACGGTGAAGCCAAGAGGAACCCAACGGTGGGGCCGCTCGTCAGGGCTTTTGCCTTCAAGCCATTGACGTAGCGGCCAAAGAGTAGGTTGCGGTGAGGTGCACCGCAACTGAGGTGGGCCGCGATGTCGAATGGGAGGCATCGCGGCTGAGGGTTACAGGCTGCGGTAGAGGAGGAGTGCCGGTGCTTCTGAGCAGCGCTCTTCCCTTCCGTGGCCTGGACGGGGCCGCCACCGTTTGATGGCGGACGCGGTGGGGCCGCAGGGGAAGAGGAGTGTCGGTATAGCGTCAGCCGCTCTCCCTATCCTCTGCGGCCGAAAAGTGGTAGACGGGACGGCGCGTTGTGTTCCTCACGCGCGCCGTCAAAGATGTCAGCAACCACTGGTGGGGTCCGCAAGGGCCGATGCCTGCCAGGGGTGCGGGTTTGTTCGAAAGAGATACCACGGCCCCTGGCATACGGGCTACTGAGGGAACACGGGTGGGTTTTAGTCAGTAAAAGTCTGACACGCCCTCCTGCTCTACTCAGCAGGAGAAGTCATTTGATGATTTCCCACCCAAAAAGAAAAAAAAAAAAACCAATGTTTCGTTTAAAGTCTGATGTGAGAGCTGATGAAAATATTGTTGCCTAACAGTAATACATAACATAACATCAACATGGTTATTCCCGATGGGGTTTTTTTTTTAAATTGGTAAATCATCAAATAACTTCTCCCGCTCTTGGTAGAGCAGGAGGGCGTGTCAGACTTTTACTGACTAAAACCCACCCGTGTTCCCTCAGTAGCCTGTATGCCGGGGGCGGCGGTTTCTCTTTTGAACGTACCCGCACTCCTGGCAGGCATCGGCCCTTGCGGGCCCCGTCATTTTGTGCTGACATCTCTTTGAGGCGCGCGTGGAACACAACGCGCCGTCGACCTGGGCTTGATCCTTCCCGGACAGCGAGCTACCCATTACTCGCCGTCCGCAAGCCCATGCCTACAGTGGCCGGAAATCAGCCTGGGATTCCCTACACACAGGGCTGCGGTTAAAGCCGAGAGGGCGCATATACTGCCTCTCCCACACGTGCGCCGCCTCGCGCTTCGCGAGCAATACCTACTGCTTCGCTGAAGGAGGTGACTACTAATTCCCGATGGGTTAAGCAGAGATGTACCTATAGTAAGGTACCTACCTAGATTTCTTCAGTTATAAGTCCCATGTAATAGGGGGCGAGCTTATTGCCATCAACCGGGCCACAAATCCAGATTTAGAGCTGCTACTGAGGAATTCCAAAAGGATAAAACCCAATATAAACAATTGCACCAACCTGGGGATCGAACCCTACCACTAGACTAACGAAGCAAGTGTCTAACAGCAATGTGTAAATATTTTAGTACTAAAATCGATTAGCATTTGAATGAGTGTTGCCTAGTGTTTGGGCTACTAGAGCAATTTGCACAAACTGATGGTCGATCGCATATTTATCTATAGTCGATCGTTTACAGCCGACATAAATTGGTCACAATTGTAGAAAAACTTAGGTTTTTGTGGCAAAAATCGGTTAATGTTTCATTCACTAAAGATGGCTTTTTGTACTTCCAATTAGTTTGTTTTTTCTGCACTGCAGTATTATAAATATTCAGGTAGGTAATAAATAGGTGGAGTTAATCATCATCATCATTATTTAAGCCGAAAGACGTCCACTGCTGGACATAGGCCTCCCACAAAAGGGGGGTTTTGCCATAATCGCCACGCTTGACAGGCGGGTTGGCGATCGCAGTATGGTGGTAAATGCACAGAGAACGCTGCTGCCTATTCTCTAGTAAGTCCCTTTAGTCGCCTTCTACGACACCCACCTGAAGAAATGGGATGGTGCTATTCTTTTACGTCCGGCACCACACGAAACAAATATATATAGTGGAGCTAATATTACTTCTTTATTCCAGTAAGTCTATGTACCAATTAATTAAGCTGTTAGTTTGTCACAACATTGTCATTAGAATGTTTTCAGTAATACAGCATATTATTTCACTTTTGAACATTTTCATTACATGGTATAAAACAAAGTCGCTGTTCGTGTTTGTGCGCTTAGATCTTTGAAACTACACAACGGATTTTAATGCGGTTTTCATCAATGGACAGACTGATTCAAGAGGAAGGATTATGTGTATAATACACCGATCTCCACATGGGTGAAGCCGCTGGCAAAAGCGAGTATGTATTAAGTATTTTTCATTCGCTCTCTTGACTTCATCAAATCGACGACAGTGAATATTTTACTTCTAAGGCAAGCTAAAAGATGGCGGGATTAGCTGGACAAAAGAAACGACTAGTAGGCCACATAGGCTCTGCATCATAAGAGCTGAAAGTCATAAAGACCTTGGCCCAGCGGTAGGCTGATACGGGCTATCATTGTCGTTAATCTCAAAATCGATTAAAGTCAAACGAGATTGTGTTCAAACACGACCCAACCCAATTAAAAAAAATCATCGCTATTATGAACCACTAGCAACAACTAGCGAACTATGCAACTTCAACAATCTACCAAACCCATTCAACGATCGGGTTGACATTTATGACCTAGCTACATGAAGATATGATTAACGACCTCGCCAGCAATGGCGCTGCGGTCATTGCTTTGAGCACAGTCGGGCGCCTTTTGTGCGAATTGTGTGAAACTGTGTGAACTGTGCGGTGCACACAGTAGGGGGGTGCGAAGCGCTTGTCTCTTGTTTGCTGTAGCATAAATTACTGTCTATCAAAGACACGAAGTGGTGACGGTGTTTGTCAGATATGTTTCAAATTGGTGGCGCTATGCTTGCAATCTTTAGGGATTCCTAGGAAATGACAATGGGTGTCTGGGTGCTGATGTCATCATGCTTCTTTTTTTTTTTGGGTGGGAAATTATCAAATAACTTCTCCCGCTTTGGGTGGAGCGGAAGGGCGTATCAGACTTTTACGGCCACGGTATCGCTTTCCAACAACCTGCACCCCTGGCAGGCATCGGCCCTTGCGGACTCCACCAGTTGGTGCTGACATCTCTTTAAGGTGTGCGTGGAAAACAAAGCGCCGTCGACTCGGGCTTGGTCCTAAACGGACAGCAAGCTACCCATTACTTGCAATCTGCAA
Source organism: Polymixis flavicincta (assembly GCA_949987655.1). Classification (NCBI taxonomy): domain Eukaryota; kingdom Metazoa; phylum Arthropoda; class Insecta; order Lepidoptera; family Noctuidae; genus Polymixis; species Polymixis flavicincta. The sequence goes on from OX465183.1 coordinate 8,628,795, forward strand.
GCCCGCACCTACGTTGGCCGGTAATCAGCCAGGGACGTCATCCTGCTTGAGGTGAATTTTTGTTACTGGTTAAAAATGCCATGTAACCTTTTTCACTGCTCACATAAAATGTTAATCGTATCAGTATTTTAATGCTTTAAAACATACTAACAGATTCTTCCATAACATCACGCCTTGTTTTCCCTAAGGGATGGGCAGAGGTGTACCCACATTTCGCCAGTTATGTTTAAGTCCTATGTAATAGGGGGCGAGTCTATTGCAGAGATTCAATTTAACTAATGCGGATATTTTTCTTATTATCATCATCATCATTTCAGCCTAAAGACGTCCACTGCTGGACATAGGCCTCCCCAAAGCCCCTCCACTTCGACCGGTTCTGTGCTTCCCGCGGATTTCTGCGACCTTCACAAGGTTATCGGTCCATCTTGTTATTCTTTTATCAAAGTCAAAATAGACATAATAGATAAATAGCTATTTTCTCACATCGATGGATGGGAAATTAAAAAAAAACCTCGGAATAGGACTGCCTGTTGCATCGAATAGAATCCCTAGTCTGACATGTCACACTTTAAAATTGCGTAACAATTTCCTCTGTTAAACAACACCAAAAACTACGCACCTACTCTGTAAATATAGGTCACGAAAATTCATGCTGTCATCGTGACACGAACGATTATAAAAAAATCGCCCCACGCAGTTCAATGTCTTCATAATTTACTTACACGCAAGGTACGTACACACGGCTACACATCAAGCTATACATTTCCAGTATAAGCTGATCTCGCATTGTAGAGGATATCCGTACAGCGCGAGGTCAGCGTAAACTGGAAATGTATAGCTTGATGTGTAGCCGTGCGTACCAAAACGTATCGATTTTACGTGAGTGACACCCGTCCCTGAACGATGGATAGTCCAATGGTATTTAGACGTATAAACAAGTCACCTCCGACGATCAATAGTTATCAGTTAGGAGACACACTGTGTGGAGTACGAATCGAGTTGCGAGTATCGAGAATCGAGAATTTTGTTAGGTATCATTCGAGTAGTAAAGCTTATTGGAATATTTGATGGGCTAATCAATGTTAAAATGATTGTTGAAAAAATGGAAATTTTATTTAATAAAATCTGTAAGTAGATTTATTGTTCTGCTTTCAGTCCGTTTTTCTCTGCACGCTACAGGCACCAGTGGACGCTGCAGAGAGTGCCAAGTTCGTAGCCGAATTCTGGGCTGACTATATTTAGTTTGCTATGGACACGCTAAGAAGCGTTTCACGGAATTCCTTGTTGATGAAAATGTTATTATTCTGTGCAGGATTTTTTAAATGATAATTTTGTGTAATATTTATATTATCCTCTACGTTGTGATGAATTTTGCATGCTTATGTTAAGGCAGAATGTACATGGATCCTATTGTATCATTTAACAACTTATTTTTATGTACCTACATTCTAAGCAAATAAAGACATATTCTATTATATTCTAAGAAGTCATATTTTTGTCAAATATTAGGTATATGAACCAACTTTTAGTCATAGAACATTTTTTTTGAACTAAGTAAAGTTAAAAAAACATGTTTTCTCTGCAGGTACGTATGTATTACTGAAAAAACGTTCTCGTAAAAGAACCAAAAATTATGGGTAGCCGGGAAGAGAAAATAGGGCGATAAAGTAACATAATTTCGATTACATCAACACATTGACTTTGGACAAAAATTAAAAAAAACCCGCTCTTGTAACCTATTAAACGTGCGTCAGTGAAACTAAATTAATATAAACGGTATCAGGTCTCTTTATAACTGTACATTTTATGAGTTGGAAATAATTTATGAAAATTGTTTGAGATTTTATTTGACGTTTTATACCTAGACTAGCTTCTGGCCACGACTTTGTCTGCGTAATATTTCCCTTCGCATCGCATCGCCTGGCTCTTTGTCTTTTACTTCGTTTTCGCTTAGCGTTCTTTCTGACTTTATTACTGTTTGCCCTGCCCCTAAAAGTCCTAGCGTGATGTTAAATAACCTATAACCTTCTGCAAAGATTAGGTATCAAAAATAAAAAGTTTTTTTCAATCCATCTGGAAGTTCTAGAGCGCGTTCAAACAAACTTTTTTTTTTTTTTGTATGGCATCTTGCAGTTGACCTTGAGAGGCCGTGACTGCTCAACCGGACTTTCCTGTGAAGGTTTTTAGGATTCTAAAAGCCTCCAGCCAGGGCGTAAACCTACTTAAACCTAAAACGACTTCGCACTGAGGGCACCTCCTGTGCCTGTGCTGGCGCATCAACGAGCAAGGGACGGTCGGGGGTCTGATCGTTACTCGGAGGGGGTCTTCGCGGGGCGCGAGGACCTCGGGGCGGCGAGGTCGGAAGCACGGTCGTTTGTATTTGTGTGCTGTGCTGGTGGCCCTATTCTTTTCTTGCAGAACAGTGATGGGGTCGTCTGGGTCGGAAAGGTCAAACAAACGAACTCTTCAACTTTATGATTAGTATACCTACTTAGAGGAGATCGCGCCGACCCCACAGTAGGTACAATCACGAGCATAAAATTAAATATTTTACACTTACGAAAGGTTTAAAAGTGATTGTCTCCAAAAGTATTGATAGGTATTTTAAGGTGTTACGAACATATTATTTTCGACGGGGTGCTTGTGGCTAAATAACAATAGCTGCACGGGTCGATCGACCAGGTTAAGCTACGCTTGCCGCGGTTGGTCCGTGGATGGGTGACCATCTTTACATACCAAGACCCCTCCGTGCCTCGGAAAGCACGTTAAGCCGTTGGTCCCGGCTGTCATTTGTGGATCTTTGACAGTCGTTACGGGTCGTCTGAAGCCCGAAAGTCTGACAACCAGTCTTACCAAGGGCTATCGTATTACCCAGTAACTGGGTTGTGGAGGTCAGATAGGCAGTCGCTCCATGTAAAATACGGGTATTCAGCTGCATCTGGTTAGACTGGAAGCCGACCCCAACATAGTTGGGAAAAGGCTTGGCAGATGATGACGAACATATTATTTTCGAAACCTAAAATGATCATGAAAACAAAACCGTCTTTGACATAATTACTATCCATAGTTTTCTGGGTATCCCGATTTACAACCAACCACATGCAAACTTTTTCTCACGAGATGACTCACTCCTCTGTACATCTAACCCATCGACAACTCGACCAACTCAACCCCAACTGTCTCATCTTTACTAACAATAAAACTGACCTGTTTTTTTGTTTTTATTTATTTGTAAGTTACCTAGTAGTTTGTAGTTTAGCTAGGACAAACTGTCCAGTTAGGTAGGTCCGACTTCGAGAAAGAGGTCAATCGTCGAATCCGACTCGGCTGAGCAGCGTTCGGGAAGCTTCGCAATATCTTCTCGTCCCACATACCACAGTGTCTCCAGATGAAAGTCTTTGACCAGTGTGTGTTGCCAGTGATGACATATGGAACCGAAACGTGGTCGCTCACAATGGGCCTCATAAGAAGGCTTAAAGTCATCCAAAGGGCGATGGAAAGGGCTATGCTTGGATTTTCCCTGCGTGATACAATCAGGAATGAAGAGATCCGCAGGAGAACCAAGGTAACCGACATAGCCCGAAGAATTGCCAAACTTAAGTGGCAGTGGGCAGGGCACATTGCTCGCAGAACAGATGGCCGATGGGGCCGAAAAGTTCTGGAGTGGCGACCGCGTACCGGAAGACGTAAAGTTGGAAGGCCTCCCACAAGGTGGACAGATGACCTTGTGAGGGCCGCGGGAGTCCGCTGGATGCGAGAAGCACAGAACCGGTCGAAGTGGCGGAGCTTGGGGGAGGCCTATGTCCAGCAGTGGACGTCTTTCGGCTGAAATGATGATGACCAGTTTTTTTGTTTTTATTTATTTGTAAGTTTGAACGCGCTAAACTCTGAAAAAAACAGTCAGATTAAAAAAAGTCTGCTTGCATTTGACAGCCCAATTGTTAAGAAAAGGCCTACGTAACATTACGCTGGAACGCTTAGGAACCAAGCAAAAACAAAAACAGAAAGAACAATAAGTGAAAACGAAGTACTACCGCGCTCAGGCGATGCGATGCGAAGGAATGAGTCGGCGAAGAAGACATTACATGCAGATGAAGTCGCGGACAGAATATCATAAAATTTCTAAACAGCTATTTCTGAAGACAGGTTCTGATAACATGAAAAACTACCTACATCAACACAGATTTTCACATCGACCAGTGACAGAATGAGCGTCCAGGAGTACTAAGAATCTCCACACCAGTTTGCGGTACAAAACTTTTTTCTTCGGAAGTTAATATTTAAGTTCTAAGTAGTGAGTGAATGATAAATGGTAGTCTTACTCTGAGAAACGATACTGTCCTTACTTAGTAATTTATTCCGAGGAACTACTAAATAAAGGCTCGTCACAAGTGCGACGCGATTCGGGTAGAACGATTTCCATGAAGTTTTCACAGAAATTGTTTTACCAGAGTGGTGTAACGCCTGACTGGGCGGTCTAAGGACCCCGGAGGAGGGAGGATGGTAAGTCATACCATTTAGATATTCTTTGTAAAATAAGTAGATTGGTTCATTGGCCGTCATAACAAGCGATGAATCCGGGGCAAAACCTTTGAGCAAATGACCTTTTTATCAGTCTATCAATCGGGTCAGCCTGATTAGATCACTTCGGTTCGTTGTCCGCCTGTCTGCCTGTCTGTCAGTCAGCCAAGGCCCTTAAGGCTTCTTCAAACATGCGCGACGCGACTCTCGTAGAATAATTTCCATGAAAACTTCACGAAAATTGTTCTACAAGTGTTGCGACACGCTGTCGCGTCGCGCTTGTTTGAAGAAGCCTTTATCCTTAGGAACGCGTGGAGGTATCAAGTTGAATTTAATATCAAATCCGTAAGTAGTCTCTTGGAGCTCTAAGAAATCAAGCTTCAAAGTCAACGAACTAATACAATGCCATTTATGCGAAATATTTTGTTGTCGCAAATAAATTAAAACTTGTAGGGAAGAGGTACTTCTCGTTGACCTAGAATCATGAAATTTGGGAAGAAGGAAGTTTGCAACAGTCCATAAATCGTTAATTTGTAGTTTTATCACATATAAAAAAATGCGAGTATGTAGCGGCACTACAAAATAAATGATTCGCAACAAATATCGAAAAACGCAAAAAGAGAAGTGGCGCCATCCACAATGCCATAGGCGAACTATTCTAAGAAATTCTACATCGCGCAGTCAGAGTTTACCACGACACTTGAATATATACAAAATCCCGACATCTTCTGTCGGGCAGTTGCCCACCAGACACAATACCCGTCTGGTCGGAGGATCCTCCTTTTCAATGGAGGATGAGCGAACTTTAAACCCTGTTCCTCATACCTCTAAAAGTACAAATTCCATTTTTACATTTTTGCAGTCGAAGAATTGACCATGACTTAGGTATATTGATTTATGGGAGAACACGTTGTTTTTCTACTACAAGTTTTTATCCCAGCTACTGGGCCGGCTTGTTTTATTTAGGTTACTAGTAGGTATTTATTGATCTAAGTGAAAAATCAAATTATTGAAACACATTAAATACCAACCCGCACTGGACCCGCGTGGTGGATTACGGCCCAATCCCTCTCACTGAGAGGAGGCCTGTGTCCCAGCAGTGGGAACATTATAGGTTGATGCTGATGATGATGAAATACCTACATCCTTTTAATTGGCAAAATTCACTTAAAAAGTGTCTCACTAAATCGGAGGAGTAGGTAATGAGAATCTGCGGGGTAATTCCTTGACAAACACGTAGGAACAGCTTTCATTTTGACATGTCTGTAATATTCATTGCGTTATTTACATTGTTGAGCAGACAAATTTAATAACTATATGAAGCAATGGAATACCAATAAACATTTTTCTAATTATTCAATTTCACGTTCGAAAAGTGCTGATTCTCAACCTAATTTGAATAAATGACTTTTGATTTCAAACTGATTGAATTCAAATTCTGAAAAGGCTCTCTTCAATAAAATCCTCTGAAAATGTTTCGCTATATTTAATCGCAAATGTAAACTAGAAATTGATACGAAGAACAAACTAGGTATTTTTTTTTTTATGACTAAGCTTTGGTGAACATTATTAAGGTTGTACATACTAAATAAGTACATAAATACGCACAAACTACACATGAACAGATAGACGATTAACCAAACAAACGGTAGATACATATTATTGCTAAGGTAGATTCAATCGACATCGATAATTATTTATTCAGCGAATCGATTTCGTTAAATTGTACTTCGGTCAACTTTGTTTTTTTGGTAGGTAACGTACGGTTTATTGATCGGCAGCAATTTTGACCATTGGAAACGCTGAGGCCGAACACGTGGATATGACCGAAAAAGTGGACGAATGGAAACTATATATATATTTTTATTAAGATTTCTGTTACCGTGCTTTTCTTTATTTGGCAAATATTCGTAAACTTTTAACCGAATATTCGGCCCATTATTCGTATTCTGTAAAACCCGTATTAGACCCATCACTACTAATTAGGAGTCTTGTTATAGGTAGGGCTAGGCTAACGTTTGGGTAGCTGTCATCAAAAGCCTCACACAAAACTCTATGGGAAAATTCGTACTCAAATGATAACATGGAACAGTCAACATAAAGGGCAACGACCAGGGTCTACATTGTACAATTTCTATTACTAAAAGTGCTTCATACCTATCATGTCGTCATGCGACATGCCTTACTCGACATTGCGGCCAAAGTTATGTCCGCACTTCGGACAGCAATCGACGAAATTGCGTTACGGACATAAATTGTGGCACTCAAGACCACTCGACCACATTTACATGAAGTACCATGGCAGTACTATCAAGCATTCAATTCACTTACGACACGGAAGTATATTACACTCGATGGCAATTTATTTTCCTTTTAAAAGCGGTAGTTAGGTATTAAGTATATTTGCGTGGGTAAAAACTGAAATACGAATATCAGCAACAAATACGAACCGAACCATGAAAGCAGAGAATTACTCTACTGGACACGGCACAATACGGTGTGCAAATAATGATATGCATTGTAGGGCTGCCAAATCAAATAGTCTTCACATTTTTTTAATGATCACCTTGTTAAGAAAACACAGCAAAGATACGAGCAATTTGAATAGGCCACCGTTGCTCGTTAGATGAAACCTAAACAAAAAATATTATATCTGTAATAAAAGGTGTGAATTTCGCTTGATCAACGACGAATCCATAACAAAGATACATATTACTACTTGCTGCTACCTTATTTCGGCGAAAAAAGGGAACAAATATCCATGTGAGTCCCAATACGCTTTAAAATTGTGATAGCCAACCCTACCTGCATCGTATGAATGTAGTTACATATTGACAAACTCGACCAATACTCGTATCACGGAATACGAGGAACGAAGTGAAAGCTTTGCTATTTTTATTTTCCATTCAGGCATTGTTATATACAGAGCTTTATAGAAATAACGGGAACGGAACTAGTAAAACGTATTCTTATTTTCTCGTCTTATATGGTAAACAAATATGGCAATATGGTCCTGAGATTTTGTACTTGAAGAAATTAATGTTAATTTATGTAGTTTATGAACTTATGATCGAGTCACACAAAAGTATTCACTGTGCAATGATACCGTTACTACTTTTTTCATCAAGACATTCATACATAACCTAATGAAAAATACTAATGATTTGGTACCGTGTGTTTAACCAAAATATACTTACAATTTTCCCGAAAACCCACTCGACATAATTCTAATTGTGCCGAGCTGACCAGAATATGATTCGGCACGAGCTGATTGAAATGTGTAATCATTTCTTCGGATCGGCTTTTCTGTTTAACAATGTAGGTATGCTGTTGAATCGAATGTGCCGACCCAAAGTAGTTTGTTATGTAGCACCCCTAAGGAAAAATACAACAAACTTCTTTTCTATTTCTTTGAACAAAACTTCAATTATATTTATGTCAAAAGAAACTTTACTCCCTATTCACATTTGTGAGAATTCCCATTTTACCGTGAAAAACTGAAGGTATTCGAGTCTGTAATGAAACGTAACCCCATGGGGGATTGAAGGCAATGATCCCGAATAACACTTTGGGGACCGGACACGAACAGACTTAAGTGAATGGACATTAGACTTGTTCCTGTCATATAAAATGTAATGGGAGTAGGTCAGTCCTTTTATCAAGACTACTGGTACTTCAAAAAAGGTTCTCTTGATGACCTTATTATGTATGGGATAAGTGCCGTATTCGTCTAAAACTTCCGAAAGGTTTTGAATTAGTCGTTTGATAAGTTTCGGAATCAATCAGATGGAACTTGCGCAGTGTAAAATACTAAAATTCAGTCAAACGTCGCTACTGAAAGCTGATCCTACTATGGCTGAGCAAATTCTAGATGAATGTTGTGATGTATTTCAGAAAAAAAATTGAGAACAATTCTATCAAAATTATTTGGAATAGCTAACTATGTATGTTGTCAACTTGAGAGTAATGGTGGCCCAGTGGTAACGGCCGCGACTTACGAGTTGTAGGTCGGTAGTTGTAGGTTCAAACCCCGACAGGCGCTATACTTTGTGTAAATTATTTCTTCACCACTGCTCTTAAAACGGTGAAGGAAAACATCGTGAGGAAACGGGCATGTCCTAGAACCAAAAATTCGAAGACATGTGACATCTACCAACCCGCACTGGGCCCGCGTGATGGATTACGGCCCACTCCCTCTCATCGAGAGGGGGCATGTGTCCCAGCAGTGGGAACATTATAGGCTGATTATGTTGTCAACTTGTGTCATAGATATAAACCCAAAACCAATTTTCTTTGTTTTCAGATACAAGGCGAAATAACTTAAGTAACCCCCGCAGGTGGAAGCTCGGGTTTGATACTCAGTACACAAAACTTAGCAGAACAACGCACTAAGGAGGAAACGCCCACAGTCATCATCTGCCTAGCCTTTTCCCAACTATGTTGGGGTCGGCTTCCAGTCTAACCGGATGCAGCTGAATACTAGTATTTTACATGAAGCGACTGCCTATCTGACCTCCACAACCCAGTTACTGGGTAATACGATAGCCCTTGGTAAGACTGGTTGTCAGACTTTCGGGCTTCAGACGACCCGTAACGACTGTCAAAGATCCACAAATGACAGCCGGGACCAACGGCTTAACGTGCTTTCCGAGGCACGGAGGGGTCTTGGTATGTAAAGATGGTCACCCATCCACTGACCAACCGCGGCAAGCGTAGCTTAACCTGATCGATCGACCCGCGCAGCTATTGTTACTTAACCACAAGCTCCTAACGCCCACAGTAATCCGTGAAATTCATTTTCTTTACGTTTTTTTTGCTTTTTGCAGGTCAGTGACAGGTAATATGAAAAACAAAATACGATTCGCGTCCGTAAAAAGTATGTATTTACAGAATTATAAAAATTAAAAAAAAAAAAATAACAATACAAACGTCTATGTTCAAACAATCCCATTCCATGACTATTTCTGAAATGTATAGATATGGGATTATACAGGATAAATTTTTAACCAGTGCGCAAACTGTAACCATCAATTCAGAATTTCATTCTAGAGACAAATCAGTTGTTCCATACATTTTGATCGCGTAGATATTGCACTTTTCTATGAAACAGCAGTTTTTTTTTGTTTCACCGACGAAAAATTTCGACGCTAGCGGACCTAGAATGACATGCTGAATTCATGGTTACAGTTTTCGCACTGGTTAAAAACTTACTCTGTATTAGGACAGAGGTTACAACTGTCACTGACCTAAGAATTGCAAAAAAAAAACGTTTGAATTTCGAATTTGAATTTCGCGGCTTAACGCCCTTGAAGCATCTGCTATTTTTTACACACCATTTCACATCCATACTTCTACTAGAAGTACACATTAGACACAATAGATTAGGCGCCGAACGTCCCAAAACTTCATCGTTTCAAACTACGAAAGCTTTTCAGGTGGTCTAACGATCTTCTAACAAAGGGAACCACTAACACTGGCGAGGGATGGCAAGTATTCCTGGAACTAGGTTGAGATAACTATGGCAGTTATAAATCGGTCACACGTCCAATTTACTACATTGTAGCGGCGTTGGTTTCTATATAGTTTGAGTAAGTCATCGAAGGTTTCACACCGTCTATAGACAAGGCGGTCGTAATAATGATAATAATAATCAGATGCCAGTCTTATGCCATAGTCCCACGGCCCGTTAACTGACGGGCCGCACCGTACCAGACCAAGCCGACAGGTCGTGAGAACTGACGCATCTAATTAGGTCTGTTCAGTTGTTTTTATGGGACTTCTCGGTACGGGCCGCGACAGGCTTCGGTAGGCGTACCAACGCCTGGCGTGGCCCGTTAAATAACGGGCCGTGGGAACGTGGCATTATTCTGGTCACGTTTGGGGATGACAGCGATGAGGATGAAAACTTTGATGCCTATGTATTTTCGAATTTATTGGTACAGTTAGTTAGTCATTTAATTTAATCCCAAGTGTAAATAGTTAGTTGTGTTATACAAGATAACTTTTTAACCAGCACGCAAACTGTAGAACCCCCGTGTATAACGTGTATATATATATATGAATAAATAGGCATGTTAATATGAAACGACTAGTAGGTACTTATGTACCTATAATATACATAAAAAGACACAAATGCAGAATTGTAAGGTAGTTCGAATTCATTATCTACTGATTGCCTGTGGCATCGAATTGTTTCCAGTTTTTATAAAACACTAAGAAGATAATGGTTTGCGTACGTTTCATGCAGTCCGCAAAAACAAAATCACGTTAAACAAAGTATTTTGTTTCTGAAATGATTAAATTTTAATCTTAGTTGACGTTAGGAAATGTTATAATTCTCAAAAAGGAAGGACGGTTTTCGTCTCCTAAATTAAACAAGGTAACTAAATTAACCTAAGGTACCTAAACAAAAATATTTGTTATAAATGTTCCAAAAATACGAACGAAACGACCTAGTCTTAAAACATAATTAGTTATTCTAAACTTCGGTCGTTAGGATTCTATTCAGTACATTTCATCCACATCTCAGAATTAATTTCACTTTTAATTAGAACTGAATCCTTAAGACGTGTTTTACCTCCTAATACTGTATCCTATATAAGCTCACATTTCATCAAAATACTCGAAATAAATCCTCATTAGAATGTTCTCGATACAAAGAACACGAATTTTGATTTTCTTAGTAACTTACGGCGCGCGAACTAAGGCCGCCATCTTTCAATGCAATTTCTGTAACAATTACACGATTTTTTACCAACAGCGCTTGTCAATTTCACTCAGGTGCCAAAAGAATCTTGTAGCAATCCAATTGTAAATTATGTGAGAGACTAGGTCCAGCCCAGGGCGAGAGAGACTAGGTCGCTCGCGTGGATTTCGGGAATAACCACACAGAAACATGCTACAATATTACTCCTTATTACTTCAGCCATCTGTCAGTGAAAGTCTCGTCGGAATTGGTCCAGCCGTTTCGGAGAAAAGCCGGAACAAAGAGACAGACAGACAAAAAAATTGTGCCCCCATATACTTCCCTAAGCATTTGGTAAAAAACTGTTATTTTGATATTACAAACAGAGACTTCAAATTTGTATATTTTTATAGATGTATAGATATAGACTATAGACGCACAGTCCAATAAGTTTTAGATGTAACGCACTTTCGTCTAGACAACTGCCCTTATAGTCCCAGCGGGAAGATACCGAGTTTTCTTCCTGTACAAGTTAGGGTAGGCACACATGCAAGTTGTACTGTAAATGCCTACCGTCCGAGCAAACGTCGAGGGAGCTGTAGGAAAAATTGTATTATCCTGCAATCATGGTTGTGATTCTTTGGGTATACTTTTTAGCTGTCTGGGTCGGCGTTAGGTGTTCCCGCTATATAGTTTGGGTACATTAAGATAATTCTGTATATCAGACTACTGAAGGGAACTATGGCACACTTTGGGCCATGCATGTCAAACTCAAAGTCACTGGTGGGCCAAAAGCGTAAGGACCGTAGAATCAGTGGGCCATAAAATCGTTACCAGAATATTTTTCCGGAAATTTGACATTAATATTTTGTCGAGTGCACCAAGACTGACAAATTTTTGTTTCAAAAGGGTCTGACAAAGTAGTCCAGCTTCCAGCGCGCGATTTTTATATACTTTTGCGACACATAGAGGGTGTTCTTAAAATTGGATCGGGTCGCACCTATTTGCGCGAAGGGCCGCATGTGGCCCGCGGGCTGCATGTTTGTCATGGCTGCAGTTCAGGCACTAGACATTTATCACGGCTAAAAAGTTCTCAAAGGTTGCTTCATAAGTATACAATTTTCAATAAAAACAGCAGATATTACAGGATTCTTTGAAACAAGTTTCTTATAGCTAACAATAAATATCTCAAGGGGACAACTTAACACCGTAACTGTATTTACGTCTAACTTTGAAACCAGAAGCAATTACTATGTCAATTCAGAATAAATAAATGTTGGAAAGTTTTTATGGGGAAGGAAGGATAAGAAAGAAAGAAAGAAAATAGTCTTGAAAAATAAGCATGTACTCGTGTTAGAAGGAACTTAATATTGTGACTTATCAAACTTGTACCGGCCAGCGTGATGGATTACAGCAGTAGGAAAATTATAAACTGATTATGCTTTAGGCTTGGCAATCATTATAACATGTAATATGTGTAGTTAGAGAACGCTGAATTAAGGCTGCCCTCTCAAAAAATGGTTGAAAACAGCATGCAGATGAAACCACTTTTCGTCGGCATTTACAAAGAAATTACATTTGAAAAAAATTGTTAGTAATCTACATAATATGAAACGTCATTTGGTTTAGGCATAACTTTTCTATGGGTATCAAATAATAAGAAAAAAAAATCACCAAATCACCTCCAAATCGTTGAGATGAAACCATTTCACTCCTTCATTTTTTAACAAAAGAGTTAAAAAAATGTCTACTGCTTTGCAACACAAAGGAAAATGATTTGGTTTTGTTAATTTTTACAAATATGCATTATTTTTGTTATAATAAATTAAAAATGCGACCAATTAAAGACTGCACAGCTACATCACGTGAAATTGGTTGATAATAACAAAGTTTCATAATTTTAAAACCGGTTCTCATATCAATTTATTTTTCTTAGGTTTCCATCAGATTCCTCTTAAAGTAAAGTTGCATTGTTCTGACAGGGAACCTATTCGCGGACTGGTGGCGGAATTCACTGGTGGGCCTGACTAAAAAGCGAACTGTCTTACCATGCATCGTGTCCGACAAAGGTAGTTCCTATTATAAGCAGTGAGACGCTAATCTACTCGCACAACACTATTGAGTGAGCTGCAGGATCAGTTTTAGTAAAACAGGAGCATAAAAAATTTAGAAAAGTCCTTCAGAAGATCGGGTTTTATGAAAAAACCACTGCATAAATCAATGACCAATAAAGTTTATTGAACTTTTCGATAATTGAGATTTATCGGTAGGTATCGACTTAGTTTTGGAGATTTTACACTTCTTTTATTACTTAATCACGCCCAAAGTTAGGTTAGCCTAACTTTGGGCGTGATTAAGTCCGTTGGTCGTAATTTAAATTAGAAAGAAAAACGAATCTTTGTTGGCTCTTAACATTTTAATGGTTTTTAATTTTAGTATTCAGTTTCCAACAGACAATATTAATAATAAGACAAGACCGCAACATGTTTAATTTTTGATGCATTTTCGAACAGTGGAGTATTACACTCCCGAAGTTTGTATGGGAAAAATGTGGACTAGATTCACCTGAAAGCTAAAAGTTTGTTCTTACGAGTATCATAATTTCATTATCATAGATAAATTAGAGTGTAGCTTACAAAAATTACTTCTTCTTCTCCGCAGGGTAATTGCCTTAAACACTTACAGTAGGATCACTCACTTTGACAGTTCAACAAATTTCATTTAGTTATTTTCATTGTGAAGCTGACAACTTTTTCGAAAATAAAAAGCAATGTACGAGTATTAGCAAAATCCTTCAAATTGATTCAGATTATGATTGATAGTGTGTTACGCAATAAGGGTTCAGGTCAAACACTAGGAAGTATTTATGGGTGTTTTATGGACTGTCTTAGGGACTACTCACACTTATTCAGCTTTGTTCAGCTTTTGTTCATAGAAAACATCGATTTCGTGTAGAGTCCGTTCAGCTTTCCGCGGCTGAACGGATGCGTACCCTCTCATACAAAATTATTGTTTTCTATGGACAAAAGCTGAGTCCCTTACTCGTTACTTTTGACGCTCAAAAAGTGTTGTTTCGCAGCCTCATCATCATCATTTCAGCCGGAAGACGTCCACTGCTGGACATAGGCCTCCACCAATTTGGGGGGGCTTGCCATAATCGGCGGGTTGGCGATCGCAGTATGGTGGTAATATTCAGAGAGAACGCTGCTGCCCATTCTCTAATAAGATTCGCAGCCTATGGTCATTCTATTTAAGAGAGTATAACAAAAATCAATATGACACCATACCTTTTTTAACGATGAGGATATTTTGGTATTAGTCAGTTTACCTACGGATAACTCTGTTCGAAAAAATCTTTCAATAATGATCTTCTTCAGATTTTATCCGATAAGACGCATATAATAACAATCCCTTTTCTCATTAGAAGACATTATTATATTTTCGTTATCATTTTGTTACTATCCCACTAATTTCTCTTTTATTTCTTCCTTACCGAAATACCTGCCTCTATAATAATTTACTGAAGACCATTCTTGGGCACTAAACAATTACGGGTAAATCTTGTCGGATTAATACATTTTCTAGTAGGTACCTAATTACATTAACCAAGGCATATTTTTCTGGAATACTTTTTGAGAGAATTTACTAAAGAGAGATATTTACGTAGTACAGATCGCGGCACGTAAGTTGAACCAAAATGTCAGATTTTGTTTCAACTTACCTACCGCGATCTTTACTTTTTTTCCAAACACGTTACATCAATGACTATGCTAGAAGGTGACCTTATTCATTTTCCGTGCGAGGTAGAGTATACGCGCTCCTTCCTTCGGTCGTTTGTTCTGATTTTGGTTCAACTTACGTGCCGTGATCTATACAAACATTTTGATAATTCTTGTTCATCTACGAGCTCTAAAATTAAAAAGTCGTTCGTGGATGAACCCATAAAATGAAAACAAGTTTCGGATTCGGTGTAGTTGATGCTGTTGACCACAAGGCTATAATTTTTCCAGTTAAACTAGCTCTTTGATACTTTTGTAAAATACTTCGACCAGAACAGTTTCTAGTTAGGACACAGGAACAGGTGATATTTCAGTCCCGAGCTATAGCTCTAGTGAGTTTATAGAATGAACTAAGACGGAAAGTGTAAAAAAAAACTTCCAGGTGCATCAAGTCCGCTTTTATTCAGTATTTGTTTTACTTGTGCACATAGTTTTAAGAAATGAAAAAATAATATAGAAGAAGAGTGTCCCGGGCTCCCAGTAGAGAAGGAACAGTGGAGTTTTAAACGATAGGAGTCTGACATAACTCTTTGAAAAAATATGGTACAGGTGAACAAAACCCTAGAATTAAACTTCAAGTAAATGTTCCCAGGAATCCGCTGGATGCGGGAAGCACAGAACCGGTCGAAGTGGAGCTTGGGGGAGGCCTATGTCCAGCAGTGGACGTCTTTCGGCTGAAATGATGATGATATGTTTAATAATGTATTTCACAGACTTGATCTTTTATAAACTTAGCTAGCCTATAATCTTCATCAAGTGACTGTTTAGCCAGTGTGTACAGAGGCCAGCACATCAAGCTACCTCAATCTGTCAAATTTCTTTGATAGTTTTTCAACTTTATAAAAAAGGAATAAGGTTTATGTTCAATTGGGAAAATTTGACAGTTTGGGATAGCTTGACCTACTGGCGACTGTACAACAGCAGACATTACCCAACTCTTCAGTGAAACAGAGGTGTCAGTCAGCACCGTCACAACACAAACTTTCTACAACCTTTAAAAAAAAAGCTCAACCACATTATTCATGTTAGCATGTAAGAAATTCTTAGAGGATCACTATAAGCCGTCGTATCTTGTTGAGACAGTAAAAGAACGCCTGAAAGATAAAAGAAAATATTCTGAATATCTAAAACTACCGCGTAGAAATAACTCTCCTACTGCCGAGGGGATACAAAGTGAATTATCTGCTTACATAGACTTTGTATATCATGTGTGGCATAATAAAGTTCAGGATATTTTTAGATCATGAAAGTTTTTTTAAAGGTTTATTCCTAAAGGAGGAACAGAAGAGGGATCAGGTGCCTACTACCTACAGGCTTGCTTCCTCCCGAATATGTTTTGCACTGTTTTCTATTGGGATTGGATTTTTGCCTTGCTTACCAACTATGTAACTATGTGTTTTTTTTTTTTTTTTTTTTGTAGATTATCGCATAGAAAAAATGTTTTTTTGTAAATTTATCAAATAGGAAATGGGCTTATAGATATTTGGTTGTGCTTCAAATTGTCTTTTTAGAAAAGAGCATTATATTTTTTTGCAATATACCTACCTTCGGCTTCACACAAGAACAGTCATGCTCCATTCAGGTTGACTTGTAATTCGACGGTTTCCTTCCAGGATTTGATAGTGTGTTCTTTGCAACAATTAACCCAGTCCCCGCGCCAAAGCAGGTCTGAGATGTAATAAGACTCGCACAATTTACTCTTTACAAAGAGCAGTGATAATCGATACCGGCATTAATTTGACTCATTATTGGTACAGTACGGACAGCAAAATGAACAAAACATTTTATTTTTATCTTTCATTACAACATAGGCTGATGTAAATTAGTACAGCCGCGAACGTAACATGAAACGCGTGATGAAATATTTCACTCATATAAACGAAGGTACCTATTACATTTATAAACGTACCAGTGGAGGTTTATAAAGCCGAGAATGTTTTCACACACAGCGGTGTGTCAAAACATTCTCGGCCTTATAAACATGTGAGGTAGCGACCTCACGCCGTAGCGGCGACACGCGTGTGTGATCGTAGAACTTGTGCTACTTATAAAACAACTGACTGACACGCTTTGATTTTATAATGTACTGGACAATGCAAGATTTATTCAGCAAATCCGATGTTCCAACGATGTGTACAAAGCAAAAACTACCTACTATGCACACCAATGTCAATCAATCAATCAACTCAGCCAATCGTAGTCCACTGTAGGACATAGGCCTCTCCCAGGCTGCGCCACAACACTCTATCCTCCGCCTTTCGCATCCAGTCTATACCAGCCACCATTTTAAGGTTGTCAGTCCATCTAGTTGGCGGGCGTCCCACACTACGCTTGCCGATACGCAGGACTCGTATGCTACACGGTCGATGAGGATGAGGATGAGGTCGTTATTTCCTATCTGATTAATCTGAGAATCTAAGAAAGGCGAAAATAAACTCATAGATCACAGCCTCTTTCAACGTCCAGACATAATCTTGGTCAGCCCTTGTGAAGACCAAGTACGTAAATTGATGTCTGTAATGATCTTTGAAGAAAGCGAATTGCGCTTGATGTGAGCTTGAGATGAGCTGTCATTCCATGTTGTCTTGTCTTTGTTCCGGAAGGACGTTCCCGTTGTAAAATTTTCGATCTCTACGTGGGCGTAGCCACTAGAAAAGTGGCAGGGTAGTGCTATAATATTTTGGAACAAACATTGTGGACAATTCATTTATTAATGATTAAAAACTCACCGTCCGTCTTAATTTGCTGACGCTACCTTCTGTCTGCATGCATGTGAGCATACCGTCACGTAGATGCACACAACAATTTATTTTATGGTGTACGTATTATTTATAACACCAACATTGTCCTCTAAAGTTTTCTTACGATGAATTTATCATGTACGATGTAGCACATTATCTCAATCTTGGTTGAATTTCCCTCGAGCGTAAGTACGCTCGCCTAGAGCGTAAACGGAAAAAATAAGCACTTTTGCGTAAACTGTAGATTCTAACGTTGGTAGGTACTGTAAAAATCTTCATAAATGCAGTAAAACCAATAATAAAAGGCCTATAAGATACAGAAATGGTACATTGTTTTTCGTAAAACCTTGCTTACGGAACTCAATTTTTGTTTCCACGTAGTTAATTGTACTTTAGAATAGATATTTGTGTATATCGTACTGAATTTGGTCGTTACAGTATTTAGAATATTGGTTTTGGTCTGGAATATTGTATTTATTGCAACTTCAATTTTCAGACACAGGCACAGACTTCATTCACTCTTCTTTCTTCGTCCAGTCTATCGCTCTGTGGAATGCGCTCCTCCAAGAAATCAGGATGGCAACCAACCGATTGACTTTCAAAATTAAAGTTCGCGAACACATTCCCAAAAAGTTGGCAGTATCATTACAACGGTAATGTTCTCTCATTGTTTGTCTCATTTGTTTTAGTAAATTCGTTTATTTATGTATATTTATTTGTGCTTATATTTATATATAGTTAGGTATATTTATAATATTTTAGTTTAAATAGTTTTATGCATTTATTATTCCTCTAATTTATTGCACCTACCACTGTTTGTCTCTGCATCACCCAAAGGTCGGCTGGTAGAAAATGCCTATGGCATTAAGTCCGCCTCTGTACATGTATACGTGTGCTTAAAGTATTAAATAAATAAATAAATGTCACTTTTGTTTGTAATGTCACTCAATGTACTAAATGCATACAAAATTATATGCGCAACTTACAACTTTTTTTTCGTCTTTCTCTCCGTCTATTTGTTCCGGCTAAACTCCGAGGCAGGACCGATTTTGACGGGACTTTCATTGGCAGATAGCTGATATAAGGAGTAACACAGGGATACCGGTAACACATTCCTGTGGTATAATTTCCGCCAACCACGCTGCGAAACTGCGAGCACAGCTAGTAGCAAGTATAACTCTAGAAACTAAAAAATAATTGTGTCTAAACTACACAATTATTTTTTCTTTAAACTGACCTGACAAAACGCGTAATAAAAATGTATCGATCACAAACTGGTGACGTCACTTCAGGCTACAACCTTCAACTGTCCACCCACTCACTATTACACGAAGATAATTTAAAACAATTATATTAGTGCGTAACAGTTATTAGACGTAATTAGATTAATGATATATTGCTCATGTACCAACCGGTTCAGTATATACGTTATTTTTAATAAGTGCCAAGTAAATATTATGTTGGGCACGCGACTATATATCACGCGAGAATATTATTAAATATATAACAGTAAGTATTTATTTTTATGCGTTTTAAGAGCAGTGGTGGGCAGTGGTGGCGACTTACGAGTTGTACTTCGAAGGTTCGAACACAGGCGCACTTCACCACTGCTTTCAAAACGGTGAAGTAAAACATCGTTAGTAAACCGGTATGTCCTAAAACCAAAAATTCGAAGATACGTTATATCTCCCAACCCGCAATGGGCCCGCGTGGTGGATTACGGCCCACTCGCGCATTGAGGAGGCCTGTGTCCCAACAGTGGGAACGTTATAAGCTGATTATCATCATCGTCATTTCGACTGAAAGACGCCCACTGTTGGAGTTAGGCCTTTTTATGCATATATGCGTTTTTTAATTCTGCGATAAGTTGAACGCTGTATATTAGTTTTCCATCAAAAAGAGTCCTGTCCAATTCAGAAAATATTTCGTAGGTATGCACCACTAAGGGCCCTAATTCACTATGACCACTTAACGATTCCTTACTTTGAAACCAAGTCAATTTCTGAGATCACACACGATATCTGCCAATAAATATAGACATATTGTCTTGAAACATACAGAATATGACATTTCCATTTCTTACCATTTTATTGGTTTCTACAAACACGATATTGACGTAGATTGAACGTAGTAAGATTCCGCGGAGAATCATTATAACTATACAGAATTGGAGCCCTGTGCTCCATAACTCAAGACGCTGATGATGGAGAAAAAGATCCAGACTGCAGTAGAAGTGGAGAGAACACGTCACAAGTATGCACCCGGACAGATGGGAAAAGACCGCCCCTCAATGGAGACCTGAAGAGGGACATCACCGTCTAGGTAGACCGCGGCGAAGGTGGTGTGACTGATCGGCCGCACTCAGGACACTCGCGAGTGTCTGCACGTGTTTAACATGAACGCCGCACGCCACGCCCCGCTGGACGCCCGAGTCGAGCGTGCACTCAGGCCGTACACTGACGATCTACTCATGTTTGCGTGGCCAACGTGGCTAGATATCGCACAAAATAGCGTGGTATGGAAGGAAAAAGTGGAGCCCTTTCTCCAGCTGTGGGACATAATATAGTCTGCAAATCCTAGTGAATGAGTTGTTAATAGTCGTTGCTGACTTTTTTTCTTTGATTATTACCGACTTTGTTTTTGTTTGGGTTGAGGGTTTTTAAACTTAATGTCTCGCTTAAATCTGCGCAGCAAGTACGTTTCTCACAGTGAAGTTTGTTACAAATCTGTCCTCATTCCTCGTCCTGATCACCATTTATCCATAACCTATTCATTGAGACCTTTTCAATGAGCCCAAACATGATACTTCTGCTGTTTATTGGTGAGTAACTTGGGTATCCTGGAAATTCCAGATGTTGCTCCAGCATCAATTCAAGGTTACTCTGTTCGTCTAATGTTATTGAATTAATGGAATACCAAATTTCGAATTGATCAGACCCGTGGAAGATGCTCAAATTCTTTCATCAACCAAAAAAGAGCTGATAATTTTCAAACGAATGAACCGATTTTGATGAAACTTGTCTAAGAACACTCTCGTCTTTCAAACAAAAAAACAAAATTAAAATCAGTTCATCCGTTCGGGAGCTACATCGTAGCACAGACAGACACACACACTCACAAGAAGGCACGTCAAACATATACGTAACACCCCGTTGTTTTTGCGTCGGGGGTTAAAAATAATACATCATCATCAGCCTAAACTATTCCGAACTACGAGTAGGTTGTGGTCAGCTTCCAGTCTACCCAGATGCAGCTGAATACCAGTTTTGACATGGAGCAAATGCCTACCTGAACTCCACAACCGAGTAACTTGGACTTGGTAAGACTGGTTGTTAGACTTTCGAGCTTCTGACGACCCGTGACGACCGTCAAAGATGAACAAATGACAGCCGGGACCAACAGCTTAAAAAAAATCATAAATTTTTAAATGTTTGCACACCATTTGTAATTGTAGAATGTTAGGTTTATAGTTGGATATATAGATAGTAGGATTATAGTTTTAAGATCATACGTTGTAAACCTATATTCTGGCAAAATAAATGAATTTGAATTTGAAAGAAACAATTTTTTTTTTTTAAACGTTGCCCCACACTAGGAATTTCTCCTGTATTGTGGGTGCGTTTACAAACATTTAAAACTCACATATACACAAACAGCCAGACCCGGAACAACTACTTGTAGGTCGTACAAATATTTGTTCCGTGCGGGAATCGAACCCGCGACACGCAGCGCAGCAGTCAATCGGTTAACCACTGCGCCAACAAAGCCTTGCAACTCATGAAAATTACCTACCTAATTAATTTCAGCTTCAGGCAACTCTATTTCCTTCCACAGTACTTAGGATAAAGGCTCAAAAATAACTCCCAGCAACCAATAAAACGATTTACAACCACAATAAACAATTTCATACAATTGACTTTTACGGCTTCGCGAAATACCCAGCAGCAGCTCCCTTATATATTTTTATTAATTCAACCATCGTTAGAAAACAATGGCATCCATCAAGGAAATGCCGGGGAAACGAAACCGAAATGAAAATATACGGGAGCTGAAAGGATCAACCCGCGAAATATGAGCGTAACGTTTTCAACGGTCCATCGTCGGTCGTGTGGGTAATTTGTATTTTTTTTTCTACGTAATTGGACGCTTAACGAATTGCCCTCTAAATAACTGGAATAGCCGCGGATATATTGTAAGGGTTTGTGTATATTGGAGGGCGCAAGCGTGTGGGCATTGCTTTTTGTGTGTGAGCAAACTCTCGTTGTCGATAAAGTATTCAATAGGCTAAAACAAACGAATTTTCGCATTTATAATAAATATAAGTTACGATATATAAGTGTGTTGTACCATTTAACAACCAGGCTCAATTTATGTGGTAGAGAGCCAGTGGGACTTCATATTTAATAAATTATTCCCGTTCGTCTAACCAGTGGGACGACGACAGTGGGACGAACGGGGATACACAATTGTACTTAATAAAAACCATAAAAGTATTCATTCAAACTCTGCCTAAACAGCATAGACCTGTTTATCAGAAGGGTTCCTTATATAAGTAGGCAATAAGGAAGGATTTTTTGAAAATTCATCCCCTATTAAGATTAAAAAAGGAGGTTCTTATGGAAGTTCGATAGTGTTTTCTGCCGCTGCGAAATCTCGTCGAGCTAACGGGTTGTGTAACAATAAGCTAACTCAACGTAATTTTATTGCTTTCCAGTGAAGAAAACAGAGTGAATAACATTGCTTGCAAATAATGTTTCCCATGTCTATATGGTGGTGATGCGACCAGGCATAATTATATGACAGCTTATGCTAACCTAGATACGGAATATCGGAGTTTTGGTTCTAAAGAAAACTGCTGGCTGCTGGCCACAGTTTTTTTTTTTTTTTCAACCTTTATTGTCCGTCTGCAGGCTTAGCACGAACACCGATTTGTCGACGGAAGAATAAACATTACTAATAAATAAATGATGCACAATAGGATAAGATAGCTATGTTTTTCTATTCATTATCACAGTTATGCGTTCTAAACGAATCATGATTTTGTAGATAATCGTAAATACTTTGTGGCCGTCGAGTAGAAAGTTTTGTTGTCAGTGTGATTTTGACAGTTTGGCGTTGAGACAGGCGTTTCCTATGCCTTCCTCGGCGACGACGCCCATCTTCTGGCTCCTACGTCGTGATGATTTTGTCCCATCTGCAGTTGCGTAACTAGTGCGGGGCAGTTAGAGCAAGAGCCCTGGGCGCCTATCGAAGGGGGGCGCAAAAACTCGCCAATTGTTAAATAAAAGAACAAAAGACTACATATCTAAGAAATCTGAAGTATATTGTGCTGGACGAGAATGAAAGCGTATTTCCAAATCTGCTTATTTCTATTCAAATTGTCTTCAAAATTGCAGCATTGCAAGCGATATTTTAGCAAGTTTAAATTAATACCTTCGTTATTGAAGGCTATATTTGGACACGAAAGATTATGCGCCCTAGCTTTGCTGTGTACACCGAGAAGATAATTAACGTAGGGGCGTTATGATGCTTTCCCTAGGTGCCATTTGCTATTGGTACGCCCCAGCCCATCTGTCCCTATGTATCCTACATACATGGCTGGATGGAAAGATAATTACGATCCAGCCTGTCTCTTGCTGCCCCCTACCAACGACGCCCTAAGCTGAGGTCCGTACCCCACAGGGATCCCTTAGCGTGTAGACGCTTTTTTTTTGGGTGGGAAATCATCAAATAACTTCTCCCGCTCTGGGTGGAGCAAGAGGGCGTGTCAGACTTTTACTGACTAAAACCCACCCATGTTCCTTCAGTAGCCCGTATGCCAGGGGCTGTGGTATCTATTTCGAACAAACCCGCACCCCTGGTAGGCATCGGCCCTAGCGGGCCCCATCATTTTTTTAGACGCTTAGGTTAAAGCCCTGGCTGGGGGCTTTAATTTATTAAGGTAGCCACAGGAAAATCCGGTTAGGCAACCGACTACTTCCTAGGTTGACCTTCGAGATGTATTTCCCCAAAAAAAAGATACACTTCCTAAATTTTATTCTAAAAACGTTTTAGTGGTCGCAGTTATGTGGACGTGGCCTAACAGCCATCACTGGAATTAAAACGTACAAATGCAAAAATGTGCCGTTAGCGGAAATTATTGTTACGTTGGTTTGTTTGTTACAAGTCGATTCGAATAGCTGACATTATGAGGAAGCTTTGTAATTTAGATTAGAAGGGACATAATTGCTTTTTATTGAGGGCTAACAGGTGAAATGTTGGAGTACTGTTGGTAGGTATAACTCTACCTTACCGTATTTCGCAGATTTTTTGATTCAGAATATCAAATTTTTACGAATTGCTATAACGTCTACATGGTATGAAAAATTACAATAATATTGTTGTGAAAGTCATCCCTACATGTCTGAATCACTTTTTACCAGTTTCATATTAAAAAACAGTAATGAATGAGTGAATGAATGAAATGCACCGATCCCAGCGTAGCTTGGCCAGACTCGATTAATCGAATGAACCCCAAGATTTGCACTAGCCCCTGAAGCCTTATGTTTCATGGTGTTACAGAGGCCATTGCATATCAAGAAGTAGACTGGGGGGTGCTCTAATGGTCGGGAGGCGTGTCCTTAGGATGGGAAGTAAAAAATATTAAACTTTAGAGAAAATGGGCAATGATATTTCATTTTTATTTTAGCCACTTAGAATTCTCGTTAAAAAAAAACAACAGAAATAAACTTCAAATCAAGGTCAACCCATTTCCTAAAAAAAATATAAACAGTTAAAAATAATAAAATTTCCAGTAATATTTTCATAACAACCTAAGTCTCCCATTAAATTTTCGACAAAAATAAAAGGAGCTCATTCATTGGATAAATTAAAACGATATTTCGTGTTGTGCATTAAAACTTAAGGAAATTCAGTATTTTAACCGTAAAAATACGCCTTTAAAATCAAGTAAATCAGGGAAATCGAAAAAAAATCTTTTGCTCTTAAGTCTATTTTTAATTTTCCCTTTGTCTTCTTTCGTTCTTTTAAATACTGATTGTCTGATTTTGACACTATTGTTTTTAGAGTTTACGCTAGAATTAAACTTTCAACCATAAATAATCTATTTCTATAGCAAAACTTCCATAAACTCTTAATCACAATACGTCCCCAATTTCCTTACTTTGGCTATTAGCCTTGAGAAAACTTACAAGTCCTAATAGTAGTTAGTAAGCCTCGAAAAGCCTTGTTCGAAGTAAGAATTTATTACAAGACTAGCTTCTGCCCGTGACTTCGTTCAAGTCTCAAGACACTACAATTTACTAAAATAACAGCCCACAAAATAGCACTCAACCTTGGTTAGGTGGGGTGCTTGGACAGGAAACCTCCCCGTGTGCCCGTGGGCTGGAGTTTCCCTTGGATACGTCTGGGGGAAAGGCCAGTCTCCGGGACGGTGCACCCTGGGATGCGGGCAATGCCGCCCCATTAGGTACTGTGCCTAAGGGGTGTCGTTGCCCGTATGCCAATATCCTGTCGGCGGGACGCTCCAACGCGTGTATCTCTGCGCTCATGCAGAGACGCACAGCGGCGGAGTAAGAGCGGGCTCGGTGTGCACTCACCCTGCCACCGGGCAGGCAAGAAGGAGTGCTCTCCTTCTGCCACCGTTAATCTCGTAGCCCCGAAGATTGTCACGGTCATGTCTCTGACTTTTGACGGGGGTCGAGGGCCTTGGCTTAACCGCCCGGGCCGCGAGGAAGAAATCCTCTATAAAAAATTACCCCAAACCTCCAAGCGGCGGCGCACCGTGAGGGAGGTTGCAAGCTTGACTAATGGGTAGCTTAATTAGTCTCTAGTGCGGACCACTATATTTTGAGTCAATGCAATATTTTTTTTACTCGTGGGAATAAAAATGGAACAATCTTTAAAACAAAAAAACAAAACAAAACAACAAGAGGAGGAGAGTGATGCGGGGTCGGAGTCCGACACCGCATCGAGCGCGAAGGGCTCTGTGAAGGGCCCGGAGCATGCGGCGGTGGGCGCTTCGAGGAGGACAGAGTTCCTCAAGAAGCGCCCCAAACAGAAGAACGGCCGGGGTTCGTCCTCGGATGGAGGAATGGCCCCGACCTCGAAACTCGGGAAGGTTTGTCGGAGCGGTGGGGTCCAGTTAGGCAGAGGCCTAACCACGAAGGATCCCGCCGAGCCGAGTGCCGAAGGGGCCCAATCATCCGAGGCACATGCCGCGGAGGGGCGGCTCTCTGGGGGGACGGGCAACAGGGTCCTCTCGGAGTCTGAGTCGTCTGGCAGTGAGCCGGATAACGCCGGCTGCTCCTAATCGGAGCGAACGGCCAGGCTCGGGGAGGTTGTGGCTGCTGCGGTCAAGGGGGTGGCCCTGAAGAGGCTTCAAGCCTCTAAAGAAAAGGCCATTGCCGCAGCCATAGCCTCCATCATGGCGGCAGCGGAGGACCTGCCCAGCGGACCTCCGCCGGACAACATGTCCGAAATGCGGGCGGAGGTCGCCCGCTTGGCAGCCGCCATGGAGCATCTCCGTAAGGAGAATGAGGAGCTCCGAGCGGACCTGGCCGTGCTCCGAGGAGCTGGCCCGAGGGTGGTGCCTCAGAAGGGGGCGGGGCATGGGCAGCGTGGACCCGTGCCTGAGGAGGACCGGGTGTTGAATCTGGTGCGGCAGGAGCTGGCCGCCTTTCAGAGCCGGTTCTCCGCCCTGGAGGCAATAGTCCTGCGGCCCCCGCTGGCGACGAGTCGGCCGGCCCTGGGCCAGCAGAAGCAGGCCACATATGCGACCGCCACGACTGCCACGGCCAAGTCGGCGCCGCAGTCGGGTGGGCCCCCGGCGAAACCGGTGCCGCCCAAGCCCAAGAAGGGCGGGGTGGCTGCGCAGGCGGCGACGGCCCCAGCTCTGGTGCCAGGACGAACGGCCCCACCTCCTCAATCTCCTCCGGCCGACGCCGAATGGCAAGTGGCCGGGGAGAAAAAGAAGGCGGGCAAGGCTGCTAGGGCAGCCAAAAGGAGGGAGAGGCGGCAGCGGCGCAAGAAGAGTACCGCCGCGGCTAGGCTACGCGCCCCGAAATCCGCCGCTGTAGTGATAACGCTACAGCCGGAAAAGAAGGGCGTGTCCTACCGTGACGTACTCTCTAAAGCAAGGGCGGCGGTTAACCTCGCGGAACTGGGGGTCACCAACGGCATGCGGATGAGGGTCACTGCGACCGGAGCCCGCATGCTGGAGATCCCCGGCGCGGCCAGTGGCCCGACCGCTGACGCCCTGGCCGAAAGGCTTAGGGCGTCCCTAGACGCGGACGAGGTCCGAGTGTCCAGGCCCACCAAGTGCGCTGACATGCGCATCTTGGGCCTGGACGACTCCGTGACGGAGGGCGAGGTAGTGGCCGCCGTGGTCAGGACGGGAGAATGCTCTGCCGAGCAGGTGAAGGCAGGCACCATCCGTCCTGACAACACGGGCATGCGAACCGTCACGGTGAGCTGCCCCGTGTCGGCGGCCCGAAAAATCACTGAGGAGGGCCGTAGGCTTCTGGTGGGCTGGGTATCCGCGCAGGTAAAACTGCTGGAACCCAGACCTCTGAGGTGCTTCCGCTGCCACGTGGGAGTGCAATGCACCTCGGAGGTGGACCGCAGCAGTCACTGCTTCCGCTGCGGTCAGCCCGGTCACAAGGCCGGCTCGTGCGTCGCACCCAAGCCGCACTGTTATTTATGTGCGGCAGCTGGAAAGCCGGCCGAACACCGGGCTGGGAGCAAAGCCTGCGCTCCACCCGCTGAAGCCAGGGGCCGAGGCAGGGCCAAGCCCTCCGCCACCGCCGTCACCGCCGCAACCACCGCCACTGCCGCCGCCGCTGCCGCCTCCACCGCCGTTGTTGTCGCCGCCGTTGCGGCTGGGCCTGCCCAGGAGGCCTCGGAGGGGGCTGATATGGAATGCCAGTAACGGCCCCATTACGCCTCCTCCAGGCGAACATCAACCACTGCGCCGCCGCTCAGGATCTGTTGATCCAGAGCATGGCGCAGTGGTCGATTAACATCGCCGTGGTCGCTGAGCCGTACTTTGTCCCGCCCAGGGATGACTGGGTGGAGGACCTGAGCGGCTCAGTGACCCTCATTTCGTCGGCCGCCGCCGGTACCCCGACCCTCGAGAGTGTCAAGAGGGGACGGGGTTGCGTTGCAGCACGGTTCGGGGAGATAGTCGTGGTAGGGGTGTACTTCTCCCCGAGCCGAACTCTCGCCGAGTTCCACAACTCCCTTGCGGAGTTGAGAGACGTCGTCGTCGGGTTTCGTTCCCTCCCCGTGCTCGTCCTCGGGGACTTCAATGCCAAGAGCTTGGCTTGGGGTTCCCGGTTGACGAATGTGCGGGGCAGGATGGTGGAGGACTGGGCTCTGGAAGCAGACCTGGTCGTCCTAAACCGGGGTTCTGTCGCCACGTGTGTGCGGATGCGGGGTGAGTCGGTGGTGGACATTTCGTTCGCCAGCCCCGCTCTGTCGCCGCGTGTCATCGACTGGCGCGTCATGGAGGGGGTGGAGACGTATTCCGACCACCGGTACATCCGGTTTGACGTCTCCGCCCAGACCTCGAGCGCGCCGGTCCGACAGGCCCCGTGTGGTCCGCGGTGGGCGTTGAAGCAGCTGGACCGGGAGCTTCTCCTGGAAGCCTCGATCGTGCAGGCCTGGGTGTCATCACCGGACAGGCCTGCCGACATAAACGACGAGGCCGAGTGGTTCCGGGAGACCATGTCCGACGTATGTGACGTGGCAATGCCCCGGGTCCAGCCAGGTCGTGCTTCACGCCAGGTGTACTGGTGGTCGCCGCAGTTGACAACACTGCGCGAGGCGTTTGTTGCTGCGCGACACCTTTACTCCAGGCACCGCAGGCTCCGTATCCGCCCTCCGGATACGGTAGCCATTGAGGCGGAGCTGTACGAGGGGTACAGAGTGGTGAAGACCGCCCTCCGAGATGAGATGTTGCGGGCCAGAGTAGTGGCCCGCGAGGAGTCGCTGGAGACTCTGAACAGAGACCCGTGGGGACGCCCCTACAAAACGGTACGGGACAAAATCCGCCCGTGGGCTCCCCTGCTGACGCAGAGTCTCCGGCCTCATCTCGTGCAGGACGTGGTGAGCGCTCTGTTCCCCTCACGAGGGGAGCACGCTCCCCCGCCTATGGCTCCGCCTCCTGCGGTGCCCGATGCGGACCACACCGACGACGACGACGACTCTCCAGAGGTGACCGAGGTAGACCTGAGAGTGGCGGTACGTAGGCTGAATGCCAAAAATACCGCCCCAGGACCCGACGGCTTGCCCGGCAAAGCCTGGGTCCTGGCCTTGCAGGCTCTCGGGCCTCGACTAAGAGGGCTCCTAAGCGCATGCTTGGAGGAGGGCCAGTTTCCGCTTCGTTGGAAGACGGGGAAACTGGTCCTCATTAAGAAGCCGGGGCGCCCAGCGGACTCTCCGTCCGCTTACCGGCCCATTGTGCTGCTCGACGAGGTGGGCAAGCTCTTTGAGAGAGTAATTGCAGACCGCCTCGTCGGGCGGCTGGTGCGGGTGGGGCCGGATTTGGCGGAGAGCCAGTTTGGTTTCCGCAGGGGGCGCTCCACGGTGGATGCCATCATGCGCGTGCGAGCCCTCACGACGGGGGATGCTGTGGCCCGGGGTGGGGTCGTCTTGGCGGTGTCATTAGACATCGCCAATGCCTTCAACACCCTGCCCTGGAGTTGCATAAGGGAGGCACTCCGGTATCACCGGATGCCGACCTACCTCTGTCGTGTGGTCGAGGCCTATTTGACGGACAGGGCCGTCATCTACCCCGGTCACCTCGGAGAGTGGAACCGGCGAGAGATGTCGTGCGGTGTCCCACAGGGATCGGTCCTGGGGCCGTATCTGTGGGACATCGGGTACGACTGGGTGCTGCGCGCCGACCTCCCTAGCGGCGTCAGTGTAGTCTGCTACGCTGACGACACGCTGGTCCTGGCGCAAGGGAGGTCGTACCAGGCGGCGGCCTACTTAGCGACACAAGGGGTTGCGACAATCATCGATAGGATCCGGCAACTGGGACTCGAGGTGGCATTGCACAAGTCCGAGGCCATGTGGTTTCATGGTCCTCGGAATGCGCCACCGACGGGTTCCCAGATAACGTTAGGAGGGGTTCACATCGGCGTCGAGTCGACGATGAAGTACTTGGGACTCGTCCTCGACAGCCGGTGGAACTTCGCGGAGCATTTCCGCCGTTTGGCTCCCAGACTGGAGCGGGCCGGGGCTGCGTTGAAGCGGCTCTTGCCCAATCTAGGGGGGCCAAACGCCTCCTGCCGGAGGCTCTACGCGGGGATCGTGCGGTCCATGGCCCTATACGGGGCGCCGGTGTGGGCGCCTACATTGAGGCGCCAACCAGCTCGCAAGCTGAGGGCGTCCCATAGGGTCATGGCGATCAGGATGATCCGGGGATATCGCACGATCTCCGACGAGGCGGCGGGCCTCCTTGCCGGATTACCGCCATGGGATCTGGAGGCAAAGGTCCTCGCGCAAATATGGGAGTGGCGCGAGGAGGCCAAACGCCGGGGCGTAAGTCTGCTGCCGCAGGAAATCGCGGCACAGCGGACAGAGCTCCGGCGGGATCTCATGGTGACATGGAGAGTGCGATTGTCGCAACCCAGTGCTGGGCACGCCACGATTGCGGCGGTAAGTCCCCTCTTTGAGGAGTGGTTTGAAAGGCGGCATGGCGTCCTCACCTTCCGCCTGACGCAGGTCCTCACCGGACACGGTTGTTTCGGGAGGTTCCTGTTTCGGATAGGGCGGGAGGAAACGCCCGGGTGTTTCCACTGCGAAGATCGCCCTGAGGACACGGTGGAGCACACGGTGGCGGTCTGCCCTGCTTGGGCGGAGCACCGCCGTGTCCTCGTGGAGGCGATCGGCGGCGGCGATCTCTCGCGTCCGGCCCTGGTCCAGGCCATGGTACGGAGCGAGAGGGCATGGGGAGCCGTCACCTCCTTCAGCAAAGCAGTGATGCTCGCGAAGAGGGAGGCGGCGCACGTGAGGGAGAGGCAGCATATGCGCCCTCGCGACCCCAGCCGCCGCAGGATACGGAGACGCCCTGGGCGTCGGGAATCCCAGGCCGATTTCCGGCCACCGTAGGCATGGGCTTGCGGACGGCGAGTAATGGGTAGCTCGCTGTCCGGTAAGGACCAAGCCCAAGTCGACGGCGCGTTGTGTTCCACGCGCGCCTCAAAGAGATGTCAGCACAAAAGTGATGGGACCCGCAAGGGTTGATGCCTGCCAGGGGTGCGGGTTTGTTCGAAAGAGACACCACAGCCCCTGGCTTAAGGGCTACTGAAGGAACACGGGTGGGTTTTAGTCAGTAAAAGTCTGACACGCCCTCCTGCTCCACCCAGAGCGGGAGAAGTTATTTGACGATTTCCCACCCAAAAAAAAAAAAAAAAAAAAAAAAAAAAAAAAAAAAAAAAAAAAAAAAACCTTGGTTAGGTGGCGAGTAATGGGTAGCTCGCTGTCCGGTAAGGACCAAGCCCAAGTCGACGGCACGTTGTGTTCCACGCGCGCCTCAAAGAGATGTCAGCACAAAAATTGATGGGGCCCGCAAGGGCCGTTGCCTGCCAGGGGTGCGGGTTTGTTCGAAAGATATACCACAGCCCCTGGCATACGGGCTACTGAAGGAACACGGGTGGGTTTTAGTCAGTAAAAGTCTGACACGCCGTCCTGCTCTCAACTTAGAGCGGAGTCATTTGATGATTTCCCACCGTCCAAAAAAAAACCTTGGTTAGGTGGTTAGTAATGGGTAGCTCGCTGTCCGGTAAGGACCAAGCCCGGGTCGACGGCGCGTTGTGTTCCACGCGCGCCTCATAGAGATGTCAGCACCAACTGGTGGGTTCCGCAAGGGCTGATGCCTGCCAGGGGTGCAGGTTGTTCGAAAGAAATGGCCCCTGGCACACAGGCAACTGGAGAAACACGGGTGGGTTTTAGTCAGTAAAAGTCTGAGACGCGCGAGTTATTTGATGATTTCCTACGCCCAAAAAATTACCCTGGTTAGGTTATTTTACGGGATGGGCGTATTTTTTACCGGGGCGATTTTTGTTTGGGCACTGAGTTTTAAGCCCCGTTTCGTCCGTTCCCTCATACATTACTTTTCATTGCTTCTCCACGTGAAATTGTAGCTTAACATACTTAAAGGATACCTAAAAGAAAGTGGACGAATCTTACAACATGCTGAACATTTATGAGCAATTTGTCAACTTTTTTCATCAAACGTGATAAACTTTGCCTATTTAACTATTCTACCATTGATAGATAAACTAAGTAACGACTCTTTTCCCAAAAATGAGTAGGAAGTACAAACTCATTTTGCATATCTAATTACATTTTTTTTTTTTGGGTATTTTCTTTGCACGGTTTGTGCATTTAGCCAGTGTCAAGTAAGTTTTCTTTTCGATCAAGTATATGGCCCGTTATGAGGCACGAAGTTACAAAAATGTCATAGTCGTCTTTAGTCAGTCAAGTCAAAGTTATTGTAAAGCGGTAGTAACTTTACAACAACCTATTAGGAGTTTTTGGGGGGAACACGAAAAGTCCACGTTAGTCACTTATTTTCACCTTCACTACACTTGTGCACTCACACGTAACTAAATTGAATAATTCACTAACAAAATTTATACAATTGAATTCGCTATTTCACAAAATATCATGAAAATGAAAATTCGTGCGACAACGCGATTCCGCCAAAAACTCCCGAATTATTACTAAACACATAAATATTACATTCGAATTTCAATTACCGTGAACTGTTGTATGAAACCTCATTCGCACAACACTACAAATACGCAAGTTATTAACAAGTCAAACGGGACTGATCGAACAATCAAACTTGAGCAATATGTTCCGAACTACTATTTAAATGTCTGTGGTTCCGAATAACAACCGTGCGACTTGCTTCCAGCACTAGCTTCCAGTAACTTTCAATGAATTGTGGATATTTCATTAGTTGACACAGCACTCCCCCGGTTCATTAGCACTAGATTGGACTGGAATATAGAAACTGACTTTTTAACATGACGGTTCTCTAAGGACCTGAATCCTCCAAGTAAAGTTGAAAACAAAGGTTGAATAAATACGCGGTTTGTGTTTGAATAGAAGAAACTTTTCTCATGTTGCCCGAGCTAAAAGTACCTAAATAGGTCCATTCCCGGTCATTTCAGAAAGTCGGCTATGTGACCGATTTTGTACCTTAAAACATACTGTATTAAGGTCACAATCCTAGCCGAATTTATAATAAAGGCATATAGTAGCTTCAATCAAGACTAATTTTATGCATCCCAAAAGTTGGGGGGAAACTTTGTCAGGAAATGATTGCAAGAAAGTTGCTGCAAAACTCTTGCTATTGCTAGTTCGGGCAACTCTTTGCCGTAGTGGAAGTTTCAATTTCAACAATTCTTGAGAAACAACATTTTGGAGTAACACTTTAAAATGTTTATTTCTAAATTTTTCCTTGAGGTTTTAAGAATTGAAATAACAAAGTTACTTTTGTAGAAAATAGAAATAGGAAAATTACTTTAGTAGAAAATCGAAATAGAAAGTTACTTTTGTAGAAAATATTTTCTGATATTTAAAATTACGAGGAAAATATGTTGAAATGCTAAACATCATAATCATCATCATTTCAGCCGAAAGACGTCCACTGCTGGACATAGGCCTTCCCCAAAAGGCGGGTTTTGCCATAATCGCCACGCTTGGGAGGCGGGGTGGCAATCGCAGTATAATATAATAGGTCTTTACCTATGAAATTGCCGTTTTGTATGAAAAAATTTTAACGAATTTTTTTCATGAATTTTTTATTTGTATTAATCGAAGTAATCACCCATGTAATCAATGCATCTTTGCCATCGCAGTGGCAGTTTATTGATGCCCTTCTTAAAGAAATCAGCTGGACGGGAGGCAACAAATTCTTCAAAGGCATTTTGTACTGCCTCTCGGGTATTAAATTTTTTTCCCGCCAAGAAGTTATCCAAATTCTGGAAAAAGTAGTAGTCTGTAGGCGCAAGGTCTGGTGAGTAGGGCGGATGACGGAGAGCTTCCAACCCCAGTTCTTGCAACTTGGAGACCGTCTGCTGTGCAGTATGAGGTCGCGCGTTGTCGTGCAGGAGCAGCGGAGACGAGCGATTGACCAATGCTGGTTGGAGATGCGCCAGCTTCTCCATCATTGTGTTCAGTTCTTCACAGTACACATCTGCAGTAATGCTCACCCCGTTTGGTAAGAAGCTGTGATGAATCACACCGGCGCTAGACCACCAAACAGTGACCATCACTTTTCTAGGGGTAAGTTTTCGTTTAGGGCATTGTTTAGGTGCTGAACCAGGATCCAACCAACTTGCTGAGCGCTTACGGTTATCAAACAGAATCCATTTTTCATCGCAGGTAACAATGCGGTTCAAAATTCCTTCATTTGTGTGTCTGTTGAGCAGTGCAAGGCACGTCTCGACGCGTACTTCGCGCTGGCGATCATTGAGTTCGTGGGGCACCCATTTGTCAAGCTTTTTTACCTTGCCAATTTGACGCAAATGGACCAATATTGTTTTGACGCTAACGTCGAAAGCTGCTGCTAATTCAGCCGTAGATTGTGTATCATCAGCTTCCACAATCGCCTTTAATTCGTCATTGTCGACCAAAGTCTTCGGACGACCGCGAGGTTCATTTTTCAGGTCGAAATTTCCAGAACGGAAGCGAGCAAACCAATAACAGGTGGTGCGTTGGTTTGTAGTGTTAGCTCCGTAAACGTCGTTGATGTTGCGTGCCGCTTGTGCCGCGATGCTGCCACGACGGTACTCATATTCCATAATTACTCGAATTTTTAACGTTTCCATGATGACGAAAAAGATTGAAATGCGATGAAAATGTAACACTAATCAATAAAGAAATGACTACTTTTAGAAAAAAAAAACCATGTTTTTAAAATAAAATTAATTTGAAATTAGAATTCTTAGCCAAACAAAAATTATTTTGATTTGAAATGGCCAGTACTGCAGAACGGCAATTTCATAGGTAAAGACCTAATATAAATTGGTGGTAAAATGCATACAGAACGCTGCTGCCCATTCGCCAGTAGTAAGTCCCTTAGTAGCCTTCAACCACACCCACGGGAAGAAATGGGATCGTGCTATTCTTTTACGTCAGGCACCACACGGAACACAAAACATAGTCTGTGAAATCGTGAAACACTCGAATAGTCATTTTTTTCACTGTCCTCTCTCCGTCGGATTTCATTTCCGAGCTTGCATAGATTGGTCGAAGGATATCTAAAGATTCATTACTTCCCAATCTATTGATGGCATCCATTTTCTTTAGTAATACCCAAATAGCTGTATACAAATGAACAGTGAAAAGGACTTTATAACCAAAAGCTGAATCTTGAAATTACGTCTTACTTATTTGGAGATAACTAGCTTTTGCCTGCGGCTTGACCCGTTGGTAATCAAACCACGGTTTCATACTACTCGGATAAAAAGTAACCAAATCCCGGTCATGGTGTACCTGCATGTCTCCTTCATTGCAACCTGTTCAGCCGTTTAGGCGTGAAAAGGGAACAGACAGACTACCAGTCAAGTAGACTGACAGACAAACAGACAGATAAACAAAAAGACTGACAGTCAACTGACAAACTAACAGACTTACTTGTTACAGAAAAGTTTTTCATTCATTTTCTCAGTTGCGATCGTTGTTCCGTGAACTTGGACCTTTACAGTAATTTAGGCCCTACAGGCTACAAACTCCGGTCACATCGTAGCGGAAATTACTTGATTATATCTACAAAAAGTACCAATGCACAGTGATATCGCGTTTAAAAATCTAGTGGCATCGATTGTGCAAGGTCAGATGAGTTATTAAGTGCTCAACATGGTGCTATCAAATTATTAGCTCACTCATCATCACCATAATATGCCTAGATTTTTTCCCCAACTAATTTGGGGTTGGCTTCCAGTCTAAGCCGATGCAGCTAAATACCCGTAAACTATAAACCGACTGCTTACCTTAACTTTCAACCCGTAAGATTTTTGGCAGACTTTCGGGATTCTGACGACTCGTAACGACTCTCAACGATCCGCGAATGACAACTGGGACCAACGGTTTACCGTGCTTTCCTAGGCACGGTGGGGTCTTGGTATGTGAAGAATGTCACCCATCCACGGATGAACCGCGGCAAGCGACTTAGTCACTATGGAAGCAAAAAATGTTCGAATAGCTTTTTTTTCTGGATGTAATGTAGCTACGAGCTTTTCAGGTACAGACGATCGCTTGCCTTTGGTAACACTTTTAACTTGAGCTGGTTTAGCGTAGTCCAGAGTTTCAATCAGAGTCCAACTTACATTGGCTCATTTTCCCTGACATGTGTCTCACCTTATCTAAATACTTAGCCTGTTTCCAAAAATATCTTCTGTAAATCACAAGGGATTTCTTACAGACTAATCAGATTATCTTTAAGATTTGACAGCAGATAAACTGATCAGCGATTCGAGTTGCAAGCTCCCGACGTCGAGTCTTGAATCTAATCAAATTAGTATCGGATTTTGACACTCATTCCGACTAGATAATAGTCAAATTAACACCAGTTCGAATCCAGTTCTAGTTCTAGTCGATATTCAATGATTTCGGGAGTAATCGTTTGTCACTTGAAGGTTGACAGGTCATTTGGAAAATAGTGTTTGGAAAAACAACTAGTATCCTTACTTATATTGTAAACGCGGAAGTTTGTATGTATGGATATTTTTTACTCTTTCACGCAAAAACTGCGAACGGATATGGATGAAATTTGGCATACAAATAGATTATACGAGTATATAACCTGGATTAACACATAGGATACTTTTATCTCGGTAGTACGTTCCCGGGGGATAATAGTATAAAATATAGAAACAAATAAGAATTGTTTACTTAAATAAGTAGATCTTCTTTAAATTGATATTCTGAACGAAGTACCAGGTAGTCATAACTTGGTAGGAGCTCACATAACATAGTTGTGTCAGCTAGAAAATGCTTTATGCTATCGAAGTACCAGGTTGGCATAAATTGGTAGGAGCACACTTAACATAATTGTGTCAGCTAGAAAACGCTTCATGCCTTCGAAGTACTAGGTTGTCATAACTCAGTACGAGCACACTTAAAATAGTTATGTTAGCTAGAAAACGCTTTATGCCTTCGAAATATTCCCGTGGGATAAATTTCGACATCCACGCGGGCGAAGCCGCTTGCATAAGCTAGTTAATTAGATAAATACATAAATACCTACGTACGCTCTTAAACTAATCCACGAGTGCAAAATTATTATCTTCTAGTTATGTAAGCAACTCCACAGTTCTATCAGAAGAACCATGAGTTGTCTAATAACCACCTTAATATGAAGCTTAAGTTCTTACAAATTATGGTTTTGCAACAAAAAATCTGCCTCGTTGTTGTAGTAGTCGCAAGCGCTACTACTGCTGAACATAAGTTTCTGGGTTCGATTCTCCGGTTGAGCAGTGTTATTGGGTTTTTCTTCCTGGAATTTCTCCGTAGCAGCCTCATCATCATCATCATCATTTCATCCGAAAGACGTCCACTGCTAGATATAGGCCTCCCCCAAGCTCCGCTACTTTGACCGGTTCTGTGCTCCCCGCATCCAGTGGACTCCTGCGGCCCTCAAAAGGTCATCGGCCCACCTTGTGGGATGCCTTCCAACTTTACGTCTCTCGGTGCGCGGTTGCCACTCCGGAACTTTTCGGCCCCATCGGCCATAATCTGTTCTGCGACCAATGTCCACTGCCACATAAGTTTGGCAATTCATCAGGCTATGTCGGTTACCTTGGTTCTCCTGCAGATCTCTTCATTCCTAATTTGATCACACAGGGCAGGGCAACTTCAAGCATATAACAACTCCAACGGCAACTCCATTCCCCTTTGGGTGACTTTAAGCCTTCTTATGAGGCCCATACCAGCCTGGAGTCTGGCGTTGTGCCCGGTTGATGGCAATGGGGTCGCAGATTAATTTGGACTCAAACAAAACTAGCAAAATGTGGCTGTACTATACCGCCCTACCCTTTGAAGAAACGAGGCGTGATGTTGTCATAATCAAAAATAACTTCAGATTTGATTTGACATTAAGTGAACTCGGCGTCATACCGCTGTCAAAAACTAGGGGTGAGATTCGACCGCACAAAATGGAACAAGTGAGGACCATACATTCTCGGGTATTATATCACGATACATATTTCAAATCTAATCCTACCCCTTATGCAAAGTTAATTCTTTCAAAATTAGATTTAGAACATCCGCCAAAAGATATCTTGGAAACGGAACCCGGATTAAGCGCCACGAAACAGAATTAATTACTAGAAGGTAGAACGTATAAGCTAATTATGTATGAGGTAGTAAACAATGCTTCCTGTGCAAGATGGCGGAGTAATGTTGCTAATTGCTTCATCTTTTGTTTATATTTTTAGTTCCATTGCAGAGATCAACGTGGAGAACATTTTAATCCTGTGGTCCCTGGTGTATTTTACAATGATTATCGTCTATAATTGTCTGACTCCAAACATGTTAGAGTATTGTAGCATGGTGTGGCGGCCACACTATGCTACCAACTCATTGCGTCTTGAGCGTGTACAAAAACGTTGTCTGGGGCTAACTGGCCTATGCCAGCGGTTTGGCCTAGAAAATACCTGCGTATAGTGATGGGCTCAAACATTTTAATTTGGCTGCGCTTGACAAACGTCGACGACTGAATGACGCGATGTTTGTGTGCAAAGTTATGGCCCATAAAATGGACTGTCCGCAAATGTTAAATAATTTAAACTTCCGTGCCCCCTCTAGAATTCCTCGCAATCCTATAACACCAATCTACCATCCACAGAGAAGAACAGTTTTGGGCGCTAATTCTTCGAGGTTCTGCAGAGCTTTGAACGATTGCAGTGATCGGATCGACCATTTTGATAGCTTAGGCAAATTGAAGGCCAGCTCTGGTAAGTATCTTCCGAACATTGAGTTTCTTGGCCCTGCGTTATCTCACCCTCTCAATTTAGGCTACATAATACTTACATATTTTTTGTAGTGGATACCTAGTTTTGTTTACTTTGTTTTCATTTTGTTTTAATTTAGTTTAAATAGTTTAATACGTTCTATTCAGTGCAACTTTATAATACAGTCTTTTATTTTTATATTTTTTTGTTAGTTACATTACAACAAGGTTTTGTGTGCGTACAGAGTTTACCTACAAGTGATTGTTACACCTTATTCTGATTTGTTGCTTTTGTTTCATTTACTTATACCAGTTTATACAATTATTGGTGAACCAAATAAATAAATAAATGATCACCAGGCTCGATTATCGTAATACTGCCGCCTCGTTGGTCTTTTGGTCTTAAGCGCTACTGCTGAGAATGAGGTCTTAGGTTCGTTTCCAGGGTCGGATAAAGTGTTAATGGGCTTTTCCATGTGCAATTGCGCAGTAGCAGCCCAGAGTCTGGATTTGTCCCCGGTCGATGGCAATGGGCTTGCGCCCTGTAACATAGGACTTAAAAGCACAACTGGTTAAATGTGGGTACACACCTGCCTAACCCTTGGAGGAATTTAGGCGTGATTTTACATTATGTAGTAGGTCTAATATAACAATGATCACTAGAAGCGATGGCTACTTCCTTTATGGGGGATCAAGTCGCGAGGTCGAACTCACTGGTGGGCCTAGCTTAAAAGCACGCTGTCTCACCAGGCATCGTGTCCGACAAATTTTGTATCAGTGATGAGTAGTTAGACGCTAGTTTACACGCACAACGTTATTGTGTGAGATGCAGGATCATTTATAGTAAAAGATGTGCGTAAAAATCTGAACAGTCCTTCGGAAGGTCGGGTTTCATGAAAATACCACTGCATAGATCAATGACCAATAAAGTTTGTTGACCTTTTCGATAGGTATTTGGGCTTTGCCAGTACCGACCTGGTTTTGGACATTTTACCCTTCTTTTATTACTAAAACATGCCCAAAGTTAGGTTAAATAAGTAAGAAAATTGTTTTTTTCTTGGCTCCGAAAATTTTAAATGCTTGTTATTTTAGTATTCTGATTCTGCACAGACAATATTAATAATGTGACAAAACCAGACCATAATAAATTTTTAATTTACCTTGTCGATCAGTGGAGTAATATACTCCCGATGTTTGTATGGAACAAAAAATCGACTAGATTCACCATAGAGGCTAATACTTATCTGGCGTGGTTATATATTTTTCTTTTACTTTTATCCTTCCCATTTTCATATCATTTAATTTCACAAAAATATATGACTTTCAAAATAAATTGATACCTGTGGTAACACCACGAATGAGCTCTAATAACGGAGTAAAGCGCTTTATTACCGTCCTTAACTAAAGCTGTTAGCGCTGAAGCCGCTGGAGCGTATGCAACGCTCAAGCGGTTTTCATCGCACTGATATTTCGTAGATGAAAATTATTTCAGTCCGGTTGTTGTTTTAGCATTTGCGTTATGATGGCTCATCTGATTGGTATTCACACGTGCTGTAGTTTGTCGAGGAAAATCCGGAACCTAAAACCCCTATCTCAAATGTAGTCTTTTAAGTGAACACAGTTAGACATACTATCTCGTCTATACAGTCCAGCAGGCTTAGCACGAGCACTGATTTGTCGACGGAAGAATAGACATGACTACTAACTTAAAACTGTCAATTTGCCGTGTTATAGCCACTTCATACAACTGTCAAAGGATGACAGTCGTGATTTGAATGATCATCTGTCTAGTCTTTTCCCAAATATGTTGGGGTCAGCTTCCAGTCTAACCGAATGCAGCTGAGTAGCGGTATCTTACATGGAGCGGCTACTTATCTGAGCTCCACAACCCAGATACTGGGTTATTACCCAGTATCTGGGTAAAACTGCCCTCCCTTTTAGTAAGAACTGTCAAAGATTTACTTTATGATAGCCGGGACCTACTGCTCCGAGGCACGAAAGGTTCTTGGTATGTAAAAATGGTCACAAAACCACGGACCAACCACGGCAACCTAATCAATTGACCCGTGCTGGTATTATACACGGACAATTTTAGTTCGTTGTCCACTTGCTGTCCAATTCCCTGACTTTACATAAAAATAAAAAACACAATATGTTTTCTGCAAATTCACATTAAAAAACCCATTATTCAGCGTTTTATCGTCAATTACTCGTCTATTTTATTTCGGCAAAAAAATCACAATCAACTTTGTCAGCCGTTATACGGATCGAGTGATCAAACACCCTACGGCAACAGAGTACCAACATAATAAATATCACTACCACAAATAGAAGTTCCAATTTTAAAAATAAAGACAAATTCGATTCGAATACGCCAGAATAAAGGTGGATATTATTCCGAATTCTCGGTTACCTCTACCCTCGTGGCCTGTCACCTGTCAGGTGCACTTACATGCTTTCACGCTTAACGTACAGTCCGTTTACAGATATTTTTCCTGTGACGGCAGCAAACCAACAGCAACCTTAAGTTAAAGACTATAAAGATCACTTTGATGTTTATGGAGTAGTTAGTGGCAACAACCCAAAAGCAACTTTATTGTGACAAGTTCAAAGATCATTTTAATTTGACAGTGACGCATAATCAGAGGTAAAATAATTGTGAACTGACTCGTATACGTTTATCGAGTATAAGAGGAAAATAACTGATTTTGTGTCTGAACACTTAACGTTACTCTTCAAGTGTATTTTTATTTGTTGAATGCGGGGATCAGGACTTATAAATTGATGTTATTGATCTCTCATTTGAAGACATGAATCTGAAAGTGTTGGGATTTCATTTCACTTATTTACAGTACAAGTCAGTGTACTGTAAATAAGTGAAATGGAATCCCAACACTATGCATATAGCAAGTGAAATCGTA
The DNA here is from genome assembly GCA_949987655.1 of Polymixis flavicincta. Taxonomy (NCBI): domain Eukaryota; kingdom Metazoa; phylum Arthropoda; class Insecta; order Lepidoptera; family Noctuidae; genus Polymixis; species Polymixis flavicincta. The sequence continues at coordinate 8,670,416 of OX465183.1, forward strand.
GAGAAGTCAAAATTGTAAATTGAACAAATTTGAAAAAAAAAAAACAACTTACTGCAGGCTTAGCATGACGCTTAATCTTTCTACGAAGAATAGACAGTACTTTTTCAATATAAAGTGACATTTCGTTGTTCCATTTTTGACATCGCACCGTAGATATCGCTGCCCTAGTTCAACAGTAAGATATCTTAGAAAAAAACAAAATTGAGAAAAGTTTTGTTTCATGTGTGAAATTTGCTCTTCTGTCTGGTTCAAAAATCGGATATTTGTAAAACGCAACCAAAGTGCCTAAATTTCAATGTCTCACTGAGACTTTTAAGCATATTTTTACCGACCTTTAGTTCAAGATTCTGACATCTTAAGATATTTATGAAGTCAGGAAGATTTTTACTTTTCTTTTATTTCTACACTGAGACTTCTTCAAATGTCCTTATATGAAATTATAAAAACACATTTCAATTAACAACGATTGAATTAATGACACTAAAATCATAAAAGTATGAATAACTCAAAACATACTTTGTACAACATATCTTACTGTTTAACTAGGGCAGCGATATCCACCCCCCCGAGTGGGTTCCCGCATTGTCGTTGCGGGGGGGCTCAGTAACCGTGGATTCCGGCCACGGTGAAGCCAAGAGGAACCCAAAGGTGGGGCCGCTCGTCAGGGCTTTTGCCTCAAAGCCGACGACGTAGCGGCCAAAAAATAGGTTGCGGTGAGGTGCACCGCAACTGAGGTGGGCCGCGATGTCGAATGGGAGGCATCGCGGCTGAGGGTTACGGGCTGCGGTAGAGGAGGAGTGCCGGTGCTTCTGAGCAGCGCTCTTCCCTTCCGTGGCCTGGACGGGGCCGCCACCGTTTGATGGCGGACGCGGTGGGGCCGCAGGGGAAGAGGAGTGTCGGTATAGCGTCAGCCGCAGATATCCTTCCACAATCTGTCATTTTGTCTTTCGTTCTAACGATCTTTGTCTAGGTCCGTATATTTCAGAAGAATACTTCTTCCCAAACTGTCAAAATCACACTGTCAACAAACTTTCTACTGTACTGCCACAAAGTATTTACGATTGTCTACAAAATCATGATTCGTTTAGAACGCATAACTGTGATAATTAATAGAAAAACATAGCTATCTTCTTCTATTGTACAGTCACGAGCATTCATATGTATACACATCGCCAAATTCAAAAGCGATTTTCTTTTAAATAGAGATTGCAACCTTGAGATAACTTGGGTATTTCATTATAGCGTGGGTTCCAAAATATTATTTTCATAATAAAATTACAATTAGTTAAAGTGGAGAAAATCACTTTTAAAAGTTGGTAAGCGTATACATATTATTGCTCGTGACTGTACATCATTTGGTTAATAGTCATGTCTATTCTTCCGTCGACAAATCGGTGCTCGTCCTAAGTCCTAAGCCTGCTGCGAGGTCCGGGAACAATTAATGAATGTAAAAAATTTAACTTTTAGAATTTTTGTCTGTTATCTGTCTATCTGAATGTATGTTCCAGCCTTACGCATATATACTACTGTAGACGCTGCAGTTCAAATCATGCACAAATATTCTCTAAGTACCTATAAGTCTAATCCTACTCCTACTAATATTATAAATGTGAAAGTTGTGTATTTTTAGGTGTTTGGATGTTTGTTACTCAATCACGCAAAAACGGCTGAACGAATATGGCACACAGATAGCTTGTAATCTGGAATAACACATAGGGTACTTTTTAAACCGAGAGTACGTTCCCGTGGGATCATTTACGACCTCCCCGCAGGCGAAGCCGCTGGCAATAGCTAGTCAGTTATAAATTATCGCGCTATTTGGTATGGGGTAATATTGCTCGTACTTTTTGTAAATTATTTCATCACCACTGCTCAAAACGGTGAAGGAAAACATCGTGAGGAAACCGGCATGTCCTAGAACCAAAAATTCGAAGACACGTGACATCTACCAACCCGCTCTGGGCCCGCGTGGTGGATTACGACCCAATCCCTCTCACCGAGAGGAGGCCTGTGTCCCAGCAGTGGGAACATTATAGGCTGATGATGATGATGATGAATATTGCTCGTCAATATTACATTGAGTTCTTAGTCTTCTATAGTTTTCCGTTATGTAGTACCGCAAATTGTAAAAAGACGGTGGCTGTTATTATAGTATATTGTGGTATCTTACGACTTTCACGGTAACGAAGTGGCAGAAGCCAGGTACAAAGTGATTCCATTTATGTGCTAAGAACGTGTTTGAAGCTAACTTACTAAAAAGATCCTGGCAAAAGATTTGTTTTAAGAATATCATAGTTATTAATATTTGGCGTGGGTAAACTATATTATAGACTCACCGATACCGCTGTACCGCGCCTTAGGTATGCGCAGCGAGGCGGGGGACGGACGTTCTGAGTGGTGACGAATGAGCGGCTTGCACTGACGAATCAGAGGCCTGCACTGCTCCCCCGTCGCGCCGCGCCCATACCTAAGGCGCGGTACAGCGGTATCGGTCAGGCTATACATACACAAATTCACGCCTTCTTTCCATGGGGGTAAGCATAAACTACAGAACGCCAAAAGGGTATTTTACTCTTAGGAATTAAAAAAATAATATAATTAAACTGTTAATCCAGGCTAATGACACACAATTAATTTTCTATTGTAATGGAACCGATAGGTTCCGCGCCGGACTTAACCGTTTAAAATAGCTTAGGCAAAATACAGTCGGAAAATGTTAGTTTATGAAATAACAAATTAAATTTTAAAATTCAATTTTAAAAAATCAGGTTAATTAATCTGTTTTTAAATACCATGAAATAGTAGCCGCCATGTTATTACGTCACACAGCGTGTCAATTGAAGGGTACGTATTACAATACCGAAATTCAAAATACCTATTTTAAAATACCTATGGACGAAATCCCGAAAAATTAAACGCCGAATGATTGTTTGGTCGAAAGTTTGAAATACCGAAAGTTCGTTTGCCCGAAAGCTTAAAATCCCGAAGATCCATATCCCGAAGCTTAAAATCCCGAAGATCCCTATCCTGAAGTTCAAAATCAATATGTTATGCTACAAAATTTAGTGACAAAAACGAAACGCTGCAAAACCGACTTCACGCAGTCTTGTCTGCCCAACCTCTAGAGTGTAATTTAAACCCGCGTAGGCGCGGAGGGGTAAGGCGGTCCGCGAGCTGAGGAGCAGGTGGTTTGAAGGCCCGCCGCCGCGGCTGAGGCTGGCCGGCGTAGCCGGCCAGCAAGCCAAAGCTGCGGTGGTGACCGTTAAAACCATCTGCGACGATAAGCTCGCGTGGGGCCGCCTAAACCCCGCAGCACCGGAGCCTTGACAGGAACAATGCTTGCTGCATGTTCCATGCCTGCTTGCATGTTGCATGCTTGTTTGCTTGCTTGAATGCTGCATGCTTGCTTGCATGCTGCATGTCTGCTTGCACGCTGCATGCCTGCTTGCATGTTGCATCCTTTCCCATGTATAATCCCCAGTAGTATAATTCCCGGATAATTAGAAAATGGTGAAAAAAATTGCGAGCTACTTGGAAGTAGCGTTCGCCGGCCGCTGCCGCGGCACCGCTCGCTTCGCTCGCTCGGCTCACGCGCGGTTGGTCACTGTTCTAACCTAACCTAACCTATTTCACCCAGTTCAATATGATGAATCCTACAATTTGCCTGCGACTGGATAATTAGACAATGGTGAAAACATTTCTGCGGTAGATTGCAGGTGTGATTAAAAAAAAAAATATGTAATGAACTTACCTAAGTGTATTAAAAAGGAAATTAACATAATAGCTTCTATGTATTATATTATTATGTATATGTATGGATTTCGTCCATTCGGGGTTTCATCCTTTCGGGCATTTGGACATCGGTATTTCATGTTTCGATATAACGGCTATCGATATTTCAAACTTTCGGTATTTTGAACTTCGATGTTTCGGACGTCGGTATTTCAGTCATAGTTATTATGAAATGTCGGTATTGTAATATGTATCCCAATTGAACAACTTTGAACTTTTATTATTTTACCAAACAAATTTTTTATTTAAATAATATTTTGCATTCAGGTACAGCAAACCAACGATAAGTAGAATAATAATTCATTTTTTCAATTACAAACAATTGTCAAAAAAGAAATATCAGCGCATTTGTCTATACAGCAAACTGTCGTCACAACCACAGAGCATTATGGCGTTTTCGTCAAATTACGTGCGAAATTTGAAAATGTAAAATTGAAATGCATTTTAACTACACTAATCGATGAAATAAAAATGTTGTGTTTTTTTGTGGTTTATTAGCACTTTAGAATCTAATTAGGACGTTTTTCAAAAATGGGCGTAATACCTACCCTTTTGCTACGATCCTTACATACTCCTTTTTCCTCGATTACGTTCGTACATCTGGCACACACGCACGCCGGTTGCAAGTAGGACACACCTGACCTTTCATATTATATGGGTAGCCGTCACCTCCTTTAGCGAAGCAGTAATGCTCGCGAAAAGGGTGGTGGCGCACGTGAGGGAGAGGCAGTATATACGCCCTCACGGCCCTAACCACCGCAGGAGACGCCCTGGGCGTCGGGAATCCCAGGCTGATTCCCGGCCAACGTAGACGCGGGCTTGCAGATAGGTAGTGAGTAATGGGTAGCTCGCTGTCCGGTAAGGACCAAGCCCAGGTCGATCGCGCGTTGTATTCCACGCGCGCCTCAATGAAATGTCAGCACAAACCGATGGGGCTCGCAAGAGCCGATGCCTGCCAGGGGTGCGGGTTTGTTCGAAAGAGATACGGCAGCCCCTGGCATACAGGCTACTGAGGGAACACGGGTGGGTTTTAGTCAGTAAAAATCTGACACACCCTCCTGCTCCACGGGAGAAGTTATTTGATGATTTCCCACCCAAAAAAAAGAACCTTTCATATTATATAAATAACATTATTAATAACTATTGCCATCACAGAAGCCTAGGTTAGCCAGAGATTACGTGAGAACTTTCGCAGAAATAATTACTAAAGCTTAGTACCGAAATAAAAATGGCTGATGACTATTTGATTTACTTACAGAAGTCTTACACGTGGTCGGCAGTTTCGTGGCAATGCTAGTACCTATTTAATATGTCACGTCTCTCATATCTAGAGTTGAAACGTTCTCCTTTTGTGGGATTAGGTACGTGGGACCTGACTGTCTGGATTCCAGACATCCTTTTGAGAATATGGAATAGGACAAACCGTTTAAGTACTGGCTTGAAATGAAACAAAAAAGGATTAAAGCGTGTTACTTTAGTCTTTATTTTTTGGCCTGTTTTATTTCAGTAAATCTATTTCACGGTGCCGAAATCATTATTTTTTCACTTTGATGTGAAACACCATTATTCTTCCAATTTAAATATTGGATAGGTACCTACTTGCCAAAATGTAGGCTCTAAGTTCTTATGAATTTTTTGGGGAAATGTATTTCAAAGTGGCTACGGTTTAAGATGCAAATGATCGTGTATCCTTAATATATCTGTTGCAGGGATATTGTCAAACCAGTGATATTATAATTTCAGTAGTCAAATTATAATTGCCTATTTTCAAATTGTAGTCAAATCATTATTATCTATAATCTACTCAGGAACCTGAATAATCATAAATTCGGTTTCGTGTCTGTGAGAGCGCAATCTTTTTCTAAACTGCGCAACGAATTTTGATGCCGTTTCCACCATCATTTAGAAAACTTTATACATATATTCCGAAAGGTTTATAATACATTAGCTGACCGGACAGGATTTGTCCTGTTTTCCAGAACTCGATCTCAGCGCCACCTATCCGGTCCAGTTGTGAACCTAAACCATCCATCCAGAGACCCCCTCAAACCATCACCAACAATTTCATAAAAATCGGTCCAGCCGTTTACGAGGAGTTCAGTGACATACACATGTACAGGATAATTATATATACATATTTAGATTAGTAACTTATAGATAATGTCACTAAGAAATCTCGATTGTCAAATTATAAAAACCGTGCAAATCAGGGGAGTGCCGCTAGCTTAAGATTAATGTTAAAGAAATATTTTTCTCTTCATTATCTTCCAAGAAAACATTAATTAAATCTCTTCCTTTAAGAACCATACAATTTCGAAATATCACACAAGACAAACATTCGTTTACGTGAAAATTATTTATTAAAAATGTATATCAAAAGCTGACGCCATAATAATAGAAAATTAAAACCATTACTTACTACGACGAAAAAAATTCAATTAATTTAGCTTCACACCGAACCTATAATTTTCCAAGAACTATTAGGCTTCGCTAAAGTCCAATTTCCTAATACACTGTTTCTTTTTAATGATAAACTTTTATCATGAAACTGGTATAAGAAAATGTTACGTTTCTTGAATGAATGAACGATCAATCATCGGTCGGGTTCAAGATTCTATAGCTTCTAGTAAATATTTGCTCGCTTCTTCATACAACATTTCCGACAATGCCCATGGTTTCCGAAGTCGGTTACTTTAAATATTTTTATTTTTCACTTTTTACACTTTTTAGGTACAGTACTACCACCACACACACCAATTCGAAATTTCATCATCCTTGGGATCAAAACAATGCATATTTGCAATAACAGCAATCGCTGTTGATTTGCTGTAAAAAAAATTAAGACTTTCGTTGTCTGTCTCCGAATGCCATGGTACAGAGCGAGAGTGCTTGGGTAGCCATCACTTTCTTCTGCGAAGCTGATTCCCAGGCTGATTCCCGGCCAACGTAGAGTCCGGTAAAAACCAAGCCCAGGTCGGCGCGTTGTGTTCCACGCGCACCTCAAAGAGATGTGGTGTCAACAGGGTGCGGGTTGTTCGAAAGTTATACAGTGGCCCCTGGCTAACAGGCAACTGAAGGAACACGGGTGGGTTTAAGTCAGTAAAAGTATGACACGCCCTCCCGCTCCAGAGCGGGAGAAGTTATTTGATGATTTCCCACCAACAAAAAAAACCTGTCGCCCCGTGCTCGGGTAGAAGAGATGTCAAGTTGGATAGAAAGACCTTTGTTTATTCTTGGTAGAACACAGATAGAGTTGGTCATACCACGCCTGCTGGAGTGAAACACACTATCGGTCAACCAAATAACATCAAAGGTTCCGTAGTTTGGGCTTAGAATTTAATGTTTGAAGTACCTATATTCATCTTGGACTTGGAGTTATGCTTATAACAAAATAATGTTTAAATTAAACAAGTCAAACGAAATACGATGTGCTAAAATATATATCAGAATCGGATATTATTGAAAACGTATTAACAATATGTACCATAAATTAATTTAAGAAATATTGAAATTAATGACGTGGCGATATTATTTTGAAAGCAATGAGATTATTTATGCCACCATTACGAATTTCAAGAAACTCTGTTTACGTTAATGAAATACGTATTTGAATTACGTTTTGTTTACGTAAAGAGTATTTTGAGCTGTTAATAGCTTTGATTGTAGTCGGCAGTGTCTATGTGAACGTCTGTAGCCAAATAAAATAATTCAATTTGAAAGTGCTTTTTATTTGTGTGGTGGTAATCATGATCTTAGGCTATGAAATATACCTACCTTTAGATGCGTTACCGGCGGTCAATTTTGGCAAGATAAATAACAGGTAATTGCCTGTCGTATTAGTCACGTACCAGCCAGAGACGCGGCGACACGCTAGTGACGTAACTAAACATTATGTTTATGTCTTTCTAACTACAGAAATCGATATGGGTCTTTCCTGTTCTTCGCGTACTGTTTAATTGTATGTACTACTATGTAGTTACATTCATGGCTTACGCTGTTAATGAGTGGATGGCGGTGTGAAAGATTTATTTGTCTAGGTAAGACCTTTTTTTTTTGGGTGGGAAATCATCAAATAACTTCTCCCGCTCTGGGTGAAGCAGGAGGGCGTGTCAGACTTTTACTGACTAAAACCCATCCGTGTTTCCTCAGTAGCCCGTATGCCAGGGGCTGTGGTATCTCTTTCGAACAAACCCGCACCCCTGGCAGGCATCGGCCCTTGCGGGCCCCATCATTTTGTGCTGACATCTCTTAGAGGCGCGGGTGGAACACAACACGCCGTCGACTTGGGCTTGGTCGTTACCGGACAGCGAGCTACCCATTACTCGCCGTCCGCAAGCTCATACCTACGGTGGCCGGAAATCGGCCTGGGGTTCCCGACGCCCAGGGCGTCTCTGTATCCTGCGGTGGCTAGGGTCACGAGGGCGCATAGACTGCCTTCTAGATTAGACCTCTCATTCTGTCGCCCTATGTAAAATTTCTACATTTATAATTGTAATTTTATGGCGTACTTATTACAGAGTATTTATTCTACCTCACAACCAGCCTTTAATGATCCCATTGCTGGGACACAGGCCACCTCTTTGTGAGACAGAGTGGGAAATGCCTTCGAATTTTTGATACTTGAATATTCTGCTTTTCTTTCTAAGTAAAATTCAAAGCATTTATTCCAAATAGGCACTATTAAACGTCAAAATTTACATTAAAATAAAATTGATTCAAGTCGCCCCTTCCAAAATGTAGTTTCGTATGGAAAAGAATGGGCAAAAAACTCCACCGTTACTCTTTTAAAATATTTTAACTACAATATTTAATCTGTATATACATTCATTATATAATTATGTGTGAAAACTATGCACCCAGAATAAAAATACCATACCAAAATACGTTAAGGAATGAAATTGAAGCAATTACAGATAAATTAATTTCATGATACATACATACGTGATGCTCACATATTTACAAACATTGTAATAGTAAGTGTACAATTTTCCTAGAATATTAACAAATAATAAGTCAATGTGTGAGTTAAAGTAATCACTGAGTGTCATAAATATAATTAATTAAACAATTCAATTAGCAACCAGTTTGATTTTGTCTAGACTCTAGATTGTCCTATGGAGCGGGACCAGCATGTTTCCAAGCATTCTTATCTTGGATATAATCCTCTAATTTGTAATATGCCTGTTTTTTTTTTTTTTTCTTGACCGTTTCGAAAGCAGTAATAGTGAAATTAAATACACAAAGTAAAGTGCGTGCTTGAGTTCGAACTCAAGGCCTAAAAACCAGTAAGTCGGAGTTGATACCACTGGGCTACCACTGCTCCACTGCTGTATTCTATCTATTTATCGTGAACCTGGCAGATCCCTAACTGGCATAAACTTTGGTCTACTTGGATACCCTGACCTCACTTGACACGGAGCACTTTTTAATCAATATTTTTCATTATTTTAGTACCTTATTTTTTCACTTATTTGTATCTCACGGTTAATTTTTTTTACGGGTTCATTTTTGACATGTGGATGACACCACAGACAGATAAATGGACATGAAAAATTTAGGAGAAATAATACTAAAAGGGTTCTTTTTTTGGATCCAACTGAACCCAAAAGGTATATTTACAGCCATTAAAAATTTAAAACAAAATGGAGAGACCTGGACGAATTAATGTATAGCGATAATATATGGGAAAGTGACAGCTGTCACAAAATTTGTATTGTTCATTTGTCTCATTATTTTGTATGGTCCTACCCGTCATATCAATTATCGGGTAATGATTTGAAGTTACTACGGCGTACTATAGCGTGCTATAATGATTTATTTATTGATTATGGCCTTGGAGTTTCTTATTAAAGATGGTGAAGGGAAAACTTGGCCATTGGTATTTGTACATTTTATTAGTAATCCAGAAAAAAAAAAAGTTGCTCCGTTCATTTTCGTCGAGTTGATATTAAGGTATTGGATGGTACGACTGTCCCACATAAAAAATATATATTCGCGCTTGCTATGTTGGTCCCACGGAGAAATTTGTTTAGTTGGAAACACGCTGTATAAGGAATATATAAAGTAGAAGGTTTCGTAGTTGTTCTACACTTAACTCTTGTCTACCGGAAGAAGATTAATATCTTTTGGACCCGTTTCTGTCTTGAGACATACAGGAAATACCACGATTTAGATCTGACGACTAGATCATTTGTGCCGTCAATATGATAAAATCTGGTTTCATATTAATATTAATATTTTTGTTTCTAACATAGTGGGTAGCTATTCCTCTTAAGGGTCCCCGAAGCGGTCAGTTGCAATTGTCAATGAATGCTTACGTAAATTAAGATTTCAAATGATAGATGAATAAAGCTTGAATTAGCCCATAAAACGCCTACTAGAAGCCGTTTATACGTAAGCTCAACTGTTTTCAGCGATGATATTTGTTCTCGTTTCCAGTGTGATTTCTTTATGAGCAATCAGCGGTTCATACGACATTTTTCGGGATAAAGAAGTATCAATTGCAGCACGCCTCATTTGCTGCTGATGACATAAGTCGCGGCATAATAACTCTAAGGGTTGCACCTTAGAAAAAATTAATGATAGACGTGTGGTATAAATTCAAATGTAGCAGAAAATTTTACATCTGTTTGGTAAAAAAACACGGTGCGTCAATTGCAATAAATCTGTGTTTTTGTCATTTGCTCTCAATCTTGTGGTAATACTGTCGATCGCTTCAATCTATATAAATAAAAAGAAAAGTCCTGACTGACTGACTCATCAACGCCCAGCCCAAACCCTTGGACCTAGAAAGCTGAAATTTTGCACAGAGGTTCCCTTTATAATGTAGACAAGGAATAAGGAAGGATTTTTTGAAATTCAACCCTTAAGGGAGTTAAATAGGGGACGAAAGTTCCGCGCGGGCGAAGCCGCTGGCAAAAGCTAGTTGCAATATATAAGGTGACTGGTAATATTAGTGACCGACATTTAAACACATGATTGTACTCATCATTATGAACAACTTTTACCATAGGACCAAACCAGAAATCGCGAAAAAAAAATCAGCTGTTCCCTACATTTATGTTCGCATAACTCGTCAAAATGTATGGCACAGATGATTTTTTTTTTTGCGATTTCGTGGTTGGTCCCATAGTAAAAGTTGTTCATAATGATGAGTACAATCATGTGTTTAAATGTCGGTCACTAATTACCAGTCACCTTATATTGACAATCATTTTGCGCATCAATGTGTATCAATCACGTTAACATTGACAATTGCAATTGGTCGTTTCGGACCATTTACAGTGGCAGCTTTTACTTGTGTATTCGCTGGTTGAATTGAGTCGGTGTACAAAGCTTCATTATGGCAAAAGTTCATTAACCAAGGTAGAGATTCATAGCCGACTCCGCCCTGGAGTGTCAATGTGGTGCTGTTCCAAAACAATGGGTCCCTTTATATCGTTACCAGCACTTTATAGGTACCTACTGATGTATGCCAGTGAAGGTAATCTACCTAAGTATTAAGGAAGTTTTTAATTTAAAAAAGATATCTGAATTTCGGGGAAATTAATTACATTAAATGCCAAAATAACAGGAAAATCGCTGGTCACTGGCCAAAATTAGCGTTAACCATTAGAGATTCGATTTTCCAAAGTACATAATTTTAAAAGTAAACAGTTAAATTATGTACTTAACTATGTATCTTATTTTATTTTATTTACTTTTTTATTTATGTATCTATCCATGACATCACAGCGGACTATCAAAATATCAGCGCTGCGACACTTTTTAAATGTCGTAGCATCATGCTGAGAACTATCTCAGCATGATGCTACGACGAAAATAAAAAGTCCTGTACGAGGCCAAAAGGCCACTAGGCCTTTTGGCCTCGTACAGGACATTTTATTTTACTTTTTTTGTATAAATCTAATTTTAATTTTATTAAGTAGCGTAGCGTAGTACTGTTTTAGTGTTTAATTGTATTGTGTTGCAGTTAACTTTGTGATATTCCTGTGCGAAACGAATAAATAATTTTTCTTTCTAAAATTTATTTTTCTGTTGCATATTTTCGTCCCAATATTCAAATTAAAATACTTTTTAATAAATTGGAAAATACCCTCTAAGTAAATAACTTAAAAGTATTACCAGCCAATTATAATGCCATCTGCAGAGCAAAGATCTATTCTCATACAGAGAAGGCATGATGAGCATTGATCACCATGCTTGCTTAAGATGGGTTGGCGATTTCAAACTTATATCGATTATAAGTCCATTTTTTTACGATAATTTTCCTTATCCAATGTCAGTAATTTCCAAGATTAACCAGTCAGGTGATTTTTTTTTTTCATAATTTTATTACTCACTTATGTTTTAAGTTACTAGTATTATTTTCTTCAAACACGCCGAAATAATATCTATCCTCGCTGGATATTTGAATTGGATTCCAAACTCAATTCAAAAAGTAAAAAACATGTCGAATTGAACACCTCCTTCTTTTTAAAGTCAAAAAAAAAAACACTTACCTCTCGAAATAATTTTCAGGACGACCGCCCAAACGTCCCTACACGCGTTCACTTCAAAAAACTTATTCAACACAACCAAAGAATCATAAAACAATATGTTCACTTTGTATAATATCATCCATTTATTTTACCACATCACTACACGAATGTATCGCAAAACAATTAAATTAGAAACAAGTTTCGGTTTTTTACGCCTTCGTGTTTAGTCGGGAATAAAAAATGTACGCCGTGATCGGGAGACGCGGGAACACAGACGTCCGGTAGGGTGAGAGCCGCCAACTGAACTAAAATGCGAGAACGTCACGTTCTTAGGGCGGTTTCAGACGTACGTACGATGGACGTTCTGTAGTTGACTTTAAAGTGCAAACATTTCTTTTGTTGAATGGAATTGTGATAGATATGGTTTTGCAGTGTGGTAAGGGTTCCGTTCTTTGTAGTATTTTATTTTATTAAATTTACGATGCGGTATCGGTTTAATAATACATTTGTGGTGTATTAAGCTTTTAAACTCGATATTCCGACCATATCTCCTGTAAGTTTGTCTGTTTTTAAGTCTGTGTGTGTAACAAATACATAAAATGGACACCTAAGCGTGTGTTCGTGAACGTTTTTTGTCAGTTTTCATAGTCTCTACAACATTAGCGAGGCCACAGATTTTGGTTATGTCGGTAAACATTTTCGGCTTGCGGTGCGCGATATGAGTCTCCCTAAGATTTAAATATAAATCAAGCACCAATTTTAGCCGAACAAAATGTCATTCACGCACGGCTTTCCGCGCGTTCGCGACTGTCACGCATATGCGTAATTTTAGCAACGTAGAGTATTTGCAAATTATTGTGTTCGATACAGACAGATATATTTATAATTTGGGTATATAAGTACCTACTCTCAAATGTTGATATATATATTTACGTATAGACATACTTTGGAATATCTAAACTAATAAGAGGTAAAATTAGTTTTGTAGTGGGGCAGGTAACAATTGAGTGTACGATTTATGGTGATGCACAAGAGTTTACTGTCACAGATCTAATGGTTCATCATCATCATCATCATGTCAGCCGAAAGACGTCCACTGCTGGACATAGGCATCGCCCAAGCTCCGCCACTTCGACCGGTTCTGTCCTTCTCGCATCCAGCGGACTCCCGCGGCCCTCACAAGGTCATCTGTCCACCTTGTGGGAGGCGTTCCAACTTTACGTCTTCCGGTACGCGGTCGCCACTCCAGAACTTTTCGGCCCCATCGGCCATCTGTTCTGCGAGTAATGTGCCCTGCCCACTGCCACTTAAGTTTGGCAATTCTTCGGGCTATGTCGGTTAAGTTGGTTCTCCTGCGGATCTCTTCATTTCTGATTCGATCACGCAGGGAAACTACAAGAAGGGTTACAATACATGAAATTCAAGGTACAAAATATAGGAAATTGCGATTCGTAACCGTACGGGACTGGCGCGGGCGCAGTGCGGCGGCGCGCGGCGTGGGGCGGCGAGCGGTTTAGTACGTTTCTACGCTCGCTGCTAACAAAGCGCGGGCGCCTTGTGGCCTACAGTTTGTAAATTTGTATTTAGGGATAATCTCTGGAAGGACCAGTCATCAGTCGGACTTGAAAAAAGATTGTTCAATTGGTTAGCTCATTCTTGAAGAAGGTTATTTAACATCACGCGATAATTAGGAGCCGAGCAAAAAGAAAAATGTCCGAAAAAGCGATAAGTAAAACGGCCCTTGCAGACCCCACCAGTTGGTGCTGACATCTCTTAGAGACGCGCGTGGAACACAACGCGCCGTCGCTCGACCCGGACTTGGTCCTTACCGGACAGCAAGCTACACATTACTCGCCGTTTGCAAGCCCGCGCCTAAGGTGGCTGGCAATCAGCCTGAGATTCCCGTCGCCCAGTGCGTCTCCTGCGGCGACTAGGACCATGAGGGCGCATATACTGCCTCTCCCTCACGTGCGCCACCTCCCTATTCGCGAGCGTTACTGCTTCGTAGAAGGAGGTGGACGGCTACCCATGTACCATGCATCACCGCCGATCGCCTCTACGAGGACACCGCGGTGCGCCGCCCAAGCAAGGCAGACCTCTACCTTATGTCTCCACCGTGTCCTCAGGGCGATATACGCAGTGGAAATATACGGACGTTTTCTCCCGCCTTATACGAAACAGGAACCTCCCGAAACAACCGTGTCCGAGAGGACCTGCGTAAGGTGGAAGGTGAGGACGCCATGGCGCCTCTCAATCCACTCCTCAAAGAGGGGACTTACCCATCGGCCCCTGGGCACGCCACGATTGCGGCGTGCCCAGGGGCCGATGCGTAGCGACGCGGCAGGTTGGGGGACAAAATTTCACGCAAACGAATTTGCAAACAAAGTGCTAGTTCAAAATTAAGAATTACGATGGTAACAAAACTAAAAGAATCCGTGGCCGCTGTTTCCTTTAGTTTTAATAAGGTTTATTTACGGTCATTTGCGTTTTTCCGTATTGATTGACTTTTCACGCAAAATACCTACCTACCAACAAAGCTGATACCTATATGAACCTGTACCTACATATTAACAAAGTTCAATTTAGTGCAAAGTATTTATTCGAGCAAAAAACACGTTCATATTTTATCGTTTGAAGTACCAATGAAATTGAAAACGTCAAATAAATAGTATCATGATTAAATAACTACCTATCGTCAAACTCAAAACTTAAAGCATTTATTTCAACTTAAAAAAATAACAACTCTGTCTGTCTGTTACGTTTTCACGCCTAAACCACTAAACCGATCGTCATGAAATAGTTTTTTTTAATTGTCGGACAGCTACTTTTTTACGCGATAACAGACATCCACGTGGGCGGAGCCGCGGCCTAAAGCTAATTTCAAATAAACCAATTTCAGGCACTTTTGACAAGGAGTAGCTGCCCGCAACTTCGCCTGCGTTAAACTTGCTACCACGACCCACCCCGTCACATCAAATCGCTTGGCCATGCGAGTACTTCGTATTCGTGACTTTTTTCTTTTTACTCCGTTCCTAAGCGCCCTAGGTGGTGTTATATAGCCTATAGCCTTCCTCGATAAATGGGCTAACTAACACTGAAATAATTTCTCAAATCGGACCAGTAGTTCCTAAGATTAGCGCGTTTAAGCAAACAAACAAATTCTTCAGCTTTATATAATATGTTAGTATAGATATACAGTTAGGTTATTGGAAAAACAACAACAACCTCATAAAAGAACAAAACTGAAATCGCTAAAAAAAAATCAGCTGTTCCTTACATTAATATTCGTATAACTCATCAAAATGTAGGGAACAGCTGATTTTTTTTCGCGATTTGTACGCTCTGAATTTATTTAATGCCATTGAATGACTGTTTCATATGAAAATGTTAGCCTGAAACTGACCTATAAATTGCAAAAAACGTGAAAATATTCACGGAATACCTACATTGGCGGTTCTCCCTGGTTAATAAAGTGTGGTTCCAAGATTATGCGAATTGTCGGTAAGTTACCTACTACATATACTTATGAAGTGTCCATAATAACGCGCCTTTCAGGCATTTCCCTACAAATTATACCAAGTTCCAAGTAACACAAACATAGAGTGTTGATTTACAAACATCCGCTTATACGCAATGTGCTAGAGCTATGTGCTTCTTGTTCCGCTTATACTAACCTACGTTAGTTGCGTGAATTTTAGCAGTACCTTCATGGAAAATGCGCGATAAGTATTAACGATCGATGCCTTACAAGTTGTGGTTAACTTAACCAGCATGTAGTTATTGTGTTTAATTTGAACTGATGTGGGGCACTAATCCAGAGACGGTGATAAATCCCCTAAATGAACGTCAAAAACCAACCAAATTAGCATTTGAGCTGATGACACTGGTAGCTTGAAACTTTCTGCAAATCTTTTGCAAAATGTTTGAAGACATAATGTTGTTGTTTTGTTTGTAGCGGCACTACAAAAATAAATACTTCATAACAAATATTGAAAAACGCAAAAAGAAAAGTGGCGCCATCTACAATTCCACAGGCGAACTATCCTCAGAAATTCTACATCGCGCAGTCAGAGTTTACTACGACACTCGAACTTATACAAAATCCCGACACCAACTGTTGGGCAGTTGCCCACCAGACACAATACCCGTCTGGTCGGAGGATCCTCCTTTACCAACATAGGTATGAGTGAACTTTACACCCTGTTCCTCATACCTCTATATGTTCAATCCAATCAATTAACCTTGTGTACTCAGAGAAGAGATGTAATGATAAAAATTAAAAAGAGTTTGCGTAGATGGGTTGGTCATGTTCAGGAATGAATGAAGGTCGGTCGATAGGAGGCAGATGTGAGTGGAAATGCCGGTAGAGCACGCCCTAGGTCCTAGGATCTAGGAGGTCATGTATTGACCTTATTGTTGATGTTTCCAAGGAAGGTCAGGTGTGTAGTACTCGCAACCGGAGTGCTTGAATGACCTGCACCCTATTTGCGTAAATCACGATTAATCATAATCGGTTTCAATTTAACAGTTCACAGTATTCATTTCGTTATTTACGTTGTTGAACAGACACATTCTTCGAACATATGAAGCAATGGTTTAAGAATCCGTTTAAAAACGAAACAGATTATAATGAATCGTGAGTTACGCAATTAAGGTGTAGATGTATGAAAACGTAAACGAGGCAAAGGGAGTATGTCAGGATCGCAGCAGGTGTCCTTCTGTATTTTCTGCCTACTCCCATGAGAAGAAGGCGTGATTTTATAAATGTATGTATGTTATTACAGACTCCTGCAAAATTAAAGCCTATGTATTTAATAGGTATCTTTTTAGCAGTAGTCTGGTAATCAGTCTATCAACTTTTGAGTAGGAAATCATCAAATATATTCTCCCGCTCTGGGTGGAGCGGGAGGGCGTGTCAGATTTTTACTGACTAAAACCCACCGTGTTTCTTCAGTTGCCTGTGTGCCAGGGGTCACGGTATGTCTTCGAACAACCCACACCCCCCTGGCAGGCTCGACCGCATTTGCGGACCCCACCCGTTGGTGCTGACATCTCCTTAAGGCGCGCGTGGAACAACGCGCCGTCGACCTGGGCTTTGTCCTCACCGGACAGCGAGCTACCCATTATTCGCCATCCGCAAGCCCGCGCCTACGAGCTGAGGTGGCTGGGAACAAGCGGCGACTAGAGCCGTGAGGGCGCATAATACTGCCTCTCCCTTACGTGCGCCGGCGCCGCCTCCCTCTTCGCGAGCATTATTGCTTTGCAGAAGGAGCTGATGATTACTCGATGCACTCTCGCTTCGTACCATGGCTTACACCAGGGCCGGACGCGAGAGATCGCCGCCGAACGCCTCCACAAGGAACTTTTGCGTGTTCACAACTGCATTTTTCGATTCACACTTTCCACTCTAGGAATCTCCACTCTTAAAAGCAATGCTTAACCGAAAACTACAGCCTACTAACTGCAATTTTCGTCAAGCCCTTAACTTGTCTAATCAAATTTGCGGTATCTAATCAGCATTGTCTATATCCGGGCCGAGGCCGGCCGCAAACGCCTCACCAAAACGCGGTCAGGTCCCGCGGTCAATTAATAATTCCACTGCACCCATAATTGATTGTTTTATAGCCCAAATAGCCGGGAATTGATCGCACATTGGCAATGCAGATAGCTAAAGCTTTCAATGGGCTTTTAGTATAATCAGCCCATAATGTTCCCACTGCTGGCACATGGGCGAGTGAGTTGTACTCCAACGCGCGGGCCCTGTGCGAGTTAGTGTATATCACATGTTTTAAAACGATTGGGTCTAGCCAGTTTCCTTCACCATTTTGATGAAACCATATGCATCAAGTAAGACGCAAGATACATACAAACTTATAGTAGGTATGGTGACAATGTCGAGTTTTAAAGCTCATTACACCACCGATTTATTATTAAACCGATCATCATCATCATCATATCAGCTGAGAGACGTCCACTGCTGAACATAAGCCTCTCCCAAAAGGGCGGGATTTGCCATAATCGCCACGTTTGGCATGCGGGTTGGCGATCGCAGTATGGTGGTCAAATGCATAGAGAACATTGCTGCCCATTCTCTAGTAAGTCCCTTAGTCGCCTTCTACGACACCCACGGGAAGAAATGGGATGGTGCTATTCTTTTACGTCCGGCACCACACGGAACCGATACCGCACCGTAAATTGAATAAAATAAAATACTACGAAGAACGGAACCCTTACCACACAGCCTAGTGCGAGTTGGTGATGTCACATGTCTTCAAGCTATTGGTTCAGGCCGGTTTCCTCATGATGCTTGCCTTCACCGTTTTCAGAGCATTAGTGATGAAAGCATTTGCACCAGTAAAGTTCCAGCCCGCTTAGCACGGTGTTTCCACTGCGAAGATCGCCCTGAGGACACGGTGGAGCACACGGTGGCGGTCTGCCCTGCTTGGGCGGAGCACCGCCGTGTCCTCGTGGAGGCGATCGGCGGCGGCGATCTCTCGCGTCCGGCCCTGGTACAGGCCATGGTACGGAGCGAGAGGGCATGGGGAGCCGTCACCTCCTTCAGCGAAGCAGTGATGCTCGCGAAGAGGGAGGCGGCGCACGTGAGGGAGAGGCAGCATATGCGCCCTCGCGACCCCAGCCGCCGCAGGATACGGAGACGCCCTGGGCGTCGGGAATCCCAGGCCGATTTCCGGCCACCGTAGGCATGGGCTTGCGGACGGCGAGTAATGGGTAGCTCGCTGTCCGGTAAGGACCAAGCCCAAGTCGACGGCGCGTTGTGTTCCACGCGCGCCTCAAAGAGATGTCAGCACAAAAAATGATGGGGCCCGCAAGGGCCGATGCCTGCCAGGGGTGCGGGTTTGTTCGAAAGAGACACCACAGCCCCTGGCTTAAGGGCTACTGAAGGAACACGGGTGGGTTTTAGTCAGTAAAAGTCTGACACGCCCTCCTGCTCCACCCAGAGCGGGAGAAGTTATTTGATGATTTCCCACCCAAAAAAAAAAAAAAAGCCCGCTTAGCACGAGCACCGATTTGTCGACGGAAGAATGGACATGACTATTAACTAAATGATGTAGAATAGAATAAGATATAGCTATGTTTTTCTTTTAATTATCACAGTTATGCGTTCGAAACGAATCATGATTTTGTAAATAATCGTATATACTTTGTGGCCATCGAGTAGAAAGTTTGTTGTCAGTGCGATTTTGACAGTTTGGGAAAAAATATTCTTCTGTAATAGTCTACATTTAAGAACCTAGACAAAGATCGTTAGAAACACGGAGGTTAGAAACATGTTAGAAACGAAAGACAAAATGACACATTGTGGAAGGTTATCTACGGTTTTTTTCTTTATCTACGATGCGATGTCTATTCTATTCTATTTTTATTTAATGGCAATTAAAGCCGATGTCGACTATTCTGCCAATATCTAAAGTGAATTGGAAAAACAAGTGTGCATGTTAAAATTGGTGATGTTATTAAATACACAAGTAAAATTCTTCGATTGATACAGTTGAGCACAATGTAGATCTTGATTGGTTAGTATGGGACTGAAACAAACAAAAAATAAAAATAAATAGTCAAAAATGGAGCAACGAAATGTCACTTTGTATTGAAAAAGCACTGTCTATTCTTCGTAGAAACAGAAAACGTCCTGCTAAGCCTGCTGGTTTTGTTTGAAGTTGCGAACCTACGGCCTAACACCTCGTAAATCGCGGCCGTTTCCACTGTTCACTGAGCTTTACACATCAACTTTTTACCTCTTCCGTTAGCTATGTGATGAATCACGGTCATCATCTGCCTAGCCTTTTACCAACTACGTTGGGGCCGGCTTCCAGTCTAACCGGATGCAGCTGAATACCAGTATTTTACATGAAGCGACTGCCTATCTGACCTCCACAACCCTACACCCTTACTGGGTAATACGATACCCCTTGGTAAGACTGGTTGTCAGACTTTCGGGCTTCTGACGACCCGTAACGGCTGTCAAAGCTCCACAAATGACAGCCGGGACCAACGGCTTAACGTGCTTTCCGAGGCACGGAAGGGTCTTGGTATGTAAAGATGGTCACCCATCCACGGACCAACCGCGGCAAGCGTAGCTTAACCTGATCGATCGACCCGCGCAGCTATTGTTACTTAGCCACAAGCCCCCTATGTGATGAATCACGGTACGAGGTTAATTGAATGTAACTCAAACTTGACCTAGGTCGTCTTCGCATTGCACCATTCAGTAAAACAAAGTCAGCCTTATTCAATTTCACTGAACATTCACTTCGCTGCGTTTGGAAACGAATGAAGTGTCATTGCCATTGAAATTAAGTAGGCACTTGTGTATCAATCTTTGCCATAACTTTTTTTACAGACCCAGGTATGTAAGTATCACCTATGTAGGCTCAAAGCTTACGAAAAAGAAAAATACATAATTACATAAATTTAAAACATTTCTAGAAAGGGCCCAATTCTCTATGGATTTTTTGGAAATCATCAAATAACTTCTCCCACTCTGGGTGGAGCAGGAGGGCGTGTCAGACTTTTACTGACTAAAACCCACTCGTATTCCTTCAGTAGCCTGTGTACCAGGGACCACGATATCTCTTTCCCCGCGGCATCTTACTACGTTCAAACTACGTCAATACGGTAGGGTAAGGAATCGGAATGTCATATTCTATTTTTCCAAGACAATTTGTCGATATGATCACTACGATATTAGCAGATGTCGTGTGTGATTGACGTGGTTTCGAGTAAGGAATCGTTAAGTGGTCATAGTGAATTAGGGCTTACGTAGGTACGGATGTACCTACCAAATTCAGGCCCTGCTTACGTAGGTTCATCCTCAAAGAGATTATAATTAACTGACTACAATCTTTCTTCTATATTATTGAAGTTCAGACGTTTAAACGACGAAAATGAATGGTTAATCAGTCGCTAATAATAACTTAATTTTAAGCATCGTTTATAAATAAACCTCTACGTATACAGTATCATAGAAAACAGATTGTAGAAAATAAAATTAATTCTAATCGATTTATACATCTTTTTGACGCTGACGGTATCGACTAGGTTAACAGGAAATTGGCGGATATACTCGTAGAATGATTCTTGTTTTTTAAACCCATAACGATAAAACAAAGCGACTAATGACGGTTATTTTCACAGTCACACTAGAAGCTTTATGCTAATTATATTAAAGTCTAATACCTATAAATACTCTACAGCCTGCGAAATAGAGTTGAAAATTGCGCTGTCGAAATAAAGGTCAAACCGGATGATATTCTGATTTTTACATCGGATCATTGGGTAACCCTTTTTCAGCAGTGCGTGAAGATTTGGCTATTATGATGCCTGGAGGTAAGTACTGTTTTTAATACATTAATGGCTTCGGTTTTCTCTCCAAAATATTGGCAATACGTCTTATACCTATAGGTATACTTTACACCCGACTACGGTGAAGCAAAAAAGAAGGTAATGGTATTGACCGGTATGTATGTATGTTAGTATGTATGATCATCTTTTCCGTCATAATTACTTATCATAATTGGACAGATGAGATATCCTTCGAAGCGTCTAAATCGTCCGCTGGTTATAGGCTACGTGACATCACATTAGATACGAGCATGAATATGGCGTTCTCTAGAGGACATAAAGTCATGATTTTTTTTTTCTTAATGTTGCCGTGTTGGCTATCAAACACAAGGGTGCAATAATTACCTTTCATTTTGTCGATTTCCTCATCTGACAAGTTTTCACCCAACTATATTGGGGTCGGCTTCTGCTGTATATCAGTGTTTTCGAGGAGTGAGTTGTGTGTGTCCCTCTCACGGAGAAGAGTCCTATGTCACAGCAGTGAGAACATTAAAGGATGATTATGTGTGTTATGTCCATATTAACAGAAAATTTTACAATACTATCAAAAAAAAAAAAACTCCTTATTAATGAAAGTACGTAGGTACCAACTAGCTCAATGTTCCACAAATGCAATGAATTAATAAGCCACTCCCCAGTCTCGATAAATATCACTATTCCGGACGGCACGCTGTAAAATGTGCAGAAACCGTTCAAAGTAATGAAGAGAAATAAGTTTTCCAACTAGCTGCTCCAGCTGAATTGAGTGGCAAACAAAATTAGTGAAGTACCTAACATTTTCTTCATGAACACGACAACAGAATTTTAGTTTATTATGACTTTTATTGAGGTTAGTTTGTTAATGGACTAGTTGTTCTTACCAACAGAAAAATTAACAACTCAAAAAAGTGACTCCAAAGTTTAGATAACGTCATCAACGAGTTGTAGGTCGTAGATTTGAACTCTAACAGGTCCTTTATTTTGTGTAAATTATTAGCTCTCAAAACGGTGAAGGAAAACATCGTGAGGAAACTGGCATGTCAACCAAAAATTCGGAGAGATGTGATCTACCACTTGGCCCACGTGGTGGATTACGGCCCACTCCCTCTTACCAAGAGAAGGCCTGTGTGGAAACATTCTAGGCTGAAAATGATTGAATCTAATTTAAAAACCACTCGAGCAAAGTTAATATAATGAATGACTGACCACACAAAATTCACGTAAGTAAATCGGCCCAGTTATCATTGTGAAAGCGGTATACAGTAGCATTTAATTTGTTTTGTTTTTTAAGAATAATAAAATGTTCACCTGAATCACTTCAAAAAAAAAAAACTTCACTAACGGCAAATATTTTCGAAGGTATAACAACCTTATTGGTAATTATATTTTTGAGCCATTTGGGATTGAAACCCTCGGGCCGTGGGGTCCTAGTGCTCATGGTCTCTTCAAGGAAATCTGTAAAAGGCTGGTTAACAGTTCCCAGACCCAAGGGCTGGTTTCTACCTTGGCCAGCGGCTAAGCATTGCCATACAACGTGGTAATGCTGAAAGTCTCTTGGGAATATTACTAGACGCCATTTTTTAATTTGTGAATAGGTTTAGTTAAGTTGGTATACATAAGAAACACATACAAATATGAAAAAATAAAACTAACAAAATCTCCGAATGCTTAAATAACCTCATCCGTTTTTTTACAAGTCAGTTAAAATATAACTATGATAACGGCTTTGTCTTGTTGTTCAAATGGTTGAAAGGTTCACTTTTGAGCATAGTGTCATCCGGCAGTACTATTGGATATTTTCGAGGGGCTTTTGTAATATCCTCCGTGGCTCCATGTAGCAGTCGATCTGGGGCCTAAGTCTACTAATTTATAAACGTTACAATGGTCTCTCAATGGTGTGTTTTTGACAGTTTTTGTATGGCAAATCTGTCAAAAACTTACCATTGAGAGACCATTGTGACGTTTATAAATTAGTAGACTTAGGCCCCTGGAAGTGAGATTGAATAGAGCTGTCAATAGTGATATCATTAGCACCGAGTGGAATGACAGCTTATTTCATCTAAGTTTTCGCGGTGAGATTTTTACAGAGCAGACCGACTGCCTTTTTTTTTTGTAGGTTGGGAAATCATCAAATGACTTCTCCCACTCCGGGTGGAGCAGGAGGGCCTCAGACTTTTTCTGACTAAAACCCACCCGTGTTTCCTCAGTTGCCTGTGTGCCGGGGCGACGGTGTCTCTTTCGAACAACCCGCACCCCTGGCAGGCATCGGCCCTTGCGGACCCCACCAGTTGTTGCTGACATCTCAGACGGCGCGCGTGGAACACAACGCACCGTCCCGCCTACCACTTTTTGGCCGCAGGGGATAGGGAAAGCGGTCAACGCTATGCCGACACTCCTCTTCCCCTGCGGCCCCACCGCGTCCGCCATCAAACGGTGACGGCCCCGTCCAGGCCACGTAAGGGAAGAGCGCTGCTCAGAAGCACCGGCACTCCTCCTCTGCCGCAGCCCTAACGCTCAGTCGCGATGCCTCCCATTCGACATCGCGGCCCACCTCAGTTGCGGTGTACCTCACCGCAACCTTCTTTTTGGCCCTTACGTCATCGGCTTGAAGGCAAAAGCCCTGACGAGCAGCCCCACCTTTGGGTGCCTCTTCGCTTCACCGTGGCTGGGAGACCACGGCTACTGAGCCCCCCCGCAACGACAATGCGGGAACCCACTCGAGGGGGAGACCGGCTGTCTTTAGTTTCGATTTGTGCTAGGTTAATAGAAATATGCTCGCTCCAATGACACACGTAGGCTGCACATCATTTTGACCTTGAGCTGACCCAGCTTATTACAGAGTATCAAGAGTATAAAAGACCATGATTGTACCAGTTTTGTTTGCATATATGTATATTTGGCTAAATATGGATGTCCCATTCACCACTGCCTTGGATTTCATTAACAAAGGCTCCGACAGTCCAGTCCCTATAATTATGTTGAAGCACCACCCATCGCGTGACATGATTCACAGATAATTCAGGTATTTCACAACATGGCTTGATTAACAAAACATATTTAAGAGCCGTGTGTTGCCGGACGTAAAGAATAACAGTATTACATTTCTTCCCGTGTGTGTCATAGAAGGCGACTAAGGGAATTACTGGAGAATGGGCAGCAGCGTTCTCTATGCATTTTACTACCACACTGCGATCGCCAACCCGCCTGCCAAGCGTGGCGATTTTGGCAAACCACCTCCTTTTGGGGGAGGCCTATGTCCAACAGTGGACGTCTTTCGGCTGAAATGATGATGATCATTTAATAATAGTGCTACCAAGACATTCTTCTGAGAAAATAATGTGCTAGGATGTTAAAAAGACATCAACCAAGAAAAATGTGTCCATACTTGCATAAAAAGATCGTATAATCAACTCGAATAAGTGCCGAAAACAACAAATCTATAATTACGAGCACAGAATAGCAATAGCCGCCAGCTGCACGTCGTGACGGTTTTTTTTCTTTTTTGGGTGGGAAATCATCAAATGATTCTCCTGCTGAGTAGAGCAGGAGGGCGTGTCAGACTTTTACTGACTAAAACCCACCCGTGTTCCCTCAGTAGCCCGTATGCCAGGGGCTGTGGTATCTCTTTCGAACAAACCCGCACCCCTGGCAGGCATCGGCCCTTGCGGACCTCACCAGTGGTTGCTGACATCTTTGACGGCGCGCGTGTGGAACACAACGCGCCGTCCCGTCTACCACTTTTCGGCCGCAGGGGATAGGGAGAGCGGCTGACGCTATACCGACACACCTCTTCCCCTGCGGCCCCACCGCGTCCGGCATCAAAACGGTGGCGGCCCCGTCCAGGCCACGGAAGGGAAGAGCGCTGCTCAGAAGCACCGGCACTCCTCCTCTACCGCAGCCCGTAACCCTCAGCCGCGATGCCTCCCATTCGACATCGCGGCCCACCTCAGTTGCGGTGCACCTCACCGCAACCTACTTTTTGGCCGCTACGTCAATGGCTTGAAGGCAAAAGCCCTGACGAGCGGCCCCACCATTGGGTTCCTCTTGGCTTCACCGTGGCCGGAATCCACGGTTACTGAGCCCCCCCGCAACGACAATGCGGGAACCCACTCGGGGAGGACGTCGTGACGGTCAATCAGAAAATAACGGTGAAAAAATAGCCATCAATAACAGCTACGTCATTTAAAAATAAACAATGATATACAACATTAGTCGGTATAATTACACCACCTTGAAGTATTGGAATCAATACAGTGGTAATTAATTCGTTCTGAGAAATAGCCATACTTTAGTCAAGTGGGTCGAGGTTTAGCAAAAGTAATGGCATTATCTTAAGGGGAACCTGGTCGCTGGCTCGAACTCACTGGTGAGCCTGGCTACAAAGCACGCTGTTTCACCAGGCTTCGCATCCGACAGAAGTAGTATCAGTGATAAGCAGTTAGACGTTAGTCTACACGCACAACGTTATTGAGTGAGATGCAGGATCATTTATAGTAAAACAGGAGCGTAAAAATTAAGAAAAGTCCTTCGGACAATCGGGTTTTATGAAAAAATCACGGCATAAATCAATGACGAATAAAGTTTATTGAACTTATCGATAATTGAACTTTGTCGGTACCGACTTGGTTTTGGAGATTTTATACTTCTTTTATTACTTTAACACGCCCAAAGTTAGGTTAAATTAGCAAAAAAAACGAATCTTTGTTGGCTCATTACTGTTAATGGCTTTCTATTTTAGTATTCTGTTTCCGTACCGACAATATTAATAATGAGACAAAATCATACCATGTTTAAGTTTTGTTGTACATTGTCAAACAGTGGAGTAAAACCCTCCTGAAGTTTTTATGGAAAAAATGTGGCCTTGTTTCACCTTAAGGTTCAAGTGCCAGTTTTAAATCACATTAGGCGACACACAAATGAACGCCTAAATAAAACCAGATTTTTGGTGTTTCTGATACAGGAAAATCAGGAATAAAAAAGTTCTAATTAACAGGCTAACTTTTAATTGTATTATTTCAGGGGATGAAAGTACATCCGGTGAGACTGGAAAATCGACCCAAACAACGTTGGGAAAAGGCTAGGCAGATGATGATGAAGGGATGAAACTATTCATGAATATAAACAACGTTTATGAGGGGGTTCTGAAATGCAGGACAGTAGAACATATTAGTAAAAGTTGTATATTTTAAAAATGTATCTACAATAAGTAGGCATCTAACCGCTTGAGTGACCTTGATGACGTCATCGCACCCATTTGCGTCGTGGGTGGTCCGCACTCTTATCGCAAACTCGAAAAAAACAATGGATGGGGTGGTGGGTTGGTTCGACTGTTTATTGTTTTGGATTGCTGAATGAATGGACGTGTTTACTTGTCTGAAAAACTCAATAACACTTGGCCAACCCGGGGTTTGAACCCCGGACCTCGTGCCCAGCTGCTGCTGATGCTGACCATAGCCTTTATTTGAACATCAAAGGCGCAGTACAGCACTTATTTCAACCTACTTTAATTCCAACGGTGACTACTAACTTATTTCCAGACCTGAACTCATATATTTTTTACACGAAGAAGGCTCACGGGAGTGGTTTTAAGTTGTCCCATACACACGATTATTCAAATCACAAGCAGCTTAACACCCATAAGTATGACCTTCGAAGTAGTTAATCCGAATAAATCTGTGAACATTCGAATAAGTTTTTTCTCCGTGTAGTTTTTGGAAGTAGGCGCTTATCACTTTCTTTCTTCTTTTTCCTCCTACCTTTTTTCAGGTTATCTAGGGTCGGATCTCTTTGTGCATTTGCGCCAAGAACATCGGTCCCGGGTTGTCTGAGTTGATAAGTTTTAGATTTAGTGGTTTGCCTCTTCCTCTTGGCTGTATATCAATGTTAAGAACAGTCTTCACTGAGTAGTTGTCATCTTGGCGCAGTATATGGCTATGTCGCAGCCAGCTGGTTAAATTAGTCAGCTAATAGGATGCCTAGGCCGTTCATTAAACGCTGGCATCATTAAATAGCTGAAACACAACTAGCCAAGTCATTGAGCGTAACGTTTAACCAGATGGCTGAATGTCGTGGTCATTTAGTTAAATTGGATATTGATGAACTTGTGATGTTTGGTTAGGGTGAATATGAGTTCACAAATTATGTACGACTACTTTTTACTAATACCTACCACTAAAAGTAGCTAGTAATAGTGAAATGTTTTAAAATAATTTCACTTAAGATTGCAAACAAGAACGAAAAATAACATATACGTTTAAGAGTTAAATATTGAGACACGAAGCAACAAAATACGATCCAGAGAAATGTGGCCGGTTTTCTTTAGATCGAATTTTGTTGCTTCGTGTCTCAATATGAAACTTTATAAAAGGTATTAGAAAATTATAGACACACTTACCAAGACAGCTAATTGAGCCGTTTTTCATAATTTCTTTTCAGTCACGAGATCATATTTTTAAAAAGAGTGGCGCTAGTGGACCTGTGACAGCGCTATCGATGCCATATTTGTTTTGGTGAATACTAACGCCGCAGTGGATTTTTTTTTAACTACATTTGAAACTTGGCTGAGTCTTGGTCAGTCATTTTCAAAGGGCTGACTTTCAATACGCAAAGTTATTAAACGGTGAATGATTCTAGTTCGATTAACTATAGGCCTAGGCAATTAATGAACGCCCTAGGCGTCCAATTAGCTGGCTAATTTAACTAGATGGCAACAACTATACCACACGCAAAGATACACACTCATTTGTATTATTCACTATAACATTCATTGATGCATTTTTCTTGTCATTTGGCATTTATCATCTTTATTGCCTTTTGGGCGAATATATATTATTGTATGTTTTGAGGGGTCTGGCGCTGTACGCTGAGACACAGAACTCGTCCTGGTTCTGCTACAGATACTCTCATGTTATATACCCAAAAATACAGGCCTATAAAAGTGTGTTATCGTTTGTATTTATTTTTGGTGAAATAATAATTATTAATTACTAGCTTTTGCCAGCGGCTTCGCCCGCGTGTTGTTCGAAAATTATCCAACAGGAACGTTCTACCGGGATAAAAAGTCCTTTAAATATGTTAATCCAGGCTATAATATATTTGTGTGGCAAACATCCAAGTCCGTTCAGCCGCTGTTGCGTGATTGAGTAACAAACATCCAAATTTTCAAAATCAAATCAAAATCAAAAGTCATTTATTCAAACTAGGCTGAGAGTCAGCACTTTTCGAACGTCAAATCGCGGTAATTCACATTTATAATATTCATCATCATCAGCCTAAAATGTTCCCACTGCTGGGACACAGGCCTCCTCTCGATGAGACGGGATTGGGCCGTAATCCACCATGCGGGCCCAGTGCGGGTTGGTAGATGTCACATGTCTTCGAATTTTTGGTTCTAGAACAGTTTCCTCACGATGTTTTCCTTCACCGTTTAAATAATTTACACAAAGTAAAGCGCCTGGCTGGGTTCGACCACTGCTCTCTTTAAATATATATTTTATATTAAATATAGTAGGATAAAACCAACGGAGTCTGCTTTCTATAAGTTTGTCTAAAATAAAATTGGGGCCACTTAGAAAGATTCTTAAATACATTCGTCACGGACTTTATCCAGAAGTTACAACCCCTGCCAACCTTAACATTCTAATTTCCGCTATTGTTCGTGCTTTTTAAGGGCTGTCCAGCATTCCATACCATACCTACAGCATAGTGGGTCTCACGACGGTTTTATAGATTTCACCTTTTGTTTTTATACAGTGCGCAAATTGTAACCATGAATTCAGCATATCATTTTAAAACCCCTAGCACAGAAAATTTTCGCCGGTTGTACAAAAAAATCACCTGTTTCATAGAAAAGTGCAATACCTACGCGGTCAAAATGTATGGAACAGCTGATTTTTTTTTGTGTATCCGGCGAAAAATTTCTGCGCTAGGGGGTCTAGAATAATATGCTGAATTCATGGTTAAAATTTGCGCACTGGATAAAAACTTTTCCTGTATGCATTCTGGTTTCGCATAGATCTTTGGAGAGCGATCGCCACTCTAACTATCTGGTGTTTATTCGATAGGTTACATTTTCATATAACTCACTCTCTCCCTGAAGTAATTACTTCATGATCATAGTATCCTATCGTTCAAAGCTGAGCATGTTAATCTTTATCTATTTTTTTAATTAAACTCGCTTTTCGTGTCTGTCTGTATGACTGCGCTGTTCTTCTAAACTACGCAATGGATTTCCAGTATCAACGCTATAGTGTGAGTATTGTGTTGAGATATCTTCCGCCCGGTCTGGGCGGGAGATATCTATCACTTAGCAAAACAAACAAGAATCAACACAAAAACATGTGTCTTGTCCTACACGTTTTGGACGTTCTACGAAGGATAGTTCGTTTTACATCTTCACAACATCAATAAAGCAACAAACTATACAAAATTAAAACTGCATCATAATTAAACCCACTAGTGTCCGATCTTAAAAATTCGCGTCATGTCGTACACGCCTCGAACGTTCTACTAACGATAAGTACTACGTTTTACAACTTGTACACGTTCGAGTCGATCTGCCTGGTCCCCGAAGTGTCCAAATGTCCCGGACGGTTAAACGAAACTTATTTAATGGGTGAAAGTTTGTAGCAACTTACAACTGTACAAGTTTGTACGACCGATGTCATAAGTTTTTGTTGCGAGCGTGAAGTTTATTTTCTTATAGATTGTGACAAGTCTTATGAACTGAAGTTTGGTTAATTTGAACAGGAAATTAAAGCAGATTTTGAATATCCTTTTGTTTTATTTTTCCCATAATTCTTGGTGGGTAGAGTTCAGAGAAACTGTCACGCTACTAAAAGATTGAAAGCATAACATATAAAACTATTGACGATCTAACTAAAACAAATTATTCTTCACGGACTTCCAACTGATACAGTTTAGTAACGTAGACTGTCGAACGAAAACTTGAACAGAACTTCGTAGAACATCGACCCCAAAATCCTTTACCTGCGGTAGAAAATCAAGATGTCCAACAGATTCACTGAACGATCCCTTTGAGGTAAGAACTGTCGTAAAATTTTGTTGATTTCTACGTAGGTACCTTTCAGCGAACGTGCCAACATTGAGGTGGATAATCAACCTGAACTCCCTGAGGCAATACCTTTCTATATGTGTAACCCTAACTCCCTCCAAAATCTAAAGATATTCAAGTATTTATATTTATTTTTAACCCCCGACGCAAAAACGACGGGGTTGTTATAAGTTTGACGTGTCTGTGTGCGTGTATGTGTATGTGTGTGTGTAAGTGTGTGTGTGTGTGTGTGTGTGTGTGTGTGTGTGTGTGTGTGTGTGTGTGTGTGTGTGTGTGTGTGTGTGTGTGTGTGTGTGTGTGTGTGTGTGTGTGTGTGTGTTGTGTGTATGTGTGTGGGGGGACGGTCAATGAAAACGCCAAACAGAAGAGGCCTAACATAGCATTTTTTTTTTCATTGTATTTTCAAATACGCCGTCCAATCATTATTTAAATGGATAGCAACCTCCAAGATATGGTATTATTTAAGATCAAGGCTTCTAATTAATGAAGGTGTAAGTATACGTACCATCTGCTCGCAATTATTTTATAATGAGGAAAATAAAGCGGGGAATTTATTATTCCCATCATACAACATGGGAGCCGGGACAAGGGAGCGGGATGTGAAATGAAGAATTATTTATTTAATGAACTGAAGATTTAATTTACCTACTTGAAAATAATAATAGTGTCTCCCGTTTTTGATTAAAATAAAAAAGTCTCAGTATTTCCCACTGACTTCAAATTTCTGATCGATATGGGTCTTACTAGTGAAAGTGCTAAATACAAGTTTACAGGAGAGATTCAAATTGACTAAAGCTTGTTAACTGACTTCCAAAAAAGGAGGAGGTTATATTAGGTCTTTACCTATGAAATTGCCGTTCTGCAGTACTGGCCATTTCAAATCAAAATAATTTTTGTTTGGCTAAGAATTCTAATTTCAAATTAATTTTATTTTAAAAACATGGATTTTTTTTTCTAAAAGTAGTCATTTCTTTATTGATAAGTGTTACATTTTCATCGCATTTCAATCTTTTTCGTCATCATGGATACGTTAAAAATTCGAGTAATTATGGAATATGAGTACCGTCGTGGCAGCAACGCGGCACAAGCGGCACGCAACATCAACGACGTTTACGGAGCTAACACTACAAACCAACGCACCACCTGTTATTGGTTTGCTCGCTTCCGTTCTGGAAATTTCGACCTGAAAAATGAACCTCGCGGTCGTCCGAAGACTTTGGTCGACAATGACGAATTAAAGGCGATTGTGGAAGCTGATGATACACAATCTACGGCTGAATTAGCAGCAGCTTTCGACGTTAGCGTCAAAACAATATTGGTCCATTTGCGTCAAATTGGCAAGGTAAAAAAGCTTGACAAATGGGTGCCCCACGAACTCAATGATCGCCAGCGCGAAGTACGCGTCGAGACGTGCCTTGCACTGCTCAACAGACACACAAATGAAGGAATTTTGAACCGCATTGTTACCTGCGATGAAAAATGGATTCTGTTTGATAACCGTAAGCGCTCAGCAAGTTGGTTGGATCCTGGTTCAGCACCTAAACAATGCCCTAAACGAAAACTTACCCCTAGAAAAGTGATGGTCACTGTTTGGTGGTCTAGCGCCGGTGTGATTCATCACAGCTTCTTACCAAACGGGGTGAGCATTACTGCAGATGTGTACTGTGAAGAACTGAACACAATGATGGAGAAGCTGGCGCATCTCCAACCAGCATTGGTCAATCGCTCGTCTCCGCTGCTCCTGCACGACAACGCGCGACCTCATACTGCACAGCAGACGGTCTCCAAGTTGCAAGAACTGGGGTTGGAAGCTCTCCGTCATCCGCCCTACTCACCAGACCTTGCGCCTACAGACTACTACTTTTTCCAGAATTTGGATAACTTCTTGGCGGGAAAAAAATTTAATACCCGAGAGGCAGTACAAAATGCCTTTGAAGAATTTGTTGCCTCCCGTCCAGCTGATTTCTTTAAGAAGGGCATCAATAAACTGCCACTGCGATGGCAAAGATGCATTGATTGCATGGGTGATTACTTCGATTAATACAAATAAAAAATTCATGAAAAAAATTCGTTTAATTTTTTTCATACAAAACGGCAATTTCATAGGTAAAGACCTATTATGTTCCACTGAACGTATTTTTTTAAATTATTTATGAGTATTCCTCGATTTCTCCTCCATTTGTAGACTGATTCTCAAAATTCTTTTTTTATTTGAAATAATATACTCCTGAGGTGGTCCCATTGGCACCAAATCAGGATCTGATGATGGAATCCCAGGGAAATCGAGGGCAACCCTCAATGTTTTTCATATGTTTTCTAAAGCTATTGAGTCATTTGCGTATGGTCATCATCACCTCATGACGCTGCGCTGATGTAGGAA
Source organism: Polymixis flavicincta (assembly GCA_949987655.1). Taxonomy (NCBI): domain Eukaryota; kingdom Metazoa; phylum Arthropoda; class Insecta; order Lepidoptera; family Noctuidae; genus Polymixis; species Polymixis flavicincta. The sequence continues at coordinate 8,703,483 of OX465183.1, forward strand.
GATACAACTCTTTAACTTAGGAATTAGGTGCAGATTCGGGCATAACTCCGTCATATAAAGACCGATTTACAAAATTCTTTTTTTTAGAAAGGGGTTTATTCCGAAATTGTCCCATTTAAATTTCATATAGATCTGATGATGCGTTTCGGAGCCAGACAGCGGAACTCTTCAAAAAATGATAGCAAATCTGCCGCGATTGCTGCTATCGCATAAATATGCATTGTTTTGACCCCAAAGATGATAAATTGGTGTGGAGTGGGTACTATAACTAAAAAGTGAAAAATAAAAACTTTTTCCAAAAAAAAAAACAACCGACTTCCAAAAACACTAGAAAGTGAAAAATATCTTTAATTTCGGAAGACGGTGACAATAAATTCGTAAAATACATATCCAAAGTCACCGACTTCCGAAATTAAAGTTATTTTTAACTTTCTAGTGTTTTTTGGAAGTCAGTTTTTTTTTTTGAAAAGTATTTTACTCCGAAAATATCAAGTGGCTTTTGATTAGGGCAATAAATAGGTCCGCATACAACCTCTAGACGTACACCGTCTGGTGAGTGTATTTAAGAATTAGGAAGTGGTGAAGGGCCGGCGTTTTGGGGGACTGTCTCATATAATTTTGACGTTCAAAAAGTGCCGATTCTCAGTTTGAATAAATGACTTTTGCTATTTTTTTTTGTTTTTATTTTGAATCAAATCCCGTTGGCACCTTTCAGGATACGAAACGAATCAAAACATTCAACCCCTTAATTATAAACGTTGCATAAAGTTAAACGTCAAAAATGTATGGTTAAACAGATGCTAATCATTACTTAACTTTAAGCAAAGTTTATAAATAAGGGGCGACATGCAGTGCAGGTTATTATAATACTGATCAACTTCATAGAAACTGCATCAATGGCCAGTCTCCGAATAACAATTTCGCCGTCATATTTTTAGCACCATAAAATATTTACATTGGCTACTCAATACTGTTGAGCGAACTGTCAGTATGTTTGTGATAATAACTGATTTACAACCGACCAATGCTTTGTTTATACTGGTAATGCAGAGTCCGTAGGTGGCGATCGATTTCTGCAGGATTTATTAGCTATATGAATTCGATTGTTGCCTTTCACCATGCGTATTTTGTGCTGTAATGTTCTATAAATACTGCATTTGGGTATTTTTGGTTCCTTAGATCTTTTTTTGGCGTGTGAATGTGTCGGCCTGATTGATTAAAAACAGAACTGTTCATCAGTTGAACAAAGATTCTTTTCGTGTGCATTTTGTGCACAAAATTTGTTCGTGGGCCTTTATTTTTTTAGCTGAAAAGATGAGCCAGTCAAAATGCTTCACATACTTATTTCCAGATTAGGCGGGATGTAAAGATGTAACTAATTCTGAAGGGCCATCCTAATATAGGTACTAGAAAGTGTCGTCCTTCGAATCTTTATCTTCTCTTACTATATTTTCGTGCTACATATATTGAGATTTACAATATTAATTTTACAACGGTGCAAGCCCCTAAAAAATCGTAGGAACATTGAAATACAAGCGTTTTATTTTATTTGTATGTTTTATTTCTTAAATAACTATGGACTTATTCCTATAAATAAAAAGATCACAGATAAATGACAACGCAGATTTAATAAAAAATCTATCGTTCAGTGATTATATGTAACGATTTCGACGATGACGACGAAGATCCAGAACGGGTTTTCCCCGGTTACAATCTCGACTGAAACAAAAAAATATATTTAAGTACCTATGAATTATAAGGTTTTAAACGAAGCTTCAACCACAATACGCTTAGTTGTAAGTTGGTTCATCACAGCCAACATTAAGGCAGGCTTAGGCCAAGTTCAAAAATTAGCCATCCTTCAACACCTTAAAGAGTATATTACTTTAAAATCATAAACTCAATTTGAGTATTGATAGCGGAAATCAGAAACATTAAAAAGAAAAAGAAAATCCACTTCCTCTGCTTTTAACTTGGATGTTGGTATATCTGTCTTTCACTTCGGTTTCAAACCTAAATGAGGCTGTAAGCATAGGTTCCAATACCAAACATTGGCGAACCTTGCAGTATCATCATTTCAAATTATCACTTACTTCGTTTCCAGCATGAATGGCCAACACCATGTCAAACTCGTTGGCTCCAAGTTGGATGCTGGCGCGACCGTCGTTGCCAACAGTGATGCGCTTGCCAGTGCAGGAGCTGCCACTCTTCTCACCAGAGATGACGTCACAGTAGGTACCAGCGGGAAGGCAGGTCTGTAAGTTGATAAAATTATACATATTAGTTCTTGAATCGTCGACTGGTATTGAAAAGGTTCAAAAGTATTGGAACCAGCAAGGTGAATCCACTATTAACACTTTCGATGTAAGGTCCAGTTTGAGTAATCACGTGATTGTAACCATATAACTCCTAAAACTGAATATCTTTATTATTTTTTTTCATTAAAAACAAAAAGCATCTAATAACGAAAACCCTGCTGGTTTAGATTTTTTATATGTCAGTCATTAGTAGAATCCTTGATTTATAAAAATGGGCCTTAAAGTAGATTAGAAATGTATGAGGAAATATCAAAATAAAATTCAAACTAACCTGAAGAGTCTGGTTCAAGTCCCAATAGTCATTGTTGAAAGCAATGAAGCCTTGGTTTCCTCTGCAGAAAGCGATCTGGTTGCTACCATTGTCCCACCAGTTGGAAATGGCGGTGTTACCGACACGGTTTCTGAAGGCGACCATGCTGTAGATTTGACGCCAACGGTGCTCGCAGATCCAGCCGTTGCCGCAAGAATTGTCCTGGAAGTAGAAAAAATAATGAGGAATAGGAAGTGTACCATTGATATAGTTTTATGTAGTGGTTTTTGGAAGATTCTGACATTGGCCAGGATTGAAAAGCAGACCAAAAAGAAAATGAAAGCAATGTTTGGGTTTTCGTTGATAGTTCTTATGAACCTAAGCTTTAGCAAAATCCATTTCACATACACTCTTCAATAGAACATAGAAAAGGAATACAGGGTGGCAGGATCATCGACGCGCAAACTGTAACCATGAATTCAGCACATGAGCGTAGAAATGTTTGTGGATTATCAAAACTAAAATCAGACATTTTAGAAAAAAAAATGCAATACCTACACGATCAAAATACATAGAAAGGCTACTTATTTGTTCAAAAACTGACGAAAAATGTCAACGCCCCGTGCGTTGAAATTGGTCAAAAAAATCATACAGTGAATCCATTTTTACAATCTGCGGTTCCCTGCTATATAAATTTATTCGACCTACGTCATAACTGCTGATCACTATCATACTTACGGAGTTAATAGAAGGAGAGATGATGTTGCCACTGTTGTCCATTGGAGGACCAGCTTCAGTGTTCGAAAAGTCGAAACTGCTCATCAACTGAGGCCAGCCATGAGGATGAGCCAACATGAACGCGATAGCACCCTTGTACTGCTTAGACTGTTTGTAAGTAAGAATAGCTCCACCAGCACCATGACCTCTTTGGTTGTCATGGTTATCAATGAAGTTGAGAGCGTCTCCGGAGGCAAGAAGACCCCAGTTCGGGCCAAAGTTGACAAGCCATCTGAGTTGGTTGTTGCGGCTGAATGCTCGGCTAAGTTCCAATCCATATTTGAACTCGGTGACTGCAGCGAGGGGAGTGTATTCATCACGGGTGATGGCCTCGCCTCCGAGGTCAATGACTTCTTGGTAGATGTAAGGACGGGCGCCGGAGGGGAAACCGTGGTTGGTGTTGAGGTTGTGTAGACGGTCGTAGATGACGCGCAAATCTCCGGGCCACATGTGTTTGGCGGCATCGATTCTGTAGGAAAAAAGTAGTTTTTATGAAATAGGTTTTTATATTTTATGGTAGGGGGAGCCCAAGCGGGGATTTACTCGAGCGCGGCAGAATAACATAAGGGGGGCAACCCTGCACCTTGAGAAGTACTCCCACTATACCTGAGCCTTTTATATAGGGTCGAACGTTTAGGACAGCCGATCAGATTAGTAAAAAAAAATCGATGGTCAGAAAAACTCGAGCGCGTCAGATTTAAGCTAAGGTAAGTTTATTACATTCAATACTCTGACAATTTGAGCATGACTTAAGGAAATGGGAGAGTCACAAAGTTGCAAAATAAAAACCTCACCTGGACATTCTCGAGCGCAGTTCATTTATTTTTTTATTTTGTAGGAAATTAGTCATGAATCACGGAAATAACATAATCTGCCGATTTGCACAAGCCGAAGTAGCTAAAATCATTGAAAAAGTGTGGTGCATGCAGCCGCTGAGAACTATGTATTTCCCACTTCGCGCCACTCTGCCCTTCTCACTCTTTCTCTATCTCACACTCTCTCGCACCGTCCCCATAGTACACGGAGTAATGAAAAAACGGAGATTTAAAATCGCATTCTTTTTCTCATTTCTCATTTGATCGCCAGATTGTAGCAGTGACATCTGTCGTCGAGGAGATGCATTGTAACCACTTCTCAGCAATTTTGTGTTTTTATCATTATCATTGCATGTTATGACCAATTTTCGAATCAAATAACTTACATAGGTTTATTTTGCTCGCTATAAGTTATTTAATAGATAAATTACATAGTTTGATACATGAAACCAGATAATTTTTATTTTATTTTTTCAAACCGTCTGATTAGGGAAATTCCTCCACATAATCATCAGATTAAGGGTCAGGATATCAAGGACATCAAGGTGAAGCATCTGTATAATAATATGACGCGCTCGAGTACTTCAAGATCAAGATTGTTTTTTGCATTTTCAAAAATCGGGCCCGACTTTTGGTAGCGTCCAAATCGTCGTCAATCTTTTGAATAGGAGCTATTGGAGGGTTCACTTAACATCCCCTCTCAATGTCTGACGCACTCGAATAAATTTATTTTTTCCCCCTTTTTCTACCCCTTCGTATGACCACCCCCACCATGCAAACCGGCAGATTAATATTTTTCCGTTATCAGAAACACGTGGGGCGCATACACTATTAATATCTGAAGCACTCGATTTTTTTTTTTTTTTACATTTTTGAAAACCTTTACACGCTCACCCTACCAGTGAAATGGTATACATCTTATAAACTGTTTTTCTTTTTAGCACCTAACCTTCACAATCTAATAGGTCCCCACGACGCTCGAGTAAATCCCTATTTAGCCTCTTGGCCTCCCCTACTTATTACACACAAATGTGTATGATTATTGGATGTATTCAATTAATTGCATTTAATGAAATACAAAGCATTGAATGAAGTTACTACGAAGCATACCATGCAACTTGAATTGAAAACTCTGACGCATTAAATAACTGTTTTTTTTTTTCTTTGGAATGAATATTTTACCTGAATCCAGCGACACCCAAGCTGATGAGATGGTTCATGTAGTTAACGATCATTTGACGCACGTATTCTGTGCCCTGGTTCAAGTCCTTAAGACCGGACAGCTCGCAGTTACGTACCTGAGATACAAAGACAGAGATATAGAATAAGACTTATGAAAGCGTAAATTAAAAGTAACTGATCGATTAAAATAAATATTATAAGGATATCATAATATAAAATCTTATAGAAAAAAGAGATGGGATTGTTGAACATTCAAGTAAGTAGAGACCGATCATATCTAAGCAAATCAACATAAATTCTATAAGACTATAGAAATTCTAATGAATATAATAGTAGTAATTTGTATAGTAAATTCTAAAGAACTCTTTAGGTCTTTAGAATTTATGTAGGCGTATCAAAAAAATAACTAATTAAAGTTAATTTTGAAGAATCTTACCCTATCAGGGCAGCAGCCGTAGTCATTGCCAGAGATGACACAAATGGGTGAGTTGAAGTCATTCCTGCCGTAAGGCACGGACGGGTAGTGCCAGTTTCCGAAGTTGGCAGTGCTGCCTCCAGTACCGGTGTTCTCATTCCATGTGCCTGTCATGTGGTTGATGATCGCGTCTACGTAGATTCTGTGGAAAATTCGAAATTGAGTCTGATGCTTGACGTTTAAAGTTGAATCGGTTCTGCGCTATAGTAGATATTTGTAAGGTTGAAGAACAAAATCTAACAGCAGTTCTTTCCAAACTTCACGAGCATGATGTAATTTGATTATTACTCATCACTTTTGTAAAGTTTTTCCAACTTCAAAGTAGAGTATTACAATTTACTTCCGCGGACGATAGAAAAGGGACACTATTGAGTCTGAAAACTATGAATAAAAGTAAAAAATTCTGTGACTCACCTGACACCAACAGCATTACATCTTCGGACCATGTTAGTGAACTGCTGTTCATTTCCGGAGCGAGTGACCAGGCGGTAAGAAATGGGCTGGTAACGTTCCCACCATGGGCGTTGATGAGACCAGATCATCAGGTTCTCGTTAGGAGGAGAGATCTATAAGGAATATCTAGATTGGTTAACCCTGGAAGACTAGATTCAACCTATGAGACCAAGGAGTCACCAACAACATTATTATTTGTGTCCAGGCTTGATAGAATACAATTTTCAAAGCATTTTATTCAAAAATATTATCAGGCAGTTTTGGATTGTCAAAGAATTCGGTCAGTCAAAAGGCCCAAGCTAATTGCCCATTCGAAAGGCTAGTGGGTTCCTGTGGAGATCAATGGGTTAGAAACTCCAAACACACTCTTTTAAATCAATAGGTCAATATTACAAATAAGTGAGCAAGTATCATAGTCATACATATGATTTGCGAAACCAGGGATTATTGGATTTTTCTAGATGCATTTAATGCCATAAATTAATCAATAAGTTATCGTAATCGTGTTTATTATCAGTTAAGGTAGCTAAATCAAAGTGTTATTGTCAAAGTGATAATCTTTATAGTTATTTGTAGGTACCTACTGTTGCTCATTACAGATACGATATCGGAGACGTAGTAAAATAAAAAGTTTAGATAACATCCATTTTGGATTTCACTGCACATTTTGAATATTTTCTTGCATAATAATAATATGTGATCATAAAATATTCTTGTTCAATGTGGTTCATCGTTGTGTAAAATCACCCCTTCAGTAGCAAACAATTCTTTAACGTTTTCATTAATAGTTTTTGTGTTTAGGTACCTCTGCCAAACCCTACGGGGATTTTCGGCGTGATGTTAAGTTATGTACTTTTTTTTCATGTATAATTTTAATATATTTCTTTACCTGAATACCACCGAATCCTCTGGGTCCAAGGAACCTCTCGCATTCAGCGGCGATGTCATCCCACTTCCATTCAAACAGATGGACCATGGTCGTTCGGCCTGAGGCATAGTGGGGGTTCTTGTAGGCCAGGGCCACAGTCAGGGCCGCCAGGCACAGGATGAGACGAAACATCCTGGAATATAGAAGAATGATTAGAAGGACACGTCAAGAGATGAATGTGTTGTTGATGACAAACTGTTTGTGGGTGAATTTCAAAAGGCACTTAAATCTTAATAAAATATAGTAGTAGGTACTCCCACAGATAACTTCCTTAACATGGAAGCAAAATAAGAAATAGATGTTAAAACAGCTTTCAAACCAACTTCACAAAATCAAGTCACGAAAATTGTGTCTTACAGTTCTACTGTCTACAAAGATACTAATTAAACTTTCTGATTTTATATGTCTGTTGTCGTAAACAAACTACTAGCCTTCGATTTCAGGGTTAAATACAATAACAAATCCTTACGTATTTTCCCAAAAAGAAAACTTCCTAATACACGAATAAATAAACTGACCAATTATTTTGTAAACGAACACATAGGCAATTCAGTTTGGTGAACTAAAACCCCTGAGACCTACACTGTATGACAGAGAATCGATTTTCCAAGAAGAACATCAAAATTTTCCAAGACTCATGAAAATGTTTTTACTAACTGTCTTATTGTCTCAGTCGGTAACACGATTTCTTTGTTCAGTCACTATAATTATCCTCCTATTACTATAAATGTGAAAGTTTTTGAGTTTGGATATTTAGATGTTTTGATGTTTGTTCCTAAATCCCGCAGAAACAATTGAACGGATTTGGATGAAATTTAGCACACATCAAAAGCAAAATCAAAGTCATCATATTTTCGAACTCCAGGCGGGCAAAACCGCTAGCGAAACCTTGTAATACATAGATATATTTTGTTCACGATATTCTACTTGATGACTACAAAAGATGAAAAGACTATTATCTACAAGTTGACAGTGTAAACTGTAGAGACCGTAATGATTATATTCTCGGTCAGAATTTACTAGTAAAACGATGTTATTATCTTTTCACATGAACGTGACGCTGATGCTACATAACAAAACATAACGGAGTACAAAGATTTGTTATTCTTACCTGACAAAATCAAAGAATATATAATATCGTTTTCTATTTGATTGTCATTTCTACATCTAATTTTAAAGCCGCATAATTATTTGTTTAGTTATTTTTATCCATTTAAAATTAAATATAAAACATTAAAACATCAAAGTTTCATTTCGTTAATAGACAAAACATTTGATTGACACAAGTTAAGCAAACTGGCAATTAATAAACAAAAAAAAATATAGAAACTATTTATAACCAACACCCTGATTGCGTGGTGCGGGTTGTTCTAAAGAGACACCGTGGCCCCTGGCACACAGGCAACTGAGGGAACACGGGTTGGTTTTAGTCAGTAAAAGTCTGATACGCCCTCCGAGAAGTTCGCTCCGAGAAGTGATACCCCGCAATAAAAAAGTCCTAATTGCGTAATAAACTATTAATAAGAATCTGAATCATTTTGAAGGTAATCCATTACTAATCCATTGCTGCATATGTTCGAAAAAATTGTTTGCTTGGCAACGTAAACAACGCCATGAATGTTGCGGAACTGTCTAAATGAAACCAACTCCTAGATAGTGTATTACGCATTTACACCTTAGTTTCTAGACTATCTGAAATATTCACCAATTTCACGTTAACTTACTCAAATGAAGATCTACAGTATGCAAAAGAACAAATCGAAAAGCACGGGTAAATAACGAGGCACTTCTTGCGTAACAAATAACTATTAATTCACACTTTCAAACAAATTAACCCGGTCTAACTAATACTTTGTCAACACTGTCAATGAATCCCTCATAAAACAAGGTTAATTTGTTTCCGATAACAAAATGACTACTGCAATACTTAATAAGTACAAAGTGCAATGTTATAATAGAAATTCTATTCAATCATTTACATACGCACGTTACAAACAAATCAGCATTAAGGAGGATAATTACTCATAATATCTTGCTGTTTATAACCTAGACAAATTATATAAAGTGTAACTGAAATCTCTTAGGGATTATTGTACTCATTATTAAGAACAATATTGACTATGGGACCATCACAAAAATGAACTGTACCCTTAATTTTGTCTAGTTCATCATCAAGCAACTCAACTATGTTTGGGTTAGCTTCTTGTCTTACCAGATACAGTTGAATAACAGTATTATTTTTACATGGAGCGACTGTTTATCTGACCTCCACAACACAGTAACTGGGCAACACCACGCTTAGTAAGACTGTCGAGTTATTTGAATTCGGACAGCAGATTTTTCTTTTGTGTTTTAAAGTTTCCTATTAAATTACTAGTTACAAGGCCAGAATAAACATGAACCGTCTTATTACAACACGCGATCTAACTTGAGTAGCCAATTTGTTGCATTAGCAACTTTATTTAGATTTGGGCAAATTGTTTTAACGCAAAATTACAAATTACTACCAGACTAAGTTGTCAGTTTTATAAAAATAAATGCATTTCTATACTAGACAGCACCCTAATTGCGTAACTCACGATTCATCATAATCTGTATCGTTTTGAAACGGATTGTTAATCCATTGCTTCATATGTTCGAAAAATGTGTCTGTTCGACAACATAAATAACGCAATGAATATTGTTTAACTGTGAAGACGAAACCAATTATGATCAATCGTGAGTTACGCAATTAGGGTGCTGGTTGTTAATTTAAAAATAAAACTGTCTTGGTGGTTTAATCGCTCAAGATCGGCTAATGAGACACAATTGATTTTCTATTGTAATGGAGCCCCAAGGCTCCGCGCCGATGTCAACCGAAAGTAATTAAACCTGATCTAATAAAGACCTTGTTTTGTAATAAGGTGGGAATGGTTTACACGAAAATGATCGAAAGTTAACTCACCTTAAATATTCTACCGCTTGGTGCACTACCACTGAAGATCAATGTATCTCTGCATGGGCCCTCCTACTGCGACCATACTTTTTATACCAAAAGATAAAAACCTCAGTCAGAGATTTCAAATATAATATTATCTTTTAATTACTATAATCTTTGATAAAAGGTCCGAAAACAACATTTATCTAAAGATGTGGAGGAACGATAATTTTCTAGGTACTTAACTTGATGAACATTATATAATTTTGTAGGTAGAAGAAAGGTCGATAATTGATTTTGTTTAATCATGATTGCAGTGATAAATCCATACGGTTTATACCTATATGATAAGGAATGCAATAATACGAGTGCTGTTACTCGTATATAAAAAAATTACTTGAGAAACAAACCTGCAACAACACGTACTTATATGTCCAATCCTTGAAGATGGATTAAATAACCATTTATGTCCACAAACTGTTATAAACCACTCACTTTTTTTTTCTAATTCAATTTATTAATGTATGATCATCTTATATTACAAATGTGTATTTTTTTCTTTTCTGTTTGTTAATTTTTTATTATTTTATGTGTTGTTGCTCAATTTAACTCTTTTTTTTTTTTGTAAACAGGAGTCAAGGGTTTAAGCTGAAAACCAGCGCTTAGCAACCCGCTAGGGGGACCTAAGCATAATGCTGACGCTTAAACCTTTTGCTTCCGGTAGGTATTATAGTTTTGTATATAAGTGTACCTACTACTACCTACTAGCTGTAATACTGGAAACAATAAACGTTATTCTATTCTATTCTATGAATAACGCAGGAGAAATTAAGGATGTCATGCACCAAGTAAGTATTATATCAATACTCATTGATCTGTATTTCTAGGAATTAATTTAGATTCAAAATTGCAATGGAGTGCCCACATTAGAGCTTTTTCAATTATATTGAGCTTAGATACTTACGCAGCGCAGTACAAAAAATAAGGCGGTTGTCTGATGTAGCCTAGGTCAGTATACTTTGCTTATTTTCACAATATTGTCTGCTGTTCGCTGGTGTTCTGCTGTCCCCGGGATTGGCAGCTGACGTAGATTCAATTTTCATTTTACAAAAGAGGAAAATCCGCGCAATTTATAAAATGGGGCCTCGCGAGTCTGTTACAAACAAACTCAACGAAATTGATATACTAACTCTGCCTTCTCTTTATATGTTGGAAAACATCTTTGCAAAAACTTAGGTCTTTTCAAAAAAAGATGCGATTTCCATAATCTAAATACACGTAACGCTCACGTAGGAGAGCAGTGGTAGCCAAGTGGTAACGGCCGCAACTTACGAGTTGTTGTAGGTCGTGAGTTCGAACCCAGACAGGCGCTTTATTGTGTGTAAATTATTTCATTACCACTGCTCACTGAAGACATGTGACATCTACCAACCCGCACTGGTCCCGCCTGGTGGATTACGGCCCAATCCCTCTCACAGAGAGGAGGCCTGTGTCCCAGCAGTGGGAACATTATATGGGTAAGACCGCGAAAAATTGTACAGTTACATTCATGACATCGTAACACACGTTACGTACATTACTGAATGTTACGTACATGACCATTGTAAAGCTTAGCTCACATCATTGCAGTATAGAAGTAAAAGTCCAAGTTTATTCATTAAATTGTATTGTAAAGTTATACAAAAATTTATAGGAACAGAAATTAGAAACAAAAAATAAATAAAGTGTGATTAAAACAATCTTACAGAAATAATGTAAGTTATGCAAAACGTTAATCAAAACCTCCAACCAAACCAAGTACCTACTATGCGTTTTAATTGAAAAAATACTCGCGACGTCACAATTTTCATAGTTTTTTACCATTATCAATGTTTGAATGACAACAATTGACAGCTATCTTCTTATTTAAACCGCATAGTAGGCACTAGGTACCAATCAAAACAAATCAATCAGTCTTAAATCTTTTTTTTATAAATTATTTGATTTTCATTTATTATGAACCAGTTTTATTTTCATTTACACTTTAATAAGCTATACCTCATTTATAGCGTCTAACAAGAGAAACAAAATGATAAATAAACAAATCTTGACTGCGTATAATTTAAATATTAATGAATAATGCACTAGTCATCACGAGTGTATTCTCAGCTTAACATTCGGTCCGTTACACATTTTGTTACATACTGTTACATTCATGACAAAAAACGCGTGGGACAGAAACTAAAACTAAAATTTAACTTAAATTGCGGACAGCCTAAGACTGCGAAGTAGTTTAATTCTTTTGTGTAATAGTAAACCAACATACACTCGTACAACAGTACGACAGAATAATTATAAATAATTACTTTGTAATCAAACACTATAAACACAACTTTTTTTGGCCACAAATCCGTTGCCGACACAGAACACCATTTCACTCGAAAAATAATGACAGTTTCTATTTTTTCAATGTTGGCATCGTGTTCAATGTTGTTTGCACGCAAGAAAATACTAGAAGTGGCCGGATCATTGTTATAGTCTGGCATTAATTGATGTTACTTTCATGACGTTACACACACAGTAAAATTTAGGACACGTTTAAAAAAAAAATGGTTTCGTTATTTAGAGAAAGCTTTACATTAAAACGGTGGTTAAGTATAGCAAAACTTCAACATAACTTAAAAATACGGGATAGCCATTCCATTTCGCAAGCAATGGTAGTTTTTGTTACAAGGGTGGTAGTTGGACAAATATTTTTTGTATGGAAGTGAAAGAAGTACCAATGAAAAAATTAAAAAAAAGGCAAATTGTTTAAGATAGCTTAACTTTTGTGGAATTATCTCAAACACCACAAGCATATCATTCAGTACAATATACAAATTATCCCATTCATCAAATAACCTTGATGTTACAAAATAAATAAAATGCGGACAATGCAACATTAACAAATGTACAATTATTCGCGGTTTTACCCATATGCTGGTGATGATGATGAATTACACGTAATAAAGATGAAATTGTGATTCCAAAATTTAGATTAACTAAAACCAGCAAGTCATCTATTTAAATAAAAAGAAAAGTCATGACTGACTGATTGAGTGACTCATTAACGCCCAGCCCAAACCCTTGGACCTAGAAAGCTGAAATTTTGCACAGAGGTTCCCTTTATAATATAGACAAGGAATAAGGAAGGATTTTTCGAAATTCAACCCTCAAGGGAATTAAATAGGGGATGAAAGTTTCGCGCGGGCGAAACCGCTGGCAAAAGCTAGTTTTTAATAAACGAAAAAAGAAGTTGCCAAAGACATTTACAGAACTTAGTGATGGAAAGTTTAAAACTCACATCAAACGGGTCCTTATCAAAAATACATGTTAATACTACGTTGAAGACAGGGAAATTTCCTTCCTATTTATTAGTGACTAGCTGTGCCCGCGACTTCGTTCGCGTGCATGTCGGAATACAATAATGTGTCGCTTTGACGGTGTAGGTACCACTCCTCCGATCTTCCGATCTATCCTGGTAGGAATCTACCACAGCTTTCGAATGCAGTCCAGAGCCTAGAGACAAAACACATTACTCTTGGCGTTTACGCTAAACGGTACGCCAAAATGTATGGGAATGACATTACCTGCGGAAAGGACACGGTAATGTCATTCCCATATATTCTGGCGTAGAGTTTAGCGTGAACGTTAACAGAAAGGTGTTTTGTCTAGGCCTGCAGGCGTCTTTAGGGGTTATAATGATATTGCGACGAAGTCTCACTCAGATTTTTAAGAATAAATATAGACCAAAGCGCCTGGTCGAGGCTCATTTTATAATAAATGTGCACCTGCCGTAGGTACAGTAAAAGCTCTTTATTCGCGAGGTATACGTTCCGTAAAATACCTACCGCGAATACAGAAACCGTGACTATGGAATGGTAATTTATATGGGATTATAGGGGATACGTTCCTAAGTGACAAAAAAAAAACAATTTAATTGAAGTTTTTGACCATATTGATTAATTGTATGAGCGTGATATGGATGCAAGCGACTCTCCACATTTCTATGCGTTAAACAGATTTTTTCGCGTCGAAAATCGTTTTTAGTAAAAAAAAAAATTCAACATTTTGCAATAAATGGAAAGATGAAACAATAGGTAAAACACGCAAAGCGGCTCGTACCAAAGGATGGAATGTCTATTAAGTCGCAGCATTTATAAATGTGGGGGAGGCCTATGTCCAGCAGTGGAAGTCTTTCAGCTGAAATGATGATGATGATGATATATAAATATACTTTATGGTGATGAGGTTGGTTTCATTATGTTTGTTTACATTCTCAAAAAACTTAAAAAAAAAAATACCAACCGACTTCCAAAGAACACTACAAAGTGCAAAATAACTTTAATTTCGGAAGTCGGTGACGTTGGATGTGTATTTTAATTATTTGTCACCGCCTTCCGAAATTAAAGTTATTTTGCACTTTGTAGTGTTTTTTGGAAGTCGGGTGTTATTTTTTTGAAAAAAGTTTTTATTTTACACTTTTTTGTTACCTACCATACACCAATTCGAAATTTCATCATCCTTTGGGTCAAAACAATGCATACTTATTTATGTGATAGCAACATTCGCGGTTGATTTGCTGTAATTTTTTGAAGAGTTCCGTTGTCTGTTTCCGAAACGCATCATCAGATCTATATGCAGGGCCCAATCTAAGGGGGGGCAAGCCGGGCAAATGCTCAGAGCGGCAAAAATGAGCGGCGGCAAAATGTATACTTACAAACATACCTACTCTCATGAATTTTTGTATACTTGTTCAGAAGCCGTAGTAGACTAACGTATGTGAATATTATATAGTTAAAAGAATATCACATAATTATGGTCATACCATCTTTGATGGTGTTAGTGCAAAGGGCGGCGAATGTTATTTTTGCCCGGAGCGGCTAAATAGCTAGATCGGGCCCTTTCTATATGAAATTTCAATGGGACCATTTCGAAGTAAACCCCTTTCGAAAAAAAAAGAATTTTGCAAATCCGTCTATATTCGACGGAGTTATGCCTGAACATACATTAAAAATATAAACATGTCGAATTGATAACCTCCTTCTTTTTGAAGTCGGTTAAAAACACCGACCGCGGCGAAGGCGGCTATTGTAGATGTCAAAGGCCGAACCAATACAGCGGCGATATCATTTGACAATGTACTTTAGGCGTAGTTGTAATAAGGTCTATTTCACTTTTTTATAGTCCATCTGACGACGCGTTTACAAAGGATATTGGGTTGGATACCTATTGGAATCCTTTTTGTTATTTGTTAATATGTATGTACCGATGTACCGATTAGACCCGCAAATAAATAAATCTTTAGCCGCGGATATAGGAATTGGGTCGCATTTTTTTAATCCGCGAATAGTGAAAACGCGAATGAAGGAAGCACGAATACGGAGCTTTTACTGTACTTTCTCAATAAATCGACTGCGCGTCTGGTTGAGTGTGCTGAAGCATTATTCCACGCGGGGGCGGGCGCCTATCTCGGCCCGTACAGGCGCGTGTCTTTTAGCTTTGTTTATCAAACGTTGACCACTGAATAAAACCACAGCAGTGGGAATGCTCTGCACGGACTGCGATAGGCCTCGACAGGTAGCAGTGCAGTAACACCTGACGCCACCTGTCAGTTAACGGCCCGTGGGACCATGGCATTATCACGATGAAGAAAGATCACGCTGTAAAGGTGGATACTGACCGGCGTCACGGGTCAAAATGCACCTAATATGTTACCAAGCAAGTATTCGTGCAGTCAGTAGTACCTACGGCAAAACATGCGAGCGAGCAACACTGATTTTAGCACACGGCGTAAAGACATGCTCGCTGCGAATGTTACCATTACCTACGCCCCGTAACGTCGGTCATTATCCACATTAAAAGCGCTGTTGAAAAAAAAACCAAACCAGGCAAAAAAAACTATTTAATTGTATAGCACGGGTTTTCTATGAACATAGTAAGTACGATGTTGTTGCTAAGTAGTGCCATACCGCGCGCGCCCCCACCTCTCTCCCCGCTGCTGACGCAGGCAGCAGGAAGAGAGAGAGCCCGATCCCGAGGATAATGGACGTAACAGAGCGATCCTTCGCGACTCTCAGTTACGATGCCTTTTTATTGTAAATTGTAATCAAAAATGTTTCAGTGTTTCTTTTGTTCAGCCATACATTTATTTGTAGACCAATAAATAATTATATTTAAAGAAGCGACTTTAAAATTGTCAATATTTTACTATTGTGATTTCTATTGTTCCTGTATAGGTAATGTATCCTTTGTTGGAGATGCCAAATGGATAAATAAATACATTTTTAAACTTGTTTTAACTAAGAAAATGCTTCTCTGTAAGCGATGTTGCTCGGAAGAGCATCGACATAACTACAGTTGCCCGTGTGAAAACCTATCTATTTACTCAAATCCAATTTTGGATTTTTTTTCCTGACTTTCACCATCCGACCTCGCTAGAACCCCTCCCCACCTCGAAAACTAACATCACGAAAATTAGCACATAAGTATTTACAACTCTTTACTCCCAAAACTCCCATTATTTGAATCGAGTAATGCTGTAAACACGCATTTAAATTTAACATTATCAAATTTCGCGCGAAATCAAGTTGTTGTCTTTGCATGTTTGCTATTCAAACCTAGATGGCGTTACTGACGCTAGAGATTAAGAATTTCTATGGAGATGTTCATCTAGCCGCTCTAATTTTGCTATATTATGCTAGATGGCGCTACTAAGACTTTTATCACAATTAAAAATGAGATTTCTTCCCCTCTATTTGTATTAATTTGATTGATAAAACTAATAAATATTTATCTAACATTGCATTCTAGGTATATGACTCAGAACACCACGTCAGTTAATATTATCACAACTTTTTATTTGAAATTCTTTTAGCTTTTTTGATTCGTGGGAATCAACCACCAACGGAAAGCGATTTTAGTAATCAGTATCATTACTTTTTGAAATAACACAGACACAGTAAGTAACTTAAATGAGAATGACGTGTGTTAATATAGTACCGTTTCACGCCAATAGATGTCGCTAAGTGTTTCAACACGTAAATAAATTCTTCTTGAACACTTTAAATTATTTAGATAGGTTGACCGAAGCGATTGCGATGAAACAAAGACTAATATAAACTCTGAGTTATAAACAATATTTGAGTATGAAAGATAACCATATTAGTTTCGTTCTTTTGACGTGATACTTGATCTATTCAACATAGAAACTGAAAAACCGAGCTACAGACAAAAATGTTGATAAGGGTTAAAATGTCATCTGTTGATTATCCCTTACCACCCCAAGCAATTATTTTCGAAATATTTTAAATGTACAGAAAAAGTTCCTTTACAGATTTATTATATGTATAGATATAGATATAGATATAGATTGTCATGGAAATCATGTCACTTGCTTTAAATAGGTTAATTTTATTTATGTACATTATTTTACACACATTGTGAATGTGAGAACGTTGTAGGCCTTACAGACTGTAGATTTGTCGACGATTTTCTATTCTGTATTTTCATTCCTCTAAGTACCGGTACTTATTGACAGGCCTGCACTGTCCTCCCATACCTATTATCACTGTAATTTGAAAACATTGTAAAATACAATTATTTTTAAAAGACACCGTGGAGTTTCTTGCCGGCTTTTTCCATAGGAAGCGACAAATTAGAACCGTGCGTGCACCTAGCTTCTGACGTTTCATTAGACAGTATTTTTATTTCAGTACTCATGCAGATTCATGTGAAATAAAATATTTTGATTTTGGGTTTCTTTTTTTTTTTTGTTCACCATTCTTGCTCTGCATGGTAAGAGTTAGTTCTCATATAGATGAAAAGAGACTTTAATCCTGATTTGAAACAATAGTTGGGGAATAATAGATTAAAAGAAAGAAAATTAATAAATTTGATCCAGCTTATGGTTGAGGAGGTATATTTTTTCATTTACAATTATAATGTTGGTAACTACACAAACGTAAAAATAAAGAATGTTTAGCAAAAAAAAACAACTTGAATATTGCAATGATTTCAAATTATACAAAAAAGGAATTTGCCGCAAAACAAACAATTTAAAATGCTGACATGTGTTTGACATTTGAAGAAGAACTCCTATATTATTGACCCCACGTCACCTAAGCTTCTTATCGCGATGTCTGAAGAGCCGACTGAAAAGAGTAATATGATAATCAATATAAACAACGTCAATAGGCGAGATAGCAACCGCAAACCGCAAACCGATTTAATGTATAATTTGAATGACTCAGTAAATGATTAATGAGTATCACAACAAGCTATCAATGACATGGTAACTACATTAGGGGGCTAATAAAAGACGACGAAAAAGATAAATCGTGACGTAGGGCAGAAATTAAAGGATTATTTGGAAACCGGATATGTCTGAAATTGCTAGCTGATTAAGTCAAAAGTGAAGATTGCACAAATCTTAAATCTTGATTGCTATTTACAAATATACATAAATAGAAGGAAACGATGATTAGCTAAATGATCTATCAATACATACAGACCACTGAACGGATTCGAGAGCAGTGGTGGCCAAGTGGTAACGGCCGCGACTTACGAGTTGTAGGTCGTGAGTTCGAACCCAGACAGGCGCTTTACTTTGTGTAAATTATTTCATCACCACTGCTCTCAAAACGGTGAAGGAAAACATCGTGAGGAAACCGGCATGTCCTAGAACCAAAAATTCGAAGACATGTGACATCTACCAACCCGCACTGGGCCCGCGTGGTGGATTATGGCCCAATCCCTCTCACCGAGAGGAGGCCTGTGTCCCAGCAGTGGGAACATTATAGGCTGATGATGATGACTGAACGGATTGGGCTGAAAGGTACACAGATACTCGTAGTTATTATGACGTAGGCATCAATCAAGAAGGGGTTTTTGGATATTGGATCCTTAAGTGGGTGGGGGAATTTGTTTGTATGAGAAATCTTATTCCTTGATTTAGTATACTTGAAACTTGGCATGGATACATATCTAAGTAAATTATAAAGACTGTCTTTTTTCATTTTTCAAAACTACTCCTTAAAAGGCGCTTGGGGGGTGTTAAAATTTGTATGGAAGGATTTGTCCAATTAACTTGAAACTTAGTACTTAGAAAAACGTATATCAGAAGGGGAAATGGCGTTAAATTTTTTTGAAAGGACCAATTTTACCGATCAACTTACTAATTGATATAAATAATCTTTAGTTTAAGTTATGAAAACATATCGAACAATAATTCAAAACTCCAATGCGGGAATGAAATGTTCAGAGATGAAACGCACGTGACTAAAAAAAAAAAAGAGTGATAAATATAAATGTAATTAAATGGATGGTAGAGAAGGAGAAAACCAAAGAAAAGATGGATGGAGTGTGTAAGAGATGATATTAATGCAAAGAAAGTGAATGATAATGTGTTTGATTCCTTAACATACCTCAGCTCCAACATGTATGGCAAGATACAATTCTTCTCCAACTCCAGATAACGTTATTAGTGCTTGTCCTGTATTTGATACTGTCACAGTCTTCCCTGTGCACGCACTCTCTAGCACCTCTCCTGATCTAACGTCACAGTAGGTTCCAGCTGGGAGTCCAGTCTGTAATTTTTATTTCATAAATTACGTATTGATCCGACGGACCTTTTCTATATAAATAAAAAGAAAAGTCCTGACTGACTGACTGACTCATCAACGGTCAGCCCAAAACCTTAGACCCAGAAAGCTGAAATTTTGCACAGAGGTTCCCTTTATAATGTAGACAAGGAATAAGGAAAGACTTTTAGAAATTCAACCCTTAAGGGAGTTAAATAGGGGATGAAGGTTAGGCGCGGGCGAAGCCGCTGGCAAAAGCTAGTCCTAAATAAAACCAAATCAGTGCAGCTATTAAGTGATGCAAAAAAATAAGAAAATATAGATAAGTGCATTTCTTATTTCCAACCCGCACTGGGCCCGCGTGTTGGATTACGGCCCAATCCCTCACAGTGAGGAGGCCTGTGTACCAGCAGTGGGAACATTATAGGCTGATGATGATGATGATTTCTTATTTCTAGAAATAGTTACCTATCAGTTGGAATTTTATAACTTAATTTTATTTGATACTATCGAACTGAATCGGCGTCGCACGGCTACCATTTACGTGTAAAGATGGTATTCTTTTCACGACACGTTATAACTTCTGAGTCTTAACCTTACAAAAAGTACTATACTGTGCTTGCATATTCTTCAAGATAGTATTAATAAATAAATAAAAACCATTTATTTCAGATTAAAATCCACAATTACACAATGTTAATCCATACACACACATTTGAAAACTAATTCACATCAAAACAAAATGATTTAATGAAAATAAGTTAATTAGTACTTCTTTTTGTAGGTATATATTTACGTAATTATATCGCCTATGTCCATTTGGAATAATGTACCTTTCAAATGGTGAAAGAAGAGCAATGGTTCCGGAGATTGTCCTCCACAAATACGCAAGCTCCTAAAACCGCTCTATTTCTTTATAATATTAGTACAGACAACGTCTTTAAGTGTCTGTCTAGGTTTGTGTAGACACTCTCATCGTCTTTTATCTATTCTTAAAGTACGTACATACCTGTATCATGCTGTTAATCGCACTACCTTCTGTATTGAATACAATGAATCCTTTATTTCCCAAACTGAACGCAATTTGGTTGTTGCCATTGTCCCACCAGTTTTCAATTACAGTATTATGAACTTGATTTCTAAATCCGACCATTTTGTAGACGGTTCTCCAGCGATGCTCACATACCCAGCCACTTTCAGTTGTGCACTGTCCTAACTAAAAGGTAATTTAACGATAAAGTATCAGTTTTAACTTTGTTCATTTTCTAGCATTTTTGAACAAAATAATTTCAGACTTACCTCATCAAAAACTGGACCCTGAATATTTCCACTGGTATCTGCGGGTGGACCTTCATCAATACTAGTAAAATAAAAACTGCTTGTAATCCGAGCTTGTCCATATGGATGTGCTAGAAGGAATGCTATAGCTGCCTGTACAAAATAGAACAATATTATTTTTAACATCTCTTCTTTACCTCTAAACCCATTGACATACGGTTGTATGTCAATGGGTTTAGATTAATATTGTTACCATGAACTGAGAGTTACATGTTTCTGAAACCCTGCGTTGAAAAACGTCTTCGGTTATTTAAAAAAAAAAAAATGGTCTACTATACATTTTGACAGCGTTAGTATTGTACGTTTTTTTTTTAAACTGCTGGTGTTTAATTTTAGAACCGACTAACAATTTCTACGCTTCGGGCCTAATCGCTGAATTCATCGTTTCGCGTCGATGCCACCCTATACCTATAATCTTGGGTTTTGCTATATAAAAATCTAGCAGATGACGTTTATTCTAACCATGCTTGAAAACATACGTTTTTGTTATTTCGATAAAACTATCTATACTTATAATTTTTACAATCTGATTGCTGATTGATATTGAAAAGATTGCATTTACCTGATAGAGTGTAGGATTTTTATACGACAATATACCAGTAGTAACACGTTGCGTGTCATGATTGTCAACGAACACCACAGCGTTTTCACTCGGCATCATATCCAATCCTGTAGTACCATATGAGCTTAAATTTCTTAAAGGCTTTTGACCAGTGAAGAATTGATATAATTCTGACCCAGCCTGGAAAATAATTTATATATTTTTGACATCATTAATTCTGAATAAATAAGGTACCAGATTCCTCTATTTTATTGCTAAAAATTACTTTGAGATAGCTTTTGGCAATTTTTTCAAAGCGTTTCGTTGAAAGCCCAGTCATGCCACCATAGTAGAGGGAGGCGGCGCACGTGAGAGAGAGGCAGTATATGCGCCCTCATGGGCCTAGCTACCGCAGGAGACGCCCTGGGCGTCGGGAATCCCCGGCTGATTCCCGGCCACCGTAGGCGTGGGCTTGCGGACGGCGAGTAATGGGTAGCTTGCTGTCCGGTAACGACCAAGCCCAGGCCGACGCCGTGTTCTTTTCACGCGAGCCTCAAAGAGATGTCAGGACCAACTGGTGGGGTCCGCAAGGATCGATGCCTGCCAGGGCAGCGGGTTGTTCGAAAGAGATACCGTGGCTCCTGGCACACAGGCAACTGAGGGAACACGGGTGGGTCCTAGTCATTAAAAGTCTGACACGCCCTAGCTCCACCCAGAGCGGGAGAAGTTATTTGATGATTTCCCACCCTCAAAAAAAATGCCACCATAGTTTATGAAAACCAATTTATCCATGATTCTTCAATAAACAAAAAATACTGCAGGGTCATGAAAATCCTTTCACAAGATTCAGTACTCAATTCTCGAAATTGGCATAAAGTTAAAATGCTCGGAAACTATCCTGCGAGGCAAAAATATTATTATTACGTAACCTGAATCAGCAAAAATATTAACAACTAGTTTCTCCCCGTGACTTCGTCCGCGTGGAAATCAACGATCATCATCATCGTCGTCTGCCTAGCCTTTTCCCAACCATGTTTGTGTCATCCAGTCTACCCGGATGCAGCTGAAAACCAGTATTTTACATGGAACGACTGCCTATATGACCTCCATAACCCAGTTACTGGGTAATTAGTAAGACAGTAAAGACCCTTTAGTTAGACAAGTTGTCAGAGTTTCGGGCTTCTGACGACCTGTAATGACTGCCAAAGATCTTCGAATGGCATTTTCCAGCTGCCAATGGCTTAGCGTCCTTGCTGAGGCACGGAGGGGCTTGGTATTATACAGATTTGGTAATCATGGAGACCTACCATAAAATGAGTAACTTTTTTTTATTTATGAACTATCACACAATTCTCTAAATAATATTAATTCATATTAGATGATGTGGGCGTTGCGATATTTCACGGATTGAGGCCTAATCGATGATTAGGATCAACATTGCTATAGAAACAGATGTAGGCCCCGTGCTTATGAAAGGCAACGATGACCTAATTACTTACAGTAAATTCCGTAATGTCTCCCATATAGTTATAGTCATTAAAAGTGACTACACCCCCCTTCGAAACTTCCTGGTAAATGTAAGGTCTAGAGTTCCTTTGGAATCCATGATTTGTGTTCAAGTTATTAAGGTACTTGTAAATTTCATTTAGATCTTCTGGCCACATGTGCTTTGCAGCATCGACTCTGAATGGAAAATGTTTAAGTTAGAATTTTCCGCCCCTTTTACGCAATAGCTTGACGTTCTTTGGAAAGCAATTCTAATGTTAGACGAATGCACAACAAATTTAATCTTACCTGAAACCAGCTACACCAAGATCAATAAGTTTATTGAGGTATTCGATAATCTTTTGACGAACGTATGGCATTGTTTGATTTAAGTCCTGCAGTCCACCCAACTGACAGACTCGAAGCTAATTCAAAAGAAAAATGAAAATTCATGAGCTTATGTGAGTCAGGATCATCTTCATTACCATTTCAGCCAGAAGACGTCCACTGCTGAACATAGGCCTCCCCCAATTTGGGGGGGCTTGCCATAATCGCCACGCTTGGCAAGCGGGTTGGCGATCGCATTGTGGTGGTAAAATGCATAGAGAACGCTGCTGCCCATTCTCTAGTAAGTCCCTTAGTCGCCTTCTACGACACGCACGGGAAGATATGGGATGATGCTATTCTTTACGTCCGGCACCACACGGTACCGGTGAGTCAGGAATTCAGGATACAATGATTGAAACAAATGATTGGTTAAAAATAGAATACTAAAAAACAGAAACATTACGAGACAAAAACGAACCTCAGTGGCATTTTCATAGTTCTCAACCTGACACACCGGAAAATGAAAATGCTCTTCTGTATATGGAACCGCCGGATAAGTATAAGTCTGAGGGAAGGCAGTACTTCCAGCAGTCCCCACTACTGCACTAGTTGTGTCCTGGGGTATTGTCATATGGTTGAATACGACGTCCACGTAAATTCTGCGAAAGAATATAATATCTATATAATATAATAGATATCTTTATTGGAACAAAAACACATTTTACACATTGATTTCGTACGTAAATAGCTGCATTAGTTACAAAACTGTGTCGCAGCTATTAACGCCCACCTCCAAGAGGGTGACTACAGCGTTCCAGATTCCAGATATGAAATACAGTATTAAAATTTAAAATTGTAAAAAAAAGAAAGTAAAGTAGTAAAAAATAAAATAGTAACACATTTGAAAAAAAGTTTAAAAATGCTACGTGTTGTGCATGTGGGAGTGTTGTATGAGGAGTGTAGTGCGTGTCTGTGGGGTGTAAGTGTAGAGTGTACTTGTGGAACCTCCCCACGAGCACACTCTACGCTACGTGTATTTGATGTGCATGTCTACGGAAGAAAGGGTTTGGACAAAATTTATGACTTTAGGGTTTGACAAAATTCTCCAATTCTTCGTATGTGAGAGAATGAAGCCATTGGTCAATCATTCTTTTGAAATCCCGGAGAGTACATGGATAAATAGTAAGTACTTTATTTATTTTAATGTAAAGCACGCGACTGCAGAAAAAAGAACTGCCGGCGGACAACTTCCAATTTAACTCCTGAAGGCCAATTCTCGTAATTAAAACCGTTCAAAATCTAGTCGCAGTGTCATCTCAGCGACAACCAAATGTCAAAAATGTATGAAAAATCGAGGCATTTTTGACAGATTGACACTGAGATCAGACTGTGAACGTTCTTAAAATTAGTAGAATTGCCCCTCTGATGTCAGGCGGACTCTGTTAGTTAGGTACCTAGGTGTTTTTCTTATAAACTCAGGGTCAAAAGACAAGTTTGAATGCTTCCGCAAGACTGTACTTAGCACGAAAGAGTGCCTTGCTGTAGGTAGGTTCCTGAGCTTACACAGAGTGGATTGGATTTTTCAAACTCGTTTCTCGGTCACAATGTCTCGGCAAAGTTTTTTGCCTTTATTTACAATCTTACAAAACATGGTTATAAACTATAACTTAAATACACCCGGGCGCTTCTTCCCGCCTTATCCGAAATAGGAACCTCCCGAAACATCCGTGTCCGGTGAGGACCTGCGTCAGGCGGAAGGTAAGACGCCGTGGCGCCTCTCAATACACTCCTCAAAGATGGGACTTACCGCCGCAATCGTGGCGTGCCCAATACAGAGTGGGTTGACCCGCAATAAATTTAGATAAAGGGCAGGAGGATAATGAAGATCCATCGTAAAGAGAACACACTTAGCAAATACAGGGTAGCACTGACATCGACGCACAATCGGTTACCATAATTTTCAAAACTTGTGCAACCAACGAGTGAAAATTATACGTCAGTTATTTTTTTTAAATCTGGTGTTTTCCATAAAAATTACCAAACGTGGTGAAATGTATGGATCAGCTCATTTCTTTTTTACTGCTGAAAAATTCTAATCGTGTACTGACTCCATAGTAACCTACAGGTTGCGCGTTGATATCCCATCCACCCGGTATATTGGTATTTAAATGATAATTTTTTAAACGATTATTCCTAAAGTCGTAGACGATGACGGTCCTATAATTTAAATAATTTAATAATAATAATTTATTAATTTAATAGAAACGTATACAAAAAGAGTACATTTAGCCTACAGTAATACATTTCCCATACAATTATAGCGCCTAAAAATAAACTATTTCTAAAATATTTTTATTACAAGAGCAAGTGACAATGTTTCGGAATTAGATATTTAGGTAGAAACCCGCCCGATCTAGGTTTATTTAAACCTGTGTTTCGGGCCATCACTTTACATTTTAATTAAATTAGGACATTAACATTTAAAATTAAATTGATATAAAAATAATCTATTAACAACTATGAGAAAGTAACATTAATAACTACAACTAAGCAATGTAAATACTACCGAAGTAAATACTTACGAGGGAATAATTAATTATCGTCATGACATAATTTCTAGAAGTTTTTCATTATAATGAAACTATAAAACTATAACATTGAAATGAGAAAAACATTTACCTTACGCCAACTTTGTTGCACCTAGTTGTCATGTCCAAGAAGGCCGCTTCGTCTCCTGACCGGGTGGTCAATTTGTACGACATGACTTGGTAGCGCTCATACCAAGGTCTTATATTGCCTTCTAAGTTTAAAACCAAATTTTCTGATGCCGGTGAAGTCTGTTGGTTAATAAATGGTTCATCATCATCATCATCATATCAGCCGAAAGACGTCCACTGCTGGACATAAGCCTCCCCCAAAACGGGGGGATTTGCCATAATCGCCACGCTTGGCAGGCGGGTTGGCGATCGCAGTATGGTGGTAAAATGCATATAGAACGCTGCTGCCCATTCTCTAGTAAGTCCCTTAGTCGCCTTCTACGACATCCACGGGAAGAAAAGGGATGGTGCTATTCTTTTACGCCCGGCACCACACGGGACAAAAACGGGGGAATAAATGGTTATTTAAAATAAAATAAACATGATCATAGAAACCTAAAGATAATTTTTAAAGACCTTTTGGTGAGAAACGGAAAGAGAAGAAAGAAAGAAGCCTTCGTTTCTTGGTGAGATCGAGACGGCAAGATTGACTACAGTCCTGCCATCAAGGAAATGCGTCAGTTTCATACAAATGAATGCGTGTTTTGCGAATTTGATCCATATTCATTACTAGAACTGTCTATTTTATTGTGTGCTTTTAACTGGATTCAACTACATAGTCAAATGTATTCATATTTATGCTCAAAGCAAGATCTAGACCCACTTGATAGATGTCGTTCTGTAATACCATTTCGGCCTCAGTATTGTTTTGCATCATATTCATATTATGCGATGCAATTGAACATGAACCTTATACTTATTAATGTTATAAAGATGAAAATCTATCAAATAATTTTGACAGATTGGGGTAGCTTGATATGCTGGCGTCTTTACCTACGGTGCAACCAGCGGGGTTAACAGTTGGAATGGGTTTTATTTTGACAGTTCAATAACATTCATTGCGTTATTTACGTTGCTGACCAGATAACTTTTAGGAACATATGAAGAAATGGATTAGCAATAAATAGCCTTCAAAATAATTCAATTCCAGACTGATCGTGTGTTACGCAATTAGGGAACAGGCTGGTACAGTGAGAGCTCTAAGTTGACGCTTACCTGCACCGCTCCATACTTCTTAGGCCCAAGAAACCGCTCACATTCGTCAGCAATATCTGCCCATTTCCATTCAAACATTTGGACGATGACGGAACGGTCGGACCATTGATTGGTCTTTATGTAAGCATCACAGGAAAATGCCGCGCCAAATAATGAGCAGAAAGAAAGCCACACAAGAAGAGACATTGTCTGAAAATATTTTTTTTCAGATTGATAAAGATTATACCTATTGCCAGCAGGCTTAGCACGAGCACCGTTTTGTCGATGGTGGAGTAGACAAAAATTATGTTTGCTGTATTTACCATGGCGACCACAAAGTCAAATTTTCTTTACTACCTCAGAGAGATTTTGACAGTTTGGGATAGAAAACTTTCTTCTAAAATAGTCTACATAAAAAAGAACCTAGAAAAAGATCGTTTGAAGTGAAAGACAAAATGACAGATTATAGAAGGATTTCTACGATGCGATATCAAAAATGGAGAAACGAAATGTCGCTTTGTATAGAAAGAGCTGTCTATTCTTCGTAGAAATAGAAAGCTTCATGCTAAGCCTGCAGGGAGTAAGTTAAGATTAAGATGACGCCTAACATACCTAAGTGTCGAAGAAAAAGAACTTAAGATTAAGATGACGCCTAACATACCTAAGTGTCGAAGAAAAAGAACTTAAGATTAAGATGACGCCTAACATACCTAAGTGTCGAAGAAAAAGAACTTAAGATTAAGATGACGCCTAACATACCTAAGTGTCGAAGAAAAAGAACTTAAGATTACGATGACGCCTAACATACCTAAGTGTCGAAGAAAAAGAAGTAAACATAACTAGGTACCTACTTTAAAAACGCAGAAACGTCACTAACTACCTAAAAGCTGGAAGCAGTTAACTGATGTACAATTTAAAAAGAAAGTTATTAATTTTCTAGCAGATAAAGCTTATTATAAACCTGAATGAGTTTTTAGATGAGAGATTATGAATATGTTTCACCAATTTATTATGTTTAATCATTTTTTTATTATTATGAATTTTATTAATAGTTTGACTAGGAGTGACATAAATTTTATTATTGTATTAGCTAATATTTGCATGCCATTGTTTAAGGCAAACGTGATGATCTATTTTATGTTTATTATTAACATCTCTTGCATGCTGACAATTTGTGTTGTATGTCTTGTACTCATGTTTGGGCAAATAAATGAATATCTTATCTTATCTTATATAAAAACACTAAGGATCGATCCTGCTTTATGCTGGATATTCAAGTAAAAGTGTGTTAGAGGCGTCATTTAGCTATTCATGATATATTTAAAATAAATTATTTGAAATTATGTAGGTACCTGAATATTTACTTACATTCCTATTGTGTCAACACAACTTTTCTGCAGGAAAACTCAAACACAACAATGCTCTTTAAAACTCAAAACACTTTAACATAATGGCAAACCTCTTAACTAATTTGAAAATATAATACTTTAGACGTCAGAGCTCAGGAGTACGTACATATAGTTAGCAAAACAGTTGGGTATAGTCAGTGACGTATTAAAAATTTATAAAATTTGGTTCATACTGTATCTATAACACACAAATGTTATAGATACAGCTCCCTTTACGTACATTTATGGTACTGGTACCAAAATTTATACATTTTCATTTTCATGCAAAACAATTTGTTTACTGACGACACCAGTGTGTCAATGATAATTAAAATACAAATTAAGTACCTTCCCTATCTGTCTGTGAAAACAGCTGGTGGGGTCCGCAAGGGCCGATGCCTGCCAGGAGTGTGGGTTGTTCGAAAGAGATACCATGGCCCCTGACACACAGGCTACTGAAGGAATACGGGTGGGTTTTAATCAGGGAAAGTCTGACATGCTCCACCCAGAGCGGGAGAAGTTACTGGATGATTTCCAACCCTCAAAAAAAAATATATCGGTAAGTTGTCTTGCGCAAACCGGCGAAGGTAGGAACGAAGTCACGGTAAACAGCTGGTCACAAATAAAAGTAGGTGTAGCTATTAACCAGCGTTTATTCTTATTTATTATATGAGTAAGTGGATACCTAACGTTTTGCACAATTCTCATACAAACAAGCAGCAATTCATCACACTCCAAGGCAGAAGGGATCAATATAGAAGTGGGTACTGCAGATAAGTGGCAGGAAAAATGTCAGGGCGCCAATAATAATTATCGATAAAAGCACTCTTTACAGTCTTAAGAAAAGTGCTCATGTATTACCCTATCACTTCAAGCATCTACTACTGCAATAATAGGTAGGTAACTAAGTGATAACATTGTGTTGTAAATTAATCCACTATATCTAGAAAGGTCGATGAAAAATCAAGTTTAATAAGATTTACCCTTATGTTACCTCATAATCCTATGATGTCCCCAATCCTGGGACACAACCTTCTCTCTGTGCGAGGGATTGGGCCGTAATCCACCATGCAGGCCCAGTGCGGGTTGGTAGATGTCACATGTCTTCGAATTTTGATTCTAGGACATGCCGGTATCGTCACGATGTTTTTCTTCATCGTTTTTGAGAGCAGTGGTAGTGAAATAATTGTCACAAAGTTAAGTGCCTTTCGAGGTTCGAACCTACTCGTTAGTTGCGGCCCTTACCCCTTGGCCAGCACTGGTTCACTGCTGTATACTATGTATCTATCTTGAAACTGGCAGATCCCTAACACTGGTCATCTTAGGGTACTGACCTCACTGAAGGCAGTCACTTTTTTAATATGCTAGGTTACCTATTGAATGGCAATCAAGCAGACGGCTAGTTGAATGGTTATTGGTTACTTCCGCCTATGGATATCCCTAATAGGTAACAAAGGAATCGCTGGTGCATTCCCGAAGACCAGACTGAAATTCTAATTTTTCGCCTGTAATGACACCAAGGCCCAACCGTCCCAACCACAACAGCAACACTGCTTGGCGGCACAAATAGGTTGGTATGGTTATTTAAGGTGGCACCCAGCAGGTAAGTAGCGGATCACTACGTATTGTAGAGATTATAGCCTGTATAGTGCTTAAATATAACCTTTATGTAAACCTATGTTGAAATGTAGATGGCTGAATCAGACAAACATTATTTAGAAAAAATAATATTAGACAAGCGAAGCTGAAAAAGATAAATAATATAACACGTAGAACGTTTTCGACGAATAAATTATTGAACTAGGACCAACTGTTACTATGAGAGTGTAAACCGCTCACAGTAGGCACTGTGGACTACGATTGTTAGGTACAAACAATTGAATTCCACATCGATCGAGGTCGAATAGAAACAGTCGACAGCGTTAGCGTTGACCTCGCAAAGATTTCATTGAGGTGTTATTGCAGACAAGAGATGAGACATCATTCCTGGCTGTATTTAGGTCAAAATTTCATACAATTTGGAATTATTAGAATGAAGAAGATAAAGAACAGTCGACGTCTATGTCGATCGATGAATTTCTTGCTAGTCAGATAAGTGGAAGCGGGTAGAACGCCCAGGATTCGGTGAACGTAGGTAAAGTGCGCAAGGATCTTTTGGTACCTAAATAACATTGATAGGCTGCCGTTGTTGCTAAGCATTTGTGAAATTATCATGAAATAAAAAAACAAGATGGCGGCATTCATTCAGCTTTGACCACGCGCCGTCAGATCTTTGTATCGTTGTAGGTACAGTCGAGTTCATTAATATATTGGCCCTTTCAGGCTTCAAAAATATATGAAAGTCAAAAAGTTTATAATATTGTGACAACTACATGTATCATTAAATTGTAGTCAAGATTTAGATTAATTAATGTGTAATTTTTCATGTTATTTGCCTAATGCACAGCATTATATTATTGAACCATTCACACGAGGACATTTTTGATCTATAGGTGCTATTGAATTTATTGAGCTATCCAACGCTCACAATATTTTGAATCGTTGACAGTGTCAATATATTAATGAACTCGACTGTACATGCGACGCCACGCGGGGACAGTTTTGGGGTATATTTTATAGATCGACAGGATAAGTTTTTAACCAGTGTGCAAACTGTAACCATGAATTCAGTATATACCTAATCCTAGACAGAAATTTTTCGTCGGTTGTACAAAAAAATATCCTCTGTTTCATAGAAAAGTGCAAATACCTACGCGGTGAAAATGTATGGATCAGCAGATTTTTTTTCGTATAACTAACGACAAATTTCTGCACTGGGGGTCTAGGATGATAATTATGATGAATTCATGGTTACAGTTTGCGCACTGGTTAGAAATGTATCCTGTAAATAGTATAATAGGTGTGTATAACATCGTCTTGGGATACTGTAAGATGTTATACTTATTGGCCTGAATAAATAAATAAATAGTAGATAATGATTGGTAGGTATAACACCCACGATGAAGAACAAAATTTTAATAACTATATCTACGTGCAGAATCTGGACAGATTTTATCAGATAAAAACTTAACGTGAAGATAAGATTTGTCGATAGGTACGTTTATTATTATGATTATTATCTAAAAGGTCCGCAAGTTGATAGGCATCTATTTATGCCAATAGTAGATAGACTGAATGTTTTACTGTCGTAACTTTTTTTGTATCCTTAGATACTTGTCTATTCGCTTCTATGTACAGAAAAATATGATGTTGTTATGGTGGGTAGGTATAACGGGCTGGTGTACACACCTTGGAGTTTCTTGCCCGTTCTTGTCCATACAGATGTACGTTGTGGCATGGGGAACTAGCTTCAACCTTCCGCTTAACTGATCGACTTTTTTACAGTTCAAAAGTGCCTGTAAATGGTTTAATTGAAATAAATGCTTTTGAGTTTGAATTTGTCACCTCCACGTCTATATAAGACGGGTGTTTACAATACGCTTAACGATGCCAGGTTTTTTTTTTGATGGTAGGAAATCTTTAAATAACTTCTTCCGCTCCGAATCGAGCAGGAGGGGCGTGTCAGACTTTTACTGACTAAAACCCACCCGTGTTCCTTCAGTTGCCTGTATGCCAGGGGCCACGGTATCTCTTTCGAACAATCCGCACTCCTGGCAGGCATCGGTCCTTGCGGACCCCACGAGTTAATGCTGACATCTATTTAAGGCGCGCGTGGAACACACGCACTGTCGCACCGGGCTTGGGCCTTACCGGACAGCGAGCTACTCATTACTCGACGTCTGCATGCCCGCGCCTACGGTCGCCGGGAATCAGCCTGGGATTCCCGACGCCCAGGGTCGATACCTGCCAGGGGTGCGAGTAGTTCGAAAGTGATACCGTGGCCCCTGGCACACAGACAACTGAGGGAACACGGGTGGGTTTTAGTCAGTAAAATTCTGACACGCCCTCCTGCTCCGTCCAGAGCGGGAGAAGTTATTTAATGATTTCCCGCCCTCAAAACAAAAAAAATACCCTGAAAACGACACCCACGATAGAAAATTAAAAAAAATTCTTGGCAGCCATCTTGGATTTTCATTTTAACCCCACCATCGGCTTTAGCACCCCCAAAAACCCTGGAAATAACACCCAAGATATCAAATTCGAAAATATAGGTAAAACTAAAACAATTGTGCTGTCAAAAAACTACGATGAACCTGATAGAACCCGATAGAATACAGGCGTGATGTCATGAATAAATTTTATTTCTGCAACTGTCCGTTCGCGCAAGTGGATTCGCGCAAGTGTATTTCGCGCTTATGTCCGTCGCGCAAAAGTCCAGTCGCGCAAACGTCCATTCGCGGAAATGTCTTGTCGCGCATGTGTCCCTTCGCGCAAAAGTCCGTTCGCACAAACGTTCATGCGCGGAAATAACTTTTCGCGCATGTGGGTTCGCGCAAGTGTCCTGATACCCCACAACCCAGTTACTGGGTAACACCGCTTGGTAAGAATAGTTGCTAGATATCATCCATCCAGCAGGAAATAAATATAGCTACAATTGTATTGTATATGTAATATGTACGATACATAGATACGGTACAAAAAAAAAAGTAAATTGATGACAAAAACTTAGGTAAATAGGTACAAGCAATAAAGGTTTTACAAAATAAAACAATTTACTGCAATTCAGTGAAACTAGGTATTATATTAAAAGAAAATTAAATTGTTACGGAAGAATATTATACTGGAAACATTTACATGGTTTTTCTACATCAGAAGGAGACTCCACTAATAGGTACAGAGGCCAGCACATCAAGCTAACCCAATCTGTCAATTTTTTTTGATAGTTTTGATAACTTTATCACAAAGGAATAAGGTTTACCTATGTCCAATTGGGAAAATTTGACAGTTTGGGATAGCTTGACCTGATGGCGACTGTACTATACAAACACAAACCGAAACTTTCTTATCGCGTAGACTGAAGAGATGACTGAAAAGAATAAAAATAAAAATATTACAAAACTTAACATCAAACCTATATTCCTCGAAGGGTAAGGCAAAGGTATGCATTCACAGTGCCAGGGACATCGACGACGCGCAGCTTGTTGGGCCGCCTGCATTAAAATGTATGACAATTTCGAGGTTTTGTGACCAATGTATATTCCAAATAAGGTAGGTATATTTTAACACATCAAAGAGGAGATGATTGATATGTTAAAATATACCTTATTTGGAATACATAGGTCACAAAAACTCGAAATTGTCGAGGTTGTGGGTTGGATTAGTTTTGCTTATATCTGTCCAATTGTTGTTCTATACATTTAGACCATGCAGGAACCGAGTTTTTTATGGAACAGCAGTTTTTTTTTTAGAACCGACGATACATTTCTACGTTACGGAGTCTAAGATTCTAATCGCTAACAGTTAGCGCATCGATGTCTCAGCCACCCTGTAGTATTTATAAAACAAAATTAATATAAAAGATTATGATCGAGACAGAATAATTACTGAAGACTTTAATTATTGTTTCGTATCTAATATCGACAAAATGAATTCGGATTTTAAGTCCACTAGGCGATAACTTTGAGTCCAATTCAAACACACTTGATTTCTTTATTTTGTTTTGTCTTTCACTAGTATGCTTATTGCGGGACACTGAATTTTCGTTCCCAGGGACCAACATATTCCAAAAATGATTTAACTGATACTGTATCTTCCCGGTACAGTATTGCTGCGTGTCGAAGTATATACCTACAAAGATACCTACTTTTATTTCAAAGCAAAATATTTTACACAGCCGAAGACGCGGGCAGAAGCTTTTTAAAAATATTTAAGTTCAATCAGAGACAGTAGATAGATCTTATTAACAACGTCACATAATCATTTAAAAAACATAGTTGGGAAAGGCTACGCAGATGATGATTATGATGAACATTTGAAAAACTATGTCATGCACTGATTCATTCTCTGAATTCAGGCGGTTGCTATTCAGAGTAAATTCCAAATTTCTTAAAGCCCTATCTACACTACCGATTTGTGTTTATGATAGTTAACACCGTTTAATCCAAGTGCGACATAAGATTCGATTAACGGGAAAGTTTACCGAAACTCAACATCATAGAAAAAAATCAAGAATTTCTTGAATTGGCCAATTCAAGCCCATGAAGCTGTTTGCTCTGTCACACTTCCATGCTGTGTTTTGTTTCGAGCACTCAACATAGTGGCATTTAACTTTTGGCTACCGAGACCACGATACGGTAGAATATTCACTTGTATGGACATACCTGAGCTCCAACATGTATGGCAAGATACAATTCCTCTCCAACTCCAGATAACGTTATTAGTGCTTGTCCTGTATTTGATACTGTCACAGTCTTCCCTGTGCACACAGTTCCTTGCTTCTCTCCTGATCTTATGTCACAGTAGGTTCCAGCGGGTAGTCCGGTCTGTAATTTTGTTTTTTTAATATTAGTCTTAAAGAAGTCGAGTATCTAATTTCATCTCAATTCTCCGTGTGATTTGAATCAAATTCTAAAATAGATACAGTTTAAACAGAAAATATATACGCTTCGGTTATCTTCGTGTTTCCGAATAAGCACGAACGTCCCGCACAGAGTAACCTGCCACAGAGGCTAAGATTCTAAGTGTTGTAATAGTACACCTTTCATTGCGCGTTTGTATGAAGTTTTATTTTCATGGGGATATCTACTCCACGTCACAGAACGTCATTTGTCACTCAAAAGTTTGAAAATTTTGTGGAATTGCAGACTTGTTAATCTTATAATTTTAATCATGGCTTAATACAAAACAAACAAGTACTTCTATTGTTGTAACAAACAGTTCTATGTTCGATCTAATTCTTGCGCTTTCATATTTCCGAAGAGAGACGATGATTCCCGAAGCACATATATTTATTTGGATATCTTACATACCTGTAACGTTGTGCTCATCGCAGTTCCTTCTCTATTAAATACAATGAACCCTTTATTCCCCAAACTGAATGCGATTTGGTTATTTCCGTTATCCCACCAGTTTTCAACTTCAGTTTTATGAACTTCATTTCTAAATGCGACCATTCTGTAAACGGTACTCCAGCGATGTTCACATACCCAACCACTCGCGACCGTGCACTGTCCGTCCTATTAAATAAAAATTTATAACAATACAGTATCAATTCACTTTATATTGCAAAAGGTTATGAAAAAAAAGACATGTTAGAGTTACCGTATCTAAAGCTGGACCTTCAATATTTTCTTTGGCATCAGAGGGTGGGCCTTGTTCAAAGTTAGTAAAATAATAACTACTTGTTATCCGAGCTTGGCCATAGGGATGTGCTAGAAGAAATGCTAGAGCTGCCTGCGGAAAAAAAAACATAAGAATATATAAAAAAGCATAGAAACAAAAGTCATGTGTCTAATGTTGATGACGAAAAATTTGGCGCGCTATAAAGCGTACCATAAATATGAATAGTTGTACGACTGAAGAAGGATATATCCTACGCATGAACATAGAAAGCTTTTTGTCATGTCAATCGAGAGGACAAAGTCCACGCTTATTCTCTATTTAAAACAAGATGTCAGTATTTGTATGTAATAGGTTTAAAATCAAGATCAATGTTTCAGCTTTATAAGGCTAACTTAGTGTTAGAAACGTTATTATTACCTTATAGATCGTAGCATCTTTATACGACATATACCACTTGAACGCTGTGTATCATGATTGTCAACAAAAACTACAGCGTTCTCACTCGGCATCATATCCAGTCCTGTTGTTCCATACGCACGTATATTTCTCAATGGTTGTTGTCCAGAGAAAAATTGATACAATTCTGACCCTGCCTGGAAATTTTTATTTTGAATTACTAAACAGAAAATTCTCGACATTTCGATTTGATATATCGGTCTCCACAGGACCCTTCTTAATGCTAGAGAAGACTTTGTAGTGAAAACTAGATGAAAATTGTTTTTTTCCACAAGTCTCACTCATCAAAACCCTCGTCTCACAGTCACAGATTTTTGCGGAATGCCTATTCTGTTTTGTCCATGGCCCAGGAAGTACCTACTTTAGATCAAGTAAGAAAAATATGGTAGCTTCTGTGGTATAGAGAGACACATATGACCCAATTACTGACAGTAAAGGATACTTTCTACCAAATGGCTCGTATCTTATCGCATCGGAACGAATTTTACAATCTTTAAACGATATTAAATCGTGTACACAATAAGTATTTAAAGTGTACATTACCAAGCCGCGTACAGCAGCTTGATCGCGGACTTCTTCCACGACAGGCGATCGTAGCCGAAAGCATGCTACGAAGCGCGATCTGCTCTGTTCGTATCCAATCGGACCCTTTCAGATGTCGTCGCGTGTAATCGGATCCTTTCGGCTGTCTGCACGCACTGCAGATATCACTCAATCATGGATTTAGAAGAAAAATTATGATTATTTTCGTCAACGTCAACTTCAACCATTTTCAAAAATTAAAACACGTCAACACGGTAGGAATGAATCTATTTGAGTAGGCGCAGAAACGGATACGTTCGCGTGCTTACGGATCGTATGCGTTGACAGCCTGCCAGACATAATCGGCTGTCGCCGCAACCGTTCGTATCCTTTCTGCTGGCGAAATGTGGCGAAGATGTAGGTACTATACGTACATGTGTGCCTAACCCCTTTGGGAAATCGGCGGCGGCGATCTCTCGCGTCCGGCCCTGGTCCAAGCCATGGTACGGAGCGAGAGGGCATGGGGAGCCGTCACCTCCTTCAGCGAAGCAGTAATGCTCGCGAAGAGGGAGGCGGCGCACGTGAGGGAGAGGCAGCATATGTGCCCTCGCGATCCCAGCCGCCGCAGGATACGGAGACGCCCTGGGCGTCGGGAATCCCAGGCCGATTTCCGGCCACCGTAGGCATGGGCTTGCGGACGGCGAGTAATGGGTAGCTCGCTGTCCGGTAAGGACCAAGCCCAAGTCGACGGCGCGTTGTGTTCCACGCGCGCCTCAAAGAGATGTCAGCACAAAAATGATGGGGCCCGCAAGGGCCGATGCCTGTTAGGGGTGCGGATTCGTTTGAAAGAGATACCACAGCCCCTGGCATACGGGTTAATGAAGGAACACGGGTGGGTTTTAGTCAGTAAAAGTCTGACACGCCCTCCTGCTCCACCCAGAGCGGGAGAAGTTATTTGATGATTTCCCACCCAAAAAAAAAAAAAAAAAAACCCCTTTGGGAAAATCATGCGTTATTTTTAGGTACTTACAGTAAATTCCGTGATATCTCCCATGTCTTTATACTCATTATAGGTGACGGCACCGCCTTTTGAAACTTCTTGGTAAATGTAAGGTCTAGAATTCCTTCGGAATCCATAATTTGTGTTCAGATTGTGAAGGTACTTGTAAATTTTATTTAGATCTTCCGGCCACATGTGTTTTGCTGCATCCACTCTGAATGGAAAATAATTTGTGAAAAAATCTTTCGATAAAATTTTCCGAACGATTCTGGAGATCATTTCCTAAGTTACACAAATACAAATTGACAAAATCGAATCTTACCTAATGCCAGCTACCCCAAGATCAATAAGTTTGTTCAAGAAATCGATAATTTTCGTGCGAACGTACGGCATTGTTTGATTTAAGTCCTTTAGTCCAGACAACTGACAAACTCGAACCTGAATCATGATAAATAAAGCATATAGCATATCTAGCCTATGATGCTCCCACTACTGGGACACAGGCATCCTTCCTGTGAGAAGGAGTGAGCAGCATTCCATCACGCTGACATTGCCGGTTGGTGGATGACACATGTCTTCGGATTTTTAGTGCTAGGAGATGCCAACGGCATGCACACGGTCATGAAAAATTACACAAAGAAAGTACATGAATGCCAGGGTTTGATTGCACCCACGTATAATGGTGACAGAAATAATTAATGAAGGGTTCTCATAGGTCTTTATCGGATCATCATCATTTCAGTCGAAAGACGTCCACTGCTGGACACAAGCCTCCCCCAAAAGGGGGGTTTTGCCATCATCGCAACGCTTGGCAGGGTTGGTGATCCCAGTATGGTGGCAAAATGCATAGAGAACGCTGCTGCCCATTCTCAAGTAAGTCCTTTAGGGCCTTATCACACTAGCGGTTTGCGAGC
Source organism: Polymixis flavicincta (assembly GCA_949987655.1). Taxonomy (NCBI): domain Eukaryota; kingdom Metazoa; phylum Arthropoda; class Insecta; order Lepidoptera; family Noctuidae; genus Polymixis; species Polymixis flavicincta. The sequence goes on from OX465183.1 coordinate 8,742,180, forward strand.
GGCTGCGGGGGCGGGCGGGCGCGCAGCGAATGCGTCGCGAACACACCGCGGCTGCAAAGCGAAGACGTCGCGGAGGCGTGAATTCCTAACGTTTTCGTCGCATGTTTGTAGCAAGTTAACGACGTACAATACACTCAGTAACAAAATGGATTCGAACGAGGAAACACTGCTGTTGGCTTTGTTACTTCGAAAACGCCGGAGACGAAAACGAAAGCAAAAAGAAATGGCGTCCACCTGCTATTCGCGGCGATCTCGTTGAACGAATTCGCTGCGCATGCACCGCTTCGTTGCGCGCCCGCTCCGCTTTGAGGACGCTCGCAATCCGCTAGTATGATAAGGCCCTTAGTCGCCTTCTACGACACTCACGGGAAGTAATGGGATGGAATCTCTATCTGAAAAATCTTTATCGGATAATGCAAAGATAAACACCAAGTATACGAATTTTACTTTGAAGCAAATAAAATCTGGCGGCAATTTCGCCAGATATGTTTAAGCCGATTGCCACTCACTCACACCACATCTCATCGTCACTCACTCACCTCAGTAGCATTATCGAAATCTTCCAAATCACACACGGGGTGATGAAAATGCTGGTCTGTGTACGGAACCCCAGGGAATGAGTTATCTTGGGTGTTGGCAGTACTGCCAGCAGTTCCCACGCTTGAGTCGTGATCTCCTGTCATATGGTTGAACACAACGTCGACGTAAACTCTGCAAAGTAAGTGGACGTTTTTAACAACTTGGCATACGATTAAGTAACCAAGAGATTTCTTGTCACTTTCCAAGAGGTTTTAGAGGCATGAGAAACAGGGTGTAAAGTTCACTCAACCTCCAAAAGGGACAAGCGTCCGACTAGACAGGTGTTGTGTCTGCTGGAAACCTGCCAGACCAATGATGTTAGGTATAATATATCAGGGATATTTATGCTAGTTGCACGGCAAACACGCAAGCAGCGATGCAGGATCTTGCTTGACGTCAGTGCTACGTAGTTTATACGTAGCGTTGCAGATGCCGCTACAAGGGGTTCCGTCCGTGTTCATAAGGGGTTTTGAAATCATTTTAGGATGTTTTAAGAGCTTACTTATTTTACTTGCGTCGCCTAAGATTGCGTGCCCCTTAGTTGCATGTACAGAGGCCAGCACATCAAGCTACCCCAATCTGTCAAATTTCTTTGATACTTTTTCAACTTTATGACAAAGGAATATGTTCAATTGGGTTCATGTTCAATTGGGAAAATTTGACCGTTTGAGATAGCTTGACCTGCTGGCGTCTGTACGTACACATTTAAAGTTGCCATCATTGGTGCCTCAGAAACTGACTGATGTAAACGTGGGAAATTATGAAATGTCTTTAAGTAAGAAATTGGAGGGATGCGCATTTTAGTTTAGACATTAAGTAAAACATATTCATTATTTCTGAAAATGACTGATATAAGGAGGTACCTAGGTAGGTAAGGTATAAGTAAGTCTCTACCACTTATAATTATTGTTAGATAAACCGTGGTAATTCCTACTTATCTTTTCGCCAACTGAGGCAGAACATAATTATCAAAATGCATTTTAATCTAATATGAGGCGCTCGGCCAACCGAAGACTGATGAAAGATAACAGTTTGCATTAATAATTACTTAATTGTTCAATAAAACACTTGCATAGTAACGATATAAATCAAACAGTAACGAAAAAAAACGAAAAAGTGTCGAATCCTAGTAGAATATAAATTTTACTCATATTATTTTATTAATTTGTAACGAGACGGAGGGGCAAAAATGAATGAGACCTGGGTACAACTGCCAATTACCATCAAAAATAAGTCAATGGAGAACTAGATATTCTTAATATGGTAGACAGTCTCAAATGCTGTCTCTGTCGACATGGCTGAATTCTCTTCGAAGCTTACCTAAGATACATATAAAATACTAGCTTTTGCCAGCGGCTTCGCCCGCATATAAGTCTGAACTTATCTCAGGGGAACGTACCTACTACCGGGATGAAAAGTAGCCTATGTGTATAATTCAGGTTATAAAATATCTGTGAGCCAAATTGCTTTAAACCTATTGGCCTCGCCGTGGTACTCCATTTTTTTTTGTTCAAAATGGCGTTGCACGGTAATACCTATATGTATATACAGGAAAAGTTTTTATCCATTGCGCAAATTGTAACCATGCATATCATTCTACACCCCCTAGCGCAGAATTTTTTCGCCGGTTGTACAAAAAAAAAAGGCGGTTCCATAAATTTTGACTGCGTACTTTTCTATGAAACAGCTGATTTTTATTTTTATAACCGGCGAAAAATTTCTGCGGTAGGGGTCTAGAGTGACTGACTGACGGTCTAGAGTGATATGCTGAATTCATGGTTACAATTTGCGCACTGGATAAAAACTTACCCTGTATATACAACGTGTAACGGAAAGTGTATATTATACAAACCAGAGCCACGGCTTCTTTGGATGATATCAAACGATATTGGAAGGGTTTTTCAATCCTATCTCTACATACATGTTCGGAAGTTATGAGAATTTTTAATACATTGATACCAGAAACCGAACTTTTCAAATTGAAATAATCACATCACTCGGAAAAGATTTATCGTGATATTGGCAAGTTCCGTGGAAAGTTATTGTCCTACGTACTGCGGTGACACGTAGGTATGTTACAATTTGAATTGAAGAAACATATATGAAACCGAAAATTTGGTCTCAATTCTTAGAGTATTTTATATTGAGCTGAAACTATGTGTAGTGATTATATATAGTGACACGAAGAAAAAGTCTCAAACGTAATTTTAGGTTCAATAAAAGAATTACCTGACGCCAACTTTGTTGCACCTAGTGGTCATATTTAAGAATGCCGCTTCATCTCCTGACCGGGTGGTCAAGCGGTATGACATGGGTTGGTAGCGCTCGTACCAAGGTCTTACATTGCCATCGAGGTGTAAGACCAAATTCTCTGAAGCCGGTGACGTCTGGTAATTAAATAACATTTTTACTACAAATGATTTCATTTCGGTAAGGGCGAATTTTTAACCGACTTCCAAAAAAGGAGGAGGCTATATGTTCCACTGTATTTTTTGTTATGTATGTTCATCGACTTCTCCCTCATTTGTGGACCGATTCATAAAATTCTTATTTTATTTGAAAGAGTATACTCCTGAGGTGGTCCCATTGGCACTAAGTCAGGATCTGATGATGGAATCCCAGGGAAATCGAGGGCAACCCTCAAATTTGTGGGTAATAACAATGTTTTTCATTTATTTTCTAAAGTTAATGCTATAAAAATAACTTTAATTTCGAAAGGCGGTGACAAGAAATTAATAAAATACATTTCCAAAGTCACCGACTCCCGAAATTAAAGATATTTTTCACTTTCTAGTGTTTTCTGGAAGTCGGTTGTTTTTTTTTTAAGTTTTTCAATAGTCAGATAATTTTTATCTGAAATAAATCAACAGTTTGGAATATTTTCTATACAAACGCCGTCAAATCTTATTCTTCACAAAAGATATCTGACTACCTATTGAAAAATTAGCCCTTAGTCAGTAGTTTTGTACAAACGCTTTTACACATCAATCATATTTTAAAAACAAGTGACGGCCTTTCCTATCTGACTACTCTGAGAAAAAAGGCCGAAACAAACTCAGAGATCAGAGTTTCTTTCTAAGTCCAGACAATCTTGGTCAGATCATGTGAAGACGATGCAGATTGGTGTCCGAAATCGTCTTTTGAGGATAGAATCACACAGAGTGAGTGGACCTGTCTAGTCAGTGCACGCATTTGTAAGTAATCATGCAGCTCAACACAAAACTTCAGGAGCTCAACGATTCGACGAACAATAGCAAAGAAAGGACATTTGGTTAGGCCGCATAATTAACCGAAACTACCAGATCTTGATTAAAACTAAATGAGTAAAAAAACACCCACCTAGTCTTCACATTCACAATAACTAAAACAAATAATACTCACTACTTTCTTATAAATAACACATACCTGCACCGCTCCATATTTTTTGGGCCCAAGAAACCGCTCGCATTCGTCAGCAATATCTAACCATTTCCATTCAAACATTTGGACGATGACGGAACGGTCAGACCATTGGTTGGTCTTTATGTAAGCATCGCATGAAAATGCCGCGCCAAATAATGAGCAAAAAGAAAGCCACACAAGAAGAGACATTGTCTGAAAATGATGATTAAAATATTATTAGTAGCAAACCAATTCGAAAGGACAGCTAGGCTATCGTTGACATGCAAGACATCCGTATCTTTTCTATCTATCCTAAAAATAAGAGAAGTGTCATCAGCGAATAAAATTATATCCGAGAAGTTAGCCATCAGTTAAGGAAGGTCATTATTATAAACTAGAAATAAAAAAGGGCCAAGAATTGAAACTTGAGCCACGCCCATCTTAACCAGAGACCCCGAGGACGTTGCCCTGTAACGTTTATTTTTTGCTGCCTGTTTGATAAATAGGAAAGTACAAGACCAGCAGCTTGTCCTTGAATTCCGTAGTGGTGTAATTTACAGATCAGTGTGTTATGGTAAACGAAGTCAAACGGTTTTCAGAGGTCCTGGGAATTCTCCCAGGATTCCAAAATGTGACTGATGAGGTTTACTCCCGCGTCAGTCGTCGACCTACCTTTCGTGAAACCAAACTGTCGACTGTGTAAAAACCCATTTGAGTTAAAATGTGACAACATCTGGTCTAGCATTAGGTATTATTTCATAAATTTTGCTCAATGCTGGAAGCATGGAGCTAGCTGGAGTCTATTTAGAAAGATCACTCTTACTACCCGATTTGAAAATTGGTACTAGGCACTTTACTATGTTTCATTAAGTCAGTAAACGTACCGCCGTCTAAACAATTAAACATTGATTAAATATGCCTGTAAGGATAGTGACAATTGTGTCAATTACATTTTCAAGAACCTTAACGGAAATCCCCCATAAGTCTTCAGTGTTTTTTTTATGTTAAGACTTCAATGTTATTTCAATTGTGACAATAGAAATTAGTTTGAATTCAAAACGTCCTTTCTGAAGTGGAATGAATTCGTAACCTCTATAGGGATGATGATAAAGAAATTTTCTAGTCTCACAAACTTTTAACTTATCTGAAATGGTTTCATTATCCATTTTTAGAGCTCCCAGTTAGTCTCCAGTTTCTTTGTTAATTACCTGCCACACAGCTTTTATTTTATTTTTAGAAATACTCCTATTTTTGTTACTTATTAATTTAGATTAAGCTTGAGCGCAGACTCTTTTGTTTCTTACATAATTATGAAGGGCCTAATCAGAAGTCAATGATTTTCCGTGATACAAATCTCTGCTTTGTCTAATGCCAGCAGTGGCCCATTCGCTAAATTTTGGTTCAGTAGTGATTGTATTGTAGTGATTGACTTTATTTACAGAACATCCTTCAATAATAACCCCATTTTTATGTCCACGCAATCACTGTCCATTCCAAGGTTGCCTGGAAGATATCGCAGAAAGCGATAAAGCCGCCCATTGTATGTTTTTAGTGTTTAATGTTTTATTTTTGTCATGCATTTTCTGGTGTACAATAAAGCGTATATAAATAAATGCTTTATTGAATTCTTGGCATACTGTACAAAAAAAATGTGCCATAGTTTATATTGGGGTATTGTGAATGAAAACTTGCTGTTGAGAGATTGCTAAGAACATTGTTATTAAACGTCTTCAATTTATTTTTAGTCAGAGGTCTCAATTCAATGGTTTTATCTAGGTGTAACTTTTTATCTAGGTAAGTCAATCGATACAAGCTGACCAGTATGGTATGACCTTACGCCACTAATTACTAACTAAGGTGTATGACTAAAGTTTACTCATAGCAAGAATACCATTGTATTATATATTGTAGAGCTAAATTGAGAAACATTTATCCTGCACACTAAGTCGGTACCTACGCAACACAATGGACTGGCCAGTGATCCATTTTATTTTATTTTATTAAAATAGAATTATATTCTCTATACCTTTTGAAAGTCAAGAGTTACAAATCATAAAACCTTAAAAAAATATATCCAAATAGGTAGGTACGAAGGTAAACTGAATTACAAAATTAGCTGTAGGTACCATTCATTTTGAGCGCTTAGGCACCCGCTTTGGACTTTTCTATGAAACAGCAGTTTTTTTTTTTTTTGATAAGCATCTTACAAAAAAGTTCGTCTTCGGCAAAATTGTATACTGAATCCATGGGATTCACTACAAAATTTTGCCGAACACGAAAAGCGCAACCTATTACCATGGTAACAGGTTGCGCTTTGATGTGGTTGCCACCCTGTGTACATGATAATAACATACCTACATTAATAGTAATTATATGACACCGGTAAAATATATAAAAAAACTTACATGTAGTGTACGTACAGTGCACGGCTGTTCAACGGAAGGACTTAAACACAACAACGATCTTTTAAGCAACACTTTACACGTTATTGTACAAGTACAGTTAACAAAAGAGGCGCATTTGCATGCACGAACCGTGCAACAAAGGCATATCTAAGGGATGTGACACACATGTTCGGGTCGCATTATTCAGTAAAACCGGGGAGCAAAAACAAAAATAGTATTTTAGGAAAAAAACCATTCAGATCGTCGCTGGCGGCGCGGCGTGGCGGGGTGATTGCGGAATACACTAACTGTAGAAATAGCTTTAATAATGATGATGACAGTTCAACAACATTCATAGCGTTGTTTTCGTTCTTGGGCTGACCATTTTTCGAAAATATGAAGCAATCGATTAACAATTACCCTCAAAATAATTCAGATTGTGATTAATAGTGTTTTACTTAGCATCGGTACATATGACCGAAAATGCGTCGAGCGTATCATCGGTCGCGTCTATTCAGTCAAGTCATATCTGCCTCATTATTAAATACTTCGGTAACCCAGTTACCCTACGTGAGATTGTAAGCAACACCAAGGCGTTGCTGGCCTTTCTCGAGGACCTGGACTGGATCAAATGACCGATTCTCCCACCCGTACGCAAAATACGCGCTTTGACGTGGAGTTGCGGACAACAGCCCGTTTTACCTATTGCCTAGCTGCCCCATTTTTTTTTTGGGTGCGAAATATTCAAATAACTTCTCCCGCTCTGGGTGGAGCAGGAGGGCGTGTCAGACTTTTACTGACTAAAACCCACCCATGTTCCGTCAGTAGCCTGTATGCCAGGGGCGCGGTATCTCTTTCGAACGAACCCGCACCCCTAGCAGGCATCGGCCCTTACGAGCCCCGTCATTTTGTGCTGACATCTCTTTGAGGCGCGCGTGGAACACAACGCGCCATCGACCTGGGCTTGGTCCTTACCGGACAGCGAGCTACCCATAACTCGCCGTCCGCAAGCCCACGCCTACGGTGGCCGGAAATCAGCCTGGGATTCCTGACGCCCAGGGCGTCTCCTGCGGCGGTTAGGGCCGTGAGGGCACATATACTGCCTCTCCCTCATATGCGCCGCCTCACTCTTCGCGAGCATTACTGCTTCGCTGAAGGAGGTGACGGCTACCCATGCACTCTCGCTCCGTACCATGGCCTGGACCAGGGCCGGACGCGAGAGATCGCCGCCTTCACGAGGACACGGCGGTGCTCCGCCCAAGCCGGGCAGACCGCCACCGTATGCTCCACCGTGTCCTTAGGGCGATCTTCGCAGTGGAAACACCCGGGCGTTTCCTCCCGCCTTATCCGAAACAGGAACCTGCCGAAACAACCGTGTCCGGTGAGGACCTTCGTCAGGCGGAAGGTGAGGATGCCATGCCGCCTCTCAAGCCACTCCTCAAAGAGGGGACTTACCGCCGCAATCGTGGCGTGCCAATAGCTGCCCCATTAAGCGTCTAGACAGTTTCTCCGTTCAGCATCTACAGAGCGGTTGTGCTGTGTGATAATTAATTTTAAATGAAGCCCATCGAAATAATAGCTATTTGGGAGGCTTTGGAACAAGATCGTAAAAGGAAACGACGACATTGTAAATTACTAAAAGAATATCAAATGGCCAATTTCATTGACTATATGCAATTTTAAGAGAGTACCTATCCTACAAAACTTATACAGTTTTACCGTTCGTCCATAGAATCTTTCGATGAACTACTTACGATTGTGAAATGTTTCATAACTAAAAATGATACGTTTCGAATTGCTATTACTCCCGAAGAAAGATTGAAATTATGGGTAGATACCTACAGGTAAGTTGTAGTTAATATTAACTGTTTTTGTTGTTGACATCTGTATTTTAAATATTATTGACATGTACTTTATAATGATTCAAGAAACCAAAGTAAATTTAAAACAGGGGAGTCCGGGAGAGTATACCCGCCTTCCACTAAAATGCTCATAAATCATTCTATACTAACAAATCGCTATTTTCTATAAATTGTATCTTAAGTTGCATTATTTTGCTATATTTTCTTTTAAGAAAGTTTGATACATCATTAGTAGTTTATGAGTAATTAACGATTTCTACCAAAGTGACATTCGGCTAATATCTCCCGCCTGGGTGGGAGATTTGACCCCCAAAGTAGGGAGACTTTAACCGGGTTTGAAAATAGGCAAAATAATCATTTAAAAATTATAATTCTATAAAGAAATTTAATCATAAAAATATGCCACATAATATTACGTAGAAAAGGAGAACACGAGGGAGGTAAGTACCTACTTTGAGAATATTTGAGATACATAATTATATGAGGAATTAACTAGTATCACAAATACTCGTATTTTTTAACATAATTTGAAAAACAACTTTTAAAATAGGGAGTGTTTATAAACTTATAATTCAAAACCCTAATTAACAAAAACATTTTTTTTTTTAATATAAATAAAGCAACAATATTAATTACAACTTTCACAACAAATAGTAGGTAATACTATAAAAAATATTTCAGTCTATCTACAACAATATCTTAGCATTTAGCAATAAGTATCTCATCAATTATTTTTAAATAAATAAAAAAAGTTTATTTATTTTAATTTAATTATATATTAATATTATAATTATATATTACTTAAATTATTTCAAAAAACCACTTATTTTAATCAATTTGGACCTGTATCTTAAATAATTTCGTAAAGTATTTCGATTAATTACATCTGCCAAAGCAACACCTGTTAGGTATGTAATAGACTTTCCTTTATCAATATCACATAAATTATTTTTTATTACTGACAGATCTAAATTGCTTCAGTTTTTAGTTGTTTATTTTTTTATACATTTGATATTTTGGATGATTATCTGAAAGAAACAATTGCGGGAGAAACGACGGGAGAGATTACCCTGGGTAAAGTCTTATAAAAAATAAAAAGTATTATAAAAATCTATAACACTTAAGTAAGAGCTGTCTGCCGTAAATGTTACTAGGATAATTACACTTACGACGTAAAGAAATGATATGCTGGAATCTATTCACAGTAAGCAACAGAAATCAAATATCGAAAATTTAAAAATGTTACTTACTCGTACCTGGCACTAAAATGCGTTGTCACTTCTCATTCCTAAACCAAACTGCCGATCGCAACGTCGTCGCGTGGGCGAGGTATGGGGCACCTATGGAGTCTAAGAAGTGTGGCAATGTCGAAATATCTAGATCCACAAAGATGCTATGAGCAGTGGCTATTGTCTCCCACCTGCTAAACTATCCCGGACTCCCCCTACGTTGCGTATTAAGTCTGCATTAGTGCTTCAATATCTTCTTCAGTAGAAACCTGCGAGTTCGTTGGTTGTGGTGAGTCGGTATTATACTAGTCAGTTGTATAATAACCACTGTGTTCAAACTGAGAAGTCTGTGGCAATGATAAACTACTTTGTTTGTAACTACCTTGACCGGACAGGATGTTATGTTGTTGCACTGTACTTGTTGTAACAAATCTATATTTTTTTTACCAAATTCATAATATCTAAGCGAAAGTCAAAATTTTATTTCAGACATTATTTCATTTGTGGGAGTAAAGACATCGAAAACTGTTTTTCATTACCTCTGAAACAGTGTCATATTCTGGACTTTGCGCCTCGCAAGCGTGGAATTGGAATTAGATGATTCGCTTCCAGTCTTTTGTAGTTGGTTCTCTTCACCTCTGGTTATATCAGCTTTATCTTCTATATTGTCAGTTGTAGGTCGCATTTCGTTCACTACAAACGAAGCATTTCTACGTAAGGCGTTTTCCTCTTCTTTGCAGCAGCAGCACTTCCACTGCGGACGTCGGACTCTTTTTTTTCTCTCTAAAATAGTAATCATGGAGATGCTTTAACCATTTTTTGGAGGTCAGCAACTTAAATAGAAAGTGTGCATGATGTTTACAATAAAAACTGAATTATTACATTATTTATTAGTTGGAGATGAAGCGCAGGTCGCGCAGGTGCTTAGGTCGTGGGGCTGTTCCTTTACAGAAAAATGTAATGTGGTCGTATCCAACTGGCAATATTGATATAGAAAAAGATATTTCTAAATTATAGACTCAGTCGAGCGCGTAGATGTGTTGAGTGTTCATTTGGATTATTATGCAGTAAGTGGAGAGTACTTCACTCTGACATACTCCCAGAACCCGATTTTGCTATGAAGATGGTGAAGACCACCTACATCTATACTGAAGAGTTTGTTTGCTTGAACGTGCTAATTTCAGGAACTGCTGCAGGTCCGATTTGAAAAAATCTTTCAGTGTTAGATAGCCCATTTATCGAGGAAGGTTATAGGCTATATAACATCACGCTAGCGCCCTTAGGAGCTGAGCAAAAAGAAACAAAAGTCACGAATACGAAGTACTCGCACGGCCAGGCGATTCGATGCGACGGGGTGGGTCGGGGTCGGGGAGCAAGAAATTTGACGCAGACGAAGTTGCGGGCAGAAGCCAGTAGTTTATAATTTTGTTCTTCGATGAAGAGACAGCAATCTTAATGACCTTCAAATATGCCACTTACAGACTTTACCCTGAACAACATTGGGCACGCCACGATTGCGGTAAGTCCCCCCTCTTTAAGGACTGGCTTGAGATGCGGCATGGCCTGTCCTCACCATCCGCCTGACGCAGGTCCTCACCGGACAAGGCTTTTTCGGGAGGTTCCTGTTTCGCATAAGGCGGGAGGAAACGCCCGGGTGTTTCCACTGCGAAGATCGCCCTGAGGACATGGTGGAGCATACGGTGGAGGTCTGCCCTGCTTGGGCGGAGCACCGCCGTGTTCGTGGAGGCGATCGGCGCGGCGGCGGTGATCGTTCGCGTCCGGCCCGGTCCAGGCCATGGTACAGAGTGAGAGTGCATGTGTAGCCGTCACCTCCTTCTGCGAAACAGTGATGAGAATCTCAGATCAGAATCCCAGGCTGATTCCCGGCCACCATAGGCGAGGGCTTGCGGACGGTGAGTAATGGGTAGCTTCGCTGTCGGCGCATTGTGGTCCGCGCGCGCCTCAAAGAGATGTCAGCACAACCTGATGGGGCCCGTAAGGGCCGATGCCTGCGAGGAGTGCCGGTTGTTCGAAAGAGATACCGCCGCCCCTGGCACACAGGCTACTGAGGGAACACGGGTGGGTTTTGGTCAATAAAAGTCCGACACGCCCTCCTCTCCACCCAGAGCGGGACAAGTTATTTGATTTCCCAAACCACCGAACCAAAATACATGAATAGATAGCTTTTGATGCGCAGTAGGTAAATGTTTGTAAACATAAAAAAAAATGTGTCGACAATGCATTGACGGAAACGGAACAGCAGGCCTAGACAAAACACATTGTGGGAATGTATGGGAATGACATTACCTGCGGAAAGGTTACGTCGTGTCGTTTCCGCAGGTTGTCATTCCCATACATTTTGGCGTGAACACTAACAGAAATATGTTTTGTCTTTAGGCCCAGACGCTTACGCTCGAGGCACTAACGCATCATCGGTTGAGTGTAAAAGGTTGAATGTTTTATAAAGTACTAGCTTTTGCCGGCGTCTTCGCTCGCGTGAATGTTGGAAATTATCCCACGGGAGCTATCGGAATGAAAAGTACCTATCCCATGTGTTAATGCAGGTTATAAACTATCTTTGTGCCAAATTTCATCCAAATCCGTTCGGCCGCTTTTGTGTGATTGAGTAACAATCATCCAAACTTTCACATCTACTTATAATATTAAGTAGGATAGTATGGTTTGTCTGTTCTGGTGTTACGCGACCAATAATACGCAACGCATTTTCCGTCAGATATGTACCTACCAACCCTTAGTGTGCAGCTCGAATAGTTCCGAACAGACCTGAACATGGTCACGCGAAGGAACTACCTAACGATGTTTGCCGATCAGTACGAGCCGAATGAAAGCCGAATAAGTGTAGTAATTGGTTCGGGTCAGCTTCGTTGTTTATTGTTAAACAACGAAGCTGCCCGAGTAGGTACTGCTGAATTGAATATACCGACCCGAACAAGTATGTAGCGCTAGCGCCTATGGTAGTGCGCATGACCTAATTAATAGTACCTACCTATGCCTATACCTACATATAATTATAAGTTTTTCGATAACCTACATGCAGTTGAGATAACATGTTTGTTTGTTTGTTAGTTGTTGCTGTGTTCACAATATAAATCATGTAGGTATAAAATTATACAATGTCATGATTTGTATTCAATACCCGCATTCAATACAACAATGCCTTCAGGGCACTGTTGAGACTTCCACCTTACTGTAGTGCGTCAGGTATGTTCGCTGATGCGCACACTCACGACTACTTTGCTATAATGCGGAAGAAAGTTGCCTCAGTTATATCCTGAGTGAGGAGAAGCAGCAACAGTATTCTGAGGGTGTTTGTAGAAAGGCTGGATGGATCTACAATGGGCAGGTTTATCAAGCTACATGTTGGCAACAAAGCTTGTTAAAAAAAATCCCCGATAAAAATTTGATCGAACTAAAAAATGGAAAATAAATAATAGTTAAAAAAAAAAAAACTAAAAAAACACGCTTTTATTGCTGACCGAACTAAAAAGTAGAAAATTATTTTTAATTACAAAGAGTTTATGTTACAGTAGTAGGAAGTCAATAATTCAATTCAGAGTAAAAAGCGTGGGGTGCTTGATATTTTAATTATTACAACTATTCTATTGGCAACCATATATGAGAGGAGAATCATGAAAATATAGGAAAATGCACCCCACGCTTTTTACTCTGAATTGAATTATTGACTTCCTACTTCTTTGTAATTAAAAATTATTTTCTACTTTTTAGTTCGGTCAGCAATAAAAGCGTGTTCTTTTAGTTTTTTTAAACTGTTATTTTTTTAGATTTCTAGCATGTTAGTAACATAGTTTTTAAGATATTCTAATACTAACACCCTATGGGCCTTGATGCCTGACAATAAACTATTTTTATTTATTTATTATTGTGAACAGCGTAACTACTATAGATAGGTACACCTCTGCTCAATTCTTAGGTTGCGTTGTGTAAATAAGGCGTGATGTTATATTATGTAGTTTGGTATAAGACGTTATGTATGAGTTGTACTAATTGTGCTAGTTGCATTTTGAGCCAAAGTTCAGTAGAATAGCTGTTTCATAGAAAAGTGATCTACGCGGACAAAAAATATGGAACAGCAGTTTTTTTTTGAATAACCGACGAAAATTTTCTGCGCTGGGGCAGAAAATTTTCGTCGGTTATATTAAAAAATCAGCAGCGCGTAGGTATTGCACTTTTCTATAAAACAGCAGATTTTTTTTTACGAGGTGCATTCAATAAGTACCTAGCCTCATCGCCAGAGGGCGCTGTAGTTTCAAAAGAGTTTTACCACAGTGTAGCACATTCTTTTTAAATTCTTTTTTCAAATTTTCATTCCAATCCCTTCATTTGTTTTAATTTGACAACTTATGGAAGCGAACGTGTCGATCGGTTTTACAAAAATGGAAAAAGAGCAATATCGTTCGGTGATTCGATTCCTGTTTTTGGAAGGGAAAACGCGCATCGAAATCAAAGAGCGCTTGGATGCTGTGTACGGTGACTCTTCTCCATCGATGGCCACCGTCAAGAATTGGTTCAACGAGTTTGCACGTGGCCGTACGTCGGTTTTTGATGAACCACGTCCAGGTGCACCGAAAACAGCTGCTACGGAGGAAAACATTAAAAAAATCCATGATCTCGTATTGGCAGATCGCCGATTGAAGGTTCGGGAGCTAGCTGAGACTGTAGGCATTTCAGAAGGAACAGTGCATCATATTCTTCACGAGGAACTCGGCATGAGAAAGCTGTCGGCGCGATGGGTGCCGCGTTTACTCACACCAGAAAACAAGCGCAACCGTGAGACCACATCGGAGACGTGTTTGGCGCTGTTTAAGCGGAATCCAGCGGAGTTTTTGAGTCGTTTTGTGACCGTCGATGAAACCTGGATCCACTGGTACACACCAGAGACCAAGGAGCAATCAAAACAATGGATCCAGACCGGGGAACGTGCTCCAAAGAAGGCGAAAACTGTAAAATCGACCGGAAAAGTTATGGCCACCGTTTTCTGGGATTCACAAGGTGTGATCTACATCGATTACCTCGAGAAGGGTAAAACAATTACAGGGCTTTACATTCGACTTGGCTTTACCGATTCGACGCCGAATTAAAGAAAAAACGACCCCATCTGGCGAAGAAAAATGTGCTGTTTCACCACGACGACGCACCGGTTCACACGTCTGCCGTTGCCATGGCCAAATTGGTCGAATTACGCTACGAATTGCAGCCCATCCACCGTATTCTCCAGATTTGGCCCCTTGTGACTTCTTTCTGTTTCCTAATCTGAAAAAATCACTCGCCGGGAATAGATATGGATCGAATGAGGAGGTCATCGCCGCCACGGAGGCCTATTTTGCAGAGTTTGACGAAAACTATTTTTCGGACTGGTTAAAAAAGTTGGAGCATCGTGGGCTAAGTGTATCGAACTAAAAGGAGACTATGTTGAAAAATAAATTGCCACTTTTCCAAAATTTTCGTTTACTTTTTGTAGGCTAAGTATTTATTGAATGACCCTCGTATATAAGTAACTGATTGAATATTTCTGCGCTGGGGGTTAAGAATGATATGTTAAATGTATGGTTACAGTTTGAGCAGTGGAGAAAAACTTATCCTGCATAAATCATTTTTCGACCCACAATACCTACTTCAGCCTCTCTATTCTGATCAAGGTAAAAAATAATAGACAAAAATATATGGGGGCTATCTAAAAGAGCACAAAAACAAACCAGTAAGTATTACATTTTATATTTTTATTTAGAAATATCTTATGTAGGTATTCTATGTCATTTATTAAATCTAATACAATCTTAGCATCTATGACTGAAATGTTGGACTTGTGACATTGCACTGACTCCCTTTTAAGACATTATTAGGGCAGAATTTCCATGCGTTTTGAACCACAATATAGGTAAATAATAATAAAAAAAAAACATATTTTATCTCGGATTATTTTCCGCTCAAACTGAGCAGAACACTTAAGTATAGTAATTTACAACAAAAAAATTACGACATATCGGAATAGGACAGTGAAAATCATCTCAATTATTAATCAAAATCTTTACTTAGAATTTGAAAACCGTCAATCAAAACGCATTAAAGAAATTTCTCCCCAACACCTCCAAGTCGGAAGTCTTTGAATATAACAATACCAAAATATATTAAGGTAAGTCTTATTTAACTTAGACATATATTAATATTACTCTTATCGAGCTATAAAGTACATAAAAATATCGAAATATCATGTAAACATTTCCAAAATATCAAGGAAATATTATAATAAGACCACATTATGAATCCCGCACTGTAATAATCTTATGTAGGTTTAATAAACGCCAAGATTATCTGCAGTCGTGGTCATAGAATGTGAGAGTAGGACGGTGAACAGTCGTAAGACATAAATACTATGGAAGAAATCCATATCTATACAGTTTTAAAACAAAGTCCCGTAAACACAATCACCACACCTGTTAACCGTAATGAGATTTCTATAGCGGCAGAGCGCTGCAAGCAAAAATAGTCCTTAAGGTGTATAGATATGGATGTCCCTGATGGTACATAGAAAGAAAATACATTTATTTAGCACAGAAAGAGGAAAAAAAAATCAAATAAAACTGTAAGGTGCGATGTCAGAAACTTGCATTATAGTGTGCTTCACGGTTTTGCCAAAAAGGCAAATACACTTTAAAGTTAAGAAAGTGGTGAAACTAGAAGAAAGCAAAAAAAAAAAATTTAAATATCCAGGGGGCCAGGCCCAAATAAATTAGGGCTGAGTAAGTAGTAGATGACCCCACCTATCTACCATTTTCGTATGTTCAACGTTCTGCCAAACACCCTGTATACATACCAAGGACACGGCTTCTTTGGATGATATCAAACGATATTGAAAGGGTTTTTTAATCCCATCTCTACATGTTCAGAAGTTATGAGAATTTTTAATACATTGATACCTGAAACAGAACTTTTCAAATTGAAATAAACACATCATTCGGAAGAGATTTGTCGTGATATTGGCAAGTCACGTGAACTACGTAGTGCGGTGACACGTTTGTTATGATTTAAATTTAAGAAACATGAAACCGAAAATTTCGTATCAATTCTTAGAGTGAGCTGACACTATGTATAGTGATTCTATACCAGCTGTTATATTTAGTGCTTAAGGATAGGGTTTCTGGTACACCCTGTGTAGTCGTAGGTGATTTGTGAAGACTGGTGAGTTTTTTGCCGTCTCGCTCCCACGTTCTAAGATCGCGCCTGCCACGAGCTTTGACGATTAGTATTTAAGTTAAATAAGTCTAAATAGTATAAATAGACAAAAAATACATTGCCGGTGTGGCATTTACGCATACATATACATACATGGCACCAAGCTATTGTATTTAATATTAATACCAGCCTGCTAAGAATTGAATCTAATTGTCTTTTTTGTTTTCTTTAATTGCTAAATGCCTATGCTAAGCCTTGACTGCAAGAACGCTTATTTATGAGACACCATTTTTTTTTTATTGACTTTATTTGATTTTTTTAACCCTCTCTTCACTCGTCTATTCGACATGAAAGTAATCTGAATCTTAACCAACATTCAGATAGACTTAAAAATAATCATCGAACCAACTTCATCTTAAATTTTTACCACAGTACCTTAATTAAGTAGCGTCTACAAAGTACATAGGTATTTAAACATAGACCATCTCTACGAATACAGAGTTATAAACTATAGAATGTAGACAAATGAAATTATTACATTTCTTTAAGGCGACTAATACCAAAGTTCAAGTAATTTGAGGTTTTTTTTTTTTGCCTAATATACAATGGACTACAAAAGTTCTCAAGCGGCAAATCAATAAATAAAAATAATCGAAAATATGTTCTAAAATTATTCTATAGTAAGGCTCAAATCCATTATGCTCAATTGAGCGCCGCCCCATCCTGTAACTTTGAAATTGTCAGTTCCAGAAATAAGAAAAACGACTTTCAAAAGATGCAATGTGGCACAAGACAAATGAAAATGACCCTTAATGTTTTATGTCTTAAGTAGATATTCTCTTTTCTTAAGGCGAGAGCGCCAGGGTAACCCGCGAAATCAAAAATATCTTAAGTGTTTTATTTGCAATTTGCTGGTCTATTATAAATTCAGATGGTTACATTGATGAATTCACAACATTATTTTTAGTATATGCGAAACCTGAATATTTATAGTTTGTTCAGAATAAGTAACTGAATCAATTCCAATAATTTTTACACCATGTTATATTTTTTCCCAAAAAAGTTTTGTAAGTGTGATGGAAAACGTTATCATCAGTTAATTACAATAAAATCGCTGTACGGTTAGGTACGTACTGCCTAATTATCAATGAGTACAATACGACGCTGGACGCGCGAGCGGCGCGGGGTGCTCATGGTGACCATGTTTGTGTAGACAACTAGGTAACATAAGAAGCTTATAACAACTTTGTGATTTTTCATAATACAGTTTCGAAATTTTGTACATAGATTAAAGAATCTATGTACAAAATTTAACACACAATTTTATTTACAAAACACGTATCTATTATGTAAAGACATAATAGATACGTGTTTCGGGTTTCGCATATACTAAAACTAGGGTTGCATATAATAAAACCAGACACTGGCTGGGCTAACTAAGTGCCTCTTCATTTAAACTGTTAAATATCATTACAATTTACTTAATTTTGCTAATCATTTTAGCTGACAATGGTAAAAATATTGGGCCCATAAAGCTTCTTGCAAGATGCATAGAATTTGGCGAAAAATTCTCACAAAATAGTGTTTTAAATGCATATTAGTCGAGAGGAATTGTTTTTTATTAACTTAGTCAGTCTTCTTTATGGTAAGATTCTACAGCCAAATATTAATAGATCACTTTTAAAGTCAAATCAGTTCATTTATGGAAAGTTTTAGTTTAGTTTTAGTATCAGTATCACTTTTGAATTAAGGCGGATGCAATGTAAAATATATTTAAATTTTTTCGAATCCTTTTTTCTCATTTATCTATTATAATTAATGATATTAACCTAAGAGCGAACGCTTATTGATATGACAACTCGGCTAATGACCAGGCTGGCTGTATGCGGTTTGAAGTGGTCACATCAGTGTGCATTGCCCTTCATCATCATCATCATCATCATTAGCAGCCTATTATGTTCCCACTGTTGGGACACAGACCTCTTTTTTATGAGAGGGAGCGGGCATTAATCCACCACGTGGGGTTGGCGGATGTCACGTGTCTTCGAATTTTCGGTTTTAGGACATGCCGGTTTCCTCACGATGTTTTCCTTCATCGTTTTGAGAGCAGTGGTGATGAAATAATTTACACAAAGTAACTTGCCCGCTTGGGTTCGAACCCACGACTTATAAATCGTATTTTGGGGCCGATACCACTGGGCCACCACTGCTGTCCAGCTTTTGCCCTTAGTTTACATTTAACATTGGATATACCTACATAGTTTAATAGCATCTTTAGCTGGTAAAATCTCGATATTACAGCTATTCCTGGCAATTCAAAAGCGCGTATATGTATATTATTGTGACTCTTACATTGTTTTAAGGCATACATTTCAATCATTGCAGCGCGTTCACGAATTGTTTTTCGTTTATGTGTCTCAAAAAGTCATTTTTTGTGTAATATTGATTGCACTGCCAATCAAAAATTTAATTAAAGAAATAATATAGAAACAAAGTATTCATAGATTTTGTCTATAAATTAAATTTAATAAAGATCACTGGTTAAAGTTAATAAATATTCCATATAAGATACGTTGCATATTTATAATAATTATATTTTTTTGTTATTACGTTATGTCAACAATCTTTATTTTTTCGTATTCAACAATTTTAACGGAAGACTAGTACTCTTATCAAGCGATGTACTTTTCTTCTTCCGTTTCGAAATGGTTTCATAAAAAAACAACCGACTTCCGAAAAGAAACTTCAAAGTGAAAAATAACTTTAATTTCGAAAGTCGGTGTCTTTGGAAATGTATTTTTAGTTGTTTGTCACCGACTCGAAATTAAAGTTATTTTTCACTGTGAAGTATTTTTTTCGGAAGTTGGTTTTTTTTTCGGATTTTTTGTTTTATTTGTCACTTTTTAGTTTTTTAAAGTTTAACTTCTTCTTCAACGAAAAAATATGCAACTGCTAACTTTGATAGAAAATGTGGGTGTAACCTAATATAATGAATACATGTCATCTGCTTAACCCTTTCGAGTGTATAGGCGTGATGTTATCTAGCGTGATTGCGTAAACAATGTATATTTATGCGATAGCAGCAATCGCGGTTAATTTGCCGTCATTTTTTGAAGAGTTGCATTGTTTTTCTCTGAAACTTATCATGAGATCTACCTACATGAAATTTAATTAGGACTATTTCGGCATAAACCCCTTCTGAACAAAAAAGGATTGTGGAAATTCGTTTATATATGACAGAGTTATGGCCGAACATACATAAAAAATAGTATTATTAGGCATTATTACGCAATTGTTTGTTGTCCCAAAGAAAAAAAAAAAACACCCGAATTGATAACCTCCTCCTTTTTGAAGTTGGTAAAAAAAAAAACTGTTGTGACTTAAATACCTTCCACCGCAGTGAATTAGCACGAATATTGTTAAAAATATAGGAATAGCTAAAATGTCTTTGAAATCTGGTAAAGACTCAGTTACACGAAGCAATGAACTAAACGTTGGTTAGATGGCACAATATGGCTATGAGAAAAACGAGATTTACTAAGTAAAAGATTTAAGTTATTATTTTAGAAATTACTCCGTGTAAATGAGTCAAAAGGCCCATTCCATACTCACCGGACAATATTGACTGTCCGGTATACCCAACATAAGTTTAAGTTGAAAATTCTAACTGCAGAATTTATCCTATTCTAACTTCACGTAATGAATAAAACATTTATTCTACACATTCATTTACAAAAAATCCTGGGTTTTTAGTATGTCAATGATTGTACAGTTTGTGCCTACTGCTTTCGTTAATCGCTTACAAAACACGTCTGATAGCATTTGACAAAAAAATTAACAAAAGAGTTAACAAAACATGTCTGAAACAACATCATTACATGTTTTATACTCATGTTTGCAACAAGTCTTGTTGAAAACAAGTATCAAAACTTGTTTATGGGTGTAAACGTGTGGTAAGTTAATCAGTCGGTTTATTCTTTAAAAAATTCACGGTGCAAACCTAGATGAAGTGAGCGTTCAACCAGCCGTGCTATTCTGCCAACCATCTCACCGGGTGAAGTGAGCCAGGTGAGCGTGGAGTGAGCTGTCAGTGTCATCCCACTGATGCTAGGGATTGACCAAGCATTATATTTACAACCATTGACTGTACGCTAATTCTATCATTTTATTACAATTTCAAAGCTAGTGTGTAAATGTGCATCATGCATTACATTACACGCGCACTCGTACCTCAGGCAATATAAGGACTAATCTAGTAAAACATAGACCGAAACAACATTGAGTTTCTGACCGAGGTTTTGTTTTGGTACTTTATTTTAAAAACCTCCCAAAAGTTAATGCATGATGCACCCTTAAACACTAGCTTTGAAATTTTAGTAAAATGATAAACAGAATTAGCATACAATCATAATCGAGATTTAATCTCGATTATGATTGTAAATAACAATGAGTTTAATTCAATCGACATTCTTTTTCTTAGTAAAAAATATGTATTTAAGAAGCAAATCCAAGCAACCCTAAAGGATCTGCAAAGTCATTTAAATAGAGCAATATTTAATAATGTACGCACGTAACTTTACTTTTTCCGTTATTTTCTTTTATTAATTAAAATCCAGTCACTTGTTGTTCTTTGACAATGACTGTTGTATTGTATAGGTATTGTATCTCTGTTACTAGCTAGTTTTTAAATACTTTAATTGTAATCTGTGGAGAACGTAGTGGGTAGCATAGTTGTTCAAAACTTAATATTTAAGATAATTTTATGTCTATCTCTTATTGTGCTACTGTTTGTTTTTCCTTAAATAAATAAATAAATGTAATGCTTGGTCGTCCCTAGCGTCAGGTGGAATAACACTGACAGCTCACTCCACGCTCACTTCACCCGGTGATATGGTTACAGAATGGACTAGCTGATGTTAGGGATTGACATTACTGAGTTAAGTTGCACGATAATTGACAAATGCGTGCACTGACTAGACAGGTCCACTCAATCTGTGTGGGTCTTTCCTCAAAACACCATTTCAGACACCTATCTAATTGTTCTTCACATAATTTGACCAAGATAATGTTTGGACTTTTAAAGAGCCTGGGACCTCGGAGTTTGCTTCGGCCTTTCTTCTTAGAGTAGTCAGATGGGAAATGCCGACCTCATCTAGTTTTAAAAGTATGATTGACATGTAAAAGTGTTCGTATTAACCTACTAACAAAAATTAAATCATTTATCATATTTCTATGTGGGCAAAAATCAATAAAAGTACATGCTTTTTTTTTTGTTTTGTGTTCCACGCGCGCCTCAAAGAGATGTCAGCACAAAAAGTGATGGGGCCCGCAAGGGTCGATGCCTGCCAGGGGTGCGGGTTTGTTCGAAAGAGACACCACAGCCCCTGGCATACGGGCTAATGAAGGAACACGGGTGGGTTTTAGTCAAGTAAAAGTCTGACACGCCCTCCTGCTCCACCCAGAGCGGGAAGTTATTTGATGAATTCCCACCCAAAAAAAAAAAAAAAAAGTACATGCTGTGTCCTAGTTTTTTCCATTTTGTGACCGTCCCTATTTCCAACGCTCATTGGATTCTATTATTCATCGGATTTTACTAATAATAATAAGCCTTTCCCACATGACGAGAACCTCGTGAAAGCTGAGCAAGATAAAAAAATCAAGTATCTTGACCTGGCAGGCGAGCTTGTCGACATGTGGGATGTGGATACAGCAGTCATTGTGCCGATAGTCGTGACGGCCAATGGCATTATAGCCAAGAGCCTCGACCAACACCTCAGGAGGCTCTCGTTAGGCAGCTGGATCAAGGGCTTGATCCAGAAAGCAGTTTTACTGGACACGGCGCGTATAGTGAGGAGGTTCCTCGCTCAGCAGCCCTGACCACCGGTAGCTTGGACCCTGTTCCCGATACCGGTGGGCTCCTATTATTTTATATCTTTAAATGTTTTTATATATACTTTTTACATTCGAATATTTAAAAATATAATTTATATGTAATATTTCAACGAATTAAAGGGAATAAGCCTTTATTATTAAGCTCACTTCACGTAAGATTTCACCTTGAGTTTTTTGCAGGATATCTCAACAGAACTTCCGAAGTTGTGGAATCAAACCATTTACTAAACTTTTTACTCTAAACTCGGTGCCAAGAACAGTGGGTTCGGTGCGGTGTTTAAGTTGGCTGATTGGAAGGATCGCTTTATGCTGACATGAGGATACTGCACTCGCCATTCTAACACCTGAAATCAATAAACAATAGCCAGTGAGTGAATGTTCATTCGACCAACTGCTGGTACATAAAATTCACTGATGAACAACGCACAGTGTTAATCGCTGGGTCTAGAAGTATCAAATGCACAAGAATTTTGAAAGTGAGTACTATGGAAATGATTTTACGAATTCATCCCCTGATGGATGTGTTAGTGGAGATGCTATTGTGAACTATCTATACACCTTTTAGGACTATTTTTGCTTGCAGCGCTCGGCAGGGGCGGTAGGGGGCGGTTAGCAGATGTGGTCATCGTGTTCACGGGATTTTGTTTTCAAACTGTATAGATATGGATTTCTTCCATAGTACTTCCATTAAATCAAACCAGTCATTTCTTTTACAGAGATATTTATATTCCAATCAAAATCAATCAATTTTTTTTTTTTTTTGGGTGGGAAATCATCAAATGACTTCTCCTGCTGAGTAGAGCAGGAGGGCGTGTCAGACTTTTACTGACTAAAACCCACCCGTGTTCCCTCAGTAGCCCGTATGCCAGGGGCTGTGGTATATCTTTCGAACAAACCCGCACCCCTGGCAGACATCAATCAAGTAGAAACTAGACAAAAGCACGCTGTCGAAACGTCGACCTATAGCGAACCCGATGAGGAAGTGAACGAGCATTCAAATAAAGATGGCTACCCAGTAGCATGCTAGTGATGTTCGTATTTATTTAGTATTTACTAACATTTAGTGATGGGATTCCAACAACGGGTTTAAAATGGGAAGTGAAAGTTACTGTGGAAGTCCATCATTTATGCCGATGGGAAATCCCCTCAAGCACACAGTTTTTTAATAGTCTAAAAGAGTTACAAAACGCTTAGATATAGCATCGAGAGAAGTTGCTGTTCACTTCAAAAATCTTAGTTATTCAGTACCAACTACCACAGTGAGAATAAGCTCATGCGCAAGCGTGGACAGGCAGCAAAGTCGTAGCGAAGCTGGTCACCCAGAAATGATATAAGTATTGGAGGCACTTTGAGGCTATTTTTATTCCACTATTTTATAATTTTTCTTTGATTTTTATATTAAATTTATTGAACTCATTCGTTTATTTGGATTGCGTTGAAAGTTTATTTAATTCTAATTTATTATGTTACAATATTGTGATTTTTTTATAAATGTAATATGGGTATTATCTCATTTTTTTATATTTATGAAGTTTGACTTCGACATATTTTATATAACAACTAGTAAGAAATAACACAACGCATACCTGAGATTCTTGAATTTGATCGCAGAAACTGACGTCTAGAAGTCTCAGATACCTGCATTCCGCTAGTATGCTGCAAAGTTATCAAAATATTATGTATACGTTATGTTATGTTATAATCAGTGATCGGAATAGGCTGACTATATTTGCCTAAACTTCGGAGAACAGAGACAGAAAGTGGAGACTTCCTTACGACTATTTTTTTTCCCCGGAATTCGGGAAAAATCTTCAGTAAGTTGAAAATAAGCTTTGTTTAAGATGTGTAAAAGCTATTTTTAACTAAACTTGCAATTACCTACCAAATTTTCGGGATTCATACATTATATTCATATAATTCATATATTCGAATAATATTTACGATCCAACTAGATCTTAAATGCAATTGTAATACATGAATTAAAATTAGATTATTTATTTCGGGATTTATGTGAAAATCCCGAAAATTTGGTAATTGCAAATTTAGTTTAAATAGCTTTTTCACATCTTAAATAAAGCTTATTTTCAACTTACTGAAGATTTTTCCCGAATCCCGGGAAAAAAAAATATAGTCGTAAAGAAGTCTCCACTTTCTGTCTCTGTTCTCCGAAGGTTAGGCAAATATAGTCAGCCTATTCCGATCCCTGGTTATAATATGCAATATAATTTCACTTTGAAAAGAAAAAAAAAATTCTTTGTGTTAGGTCGGCAGTAGATATTTTTTTTTAAAACATTGACGTTTGATTGAGAGTTAACACGAGACCTAGTTCAGAGATTTCCGAAATGTCGTAACTATTCACATATAATTCAGAAAAAACTACTCACGCATCACAAATATCCGGCGTAACAGCCCTAACTCCTAGCAAGTCCAACTGCGCTAATTTCGGAGCCCTAGGCAGTAGGGCTCTCAGATCACGGTCACAAACACCTCTTAGGGCTCCTAGGAACAACTTGCGAAGCTCCCCGCCTGATAACCACGCCAGCCACTCGCCGGAACCACCCGCTTGCAAACTGTCGAATAAATATATGCTTGTTTGTTTGATAATGATTATGTAAAGGTGATAAATGATAGATGATAAATGATTTTATTTCTGTAAGTAGGTTTGTACAAACACTTTCACACGTCAATCATATTTTTTTTAAACTACATGAGGTCAGCGTTTCTTATCTGACTACTCTAAGAAGAAAGGCGGAAGCAAACTCCAAGGTCACAGTCTCTTTTAAAGTCCAGACATAATCTTGGTCAGATCATGTGAAGACCATGTGGATTGGTGTCTGAAATGGTCTTTTGAGGAAATAATCACACAGATTGAGTGGACCTGTCTATTCAGTGCACGCATTTATCAGTAATCATACAGCTGAACTCAGAACTTGTGCAGCTCAACGATTTGACAAATACCAAAGAAAGGACATTTGGGTAGGCCGCATAAAGTACTCAAACTGCCAGATTAACATTAAAAACAAACTGAAAAAGAGATGAAACACAAAAACAAAAATACCACATAGTCCTCACATTCACAATAATTAAAAATAAAAAACTTCTCAAAGTAAATATCCACGTCAAAGTGTATTTAATGATAATCAAATGTCAAAGCAAAAAACAAAAAAAAAAAACAACATTCAGTATACAAAATTGGAGCAGGTCAATCCCAAGCTTTTGTCCTCAATATAATCTTTAACGGTATAAAAGGCTTTCAGGCACAACTTACGTTTAATGAATGATTTAAATTTATTGAGATCTTGAACTGTGAAGTGAGAAGTGAAGACAGGGACAACTGATATCATTATCTGTCGTTAAAAAAAATACAGAAGGAAAGGGATACACTGCTGAGTACGATAAAAGTAAATGAATATGCATTGGATATAGGTTGGTAAAAGGTTAACAGCTTTTAAGCGCGATCGTAATTTTAAAGAAAAATTAGCAAAATTATAAGAAGAAGAAGTATTAGAAGTTCCCCTGATTCGTAGAGGTAGACCCCATTGCCTAAAAACTAGCCTAACCTGACTATTGGGCCAAGTAAACAATATTCTTCAATAAACTTACCACCAGCCAACATCCAACTCTTGCAACTTTGTACAGTTGCCAAGCGCCCTAATGCCATTCGGAGTCAGGGAGTAAGACTTCCAGAAGTCCACAGACACCAGGTTGGGACAGTTACCGCCAAGAGCGATCGCTACCTCGTCCATTGAGGATATCATTTTACATGAACCTGAGAAATTTAAATTACATTTTTATTAATCTAGTCGAATGTTCTTCATATATTAGGCAAGCATTTTAGATAAGAAATAGATATAACGTCATACAGCTTTCTGAGGAGTTAAGTAAGATATATTGACAAATCTTATCTTAGAAATAAATAAAATTGAAGAAATTATGTCTGTTTGTTTTGTCAAAATAGCAGCAAATTAATATAAGTGAATATACGGCAATTGTACTAAAAACACAATGCATAAACGTTTTGACTGTCTGTCTGTTTGTTCCAGTTAATTTCCGAAACGGTTGCAACTGTTTTGACGAGGCTTTCATAGGCTGATGTTATACGGAGTAACATACGCTGTTTTGTTGTAGTTGCACGATCCGTGAGGTGAAATATGATGACATGCAACGTCCACCAGCCCTTGTGTCCCAGGTGGAGGCTTGTGTCCCAGCAGTGGGCACGTTAGCCCCAGTTCCAGCAGTGGTCCAATTATGGTAATAAATATAATTGTAGTTCGCCTAATGATTGTGCAAATTAAAATAACCACGACTGGCGGTTTATCCGGTATGCCTTCGGCAGCCATCCATTTAGCTGACTGGCTTATACTTTTACCAAGATATGTACAATTTTCACAAACTTCGCGCCGATCCGAAAGAAGCTGACAAGATTCCATAAGTATAATGTTAATATAGAGATATGACTTATGAGGAACGGTTGTTGTGTGGTAGGCAACTCCCCGACGCTAGTGTCGAGGAGTTGTACATATAAATGCTAGTCGCGCGGTGCGTGACGTCAGTCTGATGCATAGTTCGCGTGCAGCGATGTAGATGCCGCCACATTAATAACCGAAAATGATGCTTACCCACATTAAGATGACGAAGTGCAGGGTTGGACCTGATGATGGCGACAGCAGCAGCCGTGTTGATATCAGTTCTGTATAGGTCCAGGCGTTTTAGCTTCTTTAACGCCGAGAGACATGCCCAGTCCGAACACCCCACCACAGATCGAAGGCATAGCTCTGAAAATTAAAATACAATATTTTAAGTATATACGCTTAAATCACATTATAAGTAGAACTACATTTATTTTTAAGTGATATTTATTTTAGAAGTATATATGCATTTTAGTATGAGTATCATCATTTCATCAAATCAAATCAAAATATTTTTTTTTTCATATAAACCTGCATGGGCTCTTATGAAACGTCAGAAGCTAGGTGCACGGTTCCAAATTGTCGCTTCCTATCGAGAAGAGCCGGCAAGAAACTCCACGGTTACTCTTTTAAAAATCATTGGCTTTAACAATGTTTTCAAACTACAGTGATAATAGGTATAGGAGGACGGTGCAGGCCTGTCAATAAGTACCAGCTACTTAGAGGAATGAAAATACAGAATAGAAAATCGTCTACAAATCTACAGTCTGTAAGGCCTACAACGTTCCCTCATTCACAATATGTGAAATAATAATCAACTTAAATAAAATGAACATATTTAAACAAAGTGACATGAACACATGACATAATTCAGCCGAAGGACGTCTACTGCTGGAGATAGGCCTCCCCCGGGATCCTCCACTTCAACCGGTCTTGTGCTTCCCCATAGTATAAGTATGTTTTTTTTTTTTTCATTTATTTTAGTTTCTCATCTACTCTTACACATATTGTCTGCATTTCTTATATATTAGCATAGCAACAAACGTACCTTGTAAACTAGTGGAGGTGTCAACGATAGCTCTTAGCACGGAGTTGTCAACGAATTGGCAGCAATTCATGCGCAGATGTGTTAATTCAGCACCGCTGTCTTTGAGGAAACTGTGAATAAGACCTTGAGCTTTTACATTGGCGTGTTGCATCAACTACATTGTACGGGAATTTTTGTAAAATTCTCATTTTTTTGTTTTTTTAAACTGCTGTTCTATACACGAGCAAAATATTTGGAACGGCCGTTCTTTTTTTAAACAAAACTGACAAAAACTTTTTACGTGGTCTAGAATTATATACTAAACCCACGGCAAAAGTTTTCGTTACGATGTACCGCCGTGTGTAAATTAAAAATATAGCGAAAAATAAAATGAGACTTTTCAATACGAAAAATGACGTAATGGAAATAACGACCATTAGTTAAACTTATATCAGAAGTGTATTGTTTAACTAAACTTATTACAAGTACTTGAAACGTTTGGCTCCAATACATTTAGGTATATTTTTCGGGATCCTCTGTATTACTTATGCCAATGGTCACCACCGCCTGTGCGATATAAGTCATCATGATCATCATAAATCAGCCTTCTTCCCACTGCTGGGACACAGGTCTCCTCTCTGTGAAAGGGAGTGGGCCATAATCCACCATGCGGGCTCAGTGCGGGTTGGTGGCCGGACGTCACTTGCTTTCAAATTTTTCTATCTCGGACATACCGGTTTTCCTCCACCGTTTTCTGAGAAGTGGTGACGAAATTAAATGCACAAAGTGCCAGCCTGGGTTCTAACTCACGACCCTTAAATGGGGACGGGCCCTGGGAGGAATTTGAAAAATAGGTATTTGAAGAAACTATTGCCGTCGCGCTTTCAGTAAGTCTGCCCCCGTAGTGTGTGATAGGGACACCTGCAGTTCAGACCGATAATATCACAAAATCTTTGACGAGATCGACGTTTCGTATTCCCCGAAAACTGAGCCGATTCAAATAATTTTTAAAATTTTAAGAAAGAGTATGTTTAGGTTCCTATCATTTTTTTTTCTGTTGTAAACTTTTCTATTTTGTCTGGTAGTCATCTAATCACGGCGGTAAAATAGGACATTTTGTGTAATTTTTGGAGGGTCATATTTTCTTTACTAATTAGTTGCTGAAACAAAGAAAATGACAGGGACGTGTTTACAACAGAACTTGACATTATGAAAAAAAAAAAAAAAAAAATTGGTCAAGAAGCATTATTCAGGAAGAAAAAAGGGGAATTCATTTGTATGGAGAATCGCACGCCCTGTTCCCTCTTAATTCGTAAGTCAGATCAGCCACTGTTCGATAAATAGTTTATCATAATTATTATTCCACAATATGATCGCCACCTTAACAATGAGGACCTCAAAGGTCCAATTTCCCATTGTTATTTACAACTTACAATACTCCAAGATAAAGATAAAAAAAAATCAACAACAAACAGCCTTAATCTTGGAACAGTTTATCTCACTGTTCAAGTTCACGTTGCTTGCGTTTGCAACAGTAATCATAACTACAATAAGGCAATAGTCACTCACTTCACCACGTAATTGGGCTGTATCATGAGATGGCTGCCGCACCACGATAGGTCCAGTTTCTGAAGGAACTTGCACCGCATTGAGAGGGTTATGAGTACCTGAAATAAAGAACATAGTTGCTTGACAAATAAATTGGAAGTAACAAAATAACATACGGTGACGTGATGACATACGGTGCCGAAACGTGGACACTGACAGTTGGGCTGGTCTACAAAATTAAGGTCGCTCAGCGCGCTATGGAGCGGGCTATGCTCGGAGTTTCTTTGAAGGATAAAATCAAGAATTAAATTATCCGGAAAAGAACCGGAGTCACCGACATAGCTTGTAGAGTGAGCAAGGTGAAGTGGCAGTGGGCTGGCCATGTTTGTCGAAGGACCGATGGACGGTGGAGCAGACGAGTCCTGGAGTGGAGACCGCGTATCGGCAAACGTAGTATGGGACGCCCCCCAGCTAGATGGACCGACGACCTTAAAAAGGTGGCTGGGATAGACTGAATGCGGAAGGCAGAGGATAGAGTTGTGGCGCAGCCTGAGAGAGGCCTATGCCCAGCAGTGGACAGCGATAAGCTGAGTCGATTGATTGCAAATAATAAAAGAGACAAACTTTTTTGCATTTTATGAATAACTGGAGTTCGAAAATTATCCGACGTTAACGTACTCATCATCATTTCAGCCCGGAATTGCCAAACAGTTGGTGATTCCGAGCTGAAATGATTATGATCCATCCATGAGGATGCCTATATCCAGGCATGAGCTTCTCTTTTATTCCGCACTACTTCTCGGTGCGTCCCTCACGCACGGAGCCAAGAAGTATTCAGTAGTTTCCCTCAGCTTTAACGATATCATCATCTCAACGCGCTTTTGCACGCCCTGGTTTCTTTGGCCTACCCTCGGCCACCATTCGGTCACAGCTTTACTCCATCGGCAATCTCCTCGTCACACAAAAGGAGTTTTCGTCTACGAAACTCTAAATACGGTAGATACCTACCTCATTACTTGCAATCATCACAATAAAAATATTATTTATAGAAAAGCGTGGGAACTAAAATAAGAATTTTTTTTATAACATAAACAACAAGAAGACTAAACAACAAACAAGTTCAAAGTGTTTAACGATAAATGGGACTTCAACTTAAAACGTGCTTGCTACACGTGACTACAAACAATGCGCGCCGACTCCATAGGGCTTGTGTTCTATATTAGGAAAAGTATGGAGAAAACAATTGCATAACGTCACGTTTGTTTCTGAAGGATTTGGCAGAAGACGTATACCTACAGTCCGTTACAGTTACCTCTGACAGTAGTGATAGCAGCAACCCAAATAGCAACCTTATTGTGAAAAATAATAAAGATCACTGTGATATTGATATTCTTGTTAGTGGTAGCAACCCAAAAACAACCTAAATGTAATTGGAACAAGAACACTTTGAATTTGACAGTGACATCAAATCAGAAGAAAAATAAGTATGAAGTGAATAGGGCTGTAGTACAGCCATATTTCAGTATTCTAAACTTGAACTAGTAAGATTTTTTGGCGGGATCGCGTTAGAACATGTCGCATGAATTTTCATTATCATTAAATTTTGTGAAATAGCGAATTAAATTGTATAATTTTGGTAGTGAGTTAAGAGTTATCCAATTTAGTTACGTGTGAGTGCACAAGTGTAGTGAAGGTGAAAATAAGTGACTAACGTGGAAAAACTCCTAATAGGTTATTGTAAAGTTACTACCGCTTTACAATAACTTTGTTATGACTAGAATACGAATAAAGACTTGGCTAAAAGGTCTCTGAAACCAGGCCATAAAACTAATAAAAAAAATAATTAACTAGTAAAAAATCGTAAAGAGTTCATATACCTTTGAACTTTTTACGATTATATTCTCGTTTTTGCCAAACAAAGAAACTAAATATTGTGCAATTTCGCAAGCTTCGTTTTTCGAAATTACAGACAAGATTGGGGGAATCTATCGACATAATCTTTGGCCACAACTATCAAACTCTCTTTACATTTAACATGATACATTGGATTTACTGACGGACTCGATCTAGTTTCTAAAACGAGGTGATTCAAACGTCACAATGAGATCGATGACCTGATCATGGTTGGGGGATTCCACTAGAAGCACGAAGCATAGAACCGGTCTATGTGGCGAAGTTTTAGAACGGCCTACCTCTAGTGGCACTCTAGTGGCACTCTACTAGACTACTTACCCCTAGGCGGTCAATATTACGAAAAATTAGGGCAAGCTCGTAGAGAAAGCTGTCAAGAAAACTAAATTATGAAGAATAGTAGGCTATTAGGACAAGTCAAGCTTTTGGGCAATTTTCACACTTTTCTTTAAAGCAAGAAAATTGCAAAAGTGTGAAAGAAATTGAGGCGCGCGTGGAACACAACGCGCCGTCGGCTTGTGGTGAAGATTAATGTTAATAATCCCTGGAAGAAAAGTTAATCATCAAAAGAAAATACAATGAATATTACCTGTGACTGCACACAATGCCAGTAAGGTCTGAGGTCAATGCTCCTGTAAAGTATGGCGTCTGAAGCCAGCCTGTAGAAATGTCTGTTCACTTGAGCACATCGGCAGAGCGACTGGATATCCAAATACTTCATAACGCAAAGTATGGTTTCATCCTGAAACAAACAAACAAAGAATGGATTTCTAAAATACTGTTTTGTAATTTTAATTTTGATAAATAAAATAAATTGGTAAATAAAATTCATTTAATTGAGATTAAATCAATATTACATTAAACAAATTAAAATTCCACATTACTGCAACAGAATAGAATAAAATGTCAATGCAATAAAAATTTATGAGTAAGTACTCAGTTTTAAATAAAAATACTGGTAGTCAGCTGCATCCGGTCAGACTGGAAGCAGACCCTAACATAGTTTGGGAAAAGGCTAGGCAGACGATGACTTAGTTACAAATTATAATGGATACAGGATTAAGATTGAATATCAAAGGCCGCTTTCCGATTGCGAACAATGAAAAAACAAAAACACGGGTGGGTTTTAGTCAGTAAAAGTCTGACACGCTCTTCTGCGCCACCCAGAGCGGGATAAATTATTTGATGATTTCCCACCCTCAAAAAAAAAGCTGATCAATCACACCGTGTGGCTGTTTTTACTTAGCCACAAGCAGTGATGTGCCGTGGGAACATTCCCGTTCCCAGTAACTTCCCAACGGGAATGTTCCCGGGAATGTTCCCATGTGCCCGGGAACATTCCCAGTTAGTGGGAACACTAACACAAAAGTTGAAGATTTTTCTTTTTTTAACTTTTTAGATTAGGTTTCTTATCGCATGTTTAAAATAATAAAATATAGAAATTAAATGCATATCCATTACACCCATAATGTGTTACTGAGAATTTTCGGCAGTTAATTGATGTAGTTGGAGAGTTAAACTGATAGCAAAAAAACTATCCTTTTAACTGTGCAGGTGTGATGCTAATTTTGAGAAATGTTATTTACTTATCCTTTGTGCATGATTTATGGTTCCAACTAACCGGGTCGGCGTAACAAACAATCCAGACTGTAGAGACATCCCAACAAATTGGCCGCTCAACTCACAATACCAGCTTGTGTCAGCAGACTTAAAAGACGCAACATCCTACAATTGGATAACTTGGAGAGAGCTTCGTTATTCATATGAAAGTTGCTCCTGATGAGGAATAACTCTTCCCTGCCAGACCTTCCTACAACTAAATGAGTTGTAGGAAGGTCTGGCAGGGCTGGCTCATAGTTTTTAAAAACTGATTGCAAGATGAAACACAAAAAAAAAGAAAAGAATAATGTATTCCACCATATATTTAAATAACGTTTCAAAATATTGTACATAATCTCTGAACGACAGGTTGCAGGTAACGATGGGTTCGTGGAAACTGTCCATACGGTCAGGTCTAAGTTTTTCAAGGCCCATCGTATCAATAAAAATAAGAGGCTCTCTGATCCTACTTTGAGGCTCATGAAGGAGAGGCGTGAGATGGTCCTGCAGTCTTCAGACGATGCGCTTGAGTACCGGCAGTTTAACAGACGGATCTTTAAGTCCTTGAAAAGCGACCTCCGCCGCTTTAATACAGAATGTATTAAAGACGCAATAGAACGGAATAAACGCTCCAAGGTCTTTGCTAGGGATCTGTCTATTGGGCAGAGTCAGCTTACGAAACTGAAGACCGATGAAGGCAGGATCGTATCCACCAAGGCTCAGGCTTGGTGGATACGATCCTGCCTTCATCGGTCGGTGTTGAGAGAGATTGAGAGATTCTATGGACAGTCATACAAGTCAACAAGAAACCCCGTTACGAATCTGGCAAACGACCCAAGAGCTAGATTGACCCGACAGTATACTGAAGACATCCCGGACGTCAGCTTGTACGAGATTAGGATGGCTCTGAAGCAGCTTTAAAAACAACAAGGCGCCGGGTGATGACAGAATCACAGCTGAACTCCTAAAGGCCGGCGGGAAACTCGTTCTTAAGGCCCTCCAGAAGCTGTTTGATTCCGTCATACTCGAGGGCAAAACGCCACAGGCATGGAACAGAGGTGTGCTGGTACTTTTCTTTAAGAAGAGTGACAATGCCTTTCATAAGAATTATAGGCTCATCTCACTTCTATGCCATGTCTACAAGCTGTTCTCCGAAGTCATCACAAACCATCTAGCGCGCAGGTTTGACGACTTCCAGCCTCCCGAACAAGCCGGGTTCCGTAAAGGCTTTAGCATAGTAGACCACACACATACGCTGCGGCAGGTTATACAGAAGACCGAAGAGTATAATCTGCCTCTCTGTTTAGAGTTTGTGGACAACTAAAAAGCCTTTGATTCGATCGCGACGTGGGCTGTACTGCAGTCCCTCCAACGGTACCAGATCGACTATCGGTACATGGCGGTGTTGAAGTGTCTGTACGAAAACGCCACCATGTCAGTCCGACTCCAGGACCGGACCTCGAAACCTATCCTTCTGCAGCGAGGTGTAAGACAGGGAGACGTTATCTCTCCGAAACTCTACACCGCTGCACTGGAGGATGTCTTCAAGGTTCTGGACTGAAAAGGGGCTGGCATCAACATCAATGGCGAGTACACCACTCACCTTCGGTTTGCCGATGATATAGTTGTCATGGCTGAGACCATGGAGGATGAACATGGACAAGACAAAGGTCATATTCAATACCCATGTAACACCCACTCTCGTAACGGTCGGAGGAGCTGCACTGAAAGTTGTAGATGAGTACGTTTACCTAGGACAAACTGTCCAATTAGGTAGGTCCAACTTCGAGAAAGAGGCTGGGCAGCGTTCGGGAAGCTTCGCAATATCTTCTCGTCCCACATACCGCAATGTCTCAACACGAAAGTCTTTGACCAGTGCGTGTTGCCAGTGAAACCGAAACGTGGTCGCTCACAATGGGCCTCATAAAAGGCTTAAAGTCACCCAAAGGGCGATGGGGAGGGCTATGCTTGGAGTTTCCCTGCGTGATCGAATCAGGAATGAAGAGATCCGCAGGAGAACCAAGGTAACCGACATAGTCCGAAGAATTAAGCCAAACTTAAGTGGCAGTGAGCAGGGCACATTGCTCGCAGAACAGATGGCCGATGGGGCTGAAAAGTTCTGGAGTGGCGACCGCGTACCGGAAGACGTAAAGTTGGAAGGCCTCCCATAAGGTGGACCGATGACCTTGTGAGGGCCGCAGGAGTCCGCTGGATGCGGGAAGCACAGAACCGGTCGAAGTGGCAGAGCTTGCGGGAGGCCTATGTCCAGCAGTGTACGTCTTTCGGCTGAAATGACGATGATGGTGATGATGAATTTCTAAACCTCCTAGTCTCCTACATTCGACATTTTTATTTACTTCTTTCTAAAATTAATACAATGAACGACAAGTTACTAAATAAGTACTCATTACATGTCAAATCTACTTACTTACTAAATCTTACCAGTAACTTTGTATGTTATTATATTTTTACTTTTATTATAATTCTATGTGGTTTCACTGACACGTTCCCAGCAATTGGGAATATTCCCGGGCACTGGAAAGATTCTTTTGGGAACATTCCCACTTTGGGAACATTCCCGGGAACGGCACATCGCTAGCCACAAGCCCCTCTCAAAAACGAAAACAGATCAATATCCACTTAATCAAGTTCAATGACGCGGTAGTGCTAAGTAGATTTGTTTCTGCATAAATGAATTAATTAAGGAAATGATCATTTGAATGGCTGTTTCTCACGCAACCTAATGGTTAATTAGCTTTTATGGTGATCAGGCAAAAACGCAATTTAGTTTTAAGTCATAACAACGTTGTGTAGTGTTTTAGCTATTACATGACAGAAATAAAAGATGCAATACAGATATACAGCCACCTAAATGTGGCAGTTTATATCGGTATACAGGGTTTGTGGAGATATTTCAAAAATATAAAACAAAAGTTTTAAAATAAAAATAATAAGTAGGTAGATATCAACTAATATAAAACTGCACATCCCTCCACTGCTTGTTGTATACACATTTCAAATGCTGGTTTAGAAATTTTAGTGGAGTTTTACGTAAAGGTTTATTATTTTATTTATTTGTGGTTTTTAATTTACCTAATCATGGATGCTCAATGTTTTTTTGCAGGTGGTACTAACGGCAACTGAAATCATTGTCAGTTTTCGAGTGCCTTTATAAAAAAAGTTTTGTACAGATTAGGTACTCCAGTAATTATCTCCGACGTATTTTTTTGTCACTAAGTATAGCAACGCAGGCTACCGCCGTCTAAATATGAAACAAAGTAGAATCTAGTTCATGATTTAATTGGCTAATAAAAATAGAAAGCTAGAAATAGATAGATATTCTTAGACTCAACTTTATTTTTGGCTGGGTTTTTGCATTATAGCCAGACGTGTTTCCATATACCGTTCGTTACGATTTTGAATCCAGTTACAAAATCTAGTTCATGATTTAATTCGCTTATTAAATTAACCTGTAAAATACATAGTGCATCCGAATCGGGCTCAAATCTATTGTTATCTCATTAAATGTCCTAGACAGGTTAAATCTTGAGTTTGTAAAGTTTCTATGGAATGACTCAAGAGCGGCCTTACTTTTAACTTCATCGAGCGATATGATTGTCAACTGATGCAATAATTATCAACAATTATCAGCTGATCATTTATAAACATTGGCTTTGACATCAGAACGTAATCGTTCTGAGGTCAAAGAGAGTGAAGAAGGCCGAAACGACGTAAAACGATAGTAAAATAAACGACGCAATATTACAATGCAGCGGGGTTCAGAATCATGTAGGTACGGAATCCACGGTAACAGGTTGAACATCGATGACTCTGCCAACCTACAAGATTTTAGGCTCGTTTTTTAATATGGTAAAGTCAGGCAAATTAACAAATAGGTACCGACTGAAGGGTAAACACCGTTATCCTTGAAACCAGTGGTTTGTTTTCGTTTACAACACGTAATTTCAATGAAAAAGAAAATGCTTTATTCCACAGGAACATTTCACCCTACGCGCAAGGGCAACAAACTTACGTCTCAATACGGGAGGGAGCGCGGGGCCAACGCCGCGCCGCGTGTCCCGACTCCGAAACACGGATCGCGCGCGATCCCGATCAGTCAGCTGTCAGTCTCGTTAGCGGGCGCACGTAACGCCGCGTCGCGCGTCGTAGCGTCGCTCATTTTTTTTTTTTACTCGCTCGTTTATTTTACAACTACCCATGGCTACAGTAACAACGGTATTTACCCTTACATCCTGTATATAAAAAATAAAAGTAATTTGGTAACACATAAACGCTCGATCATTATTCGTTATAGGCTTTCGTTAACATATCATGATGTTCATCATCGCATTTGTATATTATGATGATTATCTAGGTAATTAAAACCAATCTGCTTCCAGTCTAACAGGATGCAGGTGCTCAATACCAGTATTTTATATGGAGCGACTGCCTATCTGACCTCCATAACCCTGCAGTTATTAGGTAATACGATACCCTTTGATAAGACTGGATGTCAGGCTTTCGGGACATTGTAACCGTATAATAATTTATTAATAAATTAAAAATTTAACCGTATAATAATTTAAATATCCACTCTGCGTTATAAACGTAACTTTATTTGGTATGGTCTATTCCCACCCACAGACAAACCGTGAAAACTGTTGTAAATAAAGAAACATAGGTAATGAGAATAAAAAAATGTTGAGTAACGAAGTCATCCGTGTAATAGCACAGCCCATTTCTTCCCGTGGGTGTCGTACGAGTATATGGCGACAAAGGGAGTTACTAGAGAATTGGTATGCAGCGTTATCTACGCCATTTTAAAACCATAATGCGATCGCAAACTCGTCTGTGCCAAGCGTGCCAATTAGGTATCGCTACCCCCCAGAAATTACGAGAAATTAAGAAAAGAATAACTATATACCAGAATATTCAGATGGCACATTAAGAGCTGCATGTGAGTTCCCCGTCACATGTTGCCTTCCAATTTTCAGTCACGTATGGTTTTTTTAGTACCAGTTACATTTAGCACAGTGCTAATAACATATAACTAAACTGACCTACAACGTTATGAGTCATCAAGAAACAATAGGAGCTATAAATAGACTTTTTTGTATTACAAAACAAAGTACTATAAGGCAGTATTGTTATGTCTATGGTGTAAATATAATAAGATAGGTAAAGGTTAATAGAAAATGACCGCCATGTCCGGACAATCATGAATTCATGATGTATCACATAATGATGTAACATAATGTTTAAAAGTTAGATAGGAAAACATTACGCCGGAATAGAGTAACCTAACATGTCCATCAGACTCCCCCGATTGGGTTCCCGCATTGTCGATGCGGGGGGGCTCAGTAACCGTGGTCCCACACACGGTGAAGCTAAGAGGAACCCAAAGGTGGGGCCCTCGTCAGGGCTTTTGCCTCAAAGCCGACGGCGTAGCGGCCAAAAAGTAGATTGCGGTGAGGTGCACCGCAACTGAGGGCCGCGATGTCAAATGGGAGGCATCGCGACTGAGGGTTACGGGCTGCGGTGGAGGAGGAGTGCCGGTACTTTTGAGTATCGTTCTTCCCTTCCGTGGCCTGGACGGGGCCGCCACCGTTTGATGGCGGACGCGGTGGGGCCGCAGGGGAAGAGGAGTGCCGGTATAGCGTTGGCCGCTCTCCCTATCCCCTGCGGCCGAAAAGTGGTGGGCGGCGGGGCCACTTTGTTGACCCGTCGCAGGGTGACCGAGGGGTCCGCAAGGGCCGATGCCTGCCAGGGGTGCGGGTTTTTCGAAAGAGATACCGCCGCCCCTAGCACACGGGCAACTGAGGGAACACGGGTGGGTTTTAGTCAGTAAAAGTCTGACACGCCGTCCTGCTCTACCCAGCAGAAGTCATTTGATGATTTACCAAACAAAAAAAAAAAAAACATGTCCATCAGATTTCTTCACAGGCAATGTTCTTCAAGGCAAGTTTTGGTAATTTGAAAAATTGAATTTCGTGGAACTTCACCCTTAAATCATTCTCGATACAAACTAAATCCTGTGGGGTAATTACTTAACACAAAAATGTGAAGTGTGTGTGTGTGTGTGGAATGTGTTCATAACATGAAAAGTGCACCTACGCGGTCAAAATGTATGGAAAAGCTGATTATTTTTTGTATGACCGATGAAAAATTTCTGCGCTGGGGGGTCTAGAATGCTATGCTGAATTCACGGTTACAGTTTGCGCACTGGTTAAAACTTATCTATATAAATAAAAAGAAAGGTCCTGACTGACTGACTCATCAACGCCCAGCCCAAACCCTTGGACCTAGAAAGCTGAAATGCACAGAGGTTCCCTTTATAATGTAGACAAAGAATACGGAAGGATTTTTCGAAATTCAACCCCTAAGGGAGTTAAATAGGGGATGAAAGTTCCGCGCGGGCGAAGCCGCTGGCAAAAGCTAGTCCTGTATAAAACAGTGGATCAGGAATGCCCCTCATAACCCTTGGATTGTAATTGAAATTGTATCACGCAGTTAGGCTGAGTTTAGTCCACCCTCGATCCCTCGACCCCTAAAAAAGGATTTGTTCATTTGTTTCCTCTCAACCCTTAAACATAGTTCACATTCGACCCCCAGGGGGTGAGATTGAACAAATTAACATACAAAGGACATTCATACCTCGTCCACTTTCGGCCCTAGTTCGGTAAGTACCTAAAATTCGTATTTTGGTATAGTAAGGTACAGACTACTTTGGGGGTCGAGAGGAAATTAAAACTTAGCAGGAAAACAAAATCCACTAAACTATAGTCAGGGGTCCAGTGGACACATTAATTATTGTGGGTCGAGGGGTCGAGAGTGGACTAAACTTTAGGCTATAGGTTGGTATATTGATAATAATCATTCAAACCATTAAGGGGGAAGCGCCAGGGTCGACACAAAGCAGACGTCGTGTGGTCACGTGATAAAAAAGTCATCGTAAGGAGCGTTTTAGCGGTAAATTTAAAACAACGAAAATTAAATTTGATTTAAAACTTACTTAATTGAGAAAATGGATATTAATATGGTTACATATTTCGGCCCAATCTTCAAATTAAAATAGGTTTTAATAAACTGGAAAATACCCGATTATTTTAATACTTACAGGTAATCTCTCGAAGTCGCCGAGTGGTGGTCCCGTATCAATTTGATTCTGATTTCGAGGCGCAGGGATCTGGGGCATCACAGCTTCATGAAGATTCGATGCTATTATCCTATTCAGTAGTTGACCTGAAAATGTATGATGAATTAGTAATGGCAATTTCTTCTATAGATATATTGTGTGACAAATGTGGGTTGAAAGAAAATCCTGAAATGACGGCTGATAAAGGTCTCTTGGATCATTTGTTTCCCTTCAAAATGGTTCAGCTGGATGGTGCAGTTCCACGCGTCACGTTCGTGATCGGGCGCCATCAGTTGAGACTGGTCATCCATCTACTAAATACTAGGGTTTATCTTTAATCTTATACTTTAAATTGTTTGACATTGTTATTTTTTTTTGCATCGTTCTC
The DNA here is from genome assembly GCA_949987655.1 of Polymixis flavicincta. Lineage (NCBI taxonomy): Eukaryota > Metazoa > Arthropoda > Insecta > Lepidoptera > Noctuidae > Polymixis > Polymixis flavicincta. Next base: position 8,782,736 of record OX465183.1, read on the forward strand.
ACTTCGAAGCACTGAGTCCATGGAGTTTCTCAGCTAATCTTGTCCATAGAGGTCTACGTTTTGGAAATTGTAACTAACTTCAACTTTCTGACCCAATCGTCTCCTTAACAATTCAAAAGTCCCTTTAATATTGTGTGGTTTAATTAAAATAAATGGGTTGAGTTTGAGACAAGCAACATAGACATAAGGGCATATAAACGGACGAGGATGATAAGTTGCTAACCAGGGTATAGTCACGGCGTAATTTGACAACCAACTTAACCTAAACAACACATTAAAAATAAGATAAAACCTCTGTTTTGCATTTTTATTCATATCCAAAAATCGTATACAATAAGACGGTTTCTTTAGTGGTGTATAAATTTTATAATTACCAGAAACAATTTATAAGTAAGTACTTTAAACCTGTTTGAGAAAAAATATAAACTGGATTCCCTTTCATTCAGTCGAGTATTGAATTAACAATTTTATTGTTTTGTACTTCAATGATTTTATAGCATGACAACTAGATATGAATTTTATCGGTTTCAATCATGATCTGCAGTCGTTACTGCTACTTCCTCAATAAAAGTGTTTTACTTAATGCATACAATGTAGGTACCTATAGCGGCGATTCATTAAAATATTAGAAGATAAGTAGAAATAGCATGACGTCATAGAACTGAACAGAAACGTGACTAAAATCAGTTCTACTAGAAGATAGACAACGTACAGACGCCAGCACATCAAGCTACCCCAAAATGTCAAATTTTCACAACTGAACATCAACCTTAGGCTTATGTTATAACGTTGAAAATCGATCAAAGAAATTTGACAGATTGGGGTAGCTTGATGTGCTGGCGTCTGTACATAATAAAATATTATTCCCTTCTGTGTCAAATCAACCATTTGGTAATGACATTTTGCAATATATGCCCTTCAAAATAAGGATGAAAATCAAACAATTAGAAATACAGCAGCACAGCATCATCCATCAATTGAAAATAATAATTTGATATTTATGAGGCTTGTTATAAAGTAGAAAATCTATGAATCACGGTTTGACCATGACCATGGACAACAACCTAACCTTTTCAGTATTACGACTGCATTGGCACTTGATAGATATTGCTTTAGAAACGTGAACGGTACATAAAACCGATAGCTTCGATATCCTTTTCTTTTCTATTTTTAGATTAATTAAAAACCTAACCTAGGAAAAGGGGAATAGTTTTTTGGACTTATCAATTAGTACCAGGATCAATTAGACAGGACAGGTCAACTCAAGCTGTGTGGCAGTTTCCTCAAAATACATTTGAGACACCAATCTACATGTTCTTCGCGTGATCTGACCAAGATTATGTCTGGACTTTAAAAGAGACTGTGACCTCTAGAGTTTGTTTCGGCCTTTCTTCAGATAGGAAACGCAGACCGCATCCAGTTTAAAACATATGATATACTTATACAAATAAAATCATTTATCACTGAAACGATTAATTTCGTAATACATGGACAAGAAACCTACCTTATATAGATTCACTCAATATCACTAAGCAAATATTCCTGACAAGGAGAAAACAAATTTTTCACTTTGAGTTTCGTAAAAAAGGAATTAAAGATGGCTAAAATGGGCAACAACTCTGACTTCATTGGGTACGATGATATACCAGCCTATTACAGTGCCACTATACGGCAAAGGCCTCTTCTTATACAGGAAAAGTTTTTATCCAGTGCGCAAACTGTAACCATGAATTCAGCATTTCATTCTAGAATTTTTTCCTAGCGCAGAATTTTTTCGCCAGTTATACAAAAAAAAAACGCCTGTTTCATAGAGAAGTGCAATATCTACGCGATCAAATTGTATGGAACAGCTGGTTTTTTTTTTTGGTAGAGTTTGCGCACTGGATGAAACTTATCCTGTATAGAGAAGCCATGAGCATTGATCGGACTGGCGACCTCAGACTTGTATAAAAAAATCATCGTCAGCAGTGGCGTGTACAGAAAATTTACACGCTAGGCGGTCTAGAATTATATGCTGAATTCATGGTTAAAATTTGCGTACTGGTCAAAACTTTACCCTGTATAATAATGTTTAGACTATCATAATATTTGATTATAAGCCTCTGTTGTCCCACTGCCTGTTTTCTACTCCTATTGCTGGCCAATCCTATAGGAAGGGGTCCAGCTCATCACGCCATCTCCTGCAGTCGTTAGACCATCTCTTTCTCCTCTTTTCCTGCTATTTTGTAAATCAAAATCAAAAGTCATTTATTCAAACTAGGCTGAGAGTCAGCACTTTTCGAACGTCAAAATTACATAAGACAGTCCCCCAAAAACGCCCACCCTTCGACACTTCCTAGTGCTTTAGCTGGGAAGAAGAAGTGGCGCAACAAACTCCCCAGCAGCACAGCTGTCTGATAAGTTGGAAGAGCTTGATTCTATGCAATAATAGGTAAGTAATAAAATTTCATCAAAAAATGGAAATTTCATTAATAAAAATGAAAAAAATAATGGTTTATACAGTCAAATAAAATAAACAATGCTATGGAGTAACTCATATAACCTGTCAGTAGGTAAGCTAATTCTAGTGAAAGAACACAAACGTTCTCTTGAGTTAATCACAGCGACCAACAATTCTTATCGTTTAAGTAGTCGTTGATAGAATAGTAATGCCTTAGAACAAAGATTTGATTTTACTTTAGCTTTAAACGCATTAAAATGTAAATCTAGCAAAAAAGACGGAAGCTTGTTATAAAAGGTGATACCGAGCCTAACAAATGAGTTATGAACTTTATGAAGCCGGTGAAAACCACATAGTTTGTCCTTATTTCTAGTATTAATATTATGAATATCACTGTTTTTAGTGTATAAGTGTATATTTTGCCTAATATATAAGATGTTAGCGAAGATGAATTGTGATGCCACCGTGAGAATACCAATATCTTTAAAAAATCTCTCAGAGAAACTCTAGCACCTAATAATTGGTAAATTGCATGTAAGTACAGCTCGTTTTTGCAGAACAAAAATATTTTGAATGTCAGCGGTTTTGCCCCACAGCAGAATGCCGTATAGGACATAACGCTATGAAAATAACTAAAATAGACTAACCGACTATTTTATATCTGTATTTAGAATTGCTATTTTTGTTTGGAACGATGTATAGGTAGATACTCAAGTGGAAATTGGTGTATCATTTAAAAAAAAATCCTCATCCTTTGATTGCCACAATTCGCTCACTGTATTTAATTTATTCCTGTGGTCTCGTTATTATAACATTGCATGTATAAAAGGCAATGGTCCCAATCTTAAATAAGCACAAAAATTGCCATAAACAAATGTGCAATTTTTTCAATTGAGCAAAAAACATACCTTTTTCAACAACCGGCTGCGTTTTCGTGTAGAACAGAGAAGAATAAGAGAAGTTGTTCCTCATATTCCTCACCAGGTTCGGCGGCTGTTTGCCACGAAGCAACACGGCGTCCAACTCGGTGTAGTAAGGAAGCAGCTTGTGGTTGAACTCCAATCTTAAGATTCTGGTCAAACAAATTGGTTTATCAAGCCAAAGCAGTGTCCAGACAGATAGTGCTGTGTCTAGCGGGGTTTGCGTTTATACGCTAACAGTGTAAACGCAAACCCCGCTAGACACGTTTGCGTTTACACACTAACAGTAGAAATGGGCATTCATTTTGATAGTTCAACAACACTAATTACGTTATTTACGTTGTTGAGCACAGCAGACGGCAGGAGACTCACCAATCATCGTTCTCTTGATATACCATTGTACCATTTTATTTGCGGTCGGCGCAACATGTTTTTAACCGACTTCAAAAAGGAGGAGGTTATCAATTCGACAATATTTTTTTATGTATGTTCGGAGATAAGAGTAACTCCGTCATATATAGACGGATTTGCATAATTCTTTTTTTGTTCGTAAGGAGTTTAAACCGAAATGGTCCCATTTATATTTCATATAGATCGATGAGTTTTGGAGACAGACAACGGAACTCTTCAAAAAATGACAGCAAATCAACCGAGATTGTTGCTATAATTGCTTGCATTGTTTTGACCCCAAGGATGATGAAATTTCTTTTGGTGGGTTAGGTACCATAACTAAAAAAATTAAAACTTTTTTCCAAAAAAAAAAAAAAAAAAAAAAACAACAGACTTCCGGAAAAACGCTACAAAGTGAAAAATAACTAAGTCGGTTGTTTTTTTCTTGGAAAACGTTTTTTCTTCTTCCATGCTTCTCTATTATGGTTCATCCACACATGCCGCCGGCTTTACCGGCGGCCTGCAGATGCGGTTTCGAAGCCGAAAGTAAACTGCCGCCGGCAATCAAAAGCCGCGCGTGCCGCAGGTACAAAAGGCTTGGCCGTGCCGCTCGGCATGTGTGGATGCGCCATTAGGCGCCATCTCGGTAGTCACACGCTTTCTAACCATATCATTCACACAGTCCATCCATCGATCTTTGGTCTCACCCTGCTCTTATACCCATCGACATTCATACTCAAAACTTTCCACACGACATTTTCCTCATTCCTCCGTATCAGATGCCTATAAAGGACTACCCAATATCCTTCCAAATGACTTTTCATTGTGATTAATCGTGTTATACAATTAGGGTGCAGGTATCTACAGTACCGATACCGATGCGATCCTTATGTGCTGATGATGGCTCCTGGTGGTTTTAGACCGTAGGAGTTCAAGACATTCGACATACCTACCAATCTCGCAACGAACGCCTCAAACAGCAGATATGAAGTAAGTTAAGAATTTCACACCATAAAAGCATAGACACAAGGGTCTTTTTAAGGTGGACATTTTCTTTTTGTTGTTTGTTTCCCATTAATCTGCTTAGTAAATTCGCTTTAACCGGTAGAATGTCGGTAATTACAGAAACAATTACAAAGCTATTGTGTCTCGCGTGGATCTACGTTCAATACAAAGGGTTCAAGTTGCAAACTCAAAGCAACAGCGTTACATAATATCTAAATGTTACGAAAACGTGACTCCTCAGGGTATCGGAAAGCGGAAAGTTTTCACTCAAGGAAAACCACGAATGTATTTAACAAACAAATTCTTCTGGGCTTTCTCTTTCAAACTGCAAACTGCTCTTTTGTTTAATACATTAGGTACAAAGCACAAAACGAAATCACGTGTTTCAAGTTTTATGAAAAAACACAAGATTGAATGGGTTTATATATTTTGTTTCAGCTGTTGTTAACAGGTTTCGGCCGTTGTATTCTTTTTTGTGACTTGACGGCTTCGAAATAGAATTAGCACTACAAGTGGAGAAAACGGGAGTCAACATCATCATTTCAGCCGAAAGACGTCCACTGCCGGACATAGGCCATATAAAAGGGGGGTTTTGGCATAATCGCTACGCTTGGCAGGCGGGTTGGCGATCGCAGTATGGTGTTAAAATGCATAGAACTCTGCTGCCCATTCTCTAGTAACTCCCTTAGTCGCCTTCTATGACACCCACGGGAAGAAATGGCATGGTGCTATTCTTTTACGTCCGGCACCACACGGGGTAAATCAAAATCAGAAGTCATGTATTCAAACTAGGCCGAGAGTCAGTATTTTTTTTAACGTCATAATTACATAAGAAAGTCTCCCGGAACGCCCGCCCTTCTCCACTTCCTAGTGCTAGCTGGAAGAAGTGGTGCAACAAAGTCCCCAGCGGCACAGCTGTCAGTTCAGTTAGAAGAACTTGATTCTTTACAATAAGTAAGTAATTAACATTATGAAACACAAAAGATGTATGCAAAAAATATTATTTAAAAAAACAAAAAACCCGACTGCCTAAAAAGTGAACTTACTAACAATAAAGGTCTTTATTGTTTTAAATTTAAGAATATGCCTCCGACTGCATGCGATTGCATATATTATTCAGTCTAATAGTCATCCTTTAAAAACAAGTTTCTTGTTTCCATCTTTTTAAATTACCCAAAGTTCACTTTTTAGGCAGTCGGGTTTATTGTATTTCTTTTTTATAATATTTTTATTTTTTTAGTTTTCATAGTTGTCTGCCATAGACACTTAATGTAATTAATGAATAATCATGTAGTTTGTGTTGTAACGTTGACTATTTTGTTGCTTTTTATTATTTATTTTGGCATTTTTCATTCCAAATTACATGTAAACATACAAGTTGCATTAATTTTTGCAAGCTATTTATGAAACCCTTTATTTTGATACCCCATTCAAAAGCTTTGAGATTATTATTTTTTTGAATACACAATGTGGGGCCAAAAATCGGGCAATTTTTTTTTCATTTTTGGTATACCCAGTGTCACTCTCACAATTAAGACGAATCTAATGGCAACTCTCAAGCTGAAATCGATCAAGCCGTTTAGGCTACAGAGCGTGCCAAAGAAATATACATACATACGTACATACATACATACACTCGAAAAACATAACCCTCCTTCTGGTGCAGTCGGGTAAAAAGGTAGACATACGTAGGGCGAAAATGTCTTATATGTGAACGACTGAACTAATATCCTTCACAACATTGCCGATCATTTAAGATCTTCATTCGTCCCAGATGAGATTTTTTTAGAAAATAATTAATGATTAATTTGATACGCCATTCTTTGATGCCTAAAACAACAAAAGCAAAGACGACTCACCTTGTTGGCACATTCAGCTGCCTTATCGGTGGGCTGAAGATCCTGGGCGTGTCTCCAACGTACTCTGGCTCTCCTTCCCATAGCAACATCCAAGCAGTAGGGCCTAAAGCCCAGATGCGGACCAGCGCTCCAGGGTTGTAAGTCTCGAAAATCGACACCTCAAGTGGGTAGACTGCTTTTTCGAAGGACACTTCTGCCGAAAGTCATATTGTTTGCAACGAGATCTTGGATATGATGTTCGCAAAACTTGGTCAATTATAATAAACTAGCTGACCCGGCGAACTTCGTACGGCCATATTTTACTTCTCCAGTCGCGACTGAGGACATATAACCCTTCCGGTAAAATCAAATCAATTGGATTATCAATAATTTTGAAAATTATTGTACTTATTCACAATAACAGTTTATAACACTTACCTACAAAATCTTGACTGGTTATGGCACTCGCATTTTGTGGCATGTAGTCCTGCTGTGCTGATGGGGCCTCTTCCCACCAAGTCCCATAAGTTCTCTAGAAATAAATCTACATGTTTACAAATCAGATAAGGACTTGGGAAAAGGATTAGCATCAAACTATTGGTCAGAGCATGAGCAATGAGGAATACATTATCAACTACTACTGTGGGAGCCTGGGCTAGCAAACCTTTCATTTCAGTTATGTTACTTGTTTCTTTTTCTATTTGATTTAACCCTAAATTGTAAATATATATTAATAATTGTAACACAATTTACCACACTTCTTGTAATTAATTAAATTAAATTAAAAGTATTCAGTACCAAAATATTGTGTCTTACTGGCAGCCTTCAACACATAAAAAAAATAGATATAGCTGGCCTAATTTAGCCAGAGGTGTAGATATGTTTCAACAGTATTCCAAAAATAGGGTTAAATTTCAGATTTCTGTTCTAACACAATGATATTCAATACATATCATAATGAAATTACTATCCAAAAAAGGCATTCTTAAAAAAAAAATTACTATCCAAAAAAGGCATTCTTAAAAAAAAAATTACTAACATAATAGAGGATAATTTAACAATCTGTGTCTGTTCCTGGTGCAACAATATTAAATTAAAAAGTTGTTTTATTAATGTTTTCTTTACAAATGACAAGCAATAAAACAACGAAAAAAAAAAACATAACATCAGCCAGTGACATTTACAATTTCAAGGCTTTTAAAGTTATTAAAGCCTTGGTGTATTATTTACTTTTAAAAACAAACAAACTTGTCTTCCCTTCACATAACATGAAGATAACAGTTTCAAGTTGTTTTTTATAAATTTGCATAAGGAAGTTTGCTGTAGTGCCTTTCTTTTATTAAATACTGATAAAAAGACACACCCCCTTTCTTATTCTAAAACTTACTGTAAATAAAGAAATCATAATATGATTTAGTTTTCCATTCTATATATAATGTGATGATTTTTGTCTGCCAATTTAAAACAAATTAAACTAGAGTTGCTCTTCTTGGCTTAGCATTTGCATAATCAGCCTATAATGTTCACTGGGACCCTGGGCTTCTGTCAGTTAGAAAGAGTGGGCTGTGAATCATCATGCAGACCCAGTGGGGGTTGTTAGATGTGACATGTTTTCTAAGTTTTGGTTCTAGAAGGTTTCATCATTACATTTTCCTTTACCGTTTTGATAGCAGAGTGATTAAATAAATTTACACAAAGTAGAGCACCTGTATAGGTTCAAACCTACATTCTACAATTCGTAAGTAGCAGCCATTACCATTGTGCCACCACTACTTAGCTTTAAGAATGGTGGAACAAGAAAAAAACCCTGAATTTAAATTGATGTTATACCGAAAGAACCCAACTGGAGTAGCCCAGATGTGCTCAAATTTAATAAAACATGATAAGACATACAAATGGTCAGAGTCAGGTGTAAATTCAGAAAAAAAAGACGACTTCTTAGATTGAATTAGTCAAAGGGTTGTTATAGAGGCCCTCTGAGTTTTTCTCCAAGTAGATACCTAAGGTGGTAAATATAAGCTATCAACGATTAATACCTAATCTCTATCACCAATATATATTTTTTCGAAGAAATTATTTGTAAGCCCCGTGGGTACAAATTCCGCGGCAAAACAATGTGTAAACAAAATAAAAATAAAGTTATAATGTGTAGAAAAATACATCAAAATATAGCTACTTTTACCATTACGAAGGCTTGTGGATAGTCGCCGTAATCAGGAAAATTTGATGGTGGTCCACGAAGATTGAATGCAGTATAAGAAACACTGATTTCACTGCCATACTGGGAACTAAAATCTTCTACACTGTGCACAAACTGCTCCAATATTTGTGGTTCTTTATCTTCGTCCACATCACTCTCATTTTTAAACCAAAACAAGGAAGATATTACGTCTGAACTTTGCATTTTAAAGTAATTTAGTCTGTCTCCAGAATTCTTGGTGGAAAAATTCAGGCGAACGAAGTTATCGAAGATGCGCGCTCGAATGAATTTATGAAATGAAATGTTTTTAATATGACAGCTGACAAACAACACAACTGAACACAAACAAACAAAGCTATAAGCTACATTCTGCAAGGTTTATCGCTCGTTCAGAAAAGTGATATTCACACCACGCAAATCAAATATTTCGGTATGATTTCGGTTGAAATAAATGATGATGCCCATTTATTATAAACTGTTTTGAGCATGGGTACTATTGCAACAACAGTCTTATGGAAAAAAATATTTCTGAACTATTTTTACTAGCCTACGCTGTCCCACTCCTAGGCAAAAGCCTCCCACTTCTTGTTGTTACTCCAGTAAACGTGAATGATTGATTCAGATCCAGAACTTTAACGTTATTTTTAATCTTTTGATAGTGATACCAGCACCCTAATTGCGTAACTTACGATTAATCATAATCGGTTTCGTTTTCACAGTTCAACAATATTCATTGCGTTATTTACGTTGTTGAGCAGACACTTTTTTCGAACATATGAAGCAATGGTTTAACAATCCGTTTCAAAACGATACAGATTATGATGAATCGGGAGTCACGCAATTAGGGTGCAGGACTATGAGAAATTAAATTCTATCAATACAGCTATGGACTTTTGAAAAAAAAACATAGTTGTAGTTGTTTCAATGTTGAATATTTTTGAACCGACGAAAAAACGGAGAAGGTTACTCAATTCGACGCGTATGTATTTTTTTTTATGTATGACCACGCATATCTTTTTACAGAGTAGTTCGAATTTGATAATTCTTTTTTTATTGGAAAGGATATACCCCAAAGATGGTCCCATATAAGTTTGAAAAAAAAAATCTAACCCTAAGGGTAGGAAAACAGGGATGATTGATTGTTCACTCACTGATTGTAATGTAAAACTAGGCATTACTGCTTACAGAGTAGTCCTCCTAATTCTTTTTTTATTGGAAAGGCTATACCTCGAAGTTAGCCCCATATAAATTTCGAGAAAAAAACTAACCCTAAGGGTAGGAAAACAGGGGATGATTGATTGTTTACTCACAGATTTGTGTATTACAAAAAGTAATAAAAAATTAAGCATGTAGTAATTAGTAGATTATAGCCACAAAAAAATGTAAAATAAAAACTTTAAAAAAAAACCGTCGAAAAAACTGAAAAGAACAAAATAATAAACCTGGCTGTGTTTAACCTTAATAACTAAGTTCGGAAGTCGGTGACTTTAGAAATGGATTTTAATTTTATGTCACCGCCTTCCGAACTTAGTTATTAAGGTTAAACACTACCCCCCTTATTACAAAACAAGGTTTTTCTTTAGGTATGGTTTAAACCATCGAGCCTGTTTATGAAATAAGAACTTAGAACTGAAATAGAATTACAGCTCCTTTTACAAAACTGACAATTTAGCACTGGACTAACTTGTTAGTTTTGTAAAAGGAGCTGTATTTTGATTTCAGTTAGGTTCTTATTTGAAAAACAGGCTCGAAGGTATAAACCATACCTAAAGAAAAACCTTATTCTGTAATAAGGGGGTACAGGTTTATAATTTTTTTCTTTTCAGTTTTTTCGACGGTTTAATTTTTTTTGTTAAAAAGTTTTAATATAAAATTAAATATTTTGATAATATTTGAACTACCATAAACTAAATAGTTAATGCCGTTTAATGCTCGTTGTGATTATGGCAAAACCCCCTTTTAGGGGAGGCTTTGTCCAGCTGTGGACGTCTTTCGGCTGAAATGATGATGATGATGAAACCTTTAAGTGGCGATAAATAAGGTTGCTGTTGGGTTGCTGATGTCACTGCTGTCAAAAGTAAAACAATTTTTTCTCTTCTTCTTGTGTCTCTTAAGCGCTTATTACACTTGGCTGAATTTAGGCATCTAAATTCAGTCGTTACTGAATTTAGTCAAGTGTAATCGCAATTAGCAAGTTAGCATCCTAAATTCAGAAGCAAGGATGGTTTCTGAAGGGCTTATTACACTTGGCTGAATTTAGTCATCTAACTAGTCGTCTAAATTCAGAAGCAACATTTAAAGCTATGGAAGCTAGCTTGCTAATTGCGATTACACTTGACTAAATTCAGTAACGACTGAATTTAGATGACTAAATTCAGCCAAGAGTAATAAGCGCTTTAATTTTTTTCGAAAATTCAATCGAGTGGGATAAAAAAAGGCTTGGTAGATTAAATTGATACTCTGTAGGGTTTTTTTTGGGTAGATTGATCTGTAAAAGGCGTACTTAACATTAGTGGTTTCCTCATTATTTTTGATTGGGCACCTGATTTTTCAAAAAATTAGATAGGTACGAAAAGCCTTTTTTTTGTTGCCTTTTCAAATTCATGTAATGAGTAATTAAAAATTTTGTATTGAAAAGTCAATTGCTAATCATTGTAGATTTATTCAAATTTTTGACCTCAAACTTCCTGTGCGATCATTGGTTGCCGAGAAAAATATAATTGTTTTGTCAGTAGTTTTCGAACGATTACTGGATTTGTTTTGACGAGAAACAATTTGGAATCCAATCGCTTTTTTAAATTTGCTGTATGACCATTTTTCTTCAAGAATCCTATTGAAATCAATAAAAAAAATGTTTTTTTTTCTTTACTTATTTTTTGTGAGAAGTATATTTTAATTGAGTCAACGGCCAGGACTACGCAAAGGCCAATTTTTTGGTGTCTTGATAATTTGGAGCTATTCTCGTACGCACGGCTACACATCAAGCTATACATTTCCAATATAAGCTGATCTCGCGTTGTATAAGATTTCCGTACAAAGCGAGATCAGCGTAAACTGGAAATGTATAGCTTGATGTGTAACCGTGTGTACACGGCACTTCCAACTCCGTCGCGCTTTAACTGGTAACTGATTCAGTTTCTAAATTTAGGACAGTGTAATCAGAAGCTTCTAATTTGCTTTTAAGTTGCTTCTGAATTTAGATGCCTAAATTCAGCCAAGTGTAATAAGCGCTTTAGCTCTTAGCAAAATCTTTTTAATCTCTCTCTGCTGATGCTATTTTTAACCTATGGACTTTTTTGTTCATTCAATTTCAATTCATTTGACTCACTGACGTATAAATCATATGGACTTGGCATACCTACAAGAAAAACGTGGATACCTACACTTAATTGAGAAGATAAAATGGCGGCTAATAGGGCAGCCCTTATCGATGTTTCTCTACAATAACATCGATAAAAGATTGTGAGAATGTTTTCATTGTGTCACGGTACAATATCAACGACTATTTTTAACACACTTTTCTTAGCTTCACTTGTTAAAATAACAAAATAACTATGTAAACAAATCTTAAAAGTTATTTTTGACCCACTTCCCGGTTTTTGAAAAAGCTAAAATTTTGCGTACATGTTTAGTTTGGATGACATTGCTGCCGATTCTCTTGTTCAATTACTAATCTAAAATTGGAGTATCGCTATCTATCACTTTTTTTACTAAAAGGCAGTGCGAGAAAAGTACGGCTATAGCTATGAACGACTAAGTTAGAGATGTCAATCTTATGCCTACGCTTCACCGTGTTTTCAGTCGACATGTTTTTATTACGTGCACCTACCCTTAATTTGTATGGAAATATTAGTTAAATTAAATTTGACAGCTCTAAATTACGTCCGTCTGTTTCTCGTTTAATTAGAGAGACAAAGATAGCAATAGCCTAAATTAAGTTCAGTTAGTGCACAACAGTTCCGTGTGGTGCCTGACGTAAACGAATAACACCATCCCATCTCTCCCGTGGGTGTCGTAGAAGGCGACTAAGGGACTTGCTTACTAGAAAATGGGCAGCAGCGTTTCCTATGCATTTTCCAACCATACTGCGATCGCCAACCCGCCTGCTAAGCGTGGCTATTATGGCAAAACCCCCTTTTGGGGAAGGCTTATGTCTAGCAGTGGACGTCTTTCGGCTGAAATGACGAGTGCTCAACAGAATTGACACCAATGCATGGTGAGCTAACTGTTTACCGACGTCATTCTAAATCTATTATGGCGGACTCCCAAAGATGGCGGACTAGTTATTTTGTATGCATTCCCATGTGGGTTTGAAATGAAAGGGTTTGCTGAGAAGAACACGAAAAATAAAAAAAAATACCGGCCAACTGCATGTCGGACTCGCGCATTAAGTTTTCCGTACCATCGTTTTTAATACTATGTAGGTACCTATTGCCATTATTATGATAAGTAAGTAGGTACAGACGCCAGCACATCAAGCTACTCCAATCTTTCAAATTTATTTGATAGATTTTCAACTTTACACCGTAATCATAAGGTGCATGTTCAATTGGGAAAATTTGACAGTTTGGGGTAGGTTGACCTGCTGGCGTCTGAACATCGAATAAGTTTGTGTCAATTTAAATGAAATGTAAGTGTTATTCTAGACCGAGAGCCTTGCGTTAGGTAGACGTTCGACACGGAGCGGAGGGAACAAATTCTAAGAAAGCAAATGACACTACATCCGCGATGAGCCCATCGCGGATGTAGGGAGCCCCCTGCACGGACGTCTCAACACCTATCATTTCTAAAATGCCGATGATTTTGGGTTTAAATTAAAAGTCAACAAAAATTATTTAAATAAAGTATTTAATATTAAACAAATTAATCTCGTTTATTTCTAAACCATACAATTTTGTTCAGGTAATTTCTGTGTGATATTCTTTCAGTAGATTTCTTCCCATAATATTTGTATCTCAAATTCATGTATAGTTCTATTACACTTTTAATTAAAAGTGAAGAGAACAAATATTAATTGTTTTTGTTAACATCTTTAAATTTTCTGCACCTATTGTTTCCAGCCAAATTTTCTTTTTACTTTATTAGCAGGCAGCCTGGAAAGTAAAACAAAAAACCAATAAAGAACCATATTATACCAATATCGATAAATATAAAAATGTCATGCATGCACTACTCTATCCCTATAATAACAAGAAAATGATTTCATGAAATAGGTACAAATATTACTGTTGATAATAAAGGTTAAAGGGAAATTGTGAAGGGAAACTGTTGAAACTCTTCTAAAAATACAGAATCTTATGTTTATTATCAAAATTTATAGATATTTCAGCTGAAATTAAGTACGTACTGGTGCACAGTTATGTTCGGGTGATTTCCGCTTCTTTTAATGCCACATCCGATTATATTGCAATTGGGCATCTTGCATTTGACGATTTCCATTATAGAACCGAGTTCAAACGCAATAACACAGCAAAATTACTCACAAATTCACAAATTACAACCACAGCTCAAGAGCATTTGACAGTTGACGTACCCCAACTTTGCTACCAAACAGCGAGAGGATAAAATGGCGACCCGGCCGCAAATAGGTATTTAATGACGCTAGGAATGAAGGGTTGCCATTATGGTACCTGTCAAAAACACTGATGTCCTTTTTCACTTACGCAAAATTATGAAAGTTAAAAAGAGATGACAGCATTTTTATGATTTCGGTGTCGATATGCCTCATATTTGTATAACTGTTTTTTCTATAGTCAAACATTTCAAGTCCATATGATTTATAAGTCAGTGATTTGACTTCACTTCATTCATTCAGTTATCTGTCATGATGTCATGATTGATGCTTGTCAATAAAAATGGCAGCGGGACCAATTGCCGAAAGGAATCAAGGTATTTATCGACACAATTACATATTCGAACCATCACGGTAACTCACGACACTACAATAATGATTGCTATTGTAACAATAAATCAAAAACACTTTCCATTCTAAGTAAATTACGTAGTCAAACTTTTTGAGGTTAAGAATTGCTTGAAGTCTCCGTTTACCAACTGAAATTACTTCTATGTGGCTGTTTTTTATTGTAAATAGGTGACTAACTTTACTTGTAATCATTTGCCATAAATATGTCAGTGGGTCATCTCAGTGGCGGAGTTCATAAATACTCATTTCAGTACCTATGTTTCGCAGGATTTTACGAGATTATTTGTATCACTTTCAGATGCTACGATTTACGTTGGTGGTTTGGACGACAGAGTCACAGAAAGCTTATTATGGGAGCTGTTTGTACAAGCTGGACCCGTGGGTATGTATTAAAATGAACAAGAACCTAGAAAACTTTTGCAGCTCTGTTAAGAAATCAATTTTGATAACTAGCCTTTTTGCCACAATTTGTAGGTATAAGCCTAATAAAGTAACCAATATTGAATAATCTCTAAATATCAAGTATAGAACCCAGGAATTATGTTATTTGACATGTTCAAATGGTAAATCCTAAACTACCTACTACAAAAGATTGAATATAAAGTGTGACTGTGAATTATTCAGAGACAATGAGTAAATACATATTAAATATTTGTCCTTCAATGTGTTAACCAAGACACTCTTGCTAAAAGTTAAGTGTTTCATTTCAGTGAACGTCCACATGCCAAAAGACAGAGTGACTCAAAGTCATCAAGGATATGGGTTTGTGGAGTTCATGGGTGAGGAGGATGCTGATTATGCCATAAAGGTGTGTATTCATATTTTTTCACATGAGTAAATAATATTATCTGTCATTTGTGGATCTATCACAGTCGTTATGGGTCATCAATAGCCCAAAAGTCTAGCCAATCCTTCCAAGGGGTATTGTGTTAAAGTCAGGCAGTCGCTCCATGTAAAATTCTAGTATTCAGCTACATCCGGATAGATGGGTAGCCACTTGTAAACACAGCCAGGTAAGTCTAGGCAGGTGATGATGTGGAACAATTATAAATTCTTTTTAATTTGGCCTGTGAATCCCTTGGAACATGGTCTCAGGCTTTTATTTTCTGAGGACGGAAAATCGTCAAATATCTTCTCCCACTCTGGGCGGAGTGTCTGACTTTTACTGACTAAAACTCACCCGTGTTCCTTCAGTTCAGTGGCGTGCAGTCTATAAAAACAGAAAGGCACTGCCCACGCGAACTAAGAATCAACCTAAATCAGATAAATATTATGTAAAACTAATATTATTTTATTAATAAACAAATAATCTTTTTGATAAATCCGCTCCACCTGTGTAGCGGCAGTCGTATCATTAGTATCGTCGATACAATACCCGTTCTTTCGTACAATTTGACGCAACTTCGCATTGCGATGCACTAGCGCTGCTGAGCGCCTCGGGAGAGACACGAACTATTCGCGTCTTAATGTTTATATGAGTGCTCTCGTGGTCATGCAGATTTATTGGGTGTCGTTCCTATACATACGTGGCCAACAATGTAACAAATAACGAACATAACCGCACAGGGTAGTCACTGGCTTTTTACAATTTTTTACAACACGACGAATTACGAAAGTTACCGAATTTTTGCGAACAAAGTTGGTTATGCGACTATTTAAAAAAATAGCATTGTTTCATGGAATTGTCGCTACATAAACAACCATTACTTTTACTGTCGTATTATTTTTATATTCTGAGTCACAAAACAGAAAAAAAAAACAGTAGAAGTCGCATACCTATCGCGTCGTTTGTATCGGAACCAGCTAAACCAGCGAACCCAAACTCAAACGAATCGAAGGTAGTAGATGTCACTATAATAAATGCATTTAATTTAAAACTGAATTTTGTTCCTTTTCAGATTTATATTTGCGTAACGAGGTCATTACTATTCGACAGTGGTACATCCCTAGAGGACTAGGGATGTACCACTTTCGTTGACTTATTATCGACATTCCGTTTTATTTTCAAACAAAATACAGTCACAAGCTAGAGTCGAAAAATATTATTATGTTTGAAATCAAGTGCTTATATAAATTTATTCTAATACATACTTACGATTTACAGAAAGTATAAATCTTAGAATTGATATGTTAAACAACTGATTTGATTTTAAAAATTATTCGATTGATAAAAAGAAACACCACAGGCTGTATCTTTCTATCAATGCAATAATTTAATATTTTAATAATTTAAAAAATCGGATCAGTAGTTTAACACAACAATTCTAAGATTTATAGAAAGATACACCCTGTGGTGTTTCTTACTATCTTATGCCATAGATATTAAACTACGCGATTAGTGACTACGGGTACACCAAAACCGCACACAGGGTTAACTTTTCCTGATATAGCATAGAACACAGAGAACATTGTAAGTTTAAAATATCGATAGCGATAATCGAGCTGACTGTAACATGTGCATTGTTGGAATCTTCGCGGACAATATGTTTAAGTTGAAAAGAAAGCAGACTTTAAATTAAATTTCATAAAGACAACTTTTACTTGTCTCGTTTAATAAAATATCGTTTTGCAAATTTTAATCGAAATAAAATCAGTTAAGATCTATCGATAGTATGATATACCTCCATTTGATAAATGGGTCTTGCCGTCATGTTTACACTCTAAAACAGCATAGTAGGGCATTTTTGTATATATTTTTTTCAAGTCGTTTTCACCGTAGCCGTTGTAACAACACTGACTTGCGTGGTGTGTGCGCGGAAGCAGACTTATGCGGAGCTCCGCAAAACTCGGGGTACGCGGGCCTGCCTACTTGCGACTTCTACTGTTTTTTTCTGTTCAGTGTTCCGAGTAATTCCGACGCCATTGTTTGTTTTGATTTAAGTATTTGTGTTGGTTGAGAGCTATGATAGCATGTATTTAAGATTTTTACGTTGATAATATTCACTGTGAAAGTTCACGTCATATATCCACAAATGACAGCCAGGAGTAACAGTTTAATATGCTTTCTCTGGCACAGAGGGGTCTTGGTATTCAAACACGGTAAGCTATCCTCGGACTTACCGCGGCAAGCGTAGGTTAACCTGATTGACCGATACATGTTTGTTATGAGGTACTTAGCCACAATCCCATAATAATAAAATAAAAGATTAAAAAAAAAAAAAAAACAACCGACTTCCAATAAACACTAGAAAGTGTTTCACTTTTTACTTATAGTACCCACTCCACACCAATTCATCTTCTTTGGGATGAAAACAATGCATATTTATGCGATAGCAGCAATCGCGGTTAATTTGCTGTCATTTTTTGAAGAGTTCCGTTGTCTGTCTCCGAAACGCATCGTCAGATCTCTATGAAATTTAAAAGGGACCATTTCGAAATAATAGGTCTTTACCTATGAAATTGCCGTTTTGTATGAAAAAATTTAAACGAATTTTTTTCATGAATTTTTTATTTGTATTAATCGAAGTAATCACCCATGCAATCAATGCATCTTTGGCATCGCAGTGGCAGTTTATTGATGCCCTTCTTAAAGAAATCAGCTGGACGGGAGGCAACAAATTCTTCAAAGGCATTTTGTACTGCCTCTCGGGTATTAAATTTTTTTCCCGCCAAGAAGTTATCCAAATTCTGGAAAAAGTAGTAGTCTGTAGGCGCAAGGTCTGGTGAGTAGGGCGGATGACGGAGTGCTTCCAACCCCAGTTCTTGCAACTTGGAGACCGTCTGCTGTGCAGTATGAGGTCGCGCGTTGTCGTGCAGGAGCAGCGGAGACGAGCGATTGACCAATGCTGGTTGGAGATGCGCCAGCTTCTCCATCATTGTGTTCAGTTCTTCACAGTACACATCTGCAGTAATGCTCACCCCGTTTGGTAAGAAGCTGTGATGAATCACACCGGCGCTAGACCACCAAACAGTGACCATCACTTTTCTAGGGGTAAGTTTTCGTTTAGGGCATTGTTTAGGTGCTGAACCAGGATCCAACCAACTTGCTGAGCGCTTACGGTTATCAAACAGAATCCATTTTTCATCGCAGGTAACAATGCGGTTCAAAATTCCTTCATTTGTGTGTCTGTTGAGCAGTGCAAGGCACGTCTCGACGCGTACTTCGCGCTGGCGATCATTGAGTTCGTGGGGCACCCATTTGTCAAGCTTTTTTACCTTGCCAATTTGACGCAAATGGACCAATATTGTTTTGACGCTAACGTCGAAAGCTGCTGCTAATTCAGCCGTAGATTGTGTATCATCAGCTTCCACAATCGCCTTTAATTCGTCATTGTCGACCAAAGTCTTCGGACGACCGCGAGGTTCATTTTTCAGGTCGAAATTTCCAGAACGGAAGCGAGCAAACCAATAACAGGTGGTGCGTTGGTTTGTAGTGTTAGTTCCGTAAACGTCGTTGATGTTGCGTGCCGCTTGTGCCGCGTTGCTGCCACGACGGTACTCATATTCCATAATTACTCGAATTTTTAACGTATCCATGATGACGAAAAAGATTGAAATGCGATGAAAATGTAACACTAATCAATAAAGAAATGACTACTTTTAGAAAAAAAAATCCATGTTTTTAAAATAAAATTAATTTGAAATTAGAATTCTTAGCCAAACAAAAATTATTTTGATTTGAAATGGCCAGTACTGCAGAACGGCAATTTCATAGGTAAAGACCTAATAATTAATACTCAATACTCAATACTTTATTGCATTCCACATGTAGGTATTCTTAAATGGTAATTTTGAGAATCGGTCCACAAATGGGGGAGAAATCGAGGAACATACTTACATAAAAAAAAATACTCACAGTGGAAGATATAACCTCCTTTTTTTGGAAGTCGTTTAAAAATTCTACTAATTATCAATATTAATGTCTCATTTTCCAGGTGATGAACATGATAAAGCTATATGGTAAGCCAGTAAGGGTGAACAAGGCATCAGCCCATCAGAAGAATCTGGATGTTGGTGCTAATGTGTTCATAGGAAACTTGGATCCTGAAGTCGATGAAAAGCTGTTGTATGATACATTCTCTGCATTTGGTGTTATATTGCAGACACCTAAGGTACGATTCTGATGATTTTTATACTTTTCTTTTCTCTTATAGCACCCACTACGCAACAGAGGATACATTTTAGTTATGTTTCTTACTTTTTTTAAGTGGGTACAATAATGCTTCACTTACAAACATACATATTTTCAAATTAATTTGTGTGCATAGTAAGTTTTGCTACATTCTTATTATTATTGAATTAATATTCTGCTCGACCATTGTAAATCTTTTATCATACCTGTACCCATGCCTGCCATATGTGCGGGTTGTTCAAAACAGATACTGTGGCCCCTGGCACACGGGCAACTGAGGGAACACGGTTGGGTTTAAGTCAGTAAAAGTCTAACACGCCCAGAGCGGGAGAAGTTATTTGATGATATCCCAACCTCAAGAAAAATAAATAAAAAAAGATCATGTGGCTCTCCAATGCGTTTGCACTTTCTCCCTCTATTCCAAGTTTAAACCTATGAAAATGTATGGTTATTTTTTTGTTAATCCCTGGTATAAGTTTATTCCGTGTTTATTAGTAAGAGGGTTTAAGTTTATCTTAGCGATAACGGGATCGAAACTAATGCGGGTGAAAACGCGAGGCGCAGCTAGTAAGAATCCAGACTTCCTCACAATGTTTTCCTTCACGATGTTGGTGAAGGAAAAACGGCTGAACAGATTTAGATGAAATTTGACACAGGGGTAGACCATGGCCTGATTTAGAACATTAGTTACTTTTTGTCCTGATATTTCCATGGGATCGAGACCTTGCGGATGAAACCGCTGGGCGCAGCTAGAGTCAAATAAAAATGAAAACATTTATGGAAAGCGAAAGTTGTACAGTCGCCAGCAGATCAAGCTATCCCAAACTGTCAAATTTTCCCAATTTAACATAAACCTTATTCCTTTGTAATAAATTTGAAAAACTATCAAAAAAAATTGACAGATTGGGGTAGCTTGATGTGCTGGCCTCTGTACATTGATTTTACATTTATTTAAGTTTGTTTAATTTCTGACATTATTAACAGCAATTATAAACAACAAATTTAAATTATGCCTTGCAGGTTATGAGAGACCCTGAGACTGGTAACTCCAAAGCATTTGCCTTCATAAACTTCGCATCGTTCGAGGCATCTGACGCAGCAATAGAAGCTATGAACAATCAGTACCTGTGTAACAGACCTATATCTGTGTCGTACGCGTTCAAGAAGGATGTCAAGGGAGAGCGGCACGGATCTGCTGCTGAAAGGTGTGTAAATATTTTATACTTTGCGTCATTTTATGTTGAAGAGAGCAATGGATATTATAGGAATGGACAGGTTAAGCAACTGTTAAAACGTTTGTTCCAATCACTCATGGCATTTGCTTTGAAAAAAAATGACATGCATGGTGTTTTTGAAGATACTTATCCTTTTTAATGTTTCATTAATTCCTCTACATCTTTAACTCTAAAAGTCCTAAAGCTATATGCAATTCACTACAGGTTGTGTCAGCTCTTGTGTTGCTCTTGGCTCAGCCTTAAAAAATGTGAACATTTTGAGAAGACCTTTCTTTCTTTTACAGGTTACTCGCCGCTCAAAACCCGCTATCCCACGCCGACCGTCCTCACCAACTGTTCGCGGACGCCCCCCCCACGATGATGGGCCCCGTGCTGATGGCCCCGCCCCCGCCGCCCGCGCCGTCCCCCATGCCCCCACAAGGACCCCCCATGAGTGCGCGCCCTCCGCCGCCACTCCCAATGTCTGCCCCGCCACCACCTCCCAGTTCCATGCCACCACCTGGCCCTCCGCCCCCTCCTGGCCCCCCACCACCGCCGCCACCATTCCACCACTTTCCACCACCTCCGTTTGGTCCCCCAGGGTTTGGTCCCCCGCCACCACCAGGGTCAAGACCTCCGCCCCCATGGAGACCCCCGCCCCCCTCCTTCAGGCCGCAGTTCCCTCCCCGCGGACCGCCACCGTTCGGACACCCCCCGTTCCCGCCACACCCGCCTGAACCAAATTATAGTTATTAAGTGTAATTAAATAGTGTGATTGTCATGACTGTTTTGTAATTATTCCTTTTTGGAATGGAGAATAAAGTTTATTTTACAACGTATTAAAAACACTTTCTGAATATCAAAAGTAACCAATACCAATGAGTAATACATCAGCTTTAAAAAATGTCCCAATTTACTACTTTTGTAAGTAATTCAGATTTTACCAGACACAATACTCAAACGTGTCCATGTTTATAACAAGTGCAACAACTTCCGAGGCATGGATATGTAATGGATATCTTACCGCGGCAAGCTAAGCCTTAGCCGTTTTTTATTATCCTATAATAAAAAGAACCCGGTTCTTAATTAATTACAATCTAGTCTATAAGACCAATAAGCAATTTTAATCTAACTTAATTTTATACATGAGGATTATTTTCAAACTTGGAATAGTGTCCTTTGTACTTTACACAACTCCGTTCCACTTTAGAGTCTGATATGATGAAATTGTAACACTTCGTTCATGTGTTATTATGCCTTAGCCTTGCTGCTGTTGTTAATTAACCACGAGCCCCTCACCACCGACGGGTCCGATTCCTTGTAACATCTGTACTTACCATCAATAGTACCTATCTTATAATATTTTAGAAATTAGGCATTTGCTCTATGTACAGACGCCAGCACATCAAGCTACTCCAATCTGTCAAATTTATTTGATAGATTTTCAACTTTATACCGTATACATAAGGTTCATGTACAATTGGGAAAATTTGACAGTTTGGGGTAGGTTGACCTGCTGGCGTCTGTACAATCTGGAGGCGGAGACGGCCTTTTAACATTTTTTTGTGAAATTTATCAAGTTTTTGTAACGCGTTAACTTGCAGCAAGCAGTCTTTGCGATTACTACGATGGCAGTGCAGGTTGATGCGTCGTCGCAAGCACAGCGTATCTCGTTTTACTCTCCATAATATAAATATACTTTTGTTATGTAAGTAAATACAAAATATAAAAATGGAGCACAAGTGAGCGAGCGTTCGCCACGGTTAGTGTATTTTTGTTAAAAAAAAAAAAAAAACCCCTGACCCAAACAAAAACTCTAAAAAGTAAAATATTAATATTTATTAGCCTTTTAAGTTGAAGGTAATTAATATTTTGATCAAGGCATTGTCAAGTCGGGGAACGGTCAATGAAAACGCCAAACAGAGGTCTATCATTTTCATTAGCCGTCCCCCGACTTGAAAATGCATTGATCAAAATATTACCTTCAACTTAAAAGGCCAATAAATTATTTTACTTTTTAGAGGTTTTGTTTGGGTCGGGGGTTTTTTAAATTTAATTTTTATTTCCTGCTTTTAAACTAAATGTCTCTCTTAAATCTGCGCAGCGTGCGTATTTTTTCCCAAACTGAAGTTTGTTACTAATTTATCCTCATTCACTATTAAAGAGCTGATGATCTTCAAAAGTTGATCAGGTCATAGTTACCTTACCATATATTTTCGATATCATTGAAGTAAAAGGGTACCAGATTTCGAATTAATCGGACATATGGAAGTAGTTAGATCCCCTCGTCAACTAGAAAAGAGCTGATGGTTTTCAAACGGCTGAACAGATTTTCATGAAACATGGCTAAGAACACTTGGGATAAAATTATTTAAGACACAAAAAAACTTTACGAAAATCGGTTCATCCGTTTGGGAGCTACGATACCACAGACAGATACAGAGACACGTTAAACTTATAACACCCCTCTCTTTTTGCGTCGGGGGTTAGCAAGAAATGGAGCGCGCTTGATGCATTTCGAAGCCGTTTTATAACCAAGCTACATTAGAAACTGATACATTAGAAACACGTTGCAAGTCAGTCTCCGAGTTAGTATTCAACTGTACTTACGCCTGCTACTTACGAATGGAAGCTGTGTTGGTGTGAGTTAACCATCTCGATCTAACGCATCGAGCGCGTTCGACGCTCCGATTGGTCTTTCAACAATCCAGGGCCAATCGGAGTGACGAACGCGGTCGATGCGCGGATGCGTTTGATTAGCGATCAAACGTTTGATCGCTAGGGCCTCTGGTCTCAATTATGGTTAGGAATTGGTTTCCTAGGCAGATGATTCTCATTTCTGTATAAATGCAGGAGTGATACTGATACCTACCTATTAACTAGCCGAATGATAAGCAGATTATTCACTGGATGCGGGAAACACAGAACCGGTTGAAGTGGCGGTGTTTGGGAGAAGCCTAGGTCCAGCAGTGGACGTCTTTTGGCTGAAATGATGATAATGAAGCATATCATGGACTGGTTACAATAATATCAATATCGGACGCATGGAGGACATTGGAAGCATTGTAAACGTCTTGAAGTCATACGACTTATCTTGGAGAATTAGGCCAAATTGATATAGCTAGCGAAACTCAGCAGACGTGATGAATGCCTCAAGTATGAGTTGAGAAAATCAGTAGTTTTTTGTTGTTGTTTATCTTGTTTAGAAATCGATACCTACTCACCGCGTCTTCGGAATTTTGCTGACTCGGTAATTTAATTTGAATTTTCTACTCCTAGGTGCGTTAATATAATACACCTACTTAAGTACAGATAAGGTCAGTTGGGGTAAGAGGGACTATGTGGCAAGAGAAACTGTAGTTTGTAAAAAAAAAACTATAAGTTCTAGCTCCATGGTTACTTGGTCGATAAGACAGTTTTATAAAATGAATACAAAAGAAAAAACATAGATGGCGCTAGTATTCATCAACTTTGCAGTTTTACACAAACAAAAATTCAGTTCACAGAGCTTTGATTCAGTTGACTGACTACGAAAGTACGAGTTCGCGGCATTTTTTTCGTGTGATCATTTAAATGCTAAAAAGTTTGGGTGGAGGGCTGTCTATGTGTGTAAGTATTGTTTAAAGTCCAATTTTGATAATATTGCATGTTACATTGTATAATATAGGTATGCTTTTAATATCCAATTTTGATGTGATTCGCGACATAACCTACAAATTATAAAGTGGGGTAAGAGAAACTGTCATGGCCGGGTTAAGAGAAACATATTTATGTTTCTCTTTCCCGGTGTCAGAATTCACAAACATTTTACTTTCGTTGATTTATTATGAATTGGTTTTAAAAGTAGGTACCTACCTAAAGCTATGACTGAATTAAACACCAAATTTGTTTACAGAAAAATGCGAAATTATACAAGAAAAAGTGATAGAGCCGTACCCGCCAGAAAAAATACAAGAAGCAGTAAGAGCTGTTAAAAGTGGGGCCCTATCCGGGATATGCAGCTTGGTTGCGCCAACATTCTATATGATTGACAGTCGTTCCTAGAACCTTCACTCCCTTTTCCCGCACATACCTCGTGTGTATGAAGGACTGAATGAGTGCATTCACTCCGCCATCTTTCGCGAAGAACGTTACTTCCGAACTGAACCGCTCCGCTAACGCAAGGCGGATAGTCAGCTCCGCTAAAACTATTGATATGTGTGTAATAAGACATAATTGACAGCTTGTGTTTGTGTAACGTGTGAGGACAGTAACTGGAAGTTCAGCTGCCCCTGAACCTGGATGAACTGGTGCATCGGCGAAGACGGCGAAAGCACGTGTCTCCCGTAAAGGTTTGTGCATCCCTCCCCTATTATAATCGGGTTGTATTCTATCGTCCAGAACTCCACGCAACTCGAATTACCTGTCTTCAAGCGTCTGTCAATCATTCGCACCGCACCACGAAATACAGTCCACTAAATTAGCCCCAGCGCCACCATTTTCTTTGGTCCCTCTCACCGGATAATTCGGTATTTGAATTAGGTACATATTTGTTATAGTTATTGTATTAGTGTTTATTCCATAGGGAATAAACGCACCGCACCGCAGTCATATACCTAACGCAATTTGTTGTTTGTTTCGCTGCAAATCGTTCATCTATTACCTACGTACGTAAGCGGTACCTACATGCGTAGCTATAGATCGTTCGATTACTTATTCATTCGGAAGTCAAAAAGTATTAGAATATCAGAAACAGTAGAGACACAACGTCGGTAGTCGTAGATTTCTCTCGCAGTTCGTTTTATCTACCTACCCACTTGTATTTAGATATTGCCCGCGTCACTGTTCTCTGCCGCTAATTAGCTAATAACTTTATTTTGTTTACCGCTCTGATAGTGTGTGTCCATACACTGTCATACGATGCCTCCAAAGGTCAATAAAGTTGAATTGAAACTTTTATATGCTAAAAGAGACATTCTATTTTCCCGCGTGCAATCTATTTGTGATAATGCACTTAAAACGGGTGATCTAGCCATTAGAGATTCGTTCTTATGTTCAGTAGAAAACTTGGATAGTTCGCGCACGGAGTTTGAATCCGTAATTCACGATATTAACGTTTTAGAGTTAGAATTAAATCCAGAATACACTGTGAGCTACCAAGCTTTGGCGTCATTTGATGATTTATTCTGCCGCATTAAACGGGTCGCGAGAAGCTTGGAGATGCTGTCTGTCCATCAGAGCCAGGCAAATCACACTCGCGATCGACCAAGATTACCGCCTATTCAGATACCTGAATTTAATGGTGATATTCGCAATTGGAATCTGTTTATAGATAGTTTTGAAAACATTATAGATAAGAACGTCTCTTTGACAGATCATGAAAAATTATATTATCTGGTTGAAAAGTTAACTGGTAAAGCTAAAACTGTTTTGGCTATTTTTGGATAATAAATCGCGTATGTTATAAAACGGCTCTAGTACGTATAATGTGTAATGAAATTAAACGTGTACCTAATGTACAGTCGCCAGCAGGTCAAGCTATCCCAAACTGTCAAATTTTCCCAATTGAACATAAACCTTATTCCTTTGTAATAAAGTTGAAAAACTATCAAAGAAATTTGACAGATTGGGGTAGCTTGATGTGCTGGCCTCTGTACATGTATATGTGTATGTGTATGTACATGTTATGTGCGTGGCGTTAACATTTATTGTCACCAAGTTTATTTAACTATGCAAATGCAATGCATTATTTCAGTAAAGTTTTATTTATATTCCTTTTGTATTGTTTTAGGTATATGATCGTAAAGGTTTAAAATCGAATTCACTGGGAAGACCTGCCATCTTGTCACGCGATTTAGAAGAAGATTTTGTAAAAAGTCTTCGTTTCATGGAAAAGCATGGCTTTGGTCTGACAAGAAAGGAGTTACTGGAAACGGTGGGTCAGTACGTTTCGGCAAATACTATTAAAAATCCATTTACAAATGGCAAACCTGGTGAGGATTGGTTTCTACTATTTAAAAAAAGGCATAATTTATCCATCAAGAAGCCACAGCCGGTGGAGTATGCGCGAAAACAAGCTTGCAGTCCATACGTTATGTACCCATATTTTAATTTATTAGAAGAAACAATTAATGAGTTAGAGCTATACGACAAATTATCGCATATTTGGAACGTAGACGAAACTAGCTTCTCCAAGGATCCCTCTATGTCCAAAGTAGTTGGTTGTGTAGGATTTACCTCCACACGAACTATAGCATCGCCTGGAAAGGACAACACCACAGTCTTGTTGGGGTGTAATGCCCTAGGAGAGAAAACTCCACCTATGATTATTTTTAAGGGCAAAAATATTTGGGATGAATGGACGACCAATGAAGGCTATCCCGGAACAGCATACGCTGCTAGAAATAATAGTTGGATGGAGACAGCAGTTTTCGAGGCCTTTTTTGAAAAAGTATTTCTAACTACAGTAGGACAAAAACAGCCTATTCTTTTGATCTTCGATGGACATGCAACTCATGTGGGTATAAACCTTATCGAAAAGGCCCGCAAAGCTCAAATCACAATTGTTAAAATCCCCCCTCATACTAGCCATTTGTTACAGCCATTAGATTTGGCTGAAAATAAGTCCTTCAAAGATCGATGGGACGTTGCCATACTGAAATGGCAGAGGTTAAACATTGGTAAATCATTACCAAAAAAGATTTTGCCAAAATGCTTGGTCAAATTTGGGGTGAGTTAGATCCAAGTATATGTGCAGCTGGTTTTCGAAAGGCGGGAATTTACCCTTTTAACAAACAAGCTGTTCCAGAAGACAAGTTCAACCAAGTGCTTCTGCAAGAGTGGAAACAAAAATTACTGTGTGATTCCGTCGAAAGACCTACTAACCAGCTAGCCGATGACGTCCCGTTGTGTGTCAACCAGATCTATGCAAATACGAATTCTCAAGAGCCTATAGCTGGCACATCCAAACAAAGTAACTTAGTCATCCACCGTGTGATCAACCAGCAAACATCTCAGGAACCATGGGCTCTTACATCTAGGCAAAGTGACTCAATCATGAAGTATGCGATCAATCAACAAATATCACGCGGCTATTTCACTGACCCGGCACGTGCTGACCACCTAACCAAAAGATTGAATCCGGATTCGTTGCTCAAACTTTCATTGAAACAAATCAATTTAGGCATGGTCTTACTGCCAAATCTCCATAGGTTCCATCCACCAGCCAATGCAGATACCGTTGGTGCCCAATTACATAATAATAACGGAAACGAATGGCTACTGGCGCAGAGTCATAACGAGCGACGACGTCTACAAAAGAACTCTAGAGGCACAACAATCTCAAAAAAAAAAAAAAAAAAAACAGGAGAAAAAGAGTAAGATATAGATACGAAGACACCTTTAACTAAACAGCAAGATAAACGAAAGGTGAAAGAAAATGAAACAAAGAAAGAAAAAATGCACATGATGAAAGGGAGCTCTAAAAATGGAAACAGAAAAGAAAAAAATAGAAAAAAAAGAAAATATTCCTTATCATCAAGTGATAGCGAGACGGCAATAAAGTACGACGATGATAGTGATAGCAGTAATTTCTAGCAGGAACTATTAAAAGGTGATAACGATGGTGAAGAGAGTGAAGAACTAGATGTCATTATGACCTCTGATACAGAAGTTATAACGAGCGACGACGTCTACAAAATAACTCTAGAAGCACAACAAACTCAAACCAAACAACAGGAGAAAAAGAGTAAGATGAATACAAATACACTTTTTACTAAACAGCAAGATAGACGGAAGGAGAAGGAAACTGAAGAAAAAGAAATAGAAAACACTCATGATTAAAAAGAGCTCTAAAAATAGAAACAAAAACGAAAAAACTTTAGAAAAAAATAGGAAAAAAGAAAACATTCCTCATCATCAAGTGACAATGAGACAGAAATAAAGTACGACGAGGAACTATTAAAAGGTAATAATTATGGGGAGATGGGATTCTAGATGACAAGAAAATACCAACAGTATGGGCAGAATCGGACATAATTCTTCTATACAAAAAAGGGGACCCTGCAAATATCGGTAATTACCGACCCATCAGCCTTCAACCTAATATATATAAATTGTTTGGTTCATGTCTAGAAGAACGCCTTGCTATTTACACCGAGAAGCATCAACCACCGGAACAGGCGGGTTTTAGAAAAAACTTTTCTACCATAGATCACATACACGCATTAAACCTGATCATAGAGAAGTATATGGAACATAAAAGACCACTCTATCTGGCTTTTATCGATTATGCCAAAGCCTTCGACTCCATATCCCATAGTAGCATGTGGAAAGCTCTATACGAGTGCGATGTTCCACTGGAGACTATTGAGCTTATAAAAGACATATATAGTAAAACTAAAAGTCGTGTAAAAATGGAAAAACGAGGCCCTGAAATAAACATAGGTAGAGGCGTCAGACAGGGGGACCCTCTCTCGCCTAGAATCTTCGTAACTGTTCTACAAAGTATTATGAAAAATCTCAACTGGGATAGAAAAGGCATAAACATACAGGGCTATTTCTTGAGTAACCTCCGCTTTGCAGACGATATAATACTTTTCTCAGAAACACCAACCCAACTGGAAGAAATGGTCAGTGAACTTAATACTGCTAGCAGAAAAATTGGCTTGGAACTAAATAACACAAAAACAAAGATCATGACCAACCACCTAACAGTACCCATTGAAGTCAATAATATGCCACTAGAGTATGTACAAGAATATATATACTTAGGTAAACCGATATCGTTTACTTCGACCAGACACCGAGATGAACTAAACAGAAGAATAAATGCCACGTGGAAAAAGTTTTGGAGCAACAAGGAAATACTAAAATCAAACCTACCTGTTAAACTGAAGAAAAAAGTACTGGATTCTTGTATTCTACCGTGTCTCACCTATGCCTGCCAAACTTGGATATTTAATAGCCACACAAAAAATAAACTGCAAGTCTGCCAGAGGTCAATGGAACGTAGTATAATGAATGTAAAAAGAAAAGACAAAATAAGAAATACAGAGATAAGGAAATCAACGAATGTTATAGACGCTTTAGAACATTGTAAGAAACTGAAATGGAAGTGGACTGGTCATATTGCGCGTATGAACAAAAATAGGTGGGCTCATCGAATAACTACTTGACCAGGACCACCCAATAAACGGAACCGGGGAAGGCCAAACGAGAGATGGATAGACGAGATAAAGAAAGTGGCTGGTAACGACTGGCTTACGAAGGCAAAGAATAGAGACACTCGGAGAAAAATGGAGGAGGCCTTTACTCGTTGAGAGGTCCTTAATAAGATATAAATAAAAAAAAAAAAAAAATAAAAAAAAAATTAATACAAAAATAATTATAATAAATAAATAAAATGAATAGATTATTGTTAATTAAAAATCAGTGATTATGTAATTACAACAAATGCATGCTACTAATACATACTTTTATTGTGATTTAGTGTGTTATAATATAATGAAATACGATTATTATCAGGGCCCGATCTAGGGGGGGGGGCAAGCCGGGCAAATGCCCAGAGCGGCAAAAATGAGGGGCGGCAAAATTGAGGGTTGCACGAAGTACAAAATTTTATCGGTAGGAGTGAAAAATCTTATAAAAATTACCATGCCTAGCAGCTCGACAAAATAGTATTTTTAAGGTTTTCTTAGTTATGATTTCAATAGAACATAAAGTTTGTGACGGTATAAAATTTATCAGAAAATAGAGCAGAAAGTGCGAAGAAAATTATTTTAATTATTACGAGGTAGAGTATAATGTTTTATTTCCCTAATTTAATTATTGACTGATTCGTTTTGTAACGAAATATAATTAGTTTCTGATAAGGCGGGAGGAAACGCCCGGGTGTTACCACTGCGTAGATCGCGTGGAGGTCAGCCCGGCTTGGGTGGAGCACCGCCGTGTCCTCGTGGAGGCGATCAGCGGCGGGGATCTCTCGCGACCGGCCCTGGTCCAGGCCATGGTACGGAGCGAGAGTGCATGGGAAGCCGTAACATCCTGCGAAGCAGTAATGTTCCCGAAGATGGAGGCGGCACATGAGGAAAAGGCAATCTATGCGCCTTCACGGCCCTAGTCGCCACAGGAGATACCCTGGGCGTGGGGAATCCCAGGCTAATTCCCGGCCACCGAAGGCGCGTGCTTGCAAACGGCGAGTAATGGGTAGCTCGCCGTCCGGCAAGGACCAATTAAGCCCGGGTCAACGGCACGTTGTGTACCACGCGCGCCTCAAAGAGATTTCAGCACCAACTGCTGGGGTCCGCTAGGGCCGATGCCTGCCAGGGGTGCAGGTTGTTCCAAAGAGATACCGTGGCCCCTGGCACACAGGCAACTGAAGGAACACGGGTGGGTTTTAGTCAGTAAAAGTCTGACACGGAGAAGTTATTTGATGATATCACACCCTCAAAAAAAAAACGTTATATAATGATGTTTTTTTTATTGCATTAAATTAAAAAAAACAAATAGTTCCTTGTATTTTTTAAACCCTAAAAAATATAATTTTAACAGTTTGGTCTTAATCTTTTTAACTACTGAAACGATTTTGATGAAAAATGTTTATTGTCTCTTATGAAAGGGTCGTAAATTAATATAGGCAAGATTAGCCCGGGACAGGGAAAATGGTAAAAGGGAAAAGAGGCCTATAACCAGCAGTGAGTGGAAACAGGTTGATGATGATGATGAAGTTGAATGATAGATCGATAAAAAAATATTTCAATCCGTTCAGTGATTTCTGAGAAATTCTTTAACAGACAAAAATTCATGAGAGTATGTTTGTAAGTATAAATTGTATAATATTTATATACGTTAGTCTACTACGCCTTCTGAACAAGTATACAAAAATCATGAGAGTATGTTTGTAAGTATATAATAGTAATTAACTTACTTAGAATAATATACATTAAAACAATATCACATAGGTACGTGGGACACTCGAAAGTTTTGCGAAAAAAAAATTTTCTTTAGGTAAATATTTTTTTATTAAATATTTTCAAAGTACTCTCCACTATCATACATACAAAGTTTCATGTGTCTGAACTAATTTTCGAAACACTTTTTCCAGTCCACCGCAGACACCTAGTTTACAGCCTGGTCGAACGCTGACAGCACATCTTCCGGCGACGACAAAAATTAAATATAAAAAAAAACCTAGTACCGTGTGACTTCCCACGGTACTAGGTTTTTTTTGGGTGGGAAATCATCAAATAAATTCTCCCGCTCTGGGTGGAGCAAGAGGGCGTGTCAGACTTTTATTGACTCAAAACCCACCCGTGTTCCCTCAGTAGCCCGTATGCCAGGGGCTGTGGTATCTCTTTCGAACAAACCCGCACCCCTGACAGGCATCGGCCCTTGCGGGCCCCATCATTTTTTGTGCTGACATCTCTTTGAGGCGCGCGTGAAACACAACGCGCCGTCGACTTGGGTTTGGTCCTTACCGGACAGCGAGCTACCCATTTCTCGCCGTCCGCAAGCTCATGCCTACGGTGGCCGGAAATCGGCCTGGGATTCCCAACGCCCAGGGCGTCTCCGTATCCTGCGGCGGCTAGGGTCGCGAGGGCGCATAGACTGCCTCTCCCTCACGTGCGCCGCCTCCCTCTTCGCGAGCATTACTGCTTCGCTGAAGGAGATGACGGCTACCCATGCACTCTCGCTCCGTACCATGGCCTGGACCAGGGCCGGACGCGAGAGATCGCCGCCGCCGATCGCCTCCACGAGGACACGGCGGTGCTCCACCCAAGCCGGGCAGACCGCCACCGTGTGCTCCACCGTGTCCTCAGGGCGATCTTCGCAGTGGAAACACCCGTGTCAGGGCTGTAAGGTGAGTGACCCAGCTCTCAGGAAGTCCTTCGTTTTGAGCGCGGTGTGTGAAGGCGCGTTGTCGTGGTGGAGCAGTAGCCCGCGGAGCCCTTTGTTTGGTCGCTTGTTGCTCACAACAGAGAAAACTTCTCCCAAGCATTTGGTAGTATACCATTCAGCGTTGATGCTTCTTTGGTTCCGTAAAGGAATTTACACCAATTAGCCAGGCATATTGAAAAAGCTCGCGATTGAAATCTTCCCCCTGGTTCTAGATCGATGCTGCTTCTAATGATGTCGTAAAGACGGCGAGACGAGCCTGTTTCAAATTTGTTAATCATATCACTGCACCACTCCGCCCGGGCTTGCTTCTGAGCATCGGTGAGGTTGTGCGGTACCCAGCGTGAAACTATCCTCCTCAAGCGAAGATGCGCGTGTAGAAATCTTCCCGATACAACCTGCAGTGTGTGAGGCAGGTTGTAACTGCTACGTAACTCGCCTATTGTCATGGATTAATAAATTGTTCACTGCTAATACGTTTTCTTCCGTAATAGCCGTCAAAGGGCGACCGCTTCATTCTTTATCCCCCATAGTTAGTCTACCGCGCTTGAATTCGTTATACCAACGATACACGGTTGCCTTAGAAGGGCCTTCATCCATGAATGACATTTGAAGTCTATCGTACGATTCGTCCGATTTCAGGCCACACTTGAAATCGTAAAAAATCATAGCGCGAAAATGTTCCGGCGCAGATCCATTTTTTAATGAGATACGATAATTTAAATTAGCTCGCAAACAATGTGGAGGGAAATTTTTAAATTGGAACGTACCTATATTAACTTACAAAAAAATCGTATTTTCAAAATAGATTATGACTGGCTAGTCTCTCATATATATATGTACTAGCTGACCCGACAGACGTTGTCCTGTTCGTCCAAAAGTCATTCATACAAAATCACTACCCTACCTACGCTACCCTACACTACCCTACCTACCCTACACTACCCTACCCTACACTACCCTAACCTACCTACCTACCCTACCTACCTACCCTACCTACCCTACCTACCCTACCTATCCTACCTACCCTACCTACCCTACCTATCCTACCTACCCTACCTACCCTACCTACCCTACCTACCCTACCTACTCTACCTACCCTACCTACCCTACCTACCCTACCTACCCTACCTACCCTACCTACCCTACCTACCCTACCCTACCCTACCTACCCTACCTACCCTACCTACTCTACCTACCCTACCTACCCTACCTACCCTACCTACCCTACCTACCCTACCTACCCTACCTACCCTACCTACCCTACCTACCCTACCTACCCTACCCTACCCTACCCTACCTACCCTACCTACCCTACCTACCCTACCTACCCTACCTACCCTACCTACCCTACCTACCCTACCTACCCTACCTACCCTACCTACCCTACCTACCCTACCTACCCTACCTACCCTACCTACCCTACCCTATCTACCCTATTATCCTATCCGTGAAAATTTTCGTTTTTCGACAGCCAACTTCCACTTTGATACTTTTTTTATTTCTGAAACAACTGAACGGGATAAAAAGTACCCTATGTCCTTCTCCTGGCTCTAAACTACCTCCCTGCCAATTTTCAGCTAAATCGGTTCAGCCGTTCTTGAGTTATAAGTGAAGTAACTGACACGACTTTCTTTTATATATATAGATGAGTGGCCTGGTATAGGTATATATCCCATCTTTGGAATAGCAAGCTCATGAGTTCTATAGTGTTAGTGTAAAGGGCGGCGAATATTATTTTTGCCCGGAGCGGCTAAATAGCTAGATCGGGCCCTGATTATTATTTTTTGTGATATGAAACAAATGAAATGTACCTATATAATTATATTAAGGAAATAAAAGGCTATAATAATAATTATGGGGAGAATGAAGATCTAGACAATGAGAAAGAAAACCACAGTATTAATAGACTATTTTGTGAGAATGATTGGCTCTTGGTGAAATTTTGCACAAAAAAGTACCTACGTAACACATTATGTAGGCGTAGTGTTAAATATAAATGAAAACGGTTCTCCTGTGGTGAAATACACAAGAAAGAAGTCAAAAGTAGAAGGCGACACCATTTTTACTTTCCCTGTACTAGACGATATCTCTGAAGTACACACGGAGGACATTGTCTCAAAACTGCCTACGCCTACAATTGGTCGAAGAGGGCTGATTATTTTTAAATTGTCATTTAATTCTTTTAATATTCAGTAGGATTGCCTCAAAAGGCACTGATGTTTTATTTTTTATAAAAAGGTCCGAACGTAGATATATGTAATGGGTGGACTGTTGGGGGGCACCTACAGTTCTACAAATAATTCGATGCAGTAACTTACGAACTTCTCTTTGAAATAAAGGCTACGTTTTCGTGTTTTTTGCAATTTATCCGCCAAGAAGCTGTCAAGTTACTCCATCGAATTATTCCTTGAACTGTACGCTCATTACCTACCCTGTGGTACT
Source organism: Polymixis flavicincta (assembly GCA_949987655.1). Lineage (NCBI taxonomy): Eukaryota > Metazoa > Arthropoda > Insecta > Lepidoptera > Noctuidae > Polymixis > Polymixis flavicincta. The sequence goes on from OX465183.1 coordinate 8,818,056, forward strand.
TACGCTCAGCCAACTGAACATTTAAGACTGGTTTAAGGCTGTTGTATTTTCGGATAGGGCGGGAGGAAACGCCCGGGTGTTTCCACTGCGAAGATCGCTCTGAGGACACGGTGGAGCACACGGTGGCGGTCTGCCCAGCTTGGGTGGAGCACCGCCGTGTCCTCGTGGAGGCGATCGGCGGCGCCGATCTCTCGCGTCCGGCCCTGGTCCAGGCCATGGTACGGAGCGAGAGGGCATGGGGAGCCGTCACCTCCTTCAGCGAAGCAGTGATGCTCGCGAAGACGGAGGCGGCGCACGTGAGGGAGAGGCAGCATATGCGCCCTCGCGACCCTAGCCGCCGCAGGATACGGAGACGCCCTGGGCGTCGGGAATCCCAGGCCGATTTCCGGCCACCGTAGGCATGAGCTTGCGGACGGCGAGTAATGGGTAGCTCGCTGTCCGGTAAGGACCAAGCCCAAGTCGACGGCGCGTTGTGTTCCATGCGCGCCTCAAAGAGATGTCAGCACAAAAAATGATGGGGCCCGCAAGGGCCGATGCCTGCCAGGGGTGCGGGTTTGTTTGAAAGAGATACCACAGCCCCTGGCATACGGGCTACTGAAGGAACACGGGTGGGTTTTAGTCAGTAAAAGTCTGACACGACCTCCTGCTCCACCCAGAGCGGGAGAAGTTATTTGATGATTTCCCACCCAAAAAAAAAGGCTGTTGTATTTTATGAACAAGTAAATATTATAAGAATATACCACTTTGATTTTAGTTTAGTACCCCTGACTTGAAATGATATGTTCCTCTTACCCCAAATTTCAATTTTTGTTCAGTATTTTTTATTGTAGACGTTATATTAATGGCATTGAGTTCATATACAATACTAGACTAACACAATTTCATAAAATGAGATGGTTCCATAATGAACAACATAGGTAGGTCATACAACATAGGTCACAACATAGGTGGGTAAGAGGAATAGTCGACATAACTCTGTAAATACCTGTATTCACAGAGTTATGTCGACTATTCCTCTTACCCTAAAAATCGGGGCAAGAGGAACAATAGCACCAACCTAACGATTTGCTCTATTTTGGCTATTAACATTGGAATTAGTTTAAGAAGTCTTTCAACTATGGAAAACTGATACACGTAGGTATATTTTGTGTTTATTAGAGTCAGAATAGGACATTACAGTTAGTAGCAAGAACTGAACATAGAATTTGAAAAATAAAGTATGTTCCACTTACCCCACCTAACCTTAGTTGAATCCACGATGTCGCGCCCCTCTGTGCCCATTACCTTTGTTTTTGACCGCTCTCAGTACAAATGTCAAAGAGTGGGGCGCGTCTTCATGGATTGAACTATCTATAGTACCTACTTGTGCAGTACGTAATGGGCAAAACTTCAACATACACCTGAAAACGAAACTATTTAACCGTTTTGTTCTGAAAGACTTGCCCTGCCACCTGTCTATAAATTTGAGGCTTTGGTACATAATAAAACACAAAAGTAAAACTACGGCGGCACATTTTCCCTATTCAAATAGGTAGGTAATTTAATTGAAAACCCATCCAAGCGAAAACAAAATTCACACATGAGCTAATATTATTTTAAAACATACAACACTAATCGAAAAGTCAGTGGGCCGTTTACTAAGGATACAAAACTGCCACATTCAGTGGATACATAAGGTATGTTATTTATACTGCTGAACAACTTCATTTGTCGTCGGAAATATCGTCGAGACGACAAGATAGGTCCGGTAATAGCGAAATATCTGTAGCACTGCATACGTGAGCCATGCATATGATTCCGACTGCTGACATATTCTTATTGGATGTCCGGTCCGCACAGACAGGACGCTTGCTGAAAACTCGACCGTTTTAAAAATAAGAATTTTTGTATTGTCTAGTGTTCAGGAAAGGAGCAATTATTTGAAGATATTGCCGTAAGCTTATTGAATTTGTTCGTCAAAGTGATGCTGTGAAAAATGAAATTGAATTTATGATGTTTCAAATTAAATAGGTACCTGAACTAAATTGATCTTTGTTGGCGGTGAGATGATTGATAGATAGGTAGGTGGTTCAGGATTCGCAGAATTCAGGGCTTTTTAGGGCAGTGGTATTGGCCCCGTCTTACTATTTGTAGAGTTTGATTTCGAACCAGGCAGGCACTTTGTGTACCAACATATTTAATTTCATCAAATCAGCTCTCAAAACGGTGAAATAAAACTTCGTGAGGACAGCATGTCCAAGAACCAAAAAAAAAAAAATCAAAGACATGTGACATCTACTAACCCGTATTGGGCCAGCGTGGTGTATCTACTATGGCATGGCCCATACCCTCTCACGAAAAGGAGGTTTGTGTCCCAGCAGTGGGAACAATAGAGGCTGATTAGTTATGTAGGTATGTTATGCAGCGATTTTATAGAGGTTGTCGGCCAAGTAGGTACGTAGCTAACTATAGCATCTTTATCAATAAGAACTGTATTAAAAAATCCCTCCATTAGGTACTCACAATTTGTTACAAATAGTAGATTATTCTACTTCTGTATAGATTCGATATTAAATGGCGGTACCTAAGAGATTTTAAGTTATCGATGTCGGGTAAACTTGTTATGGAAAGTAAAAATGCCATAGTTGACCCTATACTATTGGGCAGGCAACATAATATAGGGCAATAAAACTTATAGTTTTCATTCAGATTCAGACAATAGGATAAATATGGAGAGATCCAGGTCAGGCCAGGCCTATTTCCCAGTTTAAAAAAGTCAGCCAAGCAATTTCTCGATGTTCCGACATAGATTTTACTGTAATAGGTACAACAATATAGGTACCTACCTATCTACTATCATCAACAAAAATGACATATGCTGCCGTCAAATTGCGAGTTAAATCTGGCGTTGTACATCGTTCCGCGCACTGCGATAATGGTCGTTCAACCTTGACATGGAGTATAAAATAAAATGGAGTGCTGATACCTACATACGTATATATATTATCAAAAAAATAATCAACAAGCGATAGAGACGTAAGGTCTGTTTCATAATAATTTGAGGTTTGTTTGGTATGCAGTAACCTACCTTACTTATTTAGCCAGGGTGGCTGGGACATCGACACGCAAACTGTAACCATGAATTCTGAATAATTATGATTCTAGACCGCCTAGCGTAGACATTTTTTAGGTAATCAAGAAAGTAACTATTTTATAGAAATGCGCAATACCTACGCGGTCAAAATGTATGGAACAGTAAATTGTTTTTTCAATTACCGACGAAACATTTCAACGCAGGGGGCTAAGAATCATTTGAATTTTGATTTGATTGAAATCATTGAATCCATAGTAGCGTCGAGCTAACTACTGACTGAGTCGTAGAACCTACGAAATGCAACGTAATAGTTTGTCGGATTTTCAAAAAAAAACTGCAGGCTGTTTACTACCTGTGCAATTCCATTGCAGATAGCTCAATTAACTACCACTACTACTAAAGTACTAAGTGTACCTGTTCATTTGAGTTAACTTATCGTTTTTATATGCACGTATTTCTGTGTCAATTATACCTGAATTACTCAACTGTACCCAAACTGCCATGCCAGCTAGCTAGTTGCATAATATAACGCTGTTGGCAGTAGGTACCTACTTGTATAAGGCCCATCTCACATGGACTATCTTAATACTTGGTGCTAATCGTGGCTTCGACGTCTATAGTACAGAGGCCAGCACATCAAGCTACCCCAATCTGTCAAATTTCTTTTATAGTTTTTCAACTTTATAACAAAGGAATAAGGTTTATGTTCAATTGGGAAAATTTGACAGTTTGGGATAGCTTGACCTGCTGGCGACTGTACCTAAGTAATTGCTCTGTTTTTTATTCACTCAGTACGATCATATTCAACCATTAGATTAGTCCAATTCGCACTTTAGACCTTCCATTTCTACCATACTCCATGACAACTAAGGATTAAAAACATCGTTAAGTCCGAAAATGAAACACAAATATTTGCATCATTCGTTACGTGTGTTTTTCAAAAGGATTACCTATAGTTGGAAATAATAAGCTTTTCCCTGTTATTTTAGGTTGGCCTAAAATATTAAATGTTATACCAAATTCCAATGAAAGTTTTGTTTGTAGGTATTTCTGGATTTCGATTTGGTTCACAGAATATCTACGCATGGATAGACACAATTTATTTGTAACTAGCTTTTGCCAGCGGCTTCGCCCGCGTGGAACTTTCATCCCCTATTTAACTCCCTTAGGGATTGAATTTCGAAAAATCCTTCCTTATTCCTTGTTTACATTATAAAGGGAATCTCTGTGAAAAAATTCAGCTTTCTAGGTCCAAGGGTTTGGGCTGGGCGTTGATGAGTCAGTCAGTCAGGACTTCTCTCTTTATTTATATAGATAGATAGAAGATATTGTAAGTTGTCCGTAGTCGGTTATTAGTTCTAGCTATATTTAAACAAGTACCCAGAAGCAGCTCATGGCTTAGGATTTCGATCTAGTTGTATTATGTTCTATTGTGTTATGGCGGGTTTAACTAGATGATTCAAGAGGGCGGTTTATTGAGGCTCATCATTCAAGTGTTGCTGTTACTTAGGGTTCGTGAAAACAGGCGTGACATTATCAAGTCTATTCCTACCCTATGCACTTAGATATATCATCTCTGTCTAGAGAGATAGGTACATTCTGGTTTGTTGAGTTCATCTAACAACCGACCTAAAATCTATGTTTTAACATCCCCGTACCTAGCCTGTGAAGGATGAAAACCTTTTCTTAAATTATATTTTTCAATAAATATGCATTGAGGCCCCGCCGCTAAGATTACACAATTATATTCCTTTTGCACACTAGTGTAGAGCTCACATTTGCTTGGCAAAAACATGTCCTGACAAAAACAGTTCCGCAGTTCGTCTTCCGCCATTATAGAAAACGCATGTCTTTGCGCACATTCCGCGCTCCCGCGTAATTTTTCCCTTTTTAGCCGTCGCCGCAGGGTCTCAATCTTTTAAAATATAAACTGTTTTTCTTTATTACTTCGACTAATCACGTACCTACCTACGCGTAGTGCTATACACAACATAGCCGTTTCCCGACTAGATATAGGTATAGGGGGGCGGGTTCCAGTCAAGCTGGATGAATACAATACTTTACATGGAACGAGTGTCTATGTAATATCTACGAATAAGTTACTACTATACTCCTTGAGCAGTGGTGGCCAAGTGGTAACGGCCGCGACTTACGAGTTGTAGGTCGTGAGTTCGAACCCAGCCAGGCGCTTTACTTTGTGTAAATTATTTCATCAACCACCACTGTTCTCAAATAGGTGAAGGAAAACATCGTGAGGCAACCGGTATGTCCTAGAACCAAAAATATCGAAGACATTTGACATCTACCAACCCGCACTGGGTCCGCGTGGTGGATTATGGCCCAATCCCTCTCACCGAGAGGGAGGCCTGTGTCCCAGCAGTGGGAACATTATAGGCTGATGATGATACCCCTTGAAAAGACTGGTTGTAAGACTCGGGCTTCTGGCGACCCGTAACGACTGTCAAAGATTCACGAATGACAGCCGGAACCAACGGTTTAGCTCGGCCAAGGTACGGAGGGATATAATATTGGTATGTAAAGATGGTCACCCATCCATTAACCAACTGCGGCAAGCGTAGCTTAACCTGATGGATCGACCCGTCTGTTATTACTTAGCCATGAGCTTCTACCGAACCTACCATTACACTTATTTGATTCTTTTTCTATTTTCCCTCAACATAAAAAATATATCTCCAATATTTTCTTCCATCCATTAGCTAGACAAGTTTGCTCCCAATATCTTCCTACTCTATAATATTATAACAAAGATAGATAGATAAGTCGGTGCGTTTAATACAGAAAACCGTTTTTCCTTTGTGAATCTCACAATGACGATATCAGATCGGATCTCATACTTACTCAAATGGAGGATTCCTCACATGTAAGTAACATTTTCGATTCGCATAAAATATTAGTTTCAATATAAGGTACCTACCGATTATGTGTGTCAGTAGTACATAAGCAGGTACTTAGATATATACCAATTCGTGTATATTACCTACATACTCGAATCGGTAGATATCTAAGTACAATGTAAATTGGAATAAATGTAGACAGATAATGAAAAAATATAGAGGTGTAACGGTTTGATTTACCAGTTGAACTTGTATATTGAAATACCAAATTTTACATTAAATAACACCACGCCTTGTCGGTCCTTACACCCATATTTCGCCACTTATTTTTAAGTATCGTTAAATAGGGTACATTGGGACGAGCCTATTGCCATCAACCGGGCAGAAATCCAGATTTCGGGATGCTACTGAGAAATTTCAAAAAGAAAAACGCAATAACCCTTTGCCCGACCAACGGGTGGTAAATAATAGGAACGGCATAAATTGGGAATACACATGAATCTCAGGTAAAACTGATATACGTAATATATACCTACCCATGGGCGTACCCAGGTTCTTGGGGGAGCAAATCAGATTTTTATAAGCACCTAGTCAAAAAAGTAGGTAAACAAAGTAAATTAGGTAATTTTTTATATCAGTAAATTCTTTAATTAAACACTATTTTAAAAGTAACTTCGACGGTCTTCAGCAATACTGTTTATGTCGTCTTCCGTGAAAGTTCGCGGCATTTTTGCTTGCGAGTAGGTAGAACGGACACGCCGCACGATTTTTAACAGTTGTATATTGTATTGCAAATGCCAAAAAGTTCTTTAACTTTTATCGATAAAAGTAGATAGTTAGTAGGGACGTAAACAAAATAAAGGAGGGGGCCGACCCCCCTGCCCACCCATGGGTACGCCCATGTACCTACCTGATTACTAACTGCTATTTCAGGTCCAATAGTGGGTAGGTAACTACTTTTCTGAGTCCATAGAACCCTGAAAAGTCCATAGTAACACATATAGGTATAACCTATAAAGATAGTACTAATTGTGTGTTACTACGGAATCCTGAATCTTCAAAAAAATGGGCGTGTTCTGTCGAATACCAATATTTTCACTTTCCACATAATTTAGCAATGTAATATTCAATGTAACAAAATGTTCGTTCAGAGTTATATCATTTTTCCACTCGATTGCTTCAAGTTCACGAGATTCCGTCAAACTAAGTTATTGAATATGGCTCAGATATTCAATGGCTAAGTTCGCACTTAGGTGTGAGATGAGAATGCCTAAGCGCTATTGTAAAGATTGGGATGATGTTGGAACTTTGGTTCTATAACAGTGATTGGAGGTTTTTGTAAGCGAAAGTTCTAACTTAGAGCATTGTTATTAATCAAACTGTAAACGTTTAATACTGATAATTGTTTTGAAAACAAGCTTTCCAGTTCTTACTTGTTAATTCTTGAGGTATTCTTTTAAATTTTAGTTACCTACGTCACCTACTCACAGTCAAAAATGTGTCTGTCAGGCAGGAACGCTGACTCCTAAGGTACAGAACATGCCTTAGTTTGGGTGTCAAGAGAATCACATAACGAGCAAGTACTAAACGTAGCGTATTACTATAAGAATAGGTACAGTTATTTAAATAAGGCATTTCTTAATATCTTTTCTTTCCTTATTATATAAGCTAATGAAAATAAATGTATTATTGTTGCGCTGCTAAATCTAAAGCATTTTCTAAGCTACAAAAAATTGCGACATAGTAGTAGTACACAGGTGTTTCAATTTCTGAGGTACAATTTATTTAAGGTGGGTAATCTAGGTAGGTATCTCATAACGTTCGCACGGCCGTAAAAGTATCGCAGCGGTATTTTTCACGCACTAGATCTTCATGGCATTGCGCCGAGAATCGAAAATCGAATAGTGCTTTTTCGATAAGCTGGGAAAGCAGTCTATTGAATTTTCAATGCTTGGTTCAAAACCGAAAGTCGAATATCCAGTGCGCCATAAAATTAAGGTTTTGAGCCCGAGTAGGTAAGGTACATTGACACGACATGACCTTTGAAAACCAAACAAACATAATTCACGAAACAACACTACATTCTTCAGTCATGCGATATTTTCTAAATTTAAATTCCAATTAAAATACCTATTCATCGCTCTTGAGTTTGTTTTGATGAAACTCGAGACTGGCTGAATAATTCACGTCTTGACGAAATGACGACGGTGAATAAAATGAAGTTTATTAAAAGTCGAGTGTCTATGGTACGAATAAGGACATCGAATTCAATTTTGTTTGTTGTTTATTAGGAGATTTATCTGTATAGAAAATAAAGACAGCTAAACCATAACTTTAAGAAAAACTAAGTTTTGAAATAGGTATAGGCCTACCTACTGAAAACACAAATCTGGCTAATAAAATGAATAGATACGTAGCCACGAGCCGGGGCTCGTGGCTATTTCGCATAAGGCGGGAGGAAACGCCCGGGTATTTTCACTGCGTAGATCGCCCTGAGGACACGGAGCATACGGTGGAGATCTGCCCGGCTTGGGCAGAGCACCGCCGTGTCCTCGTGGAAGTGATCGGCGGCGGCGATCTCTCGCGTCGGGCCCTGGTCCAGGCCATGGTACGGAGCGAAAGTGCTTGGATAGCCGTCACCTTCTTCTGCGATGCAGTAATCCTCGCGAAGAGGGAGGCGGCGCACGTGAGGTAGAGCCAGTATATGCGCCCTCACGGCGCAAACCACCGTAGGAGACGCCCGGGGCGTCGGGAATCCCAAGCTGATTCCCGGCCACTGCAGGCGCTAGCGTGCGGACAGCGAGTAATGGGTAGCTTGCTGTCCGGTAAGGACTTAGCCCGGGTCGACGGCGCATTGTGATCCACGCGCGCCTCAAGTCCGCAAGGGCCTATGCCTGTCAGGGGTGCTGGTTGTTCGAAAGAGACACCGTGGCCCTGGCGCACAGGCAACTGAAGGAACATGGGTGGGTTTTAGTCAGTAAAAGTCTGACACACCCTCCTGCTCCACCCAGAGCGGGAGTAGTTATTTGATGATTTCCTAAAATCAAAAAAAAAAGAAAAAGCCCCTGCTCATGGCTCAGTAATAAGAGCTACACGGGTACATCGAAGGTTAAGCTACGTTTGCCGAGAGGTCGGTCCGCGGATGGGTGACTATTAATTACATACCTACCTACCGCCCCGTGCCTCGGAATGATCCTGGCTGTTTTTGTAGATCTTTGACAATCGTTACGGGTAGTCAGAAGCCCAAAAATCTGACAACCAGACTTACCAAGGGGTATCGTGTTACCCAGGAACTGTGTTATGAAGGTCAGACAGGCAGTCACTCAATGTAAAATACCGGTTTGCAGGTGCATCCGGTTAGACTAGGAGCCGACCCCAACAGTTAGGAACAGGCTAGCCAGATTTATTTTTGTCGTAGAGTACTTTTTAAGCTTCCGATTTTCCTATTTTCTCTCTTCGGAAAACTCAAACGTAAAAGAAAAATCGCGTATCATTTATTAACCCAGGTACACAACACACTAAACTAAAAAGTGCCACTATAAAACCTAGTACACACACAACATAAAACTATAAATTTTAAGCTAGCACCAAAGTCGAATGAAGACACCAATGAGAGACCATAACTCTATCGGTTGGTACTTAACGACCGCGATACAGTCACGTACGAAAAGTATAGACTATAACGTTTATTCGATATCAAATTAATGACTGAATATATTTTAGGGGCATAGTACCTAAAAGTGAGATACTTAACAGGCGTATAAAATTCCAAAGTATTTAACCGACTTCAAAAAAGAGGTGGTGCTCAATTTTTTCTATACCTTTTTTGTAAGTTTGAATGTTTTGCGATATCTTCGACAATTGTGGATTGATTTCGACATTTTTTTATGGAAAGGGTACCTATGCCTCAGCGGTGGTATCACATAAAAACTAAATTTTCTGAGGTCGTTTTTTTACGTTAGCTTCGATAATACCTACGAATTTAATCCACTTTGTGTATCTTGTTGTAATACTTCCTGTCACTAATGTTTACATAGCTGTTTTTTTTTGCTGTGAAATCATCAAATTACTTCTCCCGCTCTGGGTGGAGCAGGAGGGCGTGTCAGACTTTTACTGACTAAAACCCACCCGTGTTCCTTCAGTTGCCCGTATGCCAGGGGCGACGGTATCTCTTTCGAACAACCCGCACCCCTGGCAGGCATCGGCCCTTGCGGACCCCTTAGTCACCCTGCGACGGGTCAGCACAGTGGCCCCGCCGCCTACCACTTTTCAGCCGCAGGGGATAGGGAGAGCGGCCAACGCTATACCGACACTCCTCTTCCCCTGCGGCCCCAGCGCGTCCGCTATCAAACGGTGGCGGCCCCGTACAGGCCTCGGAGGGGAAGAGCGCTTCTCAAAAGTACCGGCACTCCTCCTCCGCGTTGCGGTGCACCTCACCGCAACCTACTTTTTGGCCGCTACGTCGTCGGCTTTGAGGCAAAAGCCCTGACGATCGGCCCCACCTTGTGGTTCCTCTTCGCTTCACCGTGGCTGGGAGACCACGGCTACTGAGCCCCCCGCAAGGACAATGCGAAGAACCCACTCGAGGGGGATATTTACATAGCTGGAGTGGTATACAAATTGATACCGTAACTAAAAAGTGAAAAATAATCTTAAGGGGAACCTAGTCGCGGGTTCGAACTCACTGACTGGTGAGCCTGACTGAAAAGCACGCTGTCTCACCAGGCTTCGTGTCCGACAGAGGTAGTAAGTACCTACCCGTGATGAGCAGTTAGATGCAGCACAACATTATTGAGTGAACTGCAGGATCAGTTATAGTAAAACAAGCTCGTAAAAATAAAGAAAAGTCCTTCGGAAGATCGGGGTTCTGAAAAAACCACTGCATAAATCAATAAAGTTTATTGAACTTTTATATAATTGAACTTTGTTGATACCAACTTAGTTTTGGAGATTTTACACTTATTTTATTACTTGAACACGCCCAAACTTAGGTTAAATTAGCAAGAAAAACGAATCTTTGTTGGCTCCTAGCTTTTTAATGGTTTTTAATTTTAGTATTCTGTTTCCGTACAGACAATACCTATTAATAATAAGACAAAACCATGCCATGTTTCATTTTTGATGTAGGTACATTGTTAAACAGTGGAGTAATACACTCCCGAAGTTTGTATGGGAAAAATGTGGACTAGAGTGTGGGAAAATTGCGGAAGTCGGTTGCAAAAAAAAAAATACAGATCCGAAGACACCGACTTCCGAACTTAAAGTTTTGTTTTTCACTTTGTATTGTTTTTTTTTTTGAAGTTGGTTGCTTTTTTGGTAAAAACTTGTTGTTTGGAAACTAGATTCATAGTGGAATAATGATACAAATTTAATAATAAATTTGTGTTCAAAGATATTTTACGGATACGGAACACGATACTACACCCTAAGACACAAATCGCCGACGTCTTCCTTAAAGCAGAAAAGCTTAAATGGGTGTGGGCTAGACACGTTTGCCGCATGTCGGATATATTGTGGGTTAAGACCACCACAAATAGGTTCCTGAACGTCCAACGACATCGCGGAAGACAACGGACCTAGGTGGCGGGACGAACTTGACGCTTCTTATGAGGGATTGGTCCATATTGGGCCAGGATCGAGTTGAGTGGAAAAAGGAAAGGGAGGCCTTTGACCTGCAGTGGAATGATACACGCTGATTGTTTAAAGATACTTTGTTCACTTCACTTCGCGATGTGTTAATCGAGATAATTTAGTATAATGTGGATATAAGGAAGTCTTAGGCATTGTAGCTGAGAAGTTTTATGGGAATCGGTTATCGCTGTCCTGAGGGACATGCGGAGGAATGAGGGCATAGCATGGGAGAGTTTTTGCGTATGAATCCTCTTTAAAAAGAGGTGATGATGAATTAATTGATGCATGATTTGTATGTTAAATGGTTTGGCTAGAAAAGAGGTTAATATTAAGATGACGGCCAATAAAAGAAAGAAAATAAAGAAGACGAAGTTATGCTTAAAAATCTTTTGCCAGTGCTTGTACAACAGATATCGAGAATATAGGCGAATGCACACTTCAACTATATCATATTTGGACGTTAAAACTTTTTCATTGGCCTCCGAGATGAGATATTGCTTCACCAGTTTTAGTTCTGCGAGATTCGGGAAATATTTCTAGTAGATAAGATGATATTTTATCGGTTTAGACGCTGACTGTGCAATTTCGTTGGGAGGTTTTTAATTTTATTGAATGTTTGCCTACAAGAAAAAGAAACCGTTACCTACTATGAATTTAGCACATGATTCGCATGAACGCAGGAGTTTCAGAATCCAGTAAGTACTGATTCCATTTTAACAGATTTCGCGTCGATGTCCGCTGCCACTCTGTTTAATACCTACTAAGCTATGAGGCTACACTTTTAAGATATTTTTATAATGGAAACTGAGCTACTCGTGGAAAGGAGAAGACTAATGAAGAATGATGAATATAAGATGCCACATATTAAAAAAAAAAAACAGTGGCACTCCGGGAGTGCCGATAGAAGTGAAAACTTGAACTAAATATTACGTGTGTGTTTTTCAATCGTCAGATTAAACAACGTTCAACGTACGTTTAACGTTGTTCGTTCGTACACACGGCTACACATCAAGCTATATATTTCCAATAGAAGCTGATCTCGCATTGTATAGGATTTCCGTACAGTGCGAGATCAGAGTAAACTGGAAATGTATAGCTTGATGTGTAGCCGTGCGTACGTTCGTGTCAGTGGTGTTGGTAATAGTGTCGCGCGTTCAATTTTTTTTCCCATCTCAAAAAATGCCCAAGAAGTTTCACTTCAATAAGTACTAATAAATGAGTTATGCCATATGATATACCTACATATATCGAGGCGAAAGTTTTGCGCGCACTGGATTTTCAACTGTCGGTGTCCAACCGAGGATTCAGAATTGAGAGTGCACCTCAGCGCTTCGACACGCAAATACACACTGTTTGATTTTATACTCTTAGCGCTAATCAGTGCGTTGAAGGTCTAGTGCGTGACGAATTCCTGCCGCGATATTTCTACTTCGTGGACTTATTGTGATTAGGAAAATTGGACCCTCATTGCAACCACAACGTTAAACACACCCATGGTATTTAATTCCATTGACACTATATTTTAAACCAGAAGTGCTTCCTACGATTCAGCCAAAAAGTCCGCATCATATAGGGTATTACACCCATTTTTGAAAAGTGTTATAATTCGATTCTAAAATGCTAATAGACTACAAAAAAAAACACAACATTTTTATTAAATAAAAATGCATTAAAATGTTAAGTACATTTTCATATTTCGCGCGTAATTTGACGAAAACGCTGGACGCAGTAGACGCCTTATTGGTCTGTAAGTATGACGTCAGTTTGCTGTGTAAACAAATGCGCTAATATTTTGTATGTTAGTTGTATATAATTTAAAAAATAGTTATTGTTCCACCTATAGTTGGTTTGCTGTTCCTGAAAGTAAGATATTATTTCAATAAAAATCACTTTGGTTACGAAAATAATAAAAGTAAAAAGTTGTTCAGTTGACAGCGGAATGACGTAATAACATGGCGGCTACTATTTCATGGTATTCAAGAATAGAATAAAATAATTGAAATCTTTGAATTAAATTTTAAAATAGTAAATAATTATTTCACTAACTAAAACTAACATTTTCCGACTGCTTTTTGCCTAAGCTATCTCAATAAAATATTTTTAGATTTTTTCTCATATAGAGTAAAATACCCTATTGTATTGTCGAAGCCGCAATATCATTGCTTTACTTCTGAGCACAACGGCAGCTATCTTCCGTCCCCAGAGGGCAGCACTAACATTAGCGACACTTACAATAACATCCTAATTTTCCGTAGTAGTGTCTGTGCTTCTAACTTGTGGGGAGTGAGAGAGACAGTAATAAATGACGTAATTAGCACCGAACTAGGCCTTGAGGCCGTGTCGTGGTTTTTAATTAGGTGCGACACTTACTATGGTAATAAGTTAACGCCTACGGTAACGGGAAATAATTGTTTTACGTCAATTGTGTTTATTTCCTAGAAAACAATAAGCTTTTAGATCTTTGCTGAAATAATTAAAAAATACCTTAGGTCTGTATCTTTGCTGCGTGCCGTGTGGTGCGGGACGTAAAAGAATAGCACCATCCCATTTCATCCCATGGGTGCTGTAGAAGGCGACTAAGGGAATTACTAGAGAATGGGCAGCAGCGTTCTCTATGCATTTAACCACCATACTGCGATTGCCAACCTGCCTGCCATGCGTGGCGATTATGGCAAATCCCCCCTTTTTGGGGGAGGCTTATGTCCAGCAGTGGACGTCTTTCGGCTGATATGATGATGAGGTCTGTATTCCCGAACCCGTGTGAGCAGTACACCCATATTTTGTCATGTCTCATTTTGGACGAGCCTCTTGTTATAAAGTGAAGCATGTGTGGTTTGACTATGAACTATAGGCTGAGGAATGATTTGATTTGATTTATTTATTTAGACTGTAACTGCCCGTGACATCACATCGCTCGGGCCCTACCAGAATATCAGCGCTGCGACACTTTTTAAATGTCGCAGCATTATGCTGAGGTAGGAGCCTTTTGGCCTCGGGCAGGACTTTCTGTTTTATTTTTATTATGCATATTTATACGACAGCAGAAATCGGATTTGCTGTAATTTTTTGAACAGTTCCGTTGTCTGTCTCCGTCCGAAACACATCATCAGATCTATATGGAATTTAAATGGAACTATTTTGGAATAAACCCCTTTCGAACCAAAAAAAAAGAATTTTGCAAATCCGTATGTATATGACGAAGATAAGTACCAACCGAGTACATTTCGTAGGCTACGCCTACGCTGCTACGAGAGCATCGCTCTACGCCTGCTACGGCGTAGCAAACCGCCTCTTTGGAAATTAGAAGGTAATTTTGTCATTTTAATGGGGGTGCTAGATTAGATTTAATATTCTAGTGCCTAGATAATGTGGTTACTTTCTAATAATAGAATGTACGTAGGTTTTTTTTTGTATTAGGAGAAAGTATTACGATTTTGTGGGGGACTGATAAAGTTATATTAACAAAACATTTGTTTTTTGTTTATAAAGGTCAGGCTTAATAGAAATTAAAATGTAATGTGTTAAATGAGGACTCGTGAGTCCGTCTGTTTTTGATTATTTGTGAAACAGCCAATTGCCATGTCTTAGTGCACAAAAATATATTTTAAACCAGCTGACTTAACAGACGTTGTCCTGTCTTAAAATATGAATATATGTTAAGCGCAACTTTCTTGTTTTTTTCTTCCATAAGAACCTTCTACTGACAATAATAAACACAACAAAAAAAGAATTACCAAAATTGGTCCAGCCGTTCACGTGTGATGCCGTGACCAAGGGAAATAGGGATTAATTTATATATATAATATAGGATATAAATAGATTAGGAACCGGAAAACGTTCAAATGTATTTAAAGCGAGATACATGATACCGTAAACATAACATTACGCCTGTTATCCCCAAAGGGTTAGGTAGAAGTGTAATAGTACATTATGGTACAAGTGTGTAACGTTGGTGATTATCGCTGAGGCGCCATTGAGACCCGAGCCGAGTCAGCACCAACTGGTGGGGTTCACAAGAGCCGATGCCTGCCAGGGGTGTGGGTTGTTCGAAAGAGATATCGTGGCCCCTGGCAGACAGGCAACTGAGGGAACACGGGTCGCTTTTAGGCAGTAAAAGTCTGACACGCCCTTCTGCTCCACCCAGAGCGGGAGAAGTTATTTGATGATTTCCCAGCCTCAAAAAAATAATAAAAAATAATGGTACACAACCTTGGCTACAGTCCATTCACATCTACTTTACCCTTGACCGCAGCAATCCAACAGCATCCATATTATAACGACAGTAAAGATCACTTTGATTTTGTCAGTAATGCAAAATCAGAGGTGACATAAAAAATGTGGACGGACCTTAATAACTAAATTAAATATATTTGACAAGTTACCTTTGTAACACTAACTTCTACCTTAAAATTGAGCGCTAATTAATATGCGAACTTAACTACTTTTGCGTTAAATTATAATACAACGCCTACAAGTCGGAATTTTCTCACAACGTTGTTCTAGCTAGAATATTCAGAATATGTAAGTATTATTTTATTCATTAAGGACTTTACTGGGACTAATTATTTTTCTTATTTAGCGTACGGTAGCTTCAAGTTAGAATAAGTAAGCCTTTTGACTAGCTGTCTAGGACAAGATAATAATATAGGTACATCCATGTATTTGGTAATAGGTGTATGTTTGAAGACCAATATCGGTTGGTTATGGTGCCGAACCGTGGACACTGACAATCAGGCTGGTCCAGAAATTCAAGACTGTTCAGCGCACTATGGAGCGGGCTATGCTCGGAGTTTCTTGAAGGATAAAATCAGAAATTTATTCATAGGGAAAGGAATAGGAGTTATCGAAATAGCTTGCAGAGTAAGCATGCTGAAGTAGCAGTGGGCTGGCCATGTTTGTCGAAGGACCGATGACCGGTGGAGCAGACGAGTCGTGGAGTGAAGACATCAAATCGGCAAACGTATAGTGTGACGACCTTAATAAAGGTGGTTGGGTTAGCATGGATGTGGAAGGCGGAGGACAGGGTGTTATGGCACAGCCTGAGGGAGGCCTATGTCAGCAAAGGACTGCAATAGGCTAAGTTGATGATGTGGTAGCTCTGACTAGTTCTGTTTGGACTCAACGACTATCCGGAGTGAATCAATCTGCGTAACTTTATTCCCAAATATTAGAATCAGTTTCCGGTGTAACCGGATGCAGCTGAATACCAGTATTTTACAAGGATAGATTGCCTATTAGACCTCCACAACCCAGTTACTGGGTAACACGATACTCCGTCCTGAGGCTGGTTGTCAGATTTGGGTTTTTGACTACCCGTAACCATTACGACAGTTTAAGATCTACGAAAGATAGCCGGAACCAACGGCAATGGCTTAACGTGCTTTGCGAAGCATGAAGGAATCTCGATAATGTAATGATGACGGCACGGTTGGCGCAGTGGTTAAGCGATTGACTGCTGCGCTGCGTGTCGCGGGTTCGATTCCCGCACGGAACAAATATTTGTCATACAAATATTAGTTGTTCCGGGTCTGGCTGTTTATGTATATGAGTTTAAATGTTTGTAAACGCACCCACTATACAGAAGAAATTCCTAGCAACGTTTAAACTTTAATTAAATGTTCACCCATCCACGAACTGACCGCGGCAAGCGCAGCTTAAATTTCGATCGATCCATGCGGCAGTTGTTTACGACAATCCAGTATCGAAGCAAAAATAAATAACTACTTTACTTAATTTTATCGCTTATAAATTTGGTTTAGAACAGAAAAATCTTTGAAAACCAAGTCGCCCTCAAAACATTTATCTACGAGTAGATACATAAAAATCGGAACCTTCAAAACAATCACACTACATTATATCTACCTCCATTTCTAGAACAACGATTATTATCCACATACGTAGTTACAAGCCAATCACAACTCCTAATCAAAAAAGCCACTAATAACACTCGATAGCAAGTTAGGACCGTATTACGTACATTATTAGCGTTATGTTGACAACAATAGGGACCTCCATTTATGAGGCTTCGTTGACGTGATTGGAAACCTTATTCCCCGGGTAGTTGGTTATAAATCGACTGAGTCTGTCTGACCTTTTGATTAAAAGTCTGGGATTTTTTGTGTGTAACTAACGTACATTTCAGTGAAGTGTGTCCGTTAAGAGGCCTACGCAGAACGAATTGTCCATACAAACGTAATACCAAAATCATTTGCAACTCGAGCATATTTCCACCATATTATGATGATATTCGGATTCAGACAGTATTTATCTAGGCTCGTAGAGGTTTTTTTTTCCAAAATTCTTACCTAAAATGAAGTTTAAGCGAATTGAATTTTGCAAATTTTTACAGCGTAAATGACATGTTTTCTCACTATTTTTTTGGTATTATAACCAACCATATTTGTAATATTGTTATCTCAGAAGCATAGCTCATATTATCAAGTTGTAAAATGTCGAAAAAAATATTAAAATACAATAAGTTTTCATTCATCATTTTTGGTATTACGGAACACATCCAAATTCATCATAAATATCAGTAGCTAGTAGCGCTATCGCGTCAAGCCAATGTCAATGTGTGTGTGATCGTACTGCTCACTGTAGGTGTGTATCGCTCGGACAGGTACTAACACTAGCGCAACATGACGGTATTCACTTGGATATAAAATTGTGATTTAGTATTGAGTAACCTACATTCTTACGAAGTTTTCTTTGTTTCCGGATTTGGATATACAGGGTGGCAGGGACATCGACGCAAACCTGTGATTCTGATCCTTCCGCGTTTAATTTTTTGTAGGACTGCTGGCTTATGAAAAAAATATAATTTATAGGGTGGAAGGGACATCGATTTTTCTTCGGTTGTTTAAAAAATTAGCTACTGCATACATAATGATCGCGGAGATCTAGAATCATGTACTGAATGCATGGTTACAGTTTGCACGTCAATGTCCCTGCTACCCATAGATATATTTTTTTGTTCATTATGCCAGTCCTTTTGGCGTCCATTCTATAAAAATTATATACTTTATTTTTGCGGATTGTTATTTTGTAATTGTCCTTGTACCCGCCCAAGGGGGCTGAAGCCAATTGCAAGGTCAACGTGAAAATCCTAGTTGGCGGCTGAGACTGTTTTCAAAATTTTCTTCATGGGTGTCCTTTTTCTGGTTTTCTATGGTGCTGAAGCCAATATGAGGCGAAATGAAAATCCAAGATGGCGACTGCGAAAATTTACAAATTTTCATCATGGGTGTCGATTTCATGGTTTTCGGGGGTGCTAAAGCCGATGGTGAGGTCAAAATGAAAATCCAAGATGGCGGCCAAGAAAAGTTACGATTTTTCCATCATGGATATCGATTTCATGGTTTTCGGGGGTGCTAAAGCCGATGGTGGGGTCAAAATGAAAATCAAAGATGGCGGCCATGAAAATTTACGAATTTTCCATCATGGATATCGTTTTCCTCGACCTCACCATCGGCTTTAGATCACCCAAAAACCCTGAAAACGACACCCATGATGGAAAAGTCGAAAATATAGGTACCTTAGGTAGGTACCTACAAATATGAAGATTTTTTTTTTAAATGTGCCGTATAAAGCTACGACGATTACTATTTAAATCTAGTTGGACTGTTTATTTCCAGTCTGCCACACCCCCAACCCTTTGATAGAATACAGGCAGAATGATGTTATGAATAAATTTCATTTCCTCAACTTTTTCGCGCAACCGTCCGTTTGCGCAATAGGATTCGCGCAAGTGCCCTTCGCGCAACTATCGTTCGCGCAAGTGTCTTTCGCGCAAAGGTACACACGGCTACACATCAAGCTATACATTTCCAGTTTACGCGGAAATGTATAGCTTAATGTGTAGCCGTGTGTACAGTCGCGCAAACGTCTGTTCGCGGAAATGTCTTGTCGCGCAAGTGATCCTTCGCGCAAAAGTCCGTTCGCGCAAAAGTCCAAGCGCGGAAATGTCTGTTCGCGCATGTGGGTTCGCGCAAGTGTGTTTCGCGCAAATGTTTTATGTCCCAGATCCCTTCAACAGGTGTAGATTTCGCTGCCCTCACAGGACACGTTACTTCTATGATAGAGTCATCACCTATCAAACCATCTGGGTTTGTTCCGTTATCTATTATCATCATCAAGTCGGAAAAAATCCTGCCCTCTGACTGAGAGGTATCTTGGCATGCGCTGCCTAAACCGTAAACCCTATTACTAATAAAAGCACAGAATAAAGTTATTCCAAGTTTAAACCTACGAAAATGTATGGTTATTCCTTTCCTTTCCTTTATTTTTCCTGGTATAACATCGTTCTGTGTTTATTAGATTAGTAAGAGGGGTAGAATTAGACGAAGATATTGTATTGTGCAATTGTATAAACAGTTCTAAATAAAAGTCCGCGACAGCATAATTATATCTGTCTTTTATGTTATAGCCAAAAAATAGTGAGCCATAAAGGCATTTAAATTAGATACCTACTGTTTTTACAATGCACATTTTAGAGGATTTACTTATGCGGTCCGAAAGCGATAAAACAATTAATTTCGATAAGAAAAGGATTTATCGAAATTAATTATTGCTATAGCGGTTTCGGACTGTCTCGTTGATCTAGTGGTCGCACGCGCTACTACGGAGCATGACGTCTTGGATTCTATTCCCAGGTTGGGCAAAGTGTTATTGGCTATTTCTAACTGGAATTTCGCCGTAGCCGCCCGAAGTCTGGGTGTTTTTTTTTTTTTTTGGGTGGGAAATCATCAAATAACTTCTCCCGCTCTGGGTGGAGCAGGAGGGCGTGTCAGACTTTTACTGACTAAAACCCACCCGTGTTCCTTCATTAGCCCGTATGCCAGGGGCTGTGGTATCTCTTTCAAACGAACCCGCACCCCTGACAGGCATTTCGGACTGTCTCGTTGATCTAGTGGTCGCACGCGCTACTACGGAGCATGACGTCTTGGATTCTATTCCCAGGTTGGGCAAAGTGTTATTGGCTATTTCTAACTGGAATTTCGCCGTAGCCGCCCGAAGTCTGGGTGTTTTTTTTTTTTTTTTTGGGTGGGAAATCATCAAATAACTTCTCCCGCTCTGGGTGGAGCAGGAGGGCGTGTCAGACTTTTACTGACTAAAACCCACCCGTGTTCCTTCATTAGCCCGTATGCCAGGGGCTGTGGTATCTCTTTCAAACGAACCCGCACCCCTGACAGGCATCTGTCCTTGCGGGCCCCATCATTTTTGTGCTGACATCTCTTTGAGGCGCGCGTGGAACACAACGCGCCGTCGACTTGGGCTTGGTCCTTACCGGACAGCGAGCTACCCATTACTCGCCGTCCGCAAGCCCATGCCTACGGTGGCCGGAAA
Organism: Polymixis flavicincta; assembly: GCA_949987655.1. Lineage (NCBI taxonomy): Eukaryota > Metazoa > Arthropoda > Insecta > Lepidoptera > Noctuidae > Polymixis > Polymixis flavicincta. Next base: position 8,838,960 of record OX465183.1, read on the forward strand.
TCGGCCTGGGATTCCCGACGCCCAGGGCGTCTCCGTATCCTGCGGCGGCTGGGGTCGTGAGGGCGCATATGCTGCCTCTCCCTCACGTGCGCCGCCTCCCTCTTCGCGAGCATCACTGCTTCGCTGAAGGAGGTGACGGCTCCCCATGCCCTCTCGCTCCGTACCATGGCCTGGACCAGGGCCGGACGCGAGAGATCGCCGCCGCCGATCGCCTCCACGAGGACACGGCGGTGCTCCGCCCAAGCAGGGCAGACCGCCACCGTGTGCTCCACCGTGTCCTCAGGGCGATCTTCGCAGTGGAAACACCCGGGCGTTTCCTCCCGCCCTATCCGAAACAGGAACCTCCCGAAACAACCGTGTCCGGTGAGGACCTGCGTCAGGCGGAAGGTGAGGACGCCATGCCGCCTCTCAAACCACTCCTCAAAGAGGGGACTTACCGCCGCAATCGTGGCGTGCCCACCCGAAGTCTGGGTTTATGTCCGGTTGATGACAATAGGCTCGCCCCCTATTAAATGGGACTTAAAACATAACTGGCGAAATGTGGGTGTACTATTAGGTACACCTCTGCCCAACCATTCGGGAAAACAAGGCGTGATGTTATGTAAGTATGAAGCCTGTGGGCACAATTATTATTGGCTCAGAATACTGTTATTTATCTGTATTTAGGCACATATAAATTATTGGAACATCTGTCTTGACACAGGCAACACTTTTATTATTTGGTTTGTAGTCGTTTTTTTATTAGTTTTAAAGTTTATTAAAAGGAATAAAACGCCTTAGTTTTGTAAACTTGAGTTTACCCTAAATGTGTGGCTAGGTACTTCATGTATTTTATTTGTTCAAGAACACTAATACTTACCATACAAATTCAACATTGGTTTTCAAAAGTATTTACTTAGGAATAGTTCGTAAATGACGTAGGTATCTGTTAAATTCTCTACAAGGCCAAAATCTCGGGATATCCTAATATGTTGAGATCCCGGCACTGTAGAGGAATTTCCAAAAAACGCATTACTAGTCTGTACATTTACTAACGATTCCCCCAAAAAAGTCAACAAAACAAAGCAAATTATGAACATACTTAATAAATTACGAATAAATAAGGATGCCTACGACTCGTTACGCTCACACACACAGCTGCGCATCGGTGCTTCTTTTGTCAAACAGAGATAGCAATATTCGGACGAAATATTGTCTCCGCTCGAATCCTAGTTGCGAGCTTGGTTCGTCGGATTCTTAATGATCATGCTTAAAAGTTCTTTATAGATGGCGGCACGTAAGTTCAACCAAAATCAGAACAAACAACTGAAGGTGCATTGCACTGCGTGTGCACTCGTTGACTAGTACGGAAAAAGAATGAGGATTTTTCTCAAAAAATGGTTGAAAACAACATGCAGATGAAACCACTTTTCGTCGGCATTTACAAAGAACTTACATTTGAAAAAAAATGTTAGTAATCTACATAATATGATACTTAGGTCATTGAGTATCAAATAATAAGAAAAAAAAAACACCAAATCACCTCCAAATCGTTGAGATGAAACCATTTTACTGCTTCATTTCTTAACAAAAGAGTTAAAAAAAAAATCTACTGCTTTACAAAACAAAGGAAAATAATTTGATTATGTTACTTTTTACAAATATGTATTAATTTTTGTTATAATAAATTAAAAATTCAATTGATTAAAGACTGCAGGGCTACATCACCCCGCACTCGCCCACAAATTTAGTGCGCCCAAATGTTGAAGGTCGGCGGCCTATTTGGCCTTAAGGTGAAACAAGTCCACATTTTTTCATACAAACTTCGGCAGGGTTTTACTCCATTGTTTGACAATGTACATCAAAATTTAAACATGGATGGTTTTGTCTCATTATTAATATTGTTGGTACGGAAACAAAATACTAAAATAAAAAGCCATTAAAAAGTTATGAGCCAACAAAGATTCGTTTTCGAACCGACGAAAAAACGGAGGAGGTTACTCAATTCGACGCGTATTTTTTTTTTTTTTTTTTTTTTTATGTATGACCACGCATAACTTTTTCCAGAGTAGTCCGATTTTGATAATTCTTTTTTTATTGGAAAGGGTATACCTCGAAGTTGGTCCCATATAAATTTAGAAGAAAAATTCCAACCCTAAGGGTAAAAAAACAGGGGATGATTGATTGTTTACTCACAGATTTTAATACTGAGTCGTGTATTAAATCAAAAATTAAGCATGTAGTAATTAGTAGATTATAGCCACAAAAAATAATAAAATAAAAACTTTTTAATAAAAAAATTGAACCGCCGAAAAACCGAAAAATAAAAAATAATAAACTAGCTTTGTCCAACCCCAATAAATAAGTTCGGAAGTCGGTGACTTTGGATATGTATTTGATTATATGTCACCGCCTTCCGAACTTAGTTATTGGGGTTGGACAAAGCTAGTTTATTATTTTTTTATTTTTCGGTTTTTCGGCGGTTCAATTTTTTTATTAAAAAGTTTTTTTCTTGATAATTTTACGTAACTTTGGACATGTTTAAGTAATAAAAGAAGTGTAAAATCTCCAAAACTAAGACGGTACCGTCAAAGCTCAGTTATCGAAAAGTAAAATAAACTTAATTGGTCATTGATTTAAGCAGTGGTTTTTTCAGAAAACCCAATCTTCCGAAGGACTTTTCTCAATTTTTTACGCGCCTGTTTTAATATAACTGATCCTGCAGCTCACTCAATAATGTTGTGCGTGTAGACTATCGTCTAGCTGCTCATCACTGATACTACCTCTGTTGGACTCGAAGCCTGGTGAGACAGCGTGCTTTTTAGCCAGGCCCACCAGTGAGTTAGAACCCGCAACTCAATACATATGATGTATCCCTTAATACATATGATACTTTTTTATCCCGGCAGTATGTTGCCGTGGAAATACTTTCGACCTCCACGCTGGCGATGCCACTGGGAAAAGCTAATCTACATAAATAAAAAGAAAAGTCCTGACTGAATGAAAAATGAATGAAACTGAATGACTGACTCATCAACGCCTAGCCCAAATGCTTGGACCTAAAATCTGAAACTTTGCACAGAGGCTCCCTTTACAATGTAGACAAGGAATAAGAAACGATTTTTCAAAATTCAACCCCTAAGGGAGTTATATAGGGGATGAAAGTTCCGCGTGGGCGAAGCCGCTCGCAAAAGCTAGTAATTAATAAATTGCTGATAAAAAGGATTTGCTGTTTGACTTCAACCGTATCATTTATTTCGTGAGTCTACTCTACAGAGTCATCATCATCATCTGCCTAGCCTTTTCCCAACTATGTTGGGGTCGGCTTCCAGTCTAACCGGATGCAGCTGAATACCAGTATTTTACATGGAGCGACTGCCTATCTGACCTCCACAACCCAGTTACTGGGGACGATACCCCTTGGTAAAACTGGTTGTCAGACTTTCGGGCTTCTGACGACCCGTAACGACTGTCAAAGATCCACAAATGACAGCTGGGACCAACGACTTAACGTGCTTTCCGAGGCACGGAGGGGTCTTGGTATGTAAAGATGGTCACCCATCCACGTACCAAGCGCGGCAAGCGTAGCTTAACCTGATCGATCTACTCAACAGAGTATTACCATTAATACCCGCCTACTCCAAGCACAATATCACGCAAAGTTAGAGGAGTCAATTCGAAAATAAGAGTCCACTTAATTTGAAGCGAAACAGTTGTATTTTTATTTGTTTACGTGATGTTTACCTCACTTCTCAGTATCGACATTTCCTTGTGAAACCGTGATATAATTTTTCCCGGAATCCGTTCACTAATTAACCAATGCAAAACACACTTAAAAAACAAAAACAAACCTCGTCTACTCCCTTTAAAATATGGTTTGGATTAAAACACCTTTTTACCTTCACGACTTTCCGTTTCTTTGCAAGCTGAAACTATTACCCCACGCTCCATTAGTTCGTGTTAATTGCACCATTTTTCGTATAAAACGCGTGAATACTTTTCCGTTTAGACGTAATTCCGTAGGTTTACTGGGCAGAGCTAATATTTTGCTGGGTTTATGTCTGTTACGGGATATTATTTCTTGCTTTATATTTGCCTTGTGGCTTGTAGTACAGACGCCAGCACATCAAGTTACCCCAATCTGGCAAATTTCTTTGATACATTTTCAACTTTATTGCAAAAGTATAAGGTTCATGTTCAATTAGGAAAATACGACAGTTTGGGATAGCTTGATGTGCTGGCGTACGTACATATAAACTCACGCCTTTTTACCGTGGGGGTAGGCAGAAACTACAGAATTACACCTTCTACGATCCTTACATACTCCTCTCTTTTACGTTCTTACATCAGAGGGGCAATTCTCATTATTTTAAGAACGTTCTGTCTCAATCTGTCAAAACCACGAGTTTCCATACATTTTTGACATTTGATTGAACGTTTTTAATTACGAGAATTTGCCCTCAGGTCATAGACGCACGCTGGTTACGAGTACTACAGACCTGACCTTTCTAAAGGACATCACCAATAAGGTCTCTATATGTATGTTCTCCTAGGGTATCCCCTCCCGATGTTTCCACTCACATCTGCCTTGGGAATTCCTTTTGCCGCCTTTCATTCATCCTGTCAACATGAGCAAAACTATTTAAATCATCTTCAGCGCACGCACCAAGTAGGTAAACAAAACGACAAAGAACACAAAAATTTACAAATTGGGGGAAAATTTGCTTCACATCTACGCAAATCGCATGCTCACCATAATGCTAGGACCCAATAGGACGGGCTTGCGGATGGGAGTAATGGGTAGCTCGCTATCCGGTTAGGACCAAGCCCAGGTCGACGGCGCGTTGTGTTCCACGCGCGCCTCAAAGTGATGTCAGCACCGACTGGTGGGGTCCGCAAGGACCGATGCCTGCCAGGTGTGCGGGTTGTTCGAAAGAGATGGCACACAAGCAACTGAGGGAACACGGGTGGGATTTAGTCAGTAAAAGTCTGACAAAGCCCTCCTGCTCCACCCAGAGCGGGAGAAGTAATTTGACTATCATCTCCCACTCAAAAAAGAAAAACGGACCCAATAGGAGACAAAGCCCCAACGCTGATTTTCAGCCACAGTAGCCTGCGTTTACGTTTGACGTCTGTGCTGTGCACCAGTTGACGTCAAGCAAACGGTATGATAATAATAATAAAATCTTACTAATATTAAAAATGTGAAAGTTTGGATGTTTGCTACTCAATCAAATACGAAAACGGTGGAGTGGATTTGGATGAAATCTGGTACAGTCACCAGCACGTCAAGCTACCCAAATCTGTCAAATTTTCCCAATTGAACATGAACCTTATTCTTTCGGCATAAAGTTGAAAATCTATCAAAGAAATTTGACAGATTGGGGTAGCTTGATGTGCTGGCCTCTGTACATAGATGAATAAAGCCTGGATTAATACAAAGGACACTTTTATCCCGGTAGTACATTCCCATGAGATAATTTCCAACCTGCACGCGGGCGAAACCGCTAGGAAAAGCTAGTACTATTTCTGTTTTGTGGTGGTGATTTATTTTATTTTATTTTTCTGTTTAGTTTTTATTCGTTTAGGTAGTAGTAGATATTAGTTTAGTTAATTATCTTTTTGTACGTGTTTCTGTGATATACAAACCTTTTTATCTTTCTTTCTATGCAGTTGTTTTGGTCTTTCAGAACACAGGAAAGTAACAAGGGTCCATATATATATAAATATGTTGTCAGTGCACTATCAAAATATGTAACTAATTTGAAAAACGGCAAAGAAAACTGCGGATTAATTTCGTAACACATTAACATTAGGAATAGATCGATATATAGATAAATCGTTTATTTGGTGCATATAAGACAACACAACAAACAAAGCACGATGAGATTAAACTAATTACATGAAAAGAACAAGGTTAACATAAGAAAATAGGTTGACATAAGTATAGTGATGACAGTTTAGGCTTTGACACAATAATTTAGTGCAAAAGTGAGGTGAGCGTCTCAAAGTAGCACCAAAAAAAAAAAAATGGGAGTCCAGCTCAGCATGTGTCAGGCAAATATAACTGACGCTGATATTCTGCTGGATCCCTGCACCTACGGACATCGAGCAGACGAGATTACTACGCGAGTTATTATAACAGGTGTTGTGAAAACTGGAATTTGCGGAGTAAAATTATGCAAGTACCTAAGTACCCGTAGTGTTTGAGTAATTTATTGTACAGTAAATCTTAGCATTTGGAAGCGGAATAGATTTCATTTAGACAGTTCAACAACATTCATTGCGTTATTTACGTTGCTGAGCAGACAATTTTTTAGAAAATATGAAGCAGTGGTTTAGGAATATCTTTTGAAATTATTCAAATAACGGTGTGTTACACAATTAGGGTACTGCTTTCATTGATGTAGTTTGTTACATTTTCAAGATTTTTATTTTCACACATAATACGGTTCAACATACATACTTAATCTGCCTTTTAACGTTCCCACTGCTGGGACACTGGCCTTCTCTCTGTGAGAGGGCCATAACCCACCACGAGGGCTCAGTGCGGGTTGGTAGATATCACATGTCTTCGAATTTTTGGTTCAAGGACATGCCGGTTACCTCACGATGTTTTTCTTCACCGAGAAGTGGTGATGAAATTATTTACACAAAGTAAAGCGCTTGACTGGGTTCGAACCCACGACCGTAACTCGTAAGTCGGGGCTGTTACCACTGGGCTACCACTGGTCGGTTCTATTGACTTCCGGAATTCTGTATCACCGTATATATTTTTACGGTTAGGATCATAAAAATCAGCACATCTGGCCAACTTCAATCTACTATAGAAGCTCAAAGGCGCTCCATATAGTGTTATAATCGAGTTACAACAAATAAAACTACAACGTAAATACAAATAATATATGTTTTACTGCGAAAGCCGTAAACATTAACTAACGGGAATGCGTTTCTGTGGGAATGAGGAAATGGGGGAAAATGGTTGACCGAATAATAAATCTTAATCTTTTAAACGAAGCTACTAATGAAGTAAATGGTGCAAGAGGTCAGATGGAATAGCACGTGGAAGAGCACACATGTAAGGGTTGGCAGACGTTTATAGAAGTAGCGATTTCGCCCGTTAGGTTGTGTTCCCATTTGATACGGGCAAGCCAACCATCGGACACCAAGCCAGACTCCGTAGAGCTACAAGGCAATTTCTAATCGAAAATCTCAGCAACACTTTGCCAGACTCGGGGGAATCGAACCTAAACTAACCTACACGTTCAAGTGTCTCGCGGCCAGTGAATCTGTGACCGATAGATGAATTATTTTCATCTATCGGTCAACCTCTATTACACGGTCATTAGTGACACATTTTGCAACTTATATACCTACTTATATTCCGTGTAGTGTCGGACGTAAAAGAATAGCACCATCCCATTTCTTCCTGTGGGTGTCGTTGAAGGCGACTAAGGGACTTACTAGAGTATGGGCAGCAGCGTTCTCTATGTATTTTACCACAAAACTTCGATCGCCAACCCGCCTGCCAAGCGTGGCGATTATGGCAAATCCCCCCTTTTGGGGGAGGCTTATTTCCAGCAGTGGACGTCTTTCGGCTGACATGATGATGATGATGATGATACTAGAGGCTGGGAAATTTATGCGCAACCTGTTATCATGAGTCTGTTATCTCTTTTCGTCGGTTATTTAAAATAAAAACCGTTGTCCGTACATTGACTGCGTAGGTACCTATTGTAGTTTTCTATGAAACAGCAGTTTTTTATTTTTATTTACGGAAACTTTCTACCAGAATAGAATCACGTGCATATAGTTGCAGTTGGTGTGTTGATCACCCTGCCGGTTGCCAACCTGTACATATAACTGGCAAAATGTGGATGTAATGCGTGATGATACCTCTACCTTACCCATCGAGGAATACGGATGTGACGTTACCACTGAGATTAGTGATACCATCGCAACGATTTCCGACTCAAATCAACTCAAACAAAATCCAATTACACAATTCCCTCCACTTGATACCACCATATACTTGCAAACTTACCGTCAAACTGTCAAATATTTTCATAAGTTACTACCACTTACGTTTCATTTCGTCTTCATGGTGCCATCGAGGAGTGTGGAGGTGCATATATCTAAGTAAATGTTGGGTCATTCACGGGTCAATCTCCCTTAGGGCATCGTACTGAAAATAACAGTCTTGTTCTGATGTGAGGATGGGGTTGCACTGGGTTTGTTTTGATTTTTGGGTTTATCTATTTGTAAGATTTGATTGAAGTATGTCGTAGAAGACGGTGTATACCTAGATGGGTATTGAGGTGTGGTAATCTAAACGCTTATCATTATAAAAGTAAAAGATTGTTTTAGTAATTGTTGAAAATAATCCTATTTTATTTTATTCCCACAGATTTTCTTTTTCTAAAGATCAACTTATTGATTTAAAGTGCTATTCAACGAGGTGCCAAGACAACCCATATTTTCGGATACCACAAAATTGTTGCAGATTACACTGTATATATCAAAAGAACATTTGTGTACATAAAGTTAGAGATACATAAGTAAATAATAATAAATAGGAACTTTATCTACAAATATCAAGTGCATCATGAATAGCGGATGTTTTCGTCGGTTATTTAAAAAAAAAAATCTGCTGTTTCATAGAAAAGTGCTGAACCGTCGCAGAATTTATTTAACTGTCCATGTTCCATATAACTATATCTAAGTGTAGCTACATGGTTCCATCTGAACATGCTAACAAGTTAAAAGAGCGAGTGAGTTGAAATTAAACAAGACTACCTACGCGGTTAAAATGTATTGCTGAGCATTTTATTTTCAATGACCGTCGATAAGTTTCTTCGCTTCCCTGTCTAGAATCTTGTGCTGAATTATAATTATTTATTTATTCATTTAATAGTACACAAATATTATTATACATTTAATTTGGTGCCAACATAAACTCAGAGTTTTACCGTGCACCAAATTCAAATTCAAATGTCTATTGCTCAACACGGTACATAATCATACATTTCTAGATGTCAAGTGAATGCGCAGTCCACTGTGTTGCACGAATTCAGGCATGCAAAATTATCATTAAAATTATACCCATACAATTATACCATTTCATAAATTCACATTAATACGTTATATAATTCCATTAACTCAAAATAATACCAATTCAAATCAATAAGTATGTAATGTCAGGAACAAGGTCAGGACTACAAAATATTGGTTAAAATTCTTCGCTGATTTTATTCAACTGCCTTACTGCTCCATAACATTGCATCGAAGTGTAGCTACATGGTTCCATCTGAACCGCTAACAAGTGAAAAGAGTGAGTGAGTTGAAGTTAAAGGAAAGCTTTAAATAATCAGAAGCTCCCATAGCACTCCCACCCTTACCTATCTCCCATCGGAGAGTAGCACGTCGCCGTAGTTCACGTCGCGTGATATTGGGCGGAGTGGAATTATGTGCATTCCGACGCGAAGGGCGGCTGCAATAGAACCTCTTTTTCCAATTTCTCGACTCAAATTGTATTGTACAAAGGCTTGTTGACAGTTTTGGGGGTAGTCTGAAAGGGATATTTGGAAAATGGTGAGTGAAGGGCCATGATTAAAAAGTTTGGCTCAGAATCAGAAAAGAACTCATCATCTGATAAGCGTTTTCCCAAATATGTTGGGGTCAGCTTCCAGTCTAACCGGATGCAGCTGAATACCAGTATTTTCTGACCTGCAAAACCCAGCTGGGTATACCAGTTAATTATAAAATTAAGTCAACTTATTAATAAACAAAAAAATCTTAACTGCCTTACAAAATGGTTCAGTTAGATTTTGTAACTAAAGTTGCCATAGAAACGGAAACGGTACAATAGATAATATGCATAGTAAGTACCTACTACACGCTACAGGAGTGAGAAAGACAAAGCCTTTGAGGTCTTTCGCGAATATTACTGAAACTGATAATGTCTGCTAGAGTTAATTGAAGGTGTAAACTTTGAAGGTATTTCCACAAAGCTCTATAGACAAAAGGGGCTTCATTACACAATAACATTAACAATGTAACCAGGTAATCCTAATCCAAACTAATTTTATAAACGCTTTCACGTTAAACGGCCGATTGGAAGGATTGTCCTTTTCATCCTGGATCACAGACGAAGTTGCAGGCAACAGCTAATCAGAAATATTACCTACTGTACTTAAACAACAATCAATGCTTTAAAATACATCTTCAAAAACAGTACAAAAATTTCACCCACTTTTACATTACAGAACACAAAGAAAATAAATTAAAATGCAATACGATACACAGAAGGAATCCATTCCGAACTGTGTAACGCAACAAAGCAAGCAAGCCATTATTCCCATAGGCACTGTAACTATTATACAATTTACTACGAACTCGAAAACACGAAACGTAATCTGAAACTACTCATAAAGGAAACACACTTGTAACATCCGATTATATCTGGCACAAGTCGCAAATACACCTCACCTCATTGGGCAATTACGTAACGAAGAAGACCAAGATGGAAATGTAGCCAATGAGCGTGTTACGTTTATGTTTGGTGTGGCGTGTTGGAAGTCGGTTTTTGGCTTTATCCGTAACCGGTAAGGAAGGAAATGGTGATTAGGAAAGTTTCATAACATTGGGCGTATTGTCTGAAAAGCTAAACTTAATCTTATATCTGTGAAGTGGATTTTTAACCGACTACAAAAAGAAGGAGGTTATCTGTTCGACATGTTTATTTATATATTTGTTTTTTCAGCCGTAACTCCGTCATAGATAGACGGAATTGCAAAATTATTTTTATGTTCGAAACGGGTTTATTCCGAAATGGTCCCATTTAAATTTCATATAGATCTGATGATGCGTTTCGGAGACAGACATCGGAACTCTTCAAAAAATGGCAGAAAATCAACCGTGATTGCTGCTATCGTATATAAATGCATTGTTTTGACCCCAAGGATGATGAAATTTTGAATTGGTGTGGAGTAGGTACTTTAACTAATATATACTATAAGTCGGTGTCTTTGGATATGTATTTAAATTTTTTGTCACCGCCTTCCGAAATTAAAATTATTTTTCACTTTGCAGTGATTTTTCCGGAAATCGGTTTTTTTTTTTTTTGGAAAAAGATTTTATTTTTCACTTTTTCCGGAAGTCGGTTGTTTTTAACTGCCTCGTTGCAACTACATGACCAAGGCGTTGGTCAGGTAGTCATAAGCGCTACTGCTGAGCTTAAAGATTGTGGGTTCGATTCCCGGTCCGGGCTGTGTTTATTGGATATAGAATATTGTAGAATTTCTTAGTAGCAGCCTAGATTCAGGATTTGTATCCGGTTGGTAATAGGCTCGTCCCTATTACATGGGACTTAAAACATAACTGGCGTACTGTGGACGTATTATACAGGGTGTAAGGGACAGCCCTCCACAAACTGATTGGGTGCATTCAGCTCCTTATTTTGAATCATATTCCATGGAAATTTGTAACATGTTTTTCTTTTTATTTTACGTTTTGTCAGCTTTTTCAGTTTAATTTCAATATAAAATTACATTCTCTGAAAGCAACACTACATTTATGTAAACAATACAGCTAAAATCAGAAAAGAAGCAATGGATGTTGAAATACTCGTAACGAACGACGCGTAAAATCAGCTGTTCACTTTCTGCCTAACTACAGAGTTCATCGAACTCTCGCCGGCGAAGGCTCGCTGCATGCGTTTTGCCTTGGTAGCGATACATTGCGTGTGCGGAAATAAAACAAATCAGGATTATTGGATTCCCATAACGTTCCTGAAATAAATTCTTGTACCGGTCATCTAAGTATGATAAAATGAATTCACCCCATCAGTCTGTGGAGGGCTGTCCCTTACACCCTGTATGTACATCTCTGCCTTACCCTATCGATAGAGAAAGGGTATTTTTATTCGAATGTTGAATGATAATTTCCAGTCTAAATCCTCAAAACGATATCCGTGTTTACTCACCCTCTACAAATACATTTTCACCCTTACAGAAATCAATCTTGCACCATCGAACGTCAAAAAATCCCATTCATCATTTCTACTGGCCGAGCTAACTCGGTCAACGCACTCATTTGGAAAACACCGCATACTTGCGAACTGAGAGCGGTTTCCTTGATAACACTGGACAAATCGGTTTACCTCTACAACTTCGAAAACTGATTTTTATTGAATCGTTCAAGATAAGAATGGTAGTTGGAAGTTGAAGGCGCCAGAAACATCGTCTGCCGTCAAACTTTGCTCGTCAACATTTTTCAAAAGGATCGCGTTGAGTTCTTCAAGTATGGTGTGTTTTTTCTTTAGTGTCTTATGTGGTAAACAAAGATGTTATGAAAATGAAGTGTTTTCGTATCATTTACCCACTTTAAGGTAGTACAAAAGGGTTCAATAATTTTTTTAAACACGTCAGTAGAAAAAAATATTATAATACAAAACCTTAATGTAGTATTTTAAATGTGGGAACGCTAACGTCTTCCCTCTAAAAGGTGGCGCTAATGGCTGCAACACGGTTTTAAAACTAATAAAGCTCTTAATGAGCACTACATTTTGTATGAACCTGATTTTTCTGTCATTTTAATGACATTTGATTTGATTAAACGTCATACGTCTAAGGTAAAAGTAACATATACCAATCCAACACCCAAAACTGCTTCGAAGTACCCATTTAGACCAATACATTTTTCGAAAGTTGAAACTTCAGTTCGCCATGATTTTGTTTACCTTATTTGACAAGTAAAGAAGAACACACTTTAGTGTATCGCTACAACCTAGCTCTCATTTAAGTTTTAGTTCTATGAGTTGTCTGTATTGCATAAGTTTCGTGAGATTAATACACATCAGGGTCTAACATACATTCCTACAATCGTTTGAGGAAAGTTTGTATGCAATTGCATACGATTTAATAACTCATGCTGCAGTAAATGATTTCTATCGTGTATAAAAGTTATTTCCGACTCGACACCGTTCTGATGTATCGTTAAAAAACAAAAGCTACGATTCACAAGCCCATGGTATTATTAAATACTATTTTTTTTTTGCCCGCGACTTTTTCGCATAAAATTTCGGGCCCTATAACCACCGCGTCGCAAACTCGCAACGCATCGCCCGCCCGTACTATATTATACTTCGTTTTCACTAAGCCTTTTTTACATTTTGCTCGTCTCCTCAAGGTCATTGGCATTGGGTGAATGATAGTTCCAAAGATTGGCGTGTTCGGAAAAACAAACTCTTCAAATTTATTATTAATAAATACAGGTTGTGAGGGAAACGCTTCCGAAAACGAAGACAGGTGATAGGGCTAGTGATGTGGATCTTGCTTCTTCATGTATCGAAATGATTCATGATCCATTAGACCCAATGAAATAAAAAAAATGTATCCTTAATAACACTAATATGCTGTACCAATTGGTTATAAACTGCGCCTTGACCGAAAAGCATGATAGGCAAACGCCGCAAATGGCGGCCACACCATCGCAACTCCCATGCTACGCGACATTTTAAGTTATTATTTAACATTTATATCTATTAACACTGTATCATTGTCTTAGTCTATGTATTTTATTGATTACTTATAATAGATTCCGTTTATTATGGATATGTTTATATTTATACATGATAGGTTCGCCTATTACATATTTTTTTTGAGGAAAATTGTACTTACCCGATAACTTATCATATTAGATCATACGATGAGTGTCTTTACGTCACTCCAAAAAAGGTACTTGCAGAATAACAGCGCTGTTGACAATAGGTCCGTCCGAAGTCACAGCATTTAGCTGAGCAAGGACCCGTTCGTGCAGAGATGCGACGCACGGCTTAGTTGTTTTTATAGTTGTGGTTTGGTTGAAATAAAAGTAGTCACTAATGCACTCTGCTTTCGGCATTTTGTTTTTGTTTTGCTTGTTAATAATTATATATTTGCATGTGTCGTACGTAATCAATTTGTCTATGGTCGGTCCCAAGCCTTGACTGACACTATCAGTCAATGGACAATATTGTGAAAATTATCGACTTGAATACGGGGCTTTTGTCCACATTATAAGAGTATGTGTGCATTTTGTTTCATAGTTTATTTTATTTTGTGTAATGTGCGTTTTGTTTGTGCAGAATAAATTTTTTTTCTTTCTTTCTTGATTCTCTGTACAGTAGCATTTTTTTTTTAAAAAAATTGCCTTTTTTGTTTAGCATTTTTTGTACACTTTGCTTTGAGAACAGTTAAATGAACCATTATTTGAGGTTAAACACATTTAAAACATATTTTTAAAAATCTCTAACAAGCAATTCAAAAATAAAAATCTGTTGATAGGCTCAGGCATAACCGCGCTCGACCCCAAGTCTATCCTTTGTAAAGCGCCGTCAAAATAAAATAAATAGAAACATTACAGAAGCGTCAAACGTTTTAAGTTAATGCAAAATAATCAATTTAAGGCGAAAGGTTATTGGTATCAGTTTGAATTTAGTTTGTATATAACCTACGTTCTGGCTTCGGAAGCGTTCGTTCCCCTTACACCCTGTAGATTTAAAACTAGAAGACCCGCTCAATATAAAATAAAACTAAAACCTTCACGACCTTTAACATCCTGGCTAGCCAAACCAATTTCCGGTATTCCTACTTTTTCTTCCTTGAAAATAAGAACATCTAAGAAGATTTATCTCCACTAAGTCAATAGCACATACACTTACAACTTAATTTAAAGTATTTGCAAAAGAAACTCGCATTTACTTATGACTCTGATTCTGTTTTTACAAGATAGTACGATCTTGGTAGCATCTTTTATCTCAAAAGAGATTCCTCTTTACATCAGTGTATAGTAAATAAAATGTTCGCTTTGACTCGATTTTCTCCGTCGTATTTTGAAAGGAGTGAGTATGAAAATATTATGATTAAACTTAGCAGATTGAAGTATTTTCGTATAAGTCGGGCAGTGAGAGAAGCAAGTATCTTTGCAAGGATTATGTCAGCTGTTTTTATAATGTATTGCTATGCTTTTAGTGGATTTACGTACATTAAGATGTGCTTCGTTTAATTGCAATGTAAGGTTCAGTTTTGGTTTATATTTTCTTCATGTATTTGCTCTGTAGAAAATTACGTGTGATGTCGATGACCTTGTGGAGGCCGCGGGAATCCGCTGGATGTGGGAAATACCAGAACGGTCGAAGTGGAGGAGTCTGGGGGAGGCCTATGTCCAGCAGTAGACATCTTTCGGCTGAGATGATGATTATGATATGTGTGATTATGGGGATGAAAACCCAGTGTAGTTTAAGCACCTATAAAAAATCGTTGAAGTAGCATTGCATTCGGGCATTTCGATCCAGCATGTTCCTTGCTGCCCTCTTCTACCGTCGCCCTAAGCTGAGGTCCGTAGCCCACAGGGGTTGCCCTTAGCGTGTAGTCACTAAGTTTTAAGTTTTGAAGCCATGGCTGGAGGCCTTCATTTATTAAGGTAGTCCCAGGCAAGTCCAGTTAAGCAGCCGATCACCTCTTAGGCTGAAAGTCTAAGTAGATGTGACTTTGTGTTCGGTTAACACTACGCTCGACGCAGAAAAAATAATTGGAGTTGAATATAAATAATTATGTTCTCGACTCATTTAAATAGGCTAGTAATTATATCATCACAAACCTACTAAACCAAATCCAACCATCATAGCGTACATTCTTGCCAACTCCGCCGCATTTTGACAACTTTCTGAATCGTTTCACACTCTATACGTAGCATATTTTCCGCACAATAAAACCAAGTTTTTTACTATCCATTGACTGGATGGTGGTAATAGAAAAAGCCACACGTAATGCTCAAAGTGAGTAGCCGAAATTCCTTGACTTATTTTGAGCGATGTAAATTACGCTCGTTTGGGACGTACTTTTCAATGCATTCTTTAAAAATTAAACAAAAATTACTTACGAAATGTTATACCAACAGAAAAATAAAAAAAAAAAATGTTTATTCTATAAAATATTTTGTAAGCACCACTTTTACACATCATAATTATATAAAAGCTAGACGGAGTCGACATAAATTTCTTATCTAACTACCCCTGATAAGATTTGGAAAAACAAACTCAAGGGTTAGGGTCTCTTTAAAAGTTCAGATATTATTCTCTCTGCCATGCTGTGAAGACGATGGCTGAAATGGAGTTTTGAGGAAAAAACCTCACTGATTTGAGTGGACCAGTCTAGTCAGTGCAAACATTTATGTCAGTAATCGTGTAAATCAACTCAGAACTTAAGTAATTCAACGACTCGACGTACAATACGAAAGAAAGGACGCCACTAAACGCTACAGTAACGTAAAAACCTACCCCAACTTCCCACCTTTTGACTACTTCCCGAATCGATCCAATGTCCATACATAGTATATTTTCCGCGCACTAAAACCAAGTTTTTTACTATTCATTGACTAGACGGTGGTCCATAGAGGAAGCGACGCGTAATGACTGCAGCTGTCATTAGCCTGCCTCTCGCGGCAGATTGAAAATTTAACGAGCGCCATCCCTGATACAGGGTTGAACGTCGCATCTTAATACAGTTCTTTATGCTGTGTTTGTTTTTAAAATCTGTATGTAAAAGAAGGTTGATGTATTGTATAGACTATAATATACAGTGTAAATTTTTAACCAGTGCGCAAACTGTAACCATGGATTCAGCATATCATTCTAGATCCTCTAGCGTAGAAATTTTTCGTCCTTTCTACAAAAAAAATCAGCTATTTCATAGAAAAGCGCCATACATACGCGGTCAAAATGTATGGAACAGCTGATATATTTTTTGCATTACCGACGAAAAGTATCTACGCTAGGGTTTCTAGAATAATATGCTGAATTCATGGTTACAGTTTGCACACTGGTTGAAAACTTATCCTGTATAGGTTTTAATGTTGAGCTAGTTATTGAGATGAGATACTGGTATTCAGCTACTGCATACGATCAAACTGGAAGCCGACTTGGTTCGAACTGTGTTTGTACATACTTGGGAAAAAATTATGACGATAATTATTGGTTAAAACACTTCTTTCACAGGGCTACAGTTACTGCTCAGCAAAAGGTCCTGGGTTCGATCTCCAGGTCGGGCAGTGTTGTTGAGTTACCTGGAATTTCTCAGTAGTAGCCCGAAGTATTGATTTGGGCCCAGTTGATGGCAATCGGTCACTCCCTACTGCATGGGACTGAAATATAACCAGCGACATGTAGATGTACCTACTATAGGAACACTCCTGCCCATCCTTTTGGGGAAACAGGGCGTAATTTTATACAGGATAGCGCCACCCTAGATTCTAGGGCGGTGGTATATACAGCTCATTCATATTTTAATTTCACAAAATAATTGTAGACAGAACACATGAATTTCTTTTTTAACTAAGTCTACCACACAGATGACAGATGTTGAGAAGAGTCTGTCTTATTACGGAAATATTTAGACAACCAATTTAACGGAAGACCTAGTTTCCATTAGTGTTAAAAGTAAATTTAAAAATCAATAAAAGTGAACTTACATACCCCAATTGACATGTTACTTCACCATACTTTTTTTACTTTTTCACACTAAGGCGTCTGGACGTCGCCATATTGAATTTTGATAACTGTCATGTCTTTAGTGCCACTTGCAAGATTAATACAAATCGAGTGACGTAAGAATCAACAAATCGGGCCACCCGCCACAAAGGAAAAAATACACATACTTACAGAACATTCAAAAATAGGTAAAAAATAATATATGGCTAGTAAAAGTACTGAAAAGAGTTTAAACTGGTAGATAAATATCAGTTTTTCACAAACTTTACGATAGTTTTACTTGGAAACTTCACCTACACACGCCAACTGCCAATAAACTCGATGCATCAAACATATTGGCGCTACCGATACACCAAGGGGCTTCTTAGTAAAAGGATATTTCGAATGAAGCGGTGCATAATTTTTACATTCAAGTGTACTCTGTGAAGTGGTTGGTCACAGTCGCACAGAATTTCATTAGGGAGTTTTGGACGTAGGCCAGACTATCGTGTAAATCGGAAGACTTTTGGTTTTTGTAGAGGTGGACGTAGGTAAAATGTGTGTTTTTTAGTATTAGTGTAGCATGAAATAAAATGGAACAAAACTACACCACTTTTCGTATAGTAGGAAAGGGTTCTTCTTGTGCTGGGAAGGAGAAGAGGTTTGAGGATTTTTGGTGACAATATGTAGGTACGTTATTGTAATGACCTTTTGGTCTCATACACGACTTTCTGTTTTTATTTCATTTATTTTAATTTTATTAAGTATATGTTTAGTTTAAGTCTGTGATATTCCTATGCGAGTCACAATAAATACCTTTTCTTTATTTTCTTCTTTATGATCAAATATTATATTTATTATGTACATATAGCTTCTGCCCTTGACTTTCTCCGCGTGGGAAAAACATATCCAAGCGCAGTCGGTTATTTTTATAAGTGACTAGCTTTTGCCAGCGGCCTCGCCCGCGCGGAACTTTCATCCCCTATTTAACTCCCTTAGGGGTTGAATTTCGAAAAACCCTTCCTTATTCCTTGTCTACATTATAAAGGGAACCTCTGTGCAAAATTTCAGCTTTCTAGGTCCAAGGGTTTGGGCTGGGCGTTGATGAGTCAGTCAGTCAGGACTTCTCTTTTTATTTATATAGATTGAAAAAAAAATCGTATCTCTCGTTTCGAGAGATTGCCTTTCACAAAAAAATAAAATGTTTCCCCTTTTATTAAAATTTGGTTAAAGTTAAGATGTAACACTTTGAATTTTAGAACATTAGTTTAATAGAGACACGTTTCATGTTTAGGTATATTATAGTCTAACACCATTACATAAACAGCCTATATTGTTCCCACTGCTGGACACAGACCTTCTTTCTGTGAAAGGGAGTGGGCCGTAATCCACCACGCGGGCCCAGTGTGGGTTGGCGGATGCCACATGTCTTCGAATTTTCGGTTCGAACATGCCGGTTTCCTCACGATGTTTTCTTTCACCGTTTTGAGAGCAGTGGTGATGAAATAATTTACACAAAGGAAAGTGCCTGTCTGGATTCGAACCCACGCTCCACAACTCGAAAGTCGCGGCAGTTACCGCTTGGCCACCACTGCCCTCTACCTAAAGCCTAAAATGAAAGAAAACTTTTCCATTAAGCTCCTTTCTTCGATTTATTTACTCCATAGTGTTAGAAAAATTGCTATACACGTTTATTCATGCTTATATTTTCACCTTTTTCTTGTAGCTTTTCAAATCCCGTGAACCAATACCTCATGTGTACATAAATCCCACATATAATATTCAGCCGAGCATTACGTTAGGAAGATAACTTCCCCGTGCAAAATAAATCCAGTTCACTTATGTACCTGCGTGGGAAAAGCAGTGACCTATAAAAGCGTTCGCAGATCAATAAGTAGTAGATTCCACATGATTAGATATTTATGCCTATTTGACCCTCTGATTTTTTTCGCATTTCAAATTCATTGGTCGGCCCTTACTCGTTGCGGAGACCACGAATTAAAATGTACTGTCCACTTCATTCGACGCGAGTGGGCCGTAAATAATTAGAAAACTCGACCCGCCCTTTGAGTATTTAAAAAAAAGAAGTCGTGACGTCATTGACGCACTTCACACTCGGCTTGCTTCGAATGTGTTTTAACTTTTTTAGAGGCAACTTTACAGATGGAGTTTTCTGAAAAGAAGAATTTATAAATGCATGGAATATTTTCTGTTAGAAATTTCGCTTTTGTATGGGTATATTTCGTAGCTATTTGACTGGAAAAATCTCTTTAGATACGGACTATTTTGCGTGCACGACATTTAAAAATTCCCGCTTTATTTAAATGTCATTGTCAGTTAACAGTGATTCATGAGCTCTTTACATTAAGGTTGGTAATAATATCTCAGATTTTCAACTATGATTTTTGCGTAATCGTTATGCATTTGAATTTATAGCAGAGTCGTTGCTTATTGGATTGGAAATGTATGTATCTATTAGTTTGTGATGCTCTATTCGGCTTTGTGATTCTTTTTTCGCAGATTTCACTATGAAGGATTGAATAATGAAGACTTTGCTATGATTAATAGAAGGTTCATCGGAACGTTTTTATTTTAAGTCTTATTGATGCTTTAGACTAAAAGCGGTTACTTACAGTACGATAAAGGATTGAGTAGAATAGAGTTTACTATGATTGACAGAAAGTTCATCGACACGTTGACATTTTATGACTTATGCCTTAGACACAAAACTGATTACGTACAGTATTTTTTGTTTTGTTTTTGAACGCTTATCGCAACGTCAGCAAACGATTTTCCTTGTTTTTATCGATGATCACGATAAACCATTGATATAAGAAAAACATCGACACTAACTTTCTGTATACATTCCGTCTCACGTAAAAAAGGAAAGAATAGAACATGAAACGATAAAAACTTTGCACTCAGAACCATTTGCGAGAACTGTATCAAAACATTCCTACATTGGATCACCCAAATTGATGGGAAAACAGTTCATATCCACATCGGAAGTAGAAACTATAAGGTATTCATCCAAATGGATTCATAACACCGTAAAATATTCATTTATTCGCTACAATCTTTCATAGAATGCAACAGTACTGCATTATGTTTGAACTACTGCGCTCTCGGTTCAAACTCATGTGTGAATTATACATGAGATGATATTCTCAATCTGTCGCTCGCTATCCAGTAAACCTGACCCTCCCTGCTGCTCTTCTGTGCTAATGTTACAGAAGCTTTAGAGGTAAGGAAAGGTAGAATGAAGGGTCAAGTTATAATGGTAATGTTCGCTTATGTTTTCGTTCCCGGCGAAAGTTTGACAAATAGCTCGCAGTGCAGTTCCAGTCCCGATAAGCTGATAGGACCCTTCGGTGTGTGAGCGTTTTCCCAAGTATCAGTTTCGAGTTTCGAGTTTGTCCGCCACCAGTGATTTATGTTATCGTTTTCTTTTTGTCGCAAATATTTTTGTTTGTGTAAGTAGTTTATATGTGAAACTGCGTGAAATATACGAAGTGGGATTGTATCTGGAAGTTAAGTTGGTCGGGTTGGGAAAACGATTTGTTTGTGGAATATTTTTACTGATAGAGGTTTTGTATAGAGCTGTTTTATGTTTCTGTATGCGTTAATAATACAATAGAATACTCGATTTAACAAGCCTGGAAGTGCAGAATTTGTATTCATAAGTTTTATACGATGAAAGATGAATTTATAGGTTAATAATATATTGCGGTAGGTATGAAAGCTATTTATAATTTTATTTTCAGCGAAAGGCAGTGAATTCACGAAAAGCTATCAGGTTAAATAGGTATTTCTACGAGTGCAAAACTGCATACTAATTCACTATACCTCCCCTTGCAGTTCTGTTAAACAAATTACCAACTGCCTTTGTATAATTTTTAAGATTTGAAATAATCTGGCGAATAGAACGTGGGTTCGATTCTCAGGTTATTGGGTTTTTCTAGCTGCAATTTCTCAGTACAAGCCCGAAGTCTGAATTTGTGACCGATTGGTGTTTCTGGGCTTGTCCTTTATTGCATGAGACTTAAAAATTGCTGGCGTAATGTGGGTGTAGGTCCTTTATGTATACTTTTGCCTAATTCTCCGGGGAAAGCAGGTATGATGTTATCTGCCAAATATCCACCCTGATAAAGAAACTAAGCTCTAAGAACGTGCTTCTCTCAAAAATTATATTTCTTCTTGGGTTCCCACTTATAGGGTGACTGGTAATTAGTGACTGACATTTTAACACATGATTGTACTCATCAATATGGACAACTTTTACTATGGGACCAAACCTGAAATCGCGAAAAAAAAATCAGCTGTTCCCTACATTTATGTTCGCATAACTCGTCAAAATGTAGGGAACAGATGATTTTTTTTGTGTTTAAATGTCGGTCACTCAATTACCAGTCACCCTATATAATAAAATAAATCGTATTACAAAGACCTATCATCTAACAACAAAGGCTTGTAAAGGTGCTCTGGTTGAATGGCTCCATAATCTAGATTATAATGCAACTGCGGAATTAATACGTCATCCAAAATAGTCCGTCCCGCTAGCTTCCGAACACATACACACCCTTTTTACCACCTACTTCTCTTTTTGTTTTATTGTTGTTTAATCTGTGATTTGATTTTTACCGTCGTTGTTTTTATAGTTTTTTAATTGCTGGTGTTTTTACCGAACTGATTATTTTTTCTTTAAAGCTATTTTCTGTAATAATTCAAAGAAAAATAATAATAATCAAGCATGTGATTTGAATTCAATATTGTAGAATTATTTTGTAAATGCATGGAATAAAGGCTTTTTATTTATTTATTTATTACTGGTGTTTATGTTATGCCCTTTTCCTTCACAGTTACTAAATAACTAATAATGTTAACATACCGTGTGGTGGGACCCTGGTGATCTGCGATACAGGTATGCCTAGTGCAGTCACCAGTCTCTCACAAACTGGTGTCTCTTAGTTTTTAAGCTTTTATACCCTTGTTTGTGAAGAAAAAATAAAATTATTTGAATTTGAATTAAGCTGCTTATTCACAAACAACAGCAACATAAACAAGTGAAAACACCTGAAAATGCTTCCCCCAACTAGTTAGCTAGTATAAAAGCTGAATTCAGGCCAACTCCGGTAGGCGGTCCATTAATGGGCAAACTTAGGGGCACTGCGCTTTGTAGTCCAACATACGACTTAATTATCGCACAGGCACGGGATAATTACGTCACAGGGTGATCGAAAAAGGACCGTTTTGGGCGCTTAGAATAAAGTTTGTTCATCGTTTTTGTGCTTTTTTTGTTATTTTTGAGGTCAACAGTATTTTTTACTATGTAAAACTCAATGATTTTATAAGTACACTTATAATATCATTGGTAAAACTTATTTACTATTCGTATGGTTGGCAAATAAGTTAGTAGTTGGCTAGTCATAATAAAATCTGACGTTCCGTGTGGTGCCAGACGTAAAGAACAGCACCATCCCATCTCTTCCCGAGGGTGTTGTAGAAGGCGACTAAGGGACTTACTAGAGAATTGTCAGCAGCGTTGTCTATGCATTTTATCACCATACTGCGGTAGCCAACCCGCCTGACAAGCGTGGCGATTATGGCAAACCTCCCCCCAAATTGGGAGAGGCCTATGTCCAACAGTGGACGTCTTTCGGCTGAAATGACGATGATAATGAATAAAATCTGTAAATATCTGGGAAACACTTTTCGCACGGCGGGTCATTTTAAAAAGTTTTGGAAACGAATGCATTCATAATGACCTGAGCGTGAAGTCCTGAGATCGACGCCCAGGTCGGATGGAGTGGTATTGGAATGGTTTCATTTGGAATTTCTCAGTGACCCGTTAAAGGTAGTTAATAGGCTCGACCCCTTATACATGGGAATGAAACATTCATTTCGAAATATAGGTGTACCATCAACCATACCTCCTCTTCTTAATCCTTTGGGAAACACAGGAATGGTGTTAATGCTCCCACAGACAGGTACGACGCGACTCTGGTACAATTTTTTGTTATTAAAACTCAATGGAAATTGTTCTAGCAGAATCGCTTCACACCGTCGCGTCGCACCTGTCTGTCGGAGACTTAACATCACTGCTTTAAGTGTTACACAAGAGACTCACTTCAACTATCAACTTATGAGTATTATAATTGTTTTTTTTTAATGTACAATTTATAGAGAAAATGTTAGAATATCTAGTGCAGGGAAACTACACCTAAAGTCCGACAGAATAACCTCACGCCAACATGAAAAAGAACAGTCAACTAAGGTCGGATATTCAGCGCTTTGCAGTTAGTTTGAAATACAATGTTTTTGTTGGAAACTGGGTAATTAACGTTACAGGGATATTTTTCAGTAAAAGTTTGCAACATTTTTCGGGCTGCAAGCACGAATAGAGATGTGGTAGTTGAAAATAGAGTGTTGAACATGTTATTTGGTGGAGTTAAATATCGGGTTATTTTCTGTTTTTTTTTTTTGTTTAAGTTAAATTAAAAATAAGAATTGATAAGAGAAAGAGAAGGAGCAAGATCGTTGAAGATGGCTTATATTATGATCTTTCACTCTTTTCGATAGTATCACTAACTCCAACTTATCGTACGCATTAAGGCAGAAAGAGAATGGGACCGATAAAAAAATGATTAGGGCATATTAAGTACACTACTCTAGCTAAATTATCCTAATATTTCCTGATATATAATGTTATACTATCCTACTTAACATTATAAATGTAAAAGTTTGTATATTTGGATATTTGTTACTCAATCACGCAAAAGCGGCTGAACTCTGGCACACAGATGGCTTAACACATAGGATACTTTTTGTGTTGGTAGTACGTTTGGATGGGATAATTTTCAAACTACACGCGGGCGACGCCGCCACTGGCAAAAGCTTCTGAATGAATATAAACTGTAATGCCATAAAATTTCTTGCTTAGCCCTACAAAAAGTCTTCAACTCTTTTAACTTCATCACCCTACTGGAACCATCTCACAAAGACTTTCCGAACCCACTGATACACATCCCGACACTCCATTTCAAGCTCTGTTTGATTTCAATCTGTGCTAGTGATGTGACCCAATTAGCGGTTCGTCGCAAGTGATACTCGACGTGTGAACACTCTACTGTCTATAGGTAGTGGTACTTCAAGTTGAAACGCGAAACGCAAGCGAACTGGCAGGTCATAGACGGGGGTTGTGTATTGAGTTTGAAACAATAAGATGGATTTTGATTTTGGAACGACTCAACATTGATTCACAATAGAAAATACTAAACATAGGTAGCAGTATCGAAAGTTCATTATTCAGTACTTTTACTTCCATACTTATCATTAAAGTTTTCAAAATATCAATAAACTGCTTTTTATTGTCTCAGCTACGAGTTGCTCAGTTCAGAATTTTTTCCTTCTGTTCCGATTTTAATTAAATATTTTGCTCCAAAACTAAGATTTTGAAAACTGAAGTGTTATTCGATGGGCACGCCACGATTGCGGCAGTAAGTCCCCTCTTTGAGGAGTGGTTTGAGAAGCGGCATGGCGTCCTCACCTTCCGCCTGACGCAGGTCCTCACCGGACACGGTTGTTTCGGGAGGTTCCTGTTTCGGATAGGGCGGGAGGAAATGCCCGGGTGTTTCCACTGCGAAGATCGCCCTGAGGACACGGTGGAGCACACGGTGGCGGTCTGCCCAGCTTGGGTGGAGCACCGCCGTGTCCTCGTGGAGGCGATCGGCGGCGGCGATCTCTCGCGTCCGGCCCTGGTCCAAGCCATGGTACGGAGCGAGAGGGCATGGGGAGCCGTCACCTCCTTCAGCGAAGCAGTAATGCTCGCGAAGAGGGAGGCGGCGCACGTGAGGGAGAGGCAGCATATGCGCCCTCGCGACCCCAGCCGCCGCAGGATAAGGAGACGCCCTGGGCGTCGGGAATCTCAGGCCGATTTCCGGCCACCGTAGGCATGGGCTTGCGGACGGCGAGTAATGGGTAGCTCGCTGTCCGGTAAGGACCAAGGCCAAGTCGACGGCGCGTTGTGTTCCACGCGCGCCTCAAAGAGATGTCAGCACAAAAAGTGATGGGACCCGCAAGGGTCGATGCCTGCCAGGGGTGCGGGTTTGTTCGAAAGAGACACCACAGCCCCTGGCTTAAGGGCTACTGAAGGAACACGGGTGGGTTTTAGTCAGTAAAAGTCTGACACGCCCTCCTGCTCCACCCAGAGCGGGAGAAGTTATTTGATGATTTCCCACCCAAAAAAAAAAAAAAAAGTGTTATTCGACTTTTTTGCTGACTGCATCTATTTAGCTCAACAGCACCCATGAACAAGGAGAATATTAAAGTGACATCAAATATTTTTTATCACATAACGTATTTAATTGAGTAAGCACCAATTTATAACTTATGTACAGCAAGTGCGATATTATTCTAAGAGGTTATATCTAAGAGGTAATACAACTTTTTGAAGCCGACGCAGAATGAAAATGCATCGAGAAAATCCATGAAAATTATAACATAACGAATTTTACAAAGAGACTGTCACGGGCGTAGCCAGGGGGGTTCAACCCCCCCCCCCCCCCCCGAAAAGTTCAGATATTAACATTCATAGAATTTAAATAAGAACAGGCGTGCGACATATCTCATTGATTACCAACTATTACCTACATTAAAACATACGGTGGTTTGGATTGAAAGCAGCTATGACTCTCACCTCCCCTACTCCAAAATCAGCTTTGGAATGCTTAGATAAGTGTGACCAAAAACTATATCCAAATATTTAAACATTGTTGCAAATATTGGCTACCATACCTGGTTCCACTGTTACCCCAGAAAGGACCCTTTGAAACCTAAGAAGACTTAAAAACGACTTGCGAAACAACGAGTGAAAACTGACTGAACGGCTTGGCTCTCATAAACATTCAATATGGGATCGAAATTGTTGCGAATGAAGTAGTGGATATATTTAAAAAGAAAAACAGAAGATTATTTTTGCAATATCATTTGTTTCTGTGATATATACTCGTAATCTAAGGTTATTTTTTTATTTAGCTTATAGTATAAACTAGCTTTTGCCAGCGTCTTCGCCCGCGCATAATTTCCATCCCCTATTTAAGTCCCTCAGGGGTTTATTTCGAAAAATCCTTCCTTCTTCCTTGTCTACATTATAAAGGGAACCGCTGTGCAAAATTTCAGTTTTCTAGGTCCAAGGGTTTGGGCTGGGCGTTGATGAGTCAGTCAGTCAGTCAGTTAGTCAGGACTTTTCTTTGCTGTTCCATACATTTTGACCGCGTAGGTATTGCACTTTTCTATGAAACAGCAGTTTTTTTGTTTGTATAATCGGCGAAAAATTTCTGCGCTAGGGGTTCTAGAATGATATGCTGAATTCATGGTTACAATTTGCGCACTGGATAAAAACTTACCCTGTGTAGATGGATTGTCCCACTGCTCAAAAAATGACTCCCCTAATTCCTTCTAGGAGATTTTTTCTGTATGTATTTTTCACATCTTTAATAGTTTCCATAAATAAGAGTTTTGTTATGTACTTTTAGTCGTTTTATTTTCTTACTAAAATCTGGCTACGCCCGTGGACTGTGTGACAGTCTAACTTTTGCTAAAGTTAGTATAAGTGACAGAGACGACGCTTTCTATACTCTAATCCTTGTTATTATTATGTGCTGATTGATAAGAGACAAGCAAGATCATAAATCGTCGTAATTTTTTCCTAATTTTCACAAATTGATAGCGGAGTCGAAATAGACTTGAAGCTCTGCAAACCTAGGCATAACGATTTGTAAATATGCCTAGAAAACAACAGCAGAATGTGCATACCCTCAGCATCATATGTATACTTAACGACGCAAAACACGGACAGTACAAAAAGGCATCCCGTCAACTTTGCGAGCAAAGCCGCGGGCGAAAGCTTGTTAGCGGTTTATGTGAATGTATCTACGTGTCTGCATATTCGAGGCGCGGCGACGGGACGGGCATGTGTAATATGTATCATGTTCTTCCATGTTTGTGTTTAAAAAAGTGAATATAGGTAACTTGTGTACGCCGCCATTCATTATAGGACATCGATTTTAGAAAAAAAAAACCTACGCTACAGGTTAAGTTACCCTTGCCGCGGTTGATCCATGGATGGGTGTCTATTTTTACATACGAAGACCCTTCCGTGCCTCGGAAAGCACGTTAAGCTGTTGGTCCTGGCAGTCGTTACGAGTCGTCAGAAGCCCGAAAGTCTGACAACCAGTCTTAACACGAAGTATCGTGTTACTCAGTTACCAGTACCTGTGGTTATGGGGTTAAAATACTGGTATCCTACAGCATCCGGTTAGACTGGAGGCCAACCCTAGCATTGTTGGGAAAAGGGTAGGCAGATATTGAGATCGATTTTAGAAAGAGTTAAGAATTGTAGATATCATGGTCGTCGAAGTCAATTATTAATCAACTCAACTGCTGGACACAGGCAATTTATGTCATTGCATAAATTCCCTTGATTACATTTTAACCATTAAGGACTCTAAACCTATTTATTAATTATAGGTAAAATATTACCTACACAACTATATAATTTATCTACCTTAGAATTTTTATTCTTTAAGTAGGTTCATAGATGTTTTAAGAAGTTATGCAGATGCCAGACCAACCTGGGGCTCGTATGGCATTATAATTTTGTACTGGACGGGACTTTAATTGTTAAAATAAGAAAATGATTATACAGAAACAATCATTTTATAAAATACAATCTTTTTATTTATAAGCCAACTGCAGAGCCGTTGCGCCAATCCTTTTCCAAACACAAGAAAAAACGGCACAGCAACATCTAAATACATTATTCATTGCCCCATTATCCGGCAAGCCTAAATTTCTAGAACCTTCACCAGTTGATTTGCGGCCTTACACAAACTTGCCTACCTTACCGTAAACTAACATACTCAGGTAGGTACAGTCGGCTTCAAAATTTAATGCTATTTGTACCTATAACGTTCTCTAAGTCTTAATCAATCTGTCTAAATTGCCTTTTCCCCGGATGCAGCTGGATACCAGTACTTTACATGAAGCGACTGCCTATCTGACCTCCAGAACCTAGTTGGTTTACGGTTAACTAAAACTCTTGGTAAGACTTGTTTTCAAGCTTTTTAACCGACTTCATAAAGATAGAGGTTATCAATTCGACATATTTATATATTTTTTTGTTTGTTCGTGCATAACTCCGTCAATTATATGGACGGATTTTCAAAATTCTTTTTTTTTTTTGTTTGAAAGGGTTATTATTCCAAAATGGTCCCATTAAAATTTCATATAGATCTAATGATGCATTTCGGAGATAGACAATGAAACTCTTCAATTAATGACAGCAAATCAACCGCGATTATTGCTGTCGCATAAATATGCATTGTTTTGACCAATGTTAGCGAAATTTCGAATTGGTATGGGGTAGGTACTATAACTAAAAAGTGAGAAATAATTTGCCACTCGTTAACAGCACAAACATGTAGGAATGACAGCCAGCTCGTAATGTATGACACCCATCAACGGAGCTGCCACGGACAGCGTACCTTAACTTTCGATCGAACTGTATACAGGGTGTAATTTTAATCACCGTTTTTCTCCATTGTACTCATCATTATGAATAACTTTTATTATGGGAACAAACCTGAAATCGCGAAAAAAAAAAACTGCTGTTCCCTACATTTTGTCGAGTGATGCGAACATAAATGTAAAGTACAGCAGATTTTATTTTCACGATTTCAGGTTTGGTCCCATAGTAAAAGTTGGTCATAATGATGAGTACAATGACCCCTTAAGATGAAAACGATGATTAAAATATCACCGTGTATAGCCACGAGCTGTACAACTACGTCTGTAAGTATTTCAGGAAAAGTTGAAGATTGTTTAAATAACTTACCATGAAGAAGTCAATTTTTGTAAATTAATTTTTCTAATAATGCGGAGAGCATTATTAGAGGAAAATTTTTTATGAAACAATTTTTTTCTGGAAACAAATATTTTCTAAATACAAATTTTATTTGTAGACTGCCATATGTCATAGCCTGCAAGATTAAGAAACAATTGAAAAAAATACCATGCATAGACGAAAATTGCAAGAATTATGTCAATTTAGTTATGTAGCAGACTGTATCTACCTAAAATATGAATGTAAATGTTTCATACTTCCCACCACACGTAATATCAAAGTAAATTCTGAGTCGTTTATTCAAAGAATAAGCTTTATATTGTCTAACAACTTTCCTCGGAGAAATCTTCCGAAAAAAATAGATTTACTACGTTTACTAGGCCCGAAAATTCTATCTTTCTAGATTTCTGCCATATCTTTTTTCTAGGCCATTAATTTCTGTGCATACGTTAGTGTTTGACATTGATATTGTGTGTCTTACCTGTCCTTCTTTTTTATTTAGATAGGTATTTACCATTTACCTTAAATGTCTAGACATTTTTCACGTCGACATCTTTTTTGAGATTTTATAATAGAAAAGGTATTATAATGGTGATAGAAAAGTTTTACATCCATTCTTGTGCTTGTGACATTGTCAACAGTGATAATATTTCTTCAAGAAATACAAGTAGAAGATTGATTGAGCAGTAGCTCTTAATATCTCCGACTAACCATATGGTTAGTCATGAGCGACTTAAAAAAAAACAACTTAAACACATAAATGTGTTTAGGGTGAATTTTTTTAAGTCGCTCTTGAACCATGAAATAAAAAAGAACAAACTGAAAAATCACGCTCGAAAAGTATGAAATCACGCTCGAAAAGTATGAAATCACGCTCGAAGTTTATGAAATCACCCTCGAATGAAACAAGAAAATTTTCTCATTTGAAAGCCGTGGTCCTACGCTGCTTTATACGATAGCTTATGATTACTACTACTGTCGGATGTATTGTTTTGGTACAGTAGGTTTCATTTGGTGAAAATTCTTTATATGTCGTTTGCTCTAGAGGACGCCATGCTATGCTGAGATTTTTGAGAGCCTTTTAGGCCTCGCACAGGTCTTTCTCTTTTTTTTTATTGTTTGCACTATTTTCTTATTTCGATGTTTGTAACTTTGTATATCACCGTTACGTGTTTCTTTACTGTCTGTATTTCCTATGCGTGTCCCAAATAAAATATTTTTCTTTCTTTCTTTCCGTCACATATATACGTACATGCATTCCAGTCACTGTCGGTCATAGCGGTCAATAATAAGCATTTAAGTCAACTCTAAATAACCCATAATGAAATCCTTAATTCTCAAACAAAAATCAATTATAAAACAAACAAATTGGAGAATAATCCAGTGCCTTATAGCTTAGCTGGCATCAACAGAGCTGCGTGCCTCCTCGCCCTACCAAGGAATTAGTCCAACACTTAATATTAATTCTATGCACAGTCTTAACAAACTTGTTGACAACCATGTCTACTAATGAAGTAGCTGTTACCCGCGTCTTGGGTCGCATCTAAACTTCATCAATTTTGTTAAAAGATCACAGGAGTTTTGTAAAATCCAAAGGACATGTTTGGTGGGACTATGGACGCCTAGGAAGTCAAAACCAATGTACAGCAAAGATTGTTATATTATTATAGTTATCGTACTTTATTGTTTATGAATTATAAAATTTTCAGCTGTGAGAAACTTGTCAAAATAGAGCCTTACATCTTTGGACAGTCTCTGTAGTCTAGTCGCTACTGCTAAACTCGAGGTTCTGGGTTGGATTCCCAAAGTATCATTAGGATTTTTCATGACGAATTTCTCAATAAGAGCCTGGAGGTTCTCGCGTCTGGTTATTGTCAATAGACTAGCCTTATATGATATGATTTCTGGGCTTTTCAAAGTATTGGCGAAATGTGGGTATTCATCTCTGCCTAATTCATTGAGGAACTTTTGTTTACTTTTACATCTTCAAAGCAATGTGTCTTTTAAATTTTATAATGGCTTTCTCTCCAGTGTCTTAAACGTTGCCTACAAGTCACGAAACCAGCTACTTTATAAGACATGAGAACCGAGATGAGTAATGAAACTATTAGAAAAGCCGGCGACTCAAGTAAGTTAATTTTTAATTAAAAGCGCCCGAGTGTAGGTACGAATACTTTCGAGCTCGCGTCAGTGAAATTAATATGAAATATTGTGTTGTTATTTCATGCTTCAACGTCTTGCTTTAGCGTTTATAATGTTATGAACTAACAACGCTACACCTGCGTCTACATATTCTTTATTTAAAAGAGCTTCTACTTTATGGAAAATTGCACTATTATCTTTCTATTGTCTTCCACGTTTAAACATTATAATAGAGTTGAATGTTTTACTAAATTTATTCTCCATTCTTCTTGCTATTCGTATCAGGCATTGACTTCTTATTTATTTCTGCTAATGTGATTATTGTTTTAGCCGCCTTCCGTTTGTGAACTGTTTCTTTTATCAATCAGACTTTAATTGAACTCTGACCTCTGAAAAACAAACTGATGACCGTCTTCAGCATATATGGTAGAAGATAAGAAATCCTCCATTTGCAACCTCATTAATCAGCTTATAATGATCCCACCGCTGGGACGCAGACTTCCTCTCTGTGATAGGGAGTGGGCCATAATCCACCACGCGGGCCCAATGTGGATTGGCGGATGTCACATGTCTTAGAATTTTCGGTTCTACGACATGCCGGTTTTCTCCCGATGTTTTAATTTGCCGTTTTGAGAGCAGTGGTGATGAAATAAACAAAGTACACCTTCGTTTGCCGTCGGCTATCTTCGTCAGGCGACGGGTGGCTGCGCGGCGGACGGCGCGGGCGGCTGTGTGGATCAAGGAGAGGGACCGAGGGCCCAGCTTGCTTTTACTAGCGAGAACAACCGACAATATATGTGCGTAGTTCGTTATTGTATCTGAGGGCACGGTAGTGTCCCCAACAAGATGAGCCAAGAGGAGTACAATTATTTTGGATATACGTTATCAGTCTTTACAGTCCATTGCTTTTATTTCAAAGTCCATGTTAAGACCCTGCAGTGCCAGCTTGGGTTCGAACCCACGATCTACAACCAATAAGTTGCAGACATTACCACTAGGCCACCACTGCTCTCAACCTCAATACCCGTTACATATAATATTGCGAATTACAAACCACATTACACCAAGAAAATTTCACATGTTACGACCCTAACAACCCCAATACCCTATTACATCCAAACCGAGCACTCGAAACCAATAAAACTCCTCATAAACTCATAAACATCGATCGTATACAATTCCGTCATCGTATTACGTATAAAATTGTTGGTTATTAAAAGTTTCACCCCTTAATTGCGTATCCTAAGCCGAAATCCTTATTACTGTTATGGTTGGGCAACTCCCGCCAACTCTGCCTAAAGGTTTGTTCACAACACCTATTGTATGTGTTACAAGACTTTTTTTGATGCGAACTTTTTTCGAATTGACTTTTTATTTCTGTGAATGCTGGCTGTTTTGTATGTTTGTAGTTTTTTTTATTGGAATTATAATCTTATCAGGAGTATTCATGCGTGAATTTTATTAAAAATAAAAGGTTTTATGGACGCAAGTTATATTCAGGTTTTAGGCGGGATCGCGTTGGAACATGTCGCACGAATTTTCATTTTCATGAAATTTCGTGAAATAGCGAATTAAATTGCATAATTTTGGTAGTGAATTATTCAATTTAGTTACGTGTGAGTTACGTGTTGTTGTAAAGTTACTACCGCTTTACAATAACTTTGACTTAACTTTGACTTGACTGACTATGACTTTTTTGTAACTTCGTGCCTGATATCGGGCCATATACTTGATTGAAAAGTAAAATTACTTGACACTGGCTAAATGCACAAACCGTACGAAGCCAGAATAAAAAAAAAAAAGTTATATTCATTTTTGAACGAATCTAATAGATTGACTGACTTTTAGGAACGTATGGAGATGCGGGACATCATCATGACCTGCCTAGGCCTCACCATACTGGGTCAGCTTCCAGTCTAATCCGGTTAGACTGGAAGCTGAATACTACCAGAATTTTACATGGAGCGACTGCCTAATTTACCTCCACAACCCAGTTATTGGGTAATAAAATAACCCTTGGTAAGACTGGTTATCAATCTATCTGGAGGGTATCAACAACTATTTGAAGAGTAGCACATTCATACATTACTAATTGTTTATGTACAAATTATAATTATATCAACAAATTAATGATAAATCTATTATTAATGGTCCCTGAGGGAACACGGGTGGGTCTTAGTAAGTAAAAGTCTGACATGCCCTCCTGCTCCACCAAAAGCGAGAGAAGTTATTTGATAATTTCCTACCCTCAAAAAAAAAAAAAACACTTTACTAATTCTTTATGTACAAATTTTAATTATATCAACAAATTAATTTTCAATCTATTTTAACTGGTAAATGTGTGTGATAAATCCATAAACGCAGAGGCTTTATAATATTCTATTAGAGCATCGGTTTTGCAATTATCATCAAAATATTAATTTTCATTTCAAATTAATGAATATTGAAATGAGAATTCATGATTACCTAATGCATCTAATAGAGCACAAATCATTAGTAGGAATCACAATATGGCGATTTTAGATTAAAAGCAGTTGTGGCCCAGTTGTATTAGCCCCGACTTCCGATTGACTTTGAACTCACTTTGTGTACTTAATTTCATCACCACTGCTTTCAAAACGGTGAAGGAAAACATCGTGAGGAAACCGGCATTTCATTATAACCGAAATTTCAAAGAGTGGTGGAGTGGTGGTGGTGGTTCTGAGTGGTGTATTACGGCCCACTCCCTCTCACAGAGAGGAGACCTGTGGACCAGCAGCATGAAACGTTATATGCTGTACGGTTTTAGTTTTCTCCAGCTGAAAAAATAGTTCCTTTTTTGTCACACAGAGAACTGAAGTACGTAAGTACTTTGAGTGGTTTTCCAGTACCGGAATTATTCAATTAAAACAACAGTTTGCCGTATCAGTTCAATTCATTCCTAGAAATCGTTCTACTTGTTATATTTTTTATCTTGTCCTCTTCGCTTGTCAGTTCATCTGACTCCCTACTGTTTTGTGTTATTCCGTGGAGTTTCTTGCCGGCTCTTCTCCATAGGAAGCGACAATTTGGGACCATGCACCTAGCATCTGACGTTTCATAAGTGCCCATGCAGGTTTATATGAAATAAAATATTTTGATTTGATTTGATTCCATTTCAAAATTAGTAATTCAGCAATTTGGTGGACAAAGGTTGCATTTAAGAACCAACTATAATCTCTACAGTACTTCGCTGTGGGACAAAAAAGTGGAACTTCTACTAAGTATAGGTTCCTATACTTCTATCTGATGTCACGAATTAGTGCTAAATTCAATTTTTAAAGATTTTGGTTGCAAGACAAATGAAGACCTTGGGTAAAAGTGGTAGTAAGGTACGACCGCTCCACAAAGTTTAAAGGCCAATTTCCGTTATTAAAAAAACGTTTAAAATCTAGTCGCAATCCCATATCAGCTACAAAATTAGAGGTATTTTTAAAATCTTTTTTTAGAAATGAAAACAACAAACTCAAAAACTCCGTGTGGTGCCGGACGTAAAAGAATAGCACCATCCCATTTCTTCCCATGGGTGTCGTAGAAGGCGACTAAGGGACTGACTAGAGAATGGGCAGCAGCGTTCTCTATGCATTTTACCACCATACTGCGATCGCCAACCCGCCTACCAAGCGTGACAATTATGGCAAAACCCCCCCTTTTGTTGGAGGCTTATGTCTAGCGGTGGACTTCTTTCGGCTTATATGATGATGATGATGATGATGATGAACTCAAGAACTACCCAAGGAAAGTTAGTAAAATTTATATGGGACTACCACGCATATCTACACCAGAAAAAAAATCGGTCTACAATTGATAAAAAAAATTGGGTGAACTTACATAAAACTAAAAATACATACCTACAGATGATCATATTATAACCTTCTCCTTTTTTGAAGTCAGTTACAAAATTCGGAAATTGCCACTCCGGCCAGTGTTAAGTCAATCCTGTCATTTGCTCAAATAAAACAAAATTTGATCTATATCTTACGACTCTCTAGTAACTTATCGAGTCAAAATTGCAGCTGTCCAAAGCCGTATGGTGAACAAACCCTAAAGGTCACTAAGTCCCATTTACGTCGGTCCCTATTATCCCTTCAGAACATATGGCCGTTATTGGGACGACCTTTAATGGGGAATCACCTTCATAGTGGTCGATAGACATAAGTTATTACTATTAATATGTGGAGTCGGTCTTTTTCATTGCGTAATTTGATATATTTGTGACATCAGATATTGATTTGACCCATAATTTAGGCTCGAGAGTGTCTCTGGGACTGTGCGTGGATTAATATGAATACCTACCTAATTATTTAGTATTAGGTTTCATCGATGATAGAATGGATACAAAACTCGTTACAATAGTCTTAATTTGTCTTCTGTTTGAAAAATATCAAAGGTTTCGGTCGAATTTTTATATCACTCCCAAAAATGAGAGATAAAGATTAGAATGACGTTAGTGGGACGCACGATATTTCGAAAAGCTTTATGAGTGGTACGCCAGTTCGAAACTCATGGTAAAAGTAGAAGAATTCAAGTCAACATTCATTAATTTGTTTTTATTGTTGTCATTGCAATGTAATAAATAGGTACCTACTGTAGTATAGTTTGAAAATTCACGGTCCTCCACCGTTGTTTGCATGCATATTTCAATTTTTTTAAATAGACGATTTCTAACTGTCTACTATAAAATTCTATATTAAAAAACTTTTTAATAAAAAAATTGAACCGCCGAAAAAATAAAAAATAATAAACTAGCTTTGTCCAACCCCAATAAATAAGTTCGGAAGTCGGTGACTTTGGATATGTATTTGATTATATGTCACCGCCTTCCGAACTTAGATAATGGGGTTGGACAAAGCTAGTTTATTATTTTTTATTTTTCGGTTTTTCGGCGGTTCAATTTTTTTATTAAAAAGTTTTTATTTTATAATTTTTTGTGGCTATAATCTACTAATTACTACATGCTTAATTTTTGATTTAATACACGACTCAGTATTAAAATCTGTGAGTAAACAATCAATCATCCCCTGTTTTCTTACCCTTAGGGTTGGAATTTGGATATGTATTTGATTATATGTCACCGCCTTCCGAACTTAGATAATGGGGTTGGACAAAGCTAGTTTATTATTTTTTATTTTTCGGTTTTTCGGCGGTTCAATTTTTTTATTAAAAAGTTTTTATTTTATAATTTTTTGTGGCTATAATCTACTAATTACTACATGCTTAATTTTTGATTTAATACACGACTCAGTATTAAAATCTGTGAGTAAACAATCAATCATCCCCTGTTTTCTTACCCTTAGGGTTGGAATTTTTCTTCGAAATTTATATGGGACCAACTTCGAGGTATACCCTTTCCAATAAAAAAAGAATTATCAAAATCGGACTACTCTGGAAAAAGTTATGCGTGGTCATACATAAAAAAAAAAAAAAAAAATATACGCGTCGAATTGAGTAACCTCCTCCGTTTTTTCGTCGGTTCGAAAAAAAACAATGGGACACCCACAATATGCGCCCAATTTTAAAACAATTCAATCAACAAGCAACAATTCCTACTAGGAATATTGTTGGCGAGCATTGTTAAACAATTGTTGGCGAGCTTTCAAATCAATTCGAATCGAACACTTTTGGTTTGAACAAAAACGCATCAGTGTGCCGCCGTCTTGTTTTACACTATCAAACATTAACATTGTTTGTTAAATCTGATTTACGTTAAAGATACAAAAGTTCATTAAATGATTTCCTTTCTTTGATCGCTGCCCGGGGCTTGGATTTAACGAGAAAATAATTCGCCCAGAAATTAGATTCGATTTAGTCAGGTGAAATTTGAAACACGAGGATCGTTAATGTTTTGAATAGATAAGAAAACAATTGTACTGTTTTGAATTGGATTTGTAGTCTGAGTAGTACATATTTAGTTCGTTCTTAGAAATTGGGTAAGATTGTAAACATAATCCAAATTTGGTCTAAATTTCTGACACAGCCGATTCATTTTCTAGGTACATACCTTCACACCATGTACTGATACATACATGTCTGTGAAACATGAACACCATTTACCTCCTCATTGTTGTATAGAAATACTAACTTTTACTAGCGGTTTCGCCCACGAAAATGGAGGTCGAAAATTATCCCACGTGAGCGTACTACCGGGATAAAAACTATATTATGTGTTAATCCAAGTTTTAAACTATCCGTGTGCCAAATTACATCCCAATCCGTCAGGCCGGTATTGAGTGATTGAGTAGCAAACAATATTATAAGTAGGATTGGTTTACATAGTAGGTTATGTAGTATATCATATTATGCTTTCCATAAAATACTGATGTTAATTCAACTTTAATTTCATAATACAATTTCATAGAAAAATGTTAGATGACTTTTACATCTGCCATACTTTTTTTTAACAAATAGGTACGTAGGTACACACATACACACTAAAAGTTTATATCCCCGTAAACTTAGGTACCTAGTAGAATAAACTTAATTTCTTCAAAAAATACTGTTAAATAAAATGTTACACAAAAAGGTAAGTTTATGTTCCTCTTTAATATTATATTTAACGGGTCGACCTTGCCCTTAAAACGGCTACAGCTACATATTTCTTCCTTTATTTATGAAAGTTAACGTAGCGTTATAAACGTAGACGTTTTGTTTCTTTTACAGCCTACATTAATTTTATAATATAACTTGTGTGTGCTTATAAAATGATGTGTGCTTATGTGCTACAGAAAGTTCTGTTTTTACAAGCCCACCAACTTATTTCATGCTGGTATTTAGTGCAAATTTTTGCTGGTTTTAAAACTTGCGTTAATAATAACTGAATAAGCACGAATACCTTTGAATACTTAAACGACTTACGAGTTGTAGGTCATGAGTTCGAACCCAGACAGGCGCTATACTTTGTGTAAATTATTTCATCACCACTGCTCTCAAAACGGTGGAGGAAAACATCGTGAGGAAACAGGCATGTCCTAGAACCAAAAAATTCGAAGACATGTGACATCTACCAACCCGCACTGGGCCCGCGTGGTGGATTACGGCCCAATCCCTCTCACAGAGAGGAGGCCTGTGTCCCAGCAGTGGGAACATTATAGGCTGATGATGATGACCTTTGAATAAATGACTTTTTATTTTTACGTCTTCAGCTGAACATTATTATTAATCTTTATGAAAAAGTTATTTATTTATTTAAAGGCCTTAAAACTGTTCTAACAGGTCTTTACCTAATGTGAAAGCAAAGTCACACACACAAAATTAAAATTAAAGCACACAACAAAAATCATTGTTTGTAACATAATATAAACAAAAGCACTTTTGCGAATTCTATACTATCGCATGAATGAATGAATAAATTAAATACACCGATCCCAGCGTGGCAAGCCATTCGATTAATCGAGTCTGGTCAAGACCAGACTCGATTATTCGAATGAACCCCAAAATGTACACTAGCACCTGGAGCCTCATGCTTCATGGTGTTACAGAGGCCATTGCATATCAAGAAGTAGACCGGGGGGCGCTGTAATGGTCAGGAGACGTGCCCTTACGATAGGAAACGATTGCGAGCCTACCGGATATGCATCCTTTTTTCTTTTTTTTTTGGGGTGGGAAATCATCAAATAACTTCTCCGTCTCTGGGTGGAGCAGGAGGGCGTGTCCGACTTTTACTGACTAAAACCCACCCGTGTTCCCTCAGTAGCCCGTATGCCAGGGGCTGCGGTATCTCTGTCGAACAAACCCGCACCTCCTTGAGTAAGCATTGGATTAGTGGAGAGACGGGTGGTAATTATTTATAGGAATCTTTTGAACCTACCCAAGAAGTTTTACTAGCTCTTTTCTATGACGTTGCTTCGCTATGTTCTGTGTTGTTGTTTTCATAGTCGTCTTCTGAGTTCCCGCTGCTATCAGTTTTTGGTTTTTTGTATACATCGCTAGACGCTTTCTTGATCTTATTTCTGTCTCCAGCGTTGTCTTTCCAAAACTTGATTAAACAAAAACCTATCAAAAACGAAGTACTCCCGTATGTTTGTGCCCAAAAGGCTTTGTTCACAAAACTAACAATATAACTCTTCGGCAATAGCCAAGATAAGTTCGTTATCAATTAATTAAGGCTGGTATCTGATCGTTGGTCTGCTACATATTTTTTTCCCCTGGCCAGACATTAGCGACAATCCCACTTAAGTTTAATGAACAACTTCATTAATTTTATTCCCCTGTTGCTATGTCACAACCTTTCGTACTGTAAAGTTGTTTGAGAGAAAATCAACTCGGTGGCGTCTTTTAAATACATAGTTACTGAAACGAAAAGCATCTCCACCGTCATACTTCGCCAAATTTTTTGTAAGGTAAGGTGATCAGTTACTTACTGCTATTCCAACTTGCGCTGTCCCGTAAAAAAAAAAAAGATATTTTTCATTTCAATGTTTTACAGTTTTGGGCCGATTGGGGTCTAAACACTTGATCGAAATATAAAGAGATGTCAGCACAAAGTTATGGGGCCCACTAGGGCCGATGCCTGCCAGGGGTGCGGGCTGTTCGAAAAAGATACCGCCGCATGTTTCTTTTTTCTAGTTTGCCATCCACTTCGATTTTGTCTCTGTCCTTGACATTATTGTAATAAGTAAACTACCAGAAATACCCAAATGGTTGATAGTATAATAATAAAGAATAAAAAAGCCTTGTTTTTCTGATTCAACTACCATACCATGACTACAAAGGGAAGCCCCAATACAAACTTCTGTTGCCGATTAGCGGAAGACTCCTGAACGAGATTAAATTTCTTTATTTTTCACTGCCCCATTCTTAGATGACTCTAATTTATTTGACTTGCTATTATATTTAACGTCTATTTTGAAGGTTTTTTAAAGACTGAATATTACGTCTTTTGTTTGTTAATAAAGGAAAAATTTAAGGTAATTTCGAGACTTTATTTTATACAGAGGCAAAAGTGTTTGTCTTCTTTTGTTTTATTTCGATGATTAATGAAAATTGGTTTTCATTAATGATCAAAATAAAACAAAAGAAGATTTTTTGCTTTCAAGTGTAATTAATAAAACGTAGATACCTACCTTCCGTGTGGTGCCAGACCACTATCCCATCTCTTCCCATGGATGTCGTAGGAGGCGACTAAGGGACTTACTAGAGAATGGGCAGCAGCGTTTTCTAGCATTTTACCAACATTACTGCGATCGACAACCCGTCTGCAAAGCATGGCGATTATGACCAACCCCCCCAAATTGGGGGAGGTCTATGTGGTGGTGTGGTGTGGTATGGTGTGGTGTGTGGTGTGGTGTGTGGAGGTGTGTGTGGTCTGTGTGCTGGAGCACTGGACGTCTTTCGGCTGAAATGATGATGATGATGACCTACCTTACATATGAGTTCATCTGCCATAGCCTTTTCTCAACTATTATGGGATGGAACTGATTACCAGTATTTTACATGAAGCGACTGGCTATTTGATATCCACAAACCAGTTACTGCCTAATACGATACCCCTTGATAAGACCGGTTGTCAGACTTTCGGGCCTATATCTACCCTTAACGACTATCAAAGATTCAGCATTGATAGCCGGGATCAACGCCTCAACGTGCCTCTCGGTCAACGGTCGCCGGTATGTAAAAGATGGTCACCCATTCACATAGCGACCTCGGCAAGCGTCGCTTAACCTTGAAGATCGATCCGTGCAGCTGCTACTATTTAGCCTCAAATAATAAAAATAGTTGACGAAAATAACATAAATAAAACACCAACACCCAGCTGGGCTATTCTGCAACATTCAGAGCGAAGCCTATATTCATTCCTAGGCTGCTATTTAACGCAATAAATATTCATAAAACAAAAACATTATTTCACTTTAACTTTAAAACACACTTTTCATATTAGGTATGTGTACATTTCGCAGCGAAAAATTCGAATAAGCAATGAAACGCCAACAGGAGCTATGCAAATGCATTTTTACTCCAAAAGCGATGGAAATGTACACTCTATTTTCTATGTAAGCACAAAGCTTAAGAGGGAGTCACCGAAAAGCCGCAGGTTTAAACAACCAACGGTACAAAAGCGGAGATTATAATAAAATTTAAATATAGTAAGCTGTTTAAACGGACGTGGTCCGAATGATTTATAATTACAGCGCGGATTTCGTATTGTGCGGTGTTGCTGTGCGTGAGCTAAAAGGGTAGTAAGTAGCAAAACGTGATTTTTGAGTACCTAAATCATTTTATTGTAGCAAAATACAAAGCTGTCCGTCGGCCTACAATCTTGTAGGAGACCTAGATGGACATAGTACACGACATGCAACTTCTGACCCAAATTGTTCAGATGTCAAAGATGAAGCAAAATGGATGAGAATGTAGTGACATCTACAACGCTAAATGCGATATACGCATCAGACTAACGTCATGCAAAATCCTGCATCATGCATGCAAGGTTAACCACGCAAGTACATAGTATTTTTACAACGTCCCGTCATCAATCGTCGGGCAGCCCACCAGACACAACACCCGTCTGGTCAGAAGATTCTCCCTTTTCTATGAAGGTTGAGTGACCATTACACCTTGCTCCTCAAACCTACCTGTTTAAGAATAATCAAGAAGTCATTTAGCTGAAGGAAAAAAGAGTTAGTAAGAATACTATAATTTTGTTATATTCTGATGTTAAACTGAATAAGAAAAACCATTAAAACGGGAAATACAATCAAGTACTCGCAACTTTTTGTCAATCAATCAATCAATCAATTTTTATTTGTGAACACAGGTATTACATTATTGGTCTTATGTTTACATTTTAGTCGGGCTCTATGTTCTAACAATGAAATTGGCAAATATATTCGTTGGTCAATTAAATGATTATTAATAAATTATAGTTACTGTTAGCATGTATCTTCTTGCTGGCCCCATGACTTCCAGTGCTTGCGATCCAAGGCATTCTGCACTCTAGTTTACACCTCAAAATCTTTAAAATAATACTTACCCATTGGTGAGTTAGCAGCTTGCACCGAGTGTATGGACCATGGTTTATCAGCGAAGCTTCCCTGGAT
This sequence comes from Polymixis flavicincta, assembly GCA_949987655.1. NCBI lineage: Eukaryota > Metazoa > Arthropoda > Insecta > Lepidoptera > Noctuidae > Polymixis > Polymixis flavicincta. Next base: position 8,881,540 of record OX465183.1, read on the forward strand.
TCTGTGCAGTGCGTAATTATTTTTACGGTGCATGTGCCCAGGGGATGAAGTGGAATCTCTGTGAGCTATTTGGCCGTGTAGGGTATTAATAATGTTGCGTTAATTGCCGTGAGAGATTCCGGTTAATGTGATGTGAATTACTTTGTATAAAGAATGGGGTGTTGGGGTTTAATTCATGTTTGATAAGGTTAATTATTCAAATACAGGTTAAAGTGTGACATTTACCTATAAGCCAGCGTTTTGAGTTGTTGTCTGTATTATACGAATGCACATTTTTATGTGGTTACTAATACAGACTTATGAGTTTATAAGTCACTAGCTTTTGCCAGCGGCTTCGCCCGCGCGGAACTTTCATCCCCTATTTGACACCCTTAGGGGTTGAATTTCCAAAAATACTTCCTTAGTCCTTGTCTACATTATAGGGGAACCTCTGTGCTAAATTTCAGCTTTCTAGGTCCAAGGGTTTGGGCTGGGCGTTGATGAGTCAGTCAGCCAGTCAAGACTTCTTTTTATTTATATACTCTAGATGGAAAGTTTCGAGCCCCGAAAGGCGTTAAATTTACTTCGTGTAAATTATTTCATTACCAATACTATTAAAACTACGAAGGAATACATCGTGACGAAACCGGTATGTTCTACAACCAAAAATTAAAATACATGGGACATGTAGGTACCAACCCGCACTGGGCCCCCGTATTGTTTTTTTTTACTTCCCACTAGATCCCTGACTCGCGAAAAGGCCTATGCCCCAGTAGTGGGAACGTTATACGCGATTTTCGCCCTAATACAGTCCGTTGGTGATGATTTGTGTTACAAATACGACCAAAATAACCACTTCCACTTGTATTACCTTACAGCCAGTGATCGGAGATATGAATATTCTGTAGACAGACAGCACAGTGTACATATTTTTGTTTCATTTCCGTCACGGAAATTTTCCTTTGAAAAATATCACATAATTTTACCCGATAACGGCAAAGGAAAAATGGTTATGGTTTTGACGTATGTACCTATGTATGTGTGTTTAGCTGTGCCCACATAACTTCTAAACTACCAACTTATAATAAATTGACAAATGTCTTGATGGTCCATCTATATAAATAATAAGAAAAGTCCTGACTGACTGACTGACTCATCAACGCTCAGCCCAAACCCTTGGACCTTGAAAGCTGAAATATTGCACAGAGGTTCCCTTTATAATGTAGACAAGGAATAAGGAAGGATTTTTCAAAATTCAACCCCTAAGGGAGTTAAATAGGGGATGAAAGTTCCGCGCGGGCGAAGCCGCTGGCTAAAGCTAGTTTGTTATATATAGGCTCAGAGGCTCTTTAGGACATAAAGTAAAGAACGATTTTTTATTTTTTGTGGTGCCGTGTTGGGTATCAAATGCTTTCAGACGTGAATATTTTCTAATTTCATCCTTTTTAGAGCGTGAGTTTCCAGTACCTAGTCGTTTTTTAGTTTTGAAATGACTAGGAGGCCAACGAATAGGTACAATTGGAAAAAAAAAAATGCCTTCGCATTTATTACGTTCGGAAAATTAATAACACTATAGACGGTGTTTCGACAACCGAAGTTCACTATAGTCGAGATCTGAGTGCTGTATCTACTCAAGAACAATGGTACTGAAGGTATTGACTTAGGTAGACACTATATATGCTTAAATCATGTGCTGAATTCACGTGTTCTGGTTTCAAATTGTGCATCGGTCTCCCTGCCACTAACCATACATTTTTTTGCTGACTCTACTAAAGGTATACCTACCGGTTCATCTATACTAATATTATAAAGAGGAAAGACTTGATTGTTTGTTTGTGTGTTTGCACTGAATAGGCTCCGAAACTACTCAAACGATTTGAAAAATTCTTGCACTATTGGGAAGCTATACTATCGGGCTACCGGGTGACATTATTAGGCTATATTTTATCCCCGTATTCCTACGGGAACGGGAACTACACGGGTGAAACCGCGGAGCGTTGCTAGTTTAATATATGTAGGTAGTGAACAAACCTTGTTGCTCATTAAGCTTTAATACTAAAACATACCAGCATAAACCTTTACAAATAATCCCATTTCAATGCAACCTGCACAATTGCCAGATACAATTACCATCATCAATTTGAAAGCATAATTTATTATTATTGTTTACCTAAAAGCAAAGGGAATTAGCATTTGATATCTAAACGGTTGATAACTGGCGTTGCTATATTTCTATTCAGTACAGTATCAACTGAACAGTCACTCTGCTAATTATAATTAATTATGAAATGTTGTCTGAAATGCTAAATGTTTATGTCATTATTGTATTATGTCTGTGGTTTTGGGATTATAAACTACCTCTCTCTAACTATAACATTATAAATGTGAATGTTTGTATTAGATATTTAGATTTTTGAATGTTTACGCAAAAAACTAACTAACTAACTCAATTACGCAAAAACGGCTGAACGGATTTGGATGATATTTGGCGAACAGATAGTTTGTAGCCTGGATTAACACATATGGGGTCGTCAGAAGTCTAAAAGTCTGGCAAGCAGTCTCACCAAGGGGTATCGTATTACCCAGTAACTAGTTGTGGAGGTCAGATAGGCAGTCGCTCTATGTAAAATACTGGTATTCAGCTGCATCCGGTTAGACTAGAAGCCGACCCCAACATAGTTGGGAAAAGGCTAGGCAGATGATGATGATGGGTCAAATTTAGTACTTGAAATTTTATCCCCTTCCTGTTGGCAGATTGATCTGATATTTGGAAAAAAAACACCTTTAGTTTTGATGAAAACACAATTTAATAATAATAAAAAATATAATGACAAATATTGAGTAATGAACTAAAACTAAAAACTGGAAAATAAAATAAGTAAAAAAATATTTTTTAAGTTAAACGTCGTAAAAATCGTAAAATTTAAGGTAAAAATCGTGGGGTGCGTGAAACATATTTACTCAGGTTACGTTACGCCCCGTGGTTACGCCCCACGATTTTATTTTACTGTATTATTTTTTTAGATTTTAGTTTATACCGTTCTACTTAAAAAAAAAAACGTATTTTTTATTCCGATAGTACGTTTCGACCTCCACGCGACCGAATCCGCTGGCAAAAGTTAGTAGATAATATATTTGTGGCAATCGCGGGCAAAACCTGTATGAGGCTAGTACAGGAGCGTGGGGATTGGCAGAAGAAAATAGAGGCCTATACCAAGTAGGTGAAGTTGGACCATAAATGATGACAATGATGATACATCATATGCACAGCATTACGATGAGTGGAAGCCTTCTTGTCACAGTCACGGCGTCTAACTGCTGACTATTTATGTTCTGTGTTCTCAATTATAAATCTGTTTTGTTCTCATGTTTATGAAGTGAAAAATTCTTCAAGCGCGTTCATTGAGGTAATTTGTACTAACGTACAGTACACATATACCTCAATGAGCGCGTTGGGCATTTTTTTATATGGGAAAAAACAATTGAACTCGCGACACTGTTACAGTTACTGTTACCGACACCTCTGTACATAATTATGTGCATATATTTTGTATGTACCTACGTACACAGATACACATGCATGTTGGCATATTTTGAGATGGGAAAAACCATTGAACTCGCGACACTGCTACCGTTACCGACACCTCTGTACCTTCGAATTTGAAGTGAAAACTCCTTTAGGCACACGTTAGGTATTTTTTGAGATGGGAAAAAACAATTGAACTAGCGACACTGTTGAAAAAATACACTCGTAATTGTTCAAGTTTTCACTTCCAACTGCACTCCAGGAGTGCCACTGATTAAAGTTATGAGTTTATGAGATGTTTAAACGTCAAAAATGAATGGTTAAACAGTCGCTAATCATTACTTGACTTTAAGCACCGTTTATAAAGAAAGGGGTTAGTGTTAACATTAAAGTATTGAAAACAGTTAGTAGTTGTTAGTTACCAATGACAACACCCACAATCTTTCCATTATAATAATATTTCTATTTTGAAGCCGAACACAATTTTCCGTCGGAAATTTCATTATCCGTTGCTTAATCAAATAGCCCGCGTAATGGCCGCTGAGCCTTTCCCCTCTCTATTGCATTTTCATACCCTGCACTACCAACGTTTTATACTACACACACACGAATACATAGGTAGGTACGTAGGTATGTAGTTTAATTATAGTGCGGTCCCGTTTTTATGGAAATGAATGTTTTTATTCATTTTGTGTAGTACATAATTCTTAGTTAATGTAGTGTTCTTCGTGGTTCGTTTCAAAAGCACCATGGGAATTTTATTTTGAATGGGATGGGTTGTTAAAGTTCTGACGTAAACTTTTAAATACTTTTAACATCTACAGTGCGTTCTTCTTTTGATTGTTGTCATGTGTGCCTACAACAGGCACCCCTAACTTTTAAAGTGGATGATAGCAATGATTATTTTAAGACCGAATTTTCCGTTCCTAGTTGGTAGAAACCAAGAACAAACAAGAAACAATTATAATGTTTAACTATATTCTTTTAAAAATAAAATATTTTAAATTTGCATGCTCATTGCTTATGGCCAATCATTATTTGAAATAGAAATTCGTTGTAAAAGTTAAAAAAAAAACTGGCCGATTAGGATACGTACGAGTACCTATCCACAATTTCCATTGGAGCGCTTACACGAGCAAGTATAATTGCTCCAGTTTGGGCAATTCTCGTCAAATTCGATGTCACGACTACATCCAGCAATTTAGAGCAATGGCAACATGTAGCAACCTGTTACCAGAGATACGGCCACACAATATGGAGCTACACCGCTCAACTCCTTTTGGTCGCATTCGAAACTGCCATTTTTTAGTCCCAAAAGCCTTGTGGTCGCATCCCCGACCGCACCGTTCAGGCGGTTTTTAGCCTTATTTCTGAATATAAATAAAGTTCTATATCGTCTGCGACAATTTTACTGTAATGCTAGATACACACACAGTTGGTTGAACTAAATCTCTATGGAAAATATAATCTGGTAACACGAAAAAAAAAAGTTGAAAGTGACGTTTCGAACTCGTTGGTCATCGGTACTTTTTCGTGGTATGCTCTCTAGTTTTATAGTGTTTTTTCTTATTATTTGTGTGTTTTCGACGATAAGTGGATAAATATTAATTTAGAAGTAGTTATTACATCGTTTTAGGTAATACATATTTGTATCAAATAGCATCATAAAAACTTATATTTCGACGAAATTTGAAACGTAAACAAACCTTTGTGAACAATGTGCAGTGATATGAGAATTGTGTTTATTTTGAGTGATTCATGGTGAATTATGTGGATCCTGGTGTATAAAATGGTATGTAAACAATGTATTTTCTTATTAGAATGAGAATCTCATTCTATCTAGTGAGAAAAATAGTTATATAAACCCTTTGAATGTTCGAGTGCACAACACGGGCGTTGACCTCCGCGCGATATGAAGTTTGAGTTTAAATATTACGAAAATGTTGAGTAGGATTCCCAAAAAAATACTGCTGTTCGATTATTAGTCTATTCAATAAGTAACATCCAAAATTTCGAGCAAATTGAGACAGCAGTTCTATGACAAATCAACAACAAACGGGAACAAAGACATGCTCAGTCATTGTCTCTAATTTCCATTGTTTATAATAAACTACAACGTATTTTAGAACGACTCACAATGTTCATGTTATGGCTTGCCTATTCAGGAAGCCATAAAACTTATCTCTAAGTAGCTGGAGGCAACAAAAAATCGACACGGACGTTTTTTTTTGCTCGCCGAACGAAAAAATCTCAAGTGTCAAATGACGTCCGTCCTTTACGGTACCTACCTACTAACGCCACTTTTCCGTCGGGCAGTTGTGGTAGTTGAAAGGTTAAAAGCTAGGCAATGCCTCCCCCGCCGCCTCCGCAGCCGATCGGTATCTCTCGCAAAAACGAGGTGTAGTTATACGTACAAACGAAATAGAAAGAAAATTTACTAAAAATTTCCAAACCGATCGGATATTCGGCAACTCATGAAATATATGGAGCAATCAGAAGCAATATATTGTTGTTGCTCCAGATTGCTCCACTTAATTGATCCAGATTGGTCCATTAGTGTTGCGAGCAATAATTGCTCAACAAAATTGCCCGTATAAGAGCACCTTTATTCAATTTAAACTAAATGTCCCATTACCTATATTTGAATTTCGAATTTGAAACAAAACTAGTGATGACATTTATTAAATACTATAAGAGCAAAAATGTGGGTCATTTGCGGGCGTTTTTATAACTAACATACAATAATATTTTGCGTCCACATAAAATTGGATTAATATTCCATGTTAAATGCGGGGATATTTCAACTCGATTTTCAACATAATTATATTCTGATGGGTACTGAAAGCATATTGAATTGCTCATCACTAGTGTTTGATAAGCGATCTAAAAGCATTGAGCAAAACTAATTAGTACCAAGATTAATTTGCTCTATTTAGTCTGATTAGTATTTAAAAAACAGGCTACTTATCTGAAAAAAAAAAAATATAAATTAGTTTCTGGCTTAATTTGCTAATATTTTTTCTTTTTGCTCCTCGGTTCCTTGGGATAGTAACCTGATAAAAAAATCGACTAGCAGTTCCAGGGATTAAGCGCGTAATCGTAAAGATAGAAAAATATTTTTTCAACTTTATAATTAGTATAGATTGATAAGATAGTATAGATAAGTAGACAATCCTACTATAATTATTATAAACGTGAAAGTTTGTATGTTTAGATGTTTGAATACAACTTTGCCAAAATTTTGCACACCGATAGATTATAACCTGGATTAACAGAAGGAATAATTTTTATCCTGGTAATACGTTCCCGTGGGACAACTTTCGACCTCCATGGGGGCGCAGCCGCTGGGAAAAGCTAGTTAATTATAAAAGCTAGGGGTAACGATGTAGTAAATGTTTACTCTTAGTTTAGAATGCCAGGCATCTTTTTTTTTTTTTGAGGGTGGCAAATCATCAAATAAGTTCTCCCGCTCTGGGTGGAGCAGGAGGGCGTGTTAGACTTTTACTGATTAAAACGCACCCGTGTTCCCTCAGTTGCCTGTGTGCCAGGGGCCACGGTATCTCTTTCGAACAACCCGCACCCCTGGGAATGTCATAATACAACTTTAGGCGTTATAATACAACTTTAACTTATTCTAAAATTAACGCAAAGGAAACCATACCAAACAACCGTAGTTTTGTAAAAAAATTGCGAACACCATAAACTAACCCAACCTACTTCAAGAAAACAAAAAGAACTAAAACATTATCAGCAAGAATCTCACTAATTGTAGAAGTCAGTTTGCAACATAGTTAGATGCTTGTAAGCAATGTCGGGCTACTTCTCAGTAGTAATCTAATGCTTTAATCTTTCTCATCCGTACTATTACGAGCTTTGAGCTACCTAGGGAGAATACTTACGGAGTATTCAACGGTTCGCTTGTTGTTCCCTATGGAGGTGCGTGTATTCATGGGATCTGGGTATTCGGATAGACTGTATTGATAGCTATAATTATAGATAATGTTGCAGTAAATACGAGTAGGTATGTCTGCATCAGAGAGCCTCTCATTTGGGCACAAGTTACCGTGGCCTACTTGGAAATCCTTAAATAGACTTCGAACCCAAGTTGGTAGCAGCAAAGACAACCTCCACACATGGAGGTTCATGGACGGCTCAGATCTCTGTTGTGTACCCGGCGTCTCTCCACAAACAATGGCTTACCTCTTCCCTTCCTGCACCGCATGCCCTGTGCGGCAGCACCAATAGTGTTCTCAGTGTATTCGCAGATCGGTGGAATTCCCTGATGTTGCGAAGGTGGATGCAGCTCCACGCTGAGTTTTAATTTTTAATAGTAATCTGTATTAACACTAGTGGTGGCACCGTGTGGTGCCGGAAGTAAAAGAACAGCACCATCTCATTACTTCCCGTGGGTGTCGTAGAAGGCGACTAAGGGGCTTACCAGAGAATGGGCAGCAGCGTTCTCGATGCATTTTACCACCATACTGCGATCGCCAACCCGCCTGCCAATCGTGGCAATTATGGCAATCCCCTCCCCGTTCGGTGGAGGCCTATGTCCAGCAGTGGACGTCTTCGGCTGGAATGATGATGATATTTGTTACGGTGTTATATTTTAAACGTGTAATTTATTTTAAATATGAATGTACTCAATGTTTTTTTTAAAATTTCATTTCATTATTATTTTATCTTTCATATAAGTAATTATCAACACAATGTATTTTGTTATGAAATAAATGACTTATGACTTATGGTCGCGAATCATATTTTAATAAACATACAACTTGCAAATTAGAAAAAAAGAAACGTAAGAAAAATTTAACGTGCAACCTCAGTGTATCCGTGACCTTAAAGTTCAAAGTTCTGCTGAAAAAATCCCAGAAACCAAACAGAAAAATAACACCTTCCCACATCAAACCTAAAAAGAAAGTCTTATAAACAATTCAATGCATGCCTACAGGTCGTAACAATAGTAAATAATAGGGTAGGGCCACACTGGGGCGTCACAGCGAAACTATTACTAAGCTTAGGTCGGAAAATTGAAAAGTTAACGAGCCTATTCCACGATGCTCGCGTTTGCACCGACCACCTTTGTTTTTAACGCCCGTCGGAACTCGGCCTTATTAAGGGGAACTTGCTTGGAGTAACATGAAAGGTGTGTGTCGATGACCTAATTTTTGCTTTAAATCTTGTGGGAGTAATGAGCTCGTTAATAGGGCCTGGCGGCTATCGAATATGTGGGGGAAATATTAACCAAAGTTGCTCGTTGTTATATATCATCATCATCATCATTTCAGCTGAAAGATGTCCACGGCTGGACATAGGCCTCCCCAAGCTCCGCCACTTCGACTGGTTCTGTGCTTCCTTCATCCAGCGGACTCCTGCGGCCCCACCTTGTGGGAGGCCTTCCATCTTTATGTCTTCAGTACGTGGTCGCCCCTCCAGAACTTTTCGGGCCCATCCGCCATCTGTTCTGCGAGTGTGCCCTGCCTGTGTATTAGATATACTTATCTGAAAATATTAATGAAACATGGTCGCTATGTGCAGTATGTTGTTAAAAGCGATGTCGTAAAGTGGTGTTCTTTATATGGCAATCATAATTATAGCATTCAGCCGGGATCTATGGTTTTGGTCTAAAGTTATAACCAATATGTTACCAAGAGCAATTAAGTAACTATATCTATAGGTACGAAGTAGGTAAAACAAATTGAATTGAACTTCAGTAAGTATTGAAAGCAAAAAGTGTGAAAACTGCTCTCGCATGTACAGATCGATAACAGTTATACAAATGTTATATGTAGCCTTTGTATTTCGCGAGCTTTGTGACTTAAATACTGCACCATCAATAAAGTAACTTAATATTTCGTAGATCAATTGCAAAAAAAAATATACAGGGAAAGTATACATACTTTGTTCTCCAGAAGCAGTAGCACATTACTGGCTTGAAACTAGTCAATTCAGATAAAAATAAACTAATGCGCGACATATTCCTATTTCAAATCTTCCCACAGAGTAAAAAATAAACAGAGTGGAAACACTAAAAACAAGTGAGCGTTGACTAGTAGTAGCTCAACGGTACTTAACCCTTAACGAGGCTACGTGACATTCCCGGAATTAAAACAAACAACTTCGCACAACTCGAAATTCCTACTTATTCAACAGGACATTAATTATATACTTTCGTCGTCTTTTGTGGAGCTCCAAATGTCTTTTCAGTTTCTTAATTTTTTTTTTCTTTTTGTAAAATAGGACAATAAGAAAAATATGAATATTTATTTTTGGATGTGCCTTTGTGAATGTTTTATTTTTACTTCGGTGTTTGTAGGTAGCGGAAATACCTTAATTTTGTTCTAAGTTAGATTAAGTACTGGTTTTCTTATATTTTTTTAGAACTGTTTTTACTACCTCTCTTTGCTTTTAATATTAAGACAGTTTCTTTGTTTCTATTACAATTACAGTTACCTTATCATCAGCTGCCTAGCCTCTTCCATGTTGAGGTCGACTTCTAGTCTAACAGGGTGCAGCTAAGTCAGCCTATCTGACTGGAGGTCAGAGAACGGTAATACGATACATTTTGGTAAGACTGGTTGTTAGACTCTCGGGCTTCTGACTGAAAGATTTACTACTGACAACCGGGACCAACGACTTAACGTGCTATTTGAGGCACGGAGGGGCCTTGGTTTGCAAAGATGGTCACCCATCCACGAATCAACTGCACCTAGCGCAGCTTAACCTAATCGATCGACCGGTGTGGTTGCTGTTACTTAACCACAAGCTTTTCACGCTGATATTTACGAACAATCTGATCTGGCCGATTTGATTCGGCTGAACAAACAGTTTTGGGTTATGACAGTTTCAAAAACACAGCATGTCCTAAAAAGTAAGTTCGAAAACTAAAACGCGACTATTGAAAAAACGCTCTTTAAAAAGTATGAACCAAGAAAAATATTTTCATCCTTAAACCGTGATCGTATACCACTTATCGTTGTATTCCCCAAAGCTTACAATCGCTTACTACTGTTACAATGCAATGTTTTGTAATGGTGAATGCCATACGACCACCGCTAGTGCGGTTTCGGTTAGTGTCTTCTAGACGGCGCACTATTTAATGTGACGTTATGTCCAGCAGCGAGTACTTCACTCACCTTCGGTTTTCCGATGATATAGTTGTCATGGCTGAGACCATGGAGGACCTCAGTACAATGCTCGATGACCTCAGTAGAGCTTCCGAAAGAGTGGGTCTTAAAATGAACATGGACAAGACAAAGGTCATGTCCAATGCCCATGTAACACGTATGTCCAGCAGTGGACGTCTTTTGGCTGAAATGATGATGATATCCAGCAGACGATCAAGACGGTACCAACGATACCTAATTTGTTAAACGATGATAAGTTGCTTGGAAGTTAAGAGGGAACAGATGAACATACATACATACCTACCGATGTAAATCTTAACCCTTCTTTGGTCTTCGCTTTAATCGGGTAAAAATAAAATCAAGCCTTTAACAGCAACAACAATATGCAAGTGTTCAAGCAATATAATTAAAAATTCGAATTGCTCTGCCCACTTCATTGATCCCGAAGACCATCTTACTAACCCGGATATATAACTCAGTTGAAAAGAAAATATTTTTATAGCCACATTATAACTGGAAAGGCCTTAAAGCTAATGTTTGAGTCCATTATGTCTGCCGAATGGCCTCGTCGGACGGCCTGATCACAGTTCGGTTAAACGGATATTAAAATTTTCACGACTTGAATTATACTTTCCAGTGATTTGAAATCTTGAGGGGAAAATTGAAATGTTTTTGCGAGTGAATTGTTCAGGGATTTGTGTGAGTTACAATTTCGCGATCACTTCAGATAAATGTGATGTTATTACAGATTATTGAGAACATGATTGGGTATTATTTGTTATACGGTTTCTTTCTTGATACTTATATGTGTATTGAACAGGATTATTAAAGAAAAATGTTGTTGGTTGTTTTGGGTGTTATTTGATAGACTGAGATGTATTGTCAATGTATGTATCTTAATGGTCTAATATTGAGGTAGACAGCGTCCGGTTCCAAAGACATCATGTCGGTATGATAAATGTTTATTATATTTTAATCGTTGAAAGTATCAGGTCCCTGGCTAAATAATCTAAGCCGCACGCACGGGTTATTCGAAAGTTAAGCTACGCTTGCCGCGGTTGGTTCGACGATGGGTGCCCATCCATTACAAATATAGAGCTTCCGAGCTTCGGAAAGCACGCTAAGCCGTTCTCGGTCATAGTTCGTGGATCTTTGACAGTCGTTACAGATCGTCAGAAGCCCGAAAGTCTGACTACCAGTCTTACCAAGGTGTGTCGTGTTACCCAGTAACTGAGTTGTGGAGGTCATAGGGGCCATCAATAAATTACGTCACATAAATTTTATGGTTTTTTGAGCCCCCCCCGCCCTTGTCACATGTGGTCACACTTGAGGAACCTCCTTCCCCCTTGTGTGATGTCACATATTTTTAATTTTGTATTTAGAAGTACATACTTAATTAAATGAACACAGCAGATTTTCCATTTTATTATTTAAATTAATAATAATCTTTAATAAAATTAACATAAAGTCAAATAATTTAGACAATGGTGATTTTAACATGTGACGTCACAAAGCTTTTGATCCCCCGTGGCCCTTGTCACACAATGTCACATTTCGTTGACCCCCTCCCACCCCTCAACGTGTGACGTAATTTATGGATGGGCCGATTGGTATAAGCAGTCGCACCATGTAAATACTAGTAGATATACATTACTGTCCTGATAGACTGATACTCGACCCCAAAGTAGTAGTAAGTAACAGGGTTGTCTATTCTTAAAGGCGCACCAAGGGATTTGCAAAGTAATTGCCCTCGTTTGATCCCTTGCTGCATCGTTATTACTTAATCTTTAACTATCCAAATAATATGAAAGATATTTAAGGATTCACTATGTAAATCTTACACTTTAATTACTTGTAGTTTTCTCTGTAGTTGTTTTTTTTCCAAAGCAGTACCTTAAAAACAAAATAAACCTTTAGTAGGTACTACGTAAATACTTCATGGAAGGTCATCAGTTTTTTTTTTTTTATACTAACAAAACCGCACGTTTATATCATATTTTAACATTTTCACAATTTGTTTTAATAATACGAAGGAAATATGTTTTGCGAACCACCCATTCTAGCCAGAGACGCCACGCTTCAATTAGCGCCAGTAGCCAGGTGCCTTAAGCAGGAAATTAATAATACACTTATTATAACTTACCTGTAAATTTTAATATCAATACTTGGTATACAACTACGAGTACTTCTACTTACCTCATTCTGAAGCCCCATTTTCCTTTGACTGCCACGTTTGATTCCTGAAACGGAATAAGTAATAAGTTACAACTTTGAAGGATGTTTAACAGGTTTCGATTACAATTTAAACACGGTAGGTACCTAATTAACTTAATATGTTTCTAGTTTAATTACTGATATAAGTTCAGTTACCAACTCTTCAGTTTAACTAAGATAATACTTACATACATAAAGGTTCTGTGTGGTGCTGGACGTAAAAGAATAGCACCATCCCATTTCTTCCCATGGGTGTCGTAGTAGGCGATTAAGGGACTTACTAGAGAATGGGCAGATCTACCATCCCGCAAGGCGATGGGAACAAGCCCACTCCTTCTCACCGAGAGGACGCTTGTGTCCCAGCAGTGGGAATATTATAGGCTAATCTTTAGAAATTAAAAGAAGCGTCCTGACTGACTGACTGACTCATCAACGCTCAGCCCAAACCCTTGGACCTAGAACGCTGAAATTTTTCCTTTCCTTTATAATGTAGACAGAGAATAAGAAAGGATTTTCGAAATTCAACCCCTAAGGGAGTTAAATAGGGGATAAAGTTGTGTGGAAAATCGTCATTTTTGTAGCTTAAACAATGAAAATTGGTGTTTATCATTCTGATTAAAAATTAAAAACCACGTGTTTCAGTGTTTTTTGGGAGATCAGCCCTTGATAGGGGATGAAAGTATAAATGGGACACCGGAAATAACCGAATGCCACCTTGGATCGGTCCGCAAGTAGGACCGATGATTGGCCAACTTCAACGCGGGCGAAGCCGTGGGCAAAAGCTAGTTATAATTATAATGACTGCTTGTCCAGAGCATGCATGCGCTGTACTTTCTAAAGCGCCTGCTGGGGTCGAACCTACGGCCAACAACTTCGCAGCCATTACCACTATGGCACCACTGCTCTCTTTTGCAGGCGCTCCGTTTAAAATACTGGTATTCAGCTGCATCTGGTTGGACTGGAAGCCATTACCATAATTGCGAAAAGGCTAGGCAGCTTGTAGACTGATACTAACACAAAAACAACAAAAAAAAAAACCGTCGCACTCCGGTAGTGTCGACAAAAGTAAAATCTGAACTATTACGTGTGTATTTTTTGAATCGTCAGGAAATATTTTTAGAATCGCCAGAATAAACAACGTTCAACGTGCAGTCGCCAGCAGGTCAAGCTATCCCAAACTGTAAAATTTTCCCAATTTAACATAAACCTTAGTCCTTTGTAATAAAGTTGAAAAACTATCAAAGAAATTTGACAGATTGGGGTAGCTTGATGTGCTGGCGTCGTCTGTACGTTCAACTTTGTTCGTTCGTACGTTCGTGTTGTCAGTGGTATCGGTAACAGTGTCGCGAGTTCAATTGTTTTTTCCCATATCAAAAAATGTCCTACGCGCCTAAGGAAGTTTTCACTTAAAAATAACTTGAAGTAAAAAAAAAAAACATACAACTTCGAGTCATTACGTAATTTACTCTGTTAGTTCATTAAACTCGCTCTCTGAAACCATCGAATTATTATAATAATGTCTTCGAAAAGCAGGAAAAAACTTCTTGTAATAAGGAACGAGTTGAATATTGTTATTTTCAGTATACTTTGGTACTTTTAAGGTCTTCTTCTAAGAACTGTTGAGCAACATTCCCCTCCATTTCGTTTCCAACTCAAATTAAGTTTATAGGACTTCCCTTTCACAAATTGTATTTCTTGATAGGAGAAAAAGTTGTGGGTGGAACCTTTTACCATATTGTATCTCGAAATAGGTCTCCATACCTTATTGTGTCCCGTAATAAAAGAAACTCCTAATATATTATTTAAACAAAAGAACACAATTCGGGTTATGGAAAAATGTTTCCAAATATTTCCAACCAACAGCTTCCATTCTGACTAGATACAGCTGAATACCAGTATTATACTTGAAGCGACTGCCTATTTGACCTCCAAAACCCAGTTACTGGGTAATACGATACCCCTTGGTAAGACTAGTTGTTAGACTTTTGGGCTTCTGATCACCCGTAATGATTGCCAAAGATCTGCGAATGACAGCCGGGACCAACGGGTTAACGTGCTTTCCATGGCATGGAGAGGTCTTTATATGTTAAGATGGTCACCCATCCATAGTCCAACCACGGCAGGCCAACCTGTACGGCTGTTTTTACTTAGCCACAAGCCCCTTTATATATTGAATGTCCAGTCCTGTCTTTCTATTTAGTATAGTATATGATAAAACTAGCTTTTGCCACCGGCTTTGCCCGCGTGGAGTTCAGTGTATTATACATATAAACTTTCCTCTTGAATCACTCTGTCTATTGATAAAAACCGCATTAAAATCCGTTGCGTGGTTTAAAATATCTAAGCGTATAAACACGAAAGCGAATTTGTTTTATACTATGTAAGGTTAAGGAAGATAAATAGTACCTAACTAACGGTAGGTACCTACTCTTCTACGTACAAGTATATCTTTTGAATGGTAGATGTTGACGTTTAAAAGTGCCTTTTATATGCCCAATCGAAATAAATGCTTTGACTTAGAGCAGACTCGTCATTCAGACATCATAGAATGTTAATTAAAATGGGTATTTTAATTATAGGTGGGTACCTACCGTTTGTTTTGCTCACGAATCTTCATTTAGTGAAAATCCATCATCATTTTAACGCGCATACCTATCATATTTTAGCACAGGCCGTCGAATTGTGAATCTGGCAGCGATGAAGGGAATTCTGCCTGAATTTCATCAAGCAATTTTTGGTGCCAGCCTAATTGGATATAGGGATAAATAAATCAATTAAATTGTTCCGCTGACTGAGCCCTCTAATGGCGTTGGATGTTGGTGCGTAAAAACCAATCCAGGATGACCTACACCACCCGTTTCCCCCACAATAATTATAGGATGTGAGCAGCGAAAATATTTTGAGCGACGGGGCTCGAGCAAAATTGGCGCTAATGATAACAATTATTCTATGATTTTGAAAGTAAAATTTTGATGGTTTGCCATGCTAAACTGGTTATTTGATTGTTAAGGGTGACTTAAATTTCCATCTACGATATTTCAGAGAGAGGGACTTGTAGCTAAGTTATAACCAAACTAAAGTACATAGTTACAAACACGTGTATGTCGAGTTTAGTTTATAATTAACAAGATTTTTAATGGATAGAAAGTGGTATTACTGGTGCGCGGTGCATCTGTGCACAAAATTAAATACTTCTAAAACTGCGTCACATAAAGTATTTTTACCAGTGACGTTTATACAAAGCTGACGTCACGTGTGGTCACGTGATAAAAAGTCATCTGATGGAGCGTTTTGGCGGTAAATTCAAAACAACGTTTTTTTTTTTGGGTTTTGGCTTCGCACGGTTTGTGCATTTAGCCAGTGTCAAGTAATTTTAATTTTAAATCAAGTAAATGGCCCGATATTAGGCACCAAGTTACAAAAAAGTCATAGTCAGTCAAGTCAAAGTTATTGTAAAGCGGTAGTAACTTTACAACAACCTATTAGGAGTTTTTGGGGGGAACACGAAAAGTACACGTTAGTCACTTATTTTCACCTTCACTACACTACACTGCACTCACACGTAACTAAATTGAATAATTCACTACCAAAATTACACAATTTAATTCGCTATTTCACGAAATTTTATGAAAAAGAAAATTCGCGAGACATTTTCCAACGCAATCCCGCCAAAAAATTAAAAAAAAAATACATTTGATTTAAATCGTTTTTATTAGAGATAATGGATATAAATCAATTTATTTTTCTATAACATATTTCGTTCCAATCTTCAAATTAAAATAGTTTTTAATAAATTGGAAAAGACCCTGTTGTTGGCATACTTACATATGCATATGAGATACTTACAATATAAATTAGGTATGATAATGTCCCTGTATTAAAACTTTGATTGTTTCCAATATTATTTCCGAGTCGAAAGGCTATCATTATGTATTGTAATTTGATGTCACGTATAGATGTCAGGTTTGTGTATTTAGGTCAGATTTTTTATTATTCATAACAAATATCTACATACGTCTCTACTTAACGTTCCTATCTGAAAATATAAGAACAATAATAATTAGTTTATAGACATTAGTTTAAAATTGATGTGGTTTTTAATTTCTTGTCAAGATCTTATCATTTTGCTAACAAGTTCCTGAGATTTGGCATTCTTTTAGTCCTCTAGAGCGTCATGTAATAAAAATAGGTTAGTCATCGCAGCCACCACTTTAGGTTTAGCATGACGGTTTCTATTTCTACTCCAACGTAGAATAGAAATCCCTTGTAGTTGAAAACTAGCGTCAGGCACTTGTTATCTAGCATTTATGCTGAACTGGGCCTTTTAGCGCAGCCGTGAGGCACACTTTAACGCACTTTACACTTTTTTGTTGTTTTTTTTTTAATTATAATATTGCTGTATATTGTGTGCTTTTAATCTGCGTCTTCTTTCCTTGTCTACATTTCTCGGTACAAAACTGTAAACTGTCTGGAAACGTAATTTTTGTCTACTCTTCCGTCGACAAAACACTTCCCTATGGTTCTCTTGCTAAGCCTGCTGATTATTTTTGTTTTCCTCAGAAGAATCAGAGGCTTGGTACAAGAGCGACACACGTGCCGCGTGGGTCGAGTTCATGGATAATGTACTGCAAGGGGTGCGGGTTTGTCTGCCAGGGGTGCGGGTTTGTTCGAAAGAGATACCACATCCACTACCTACCACATCGACTAAAACCCACCCGTGTTCCCTGTTTTAGTCAGTAAAAGTCTGACACGCCCTCCTGCTCCACCCAGAGGAGAAGTTATTTGATGATTTCCCAACCAAAAAAAAAATAATGTTAATGTACCTTTCTATTTATACATTTACATATAGATACATACAAATACATACGTACATAAACACAAATAAAAATAAAGAAGTGTCTCTTTGTAATGTCAAAATAACAGCTTTTCACTAAATGTGTATAAAAATATATGAGTACGGTACGTACTTAAAACAGAGGCCCAACTAAAAAAAGAATTGTTGGTGTATGTCTGTTGTTCCGGGTAATCTCCGAAAAACTTGGACCGATTTTGACGGGACTTTCACTGGCAGATAGCGGCTACTTTGTCGTCCCGTTACACATCCATCCGAGCCATGGGCACAGCTAATAAAAATAAATATCTTTTAGCGTCTGTTGGCCAATATGTAGTCAGTGTTTTGGTATTCGCCAGTCGCTTAATGTGCGCCAGCGCTTCAGCTTCACAGAATATGTTAATTTCGAAAACGAGGAACACCTACCACAAGAACGTGAACCATAAACAATTAATTGTTTCAATTTAACAACTATTTACATAATCTATAAGTAAGGGTTAGTCTTGACAATAGGTAGACCCTCATCTCCAACATGTTAAGATAGTTTATGCTAGTCAGATTAATATAGTATTTAGTCTTCCACATTTAGGGTGTTCAAAGGTTGTGAAAAATGACGATTTTGCCGGGTTCAAGGCAAAACCAATATTTAGACCAAAAAGTCAATATAAAATTTTCCGTAAGCGCACTCTCAAAAGGAGTTTGTTTTTTTTGCACAATTGAAGTTTTTTTTTTTAGTCCGCTGAATTCCACCGACTCGCTAAGAAGAAGCCACAGTACCTATTCATATGAAATATGTAAGCGAAATAGCATGAAAGTCATCTTACATATTCTACTAGACAGTTACCAAATCTGAATGTAACATTGCGACTGAGCTATCTGATTTTCCTACACCTAGTGCCAGAATGCCTAGTGCCAGATTAACCTGCCCAATCTAGGGGGGCCAAACGCCTCAACTGAGATTTGATTCTTTGGATTCGTCCAATTAAATTCATCATAAATATTAAACAAGTACCGACGGCGCGTTGTGTTACACGCGCGCCTCAAAGAGATGTTAGCACAAAGTGATGGGGCCCGCAAGGGCCGGTGCCTGCCGGGGGTGCGGGCTGTTCGAAAGAGATACCGCCGCCCCTGGCACACAGGCTATTGAGGGAACACGGGTGGGTTTTAGCCAGTAAAAGTCTAACACGCCGTCTTGCTCCACCAGGAGCGGGAGAAGTTATTTGATGATTTCCCACCAAAAACAAAACTTGCTGTTAACATGTGAACCTGCTTACTGTGTTACCTGGACATTAAATATTTTATTTATATTTTTACTCTAATTCTATTACCCATCGTCCTCTCGACACGTTTTCAAAGATACTTGCCTAAAACCAGGAAGTGGTTTATTTTCTCGTGACAAGGCATCATAATTATGTAATTAAAATAATGTTTATGTCAGAAACAGATCCTGTTGTGTAGAACCAATCTAAATCAATAATCATAATTAATTCGCTCAAATCGCGTTCACAGCTCAATCCTAACCCGATGATGATAATAAGCGGTATTGTTGGCTGCGAGGCTTAAAACCCTGAACATGTCATGGAGTAGAACTGGCTGGAGAGTCGTTTATCAGGCCGGTCGAGTAGCGGCGCGTAATTAAATGCTACGTACTGGTGATGAGGATGTGGAGCTTTGAGGTTGTTCTATGATCGTGTTTGGCGTTTGAATGATCATTTTGACAGATTTTATTTTATAATTCAATCCATGTTTATATTCTTAAAATAAAGCTGAATATTTTTTTTGAATGTCTCTGAAACTACTCGTTGGATTTGAAAAAATATTTTTGTATTATTAAATACAAAAATAATTTTTAATATGTTTTTTTTAAGAATTGGATTATTAAATCCAATTCTTGAGGCTTAAGGCTTTGTAACATCCCACTAGCATCTTTAGGAGTCGAGTAAAATCCTAAAACAGGTCATGGGTGGAGGAATATGAAATTTTGGAAAAAGAATATGAAAATATGAAGTCGCGGACAGAAGCTAGTGTAACAATAAATGAATAATAACTGCGTAGGCCTAGCCAGATGATTAATCTACTTTTACTTTGATGGAGGTTTTTGAGTTGTTTATTTTTGGTTACTTATTTTACGTTTATTTAGATGTGCAATACGAATAATTATTTAGTAACTATATATTTTCTAAGCTCCTTTTAGTAAGAAGAAACTAAGAAACACGTAGACAAAGGCGGAGGGACCTTATTTTAGTTGGCTTTTTCATTTAATTTTATGTATTAAATTAAATAAAAAAGCAAAGCTAAGTTAAGCTTATATCTACTTACGTCTCATTAAAGACATGAACCTGATGCTAATTTGGGTTATTTACATAAAAAAAATACACCATATTTTCTAAATCATTAAAGACCTCAAAATCATCTAGGCACTCCAACAAAAAACTACCAATTGCTCAACAAACTCCAAACCCGTATATTACACCATTCACAACCAACAAACAAACAGGCCGCTCAGACAAGTGAAATGAAATGGATAGGAACGAAGTCGCGTGAGATGTCGCTTCGAGTACACCGAGTGCGCCCGTCGCGTCGCGATTACTCTCAACACTACACGTCTGTGTGTCACGGCACGAGTTCATAGCGAGTGATTAGGTATCGAGTTGACTTTGTTTCGTCAATTTGTTGATTGTGTTAAAAGTTTTCTTTTTGGTTTCTTTGTTATTTGAGATAATGAATTGTGGTTTTTGATGTTATGACTGGCCTTTGACCTTTTGTCTTTGGATCGGTTTGAGTGCAGTAACTATCAATTATAGTGTTTTCAATGTAAATACATAATTTGCTATTGTAAGAAAAAAATACTGTAAAAAAAATAGAGGTTACTTTTGTTATGCCAAGCAGAACATAATTAAATTTATTTTCTACATAGATTTTCTTTTCAACTAAATCTTCATGAGTTGGAAGGCCTCCCATAAAACCTTTTGGGTGGCCTTCCAACTTGGTATTCTGCTGGATGCAGAAAAGACAGACCCAGTCGAAGTGGCGGAGCCCCCAAGGGGGGTCTATGTCCAACAGTGGACGTCTTTCGGCTAAAATGATGATGATGTTAATGATCAACAATTTCTGTCATTTCTTAAATATCTTATGTCTAGAAGACGCCTATGAGATGACTATGTTGGCATTGTATCTACAGAAACCACAGCTTACCGGATAACTGTAAGTACATTCTTCCATATCACTGCATTATCGTCATTTCAGCCGAAAGACGTCCACAGCGGAACATAAGCCGTCCCCAAGCTCCACCACTTTCCACCACCGGTTCTGTGTTTCCTGCATCCAGCAATTCATGCGGCCTTCACAAAGTCATCGATCCTCGTTCTAGGCTAGGCCTTGCAACTCTACGTGCCCCCTACATGCGAACAAATTGTATCTCTTTATAATATGGTAGGTACAGATTTCCAATATAAACTCTTACATTCTGTTTTCATGTTCCCAAAACGATCACGCTTAATTACTCATTTCCAATAACAGGATTACTTTCACAAATGTTTTCACTAACCGAACTCTCGTCGTCAAAGTTTACAATTTAATAAGCCTTATGAACAACAACATTTTCCTACATTTAAACTACATACATATATTGTATTAGGTGGCAATAAGGCTTTATTAAATACTTGTTATTGTGTTTAATTACTGTCGCGTGGTGTTCTTACATATTATGTGACAAGATGAATTATAGGAGGTTTGGTAATTTTTTTGTTCCATGTCTATCATAAGTAGATCTATAATTTTTGTGTTTCTGTCATTCGTGGATCTTTGACAGTCGTTAAAGGTTGTCAGAAGCCCGAAAGTCTGACAACCAGTCTTACCAAGAAGTATCGTATTTCCCAGTAACCGGGTTGTGAAGGTCAAGCAGTCGGTCCAAGAAAAATTTGTGCATCAGGTCAGACTGGGAGCCGACTCCAAAAATAGTTGCGAAAAATCTAGGCAGATGATAACTTTTTTGGGTCGTAGGTAATGGTAAATAGGCTGTATAAGGTACTACCTCTAAATTACGTACTGGTATTTAGCTGCATTGCGGTAAGAGTGGAAGCCAACCTAAACAACTATGTTGAGGTTGGACAGGTACGTAGTGAGGAAGAAAAGGCTAGGCGACGTTTATCAGTGAATATTTCAAAATCAAAAGTCATTTATTCAAACTAGGCGGTGAGTCAGCTCTTTTTGATTGTCAAAATTACAGTGCTCCAAAACGCACGCCCTTCACCCTTCACCACTTCCTAGTGCTTTAGCTGGGAAGAAAAACTGGCTTAACAAACTCCACAGCAGCACCGCTGTCTGTTAAGTTAGAACTTGATTTTATACAACAGTAGGTACCTAAATAACATTACGAAACACAACAACAAAAAAATTGCCATGTCAGCTAGCACACGCCAATAACCAACAAAACATTGAAAACTAAAGGTGCTCAAGTAAAAATAAATAATGATAAATAAAAAAGAAACGTAAACAGAACTTATATTATTTATAATCTAAATAAAAGCTTCCAGGCATAATGGACGTGCCCGCTTACATATGCAATTGTGCATTATGTAAATATAGCTATAAATTAGAGTACCAAAAGTTAAGGCCCTGGTAATTTTGAATGTACTCGTCGCATTGTCGTTATGAGCGATAATTATCGCTCGTAATAGTTCTTACTGCAATCCGATACGGGTTAAAATCTGTTGTAATAAATTCGAATAATAAATGAGCAAGCATTATCGTAAAAATGCAAATAAAATTGTATTAAATTAGACATTAACTATTTGATAGTAAATAATCCATCACTGGATGCAGTTTGGCATTTGGAATTTTATGGTATATTTTTAATAATAATAATAATTTTTATTGAAGAGATAAACTGGTTTTAAAGATAATTAGGAGGTGACTTTGATTATTTTTTTGATGCATTAAAGTATGTTTAATTATGCTTTGAGTTCGATCACTGTATGCAAAAAAGACTTGAAAATATCATTTTTTTTTCTTTCAAAATTATTTACGCTTAAAGAGATACACTGGTTAAAAAAAACCACCTTTTTGAGCGTTTTCAAGAAATCTCCGCTTTAAACTAGGTTGGAATAAAATTAATAAAAAGTTAAAACAATAACAAAACCATGGTCAGCAAGGCGACCAGGCACCAGAAGTAGCACCCGTTCACGATAATTCTAGTGCGACATAGACTTACTTTACTTGCAAGGCATGCATGACAATTGTCTATTTTCCTAAGTACCCTGTAGAGAGCTATTTAGCACCACATATATCCAGCTCAGGCGTAAAGTGATATTACTTAATTGTCTAGACTTTAGACGTCTGCAGAATGCCCTAAAGACGTTTTCACGAAACATTATAACTAATTTCTTTGATGCATCGGACTATTTAC
Organism: Polymixis flavicincta; assembly: GCA_949987655.1. NCBI lineage: Eukaryota > Metazoa > Arthropoda > Insecta > Lepidoptera > Noctuidae > Polymixis > Polymixis flavicincta. The sequence continues at coordinate 8,904,627 of OX465183.1, forward strand.
TGAACTTAAATGAAAAGTTCTGTGGTAAATAATTAATTGTAGGTATTAATAAATGTTTAGGATTTCGTAATTGTAGTTTCTTATTTTTTTGGTAGAAATGGAGTAGGTACCTAGAGTACAAAACAATATACAAACTAAGATGAAAGGGCAACTTTCTAATTTAAAAGTTGGGCCCTAAGAAAACAAAAACTTTGGTAGTTAAATCCACTTAAAAAATCTATACAGGATAAGTTTTTAACCAGTGCGCAAACTGCAGCTTACAATTCTAGAACCACCAGCGTAGAAATTTTACGTCGGTTATCCAAAAAAGAAATCAGCTGTTTTATCGAAAAGTGCAGTAGGTACCTACGCGGTTTAAATTTATGGAACAGCTGATATATTTTTTCACCGACGAAAAATTTCTGCGGGCGCATCTAGAATGATTATTATTATGCTGAATACATGGTTACAGTTTGCGCACTGATTAAAAACGTATCCTGTATTTTGTTGACTTTATTTGTAATTTTAATATTTTGATCTTAACATATAAAATACACTATGATCACACCGGTTTATTTTAAAGTATGTATCTAGTCATCTACCTCACTACTAAGAGGCTTTACTAAAAGGGTCAGTCAAGAACCTTTAGGACTCTCATAGATTATATTAGGAGCACAACTGTCAAGTAATTAACACAGTTACTTTTCTATTGTTCTCAGACTCAATGAGCTTATATATCGAGATCTCTTTCTCTTTTTTTGTTTAATATGCTTTGATATAGTATGTATCATAATCAGCGTATTTCGTTTTGTTGGGTCACAGGCCTCCTGTCGGTGAGAAGGACCGTAATCCACCACGCGGGCCCAGTCAAGAGCGGGTTGATAGATGTCACATGTCTTTGAATTTTTGGTTCCAGAACATTCCGATTTCTTCACAATATTTTCATTCACTTCACCGTTTTGATATATATTCGAAATATATTATCAATAACATCATACAAATACAAATCATAGAAAACCGCATCAAAATCCATTGCGTACTTGAAAAGAACAACGCTTCCAGAAACGAAACGCGACTTTCATTTGTTGCTTCATCGATAATTTACATTTTAAGTTTAATTTTAGTAAAATCATCATGTGCATGTGTGTAGGTACTTATCTATTCAGAAAACGCTCAATCCCTTACCTTAAGTTGATGCTTGACATTTTTTCCATGCAAACTTCTTGAGTGTATTACTCCACTGTTCGATAATGTACAACATTAAAACTTAAACATGGTATGGTTTTTTTTTGTGTGGGAAATCATCAAATAACTTCTCCCGCTCTGGAGGGCGTGTCAGACTTTTACTGACTAAAACCCACCCGTGTTCCCTCAGTAGTCCGTATGCCAGGGGCTGTGGTATCTCTTTCGGACAAACCCGCACCCTTGGCAGGCATCGGCCCTTGCGGGCCCCATCATTTTGTGCTGACATCTCTTTGAGGCGCGTGTGGAACACAACGCGCCGTCGACTTGGGCTTGGTCCTTACCGGATAGCGCGCTACCCATTACTCGCCGTCCGCAAGCTCATGCCTATGGTGACCGGAAATCGGCCTGGGATTCCCGACGCCCAGGGCGTCTCCGTATCCTGCGGCGGCTAGGGTCGCGAGGGCGCAAAGACTGCCTCTCCCTCACGTGTGCCGCCTCCCTCTTCGCGAGCATCACTGCTTCGCTGAAGGAGGTGACGGCTACCCATGCCCTTTCGCTCCGTACCATGGCCTGGACCAGGGCCGGACGCGAGAGATCGCCGCCACCGAACGCCTCCACGAGGACACGGCGGTGCTCCGCCCAAGCCGGGCAGACCGCCACCGTGTGCTCCACCGTGTCCTCATGGCGATCTTCGCAGTGGAAACACCCGGGCGTTTCCTCCCGCCCTATCCGAAACAGGAACCTCCCGAAACAACCGTGTCCGGTGAGGACCTGCGCCAGGCGGCAGGTGAGGACGCCATGCCGCCTCTCAAACCACTCCTCAAAGAGGGGACTTACCGCTGCAATCGTGGCGTGCCCACAAACATGGTATGGTTTTGTCGCATTATTGTTGTGTGTACGGAAACAGAATACTAAAGTAAAAGGCAATAAAAAGTTAAGAGTCAAAAAATATTAATTTTTTTGCTAATTTAACCTAACTTTGGGCGTGTTTAAGTAATAAATTGACTGACGCAATTTTTATTACCCGTTGTGCAAAATCAACAGATAACAAAATATTTTATTTGAACGTTCCAGGGTTTCCATAGCTTAAAACGTTGTATATTGTGCATGGAATTAGAATGTACGGTTGCCACAGAGAACTAAATAGTCGATTTTTTTTAACAAATTAAAATAAATCCGTCACTCCGTAACTGTACCAGGTGGGACACGGTATGTCCCGTGGCCGCTCAAGGGGATATCGAAAAGTTCAATTAACTTTATTGGTCATTCATTTACGTGTTTGGTTTTTTCATAAAACTCGATCTTCCGAAGGAATTTTCGTACTATAATTCGCCTGTTTTTAACCCCCGACGCAAAAACGACGGGGTGTTATAAGTTTGACGTGTCTGTGTGTGTGTGTATGTGTGTGTGTGTGTGTGTCTGTCTGAGGCAACGTAGCTCCCGAACGGATGAACCGATTTTGATTTCGTTTTTTTGTTTGAAAGGTGTATTAGTCGGGAGTGTTCTTAGATATGTTTCATCAAAATCGGTTCAGCCGTTTGAAGATTATCAGCTCTTTTCTGGTTGATGAAGGGATTTGAGCATCTTTCACGGGTCTGAACAACTCGAAATTTGGTATTCTATTACTTCAATGATATTAGACGAACAAAGTAACCTTGAAATGCTGGAGCAACACCTGGAATTTCCAGGATGCCCAAGTTACTCACCAACAAACAGCAAAAGTATCGTGTTTGGGCTCATTGAAAAGGTCTCAATGAATAGATTATAGATTAATAGTGATCAGGACGAGGAATGAGGATAAATTAGTAACAAACTTCACTGTGGGAAAAATACGCAACGATGCGCAGATTTAAGCGAGCAAGACATTAAGTTTAAAAAGCAGGAAATAAAAATTAAATTAAAAATTTAAAAAACCCCCGACCATAAAAACTCTAAAAAGTAAAAATAATAATATTTAGGTATGGTCGGGGGACGGTCAATGAAAACGCCAAACATGTCATTTTCATTAGCCGTCCCCCGCCTTTACAATGCCTTGATCAAAATATTACCTTCATCTTAAAAGGCCTATACCTAAATATTATTATTTTTACTTTTTAGAGTTTTTAAGGTCGGGGGTTTTTTAAATTTTTAATTTAATTTTACTATAAAATATCCTGCATCTCACTTAATAATGTTGTGCGTGTAGACTAGCGTCTAACTGCTCATTACTACGGACACGATGCCTGGTGAGACAGCGTGCATTTTAGCCAGACCCATCAGTAAGTTCGAGCCCTCGACTAGATTCCCCTTAACTTCAAGGCTCATTAATTTAAAAGGAACACTACCTAATGAAATCACTTCACTTTGTTTCCTTTTGAAACAATGAGCGAATAAGGCGTACAATGTATTGTATGATGTAGCTTCATAATGTAGGTAATGAAATGACATTGTGATGAAAAAAAGTACCTACCGCTTCAATTAATTATTCTTTTAGAAAAGTCCACATTTACGCACCGTCATTGTTACTAATTCGTCCATTGTGTTACTTCTTTTCAAGTCGGACATCTTTGTTTCCAATGATTCCTCTTTTTTATCAATTCGCTGCAGGATCCCTTGTCTCCGTCGTTTTATTTCTGGAAGTATTTTAATTGAATTAATTTGAGAGTTATTTTGGTTCAGTTATTTGAAGAATCAAATTAAATTTGAGTTTGTAAACATCATGACTGGTAAAGTGTACCTACTTAACATATTGTTTCACTTTGATTCTTGCTTATTATTTTGACAATTAATTTTGGTTTCAGAAGTCTTTTTCAAGTATTACGGCTCGCGTACACCTAATCCGTCATCAGCCGAATATGTTCAGAGGCATCGTCGGCCGATCTCGGCCGATTGAACCAAACATAATGACATAAGTAAAATAAAGCGTCCAGGTTACATTTACTCGGTGGTTCGTGCGTACTTCAACCGACATCGTCCGTTGAAGTCCGATAAATCAGTGTGTCGAGATGAAAAAAAAGGCTCAAAGTGGTAGCGACAGCATGCACTGTTATAACATTAGATTGTGATAACAAATCTGCTTGACAAGCGTGTGAATTTATTAGAGCTTTCTCGCATAATAATTCATTGTAGCTGTCTTGTAGCGTGCTGCTAGTCCTTTCGTGATTATATCAAAAGTTGTTTTAGTTAAACGTAGCTGCATCAATAGGGTATTACACCCATTTTTGAAAAGTGTCCTTATTAGATTCTAGAGTTTTTATTTCTTCGAGTAGTGGCGTAAAAATGCATTAAAATTTTACATATTCAAATTTTTCGCGTAATTCGACGAAAATGCTAGACGCAGTGGACGCCATAATTGCTCTGTGGGTATGATGTCAATTTGTTATATCGACAAATGCGCTGATATTTTGTACGCTATTTGTTTCTCATTCAAGAAAAGGATATTTTTTCTAGTTTTCGTTGTTTTGCTGTTCCTGAATGCAATTTTTTTTTAAATAAAATTAGTTTGCTTACGAAAATAATAAAAGTACAAAGATGTTCAATTGACACGCCGTATAACGTAATAACATCGTCAAACTGAAATCTTTGAATTGAATTTTAAAATTTATTTTGTCATTTAATGAACTAAAATTTTCCGACTGCATTTTGCCTAAGCTATCTCAATAATATATTTTTCGATTTTTCTCATACATAGTAAAATACCCTATTCCAGCAAGCCCATTCCCAGACCAGTAATGATATTAATATTATCTACTGGTGCATGTTCCACTACTGTTGTTTGTTACCACTACTCGTCCAGCGACTCGACTATGGAAAAAAAATTGCTTAGCTTTTAGTCGATTCTGTTGCTTTATAGTTGATATATAGTCAAGTTTGCTTAAAGTTGGCTGAATCTAATAAATCTAAACTCGTATGTATCTCAAAGAGAATAGCTTCACCGAAGCCTAGTTGTTAACAACACGTTGTTTTTTTTTTTAGATTAATCTTCATACTCTAGGTATAGCTATTTGTATACAACAGTCTGTTTCAAAAGTATCTCGTATAAAATGTAAATAAAATGGATCAGGAAATGTCCCTGTGGATGCCACTTAAAAATGAGTGCTTTGATTTTATTATTTGAACAGTTGCTTAAAATCTCAATTTTTATTTTAAATCATCTAAACATGTTGTTTATTTAACAAATTGAGTTAAATTTAATAACCTCAATTTTCCTAGATCATTTTTCATTACACGTTGCTGCAACTGTAACTCTTGGGAAAAGTAGTGAGGTAGTTGGAGATTCGTGGTAAGGTGATAAATTGTTTACTAATATCCTTTGGTGACTGATTGCGGAAAAAGATTATCAGAAAAAGGTTTGTTTGCACTTACATCAGATACTATTGGAACATACTATTGATCTTTACAAAGAATATAAGCATTATTCGTTTCATACTTAATGATCCCATTACACCCAGCAGCCTATTGTTTCAGGGAGTTTCACCCAGAAAATATCCGCTAATTTCGCCCAGTGGTTCCACAGCGCACTGCAGTGTATAGATAAGAATGTGATGCATGAGTGCGGTACAAAGTAAACAGTTGCCTGCTATCATTGTTCCACCCACCACTGCCCGACTGCAGGCGAGATGGCTATGTAGATTTACGACGTCGAAGTAATTTGGGAAAGAAAAAATGTGTCCATACGATGATTGCGCAATGTACAGGTTGCATGATGCTGGCAACATCGCTGGGCATTTGTTTTCTTGTAAAAATAAGTTTTTATTTTTGGAAACATGAGCTGATGACAATATTACGTATTCTAATTTTCAAAGAAAGGTGACGATAATGATTCATGTTTTTTAAAATTGGTTTTTAATGATGATTGTGCATCATAATTTACGTCGTTCTCAAATATCATTATAAATTCAACATTAATGATGTAACTTACATTTTTGTAACATGAGTGTCCTGCCCTTTGTCATGGAGTTTCCTTGCCTGTTCTTCATAGGTACCTACGACGCTTTGAAATGGGCAATAGCTTCATTTTCGTGACTGAGCAACTCCTTGACAAATCAAATGTGCCTGTAAATGGTTTAATTGTAAATAAATACTTTTAGTTTGGGTTTAAATGGTATTTACGTCATGAATACTGATTATTTATTATCTGATTGTAAAATAGTTCTACCAAAAGACGATTGTTGACATCAATAATCTCCTTTTACTAGAGCAATTTTACAATCAGACAAAAATAAGTCAGTAACAAAACTTCACCAACAACACATTGAAGACAGTCGCAACAAATTAACCTAAACAAAACACAACATATATTTAACAATATCGTTTTACTCTCGTACCTCAGAATAATACGCCCATATTTCGTCTACAATCCGTCTAGACTACGTTCCGTTTTGCCAATGATCGCGACGGAATGCGCGCTTTGTTTGAACATTGATTCATTCCATTTTGTTACGTTCTTTGAACATGTTTCACTGTTTAATAAGTGGTTCATTGTTTTTGTTTGTTTTTGAATGAGGGCTTGAATAATTTTGGTTGGAGTGGCAGAATATGATTTGTTTTGTTTACGGTCGTGTTTATAAATTTATTTTGGGACACGATATTTAACGAGACGTTTGTGAATAATTTTGGTAGTATTTTAGTAGTCTTTAATAAAGGAAATGTAGGTAATTTTTGTATTTAATTTAAATTATTTACACATTAAAATATAGCGTTAAAAATACGTCCGCCACGCTGTCGACTTTTAATGTTCCCAAGAGACTGGCGGCATTACCACGTTATATGACTTTGTTTAGCCTCTGACCAAGGTTAAAACCAGCCCTTAGGCGATTCACACACGGCACCGCGCACCGCCGTGGCTGCATGCAATTCGACCGCGCGGTCGGGCGGTGTACGTGTGTTAGGCATCAACAGATTTCTTAGAGACCAATGCGCCATGAGATCCGCTTCACCGCCTACCGCGGCGGTTTGCGGTGCCGTGTGTTAATCGCCTTAGTTATTATTAGTGTATATTTAGTGTTTATTAGTGTATATTTTTGAACAAATAAACCATCGAGTCTCTTCAGGTAAAAAAATCGAAATAATCTCAGGTATTAATTATAAATTTTACTATGCCAAAAATCCTGTAACCAAGAGAATGTTTGTGGTTACCAACAATTTTGTCCGACATATAAGTAAGCAAAAATTATTTTCAACTTTTTTTTCTTAAAACCTCTTGTAAAAACCTAACAAGTAAAAACACATTTCCTTACCACTTAACCCTGCTTGCGTGTCCCTATGTTCGTGTAATACGACACTTTAGCCCCAGGCTAACTAGTTTAAATGAAAGAAGGACCGGCACAACATCACAAAGTAATCTTTGGCATCGATCATTCACAAAGCTAAAGGTGCCGGTGACAGTTTATAGCTGCGGACCTGCTCTTTATGTCACTTCCGTGCTGATGTTAAAGGACCATGGAAGTGACATGACGTCACTTTCGTTATTAAGTGGAACTTGTAAGATTTTTTAATTAAAGAAATCAGTAGATACACTCATAGTTGCGAAGATTTATTTTAGGTAGTAATCAAAACGAATACGCTTAGAAAGATTCAAAATGTTTTTCGAATAAAAGCAGCCGTTACACATTTTGAGAATTAAAAAAAGAATCCAGTGGCCAATTAGAATAAAAGAAGAAAAAAAAAACGGTATCTTAACTACAAAGGCTTTTCATCATTTGAATTCAATTACAATTAGAAAAAACAGCTCAACCTTTCATTTTCATCATAATTTTTGGTATCGTCGCCATTTTCTAACTCCGCAGGTCAACAACCTCAAAGAAATCCAATTCAACATTTCATCAACAACTCCAATTTAATCAACAAACAAAAGACTGTCTTTTTTACTTTCCAACTTTCAATTTAATCAAATAGTCACATAAAGGACATTGTCAGTCTACTTCGAAATACTCTCGAATATAATTGACAGAGATAAATCTCTCCCTTTATTTTGCGGTCTAATTTGTTCGGCTTGAAACATTACTCCTACATTAGACTGAAAATAGACGTACGAGTTAAGAATTCAACATGTTCATTCAACCAACATTCTCAGACGCTTTAATCTGTCCTGTTCGTAACGAGGGTAGGTTCACACGATACCTGCTTGTTGTGAATTAAGAGGTGCAAACTGAGGAACGAAATACTCTGGGCATAATTATTTGCACAAAACGTCGCCTAATTGCATGCTCTGTTGGCGACACTTCCGAGGGTACGTGACGGGCCCATTAGGCTGAGGATATGGTGGGTGTAGCGGATCATGTGAATTGCGATTTTGGGCTCGAATTTATTCCTTTTGTGGTATATGAGGACCGAAGAGGTTGAGGTCGTACACCGCAGTGGGTGGAGAAAGGATGATTTGATGAATATGATCACGTAAGCATGCTGACAATTAATCAGAATGTGATTAATTTTGCAGGTTATTGCTTAGCCTTGATTCATTTGTTCAAAAGAATTTTCTGCTCAACATAACGTAAATAACGCCATGAATAAAAATTAAAACCATTCCCAGTCTGTTACGCAATTGCCCCGCCGGAACAAGTAAGTGTTAACGCAAGTTTATAAGTGAAAACTTAATTTTAAGCGCGTTGAGTGATTTTTGTACGAGAAAAATGTTATGGGATCACGTCACCGACATGCTGCGAATGCAGTTTAGCTGTAACTATAAGGGTGACGTGTTGTTATTTCATTGTTTTAAGTTCTGTTGGCAGTCCCCATGACTGCCTTTTTTACTGTTATTTACTCATATCAATGCCGTTTAAAGCCAAAACAATATTTGGCCTACCATATTCTCATTCAAGACCTACATGGGATATGGCAAAGTCAGACGTCGTATTATATGCAATACCTACGTTTAGTATTTGCTGCAGGGGAGGACATTGTCCGAGGGCGACCGCGGTAAAGGCGGAATGACAATTTGGGCCCAGACTGCACTTGCAGGTCAGAAAAAAACGCACGGAATGGTGAGGCGAAAGTGAGGATTTTGCCCAACAGTTAGGATAACAGCAGACATGGTATGGCATAATCAGCTTGTTCACTGCTAGGACACAGACCTCCCCTTTGTAAGAAGGAATAGCGTGCGGGCTGCCAGATGTCACATGCCTTTGGATTTTTGGTTTTAAGACATGCAGTTTTCCTCACGATGTTTTCCTTCACCGTTTTGAGAGCAGTGGTTATGAAATAATTAACACAAAGTGAAGTACTTCCAGGGTTTAAACGCGGCTGTTACCACTGAGCCATCTAGGAAAAGAATTTTAACAAAATAAATATTTTTGAAGTGAAAACTTCTTTAGGCGCGTAGAGCACTTTTTGGGTGAACAAAAATCATGGAACTCGCGTCATTGTCACGGAATGCTTACCATGAGCTATATGTATACTGTGTAAATATGGGTGAACGAGCACACGGATGAGGCGCGCGTTTATGTCTTTGGGAAAAGTCCCTTTCTTTCATTAGGAAATTCTAATTCTTTTACCCCTTTCTTTGCCTTTGTATTTTTATCGCAAAGACTGCGCTGTTACCTTTAATGGCTGAAGTCGATCGCTCGTTTATCATTTTTTACCGAGAGCAATCAGGACCCAAGGACCCAATGTGAAATCCTGTATTGACAATTAAATAATTATACACACGGAATTGTTCAAATTTTCACTTCTGTCGGAACTACCGGAGTGCCACTGTTTTTTTTTTCAGGCTATTCAGGTGATTGCTTTTCCGCTATTCCTACCCCCACAAGGCACAGCCTAACTTTTACGTTCAAGTTTATGGGACGTTATGAAACACCGCTCCGCCGGGACAATGTAGCAAAACAATTTGGCGCGATAGTTTTGACACTTTCATACTTTGTTAACAAGTATTACGTTACCTGTGTCGCGAATTATGTGAGAAGTTTCATGTTTTATTCGGTGTAATTGCTGTAATATTAGTTTGGGTACTTCAGTTGTGTGGAGACTAAGTTTTTATGGCCTTAATCATTGGTTGAAATACATTTGAGGGATTGTGAGCGGTGTTTCATCGTCGTGGGAAAATTGTTTTATTCCTCTAGTATTTATTTATGGTCAGGTTTTGTTAATATAATATTAGGCACTACACAACGATTAATAATAATTTAGTGGTGTTTATAATTAAATAGTAAAAAGACTACAACTTCTTACCGGCTTGCGTGTCTTTTTGTAGAGCTTAAGTGTTAGTTGGCCACGTATCTACAAAATATCTTTAAAGAAGGTTCACAAACATTTGGATATTCCAAATTCTTTCTTTATGCTAATAAAGGGAAAATAGAAATCATAGATAATCATAGATAATTTTAAAGTCATAGATAATTTTATTCCGAGCATTCTTAGCCATGTTTCATGAAAACCTGTTCAGCTATTTGAAAATCATCATCTCTTTTCTATTTGGGTCGGGGGTTTTTTATTTTTTTTTGTTTAGCCGACAAAAAATGCCAATGGCATTGAAATTTTCCGTCGATTTAAAACAGTTCATAAAATATATACTGAATTCATGGTAATAGGTTGCGTTTCGATGTTTCTGCCATCCTCTATTAGGGGCATTTAAGTCGTGATTTTTTTAAATCATAACTTCATAGGTATTTTTCTTTCTTCAGACATATTATATAAGAGAAAATGTTACGCATGTGTAACATCCCTAGACGGAAAAGCATACAATTTTTCACACATTCCTCTGAAATTCCCGGTACTAAGGCTTTGAGAGATTTATAGCTATAAGACATGACGCTGTGTCATTGGGCCGAAGAGCAATAAATGTGAGAGCACCGGGGACACTACTCTGTTTAAAACATTGCCGTTTGAATTGGTTTGTTTACTTTTAAGCTATGCTATTGATCTTAGTTGTAGGCTAGACAGTACTGCAGACGAATACAGTTCATAAGATGGCTAAATTATAAAAACAAAAAGGGATTTTTAAGCCCAAGAAAATATGTTATAAATCTGAATTCATCTATAACTTTACATTCCCTTGGTATTTTCCTCAATATAATCTGTTTTTATTTTAAAAATCGATGTTTTTTCATATGACCTCCATCTTCGGCAACCTCTTTATTTCTACTTCTAGTTTTTTTTTAATACATTATATAATGGGGCAGGATTCTACTAATTTTGTTTTGCAACGTTTATAACAAATCTCTCTTCCTATAAAAATATAGGTACGTATTTATACCTAGGTATAATAAACGTAGGTAACGACCAATTACATAATGACGTCACGAAAATGTTGTTATTTTTATCCATACATCAACAAAGTCCAGATATCTAGATGTCTCGAGAAAAAAAAAACAAATAAATAAGTATATACGTATATAAATAACAGTCCAGAAATGTTAAATTAATCGTCTTTGAGAAAAACAAATAAACAATAATAAACCACAGGCTGTAGACATATTAATTTCGCCCAATAAAGATAGATAATCATGGCATAACAGTATACAGGATGAATAATTATGATCACGTAATTGAATTTATGGTCGGAGTTACTTTGAAGGTTACAATCAGAAATGAAGATGCCCGGAAAATAACCAGATTTAGCATTATAGCAGAGTAAGTAAGCTGAAGTGGTAGTGGGGTGGCCATGTTTATCGAAGGACTGATGGCCGGTGGAGCAGACGAGTCCTGAAGTGGAGGGCGCGTATCGGCAAACGAGGTGTAGGATGCCCTCAGCTAGAAGGACCGACGGCCTTAAAAGGGTAGTCGGTACAGATTGGATTCGGAAGGCGGAGGACTAGGTGTCACGGTACAGCCTAACAGAAGCCTATGTCCAGCAGTGGACTGCGATAGGCTGAGTTGATTGATGCATTTGAATTAAAAACCTAAAGAAGTAGGTGCTAGGCAATGTTGGCTATAAATTAAATCAATAAAAAATAAAACCTACTTTATTTGTATTTCAATCAGTTCGTTACCCAAAGTTCAGAAAGATGCTGAGCATGTGTGGAATCATCACGAGCACTCAAGAAGGCAACAGAGTAACGTAATTTACCTGTAGCCCTGTGAAACTTTCTAAGATTCAACATTTGAAATGACTAAGTATATGTATTTCTAACATGAGTTTCAATCCTGAATTATCTACTTATCTTGTTCAAATTAAAGTTGTTTAACTTCACAGATTCACCCTGTATGCTCGAGATATGTATGTGTGGGTTTTATTAATGTTGTGCTGATGCTAGATATTATTAACTTTAGGGCTTGATCTTACTTTACTAAAACGAAGTAATGTAAACAGTTTGTTTGTAAAACAAGGTATGTACGACAAAAATAATATGTTTCGCAGATGTGTAAATATAATACGGGAATTATTCAACTGATCCTCTAAAACGATATTTACTTAGTGATGAAAACTCTTTTTAAAACCAAGCAGCTCTTTTTATGTTTCTGTCCTTTTCTCGCAGTCCGGGCCCCCCCGACCGACCGCGTAGGTAAGTCGGAACTGCGACCAACCGCGCGTGAGTCGAGCGAGCGAAGCGAGCGTGACCGCGTCAACAGCCGATGGGCTCTAAATCTAAGTTGGTCGCACAGACAAGATTTTTTTGATAACTGACGTAATCATTTTACGAGGGTGGGTAGAGAATCATATGCTGAATTCATGGTTACAGTTTGCAAACTTGTTAAAAAAACTCGAAAAATACAAAAATATTACGGAAAAAAAAAATCGGTGTCAAAGGCTTCCTTTGCTATTTAACCATTTATCTGCAATAAAGCTATCATAATTTAAAATGTGAATCAAAAGTTAAACCTACATACTAAACAACCCTTGAGAGACTTTTCTCCTGACATTAGAAACTTTATTTACGAAACAAAAACAAAAGTAACAAACGTTTTTCTTTTGCTCGACGTAAAAGCGGGCTGGGACAAATAAAATATAAATAAAATACAGAAACCTTTTTTCAGGTATAAAAGAAAGCCCAGGTCTAAGATACTGGAAAAGATTTTTAACCTCCTTAGGAAAAGGCCTCAAGCAAATACAAAGACGATAAAAAGTTAACAAGTAAAATACGAAGTAAATAAAAAGATCTCCACAAGAGAACGCTAGAAGAATATGAAATTTTCGAAGCATTTTCTTATGAAGCGTTTAATTTTATCAAAAGAAAAAGATAAAAGTTATCCAGTCTGTCTTCGTGGATTGAATCACGATAAGTTAAGCCTGATTGCCGTGGACTAATACTTAATTTAAACATTTTAAAACAAATTGTTTTGTCACTAAATTTCATTTTAATCTGCTTGACTTATACGGCTCCGTCAAATGTAATTTACGAAAACAATAACTGAATTTCTAATGTCAATACAGGGTCACTTGAGGTCAAATTCGGATTAATAATATATAAAAATATTTTATTTTTGGTCAGCAAAAATTACAATGCCATGATCGCTTGTGCGTTACTGCACAAGTCTAATAAAATCTAGCCCTTGCACGTATGTTAATGCATAATCAGTTTTTCACGTTCCCACTGCTGGGACACAGATCTCCTCTCTGTGAATGGGAGTCGGCTATAATCGGGCCCAGTGTGGATTGGTAGATGTCACATGTTTCGAATTTTTGGTATAGGACATGCCGGTTTCCTCACAATGTTTTCCTTTACTGTTTTGAGAGCAGTGTTGGTGAAATAAATTACACAAAGTAAGCCGTCTGTATGAGTTTGAACCCAGAACCTACAACTCGCAAGTCGTGGTTGGGTCACCACTGCTCAAATAGAGGTCAATTGAGGTAAAATTCGGAAAAGTACCATATAATTGCCATTATCTATTTCATCATTTTCTTTTTTATTCAGCAGACATTACAATGCAATATCGCTTGTGCAGTTACTAATCAAATCCAGTCCTTCATCATCATCATCATCATTTCAGTCAAAAGACGTCCACTGCTGGACATTGACCTCCCACAGGATGGGGGGTTTTGCCATAATCGCCACGCTTGGCAGGCGGGTTGGCGATCATAGTATGGTGGTAAAATGCATAGAGAACGCTGCTGCCCATTCTCTAGTAAGTCCCTTAGTCGCCTTCTACGACACCCACTGGAAGAAATGGAATGGTGCTATTCTTTTACGCCCGGCGACCGGAAAACCCAGAATACGATAAAAATGGTTACTGAGAAGGGTCTCAGTAACCATTTTTATCGTACAAGACAAGATCAAATCTCATTACACAAAATGAGCCATTTACTTCATCTTCTGGATCATTAGAACTGAATGATACGTGAAATACCAGTATAAGTTGGCACGTGGGATTGGACAGGCCGAGTTTACGGGATGCCAAACTATAGGCCAAATTTTGATGGATGGGCTGTACATCACCTCCATTATATTTTTTACGACAATCCCAAATATTTTGACGGAAATTTGTAATCGATTGCTTCGAAAAAAAAAATCTGCTCGACAAAGTACGAGTAAATAACGCAATGAATATCGCGAAATTATCAAACATAAAGGCATTGCAATTGTTAGTGTGTTTCCCAGTTAGCCCGATGATTTAGTAATCAAAGGAAATGTCCTTTTTGTGGCACAAAACCTGACAGTTTGGAGTTTAAGATTCAAGACAAAGTTAGCATTAAGCCTTTGTACTCACTTGTTATTATGCCGTATCTCCTATGTATTTTACTGCGTGTACATAAATAATAAAATAAATAAACTACTTCTTCGTGAACCTTTTAACACGCTAATCTCTAAACTACTAGTCGGATTTAAAAAATCATTTTGCCTATCACAGCCAAATTTTTGAAGAAGGCTATTTACCACCGCTACCAACTTTAAGAGCCAAGCAAAAAGAAATAAAGCTTAGTGTAAAAACAGTAGTTTGCAAGAGGCGGGCGATGCAATGCGATGCGTGGGGTGGATCGGAACCAAGCTTTCAGCTTTCTGTATTAAGAGCTTATTTTTCGACCTCGTTCTACGCATCTGAGCATTTCACTTTTTCCTTTATCTGCTCTTCCCACTTCCCGCTTCCCTACCTCTTGACAGGATCATAAAGCCTACAATCCTACTTCCTACTATAGTATTATAAATGTGAGAGTTTGTATGTTTGGATAGGTAGATGTTTCAACATCATCATCGTCATTTCAGCCGAAAGACGTCCACTGCTGGGTTTAGGCCTCCCTAAAAGGGGGGTTTTGCCATAATCGCCACGCTTGGCACGCGAGTTGGTGATCGCAGTATGGTGGTAAAATGCATAGAGAACGGTGCTCCCCATTCTCTAGTAAGTCCCCTAATCGCTTTCTACGACACTCACGGGAAGATGTTGAGATGTTTGTTCCTCAATCACGCAACAACGGCTTAACAGATTAGGATGAAATTTGGCACACAAATAGAGTATACTTTGGATTAACACATAGGATTTTTATCCCTGTAATAATATGTTCCCGTGGGATAATTTTCGACCTCCACGCGGGCGAAGCTGCCGGCAAAACCTAGTGTGACAAATTTTGGTCATCTGTTTATTGTTATTTGTTTATAAGCATCCAAGTTACTGGGCGCTATATAATTAGATTGGTTGTTTGTTTGTCTGCGCACAGACCACAGACGCACAACTTTTGTCTCGTTCCGCGTTCCGATCGCAAGTTGTTTTCTTTCCGTAAACAACGTTGCGTCGGGCTGTTTTCCGTTTTGCACTGTCCAACTTTTTTTGTTGTTTTGTTTATTCTTTGGTATTTTGTAGTCATTTGAATAAGGGTTATGAATTTGAGGTTAATTTTTATGGAGATTATGAAAGGTGAGATGTGGGTATAAATTTTGTTGATTGTATTAATTGTATGAGATTGGATTGTGATTTTTATTCCTTTTCAGCGATACTACAGTGAGGTAGTGTGCATTGTATCCAATTATTTGGTTGTGGACGTCAAATAAGCGCTCTATGTGAAATTCCGGTAAACAGCTGGATTGTTGTTTGGAAGAAATTGGATTGGCATTTTCATCCCTTTTTCGGTACCCTAGTGTGTGTGTTTCTAGTAACTGGTTTGTGTAGCTAGAAATAAAAATAGAAAATATTTATTGTCCCGCTGATACAGTAAGCATAGGCATACATAGGTTAACATCAAGTTGAGACGACATATTGAGAAAATTAAACACTTAAATAGAACCTGCAGCTAGTTACATAATTAAATTATTTGCCAGTGAACCCCACACTGACAGTTAGTCTGTATCTTGTGGTTCAGGATACGAATTCTAGAGTGGAGACTAGAGAGAGGTGCTTTCAAGTATGGTGATCTATGAGTGTATGTGTAAAGTTTGTGTGGTATCTGGCGTGTGTGTGGTATGTGTGTGGCGTGTAAAGGTGTGTGTGTGTGTGTATTTTGTTACCCATAAATATACTTCGCTTGATTCTGTGTCAGGTCAGTGTCGTTATATTAATTGTTCCAAATCATCATATCCAGAGGGGCAATTCTGGTAATTTTAAGAACGTTCACAGTCTGATCTCAGTCGCAATCTGTCAAAAATACTTCGAGTTTCCATACATTTTTGACAAGTTTTTGACATTTGCTTGTCGCCGAGATGACACTGCGACTAGATTGTGTTACGAGAATTGGCCTTCAGTTATATGCAGCATTTTCGTTACAACTTTTTGCATTCGAAAGAGTTTTAGTTTCGCAAAGTTTGCAGAGTACTTTACGTATTAAGCTAGTAGAGCTAGTTGCTCCCCGGCCTACTCTATCAGAGAGTAGGCCGGGGAGCGACTAGCTATCAATGAGGTGAGCTATAGCAGAATTGTACATAAGCAGTCGCTCTATGTATAATTCTGGTATTCATCTACATTCGGTTAGACTGGAAGCCGACCCAAATATAGTAGGAAAAAGGCCAGGCAGGTGACGATTACCCCGCATTAAAATGCCTCGTGTAGGTTCCTCGAGGGCAGTTCTGAGTCCAGC
This sequence comes from Polymixis flavicincta, assembly GCA_949987655.1. Classification (NCBI taxonomy): domain Eukaryota; kingdom Metazoa; phylum Arthropoda; class Insecta; order Lepidoptera; family Noctuidae; genus Polymixis; species Polymixis flavicincta. The sequence continues at coordinate 8,921,647 of OX465183.1, forward strand.
TCAGTTTAGACTATAATTATCTGATTGTGAGATCCTAAAAAGGGCATTGTGTTTATCAGCCTAAGTACCTATGTACATGTGACACTCTATATCAGGCAATATAGGTCTTTATTTTTAAGTGTAAGAAGATGCCTCCAACAATCTATTGTTTTAAGTTTAACAGTCAACCTCTTAAAATAAAATTTTCTTCTATCCGTCTTTTTAAAGTTCACTTTGACGAAGTCGGGTTTTAATTTTCATTAATTTACTTTATTATCCAATACTATGAGATATTTTAATCGAGTCTGGCAGATGTGAGAGAACTTATACTACATAGCAACACGCCACAGAATCTCCAACCTAAACTAAACCAACTACGATACAAGGAGCCCCAATATGAGCGCTCCATCGCGTGGGTCCCACGATCGTATATAACGGCTAGGACGTCGTAACTCTTTGTGATGGATTAGTGCTTTTCCGGCTTTTCAACGGACCCCCAAATGGACGGACCCTTGAGGGAGCAGCATCTGTTTACCTATTACTCTATGAACAGTTTTGGTTAGTGTAAAATGTTTGTTTAATATACATAATGGTCAGAGGTTTGGGGGATATTGAATGAAGGAACTTATAGAGAATTTTAATTTTAAATATATTTGAAATAAACTTTTTGTGCAAAGTTAATCAATGATGATGATAATATGTATACTGTTAGGTAAAAACACCATTTTAAATATATTTTTAAGGAAGTGAAGCAGAATAGGCTTATTAGTAGATTTGCACTAATTAACTCGCACGAATCGTTCGAATCGTCACTTTCAAATGTAATATTATAGAATTTATAAAGGTTACTTGCACGAAGCTAAATTGTTTGTGGGCGAATTGACACATCATGAAGTACATATTAGGCGATTCGCACGTTTTGAATAAAACGGTAAGGAAACAACGAAACGTTAAGGACATTAAATATCTCCAAAGCATGCCAATTGCTTAGTACGTATTTCTGGAATTGTCGATTGGATTTCAAGCTTATTAGGAACCCTGAAATCAAAGAAAGGATAAAAAAAAAAACATATTAGCATTTTGTGAAAGAAAACCGTATCATTAATTATCGAATTAATTAACGTGAGTTAGGTAGATAACACGATCAAAAGTTGTAATACTTATAACTTTATCACTTAAACGAAACTTTATAATTTAATGATACTAAAAGATAATTCTAGAAACGTAGCTAAATATACAGATATTCATATCAAAACTCAAGATGTACAAAATGATAGATAGGCACACCCCTAAACTCTTGCAATAAAACATCCTTCAACGTCTATAAATTAAAGATATTGTTAAAAATTTAATCAGACTCGCGGAAGTTAAAGTTTTAAACGGCGTAAATGAAATTACGTACCGCCCCTATCTTAAAGAAAGTTCTTTTGGCTGGAATTTAATATAACCTTGGAAGTTTCCTATCTTTCTTCGATGGGGTTAGGTGTGAATTAATTTTATGTGTACATTCATAGTAGGCAGCTATCTTGTGTTATGATATTACTTTTGGTGAGTTTTGGAGGTTGAGTTTTGTTAACGTACCAACTGGTATTGTCGGCTTTTGTTCTGAGACAAATTGTTTCAGCTGATATCATTCGAACTGACAGAAGTCATGTATATTGTGTACTCACATTGTTTATACCAACTGTATAAGCTACCTAGTAGAAGTATATATTCGTAAATTGGTGTATATTGATAAATCAATCTAATATTTGAATCAGGGTAATTTTTATTTATTAGGTACTTACCCTTTTCATTGGAATAAGCCCAAACCAAAGAATTAAAAATCGTAGCTTTATAATATCATTCCTTCTTCTATAAAGAGTTACTTTAAATTGGTTAGCTAAACTTTGGGAGGTCAACGATCGCTGTTAGTTGTGATTGTAGGATTAGTTGAGAAAAACTGTTTTCTATTGATTTTTTTTTTCGTTTAGATATGAAGATTTTTATTTATCACACGACCTGTTGATTATACTTGAAGCTGACCTTAGCATAGCTGGGAAGCATTGTCGTTGCCGGAGGGGCTCAGTAGCCGTGGTCTCCCAGCCACGGTAAAGCCAAGTGGAACCCCAAGGTGCGGCCGCTCGTCAGAGGTTTTGCCTTCAAGCCGACGACGTAGCGGCCACAAAGTAGGTTGCGGTGAGGTGCACCGCAACTGAGGCGGGCTGCGATGTCGAATGGGAGGCATCGCGGCTGAGGGTTACAGGCTGCGGCGGAGGAGGAGTGCCGGTACTTCTGAGTAGCGCTCTTCCCTTCCGTGGCCTGGACGGGGCCGCCACCGTTTGATGGCGGACTCGGTGGGGCCGCAGGGGAGGAGGAGTGTCGGTATGGCGTTGGCCGCTCTCCCTATCCCCTGCGGCCGAAAAGTTGTAGGCGGGACGGCGCGTTGTGTTCCACGCGCGCCGTCAGAGATGTCAGCACCAACTGGTGTGGTCTGCAAGGGCCGATGCCTGCCAGGGCTGCGGGTTGTTCGAAAGAGATACCGTCGCCCTTGGCACACAGGCAACTGACGGAAAACGGGTGGGTTTTAATCAGTAAAAGTCTGACACGTCCTCCTACTCCACCCAGAGCAGGAGAAATCATTTGATGATTTCCCAACCTCTTGAAAAAAAAAAGCATAGCTGGGAAAAGATAACCAGATGCTGAGATCATCGATTTCGACAACCCCGATTTGGGTTAACTGAGTGTGGGTCGAAACGGGTAAATAGGGAGCAGCAGTTCTTCTACCATCACGCCTGTGAAATTTAAGCAAAAACACATATTTTAAAACTGATATTTCCTGATAATACTACTACTACTTTTATTTACTGACATTTTTATTAATTCCTTTTTGATAGTGACTACAATAACTGCGGTCGATGACAAATCATCGATTTATTTTTGTCATATCAACTTTAAACAGTCATAGAGATTACCAAGCCATCAAAAATATCCCTGTAAGATGAGTAAGATTGTAAAGATACTAAACAGTAGTTTATAACAAAGCCTAGAACCAACTTGCAACCAACGTTGAAACAAGAAAAACAGTAAACATGAACACATAATTATAAAAGAACAAGAAGTGTTTAAATTCCTATACAAGCCAAGCCAGACGCTCATATCGTCCACGTAATGTATTTGAGTGTTCCGGCCAGTCACTATGTCCGGGGTTCCGGGCTCAGTAGTTACTACCATAGAATAAGAAAACCGTATAGAACTACCGCTTCCTACCAACCCGCTTCAATCCGCACTCGGTTACACCAAAACAGGATTGTCAAAATCATCGGGTGCAGCTCATCTGCCTGTCCTTACCCAGTTGGGTCAGATTCTAGTCTAACCGGACAGTCGTGTAATTGGGGCCAGCTACAGAGTGTTTATGTAACTTATTCAGCATTAATGATCGGCCTTTTCTTATGCTCACTGCTGGACACAGAACTGCCCAATATCACTCCATCTATTGCTCTATCCTCGTCCTCTTTCATATAGTTATTCCCAATCTGCGAGGATCTTCGCTTCAAGGACCTTCGCGATCTATCGAATCCTCCCTGTGTCGTGAACGTATCTTACGCCCCGTGGTTATAGACATGTGACCAAACCTGGGTCTGAAGCAGGCTGTATGAAATACACTATATGCCACATTGCGTATCAATAATATGTCACGCTTCTAACGGTTCTGTACGAAGCGATCGCGTGCGTCTGCGCATGAGGGCGCTAAGCGCTGTGCGTTCAATAAGACATTTGTCGTACAATAAGACAATTGTCGATCGACGTTCTCGCGCTTGATTTTGTAACGTGAAGTTCAATACAAGTGCCACATTGCGTATCTATAATATGTCAAGCATCTAACAGTTCCGCAAGAAGCGATCGCGTGCGTCTGCGCATGAGGGCGCTAGTCGCTGTCCGTTCAATAAGACAGTTGTCGTACAATAAGACATTTGTTGTACAATAAGACATTTGTCGTACACTAAGACACTTGTCTAACGACGTTGTCGCGGTTGATTTTGTAACGTGAAGTTCTTCACACTATGGAATTCTTACTCTATGATCCTACTTCCTATAGTTAGCACTAGGAATGTTTCACTCGTTACGTTTGTTTCAATTTATTTGTTGGTACTTTGGTAGCTACTGTATAATGTGGCGAGAAATTTTTGAGATTAATTGACAGCGCATTGTAGACTGAATGTGTTTTTGGTCCTATTTCTGTGTCCTTTATGTATTACAGTCATATCTTTGTGACAAAATATTTCGACTAGACATCGCGCTTTTAGTTTCTAAGCTCTTGCTTCTTCGAGTTTACATCTGGTTCGTTTAAATATTACCTATCTCCTTTTAAATTTTGGTAAAATATAGTCTTTCGTTTTTCATGCAATTCAATTTACCTGATTAAATCGAATAAGTATTTCTGTATTATGTCAGATATCAGAATGCTAATTTCAGAACTGTATTCTGATTATTTTAAACTTTCTTTAGTTGAATTCACCTTTGATGGCTTTGGCTTTGATGTATTAATGGAGAAGTGTCTAAAGATCTGAAATATATTTACAACTCCTAGGGACTCCATCGCTTTACAATTTGGTTCTTTCAAACGATGTGTCGAGCAATACTCTGTTTGCGCCTGTGACACCGAACGGCCGGCACGCAATGTTACACCCTAAACATTTAGTTCAATCTTGCGGTATGGATAACGACTTTTTTTGGAATACGACATCGGTAATGTCGAAGCCTTTATAGTATAGCTTTTGCCAGCGATTATGGCGGCGCTGATATTGAAAACTGTCCCACGGGAACCTACTGGATAAAGAGTATCCTATGTCTTAAACCTGTAAGTATGCCCAATTTCTTCCAAATCCGTTGTAATTTTTGGCGTGATTGAGTAACAAACATCCAAACATACTAACTATCACATTTATAATATTAAGTACCTAGGATAATAGAAATATTAAACAACTAGCTGACAGACACTGTCCCGTCCAAATTTCAGTACTGCATAATTTACAAAAATCTCAAAAAAAAAGGACGGTAGATTTTATCCCGAATTTTTAAACTTTCCGGGAAACTTATCCTATGTTTCCATAAAACCAAAACCAGCCAAATCGGTCCAGCCGTTCTCAAGTGATGCGATACCAACGAACAACAGTTAATTTTTATGTATACATGGTGACTTGTAATTTGACGTATTTGTTTAGTGTAAGTATTTAAAACAAAAACAAACTGTCAAACTGAATAGCTTTTATTGCTATTCTATTCTTATACTATCACGTCCTGATGTATGTCTTAATTACGTAGACTTTAATTTTTTTGAGCTTACATGTCCCTGAACAAATACTGTATAATCAATATAATTTTTCTTATACCCTTGGGTACAAAGTTATTAATTTTACAATTTGTCCTGGTCCAAAAATTTTTTTTTCAAATAAGAAACTTTAATTAGATTCTGAAAATTTTAACAGCCACATTGAATTAGTTAGATGTTTTAATTGCTACTATTGGAAGCTCATTCTTTGATGTCTCATCATTTCTAAGCGAAACAGTTAAGGCAAAAATCTAAAATCTACGTACTGTTTACATTTACTAAATGAGAGATGTCAATATTTTGTGTTGTACATACATTCAATTTCGATTCGAATATAAATTTTGAAAGGGAAATGATAATGATGTAGATACTTATTTATGTTCCCGCCTGTAGATACAAATTACAGATATTATGTTACGTACTGTGCAAATCGCCATGTTTCAAATAAATCATGTTGAAACACACGAGTCATTGTAAGCAAGAAGCTCTACAAAAAATAATTCCTAATAACTTGAAACGATTCCTGTATATCTCAGTCTAAAGCTGCACATAAAACTCTGTACTTGAACACGTCGTGCCATGGAAACCAAAGTATTAAAAAAAAGACACTACAAAAAAAAACCGACGTCCTATTTACAAACTAAACTATTTACTTTTTAGTTGAGGTATCCCGAACAAAGTCGTATACTTTCACTAGCTAAGTAAATAACAGTGACTAGAAGTTATTATACAACGTGTTGATTTGCATCCTTGTCAAATTTCAGGAGGATGTTATGAAAGACATAAATAATCAAATAAAATCACGATACTTGCTCACTAATGAATACATACTTGTTTTTTTCGTTATTTAAATTTAACAGTATTTCAGAAAACACCTCTTTCAAAGAACAGAATCGCCCCGTTCCGTATGCGGTAGGCAGTGTCGTACGACTATATCGCTGTGTGTTACAGTGCGGTATCACACGGGCCGCGTTTTAAGATGCGTGTCCGAAAAAAAAAATGCAAAATGCCGATTTCCGAAAATATTAAAAAAACCTACTTATTTTATTATTGATTCGTGTCGAGAATCATTAGCATAGTTACCTCCTTGAATTTGACGAAGATGCAAAACAACACGTTGTATATTACATCGTCAACATACACGTGGAACAAATACGTATTAATAAAACCTAACAATAACCACTAATCAGAATCTGACCAAATTTAAATGGGATTACTCTATAAGTATACTCTTTGACACTTTTCACAAGAATTTTCCTAATCGGTTTATAAATGACGAAGTACTGAGTTTTTTTTAATTCGGTTAAAAATAAAACTGCAAGAGCGAACCCCAGATTATTTGGTAAAACTTATTATACAATCTTAATGAGTCAACACGAAGTGGAAAACAGCAATCATGGAGGGAAATGAACCGTCATAATGATGTTGTTTTTGAATCATTGCGCAAATTACGGGACGGCGAATTATTTTCGTGTGGTACTCGTACAATATTGTATAATAATCATGTTTATTTTTAATGTGTATGGTATAAAAACTGATGCATGCATGACGTCTGTTAGGACATGTCAGCTCAAAGCTGCAATAACTCATTCTTCTAGACATGGCCCTGCATTGTTGGTCTCACATAAAATTTAAATAATACAGGAGTTTATTTATAAACATTGCATAAAATGTTTAAACTTTAAGAAATATATGGTTAACCAGACGTTAATCATTAATTTATAAATAATTAATCTATCTACGATGCTTAAAGTTAATTAATGTTAACTTTAAGCATTGTTTATAAATCAACCCTATAATGTTACTGCGAAGGTCGCCCTGAGGACACGGTGGAGCACACGGTGGAGGTCTGTCCGGGATCGGCAGCACCTCTCTCGCGTCCGGCCCTGGTCCAGGCCATAGTACGGAGCGAGAGTGCATGAGTAGCCGTCACCTCCTTCAGCGAAGCAGTAATGCTCGCGAAGAGGGAGGCGGCGCACGTGAGGGAGAGGCAGCATATGCCCTCACGGCCCTAACCGCCGCAGGAGACGCCCAGGGCGTCGGGAATCCCAGGCTGATTTCCGGCCACCGTAGGCGTGGGCTTGCGGACGGCGAGTTATGGGTAGCTCGCTGTCCAGTAAGGACCAAGCCCAGGTCGACAGCGCGTTGTGTTCCACGTGCGCCTCAAAGAGATGTCATCACAAAATGACGGGGCCCGCTAGGGCCGATGCCTGCCAGGGGTGCGGGTTCGTTCGAAAGAGATACCGCCGCCCCAGGCATACAGGCTACTGAGGGAACACGGGTGGGTTTTAGTCAGTAAACGTCTGACACGCCCTCCTGCTCCAGCCAGAGCGGGAGAAGTTATTTGATGATATCCCACCCAAAAAAAAAGCTATTATGACTTTAAAAGAGACGATGACCTCCAAGTTTGTTTCGCCATTTTTCTCAAGGATCAGTCATTTTGAAACTAACAGAATAAACATTTCATTTTATTTCATTTCATGGAGGCTACTTAAAAGAGCAATAGCAAATAATGTAACAAGAGAAGATCAAGAACATCCAATAATTACAAATACCATTACGCCTCCCGAAAACCAATCTAAGGACTTGCACAAAGGAACTACTGAAGCCCTAAGCAACGATGAAAGCGGCGGTATTCGCCAAGAGATTTAATATATTCACCCCTCAGTCTCCACAATACCTTCACGGAATCACGCCAACAATAACAAACATGTGTGAACCCGAAGTGTCAAAGAGTACGCATGCAAAGTTCCCGAATACCAAAGTGATTAATATCCAATCCCCGATATCTTAGAGAGATGGTTGATTAAATTCCAGAGAGTTACAACCATTCTGGAACGGCGTAAACTTTACATCGATTAGAGTCAATAATTCTATTGGAAGTTCGGTACTTGGGACGTAAAGGGACGATTTAATGTCTCACCTCACATAGTTTCGGCCCAACTATATTGATCTTGAAGCTTTATTGGATTAATCAAGTTGGATGGAACAGGTATAGAATTGTCTGTCAAAGTATTAAGGCGAGAATTTATGGAGCAGAGTAACATTGTAAAAGATAGATGGATCTAATAACACGTCGATTACTGAGAAGATTGCGTGCAACGATATATTTTGATCAATAGGTTGATTGGAACCGTAATCTCTAAAGTGACTTTGAGATTCAAACCTATGTGGTAAGAATTTATTAACGACTAGCTTTTATCGGTGGCTCCGCCCGCGTGGATGTCGGTTATCGTGTAAAAACGTAGCCTATATCCTTTTCCTCTACCAAATTTCATGACGATCGGTTCAGCGGTTTACGCATGATAGCGTAACGGACAAACAGTTACTTCGGCATTTATAATATTAGCAGGAATTAAAACTATTAACACGACATTTATCACCTCTGCTATTGATTTCACCATACAGAATTTTAGCGGCATGTATTTTTGAAAAAAATCCCATTTGAATGTCTTCAAAATATTCATGTAGTTACACTCTGAGCAGTGTTGGCCCAGTGGTAACGGCCGCGACTTACGAGCTGTAGGTCGTAGGATCGAACCCAGACAGGCGCTTTACTTTGTGTAAATTATTTCATCACCACTGCTCTTAAAACATCTTGAGGAAACCGGCATGTCCTAGAACAAAAAAATCAAAGAAATATGACATCTACCAACCCGCACTGGGCTTGAGTGGTGGATTACAGCCCACTCCCTCTCACAGACAGGAGACTTGTATCCCAGCAGTAGGGGGAACATAATAGGTTTTTAATTCTACACTCTAATAAGTTTTAATAAATGTGTCTCTTTTGTGACCCTGAAATAATTCCAATTTTGAGGTCTTAAAGTACTAAATCTATATAAATAAAAAAAGAAGTCCTGACTCATCAACGCCCAGCCCAAACCCTTATACCTAAAAAGCTGAAATTTTGCACAGAGGTTCCCTTTGTAAACAAGGAATAAGGAGGAATTTTTCGAAATTCAACCCCTAAGGGAGTTAAATAGGGGATGAAAGTTCCGCACGGGCAAAGCCGCTGGCAAAAGCTAGTAATATTATAAATATGAACGTTTGGATGTTTGTTACTCAGTCACATATAAACGGCTGAGCACATTTGGATGATATTTGGCACGCAGATATTTTGTAACTTGGAGTTAAACATAGGATACATTTTTATCCTGTAGTCGCCGTAGTAGTGAAATTATTATTAGGAAAGTTATTCCACGAGCGTTCCCGGGCGTTCCCGTGGGATAATTTTGGACCTCCACGCGGACGAAGCCGCTGGCAAAAGCTAGTAGACAATAAACTGCGAACAATTTGGATGAAACGCTCGCCAGTGTTATGTCATAGCTCTAACCTGTCTTTACCCATTTGATCGGGGTGCCCTGGCTTAGTTACAGCGACCATCTTACAGAAAAAGGTCAAATTTAAAAAAAAAGTTTACTTAAAATAAGCGCGCTTAAGGTGACACTTGTCCACATTTTTTCCATACAAACTTCGGGAGGGTTTTACTCCACTGTCTGACTATGTACATCAAAAATTAAACATGGTATGGTTTTGTCTCGTTATTATTATTGTCTGTACGGAAGCAGAATACTAAAATAAAAAGCTATTAAAAAGTTATGAGCCAACAAAGATTCGTTTTTCTTGCTAATTTAACCTAACTTTGAGCGTGTTTAAGTAATAAAAGGAGTGTAAAATCTCGAAAACCAAGACGGTACCGACAAAGTTCAATTAACAATAAGTTCAATAAACTTTATTGGTCATTGATTTATGCAGTGGTTTTTTCATAAAACCCGATCTTCTGAAGGACTTTTCTTAATTTTTTCGCGATTTTTTTGCCAAAAATGCTCCTGCATCTCACTCAATAACGTTGTGCGTGTAGACTAGAGTCTAACTGCTCACCACTGATACTATCTCTGTCGGGTACGAAGACTGGTGAGACAGCGTGATTTTTAGCCAGGCCCACCAGTGAGTTCGAGCCCGCGCAAAGTGTGCCCTTAATCACTAGAAGCACAAAACGTTTTGAACACACTTTTATTTTAAAAAGCATAAATCCTTAGCAGGTTACAAAATTTTAAGAGGATTAATTAAATATTAAATAGAGACGTCTATTGGATACAGTTATTTGAAAGTAGGTAGGTACAAATACTAGTTACAAATTCAAATAACCAATCTATTCTAAAACGCATTTCTGTCACGTATTCTAAAAACAAACATGGATTCAATTCTCTGATAATAAAGCTGAATAGAAAATTCCAACTTTCATTTTATAAAATGATGAATCATTTTTATTTGGAACTGGTTTTGTCAAAAAAGAGGGATTTGTGATACCTACCAAAATTGAACAATCACGGACCGGACATTTCACAGCTCCCAAAAGAATTGTTGGAAAATATTGCTATTAAGAATGTACAATTTTTCCTGAATACGAGTCTAAAATTCTAAATGGACAAACGAGAAGGTCATATGGAGCGAACGTTGGAACAATTAATAATAACACTTGGTTTCATAGTGATGGAATACTAGTTAACTGTTCCAAGTTAGGTATTAACCTTGAAGGCATCTTCATAACTAATATTTTGGCACCGAAACGACCACTTATGTATTCACCTATTCAGATAGGTGTTTTTGTATAAATTATAGTTGTATAGTTTATGTATCAAAATTATAATAAAATCGGGGCTTGTGGCTGAGTTATAACAGCTTACGGTTCCATCGATCAGGTTAAGCTACGCTTGCCACGGTAGAGCATCTTTACATAACAAGACCCTTATGTGCCTCGGGAAGCACGTAAAGCGTGGATCATTGACAGTCGTTACGGGTCGTCAGAACCCCGAAACTCTGACAACCGGTCTCACAGAGCGGCATCGTAAGTATAAACCATATCTGGGTTGTGAAGGTCAGATAGGCAGTCGCTCCATATAACATACTGGTATTTAGCTAGCATCTAGTTAGACTGGAAGCCGATCCCAATAAAGTTGGTAAAAGGCAAGTGATGATAAAAATAATCATGAATTATTCAAAATTATTTCAACGTAGTAATATTATAATTTCAGCAAAATAAATTAGAAATCAAGGGCCTAGAATATCATTTAATTTGTACGTTAAAATAATATCCGTGGCTAATTACAATTTCATTGTAACACTTCTGAACCAAAAGTTTCCCAAGAATAATTAATTAGTTACTGCTATATTCGAATTTCTAGGAATCCCTCGGCGCTTTGGCAAACATTTATTCATATAATTGACGAAATCGAATCAAATCACGTTTAATCACTGTTTCTTGGAAAACTAATATTTGTTCAAAATAACAGTTGCGCAATCACAGTTCCCGAGTATTTGTCTCTTTTCCCCCTCCCTAGTACTCCCGATACAATTTAGCCGAACAATATGGCGCAACGAAATATTAATTCGTCGATACAAAATCATTTTTCAGATTCAGTGCAAAAAAGTGTTTTTTTTTAACAGAATCTTTTTTTAAATGGGGACTAACAAATGCTGTTGAAATACGGAGAAACATTTGATGAATTGATTTTGAAAAGTTCGCGCGTGTGAATCTAATTCGTGGAATGGTTTTAACCTGCTTTTTATATTTCTATTGTTTTAACAAAACCCGAGTATACACAGGAGCTTTTGTTTTTCGTTCTATGTTTCTAGTGTTATTTTACTAGTAGGTATAGAGTGGAGTACCACTTTCATAATCACTGTGGAATTGTTTTACAAACCGTAGAAAAAGCTACTGAAATTGGCTCTAACATTGATATCCCGATTACAAGCTAAATCGTCACTGTAACTACAGCAATAGGTCCACATTCGCATATACGTACAAAATCGAGACCGGATTTTTTCGCGCACTGTATCTTAAGGTGAATCTAGTCCACATTTTTCCCATACAAACTTCGGGAGTGTTTTACTCTACTGTTTGACAATGTACATCAAAAATGAAACGTGTTATGGTTTTGTCTTATTATTAATATTGTCTGTACAGAAACAGAACACAACATTTAAAGGATCTTATGAGTTCAGGCGCCGGGGAAGCTGGTGAGTCGCTTTTGAAGGAGCTTGCGGCCCTGATCAACCTCATGCTCACCGGCGGGGTGAACGATGCCGTCATCGATGTCCTATACGGCGCCAACCTTTGTGCCCTGCGCAAGAAGGACGGCGGCATTCGTCCCATCGCCGTCGGATGTACATACAGACGTACGGCAGCCAAAATATGTTGTAAGTTATACAGCGAAAAACTTACAACTCAGTTTCAGCCCCTGCAGCTAGGTTTTGGCTTGAGAGGGGGTTGTGAGGCTGCCGTACATGCACTTTCCACCTTTTTAAACTCTAACAAAGGTGAGGTCATCCTCAAGGTTGACGTTAAGAATGCCTTCAACTCTGTGAACAGGGACACTTTGTTGGCTGAAGTCAGAAAAGAACTACCCGAAATTTATGGTTTTATATGGCAATGTTACAGGTACCCTTCCAAATTATTATACAAGGACAATGTTTTAGAATCTGCAGTAGGATGCCAACAGGGTGACCCTCTCGGGCCTGTCATTTTCAGCTTAGCTATTCATCCCATTATCCAGAAACTAAATTCAAAATTTAACGTATGGTATCTAGATGATGGAACGCTAGGAGGTGATGTAGACACCGTTTTGAAAGACCTGGTATTCCTCAAACAACAATTTAAATCCATTGGCCTGGACCTTAACCCATCAAAATGTGAAATTTATCTCTCTGACGTCACCAACAGACAACTAACCTTAGAAAAATTTAATGCAATAGCCCCGCAAATCAAAATTGTTGAAAAAAGTTCACTGCACCTCCTAGGTTCCCCAATTTTGGAAGACAGCTTTTCTCAATTCATCGACGATAAAATTCAAAATTTCAACGATGTTTCGGAAAGACTCTCTAAAATAAATGTACACTCGGCATTCACCCTGATTAGATACTGTTGTTTTGGCCCGAATTTTATTTATTTTCTACGCTCCTCAGCTTTATGGAAGCATCCACAGCTCTTGGACAAAATTGACCAAATTATCCGCAGCACACTTTCATCCATTTTAAATGTGGCCTTGGACGACCGAGCGTGGCTTCAAGCGACTCTACCTATCCGTTTTGGTGGCCTCGGCGTCCGTAAAATTACTAGTATTAGCTTACCGGCCTTCCTGTCCTCTGTCCACAGCACTGAAAAGTTGGCTGGGAAAATTTTAGCCCCTTGCCTGGTTGACTCTGAAGTGCCGTGCTTGACCGATGCGGTGAATGCCTGGAAAATGGCTTGCCCGGACACAGATCGACCCGTGAACCCATCTTCCCAGAGACAGTGGGATGAGCCGCTCTGCAGGTTGGTACGGAATAATCTTATTAATACGTCCACCAATGCTGCTGAGCGTGCTCGCCTTCTGGCTGTGGGTGAGTGGGAGTCGGGCCTCTGGCTGCAGGCACTACCGTCACCCAACATAGGCACCATGCTGGGTGACTCGACCTTCCGGCTCGCTACTTGCCTGCGTCTTGGCGCTCCTTGCGTGGCTCTGCATCGCTGTCAATGCGGTGAAGATGTCGACTGCCTCGGACACCATGGCTTATCCTGCAGTAGGAGCGCAGGCCGGATAGCACGGCACGCTAGCATCAATGACATTATCCGTCGTGCTCTTGTCACCGCCGGGGTGCCAGCTGTTCTAGAACCCAATGGCTTGGCACGCGACGATGGGAAGAGACCAGACGGTATGACCATAATGCCTTGGAAGTTAGGTCGGCCTTTGGTGTGGGATGCAACATGTGTCGACACCCTTGCGCCATCCCATCTTTCTAGTACGGCGGGTTGTGCTGGGGCGGCTGCTGCAGGTGCAGAAAACCTCAAACGGCGCAAATATTCCAATCTTATTGGAACCTATATGTTCGAGCCGTTTGGGGTTGAAACTCTAGGGCCATGGGGTCCGAGTGCCCACTTAGTTTTCCGGGATATTTCCAAGCGGTTGGTCGACTCTTCACGTGACCAAAGGGCTGGCCTATTTTTCGGCCAAAGAATCAGCATTGCCATACAACGTGGCAATGCTGCCAGCCTTTTGGGCACTTTTCCCATTGACAACGATGCGGACGTATTTTTTGATGCCTTGTGAATATTTTCTTTTTTATGTATCTGTACATATTTTATTTTGAAATAAGTTTCAGGCTTACAGAAATAAAATCATATGCTAAAATAAAAAAAAAAAAAAAAGAAACAGAATACCAAGATTAAAAACCATTAAAAAGTTAGGAGCCAACAAAGATTCGTTTTTCTTGCTAATTTAAGCAAACATTGGGCGTGTTTAAGTTATAAAAGAAGTGTAAAATCTCCAAAACTAAGTCGGTACCGACAAAGCTCAATTATCGAAAAGTTCAATAAACTTTATTGGTTATTGATTTTTGCAGTGTTTTTTTTTTTTTTTCAGAAAACTCGATCTTTCGAAGGACTTTTCTGGATTTTTTTACGCGCCTTTTTTGCTATAACTGATCCTGCAGCTCACACAATAATGTTGTGCGTGTACGTCTAACTGCTTATCACGGGTACTACCTCTGTCGGACATGAAGCCTGGTGAGACAGCGTGCTTTTCAGCCAGGCCCACCAGTGAGTTCGAGCCCGCGACTCGGTTCCCCTTAAGCACACTGCATAGCGACGAGAGTAAATCCAAGTTTTATCGACACGCTAGGATGCATTATGTTGTATTCTCAATGCTTGGTTTAACACCGAGATTTGAAATTTGACTTTGCTATGCCCTACAGGGTCCATAATGATAGTTACCACCTAAGTACATACACAAGTTACGGTAAAGCAATAAAGGTATTGAGTATTAAAATCCAATGTGTGATAAAATCCCGCGCCGATATTTTTACGTCAGTGCGAAGGTGTAGAACTGTAGTGAGTAACATAGATACATTATTTTCATTTTGTTAAAAACACGATAATTTTCCGACAGCTACCTTCTAGGTACAATCTATACTAATAATAAAGAGGATAGATTTGATTGTTTGTTTGTATCGAATAGGCTCCAAAACTACTGAACAGATTTGAAAAATTATTTTATTGTTGGGAAGCTACTACCCCCGGATGACATAGGCTATATTTTATCCCCGTATTCCCACAGGAACGGGAACTACGCGGGTGATACCGCGGAGCCCTGCTAGTATAATATAAATAAAAATACTTCATAAAAACAACGATTGTTCCACGAAAAGAATACAATCCATGCCAATTTACAGGATGTACTTAAAATATTTAAGGAAAAAAATAACAATAATTTCGATAAAATGTTTGCCGAAATAACAGGAAGAACGCAGAAATGTTTTTTTCATTTTCTTTATCAGAGCCATTTCAATGATTTTTTCCGTTGACTTTCCCTAACCAAATTACTACCTTATAGATAAGAATTCGGACAATAGACTGAGTTTCTTTGTTCCAAAAATACACAACCCAAGTAACGATACATGTAACAAATTGTTAGGGCCCGAAGTCCCTTGGCATCTACTATAAAACGCGCTACAAAGTCACTGTACTCCTGATTTCGAAATCCATTGCTAGCTTTCATCGCCTTTTGAAGAAAACGTTGCCATAGTGAACGAGTAATGGATTACGATTGTACTGAAATTGTCAAGTTTTCTAATAACGTGGTGCAGATAAAGTCCAGCTTACAACACAGACAATTTATTTCAAAAGAGGGACCCGTTTTTGCCGTTAACCTAATGTGTAAATAAATGTGTGCAATAATTAAACACAAAACAGAATGACGTGAAACTAATTGCCTTAAAACCCTGCTCTCATGTTTTGATAATGAAACTCATTTTGATTATATTTTTAATCGTTTTGCTGGCTGTGATGAACCGCCATTGAGTTAACTCGTTTTTTAATCGTTTGAACACAATAGGTTGTTTGTTAGAATGTTTTCAGGATTGCCTCCGCTTCATAATTTTTTGTGTCGACACACCCTGTAATACTCGTATGAATTTTTGGGATGTACCTACGACGTTTCCTCTTTGATACGTTTTTTCGCAATATTTTTGTTCAATGCTTCGATAGTGAAAATCTTTTAGATTGTGAAACGATGAATGGTTGTTTGTAAAGGTGCTCTTATGCGGGCAATTTTTTGAGAAATTATTGCTCGGCAACACTAATAGATCAATCTGGATCAATTGAGTGGAGCAATCTGGAGCAACAACAATAAATTGCCAATGTGTTTCGGCAATATCGCTTCTGATTGCTCCATATATTTCATGAGTTGCCAAATATCTGTTGGAAATTTTTAGTCAGTTTTCTATCTTTTATTTAAAAAAAAAAACGTTGCCCCACACTAGGAATTTCTCCTGTATTGTGGGTGCATTTTCAAACATTTAAAGTCACATAAACACCCAGACCCGGAACAACTACTTGTAGGTCATACAAATATTTGTTCCGTGCGAGAATCGAACCCGCGCCACGCAGCGCAGCAGTCAATCGCTTAACCACCGCGCCAATCGTGCCGTTATCTCGTTTATACGTACATGTTATTTTCTGCAAGTACATGCGGTAACATGCTTACAATTCAAAACGTGCCAATTGCCTATAGAAAATAATGATTTTGTTTAAAGTGTCGATTCGCCCGGTCTGGGCGAATAAATTCGTGCGAATAGACCAATAAGCCGTTTGTAGTTCGAAATATTTTTGAATATTCAACAGTAGCAGGCATCTTCTGAATGTTTCTTTGTGAAAAATGATCCATCAAAAATTATGAATACGTAAAACGAGGAATATTTCACAATGACATTGTACATGTAAAACAAATGACAGTCTCCTCTTGAAAGATGCTTCGCTACATTTGCTTAACTATTAGGGGGAGTTCAGAAAATATGACAGTAATCTTTTCTCATCGCTCGCATATCTGTCCCCGCCCTAAAATAACTTAGTTACCATTATTTGTTGTCAAAATGATATAGGATGATTAATATCATAGAGTGCATTTAATACATCAAGACTTATTGTGTTTTAGACGGAAAGAATAATTATTAGTTACATTTATTTTGGATTTAAAATCCCATTTCTTCCCGTGGGTGTTGTAACAGGCGACTAAGGGACTTACTAGAGAATGAGCAGCAGCGTTCTCTATGCATTTTACCAAAATACTGCGATCGCCAACGCACTACCAAGCTTGGCGATGATAGCGAACCCTAAATTGGCCAGCTGTGGACGTCTTTCGGCTGAAATGATGATGATGATTTTGGATTTGTGTAAAGGAAAATGTTGCAATACTAAGACGCTTCACTCTCTCTTGGATTTCACCTAGGGACTTACTCATATATGCCCTAACATTAGGCACTATGTAACGTGGTGCATAGGGATGCAGGGGTGAATCGGAACGAATCCTTAAAATGGATTTTATAGTTTGTTGCCAACAAGGACATTTAATCGTAAAATGTCCAGTTAAAATACTACAGTCCTTTTTGGCAACAAACTATATGACTCCGGTGTTAACATCTTTTTTTAAATTTTTGTTCCGATTCATCCTTGCATGCCTAGTGGCCTTAAATTCCTCGTGGGAATCGAACCAGAGCAATTCGTAGGATAGGGCCATTAGGCTCATGGTGTTGAATGAAGTTAAATACGCAAAGTGCCTGCCTAGGCTCGAACTCGTAAATCGGGGTCGATATCAGCGGGCCACCACTGCTCGTATTCGCTTAACTTCGATCAACTTCTCGAATAATGTAGTGCAGGTTTTAGATTCCTTAACCCCTAAATATCTTTTGACATTTTACCCCGAAACCAACGCACAGTTTCCGAAACTAAATGATTGTTTTTATTTCCATAAACGAACCTCCCCAGTGTAGTGCGTTGTCAAATATTTACGCCCAATGCTCGCATTTGACAAGGGGCAAACAATTTAACGCTATCGCTCCTAACAGACGTTTTATGTACGTAATGGCAATAAATATTGAAAATATATGCTGTCATTCGGGGAAGATCATTTATATGAAAACCTTTGTGGTGGCTTAGTGACGTTGCTGTGAAAATTGTGTCATGTTAGAAACAAGATGGAGAATGTCATGTAACTGCGGAGTAAATGCCTATCACAACAGGCTTAGCATAACGCTTTCTCCGAAGAATAGACAGTACCTTTTCAATACAAAGTGACATTTCATTTCTCCATTTTTGACATCGTATCGTAGATATCCTTATATAATCTGTCATTTTGTATTTCGTTTCTAACGATCTTTGTCTAGGTCCTTAAAAATGTAGACTATTTTAGAAGAATATTTCTTCTCAAACTGTCAAAATCACACTGACAACCAATTTTCTACTCGATGGCCACAAAGTATATACGATTATCTACAAAATCATGATTCGTTTAGAACGCATAACTGTGATAATTAATAGAAGAACTAGTTCAATTGGGTTCTAATTCAAAAGCTAAGAGATATCTGCTATTGTACATCATTTAGTTAATAGTAATGTCTATTCTTCCGTCGACAAATTGGTGCTCGAGCTAAGCCTGCAGTACGGCTTTCGTTTTGACAGTTCGACAATATTCATTGCGTTATTTACGTTGTTGAGCAGACGATTTTTTCAAACTTAAGAAGCAATCCTTTCAAAACGATTCAGGCTGTGATTAAAAGTGTGTTATGCAGTTAGGGTACCTACTGGATATTGGAAAGAAACGTCTCCTGGTGGGGTCCGCAAGGGCCGATGCCTGCCAGGGGTGCTGGTTGTTCGAAAGAGATACCGGGGCCCCTAGCACACAGGCAACTGAAGAAACACGGGTGGGTTTAGTCAGTAAAAGTCTGACACGCCCTTCCGCTCCACCCAGAGTGGGAGTAGTTATTTGATGATTTCACACCCTCAAAAAAAAGCCGTTGGTCTCGGCTGTCATTAGTGGATCTTTAACAGTCGTTACGGGTCGTCGAAAGCCCGAAAGCCTAACAACCAATCTTATCATGGATTTTCGTTACTGGGTTGTGGAGGTCGGATAGGATGTCCCTCCATGTAAAATTTTGGTATTTAGCTGCATCAGGTTAGAATGGAAGCCAACCCCGACATTATAGGGAAAAGGCTAGGCAGATGATGATGATATTAAAAAGAAAGAGTACAATCAAGATTCACAATAGCAGTCGCATACTAAGGGCTATATTGCTATGAAGTGGCGGTCCAGGCCGTACCTACAGCTGTGTGTATAAGTGATGTATTAACACAGAACGCCTAACTCACCGCTGCACTCACACACAAGCGTTCTGTATTTTATACATACCGTCGGCGACGCACAGACATGACCTTGGTCGGTTCATACCATTGCTAAAATTAACTTGTATAATTAGGGTTCCGGTAGCGTGCAGCGTATCGTCTTGGATTAAGAAACTCATAGGTCTGGGTTCAAATCTCGCGATGAAGCTTTAATTTTTCTTTTCAACAATCATCTTCATCTGTTCTTTTATTATTCGATTTATTAAACCAGAATAATAATGTAACAATTTTTTTTTATTACTCGTATTGTTATTTAAATAAAGTTTTAACAATAATAAATGATTACAAAATGTTTATTCGTTATAACTTCATGAAGAATGTATAAAAATAACTAATAATAACTTCTTGTTAAAACAGTTTATTTTCTCATAAAGAACAATTTATTGAAGTAAATAAGCTAGTTGGTGAACCATGATAATCAGGCTATTGTATCTTAGTAATATAATAATATTGTGCTGATTACTACTGTGTGTCGGTACTCTAAATAAATCACAATATTCTACAAAAATCTACCCACGTAAAAGTAACAAATGCAGACAAGTTGTCACAATACAATTAAATGACTCAGTAGTACTACTTTTATTCTACTGTGAGTGAGTTCGTTCTAACTCAAACATCAAAGTTAACAAATCGTATTTAATAGGACTTAAAGAGGTTATAGCTTAAGTGTTCATTTTCATTCCGAAAAGAAGATTGAAACTAAACCTCAAAATAATCCAGATTACGGATAAGACAAAATATTATTTGAATATTACTAAAATAAATAAATATTTGTAATTTATAACTTAATGTTAATGTTTTTTCTATATTACTAAGTGTTTTTTCTATATTATTATTTTTTAAGCAGATTCTCGAGCTGGTTTTCGATGATGCCTTGAACCTTCTGCGTTGAGTGCACGGCGCACGGTTCGTAAAGATGTGTCGAATAATTCGGCAAAATGTCTTGTCGTTTTGAAACCACTTGTTTCAAATTCGCTGAACGTGTGCCTGTTATAGGAGCTGGGGTCTTCCACTTTGCTTTCCACGGGCAAGGCTACCGCCTTCCTCGTATCTTTTCACCCACCGACTCACAGTATTTCACTAAAACAAAAAAGGGGTACTGTTAGGCTACTAAGCAAAATACACACTTTATGTATTACCTACTATTTAGAAACAAAATTATTTAAAAGGGCAATTTCACATAAATATTAAGTATAATGTTATTTTCATCGTTCTATAATCTAGGAAATAAATTTACATCGAAATTTTATATTTTTATTCTATTTAGACATTATGATATTTATAAAACGTTTTAAAATAACTACAAGGATCAGCAGTTATACTTTAATTAAATAAATGTTTAATAAAATATTTAAATCATAATACTCACACTCAGTCCGGTTTCATCACATAGGTATTTGTGATATAGGTATTAAGTCCACTTTTATGCAGCGCAATAATATTCGCTTTCATTTCTATATTTAAATTTGCTTACATTTTAAAATGAATTAGAAGAACGCTAATAGATGAAACACACGTCACTAGCACACAATATCAACCAACACCGTTCTATAAGTCGCGGTGAATGAGTCGTAAATCATTTAAATTTATTTAGGTTTCTGTGGGTATAATGATAAAGTTTTACGAGTTTAGTGAATACGACGAACAGAACAAGAAACTATACTCAAAAGTGATTTTTAAAACAATAAAAAGACTATCACACAGCGAGTGGGATTCGAAACCGCGACTCGCTGCGATCAAACGCGATAATCAAGTGCGGTAACCGCTCAGCTATCATGCCATTTGCTATATCGGTTGAATTTAGGAAATACATTCATTTGTAAACGTATGAGAGTGTGTGTGTCTATAGTATTATAGCCTATAGAAATTGCTTATTATAAGAAGGTCGTAAGTTAAAGCGAAGTGTCAATCTATTGCTTTTTGAGATTGGGGCACCATTAGTGGGGGCTACTGTACATTAACACAACTTAACATTCCCTATGACATTCCCTGTGGCAGTATTCCCCAAATAGTTAGCAGAGGTACAGAGGTGCAGATATGGCACGTCCTTAGAGTTGAT
Organism: Polymixis flavicincta; assembly: GCA_949987655.1. Classification (NCBI taxonomy): domain Eukaryota; kingdom Metazoa; phylum Arthropoda; class Insecta; order Lepidoptera; family Noctuidae; genus Polymixis; species Polymixis flavicincta. The sequence continues at coordinate 8,943,208 of OX465183.1, forward strand.
AAAAAAAATTCATTATGACTTTATATTTGAATAATACCTGTTTATATAGTTAGATATTGTATTTATTTAAAAGTGCTTCTGTTTTATTGAATTTATAAAAGAAATTCCATTTTACGAAGACATGACCTTGACCTTCTAGTCTAGTCTTCAGTCTCTTAAAGACCGTACGTAACCATTTACATATTGTCACACGCCAAAAAAAATGCCCAAAACCTCTTTATTTTGACAAATACACGTCAAACAGCAACAGCCTACTTACAAAACACGGAAGTAGGTACACAACATACATATGTACTTAACAACACACTAACCCCTTCACAGTCCATTGTACCAGGAATAACCCAACGAGTGCTCGAGAAAAAAACATCCTTCTTACGTTACTCAAAACAGCAAAACATTCTCGCTTTTGAGGAGTGCTTGACATCCCTTCCTCCTATCCCTTCCCTTAATAGAGGATCGTTACTACAAGGTAAGAGCGTAGAAGGGTACTCCACGCACCGTTTCATAGAAATATTGCGTGTCCCAGTTCTACTTCTATTCAAACAATTGTGAAAACGGCTGGCTAAAGTAGTTTACTGGGTTCAAGGGTCATGCTAACGATGTCGAGATCTTGAAACCTTTTTTATTCAATCACTGTTGGGTGAGAAATTATGTGGTGTTGTTGTAATATTAGGTTTTTTTTACATATTTTTTACTTTAATTGGGTCTTTGAATCAACACTGGTGTATGCGTTGTAATGGCAGAAGATTATTTCGCACGTATTTACTCGCCCGAATCGGGCGAATCAACATTTTTAAATATAATATTGTTTTCTATAGGAGATTCGAACGAATGAAACGAATAATTTGTAAGCAAATCGAAATGTCCAGAAATTCGTAATATTCGTAATTGGAAATTTTTCTATTTTATGCACATTATTGCATGTACTAGCTGTGACCTTCTTTCATAACTGTATTTCACAAAATTCGCTTGATTCGTACGAGTAAATTCCTGCGAATCGAAGTAGAAGATCGATACTACAAGGTAAGAGCGTAGAAGGGCACACGCAACGTGTCATAGAAATATTGCATGTCCCAGTTCTACTTCTATTCAAACAATTGTGAAAACAGCAGGCTAAAGTAGGTTACTGAGTTCAGGCGTCATGTTAACGATGTCAGATCTTGAAACCTTTTTTATTCAATCACTGTGGGGTGAGAATATGCGGTGTTGTTGTAATAATACTTGTTTTTTTAACCTTAAATGGCATCAACTAATGGCATCAACACTGGTGTTAAGCGTTGTTATGGAAGACGAATGAGGGTTTCGTTTAATATTATTTTAATGTTAATTTTGGCTTAAAAGCCAATTAGCAGGATTCATTTCATTTCATTATTTTTTATTTTTTATACAACAAATAAATGAAATGAAAAATTGGAACGTTTTGAATTGTTGCACTTTATTGCATGTACCTACTTGCTTTGATCTTTTTTATTAACCGACTTCAAAAAGAAGAAGGTTATCAATTCGACATGTTTATATATATATATATATTTATTTTGTGTTGTGTATGTTCGGGCATATCTCCGTCGTATATAGACGGATTTACAAAATTATTTTGTTCGAAAGGGATTTACTCCAAAATGCTCCCATTGAAATTTCATATAGATCTGATGATGAGTTTCGGAGACAGACAACGGAACTCTTCAAAAAATTACAGCAAATCAACCGCGAATGTTGCTATCGCATAAATATGCATTGTTTTGACGCCAAGGATGATGAAATTTCGAATTGGTGTGGGGTAGGTAACTCTTATGTGTCCCGTATGTGTCACCGGGCGTAAAAGAATAGCACCATCCCATTTCTTCCAGTGGGTGTCGTAGAAGGCGACTAAGGGACTTACTAGAGAATGGGCAGCAGCGTTCTCTATGCATTTTACCACCATACTGCGATCGCCAACCCGCCTGCCAAGCGTGGCGATTATGGCAAAACCCCCATGACTGGGGGAGGCCTATGTCCAGCAGTGGACGTCTTTCGGCTGAAATGAATGAAATGAATGAGGTAAATCAAAAGTAAAAAATATAAACTTTTTTCAAAAAAATAACAACCGACTTCCGAAATTAAAGTTATTTTGCACTTTGTAGTGTTTTTTTGAATGTCGGTTGAAACTGGACCGGAACAACCGGAAAAAACTTTTTTCAAAAATATTTTTTAGATAAAAGTTTTTTTGAAAAAAGTTTTTTTCATGACTTAATTGCACAGAATTCGCCTGATTCGGACGAGTCAAATCCTGCGAATTGCACATTCGGGCGAGTAAATTCGTACAAATCAACAAAATTTTTAATTTTCTAAATAAAATTAAGGATGCTAACCGTGATTTTGATATAACTGACTTTAATAGGTACATTTCTAGTAGCAAGTAGTTAGTTACTCTCAAAAAAAGAGGCGAGGAACACCTTCCAATCCGAGCAAGCATATTGCAGTTACCAATTCCCACCTGTGACATCACACGGCGTAATATAAATCAAACGTATATGTAATACGGCAGGATGCAGGGTAAATGCACCAATTCCACGAAGCATAAATTAACCAGCTTAAGTAACGTTATCGCGCCGAGAACTTCAATGTGTCCTGAATTGCGGCTCTCAATCGGTGCTCCCACCTGGAGTTACGTGTGGAAATTGCTAAGCTGCTCATTAAAGTAGGTTAAGCCGATGCAGTCCAGTTACTGGTCGACTGGCCCCAACTTATTGTTAACTTCCATTTTCCTGGTATGGCGCAGAACTAGAATAAACTTTTCACTTTGAAAACCGTACTGTAGAGATTATAGCCTGTTTTTTTGCTTTAATGTAACCTTTGGCGGTCTGCCCAGCTTGGGTGGAGCACCGCCGTGTCCTCGTGGAGGCGATCGGCAGCGGCGATCTCTCGCGTCCGGCCCTGGTCCAGGCCATGGTACGGAGCGAGAGGGCATGGGGAGCCGTCACCTCCTTCAGCGTAGCAGTGATGCTCGCGAAGAGGGAGGCGGCGCGCGTGAGGGAGAGGCAGCATATGCGCCCTCGCGACCCTAGCCGCCGCAGGATACGGAGACGCCCTGGGCGTCGGGAATCCCAGGCCGATTTCCGGCCACCGTAGGCATGAGCTTGCGGACGGCGAGTAATGGGTAGCTCGCTGTCCGGTAAGGACCAAGCCCAAGTCGACGGCGCGTTGTGTTCCACGCGCGCCTCAAAGAGATGTCAGCACAAAAAATGATGGGGCCCGCAAGGCCCGATGCCTGCCAGGGGTGCGGGTTTGTTTGAAAGCGATACCACAGCCCCTGGCATACGGGCTACTGAAGGAACACGGGTGGATTTTAGTCAGTAAAACCGTATCTATCTAAATACCAGTATTTTACATGGAGCGACTGCCTTTCTGACGTTCACAACCCTTGATAAGACTGGTTGTCAGGCTTTCGGGCTTGTGATGACCCGTAACGACTGTCAAATATCCACAAAATGACAGCCGGGACCAACGGCTTTAACGTGCTTTTCGAGGTACGGAGGGGTCTTGGTATGTAAAGATGGTCACCCATCTACAGACCAACCAAGCGTAGTTTAGTTTGATCAATCGGCCCGTGCGACTTACCACCACAAGCCCTACAGCAAATATATTTAGCATTGGAGCACCAATTTCGTTTACGGATTGTGATTGAAAGCGTCTAACGCAATTAAGAGTGCATATTTCCAGGCATGACTCTAAAACATTGATTTAATAAACGGAACACAGCTCTAGGGAGATTTGTGCGCCAAACTCTAACCCGAAAGGTGAAATACTCGTACGAGAATGAGACAGTCAAGAATTAGGTTAATTGAATTCGAGGATCGCATTATGTCTCATTACATATCCGAAGGCGTCCAGGCAGCATCGCCATGTATTTTAAATAGTTCTGTGCATAATTCATGGTCCGTTCAGATAGGTCACACCACATCTGCAAAAATAGTTGCCAGGCAGTGGCAAGTGTGTATTGTGTCGCTACGTATAGGTTGTGTTGTTTTTGCGAGGCAGCCAGAAAATGTGAAGTTGTCACGACGAACTGTAGATGTGGTCGGCCACTTTCCTACTCACTTGCGGTCGTCGGTATTGACAACACATTCGCGAGTCCGTGTCTGTAAATAATTGTGGTCCGTGTGGATGGAACTATTCCTTTTCATAATGAGGTGAGGTGCATGATTACTGATAAATGCGTGCATTGACTGGACAGGGCCATTCAAGCGGTGTCAAAATCAAAATCAAAATCAAAAGTCATTTATTCAAATTAGGCTGAGAATCAGCACTTTTCGAACGTCAAAATACATAAGACAGTCCCCCAAAAACGCCCACCCTTCGACACTTCCTAGTGCTTTAGCTGGGAAGAAGAAGTGGCGCAACAAACTCCCCAGCAGCACAGCTGTCTGTTTAGTCGGATGGACTTGATTCTATACATACATAGGCAAAGTAATAAACAATAACGCATATTACCAAAAATAAAAGTTTCCTGGTATAAAGGGCTCTATATGTCAATAACTAATGACTTATTAGATAGATAATAAAAAAACACTTGGTCAATAAAATTAAAAAAAAAAAAGTATTTTACTAAATAAATATATGAACCCATATAACCTGTCACTAGGTACGCTAATTCTGGAGAAAGAACATAAACATTGTCTTGTGTTAATCACAGCGACCAACTATTCTTGTCATTTAAATAGTCGTTAATGGAATAGTAAGCCTTTAAACAAAGGATGGATTTTACTTGAACTTTAAACGCATCAAAAGGCAAATCTAGCAAAGAAGTGGGAAGCTTGTTATAAAAAGTTATACCAAGCCCAACAAATGAGTTATGAACCTTATGAAGCCGGTGAAAGGGAGCACGTAGTTTGTCCTTGTTTCTAGTGTTAACGGTATGAATATCACTGTTTTTAGTGTACAAGTGTATATGTTGCCTAATAAATAAGATGTTAGCTAATATGAATTGTGATGCCACTGTGAGAATACCAATATCTTTAAAAAAGTCCCTCAAGGAAAATCTGCCACCTAACTGGTAAATTGCACGAACAGCACGTTTTTGAAGGACAAAAATATTTTGAATATCAGCGGCTTTGCCCCACAGCAGAATACCGTAGGACATAACGCTGTGAAAATAACTAAAGTATACTAATCGAGCTGTATCGACGTCAGTGTATTGTCTTACTTTTCTGACGGCGTAGAGTGTTGATATGCCCAGAAATACTGCCGTGTCTACGGTTTCAAGCACCTCTTTATCTAAGACGATATTGGGACCTAGATTTCTAACATTCGGTAAGGCGAACTTTACACATTTCGTTTTTTTGGCATTGAGAACAAGGTTATTTGCCGTAAACTAATCCGCAACCATTGAGAGTGCACTGTTTACGTCGTCAAAGTCTTGTCTATTCCTATCTACTTTAAAAATAAGAGAAGTATCATCTGCAAACAGTACAACATCACAAATACCCTTTAAATAGAACGGTAAGTCATTAATATATACTAAAAACAAGAATGGGCCGAGTACTGAGCCTTGAGGCACACCTAACTGAACTGGCAGCCCGGAAGATTTTTTACCATTAATTTCTACACATTGAACCCTATTTTGCAAATAAGAATTTATTACGTTTAGAGCATCGTTATGGACACCGTAATAACGAAGTTTACACAAAAGCGTCTCATGGTGCACGCAATCAAAGGCTTTTGAGAGATCACAAAAAACTCCAATAGCATTTTGCGAGTTCTCCCATGCGTTAAATATGTGTTTCAACAGAGCAACACCCGCATCAGTAGTCGAACGACCTTTTGTAAAGCCATATTGCTCATTATGAAGGAGGCTATTTAAATTAAAATGTTTTAGCAACTGCTTGAGTATAATTTTTCAAATATTTTGCTAAATGCAGGTAAGATAGAAATAGGCCTGAAATTACGAATGTCATTTTTATTACCTGATTTAAATAATGGTATTACTTTACTACTCTTCATGAGGTCAGGAAAAGTTCCTGAATCAACACATTTATTAAAAGTGACAGCTAGATAGGGGGCTACAATTTCTATAATATTACTTAAAAGTTTAATGGAAATGCCCCAGAAATCACCAGTGTTTTTAGACTTCAGTGTGTTAAAAACATTAACTACGTCACGAGGCGTTACATGTTCGAAACTGAATAGGTCACTACATTTAGGCACACTACTATGCAAAAGGTATTCTGCTTTAGACGGGGATGAATCTAAGGAGCGGTGTGCTTGAGTGAATACCAATCTACGTACACTTCATATGATCTGACCAAAATTATGTCTGGACTTTAAAAGAGACTGTGACTTCTAGGTTTGTTTCGGCCTTTCTTCTCAGAGTGGTCAGATAAGATTAGGAAGGCCGACGTAACAAGTTTGTACAAGTTTACTCACAGAAATAAAATAATTTATCATTATTATTTATACAACTACCCGGCCACATATTTTGTCCCTCTCAATGGTTGTAGTTGTAGCTCGTCTGCACAAACTCTCAGCGTCGCAAATCCGCGTCACATTCACCGTGCAGATATTTTATTTCACGGAAATTAACTTTAATGAACTTGGCTATGTTTCAATTTGCATTTTCGCAACACTCTTTTATTCAGCTTTTCAATTTTAAGCTTTATATAAAATGGAGTTAATGCGGTAAACTGTTGGAGTTTGCTTGGCTGTTTTTGAAGGCGATTTAGAAGTTTCAGTGATTTCAGTTATTTAATTGGATAAATTGAACTAGTTTCTTAAGCTAAATGTTGGGTCACGATTTTCAAAAGAAAATATTCGAAACATTTTAGTATTTAAGTTTTCGAAACCAGCACCTCAATTCAGTTACACAGTTTCTCTTACAATCCGATGGTTTTTGAAGGTAATTGAAGCTAATCCAGTGCTTGATATGTTTGAAAAACTCGTCGCCTCGATAACGCAAATCACGCAATTAATGTTGTTGAATTGTCAAAGTGAAAGGCATTGTCATGTTGGTATGTTATACAATAATCCCGCTGATTCATTTCGTTGTATCTTTTTGCGGTAGAGATGTTACAACATCCAACGTACTCATAACGGGATTATTATTTCTTTTTGGCTAAAAAAGCAAGTAAGCAATTCACTAGTGGAGCTGATTGCTAGCGAGGGTTAGTCGTACTATCTTTGAATGTTTGGGCACCACGTCGTAACTACGAAAGGTAGAAGAAAGATCCTGAAATCAAACTACTTTAATTTTTTTTTTAGTTTTGAGAGCACCTTTAGGCAAATATTTACCTGTCATCGCTATATTTTTGATTCCTTTTACCTATTATGGGATAGTAATTTTATTGGAGGTTAATCGTCTTCACAGAAAATGATAATGTATACAAAATATTGTGAAACGGTTTGAGAGTAACGGTCGAGTTTGCTGCTCATTCTTCTTAATCCAAAATTACTCTATGGAAGGGGTTAATTATTTTTTTATAAATTTTGACGTTCAAGAAGTGCCTTTTATTTGCCTATTTGAATTAAATGATTTGATTTTGACTTCGAACTGTCTACCAAACAGAAATTCAACCCTTCTTTAATATAGAACGAGATGAACAGTTGATAAAAATTGCAAAGTACTAAAACGTTGCTAAAAGTTGTCATTGCACCGTTTTGCACGACTCTCTTACTGTTATGGGCAATGTCGTCTTTATCACATGCCTACGATTCTGTTTATTTTCAATGTTAGTAGCTCTGAATGTGTCGTCAGGTACTTCATTTTAGTACTTTTCTGCTATTTTGGATTTATTATAAGGGCCTCTTAGAGTCATAATTTGATATAATTTTCTTAGTCGTAAGAAAAATGAGGAAAAAGGATAGGTACAGACGCCAGCACATCAATCTACCCAAAACTGTCCAATTTTCCCAAATGAACATGAACCTTATGCTTATGTAATAAAAAGAAAATCTATCAAAGAAATTTGACAGATTGGAGTGGCTTGATGTGCTGGCGTCTGTACAAGATAAGCGTTGTTTCTTTACGATAGAACAAGATGTGATACAGTTAAAAATATTGTCAAGTTAATAATTTCTAAACGCATTCGTGGAAACTGGAAGCTCGTAATCATAAGAATCAACCTAGATAATACTGTTCTCCCTGCTGGGACACACGCCTCCTTTTTTTGATAGGGAATGGGCTGTAATATACGACGCTCGCGAATAACCGACTTCCAAAAAACACTACAAAGTGTTAAATTACTTAAATTTTGGAAGTCGGTGGCTACGAAAATACAAAACCCAAGACAGGGAAGCCGGTTTTTTTTTTAATCGTCAGCGTCCTGTATAACCAGATAGAGGTTACATGGAGCGGCTACCTATATGACCTTCACAATCCAGTCCCAGAAACTGGGTTGTGGAGGTTAGAAAGACAGTAATTAACTGTACTATTATACCATCGGCAATTCGTCAACACTCAAACTGAACACAACTAAAACCCGACACCCATTAGACAATCCCGACCGTTTCCCAATGAATAATAATTGATAATAACTATTGGCTTCAATTGTACATTCATGAACAGTGGTGCAGTATACATTATTTCCTGTCAATGTGACAGCCTATTGTTAGCCATACAATAGTCGTAGAATAATGAATGGCTATTAATTATTTTAATTTTCACAAATTATGTGGGGACCGTAACAAAGGATTTATTTAATGAACCTGTGGAAAAACGTCACGTAATCGCTTATATTATTACAATAGTGTGGAATATAATGTTCTTGTGATTACTATAACAGGATGCGTTGTCTTGATTTATTTTGGGGATTAAATTTTCGAAATATAATGTTCGGTAATTGAATGAAGTGTGTTGACGTTTTGGCTTACCTATTAGTCGACTCATACAAGTTAACTCGCTCACTGTTAATTTATTTGCGAATCAACAATGTACCTTTGGAATAAAACTGTTAGGAAACAACAAAAGTTTAAGAAAAAAGTACACTAACATTGCATACTTATTACATGAAATACAAAACGTGCCAATTGCCTAATACGTGTTTGTGGAATTATCGATTCGCCACAAATAAATTAATTTAGTGCGAGTTGCCTATAGAAAATATTGTGCAAGTATTATTTAAATAAAAGTGAAGATTCGCCCGATTCGGGCGAGTTCATTCGTGCGAATTGCCGTATAATGTTTTCGTTTTTATTATAATATCCCGAGTGTTGTCTTCATTCATTTTGGGGAATAAATGTTCGAAACAATGTTCGTTAATTAAATTTTAAGCTTGCGGGTTTACGTTTTACAAAAATGTCAACGCACAATTTGCCAATCGTGGTCATTAATAATTTTATATTGATTGACGTGTACAGTTTTAACCTTCTCCTCTTATTTGAAAGTTTTGTGCATGAAATGTTAAATTTAACTAATAAAATAATTGTTTTTGTGTTTGCTACGACTTAATGCTAAACGGATTTGAATGAAATTTGGCATATTGGTATACCATAACCAGCACCCTAATTGCGTAACTCGCGATTGATCATAATTGGTTTCGTCATCACAGTTAAACAATATTCATTGCGTTATTTATGTTGTCGAACGGACACATTTTTCGAACATATGAAGCAATGGTTTAACAATCCGTTTCAAAACGATACAGATTATGATGAATCGTGAGTTACGCAATTAGGGTGCTGGGTTAGGACATTCCATCAAGACTTATGCGGGTGAAATCGAGGGACGCACAGTGTTCCAAATGATTAAATTACGAGCCACTTTGATTTTTCATATGAAATTTTGACTTTCAATGTAGATAGGTACATATTTATGGACTGATGTGTTAGTAAATGTTGTATATAGTGTCTACATACACATAATAGTCTATAAATAAAATGTATTTTCTAACGAAGACATTTTTAAATAAGCGGCCCTAAAAAAGGCCTTTGTCTACTCGCTGTTTGCCTCATCATCGAATAAGTGCGTCCCTTTAAGCGTTTCAGGAGCTTTCAATAATTGTAATACTCCTGGCGCCAAAGTATCCGATTTTCTCTTAGGCAATGGTCATCCGAAGTGATTTAGGTGACAACACAGTTACTGCCTTTATAACGGTGGCCATATTGCGCTTACGATTTTTTGTGAAACTCGTTTGAATGGCACAGACAAGCTCCTCCGGAGAATGGCCAGCCACCAACATCTTCGTCCGCTTTTTCTTTGCTAATGCACCAAATCCTTTGAGCTACAGCAAATCGAGCAGGTGTACGTCCAAGTTATCCGGTTTCTTGATTATTTACTGAGCAAAGCTCTTCTTGCAGCCATGCGTTGCATTTTAAAATAAACTTCTCTTTGTTCCTGATAGCACTCCATTTCTTGGTTAGCACCGCAAAAACCATCACCGCACCACCATTTTAGTTTGAATAACTTTTACTGGAAGCCCTGGAATCTCTGTAGATCTAGTCCACTATCCGAGCAAGAAAAGATCCCTTAATCGCTTACCTAATTGACCAGTTGATGACGACATAAAAGGTCGAAAAGGTGAAGGCGTGTTATTCCTAGAGTAACACCTGGTGAACGAAAAACTTACATCACTTAAAAGTCGAGGCGAGTCGAATATTGAGACTAGATTCATTCGGAAGCTAGATAAATACTCAAGTTTCAAAAAAAAAAAACATGGACGGCTGGAATTGGCTAGGAAAAAGATGGAGTCTATTAAACGCTGGAACTTTTTGTAAATCTGGTTATTTTTTTCTATTCATGTTTTATTTATTTTCTCATAATACGAATTTATATTAGATTAACAAACTAATCTATATCTTACCTGCGGATGTGCAACCTATGATAAACCAAAAATAAATACAAAATCATCAAAAACAGAAAATATAGAGTGCGTAAACACATGCGATGATTAGTGGTTAACAAAACCGCCTGACCGGTATTGTCATCGTGTGGGATTACTGCAGTGCTCAACGGTGAACACTACCTGGAATCGTCAAATTTGGCATGGGAACGAGTTGTACGAGTAATAATGTACCCTAATCACTTGCAAATTTCAATTTATATTGTCATGATTTTATACCTACCTAAAGTGGCTCGTAATATAAGAATTTCGAACACTGTGGGACGCACCTACAGTCGCTAGGTAATAAGATGTTCATAGTAAATAAGCAATTACTTTACAGACAGTTTTAAATTGAAAATAAGCACCTATCACAACATTCTTTCAATGACACCGAATTTTCAATCCAAAATTCAAAGCAATTTTTATAACACGTTTATTTAATTAACTTTTTACGAGACTGGCACCCAAAATAGCAAAAAACCTACTCCAATATAAAAATTGGCTTTTAAAAACCAATTATAAAAAAAAACATACCACTATAAAATATAGTAAAAACCTCCATCAGCTACCAGCTGTACTACAATTGAGTGCTGGTATACAAGCGAAAAACTTATGAATAGAAAAACCCAACGCGATGTGCCAATAGCAGAAAAAACACGCAATATGGAAAGTTATTTCATAGTGAGGTTAAAACCAATTCGAATATTTGATAGACGTGACACAAAACCAATTTGGAGGCGAAACCGATCTCGGCGAACCTCTATTGTCAATAGGACTGTGACGTACTGTTTTCGGGAATTGCGAGTGAAGATTTTTGTGTTTGAGAAGTTGGCAGGCTAATGCTCGTATTCACCGAAATCCCTTAACTTTATGGGATCCCCTAAGAATGATTAATTACTGATCCTGCAGCTCACTCAATAATGTTGTGCGTGTAGACTAGCGTCTAACTGCTCATCACGGGTACTACCTCTGCCGGATACGAAGCCTGGTGTGACAGCATGCTTTTCAGACAGGCCCACCCGCAGTGAGTTCGAGCCCTCGACTAGGTTCCCCTTCGAGATTAACTATTCATTTACACCACAGAGCATCATATTGTACACTTAAATTATAAAAACCATGCAAAAATAAGTATTTTAAAAACAAACAAACAATTAGTCTAAAAGCTCAAGTGTCTCATAGAAAGCTTTTTTTTTTACAAAGTTATGACACACGATAAATTATTTTATTTCTATAAGTAGGTTTGTACAAACACTTTTACACGTCAATCATATTTTTTAAACTAGATGAGGTCAGCGTTTCCTATCAACATACAATGTACTGCTTAAACTAAAGCATACATTGCTTAAGAAATTCAGTAAGAGAGGAAATTGTTTATGCATACGCTTCATAATATAGTGGCGCCTTCTTCGCAGAGGGTGAGGTAGGAACTATAGAATACCATCTGCTACGATCCCTACATACTTCTTTTTGCGTTCACGAAAGACGTCCACTGCTGGACATAGACCTCCCCTAGGTTCCTCCTCTTCGACCGGTCTTACGCTTAATTTTTGGGGGGTTTTGCCATAATCGCCACGCTTTGCAGGGGGGTTGGCGATCTTAATATGGTAGTATAATGCATAGAGAACGCTGATATGCATTCTCTAGTAAGTCCCTTAGTCGCCTTCTACGACACCCACGGGAAGTCATGGGATGTGCTATTCTTTTTACGCCCAGCACCACACAGATAATACGGACATCTGGTCATACACGCACACAATAATACAGACACTATTTGTCCCTCTAAGATGTCTCCTCCTACCAATCGCATCTGCCTTATATAATTGTTTATTTCTGCACAAATTTAACACACTAAAACCAAGCGACTTTAAAACGTATCCGAAAAGCCAGGCTTTAAAACATACTTACACTGACGGTATTCAGTAGGTACCCAGGTTGTATACCTAGTGTAGCATTAAATTTTTTTTTGAGTGAAACGCACACACTGCTACCGTTTAATTTAGATGATAAAAAAATACGAAACACAAAAAATAAAAAAAATACAAAAATGGTTATATTAGCTTTAAAAAAAAAAACGTTTTATTTGGGCTCGATGTGTCTGGCGTGGGGTAACTTAGTGAAGATAGTTTTTTTTTTTTAAGAATTCCGAAAATATTATTTTTAGTACATGACCTATCAAAAAAATCTTTTGCAATCGGTTTCGGGTAGGCGTATAAGCAAAAAAAAGGTAATTTTAATTATAAGACACTAAGGGAATCCAACGAGTCTTGGAAGACTTAAAGATAGAGTTGTTAGATCCATATTGTAGAATTAATTTTTTTTGAGTGAAACGCACACACTGCTACTTTTCGTTTTATTTGGGCTCGATGTGTCTGGCGTGCGGTAACTTAGTGAAGATAGTTTTTTTTTTTTAAGAATCACGAAAATATTATTTTTGGTACATGACCTATCAAAAAAATCGATTGCAATCGGTTTCAGGTAGGCGTATAAGCAAAAAAAGGTAATTTTAATTATAAGACACTAAGGGAATCCAACGCGTCTTGGTAGACTTAAAGTTAGAATTGTTAGAGTTTTTAACATGAACAATTTTAGAAAAGAAACACTATTATAATCAAGTCCACTTTAAAAAAAAACTTTATTGGTGTGTAATAAGGGGTATATGTAGGGGAATCAATGTGAAATGATCTAAGAAAATTTAAAAACTGATTACTACGAAAAACGGTAGCATTATCACAGAGAATTGACCGTGAAACTCCGAAGTTAAAAAATATTTCAGATTCCAAGGCTTTTATAACTGAACCGGCGTCAACCCTTTTAAGGGGCACTAGCCAAACATATTTAGAAAAAAAACATCGACCATAGATAAAATGAATTTGAACCCATAATATGCGATAGGCAATGGTCCAATGATGTCGATAGAAATCATTTGCAAAGGTAAAGAAACTTCCTTTGGATAACACATATGACTACGTTTTTGGGACCCGTGGGATATAATGAACTAGCTTTTGCCAGCGGCTTCGCCCGCGCGGAACTTTCATCCCATAACTCCCTTAGGGGTTGAATTTCGAAAAATCCTTCCTTACTCCTTGTCTACTTTATATAGAGAACCTCTGTGCAAATGTCAGCTTTCTGGGTCCAAGGGCTGGGCGTTGATGAGTCAGCCAGTCAGTCAGGACTTTTCTTTTCATTTAAATAGATGTACTATGTTAAATATTGTGCTTAAAACATTTTAAAAGAGTACGGTGGAGTTTCTTGCCCATTGTTCTCCATACGAAAGTACATTTTTGGAATGGGCGACTAGAATCAACTGACGTTCAAAAGTGCCTTCTAAGTGCCCAATTGAAATAAATGCTTTGACTTTGAAATTTCAGATAGAAAAACCCAATAACGCTTTGTCCGACCTGGGAATCGAACCGCAAAAGACACCTTGGGCGTCGGGAATCCCAGGCTGATTCCCGGCCACCGTAGACGCGTTTTTGTGGCTGGCTAATGGGTAATGGGTAGCTCGCTGTCCGGTAAGGGCCAAGCCCGGGTCGACGGACGGCGCGTTGTGTTCCACGCGCGCCTCAAAGATATGTCAGCACCAACTGGTGGCGTCCGCAAGGGCCGATGCCTGCCAGGGATGCGGGTTGTTCGAAAGAGATACCGTGGCCCCTGGCACACAGGTAACTGAGGGAACACGGGTGGGTTTTAGTCAGTAAAATTCTGACACGCCCTCCTGCTCCACCCAGAGCGGGAGAAGTCATTTGATGATTTCCCATCCTCAAAAAAATATTTTCATACTCAGCCGTAGCGCTTGCGACCATTAAATCAAAGAGGTAATCCAATCTACTGAATAATACCTACTAATACATTTATTTGGTGTTCATTAAATAGGTAAGAGATTTTGTGCATAGGACTTATTTTCCTGAACTTATGAAAACTAAATTTACACTAAAGTTGAGCACTAGCCGCGAGCGTGGAAAGTTTCTAATTTTCCGGAATGAAAATTGTATACTATCTCCTTGTTCTAGTAACCTCTTTTTAACCGGCTTCTAACTTAGTAATTTATCTATAAAGTAAGTTCATCATTTAAACCAAGAATCAGAAATGAAGAGATCCGTAGGAGAACCAAGGCAACCGACATAGCCCGATGAATTGCAAATTTAAGTGGCAGTGGGCAGGGCACATTGCTCGCAGAACAGATGGCCGATGGGGCCGAAAGGTTCTGGAGTGGCGACCACGTACCGGAAGACGTAGAGTGGGAAGGCCTCCTACAAGTTGGACCGATGACCTTGTGAAGGCCGCGGGTATCCGCTGGATGTGGGAAGCAAAAGACCGGTCGAAGTGGAGGAGCCTGGGGGAGGCCTATGACCAGCAGTGGACGTCTTTCTGCTGAAATGATGATGATGATGATGGTTTAAACCAAGAATAAACATAGTAAACAGACATAGTTGTCGCGCTTTAGCATGGTAATACCGGTCATTGCCCTTTTTCTAATATCACTTAAGGAGAACCCGAACAAAAAAATATGTATGAAAAACCATACATATTTTATTGTTCAGGTTATTGATACAAGTTGAAGATTACGATAGATTGATTCAGGAGGTTAACTGACTTTATTTGTTATGGAAATAACATTTCTAGAAAATTTAGGTGGGAAAATGGCCTAGATCAACATAAGCAGCCTATAATGTCCCCACTCTGGGACATAGGCCTCCTCTCCGTGAGAGGGAATGGGCCAGGGCCCCAATTCTGTATGGTAATAATGATTCCCCGCGGAATCTTACTACGTTCAAACTACGTCAATATCGTGTTTTTTACAAACCAATGTAACGGTAAGGAATCTGTATATTCCAAGACAATTATTGTCAATATTATTAATACGATATTAGCAGAAATCGTGTGTGATTGACGTAGTTACGAGTAAGGAATCGTTAAGTGGTCATATTGAGTTCAGGCCCAGTGCGGGTTGTTAAATGTCACATGTTTTCGATTTTATTGGTCCTCTCCTAGAACCGATGCTGGCTTCCTCACGATGATTTCCTTCACCGTTTTGAGAGCAGTTGTGATGAAATAAATAAAGTGTTTGCGTCGGGACCGATAGCACTGGGCCACCACTGCTCTTAGTATGGCCTAGATTGCCATGCTAAAATGATAAATAGATAAAGGAAAGCAACCATCATTCTCGGCCCAAAACGATTAATCTAATTTCAGTTTTTTTTTTTTTTAAGTCTTGATATTGTTTAACAAAATACCATAGCAAAACGAAGTTCAAATTATTCAAAATTCCCATATGCACTCCCGTCAATACCGACCGCTAAACCGCTGACAGCGCTGCCGCTGGACTATTTAGCTAATCATTAAGCCTGACCTGGCCTGTCGCCAAACATTCAAATTGAACTGGAAATTGCCGTGTTAGAACATGTATTTAGATGCTATCCGCGGGAATACGGCCCATGAATAATTTAGAGTAATGTCTTAGAGAAAATGTTTCAGCCCTAAATCTTCTTAGCGTAGAATTTGGCAAAGGAGCCGCTCAATTTAGTTTTGGCAAAGTATTCGATTAGTCTACACTTTTGTAAATCCTAAAGCGCTTAAAGCGCTGTAACATGTTGTTGGATGTTGGAGATTGTGATATCTGCTAAACGGGAATAGGTAGAACAAAGCCAATAAAAATAAATAAATGTTTGCGCTGGATTCAGACTCAAAGAGGAACAAATGCTTAAATATTTTTTTGCAAAGAATACTCCTACATATATATAAATAATTAATTAAGTAGTTAGGTACTGTGGACTGTAGACTAAATGACTCACTCAGGATCTTTATAAGTAACAGGCAGATTTTAATATTATGGAAATAATATTTTAAAAATGAACTTTTTGGCAGTAGGCCAGAGTGGTACTTCTGGTGCATTACGAGATGATAAAAGAGTGGTGACAGTAGTCACAAACACAGAAAAATTACCAAGGACGTTGGATATAGTTTAAGTTTACTAAGAAACCTGTAGATGTTTTCGGATAAAATTTAATTTAATATATGGAAAACAAACAGTTAATTTATTAAATCTCTTTTAGAAAGAAAGAAAGAAAGAAAAAAATATTTATTGGACTTGCACAGGAATCTTACAAACTTGCTACAGTATAAACACATAAAAGAGAAAACACTAAAACACTACTATGCTACACTACTATTAAAATTAACACAAGATTTATACAAAAACAAAAAAAAAGTAAAATAAAAAATAAAGTCCTGTACGAAGCCAAAAGGCCACTATCTCAGCATGATGCTGCGACATTTAAAAGTGACGCAGCGCTGGTATTCTGATAGGGCCCGCTTTTCGTGACTACAGTCACCAGTCTTTTTTCGTAACGTACCTGAAGGTTATCTTAGGTACGAACTACTAAAAGAACGTTCATATCGATTAGAGCTATGGATAATAACTCATCTTATTCCAATATTTAGAATGAATGGCCCTTGTCAAACTAACAGCAAAATGGCTGTTCCCAAGATATTATTTCAAGTACAATGGCCGTGGTTCCAATTCGCAACCGACTTGAGGGAAACCATAATTTTAATAGCCTAATAGAAGGTTTCCTTTAACGGGTAGAGCACAAAGCAATTCCAAAATATGATTAACGTTCCAACAATACCTGTTATCGTGAATACGGTACTTACAGATTTTTGGGTCTTTGGTTAATTTTGTTGAAGCTTGAATTTTGAATTACTTTTGATATTTATTCTTTGAAAATATGGTGGTAGTCATTAAAATGAAGCTCGACCAAACAAACACAAAAACAGATGTTTTTAGAATTAAATTATTTAACAACGCCTTTTTTTGGGTCTTTGATACATCATATTACGACAGCCTAAGGGGTATCGGGTTCCGTGTGGTGCCGGACGTAAAGAATAGCACCATCTCATCTCTTCCTGTGGGTGTCGTAGAAGGCGACTAAAGGACTTACTAGAGAATGGGTAGCAGCGTTCTCTATGCGTTTTACCACGATACTACGATCGCCAACCCGCGCCAAGCGTGGCGATTATGGCAAACCCCCGCAAATTGGGGGAGGCCTATGTCCAACAGTGGACGTCTTTCGGTTGAAATGATGATGGGGTATCGTTAATACAACAACAACAAACGGAACCTGCCTAGCCTTTTCTCAAATATTAGGGTCGGTTTCCAGTCTATATTTACTATACTTATATTTTACATGGAGCGACGGCCTATCTAATCTCAACAACCCATTAGCACCCTTAATATTTATCCTCTAACTGAATACAAAAATGTTAAATTTCAGTCATTGTCTATTTAAAAACTGTAGACTATCAGGGAACTCAGAACTTGCTGATCCTCCTCAGTTAGACTATCTTTAAACTCATCCCCTCTCCTGCTTCTGCATACCATCAAGCATACTCGTTCCACATTACCTCAATATATCTCTCACATTCTTACATATACTATATATATACCATACACATCTCTTTAATATACTTGCTCCGCGCTCTCTCCGTTTTTATATTATGTTAATTTTTTTTTTATCATTTGCCTAATTTATTTTGAGTTATGTATCCTGTTTTGTTATCATGCCGTGTACCCAAACATCAGGCATCTAGCCTTGGGAGGGGGCCCTGGTGACCTGTAATACAGGTTTTTAAATAGACCTATCTCAGGCACCAGTCTCTCAAAAAGTTAGCTCCTTTTTCGTGCACTACTGTCAGGGCCCGATCTAGCTATTTAGCCGCTCCGGGCAAAAACAATATTCGCCGCCCTTTACATAACACTATAGAAGTCATGAGCGTGCTATTCCAAAGATGGGATATATATACCAGGCCACTCATACATACATGTATGAGAGACTGGCCAGTCATAATCTATTTTGAAAATATGTTTTTTTGTAAGTTAAAATAGGTACGTTCCAATTTCAAAATTTCCCTCCACATTGTTTGCGAGCTAATTTAAATTATCGTATCTCATTATAAAATGGTTCTGCGCCGGAACATTTTCGCGCTATGATTTTTTACGATTTCAAGTGTGGCCTGAAATCGGACGAATCGTACGATAGACTTCAAATGTCATTCATGGATGAAGGCCCTTCTAAGGCAACCGTGTATCGTTGGTATAACGAATTCAAGCGCGGTGGACTAATTTTGGGGGATAAGGAAAGAAGCCCAACAAGCAAAATAATCCTGGAATGCGATTTTATAATGCTACGTGGACTTATAACACTCCGATGATAGTTTTGGTGGCGGCTACTGCGCTTTTAACAGCATAAATACATGCTGTTTTTACTCAAGTACGTTTAATCCTAAAATTTGTACTTATATCGGTATATAGGATCATATTTCCTGACAAATATAGGATCAAGACTCCTATAAAAGCATGAAACAAGAGTAATTGCACTCAGGAGTAATTACTCCGGAAACTCAGACTTATATGTGCCTATAAGATATCATCTGCGGACCATTTAAATCTTTATACTCCTGTAGGAGCATGTACCAGGAATATATACACTGAGGAGCAATTACTCTTGTTATTTTTACTTATAACCTCTTATAAGCTAAAAATGTATGACCAATTTAAGTAAATTAAAGTTAAATAACTGTAAATCATTTATGTATCTGGTTTGGTTTTACAGAAACTTAAAAGTAAGCGTTAAATGAATTTCATATCCACGTTTAAAAAATAATTGATCACCAAGATTATAACAGCACTCGGTAGGATAAAGTGTTCTCTATATCGATTTATCGTATGCCGTTTTAAACCTAGACATATTTATATAGGTATTCCACAGTAGTGTTATTGTCTAAGTAATCTCAAACAATCCTGGTTAAATCTCTTATGAAGCCACTTTTGCTTGAAACGGCCAGTACAGGTGAAAACACGCTTTATATAGTTTTGCAAATTCTATTGTAGGATTTAACATCAGCCATTTTGATTACAACTGTTTTTGTCTACAAATATTGAAAATGAATTTTAATAAGTGGAAGCAGTTTAAAAAAGTCGATCTGATAAAAGAAAAGTAAAAAAAAACATATAAAGAAATGTTAACCGCAGTGAGCAACGATTTTTTTAATTTAACTGGTGAAGACCGTATCGCGAATTCTAGCGAGGGTTCCGGCAAGATAATTGTAGTACTACTTTAGATGGAAGAGGTTCAGACTAGGAAAGTACCAAATCTTTGAGCGATGTTGAAAGTGATCATCAGGAAGAACTTTCGGATTATAACAAAATTTAGAACTGCGTGATTCTATTAATAACTTGGCCTTAGATTTCAATATTTCTCATGCTGCATTGAACTCTTTACTTGAAATTTTAAATAATAATATAAACAACGTTTTGCCTAAAGACGCACGAACATTACTAGATACCAATAGAGAAAACCTACACATCAGTATTTCAGCCCCAGGACACTATTAGCACAACGGTTTGATCAAATGTTTGAATTTTTTTTATCACAATGTTCCTTGTTTATCAAATGAGATTTCTCTAAACAAATGTTGATGGATTACCAGTTTTCAACAGTTCGACATACCAGTTTCGGCCTATATGATGTACACTGTTAATAGAAACCACGCTGTGACAACCGGGACATATCTCAGACAACAAGAAATGTGTAACACTCCGAGGCCATTTTAAGTTCTTTCAAGGTCGGAAATATTTTTTGGTTAAAAATCGATCGATATCCAGGAACATATCCGGCATAGTCTTGTTTAAACCATCGGCAACCTGTTATATAATTAAGTCAAATAAAAACCATGTTTAAACTGATGTTTAACCTTGCACGTAGAACAAACCCTTAAATTATTCCTTTAACTTACTTATCTATAAATATCAATCGATTTTCATCTGGTCATTGCGGAACCCTAATCGGTAACAATGGCGAATCTTTTTCGGTTTTGAGATAACCCAATATAGAACCAATACACTTATATTGGTATTATGTCACGCTTGGAAATGCTAAAATTACTTATTTTAGCACTATATCGTACTTGGAAATGCTCACCAAGAAAATGGCAGCTGCCTTAATAATATTTATTTAATATTAATTAATACTAAAATGTAAATAAGCAAATTTCAAGAGGCGCTTTAATTTTTTATCAAAACCATGATAGATTTCACAGAAAATTTACATTCCCCGACGACTAAGCTATAAGACTAACAATTTGACAACAATAAGATTTTGTTTTTCTACTAAGGTTGACATTAATAAATTCTGATTCATATAAATACTACCCTAAAATATTTTTTTACAGAGCACAACAAGTGATACCTTCACTTCGACTATTGACAATATACATTTCTAATCTCATTTTTGACTATAACTTACTTATATTGAGATTTACAGGAGTAATTGCATTGACGTAACTCAATTACAGGAGCATTATAGTCGTAAATGGCATTTCAGCGGTCTGATATAAATACCTTATAAGTAAAAGTAGACTTATAAAGTGGGCCCTTTTCCAGGGTTATATGAGGATATAAGTCTCATATAGTCCTCGATAAATGATGGTTCTAGGATAGTTTAAAAACCACTTTTTGCTAGTTGGGAGTGGTCGCCCTTTGACGGCTATTACGGAAGGAAACGTACTAGCAGTGAACAATTTAATCCATGACAATAGGCGAGTTTCGTAGCATTTACAACCTGCTTCACACACTGCAGGTTGTATCGGGAAGCCTTCTACACGCGCATCTTCGCGTGAGGAGGATAGTTTCACGCTGGGTGCCGCACAACCTCACCGATGCTCAGAAGCAGGCCCGGGCGGAGTGGTGCAGTGATATGATTAACAAATTTGAAACAGGCTCGTCTCGCCGTGTTTACGACATCATTAGAAGCAGCATCGATCTAGAACCAGGGGGAAGATTTCGATAGCGAGCTTTTTCAATATGACTGGCTAATTGGTGTCAATTCCTTTACGGAACCAAAGAAACATCAACGCTGAATGGTATACTACCAAATGCTTGGGAGAAGTTTTCTGTGTCCCTGAGGACACGGTGGCGGTCTGCCCGGCTTGGGTGGAGCACCGCCCCGTGTCCTCGTGGAGGCGATCTCTCGCGGCCGGCCCTGGTCCAGGCCATGGTACGGAGCGAGAGTGCATGGGTAGCCGTCAACTCCTTCAGCGAAGCAGTAATGCTCGTGAAGAGCCCTCGCGACCCTAGCCGCTGCAGGATACGGGGACGCCCTGGGCGTCGGGAATCCCAGGCCGATTTCCGGCCACCGTAGGCATGGGCTTGCGTAATGGGTAGCTCGCTGTCCGGTAAGGACCAAGCCCAAGTCGACGGTGCGTTGAGTTCCACGCGCGCCTCAAAGAGATGTCAGCACAAAAAATGATGGGGCCCGCAAGGGCCGATGCCTGTCAGGGGTGCGGGTTTGTTCGAAAGAGATACCACAGCCCCAGCATACGGGCTACTGAGGGAACACGGGTGGGTTTTAGTCAGTAAAAGTCTGACACGCCCTCCTGCTCCACCCAGAGCGGGAGAAGTTATTTGATGATTTCCCACCCAAAAAAAAAACCTAGTACCGTGTGACTTATTTTAATTTTTTCGTCGCCGGAAGATGCGCTGTCAGCGTTCGACCAGGCTGTAAACTAGGTGTCTGCGGCGGACTGGAAAACGTGTTTCGAAAATTGGTTCAGACACATGAAACTTTGTTTAAATAATAGTGGAGAGTACTTTCAAAATATTTGATAAAAATATATTTACCTATAGAACATTTTTTTTTTCGCAAAACTTTCGAGTGTCCCACGTACCTATGTGATATTGTTTTAATTGTATATTATTCTAAGTTATTTACTATTATACACTTACAAACATACTCTCATGAATTTTTGTATACTTGTTCAGAAGCCGTAGTAGACTAACGTATGTAAATATTATACAATTTATACAAACAAACTCTCATGAATTTTTGTCTGTTAAAGAATTTCTCAGAAATCACTAAACGGATTAAAAGATTTTTTTGATTGATCTATCTTTCAACTTCATCATCATCATCAACCTGTTTCCACTCACTGCTAGTTATAGGCCTCTTTTCCCTTTTGCAATTTTCCCTTTCCCTCTCTAATCTTTCCTATATTATTTGACCCTTTCATAAGAGACAATAAACATTTTTCATCAAAATCGTTTCAGTAGTTAAAAAGATTAAGACCAAACTGTTAAAATTATATTTTTTAAGGTTTAAAAATACAAGGAACTATTCGTTTTTTTTTAATTTAATGCAAAAAAAAAACATTATTATTACGGTTTTTTTTTTGAGGGTGTCATAAAATAACTTCTCCGTGTCAGACTTTTACTGACTAAAACCCACCCGTGTTCGTTCAGTTGCCTGTGTGCCAGGGGCCACGGTATCTCTTTCGAACAACCTGCACCCCTGGCAGGCATCGGCCCTAGCGGACACGAGCAGTTGGTGCTGAAATCTCTTTGAGGCGCGCGTGGTACACAACGCGCCGTTGACCCGGGCTTAATTGGTCCTACCATCGAGCTACCCATTACTCGCCGTTTGCAAGCACGCGCCTACGGTGGCCGGGAATCTGCCTGGGATTGCCCAGGGTATCTCCTGTGGCGACTAGGGCCGTGAAGGCGCATAGATTGCCTTTTCCTCATGTGCCGCCTCCATCTTCGGGAACATTACTGCTTCGCAGGAGGTTACGGCTTCCCATGCACTCTCGCTCCGTACCATGGCATGGACCAGGGCCGGACTCGAGAGATCGCCGCCGCCGATCGCCTCCACGAGGACACGGCAGTGCTCCGCCCAAGCCGGGCTGACCTCCACGCGATCTACGCAGTGGTAACACCCGGGCGTTTCCTCCCGCCTTATCAGAAACTAATTATATTCCGTTACAAAACGAATCAGTAATTCTGTAAAATAATTAAATTAGGTAAATAAAACATTATACTCTACCTCGTAATAATTAAAATAATTTTCTTCGCACTTGCTGCTCTATTTTCTGATAAATTTTATACCGTCACAAACTTTATGTTCTATTGAAATCATAGCTCAGAAAACCTTAAAAATACTATTTTGTCGGGCTGCTAGGCATGGTAATTTTTATAAGATTTTTCACTCCTACCGATAAAATTTAGTACTTCGTGCAACCCTCAATTTTGCCGCCCCTCCATTTTTGCCGCTCTGGGCATTTGCCCGGCTTGCCCCCCCCCCCCCTAGATCGGGCCCTGACTACTGTCTAAGTTTAGCATTAAATTCATAACTTATGTAGAGAGACAATAAACTTTCTATATTAGATATCTTTCATTTTATTTTTTATACTTATTTAGTACATTTTTAAATATTTTTACAAAAATCATTAAAAAAAACATTTAAAAATATAAAAAATAGTGGCCCAACGGCATCAGGAGCAGGGTCCAAGATGCCGGTGGTCAAGGGGCTCTAGAGAAAGGAACCTCCTGACTATGCGTGCCGTGTCTAGGAGTACTGCTTTCTGAATCAAGCCCTTGATCCAGCCGTGCAATGAGAGCCTCCTGAGATGTTGATCGAGGCTCTTCGCTACTAGGCCATTTACTGTAATGATTATCGGTACAATGATTGCTGAGTCCACGTCCCACATGTCGACAACCTCGTGAGCTAAGTCAAGATATTTGATTTTCTTATCTTGCTCAGCTTTCACAAGATTCTCGTCATGGGGGACAGCAATATCAACAATCATTGCACGACGCTCTCGTCGATCTATCACCACAATATCAGGCTTATTGGCTACAATAGTCCTGTCAGTGATGATAGATCGATCCCAATACAATGTGGCGTGACCATTCTCGAGAACTGGGTCGGGCACATACCTGTAGTATGGTACTTCAGACTCCACAAGGTTGTACTGCAAAGCAAGTTGCTGGTGGATAATCCTAGCTACTAGATTGTGTCTGTGCAAATACTCGCCGTTAGCAAGACGAGAACAACCGGAAACGATATGTCGGATTGATTCACCGGGACGGTGACATGCCCGACAGATGTCAACCGTACCATCCTTGACAATGTATTTCCGGTAGTTGTTCGTCATGATAACTTCATCCATAATCGCACAGACAAAACCTTCGGTTTCTCCGAAGAGTTCGCCGAAACGTAGCCAGGATACAGACGCCAAAAAGTCTACATCAGGCCCATGAAGAGCCCGGAAAAAGCGTCCGTGAAGCTCTTTGCTTTGCCATACTTCCTTACGATCATTAGTATCCAGTACTGCAGGTTTGCGCCAGTTCTCTTTCGCCAAGGAGAGTGGGGTGAGGCCGTGGGGTGCCCCCCCAAACGATATTCAGATTAGTAACATACCCGAGATCAGTGGTGAAAATCCAATCCACACGGCAATGTTAGTTGCGTCAAAAATTGGCGTCAAAATTAAAGCGCGCGACATAGTGAGCGCCGAGCGTGTCGGAGGGAGGCGCATCAACGCGACGCAGGCGACGGCGCCGGTGGAGACCCGGCCCCGCTTTTTGGTCGTGCGCCTCGCGCGCCGCGACCTGCGTGACGAGCTGCTCGAGGCTGCACGAGTGCGACGCGGCATGACCACTGCGGACCTGGATCTGCCGGGCCTTGTTACGCGCTTTTACGTGAACGAGCGCCTTACGAAGGTGAATCGTGAGTTGTTTCGGTGTGCTCGTGAGGCCGGTAGTCGCCTCGGTTGGCAATTTGTATGGGCCAAACGAGGTCGTATTCTCGCCCGGTACAAACCCGGAGACGCCACTTGCCAAATCCGCTGTGAGGCTGACTTACAGCGTACCTTCGGACCGGAACTGGGTAATGGCGGCGGCGGAAATAATTTACTTTGAATTTCCCTTTTTAATTGTTTGTTTGTTTTGTTTTACTAAACCGATTATTAATCTAGTTAAGCTCATACTTTGTTATACTGTCACGCAAATTTTTATAATAAGTATTTTTGTCATGAGAGTCAGCATTTCAATAATGTTAAGTTTGTATTTTATTTTATATTGCCACTATTTGTTATCGATTTTATTGGTAGGTGTGTGTCTCGCGGCGACGCACCTCAGTCAACCACACGTAAATCAGTTTTATAATACCACGCATATTTGTATATATCTACACCTATTTACTACGAATCCACTATACAATTTTACAAAACTTTTATTTACATACCGCAGTTTAAAACCTCTGTTTCGTTTTAGTAAAATGATTACTTACATTTTTTCAATTGGACTGACACTAATAATATTATATGAAATTAGAATTGAAATTACTGAATTTGCACTGATGATATTGCTATATAACGAAATTATTTTATATTATTACAATGATGACTAAAGGAGATAAGTTTCTAAAAGTTGGATTTCTTAATGCTGGTTCATTGGGTACGGGACATGATAACATGATTGGTGCACTCGACAGGCATTGTTTTGACGTTATGGCCATTAACGAAACTTGGCTGCGACCGGGCGAGGAGGGGCGCGCTCCAGTGGTGCCGGGCTACCGTCTGCGCCACACGCCGCGGCCGGCGAGTGTGCGCTCGGGTCGTGGTGGGGGCGTCGGCTTTTACCTACGGCGAGGTTTGAGCGCGCGCACATGGACTGGTGCGATCGATCCAAGGTTCGAATCGGTTGAACAGATGTGGTTAACCATCTCTGTGAACGGTAAAAAGATTGCTATAGGCACAGCCTACCGACCACCATGGCATGACCTGGTCCTTTTCCTAGATGCCATAACGGACTCCATTAGTTCACTAGGAAATTGCGACCACTACATATTACTTGGCGACTTTAATGTCAATTTGCTAGACACGAACGGGATAAAAACTAAAAATGTTAATGAGTTTTTGAATTGCCTTAGTCTTTCACAGTTGGTCACAACTCCTACACACTTTACAGGATCCAGTGAAACTCTCATCGATCTCCTATGTACCGACCTAAGAGCAAGAAATATAGCGGTAGAACCGTTCGGTTCAATTAACGGCCATTCCATCGTGGTTGGTGAATTTCATATTAAGCGTGATAATTTCAAACCATACTTGGTTAAATTTCGGCCTCTTAAGAATATGTGCGCGGAAAGTTTTAATGTAGACTTGTCTGTTTTAAATTTTGGAATGATCTCATCGCTTGACAATGTGAATGATATGGTGCACGTCTTTAACACCCATATAACTTCCCTTTTCAATGTTCACGCACCGATCAAGACGTGTACTGTAAGGGAAAAGTCGTATCCGTGGATTACAGATACCATCAAACTTATGATGCGGTTACGTGACGAAGCACTTAGTAGTTATAGGAAAAAGAAAGCCGATACAAAAAAAAAATATTACAAAGAACTAAAACACTTGGTGATTAGTTCATTGTATAGTGAAAAAGTTGCATATTTTAAGCACAACATAAATAATAAAATAAAATGTCCTAAATTACTATGGAAAAATTTAAAATCCACCATATCGCCCTATAAGCCCAAACAAGATCTACCGTCACACTTTACGGATCCTGACGTAATTAATAAAAACTTTTTACTTGTCCCCGGTAATCTCGTGGCAAGCACATCACTCATAAACTACTATGAAAATCATAGACATGGTGAACAAGTTTTCACAATAACTCCAGTGGATGAGAATGACATCTCTCGCATTATCTCCAACCTCAAAAGTAACGCTGAAGGTTACGACAACATTACCCTGGACATGATTAATATGAGTCTGCCGCACACGTTAAATGTTATAACGGACATAATAAACCACTCCATAGTGACGTCTACGTTCCCCGACTTATGGAAGGTTGCCTCAATTAGGCCCTTGCCAAAAAATACTAATCCATCCACTTTAAAAGACCTACGCCCTATAAGTATACTGCCATGTTTATCCAAAGTATTAGAAAAAGTAGTGAGCCGCCAATTAACGCTTTTTTTGGAACAAAATCACGTTCTTCCCGACTTACAATCCGGTTTCAGGAAACAACGCAGTACGTCTACTGCTTTACTAGACGTTACTGATAACATATTGGCTGCCCAGGATAGGGGAATGTGCTCATTATTGGTTTTACTTGATTTTTCCCGGGCATTTGACGCAATAAATATTGCACTATTAATATCGAAGTTAAACTATTATGGTTTCGACCCCAGCGCTACGCAATGGTTCCGTAGCTATCTAAGTGATAGAAAGCAATTTGTTGACTTGCGTTTGGATGACGGTACTTCCCTTAGATCGACACAAATTTCTGTAGAGAGAGGAGTTCCGCAAGGCTCTATTTTGGGTCCAATTATCTTTATTTTATACTGTGCAGATATTATAAAATGTCTCCAGAAATGTAAGTACCATATATACGCCGACGATGTCCAACTATATATATCTTTTAAGCCCGACGAGTACGACACCGCAATTAAGGATCTTAACGATGATCTTCAAAGAATCGCTGCCTGGTCAGAGGCGAACTGCCTGTCGTTAAATCCAATAAAAACGAAATATATGGTATTTGGCACAAGACAGCAGTTGGCGCGACTACCTGTGATATTTGATGTAAAACTAATGGGCGAACCAATAGAGCGAGTCTATGAAGCGCGGAATCTAGGTGTTGTCATGGACAAAGACCTTCGTTTTGAAAAGCACGTGGCGGACTCGGTTAGAAATTGCTTTTACCGTCTAAAGGTTTTGTACAATGTTAGGCCTTATTTATCCGAAAAACTACGGGAACAGCTAGTGGAAACCCTGGTTCTGTCCAGGTTGAACTACGCTGACACGGTTTACGGCCCGCGCCTATTAGCTCGTACTGATCGCCTCATCCAAAGGGTACAAAACGCCTGTGCTCGGTTCTGTTATAATATTCCTCGCAGAAGCCATGTTACACCTTTTCTAAATAAGCACTTCTCACTAAAAATGAAGTCCAGACGCAAACTGCACTTAGCTTGCCTTCTGTTCGGTGTCGTTAAATATCAAAAACCGGACTACCTATATAACAAGCTAAGTTGGGTCGCGAGTAGACGGGAATGCGGGAGAAGGCAATGCTCACAACAACTCTCGACTCAGTCTCAGGGTACAGCCGCGTTTAGGGGCAGCTTTCGTTATGCGGCTTCTAAAGTATGGAATAACCTGCCACCACCGATAAGAGTAATCAAGACAATAGACGCTTTTAGGCGACGTTTACGGCAGTACCTCATAGAAGCGCAACGTAAGCTGGATATGGTCACACTAAATGTCTCAATCATATGATTTATGTTCGCACCTACCTACCTATCTGGATACCCACTTGAGCATGTGTAAGTGTTTCTGTCGGTGAAAATTGCACGAAATTGTAAACGGCTGTGTTACACGGTACGGCTTCTCACGCTCGTCTTGGCTGCCTGGCTATGTCCTCAGTATCTTCGGCATGGAGGTTATTTGTTGCGATCCCAGCGACATTGCTGCGTCCCAGTCGCAAACGGTGGCCTGTAGAAAACAAGGCAAACACATTCAATTACACGTTTATCTCCAACTTACGCATTGCTAAACCACGTTTGCTTTTCAACGTACCTAATGTGCCTGGCCTACTTGCACACGACTGACACGTACGATGTCGTGATGGCACCATTTCACCTTTCATCCTTCACCAAGACATGTGGCAAGGGCAAACCTCGTGCAGTTTGTGATTAGTTATCCCCACAGAGAAGCATGACTGCGGACAGAGGAAAAGGACAATTAAATTAAAAGGGGGTAGGTGCCTCCACATAATAAAGAATACGGCACGACATTTTTCTGCAATTTATACCTACTTTCAAAATTGACTATAGCGCTTACCTTTTCATCCTCATTCTTGGTCTATTTCCACTTTCACCAAAAATGTTTTAGCTGACTCACTTATATATGTCATAACCATAAGCCTGAGCCATCGGCTTAATGAGTCAATCTTAATGCAAACCATAGCTAAGAAAACTTAAAACACAAAAGTTGCAAACTGTCCGTAAATAGTCCGTCGCGGTCGACGGCTTGCAGCGCATTGTGCGATGAAGTGCATGGATTAATAAAATATAAAATGTGTTTGGATCGTGGAAGTGTCGTCGCATTGTTTAGAACTGGTTTTTTATTTTTATGTAACTCCTTTCAAAGCATTCCTATCTTTGTTTATATATTAGCGAAGTTCTATCATGCATCTGTCTCAATTATTTATTTACTATTAGTTTTTTTTTTTTTTTTTTGTGTTTTACAAATTGCAATTTTATTAATTATCACACTGTAATATTGATCTTTCTTTTTTTATTTTAGTTACTACACTCAATTACTAACAAACTACATATTTATATAAATATCAAAATGTCTCACCATATAAGTACTACTCGTTACTATTTTTATTTATTTAATCTGACACAAATGTATTTTATTTATGTATGCTTAGACACGTCACGTTGCAGTATTAGATAAAGCTGATTTACATCCGTCACCTCACACGTCAGGTCCAGTTGAAAACCAGCGTCAGGCACTAGTTGTCTGGCATTTATGCTGAACTGGGCCTTTTTAGCGCAGCCGTGAGGCACACTTTTACGCACTTTACACTTTTTGTTGGTTATTATCTTTATTATTTTGCTGTATATTGTGTGCCTTTTTTTTAGTCTGTGCTAAATAAATGTATTTTCTTTCTTTCTTTCTTTTCTTTCCTTGTCCACTGCGACCATATCTCGATGCATCCCCACGTCAGTGTAAAGGAAATATTCCCTGAGACTGCAAATCTCGCGGTTGTGGAGGGTCTTAGCATTTAAAAAGCCTCGACCCCCACACTTCCGCGGGATGTACAGTCTCATCACTGATGACCGTGGGTGATGCATCCGATATGCCGTCAGCAATGAACGGACCTTCCTGTCCAGGGCGTCTAGTTCCGTTTGAGTCCATTTGAGTATGCCGAAAGAATACATCAATACCGGCATGACCCAACCGTTGAAGGCACGCACCTTGTTTCCGCCTGATAAAAGACTATTTGCCACTTTATTCAGGCGGCCAAAGAAGCGCTCCCTCAACGATTGTTTCATGTTGTCAGCATTGATGCCTAATGCTTCCGACATACCCAAATACTTGTAGGTTTCGGTTGAGGAGAGGGATCTAAGGTGTATACAATCCGTAAGTTGGGTTCCCACGGATTCTATAATTCCTCCTCGCTTTACATGCATGACTGCACATTTGTCCACACCAAATTCCATCCTGATGGCGCTACTGAAGGTTTCTGTTACCTTCAGTAGCTCCATCAGTTGCAAATTGTTGGGGGCAAAGAGTTTTAGGTCATCCATGTAAAGGAGGTGTGATATCACCTGACCACCTCTTCTCAACCGATAGCCCAGACTTGAATCCTCTAGCAGTGTGCTTAGAGGATTCAAGGCTAAGCAAAACCAAAGCGGACTCAAACTATCGCCCTGAAATATTCCACGCTAAATCCTTATCGGTTCATCGGTCCCCCGGATCTGTCGACTTCCTGGATACAGAAGGACTGTCCTCCATTGCCTCATACATGACATCAAGAAGGTGCGTAGAGTCGCGTCTATTTTGTACAACTCCAGCACCCTCATGAGCCATGTATGTGGCACCGAGTCATAGGCCTTCTTATAATCTATCCAACATGTCGACAGATCCTTCCGGGATCTACGAACCTGTTGGCTTATGGCCAAGTCTATAAGGAGCAGCTCCTTAGTACCACGGGACCCATTCTTACATCCATTCTGAGACACCGACATAATTGCGTTGCTTTCGACGTGGTGTGAAATTTTTGCTCTAAGAATGGATGTAAGAACTTTATAGACCGTCGGTAAACATGTTATAGGTCTATAATTTTTAGGTTCCGCAGTACTACCCGATTTATGGAGCAGGTGGGTAATACCTGTGGTAAAGAACTGTGGTAGCGAACCAGTCTCTAAAGATGACTGGAATTGTGAAGCTAAGCAAGCGTGTGACCTTTGTAGCCATTTAATCCAGAAATTGTGCAGTCCGTCCGGTCCTGGAGATTTCCAGTTAGGCAACGGACGGACTGCACGAGCTACATCTTGGGGGCAGATGGTAATAGCCCCCATGTCTGGTATTGAATCACACGCCCGTTCAACAACACGCATCCAATCACCTTCAGTGTGACTGACGGGAGTCGACCAAATGCTTCGCCAAAACGCACTCATGTCATCACTATCTGGTAGACACGCGTCAGTCACACCTTGAGTGGGAATGGGTCGCTCCCAAGCTCTGTATACCCACCTTTGATCGTTCTGGAACATGCGATTCTGAGTGTACCGGTCCACTCTTCGCCTATACCGACGGATACGGTTTGCCCATGCATAAACTTTCTGCTTCAGGAAGTCGATGCGCTCTGTGACACGGGATGCATATTCACGAGGACTAATACTAGTTCCCGTGAACGCCCGCCTCACAAAGCGCATCACCCTTGGGCGTGTATTGCCCTCCCTGAAGCAGATGAGCTTCCCGATGAGTACCCTGGCCTCATTAATACGACGCTCAATCCTGCATTGCCAGGCTGGTGCGGCGGCTTTCGGTTGTGTAGCTCGATCAGTATTTGGAAATTTGACATGAGCTATACGACATGCCGCAACAGCTGTGCAATACAAGATTGAGTGTGTATCGCAAAGGTCTGCGCTGCTTTCAATAAAATTTGGTAACAGCGCATCCAGGGCACACACCAGTGCTCTGTTTTTTTTTATTCATGGGCAAACGTGGTAGCCGTGGTCTAAGGTTAGGTGATGTGAACCGGTACTCACGGATGGCATCCTCCAGAATGCTCCTTATGTCCACATTGCATTGGTTTTCTGCAGATATAGCACTGGTTTCGTCCTCCTTATCCTGCTGGTTTGCCTGCAATGGTACGTCTGCAGGCATATGCACGACATTCTGGGGTGGAGGAGGGTTACTAGCAGAACTATTCTGCATTTCCGAGCGCAGTCGATCAAGTGTAGCGTCATCCAATCTATGATTGTGCTGAATGACGCGCACCTGATCCGATAATCGTTGGGCCGAGACGTTGACGGCTGGTTCAAGCACCTGAAACAGAGAGAGCATCCGAACTCGGTACGCTGTAAGGTTAATTCCTCCCTCTGTAGCCCCGTAATATGCGCGCATCACATTTTCGTTCATGGACTGCGTCCATCGCATGCGCGACACATTTCCACCGGCAGCGGGGACCCTGTTCGATGCCTGTTGGCTTCGAGGCCCCAAGCCCGCTGGTGGCCGTCCTCTTCCTCGCCGCCGTTGTGGTGTCGGTGACGACGGTGGGGAGAAAAACTCGTCGCTCGAGCTCGACGCAACTGCAGCGACCGGTGACACAGCGCTCACGGTTGAGGCGCGTACCGGTGGCTGCGAGGCGGAGCTGAGCGACGAGTCCGGAGATGGTGGGTGTGCCTGTCGTCGTGTCTTGGCTCTTGTCTGCATATTAATCACATTTACAAATCACATTGGATAATGTTTGGTCCATTTTTTGTACATATTTGTGGTCCGTTTTAACAAGGTTTTTTATTTTTACTTTCATATCGGTACTATTGTAGTTGTTTTTATTTAATATTAAGGTGGAATCTGGACACTGATACTATTTATTTAATGTAAAAAATGATGAGCGTGAATTTTTCATTGTGACGTTGACAGACGCCATAGACACATTATTATTATTATTATGACAGTTCCTTGGTAATACGATACCCTTACCGATAACAACAACCAAAACACGTTCAGAATTTCGAAATAAATTAACTCGCGCCAAGATACAAAGCAAAATAAATCCTCATTAGAAACAAAAAGAAAAAAAAAAATACATAGATACACATATTCTAGATTTTTTCTAGCACAGTTCCATTTTTAAATTTTCCCCTGGCGTTAACGCACGAGTTAGTATGAAAGGCGAGAATTGTGAAAGAAATACGCACGGCCTGTGTTCGAATGAACCACTGACCGAGCTTAGTTTAAAAGGACTGCTCGTATTTTATTACACATTGATTTATGTTGACTTGAGAACTGAGGTCACGGTAATGAAAACTGCGAACTCAGAAAAATAGAAGATCATTAAGGGTGGTTTTGTATAGATTCCGCGTTGGTTGACGGCGAATGAATCGAAAGATCATCGGGTTGATGTAACTTTACCATCGCGTTGACGTAACTTCAGCCTCGCGGTAACGCAGCGTATACGTTTGAAGATACTCTAGATCACAAGATCTTATCGTGCATTTAATTTGATAGTGATCTACGTACAGACGCCAGCACATCAAGCTACCGCAATCCGTCATATTTCTTTGATAGATGAACTTCAACTATCAACTTTATTGTATAAGTTTAAGGTACATTTTCAATTGGGAAAATTTGACAGTTTGGGGTAGCTTGATGTACTGGCGTCTGTACACAAATATAAACTCACTATAGCTTTTACCAGCGGCTTTGCCCGCGAGCAGATCAAAAATTATCCCACAAGAACTTAACTACTACCGGTTAAAAAGTATCCTGTGTGTTAATCCGTTGTTAACTATCCGTGTACCAAATTTCATACACATAATTATGTTCAGCTGTTTAACCGTGATTTAGTACCTAACAAACATCTTAACTTTCACATTTACTATACTAGTAAGATGCCTGTTTTCCATGGTGGTATGCAGAAATTACGATGCTAACATAACACACACCCGTTTTGCTTCGTTTAAATGCGTATGCACCTTGGGTGCGTGTATATTCGTATATTTATCTGGCCATACGCGCATGGAGTGGTTGCGATTATTAGAAAGAAAGAAAGAAAAGTATTCATTGTCACTCGCACAGGAAGATCACATACTAAAGTAAACACACACTCATACAAAAATTATAAAAAAAACAACTTTTTTGGAAGTGAAAATTATTAAAAAATAAAACGACACGACGAAACGGTTGGCGTAATGGCTGAGCGATCGACTGCTGCGCAGCGTGTCGCGGGTTCCATCCCCACAAGGAACAAATATTTGTATGATCTGCAAGTAATTGTTCCGGGTCTGGGTGTTTGTGTTTGTGAGTTTCTATGTTTGTAAACGCACCCACGATACAGGAAGAAATTTCTAGTGTGGCGTAACGTTTTTTTTTTTTTAAAAAAACACAAAGTCCTGCACAAGGCCAAAAAGCTTCTACCTAAGCATGATGCTGCGACATTAAAAAAGTGCCGCAGTGCTGGTATTCTGATAGGGCCCGAACGATGTGATGTCATGGGCAGATATAGTATTGATTCTACGCACCTGTCCTTTCTTAAGAACATCACCAATACGTCACTGTTATATTCTTCTTGGGCGTTCCCTCCCGGTATTTCCACTCACATTTGCCTCGTAAAATACCTTTTGTTAGTTGCCCGGCACGGCAAATTGCTCGCAGAACAGATGGCCGATGGGGCCAAAAAGTTCTGGAGGGGCGACCGCTTACCGGAAGACGTAAAATTGGAAGGCTTCCCACAAGGTGGACCGATGACCTTGTGAGGGCCGCAGGAATCCGCTGGATGCGGGAAGCACAGAACCGGTCGAAATGGTGGAGCTTGAGGGAGGCCATTGTCTAGCAGTGGACGTCTTTCGGCTGAAATGAGGAGTTGCCCTCATTCATCCTCTCAACAGGAACAAACCTCTTAAATGAACTGAAAGTACCGTAATTTATTTTCTGAAATGTTGGATTGGATTCGAGATAACCATTGAGAATCCCCCTTTGTGGCTTTTCACATAGTAAGTATGACGGTATTCCGTTATACCTACCAACAATTTCCACTGATTACTTAATACATTCAGTTCAATTTTGGGTTTTAATGAAACGATTTTGTAAACAGGAAGTCAGAACATTAAATGTTATTATAAAGTAATAAAGTGCGTATATTTTTGTTGAAATTAAATAGATTGGCAATGATATTGTAACTTTTGGAAAAACTCGGTTTTGCTTGCTTAAAATACAGGTGTTATTCTTATTTTTGTTTTTAAACAGTTGCTAATAAATATTTAAAGTTTTCCTTTGTGTCATGTTTTTTCCCTAAAATATATATTTTTTGTAGAATTTCAAAAGAAAATGTAGATTGTTGTAAATATCTGAAGTTTTCAAAACATACAATGAGTTTTAACCTAGAATCTGTTTAAGACAGACTGACAGCTAACCTTTTCAGTTTCCCCTAATGATGTCTTCGCCCCGTTTAGAACAGTCCTTTTTTGGTTGCGTATACCTTCTTATTAATTAAAATACAAAAAGTACTTTTTGACATTAGTGACACGCACAATAAATAACGCATTTCATTTAATAATCGCTCAAGATCGGCTAATGAGACACAATTGATTTTCTATTGTAATTGAGCCGTAAGGCTTCGGATGTGAACCGGTTAATATTTAACCTAACTGTATTATAATGGCTATCAATCATAGATCATAGATGTAGATCATAACAATATTAAAAACATTACAACTACTAGTAAAAGTGTTAGTAACAATGAAATTACTGACCTTGCTGTACGCCCTGGGAATAATTTCGGTAATATAAAATTTTAAACAATATAGTACAAACACGTAATGTAACATCTGTATTCCCGAAGGCCTAGCCAGATTTGTATCTATGGGATACCCACATTGAGCCAGATAAGTAAATTGTAGAGGTATTTATTGTACTTATCAATGTGTTATAATAATATGTGCTAAGAAATAATAGGCGCAAGGGTCGATCGATCAGGTTAAGCTATGCTTGCCGCGGTTGGTCCCTGGATGGGTGACCATCTTTACTTATCTAAACCCCTCCGTGCCTCGGAAAGCACGTTAATTCGTTGGTCCCGGCTGTCATTTGTAGATCTTTGACAGTCGTTACGGGTCGTCAGAAGCCAGAAAGTCTGACCCCGTTACTGGGATACCTCCCAGTAACAGGGTTATGGAGGTCAGATAGGCAGTCACATCATGTAAAATACAGGTATTCAGCTGCAGCCGGTTAGACTGGAAGCCAACCCCACCATGGTTGGGGATAGGCTAGGCAGATGACCAATATTATGAGTTTCTATTTGACAATAAACGTCTTCCTTTGCAACACAAATGTTTCTTTCAATGTCAAAGTAGGTTTTGTAATTATATTTTTATGTACTTTTCAGGCTATGCAAATAGTCCCAGAGCGACATGAGACCGAGTATATCAACCATAAATATCTGAACAACTTGTCAATAACATTTAGAAAACTCAGCCGTAATAGTCCTCATTATGTCAACATGGAAATCGATGCGAAAATTGGAGTCGGCAATAACCTAACGGTATGTTTTCTGTTTTTGTTAATAGATTTACTTGGACTAACTATTAAGCTGTAAAGATTGTCAAGCCACAGTGACAATTCCTATACAGGGTTATTGGAAAAACACCAACAACCTCTTAAGAGGTCATACTGATGAGTACAATGTCATCATTATGAACAACTTTAACTATGGGACTATAGAGGTATGAGGAACAGGGTG
This sequence comes from Polymixis flavicincta, assembly GCA_949987655.1. Classification (NCBI taxonomy): domain Eukaryota; kingdom Metazoa; phylum Arthropoda; class Insecta; order Lepidoptera; family Noctuidae; genus Polymixis; species Polymixis flavicincta. The sequence goes on from OX465183.1 coordinate 8,980,312, forward strand.
TAAAGTTCGCTCATCCTCTATTGAAAAGGGAGGTTCCTCCGACCAGACGGGTATTGTGTCTGGTGGGCAACTGCCCGACAGTTGATATCGGGACTTTTTTATAAGTGCGAGTGTCGTGGTAAACTCTGACTGCGCATGTAGGATTTATTAATTCGGTTCGCCTGTGGCACTGTAATGGCGCCACTTCTATTTTTGTGTTTTTCTTGATTTGTTGCGAAGTATTTATTTAGTAGTACCGCTGCAGGCTCAAACCTGAAATCGCGAAAAAAAACATCTACTGTTCGCTACATTTTGATGAGTTATACGTCAATAAATGTAAGGAGCAGCAGATTCTTTTTTCGCGATTTCAGGTTTGGTCCCATAGTAAAAGTTGTTCATAATGATGAGTACAATGACCTCTTAAGAGGTTTTTGGTGTTTTTCCAATAACCCTGTATATATTTATGTCTTTTCTTGAGGCTTTTTATACATAATTAAGTTAAGATCATAGAGGTTTCAAGAATAAGCAATAGCTTATGAGGTTCCCACTGCTGAAATAGAATCTTCCCCTCAGAGAGAGGGAGTGGGACCTAATCTTCCACGCGTGCCTAGAGTTGGTTGGTGAATGTTGTCATAAATGTTAAACTTGTAAGTAGGGTTCTTGTTAAATGAACGGTCCGCACACTCGTTTGAACAGTACATATATTGATTGAAAGTACTACACAGTTAACAGTTAATTTTAGTGAACATTTTAGATAGCAAGGAGTTAAAGAATTTACATACAAGACCCGACCGACATGCATACGTTTTTTTTTTTTTTTTTTTTTCAAATGACTTCTCCTGCTGAGTAGAGCAGGAGGGCGTGTCAGACTTTTACTGACTAAAAACCCGCCCGTGGTCCCTCAGTAGCCCGTATGCCAGGGGCTGTGGTATCTCTTTCGAACAAACCCGCACCCCTGGCAGGCATCGGCCCCCGCGGACCCCACCGGTGGTTGCTGACTTCTTTGACGGCGCGCATGTGGAACACAACGCGCCGTCCCGTCTACCACTTTTCGGCCGCAGGGGATAGGGAGAGCGGCTGACGCTATACCGACACTCCTCTTCCCCTGCGGCCCCACCGCGTCCGCCATCAAACGGTGGCGGCCCCGTCCAGGCCACGGAAGGGAAGAGCGCTGCTCAGAAGCACCGGCACTCCTCCTCTACAGCCGCGATGCCTCCCATTCGACATCGCGGCCCACCTCAGTTGCGGTGCACCTCACCGCAACCTACTTTTTGGCCGCTACGTCTTCGGCTTTGAGGCAAAAGCCCTGACGAGCGGCCCCACCTTTGGGTTCCTCTTGGCTTCACCGTGGCCGGAATCCACGGTTACTGAGCCCCCCCGCAACGACAATGCGGGAACCCACTCGGGGGGGACATGCATACGTGCGTTTCGTTCCGTAGTCCGGTAGGTAGAAAAAACGCGAAAGGATATATGGTGCGGGCGGCGGGACGCGTCTTTAATGTTGGCTCCCTGGCAGCGCACACGCTGCCAACGTAACAGCGGTGAATTTAGGGCGTTCGGTCGGAAAAGGTGCGCGCTACAAACTAAAGTTGCCGCGGTAAGATTGTGGATGGGAGACCATCCTGTTACTGTATATCAAGACCCCTTCGTGCTTCGAAATTGATTTAACTCGCTGGACTCGGCTGTCATTTATATATCTTTGGCAGTCGTTACATAGTCAGAAGCCCAAAATTCTGACTACCAAAGGGTATCGTGATACCCAGTAACTTGGTTGTGGAGGTCAGATAGGAAGTTGCTCCATGTAAAATACTGGTATTTGGTTGCATCCGGTAAGACTGGAAGCCAACACCAACATAGTTGGGAAAAGGCAGATTGTTTTTTTTTATGCGGTAAATGGTAAAGCTTGTAACACCAACCAAAGAAAATAAACAGCTATTTGTAGAAACCGTATCTTTATTCATAAATCTTATCTTTTATACCTAAAATAGCGCTAACTGTGATAAATGCCGCAGGCTTTTGCTAGGTAAAAAGAATGAGCGCAAATGACGTCATTCGCTGAAAATAGGTGGAGGTAGGTACTTAAGCTCATACCTTCGCGTATAAATTCTTATGGTTGCCCAAATTGCCAATAACTGGTATCTGAAGCACCATTCGATACTGTAATATGGACCAAGAAATTGTGTTGTTTACCTATACCTGCTGTGCGAGATTTAATTTTATAAACACTTATCTTCAGGAAAAGTTTTTATCCAGTGCGCAAATTTTTACCATGAATTAAGCATGTCATTCTAGACCCCCCAGCGCAGAAATTTTTCGCCAGTTGTACAAAAAAAAAACAGCTGTTCCATACATTTTGACTGCGTAGGTATTGTACTTTTCTATGAAACAGCTGATTTTTATTTTATAACAGGCGAAAAATTTCTGCTGTTGGGGGTCTAGAATGATATGCTGAATTCATGGTTACAGATTGCGCACTGGATAAAAACTTATCCTGTATAGAACTGTTACATCAGTTTACTCATAGATTTAATAGCTGATAATTTTTTCGCGATTAAGATGACGCATGGATGCTTTTTTTTTTGTGTGGGATATCACCAAATAACTTCTCCCGCTCTGGGTAGAGCAGGAGGGCGTGTCAGACTTTTACTGACTAAAACCCACCCGTGTTCCTTCAGTAGCCCCTATGCCAGGGGCTGTGGTATCTCTTTCAAACAAACCCGCACCCCTGGCAGGCATCGGCCCTTGCGGGCCCCATCATTTTTTGTGCTGACATCTATTTGAGTCGCGCGTGAAACATTACGCGCCGTCGAATTGGGACGCATGGATGCTGTGTCTCAATGTTCTCGTCGATGGGCTATACCACACTCTTAAATATGACCACGAAATTCCGATACACGCTGTGTAACAAGATGTATGTACGTACATACAAAACATGAACTTAAAACATTTTTTATAGCACTAGGTATGTGACCTAAACCCGCACTTAAGTCACGCTTTTCTGTGACTTAAGTAGTCCATTACGCAGAAACAACCTAAGTGTAGGCTTAGGTCACACTTGCTATAAAATAGTATACGATAGTGTGATCTAATTTCACGCCGCGTAATAATGGACTACTTAAGTCACACGTATCGTAATGTACTATTTGAGTCAAACTGTTTTAATGCAGTGTTTTATCCACATTTTTCAGATAAAGATGGAGCTATTTGAGTTCCTGGGCGGTCATTACATACCAACAGGTGTCATAGGAGTGTACAAGCTGTGTGATTTTCTATACAAGGAGCCATTTTTCGGCACAATGTATGCCAAACAATTTCCTGGAAATTGGTCATGTCCGTTTCCTCCTGTGAGTATGCCTTGTACAGAAGGGGTTCTGTTATGGTAAATGTATGCATTAGGCTCTGATTGAAATGATTTATTGAAAGAACTACTTGAACGTGATACTAAAAGAAGGCAGAAATCTCACCACCCAAATGTGAGAGTCACTGAAACTCGCATGAAACGTCTAGGCAAGCACCGGAAAATGGTCAGTTGTTGTCGCATCGTTAGGCGTATACCTATTGTACTACATCAATTTGTTTCTGTCAATCCAGTAAAATAATTTGAATAAGTCTATTCTTTGAACATTTGATAGTTCAAAGAAAAGACTTACTCGTAAACTATAATGTTTTATGTAATAATTATTATAAAGGTAATCCAATCATCTAAAAAAATACCTTTAACAGGTTTAGGTGTACCAATAGTACACTCACATTGCACCAGTGTGGTGGCCAAGTGGTAACGGCCGCGACTTACGAGTTGTATAGGTCGTGAGTTCGAACCCAGACGGGCGCTTTACTTTGTGTAAATTATTTCCTCACCACTGCTCTCAAAACGGTGAAGGAAAACATCGTGAGGAAACCGGCATGTCCTAGAATCAAAAAATTCGAAGACATGTGACATCTACCAACTCGCACTGGGCCCGCGTGGTGGATTACGGCCCAATCCCTCTCACCGAGAGGAGGTCTGTGTCCCAGCAGTGGGAACATTATAGGCTGATGATGATGATAATGATTGCACCAGTTATGTTTAAGGCCCGTGTAATAGGGGCGAGCCTATTGCCATCAACTGGGCACAAATCAAGAGTCTGGAGGCTGTTACTGAGAAATTCCATCATATAAAAAACTCAATACCACTTTGGTCGACCTGGGAATCAAAACCAGGACATCAGGCGCAAGAGTAGCACTTGCGACCACCAACAGACCAACGAGGCAGTCTTGCTATACATAAAACTAGCTGTCCGCCCCGGTTCGCACGGGTGGAATCCCTATTCTTTTTCGTCCGACCGTTTTTTCTCCGACTTACTTTGCAAATCCGATTACCACGAGGAAGTCTTTTCATTTTTCGGGTTAATATACAGCCAATGACACTCACAAATAATGTGACTTTTTATTGGTAAAATAATTTTCAAAATCAGTGTAGTAGATCCAGAGATTACCCCCTACAACCTCACAAACGACCTCTTTATAATATTTATATTTAAAAAAACATAATAAAATATATATATAAAATTATATAATATATTTAAATTAAACTAATGGTCTCGAAAGAGAAAGAAGGTTACAATAGCAGTAATAAAATAAACTACTCAACGAGGATAATGTAGCAATGGCAAGTAGGTAAATACAGATAATATAGAAAATCTTATTTTTAAACATAAAGAAATCTTACATTTCAGGGCGAATATCACTTCATGAATCTAACAATACATTTGGAGAACTTTCCTTACAACATACCGTTCACATACTCGTCCATGATCGTGAGAACCCGAGCCGATGTCCAGGGCATCTTCACGACAACCAACGAAGAAGTCTTCAGGTGGAAAACCTTCATAAAGATCACGCAGAAAATGAAAGATGCCAAAAAGAAGACCAAGACACTGATACAAAGTTTCAATAAATTTTTAGAAGTGAAATGATTTTGGGAAATTAATATATGTTTGAAAATAATTATCATAGGTGTTTTTGTTAGAATCCTTCCGTTGTTGTGTTGATGGCAATTGGCACGGGTGTGTAATGTTTGGCATAATAACAAATGCTCTAATTTCACTTAAACTAACGTTCATATGACATAATTTTCATAAGACATAATATCAAATGACATAAATTCATATGACCTAATGTTTCGTATCATATAATATTCATTTAACATAATAACATTTAGTATAACGTTCATTTTATATAATTTTCAATATGTATAATATTCTTTTAATATAACGTTCATTTGACCTAATATTCTTATGACCTAAAATTCATGTTTAATGGGCACAGTTCTAGCCTAACTCAAATGGCACTTAACCAAACCTTAAAATATTCTATGCAAGGTCGAGGGTGGGCCTGGTCGACGGAGCCCCGCTTCGCGGGGCTCCTACTTATGGGTGGTTTATAAAAAAATAACCACGAAGGGGATGGCGGGGTCTATTCGCTCGCTTCGCTCGCTCACACTACCCCGCCATCCCCTTCTACCCTAACCTATCCGAGTCGGGGTGCCCTAAAGTCCAGATTGCATCCAGGTGTATAAGGCACCATACTAGCAGGCGTTTAAAATCGTATGAGATTTTCTAAATTATATTGAAAGTTACTTAGAGATTATGAATATTATAGTAAATGAATAATATGCTAAATGAATATTATGTGAAATGTGCATTATAGGAAATGTTGGATGTCATATGAAATTAGGTAAAATGAAATTATATCAACACTTCATTATGTCAACTGATCGTTATGTTAAACAAAATTATGTTAACTGAAATTATGTCAAGTGAACGTTACATATTTTGTTATAATGTCAATCATTACACACCCAATTGGCACATACATTATAATCTTATTTTAATGTCGGTAATAAGCCCATGGCCTAAGTTCTTTGGTTGCCTGGAAGAGATCGCAGAAAGCGATAAGGACGCCCATTGTAGGTATATAATATTGTAGTGTAATTTGTTTATTTTGTTATGTAATTTTGTGGTGTACAATGAAGTATAAATAAATAAGTTCTTAATAGAGTGCATAATTATGCCAAAGTTCATGATTCAGCGCACACAGAACCTTAAATTCGAGGCATTAACGATTGCAAACCGTCTAGAGTGGACATAAAACTCACGTCACCAGCTACGATCTTTACATACTCCTTTTGCCTCATTTCGTTCTTACACCTGGTCATACACTCACGTCGGTTGTGAATACTACGCATCTGCAGAACATCACCAATAAGGCCAATATATGTCCCAAGGGCTTCCCCTCCCGGCGTTTCCACTCCCATCTGCCTTGTAAATACTTTTTGTTAGCCGCCGTTGATTCATCCTCTCAACATGTCAACATCTCATAATCTCTTCAAATGTTTTCTAGAGTGGATTTACTCTAAAATGAATAGGTCATCGTGGATAGTACTATAAAACAGACATTGGTTTAAACGTTATTGTAATAGTGATAGCAGAATTAAGAGCTAATATTGACATACTCGTATTAGCTCTTAATTCTGCTATCAGTATTACAATAACGTTTCAGTACCTACCTAATATATATGGAAGAATGACTACTTCCATACATATTAGGTAGGTACTTGTGGACCCCCTAGAAGGGAAAACGGCATTAATTCTGAATCAAAGTGAACCCTCGAGCCTGGCATTAGGTTTAAAAAAGTGTTATTAAATACTCTAAAAAATATTAAGTACGGTGAGGGCAAATCTAGCGATTTAAATGTTTGGACAGCGGGGTTTGAAATTAGCATATATATAATAAATATAATATATAAAAGCCTTTTATTCAGATTTAACCTGATACAAAATAAATAGAAATGTAACCTAACATATTAATTGATCTAGTGTAGTTTATTCTTAATTCTAAAACTTATTGACTTTTTGTAAATCTGTTTGCCAGTCGGCAAAGGCCTCTTCCAACCTCTTCCATTCCAATCTCTCTTGGGCCACTCTGTTCCACATTACTCCAGCTACTTTCCTAATATCATCATCCCACCTTTTCTGGGGTCTACCACTCTTTCTTTTACCTTCTCTGGGGTACTTCCTTGATATTAATTTACTCCACTTGTCGTGTCCTCTTATCATGTGTCCCGCCCATCTCCATTTGAGTCTTTTGATTTTCCCTGTTGCATCTATGGTTTTGTTTTAGTTCTGATGGTACGGTTTTTAGTCTATCTGATTTTTTTACATTTAGCATGCTTCTTTCCATTGCGCATTGGCAGATTGCGAGTTTATTTGTCAATTCTTGGGCAAGGGCCCACGATTGACATCCGTATATTAGAACGGGTAGTATACAGATATTGAAAAGTTTGCTTTTTATGTTTATATCAAGTTGTTTGTCTTTCATATGACATTAGCATGATTATCCTTTAATGTTCTCACTGCTGGGACATAGACATCCTCTACGTGAGAGGGCGTGGGCCATAATCCACCACGAAGGCCCCGTGCGCTCGTGCCCTGCTCTTCTAGGACACCGTAGTCAGGGTAACTTTTTTATTTTCTTTTTAGTCCTTGAATGGCAGGAGTGGAGGCAGTGAAGGAGTGGGCTTTGCCCGGGATTGGGACAACGCAAGTTAGAAACTATCATTTATTGGAGCTAAATAATCATCTTTATATGCACGTGCTCAGATTATAAAACAAAGGCAGATGGACCGTGCGGAACACCAAGAGTGAATCCAAAAAACCAAATACTAAAGCGTTGCATTGTATATAATAATTATTTATTTATTTCAGACAACATGATCCATTTTGTTAGTAAAATTAGTGTTTAAAACTATGTTAGTTCATACATAAACGAATACAATTTTGAAAACAGGGACAGTCATACCTATCCGCAATCACACTCAAGATGCTGTTACTACTCTTTTTTTTTTTTTGGGTGGGAAATCATCAAATAACTTCTCCCGCTCTGGGTGGAGCAGGAGGGCGTGTCAGACTTTTACTGACTAAAACCCACCCGTGTTCCTTCAGTAGCCCTTAAGCCAGGGGCTGTGGTGTCTCTTTCGAACAAACCCGCACCCCTGGCAGGCATCGGCCCTTGCGGGCCCCATCATTTTTTGTGCTGACATCTCTTTGAGGCGCGCGTGGCAAGCCCATGCCAACGGTGGCCGGAAATCGGCCTGGGATTCCCGACGCCCAGGGCGTCTCCGTATCCTGCGGCGGCTAGGGTCGCGAGGGCGCATATGCTGCCTCTCCCTCACGTGCGCCGCTTCCCTCTTCGCGAGCATCACTGCTTCGCTGAAGGAGGTGACGGCTCCCCATGCCCTCTCGCTCCGTACCATGGCCTGGACCAGGGCCGGACGCGAGAGATCGCCGCCGCCGATCGCCTCCACGAGGACACGGCGGTGCTCCGCCCAAGCAGGGCAGACCGCCACCGTGTGCTCCACCGTCTGTTGCTACTCTTACGCACTCTTTGCGAGGCTTTAGTATTTGTTTTTTTTAACTCTTGGATGTTCCGCGCGATCTATCTGCTTTGTTATATAATCTAAATAAAAAAAAACAACAAATACTAAAGCGTCCATTGTATGTTCCATAAAATGCGTCGCTTTAGTATTTGGTTTTTTGGCCTCACTCTTATGCACGTGTTTTGAAGTTAAGTATAAACCAATTTTTCTGTCTTCTGTCTATCAGTCTTGAGAAGAAAGATAGGTAAGTACAGTCATACTATAGAAATATTACAAAATTCAGTATTAATTCAAATTATCCAATTTGTTATTTTTTATTGTGGCATGATCATAACCAGACTAATGTTTATGCTGGGACTGGTCGACTGGTGGATTCTGACCCCTCAGAATCTCTGTAGCAACTGATGGGTTCAGAACCCACCAGTCGAAGCTAATTAATGTACAATCATGAAATTGTTCAAGTGTTTATGACCCGTGATTTATTTTTTAGAGTTATATGGAATATGGGTTGGTTAATCTATAAAAAATTGCACTCCTTTTTGTTATCGATATAAATAAATATGCTTTATTATAGTAAACTGTCATCAGTATGATCATATCGTATGATATCATCAACCCTCATTAAAATCTTTTTTTTATAAATTGCTTTTTCACTATTTTTGGGTGGATCGCTGATCGACGATCTTTGCAGGCTGTTAGCAACTGGATAAGAGTTGCCGAGGATCAAGCTGAATGGCGTGCGTTTGAGAGGCCTGTGTCCAGCAGTGGATGGTTCTAGGTTGATCATGATGATAATGGGTCATTTGAAAGGTCCTAAATGGATGGCAATTCTATTTGTTACAATTTTTACGTTTCAATATATTACAGTGAGTCTTTATGTTTTCATTGTTTATTCTATCTATGATTCTATCGTTATTTTATAACACGTGGTTCATAAATTTTCTTTGAGCACAACTATCTTAGAAGAAGTAGAAATAAAGTCACTCACAACACCGTTTGCGATGCTTTACTAACTATTATGTTTGCCTCTTAAAATTTCAGACCACCGAAATAATTCCTGAGAGAGTGGAGACAGAATCTGGTGACAGCTGCCTTCACAAAATTCACTTCACCTTCAGAAAACGAAGCCGTAATAGTCCATACTACATCAATTTTGATTTCAACGCAACCGCTGGATACGGCAATAACTTAACAGTAGGTGATCATACTTTTTTCTTTGGGTGGGAAATCATCAAATGACTTCTCTCGCTGGGTAGAGCAGGAGGGCGTGTCAGTTTACTGACTAAAACCCACCCGTGTTTCCTCAGTTGCCCGTGTGCCAGGGGTGGCGGTAACTCTTTCGAACAACCCGCTCCCCTGGCAGGCATCGGCCCTTGCGGACCCCACCAGTGGTTGCTGACACCTCTGACGGCGCGCGTGGAACACAACGCACCGTCTCGCCTACCACTTTTCGGTCGCAGGGGATAGGGAGAGCGGCCAACGCTATACCGACACTCCTCTTCCCCTGCGGCCCCACCGCGTCCGCCATGAAACGGTGGCGGCCCCGTCCAGACCACGGAAGGGAAAAGCACTGCTCAGAAGCACCGGCACTCCTCCTCTGCCGCAGTCTGTAAGCCTCACCCGCGATGCCTCCCATTCGACATCGCGGCCCACCTCAGTTGCGGTGTACCTCACCGCAACCTACTTTTTGGCCGCCCAAAGGTGGGACCGCTCGTCAGGGCTTTTGCCCTGACGAGCGGCCCCACCTTTGGGTTCCTCTTCGCTTCACCGTGTGTGGGACACCACGGTTACTGAGCCCCCCCGCAACGACAATGCGGGAACCCACTCGGGGGGGAGGTGATCATACTTAACTCATCGACCAATAATCAACTGAGCTTATCGCCGTCCACTGCTGGATATAGGCCTCTGCCCGGCTGCGTCATAACACCCTATCTTCCGTCTTCTGCATCGTCCTACACTCCGCTTACTGATACGCGGTCACCACCCAAGGACTCGTCTGCCACCGGCCATCGGTCCTTCGACAGACATGGCCAAGTCACTGCCACCTCAACTTGCTTACTCTGTAAGCTATGTCGCTGTCTACTTAACACATCTTGCAATCATGTTAATAGTGTCATCCAGCCTTTGGTTCTTGTATATCAATGATGTAGAAAAACTAGTCCAGACCTATAGCTGAGATTTTATTGACAGGCCTGCACTGTCCTCCCATACATTTTATCTCTGTAATTTGAAAACATTGTTAAAGCCAATTATTTTAAAAGAGTAACCGTGGAGTTTCTTGCCGGCTCTTCTCCATAGGAAACAACAATTTGGAACCGTGTTTCTAGATTCTGGCGTTTCATAACTGTCCATGCAGGTTTATATGAAATAAAAATATTTTGATTTGATTGATTTGCTGCTATGGAAAAATGGATTTTAAACAAATCAAACCTCATATTCGTTGGCATATATTCAAATGGTAGGTAGGTACATATTTAATTGTTTGACGTACTATTTCAGATCAAATGGAAGTTAAATGAATATATAAGCGGGCGATATGTACCGATACCGGTAGAATTTGAGTACAGACTGTGCGACTTTTTGTACAAAGACCCATATCTTGGACAGATGTTCGCCAAGCAACTGCGCGGAAATTGGTCTTGTCCTTTCCCTCCCGTAAGTTTAACCTTACAAGTTTTTGTATTGTCTACACTTATTAATTCGAAGTCATTGTAAAAGCCAATTACGACCAGATTACGGGAAAGCCAAAAATAAATTATGGTTTTTGTTCAAAAGAGTAACCGTAGAGTGATTTGCCGACTCTTCTCTATTGAAAATGACCAAACTAAAATCGTGTAAGTGTCTTTCAACGTTTCGTAATTGCCCATACCCATGCAAGTAGTTTTATAGAAAATAGGTAATTTTGAATTTAATATACTGTACCCTTACTACTAAATCTTCTTCTTTTTCTTGCACTGGTCTCCAAATAACTCGGGTCCCAGTCAACGATCACCTCAACATTCTTCCTCAATCAAATAGAAATCCACAGAAATAGAAATTAAATAGAAATTCACTCCTACGTAAAGGTGGGTGGTAGATGGGAGGTGTAATTGACACCTCTGTCTAACCCTCCGGGTAATAGAGGCATGATGTTACGTTTCAGTAAAGAAATTTTACTTTTCTTTGACAATGAACATTTAAATTCATCACTCTCCTGGTCACGCAGGCTGTAAACGCATGTAAATGCGTTTAATCCCTTTGCGTCTTGTGAGAAATATATAAAAGTACTTATTACTTTTATAGAGGAACCCACAGACTACCTCGGCTAAGCAGCAGACAACCTCCTAGGTTGACCTGTGAGATGACCTTTCCAAAAAAAAAGAGTGTGGAAGTCACTCTACCTCTTACCTTCACACGCATACACCACTGAACCGATCATTATGAAATTCAAACACAGGTAGCCTGGGACCTGGACAAAGATATAGGCTAATTATTCATCCTGCATTTAGTAGTAACAAAAAACGTAAAACAAAACACACGCAGCTGAGCTCGCGGGCATCAACTAGAATCATATAAAACGTACTCACCAACATTCATGACTGCATTTTTAGTGTTTTCTGCTGTGCCTTGTCTGTCAGAGAGTCTTACAACTTTTTTTATTTATTACAGGGAAGAAGTATCTTCAAAAACTTAGTGACACATGTCGAGAACATTCCTACAATACCATTCACTTACGCATCACTGATTGTGAGAATCCGTGTTGATCTCATATTTTTTATTGGACCACCTATTAAACAGGTTGCTGTCGTGAAGGTCTACATGACTGTGAGGCAGAAGATTCAGAAATAAAAGTTTTAAGGATGATTTTATACAGGGTGTTTGGCAGAACGTTGAACATACGAAAATGGTAGATAGGTGGGGTCATCTACTACTTACTCAGCCCTAATTTATTTGGGCCTGGCCCCCTGGATATTTAATTTTTTTTTTTTGCTTTCTTCTAGTTTCACCACTTTCTTAACTTTAAAGTGTATTTTTTATTAAAAATGTGTAAAACAATTGCCTGTTTTACACATTTTTAATAAAAAATACACTTTACACCGTACAATATTGAGCTGATTTCGATTATTATGATTCTCAAAAAAAAATGTGTGTTATTTTTGTGTGTAATAAAGTTTTGTTTTTAAACCCATTTTTACGCTTTTACTAAACGTGTGGTGACTTACTCGTAATTAAATAAATGATTTTTCCAAACTTTTTTTTTTTTTTTTTGGAATCTGCCACAAAATAAGACCTTCAAACGAAAGTTTACTAAGAACTGAAATGTCAGAATGTTATTTCGAATGTGATCGTGTGTCTATTAAGGACTAAGAATATGCTTTCCTAGAATGAGCAATACGTAGCTACAGATTCAAAGGTATAAGTTTGGTCTATCTTCATCATCATCTGCCTAGCCTTTTCATAACTACCCTGGGGTCAGTTGCCAGTCTAACCGGAAGCAGCTGAATACTAGTATTTTACATTGAGCACGTACCTATCTGAGGAGTGGTGGCCGTGAGTTCGAACCTAGGCAGGCACTTTACTTAATATATATAATTTCATCACCACTGCTCTTAAACACGTTTTTGCGTTTTTGGGGGACTGTCTTATGTATTTTGACGTTCTGTTACAGTTTCCCAATGCTAGGTAAAGCCCTTAATAATCAATAATAAATGATTACATGGTTTTCCTAGAAATTGCCTTGTCATCATCTTAGGACAGCACTGCCTCCCACTCCAGCAACGAGTCAGTCTCGCCCCGATCGCCGAACCTCTACCATCTCCTATTATCACTGTGTCTGCCAGTTTTAATTTAATATAAAACCTAAAAGTGTATCAAGGTCAAACTCCAAAATTAAACTATCTCTTTTAGCTTATTCAAAGTGTTTTTTTTAAAACGTTGTTTACGTGGTCTCCCGTAACATTGGTGGCAGCGGTGGGATTTAAAAAAAAAATCCTCGGAACGCCTCAATTCAGTGAAAATTAAATATTAAAAAAAAAAACCATACCCACTTGTGTTGTGATTGTGACAGTGAAAAGTGCTAAAACCCAAACTTACGAGTACCTCCGTATCCTGTCGCTGTATCCTGTCGCTGTGCCTTTCCGCTCAGTACCGCTGCATCCTGCTGGCCTTACCAGGCCCTCACGTGCTGTGTTGGTGTAACGGGGTATACCCCGAATATCTATCACTCACCTTGGGTGATCTCGCCTGGCTACGAGATGACTCTCGTTGCCGTCGTAGTAGCAGTGTTCCTGTAAGTAAATCTGTTCTACATCGAAACTATCCGTGTTGTGAAAATAGTGTCAGTGATTTAATAAACTACAAAGTTCCGTATATTATCGCATAGTTCCAACTTATTTCGAGCTCCAAAGTGCTAGACTTAGTACCATTCATTTAATTAATTGTCTCAGTGCATTATCTTATCACTCAGCTCCGAGAATAGTGCAACGTTCCTTTCTTATCGCAACTCCATACTTCCTGTGCTATCTTTGTTTTACTAACTTGCCATGCCTAAAGACGAGCCCACTACTATGTCTAAAGAAATAAAAGAAATTGACATGAACTTTATAAGCAAATTTATTAACAAATTTGACGGAAACCGCGAAAAACTCAACGCGTTCTTAAATAATTGCAGAAATGCAATAAGCCTTGCGTCAACATCTCAACAAGATACAATATTAAAATATATTTTGAGCCAACTTGAAGGCCGTGCTGAAAGTGCGTGCTCCATTAAAGAATTTGAGAACTGGCAACAGCTAGAAGACTTTCTGAAAAACCAATTTGGCGAGAAAAAACATTACGCTGCACTACTCTTAGATCTCCAAGATTGCTGTCAAACTAATAGCGAAACAGTCAACCAGTTCGCACTACGCGTAGAGACATGCCTAGCCAAACTTTTAACCGAAATCAATATCTCAATACCCACAAAAAAGAAAGGTGAACTGACTGGCCGTGTCGCCGCAATGCAAGACTTAGCATTACATACATTTATCAGTGGCTTAATCCCTCGACTATCAACTGTAGTCAGATGCCGTGACCCTGAAACATTAAACGAAGCCATTGGCTTCGCCATGTCTGAAGAAAAAATAGTTCAGACCACTTCTAAGCGTAATCCAGCAATCAATACCAATCCACCGAATCAAGGACGTTGGCCTCAGCGTCGATTCCAACAAAATAGAAACCCTGCACAACAAAGTTTCTCAAACGAATCCAACGGTCAAAGACCACCTGCATCAGGTCCTCCAGTGTGCCGTTATTGCAAAAATGTGGGCCATACCATTGAGGAGTGTAGGAAACGAGAATTTAATAATAATCGTTTCAGAGATAACCAAAGACCATTACCAAGGCGTTACCAAAACAATCAAGGTCAAGTTCACGCGATAAATAGCAACGAAGACTACACGGAGAATACTCTAGACAAATCAAATGATGATTTAAACGAATAAAGGGCTCACGGTGGTGTCTCGTGAGACCCAAACCTGAAATTCAAAAACACTCCCATATCAAAGACACCAATGCTAAATCCACTGTATCCTCTGCATCCGCTGTATCCTCAACATCCACTGTATCCTCTGCATCCGCTGTATCCTCTGCATCCACTGTATCCTCTGTATCCCCTAATAATAGGGACTCGCGAATAAACGACAACACTGTGTCCTCTACATCCGCTGTATCCTCTGCATCCGCTGTATCCCCTGCATCCTCTGTGTCCCCTGTATCCTCTGCTCCCGCTGAACGTAAAATAAATGATTCTGTAAATTCCAAATCCGCTCAAGACTCAATCGCTCCTCGTTCAATTCCTGAAACAAAAATTTACGAGATTAATATTAGTCCGTTTAAGAGACGCTTACCTCACATCCTTGTCCAAACTCAAGTGTCAAATACCACCTTATCTCTTCTTGTAGACTCTGGCGCAACTGTAAGCCTTCTAAAAAAATCTTCCATACAAATACCAGTTGACATCACAACAGAAATAATCCTTCTGAAAGGTATTGACCCCATTGATCAAGCTTCACCATCAATAGGCCATTTTCCGCTTAAAATAAAAATAGATGATATAAATAGTATCACGCATAGATTTCACGTCATACCCCGAATACACTTACCTTATGACGGTGTTATTGGCACTGATATGCTAATCGCTTTTGGCTGCACTATTGACTACACTCGTGAAACCTTGAAGATAGGTAAGAACGAAATAAAATTACAGTTCAATGCGCCTATTTATATCATTCCTCCTAGGACTGAAACTGTCATAGAATGCTCAGTTTCCAACCCTGAGGTGAAAGAAGGGCTCATACTAGACCAATGCTATCACGAAGATTTACTGATCGCCAATTGCTTAGTCGCGGTCAAAGAAAACAAAAGAATTAATTTATCAATAATCAATACTTCTGAAACTCCTATAACCCTAAAGTCAAATTTGGATATCACACTCATTCCCTTAGATTCTTTAATCAAACCCTCCGATCCAGTGAATGCTCATGCAGTTTGTCATTTCAAAGATACCGACTCTTACCTCCGAACACAAGAAGTATTAAACCTTCTTAGAATCTCCCACCTCAATCCTGAAGAAGCAAATGCTCTCCACGATGTTTGCTCTGAATATTCGGATATATTCTATATTCCTGGTGACAAACTTTCCCACACAAATTCACTTAAGCATAACATAACGACGAGTGTTCAAAATCCAATAAATGTAAAATCTTATCGGTTCCCAGAGGTACACAAACAAGAAGTCAACAAACAAATTGACCAAATGCTCGAACAAGGAATCATAAAACATTCAGAGTCTCCATGGTCATCACCAATTTGGATAGTCCCAAAAAAAATCGATGCATCCGGACAACAAAAATGGCGAATAGTAATCGATTACCGAAAACTAAATGATGTCACTATTGGAGATAGCTACCCTATACCGCAGATATCTGAAATTCTAGATCAGCTGGGTCAGAGTAAATATTTCTCGACCCTTGACCTTGCATCAGGATTCCATCAAATTTTGATTAATGAAGAGGACGCTCCTAAAACAGCGTTTAGTGTACCTCAAGGACATTACCAATTTACAAGAATGCCATTTGGCTTAAAGAACGCGCCCGCTACATTCCAACGGTTAATGAATACCGCTCTCACAGGCCTTCAAGGCATTCGATGTTTTGTATACCTTGATGACATAGTCATATATTCTCACGATTTAAATTCTCACATTGATAATCTTTCGTCAGTATTCCAAAGGCTCAGAGATTACAATCTAAAACTCCAACCAGACAAGTGCGAGTTTCTCCGACGCGAAGTCGCATATCTTGGCCATCAAATAACTAAAGATGGTGTAAAACCTAACCCTGAAAAGATAAAAGCGGTAACCCAATTTCCTACTCCCAAATGCCCGAAGGACATTAAGTCCTTCCTCGGACTTGTATCCTACTACCGCCGTTTCATTCCTAACTTCTCGAAAATTGCAAAACCCTTAACTCAGCTCTTAAAAAAGGATGTCCCTTTCCTATGGAAAAACCAACAACAAGTCGCCTTTGACGAACTCAAGTATAAACTTACTTCTGCTCCTATCCTCATTTATCCAGACTTTTCCGCTCCTTTCATCTTAACGTGTGATGCTTCTAATTATGCCATTGGTGCCGTACTCAGTCAAGGTCCAGTTAGTAAGGACAGGCCAATAGCATATGCCTCTCGGACCCTCAACAAGAGCGAATCAAACTACAATACCACTGAAAAGGAACTCCTTGCTATTTTGTATGGTTGCAAAACTTTCCGTCCATATCTCTATGGACGAAAATTCCTAATCATTACCGATCATAGGCCATTAAAGTGGTTGTTTAATCATAAAGATCCTGGTAGCAAATTACAACGATGGCGCCTGAAACTAATGGAATACGAATATGAAATCGGTTATCAAAAGGGAAAACTTAACGCCGCTGCTGACGCCTTATCCCGATATCCTGTAAACCCAATTCAACCATCAGACTGTGATCCCATTCCATCCACTTCTAACCAAAATCAAGACGATTCTACACCTCAATTCAGTCCTCTTACTCTCGAGGATCTTGATATCCAACTACCTCCTAGCTCCCTAAACCTTGACGATAAACTACCGTCTGTAGACCTCTTAGAAAACGATGATTCACCACCAGGAATCGATGATCCTATTACGCCTACCACATCTAACAAATCCCCGAATCTCACAACAAATCCTTCTCGTGACGATAACTATAGCAAATTCCTGAAAGCAATGAGCAATAAAGATTATAACAGCAACGCTAAAATCACAGAACACAACGAAAGCATCCTGAAAGCTAACTGCAAAATCATTGTCATACCTACTTCCATCGATCTCGATGACTCCAACCCTCACGTAGAGGAAATCCTAAGCAACCTCGAAAACTCTAACGAACTCCTAGATAAAGAAAGAACTCTCTACTCCTTTATCTCATTTAATCGCAAAGGAAAGACATTCTATTTCCTATTCACTAAAGTATATCACTTTGATAACAGTTCTTATGAAGACATTTATAAAAGTATACTAAATCTACAATCTGACGTACTACATAATTCTACAGATTCCAACTTAGATTTAGCCATTACTGATTTCCAAAATCCTTTCGACAAGCATATCTGGGCGAAAATATACAACATATTCTGCTATATCTTTAACAATACTCAAGTATCAGTTCATATTTATCACAATACTATAATATTCCCTACACTCTCCGAGATACCTAGAATACTCCGCGAAAACCATGACATCCCTATTGCAGGACATTTAGGATCCTCGCGAATGTTTAGTCGAATAAAAGAAAGGTATTTCTGGAAAAACATGAGGACGGATATCGAAGCATACATAAGAAATTGCTCCCAGTGCCAAAGTAATAAAGCCCTAAGACAGA
Source organism: Polymixis flavicincta (assembly GCA_949987655.1). Lineage (NCBI taxonomy): Eukaryota > Metazoa > Arthropoda > Insecta > Lepidoptera > Noctuidae > Polymixis > Polymixis flavicincta. Next base: position 8,998,621 of record OX465183.1, read on the forward strand.
TCAATAGATCACCGATGCAAATAACTACCACTTCCACTAAGCCATTTGAACGACTCAGCCTTGACCTTGTGGGTCCCCTTCCAGAAGCTGGTCTTACTAAGCTCAAATTTATCGTTACACTACAGGACGACCTCACTAAATATTCTCTCGCTTATCCTATCGCTAATGCGACAGCAGAAGAGTCATGTGAGTGCTTAGTGCACTTTATTTCTGTTTTCGGCATCCCGAAGTCCATTTTAACCGATCAAGGCACAAACTTCACCGCAGAGTTATTTAAAAGAACCTGCGAGTTTTTGAAGATCAAACAAATCTGGTCTTCTCCATACCATCCTCAAACTCAAGGTGCACTTGAACGCAGTCACTCCACGCTTAAGGAATACCTTAAATCTTATGTCAATGAAAGTCATTCTGATTGGCATAAATATGTCTATACTGCAATGTTAGCATATAACACCTCTACTCATTCCACTACTAACTTCACTCCATACGAGCTCCTCTTCGGCCAGAAGCCTTTTATTCCGGACTCTGTCTACGAATTACAATCGGATCTTACATACCCAGAATATCTCAAATCCCTGCATCATCGTCTAAAACTTTCACGTGAAAAAGCCATCGAAAACATACAAAGATCTAAAGAAAGATCTAAACAATATTATGATGTCCGCTCGCGATCTGTTCAATATAAAGTAGGAGATTACGTTTATCTCAAAAATCATGTGCGTTTGCGCAAAGCCTTCTCGCCGATCTGGAAAGGACCGTATAAAGTTGTAAAAGTCAATGGTAAAAACACCTTGACCTTACTCATAAATAGACGTCATGTGACACACCATTATGACGAAGTTAAACTAGCTCCCAGGTCCGAAACATAACCGTACAGTTATATAATCAATACTAATCTTAATTATATTTTATTGCAGCAAATCTGCGCTGGGTCAGGAGTTCATTACGCCCTTGACGAACAGTCCTGGCATCTACTTCGACCCCTTAGGTTCTTTAAGTTTAGTCGATAGTCACCTTAGTATAGTTATTCCCTATGACGTATCTTTTATTAACCCGCATATTCTTAACCTCCGCCTTGTTCTCGATAAATCCAAACAAATATGCGACAATGGTAAAGTCTTTGATTATTTAGAATGTAGTAATCTCTTTGAACCACTGAACACCCGATACAATGATATAGCCCATGATAACGAAGCTATTTTCCATCTTACATCTCGCCAGTCGAGAAGATCTGCACTTCTAGGATTCGTAGGCACTGTATCTAAAAAGTTATTTGGCACAATGGACGAGGACGATGCAATTCGATATGACCATGCCATTAAAGAGGTGGAAACAGACCAAAAGAAACTAGCCCTTCTGATGAAAGAAAATATTTTAGTCACTACTTCTTCGCTTAGATCCTTCAATGAAACCCTGAGTATAATAAAACTAAATGAAAGACATCTGAAAAATGCAATGGATGAATTGTCCCAAGATATTTTAAATATGACTTACGTTTCAAAAGAATTAGGTATTAGGTCTCGCATGATGGAATTAACTTCCATGATAGAAAATAGTCTACTAGCTTTATCCTTCAAGGTCGAAGACATAATTAACTCCATTATGTTCAGCAAATCTAATGTCTTGTACCCCACTATCCTAACACCTAAAGAACTTTATACCGAATTGGTCAATAATTACAGATTCTTACCAGAATCTAAACAACTTCCAGTTCCTTTAAACATTGATAACATGCATATAATTTTAAATATATCGGAAGTATCAAGTTATTTCAATAAAGAAAAAGTAGTGTTTACAGTAAAAATACCTCTCATTAACCCTGTATACTTAAATGTATTCCATAACTTGCCTTCGCTGGTTCCACATGATAAAAATAATCCAAGGTCATATTCGACCATCATTCCATCCTCAAAATATATTGGTATCAGCAGAGATAGGTCAATGTACTGTAAGTTAGATAATCTGGATTATTGTAAGATAATCAATAATGATCACTACCTTTGTGAAATCACGATGTTATACTCCTCTTCCGCGACGCCTTCCTGTGAAACGGAAATTATTACAAAAGTACTTACCTCAATCCCTTCGATTTGTGAAACCAGATTTATTCATGGTCACGTAAGCATCTGGCAGCCACTACGCAATAGTAGATGGCTATATGTAATGTCTGAAAAAACTAGAATAAGTATTGAATGTAATAACTCTCAATCTACTGAAATAGAATTTAGTGGAAATGGTGTATTGTTCTTACCTCCTAAATGTGTTGCCTACTGCAAGGACACTCGTTTAACCTCGCACGAAAATCATAAAATTCAGCTGAAAACTATTGTTCCTAATTTTAATATTTTAAATGATTCTTGTTGTAATATTGTAGCATATAATGATATTGTATCAAACTTACCTGTAGTTAATCTTAAGAATGTTAACTTAGATTCCTTAGCTTATGATAATCCTGAAATCCTGAAAAGCCTTAACAATATAATTGAAAAACCACATATTGTCTTATATCAAAAATACTATTCAGGTATTACATTTGTAATTATAATTTCTATTATGTGCTTTATTGTTTATAAGGTGTACAAAACTGGCATACACAGGAAAATAATGAAATTTAAGGAAAACGAAACTCCTAAAAATAATGACCCTGAGTTGGATGATATTGAACTCTCAAACGTTAACACGGGGCCCTCTCTTCGAATCGGCTAACCCATAACTTCATTAACTTAAACATAAACCTCACCTTCAAGGGTGTAGTTTACTCTAAAGCGGGGGGCTGTTACAGTTTCCCAATGCTAGGTAAAGCCCTTAATAATCAATAATAAATGATTACATGGTTTTCCTAGAAATTGCCTTGTCATCATCTTAGGACAGCACTGCCTCCCACTCCAGCAACGAGTCAGTCTCGCCCCGATCGCCGAACCTCTACCATCTCCTATTATCACTGTGTCTGCCAGTTTTAATTTAATATAAAACCTAAAAGTGTATCAAGGTCAAACTCCAAAATTAAACTATCTCTTTTAGCTTATTCAAAGTGTTTTTTTTAAAACGTTGTTTACGTGGTCTCCCGTAACAGTTCGAAAAGTGCTGATTCTCAGCCTAATTTGAATAAATGACTTTTGATTTTGATTTTGATTTTGATTTTTGAAACGGTGAAGAAAAACAACGCGAGGAAACCGGCATGTCCTAGAACCAAAAACTCAAAGACATGTGACATCTACTAACCCGCACTGAAAGCATAGTGGATTACGGGTGCGTGTGACATCCACCTACCCGTATTGGGCCCGCGTGATGGATTATGGCCCACTCCCTCTCACAGAGAGGAGGCCTGTGTCCCAGCAGTGGGAACGTTAAAGGCTGATTATGATATGATGATTAGGCCTATCTGACCTCTACAACCCACTGGGTTATACGATACCCATTAGTACTGGACTGATTGACCCGTGACGAATGTCAAGGATTCACTAATGACAGCCACAAGCCCTATCTTCATATGGTTACATAATTTGAGATACACAACACTATGCCATTCCAAGACACGTGACGTCCTATTGACAAGGTGTTACCAGTATAGGTAACCTAACAAACGCGCAAGGATGACTACGACAAAGCGCGATAGAACAAACTTTTGTGAGGGCAACTTTCGCACTAATTCGGAAATACGAAGATTACCGAAGCACGTACTTTTTTTGGTATGCCTGTAATCCCCGTTTAGTTTAAGAATATAGAAAAATCTTTATTTCCTTTAGCAGCAAAACAATCGTAACATAAACTGCTTTTTGTTTGCACAACTGTTCTACAAAGTACACGGTGTCACCGTGTGATATGATATAAAGTAAACTTGTAAATCTTAAGTGAATAATGCCTTTGTGATTACTTATCTTCTTGAATTTACCGTTCGCACGACATTTCATCATCACCATGTCAGCTGAAAGACGTCCACTGCTGGACATAGGCCTCCCCCAAGCTCCGCCACTTCGACTGGTTTTGTGCTTCCCACATCCAGCGGAATCCTGCGGCCCTCAAAAGGTCATCGGTCCACCATGTGAGAGGCCTTCCAACTTTACTTCTTTCGGTACGCGGTCGCCCCACCAGTCATCTGTTCTGCGAGCAATGTGCCCTGTCCACTGCCACTTAAGTTTGGCAATTCTTCGGGCTATGTCGGTTACCTTGGTTCTCCTGCGGATCTCTTCATTCCTGATTTGATCACGCAGGGAAACTCCAAGCATAGCGCTCTCCATTGTCTTTTGGGTGACTTTAAGCCTTCTTCACTTTTTCACTTCACACCAAATTTTAGTGTCTCAATTAGATTCTATGGTGCTAATAAACCACCAAAAAAAAAACACAAAATTTATATTCAATCGATAAGTGGCATAAAAATGTATTGATACATTTTCAAATTTCGCGCCATGTTTGACGAAAACGCCGGTTGTAGTGGACGCCATATTGCTCTTTGAGCATGACGTCTGTTAGCTGTGTAAGCAAGCCTGTATACGCTGATTAGTTCATAGTTGACACTTTTTAGTTTAACCAGCTTTATGACGTAATGACAAGGCGGTTACTATTTCATGGTGAAACCAGATTAAAAAACTGAAAACTTTGGATTGAATTGTAAAATGTAGTTGGTTATTTTGTTAACTAAAACTGACATTTTCCGACTGCTTTTTGCCTAAACTATCTGAATAATTTATTTTTTCTCTTGTAAAGTAAAATACCCTATTGGACTAAAAGAAGAATTTCGATTTAAAAATCTAGATATGAATAAAGTAAGAAAGATAAATGTTTGATTTGCATAAATTCAAAGGAAAAAAAAAAGTACCGGTAGTAGTTAATTCAGCTGCATCGCGTTCGCACGGAGGTAAAAATATCGCAACGGTATTTTATCGCACACTGCATTTACGACTTTCGACGTTGAACTGAGCATTGAGAATTGAACAGAGTGCATCCCAGCGAAAAAAACCGCCGCGATATTTTTACTGGCTGGAAACCGACCCCAACGTGGTTAGGAAAAGACTAGATGGAATAATCATTATATCTAGTCTTTTCCCAGTTACGTCACTAGGTCATTTCAGCCTTCATTATTGCCAACTGAATATGAATTTGTTCTAGATTTGCCATTGATAGGATGTAAAAAAAATGCACTACCTTTTGTTAAGGTTAAATAAATGTATAATAATAGTGAATTGCAGTGTCATGAGTATGATTACTTAATAAAGTATCATCAATCATTAAAATTCATTTCACATTGCTTTTTTAAATATTTATGACCAACACTTTTGCTTATTGCACTGCATTTTGGAACTCCACTGGTTCTGAAATGATGAAGGTTTTATTTTTAATGATTTATACTTTTCCGTTTATTTCGGTAAGCCTTTCCTTTACTTTGTAATTTTTTTCTTAGATGTATAATAATGATTTGATGGTTAAGCTTCTTCTTTAGCCAGTTGATATATCGACATTTTAGTTCTCACATGTAGGAGAACTAAAATCTGTTCTCATCATCTGAACCACTGAGTTGAGGTGCACTCGCTCTATCCGTGTAGTTCTTTCCCCAAAAGACCATTTCTGACACCAATCTATATGGTGTTCACATGATCTGACCAAGCTTTTGTCTAGACTTTAAAAGAGATTATGTGATCTCCGAGTTGTTTCGGTCATTCTTCTCGGAGTAGTCAGATAGGAAACGCCGACCTCATCTAGTTATTAAAATATGTTTGACGTGTTAAAGTGTTAGTACGACAAACCTACTTTCAGAAAGAAAGAAAAAAATTATCAGACTGACTGACGGACACATAATTGTCTACTATATTTATATTAAGCTCACATATACCATAAGTTGTTTTTTATTTCTGTACATTTATTCACTAAAGATAACAGCTGGTATAGAATCACTATACATAGTTAAAGCTATGAAATATAAAACCGAAAATTTGGTATCCCAAATTTTCGGTTTTATATTTTTCTTAAATTCAAATTAACAAATGCGTCATCGCACTACGTGAGTCAATATCTTTCCACGTTACTTGCCAATATCACGATTAATATCTTCCGAGTGATGAGTTTATTTCAATTTGAAAAGTTCGGTTTCTAGTATCAATGTATTAAAAATTCTCATAACTTTCGAACATGTAGAGAGATAGGATTAAAAATCCCTTCGAATATCGTTTGATATCATCCAAGGAAGCCTTACCCTTGGTATGTATATACCCTTTCCGTTACACGTTGTATTTTAATAGTCTGACAACAACAACGTCTTATCAAGGGGTATCGTATTATACACAGTTGTGGAAGTCATTTAGGCAATTGCTTCATGTCAAATACTGGTATTTAGCTGCATCCGGTTAGACTGGAAGCCAACCCCAATATAGTTGCGCAAAGGCTAGGGCAAATGATGATTTTTAAATATATTAGTCCACAGAAATATATCCTGAGAAGCTGGAGACGATAATCAAGAGCGACAAGCATATCCACAACATCAAGTTCACGTTCCGAAGGCATAGTCGGAACAGTCCTTATTACATAGATTTTGATTATATCGCCACCTCTGGATACGGGAATAACTTGACGGTACGGTTGTTAACACATTAAAAGAAGCTTTAACGAAGAAGAAATAGAGTCGAAAGATAAGTGATGGTAACTTCTGTACTCTTGTCTGTTCATTTTTTACTGCAAAAGCAAAAACTGAGCAAAAGCTGAGCTTTTTCTAAGCTGGAATCTGTTAAAATTCTCCCAAATCGACGCACAAGCGACGCGTACATAATTCTAAACCCCAGGAGAAAAAACATCGACGATAAAAATCTGCTGTTTATTCGAAAAGTGCAATAACTACTCGAACAAAATGTACTAAGCTGCAATTTTTTTAATAATCTACGACCATTTTCAGAATCAAGTTATGAAACTGTTGAGGACAGAGGACAAATCTAGTAATGAAAAACACGCGATCACTACTAAGATTTATTATCGGTATATCCACAGGTTAAACTATTACATCAATATTATTATTATAAACATAAACTATTATTCACTAGTTTCGGGTACTTTCGGGCTAGGATGGCTACAGTTCAATATTTCTATTTAATGCGGTAGAAACTTACGAGACTAGCTAGTGCACTCTTTCGTGTCTGGAAGCGAACAGAACGCCACAATCGCAATGTGGGCGGAAGAACTCGCGTTTACAATCAACATCCGGTTCCAGAAACTTCTAGTATGTTCTACCCATTTCTACAGTGCTGCCACGTAGTGTCAGTGGGCCAGTACTACCAATTTCATTCATAATATTACAATGCCCATTCATAAAACAGCGCCTCCAGTGTCGAGGAGCGGGCATCAATCGATATTTATGCGTGAAGATTCATTGATCCCGGACGCCCTCTAGTGATGAATATCACAAACAGAATTGGACGTCTCAACCTTTGCTTCCGCTACATGACAACAGAGGTCGCTCCTTGTATATCAGTCACATTTCTCCCGCCGTGTACATACAACAATGTACATAATTTATACTACTAGTGACTGGTATACACTTCACAATATTAACAATTGAATGCAATTAACAATTCAATGACTTACAAGATGAGAAATTTATAAGATAACAATCTAATACATATTATAATAAATGAATTATAAAGTTAAGGGTAGTCACTCCAGCATACTCGCTCTGCTATATATTACATCAAGTAAAAATAACTCCTCCTGGTAGCTGAATCCTGGAGTGACGCCAAGAAAGGAAACACATAATATGAGAACTCGTCCTACCCTAAATCAGTAGTTACAATACAATCATGGATTATGCACTATATAATACAATACAATGCCTGATGACAACTAAATGTCTACTGGTATTACGACGAGACGTTTAACAGGACGACGCATTACACCGCTCTTAGTTTTGACGTCGACGACTCTTACGACACCGTCTGCACCTGGGTACATGCGCTCGACTCTCCCCTTCGGCCATATGTTTCTCGGTAAGTTTGGATCAACTACGACAACCAAATCGCCCACCTTGACCGTGTCGCCGCGTCCATGTGGCTCCCGCCGGTTTTGAAGCGTAGGCAGTACTTCGCGTACCCATCGTTGCCAAAACAAGTCTGCTAGTCTTTGTGACGCTCTCCAATGTGAATGGCGTAGTTCATCCGGCCTTGTGAAAATCCCTGGCAACGGGACTTTAGAGGGCGCGCCGAGCAGAAAGTGGTTAGGCGTCAAAGCTTCTTCGTCGTCTGGGTTAACCGATACATGGGTCAAGGGTCGTGAATTGACTGTGTGTTCTACCTCTGTCAGAAGTGTTTGAAGCACGTCTTCATACGGATGCCGATCGATAAGTGTAGCATTCAATGCGGCCTTTACCGTGCGTACCAACCTTTCCCAGGCTCCGCCCATGAACGGCGCTCCTGGTGGAATGTAGCGCCAGTCGATGTGACGTACCTCTGCTTCGTGTTGAAGTGATTCTAGGGCGGCCTTACGGAGCTCAGCATCTGCCCCGTGGAAATTAGTGCCGTTATCACTCCAAATTACATCAGGACATCCACGACGTGCCATCATACGCCTCAAGGCAAGTATAGCGGCATCGGTTGATAGCGAGGCGGCAACTTCTAAATGGACAGCGCGCGTAGTTAGACACGTGAACAATGCTACATAGCGCTTCTCGTGATGTCTCGCTACTGTGACGGAGAGTGGCCCGAAGTAGTCCAGTCCTGTGTGTGTGAACGGACGTTGATGGTGTGCCAGTCGACAGGGTGGTAAGTCGCCTGTCAGTGGCTCTGGCGGCACGGCTCGACGTAGTCTACAGGGTTGGCAGAGCCTGCTTACTGTACGGACGGACGGTCTTAAACGTAGAATCCAATAGCGTTGTCGTATCTCGTTCACGACGCATTCCACGCCACTGTGGTGTAACTTTCGATGGATCCAGTTTATGTACAAGCGGCTGTAACGGTGATCGCCGTCTAGTACTGCTGGTGACTGTGTTTCTTGTGATATTTCAGCTGCTGCTGCGATGCGCGAGCGTATTCTCATTATCTTGTGTTCGTCGACTGTCAGAGATAACTGCTTCAAACGGCTACCAGCTAACACCGTTCTCCCGCCGGTGAGAAGACGCAACTCATTTGCGAAGCTTTCTTCCTGACTAGCGCGTGTCCACAGGAGCTCGGCCCGACGCGTGTACTGTGCGCCAAGGGGTAAGTAGACTGTCGGTGTTACGCTGAGGTTGCGGCTCTGCACTCTGGATCGCTTTTCCGTACCCTCCCGTTGCTTCGCCGTCCAGTTCGGGTCGTCTACACTAACAACTTTATTGCGCTTGCGGGTAGCTGTTGTGGTGTGGCCTCGAAGTCGGTCAATGAATTGAAGAACACGGGCTGTGGCTCGGATGAGTCGTAGCCAGGCAGAGAAACGTGTGACGTCAGGTAGCGCCTCTGTTAAGGTCGACTGTTCGTGAGCAGCAGCAGCGATGACACGTTCCTCACCCGTATCGATGTAGGGGTGTGAGTCTGTTTCCTGCGGCCAGGAGTCTTCGTTGTTATAGAGAAATGAAGGGCCAATGTACCAGCGGTGGCTTGTAGTGAAGTGAGTCGGTATATCGCGAGTCGAGTCGTCGGCGACGTTGTGAGCGGTGGGGACCCAGCGCCATTCACTCCGCTCAGTGGTTTCTTCTAATTCCGCTACTCGGTGCGCAACGAACGGTTTAAAAGCGCGTGCGCCGGCGCGCAGCCACGCTAGCACAGTGCGCGAATCGGACCAGAAGACTCGACGGTCGGCGCGACGATCGTGCTCTTCTTCCACGCAGCGCGCCAGTCGCCCGCCGAGCACAGCAGCCTGTAATTCAAGTCTAGGTATAGATGTGACCTTAAGGGGCGCAACGCGACTTTTCGCTGCCGTGAGCGACACATTTACTTGCCCTATGCCGTTTACTGAACGCCAATATGCTGTCGCGGCATAGGCTCGTTCGCTCGCGTCTACGAATACGTGCATTTCTAGTCTAATCGCCTCATTATAACCCAGGTGACAACGTGGAATACGAACGCCCTTCAGTATCTGCAGAGCAATCAACCAGTCGTGCCATTTACGTTCTAGACTTTTAGGTAGACGCTCGTCCCAACCGATTTTTAAACGCCAAGCGTCTTGCAATATGCACTTTGCTTGTGTCGTAAATGGCGCGGCTAGTCCCAGCGGGTCATATAAAGACATTGTCGTTTTTAATAACTGACTTTTCGTAACCTGCTTGCTTAAATAAGAAGGGTCTACTTTCCTGAAGTTGAATCCTAAAGTGTCAGTCTGATGTCGCCAGATAAGACCGAGAATCTTCTCCTCCTTGTTGAGCACAGTGTCCTTCCCCACGGGCTCGGTCGCGAGATCAGCGACAGCGGCCGGTTCATTGGACGCCCACTTCTGCATCTCAAAATTACCTCGCCGATGTACCGCGTCGACTGCTTTAGATACTCGGTTCGCTTCTTCTGCGTTGTCGAAGCTCTGTAAAAAATCGTCCATATAATTATTCCGTACTATAGAGTTCACTGTACTTACATGACCGCAGCGTTCTCCGATTTGTGGTAATTCATGTACTTTTGTCAGGCTGCAGGTTTTACCATGTAAGATCCAGCCAAGCGGTGTACGTGACGCTACTGGTTGATCCTTTGTACCTACTCGCGCTTCAGAGGCGAGCAGGAGTGCCCAGTTGTCCTGGCCTATCAAGACAGTTGGTATGCCAGCGTCATATTCTAGCTGCTCGACTATAGGTATCAGGTGCTCGAAGCCTGCCAGGTCCTTTGCACATATCGACTGGCCTGATAATTCAAGTCGGTCGATGGTTCTGGCTTCGATGTCAATGCCTTCGGTTGTGTATTTTCCTTGTATATTTACCTTGACTCGTTGCGAGTTCGTAGCGTCAATGCGCGCACCTGCTACGGCCTCTATGTAAAATGGCTCATTTGGACCTTCTGCGCCTATCCGCTGCGCGACGTCCGTAGTAAGTAGAGTTATTGTCGATCCATCGTCCAACAAAGCAAATGTGTCTACTTTACCGTTTGGTCCCGATAGTGTCACTGGCACTACTTTCAGCAAAACTTGGCTGTACGTGCGCGGCGTGCTCGTGTTATTGATGGCGGCTTGCAGCGCGATGTCACCGCATGGCGCTGAGTCGTCTCGCGACGCTACGTGCCCGGTGGCTGCGACACGAGGGCGCTCTTCTGGGTCGGTTTCGGTGCGCGTTCCCTGTCTTCTGTCGCTGTGCAGTAGCCTGTGATGATAATGCTCACAGTCCTGCTCTTCACACTGCTTGCCTTTGCATCTATGCTTCCACGTCCGTCGGTTCAGGCACCTGAAACATAATTTATTTTTACGGGCAGTTTCCCATCTATCAGTTATCAACATTTTCCTAAAGTTAGAACAGTTACCGTTACCGTTGCATATCACACACGGTGTTTTATCTGTCTCTACTATTTTAAACGTCTTGTGAGCCGGTCGTTGTGGACGGTCTCGTTTATGGTCCACCTCTGCTGAGGCGTGACGCGCGTTTAGATCGGCCTCTCTATCAAGAAATCGTCCCAACACTATTAGACCAGGCTCTGCGTCACCCGCAGCCATCTCATAATCGTACCACCGGCTCCTTAGCGTTACTGACAACTTTTCTGAAATTGCGGAAATCATCTCCGGACTATATAAATATTCTATTCTTTGCAGAGCTTGCACCGCGGCAATGGCGTTTGTGACCTTCGATGCAAACACACATATATCTGTAGGGTTATCTGATACTTTAGGTAACTGACGTAATTTATTTAATTCGTAAGTTATTAATGCGTTGGGTCGTCCAAATCGAGATTCTAACCTTTGCATAATTTGAACGGCTGAGGATCCTAAGAATAGGCATTTAACTGCCTCTAACGCTGTCCCTCTCAAGGATTTTCTGAGACGGGCTAAATTCCCTGCCTCTGTATGAGTTGACGCAGACTCATTATACGCTGCTTTAAAATGCAGCCATTCGCCGGGATGGCCACTATAGATAGGTAAATCAAATTCATACCTGCTGGCAGCGGGTTTGCCCCGCGCTACCTCTAACAATGTCTGAGTCAGTCTTTGCAGCAGGCTCCCATCGTCGACACGTTGCGGCAAGGACGGCGACGCATCACTCGGCGTCATGGGTTGTGACTGCGGCGGGCGGATGTGGTCGCGGTGTTCCCTAAGTGTGTCCGCGGCGTCCGTCTGACGTTTCGATGTCGCAGTCGAGCTTCCCTCCAATAATTCTTCATCTGCTGATTCCGCTTCCAAGAGCGCTAACCTAGCGGCGGCAAGTTCCAATCTCGCTCGCGCCAACGCCTTCCTGTCGGTTTTCGTCTCGCCTCGTGGTTGTCTGTGTGGGGGTGTCGTCGCCCCAGGGCTGTGAGGTTGGGTCTGGTGACTCTGGTCCGACTCTGTGACGGAATAGTTGGGCGGGTCTGTCGGTCCCACCGCTGTCGCCAATTCCGTGGAGACGGACTCGTCCCCTTCCGTGGCCGCTGTGACGGATTCATGCCTACCGCGTGTCTTCACCATGTCGACGGTATTGCATACACCACACTACCACTTCCGCGTAATATTGAACCAAAGCTATGCCTGCCCGAACCTGCCCGAATCCGGCTAGAAGGACCAATGTTGAGGACAGAGGACAAATCTAGTAATGAAAAACACGCGATCACTACTAAGATTTATTATCGGTATATCCACAGGTTAAACTATTACATCAATATTATTATTATAAATATAAACTATTATTCACTAGTTTCGGGTACTTTCGGGCTAGGATGGCTACAGTTCAATATTTCTATTTAATGCGGTAGAAACTTACGAGACTAGCTAGTGCACTCTTTCGTGTCTGGAAGCGAACAGAACGCCACAATCGCAATGTGGGCGGAAGAACTCGCGTTTACAATCAACATCCGGTTCCAGAAACTTCTAGTATGTTCTACCCATTTCTACAGTGCTGCCACGTAGTGTCAGTGGGCCAGTACTACCAATTTCATTCATAATATTACAATGCCCATTCATAAAACAGCGCCTCCAGTGTCGAGGAGCGGGCATCAATCGATATTTATGCGTGAAGATTCATTGATCCCGGACGCCCTCTAGTGATGAATATCACAAACAGAATTGGACGTCTCAACCTTTGCTTCCGCTACATGACAACAGAGGTCGCTCCTTGTATATCAGTCACAGAAACCATTATAAGAAGTTGTGATTCAATGTCTCTGGTCTCTGCCATCATGAATATCGTCACGACTTTAACAATGTGTACTTAGTACACACGGCTGCACATCAAGCTATACATTTCCAGTTTACGCTGATCTCGCACTGTACGGAATTCCTAAACAATGCAAGATAAGCTTATACTGGAAATGTATAGCTTGATGTGTAGCCGTGCGTACAATTTCACGTAAAAACTTAGTGAATCAAGTCTTATACAAGTGAGTCAATTTGAAAATTGCATTTACTTATTTATTTATTATTTTAGCTAAAATGGACGCTAAATGAATACATAAGCGGCCGCTATGTGCCAGTGCCAGTGCAGTTTGAGTATAAACTCTGCGACTTTTTGTACAAAGATCCGTTCTTTGGTCAGATGTACGCAAAGCAACTCGTTGGAAATTGGTCGTGTCCGTTCCCTCCCGTAAGTATTGAAAGCTACCAAGGTGTTGTTATTTCTAGCATGTACCTATGTTGTTTCTACTATGAATCGGGTCGAGCAAAGTGTTATTGGCTTTTTCTATCAAGAATTTGCTAGCAGCAACAATAAACGATTACTAAAACATTTTTTGAAGTGAAAACTTCTTTAGGCGCGTTGAGCACTTTTTGGGTGAACAAAAATCATGGATGTCGCGTCATCGTCACGGAATGCCTTCCATGAGATAAATGGATACTGTGTTTAAATGGGTGAATGAGCACACGGATGAAGCGCGCGTTGATGTCTTTTGGAAAAGTCCCTTTCTTTCATAAGGAAATTCTAAATCTTTTATCTCTTTCTTTCCCTTTGTATTTTGATCGTAAAAATCTGTGCTATTACCTTTAATGGCTAAAGTCAATCGCTCGTTTATCATTTTTTACCGAGAGCAATCAGGACCCTAGGACCCAATGTGAAATCCTATATTGACGATTAAAAGAATACAGACGTAATTGTTCACGTGTTCACTTCTGTCAGCACTCCCGGAGTGCCATTGTTTTTTTTTTTACTGACCTGCAGCAGCTGCACAGCAACCCAAAGTCTAGATTTGGACCAAGTTTGTGGCAATATACTCGCCCCCTATTATACGCTATGATCGCTGAGCGATTTGAAATCAAATCACTTACGTCTTTGCAAACATGGGTACATACTCGTAGCTGTTTTTTAGAAAAAGATTTCAGATTCTTTGATGGCTATCTTTTGCCTGAAACTTCGCGCGCGTTGAGATCGAAAATAATACCACGGAAACGTACTACCGGGATAAAATGTATCCTATATATTTATCCAGGTTTTAAACTATATGTGTGCCAAAGTTCATTCAAATCTGTTCAGTAGTTTTTTCGTGAAAGAGTAACAAACATCCATCTATCCATCCATCCTCACAAACTTACACATCTATATATATAAAAGAAAGTCGTGTTAGTTACACTATTTATAACTCAAGAACGGCTGAACCGATTTGGCTGAAAATTGGTGGGGAGGTAGCTTAGAACCAGGAGACGGATATAGGTATAGATAGATACTTTTTATCCCGGTATTAGGTAGGGTAGCGTAGGTAGGGTAGGTAGGATAGTGTAGAGTAAGGTAGGGTAGTGTAGGGTAGGTAGGGTAGTATAGTATAGTGCAGGGTAGGGTAGTGTAGGGTAGGTAGGGTAGGATAGTGTAAGGTAGGTAGGGTTTTTTTTTTTTTTGTTCTCACCTGTGTAAACTACATACGTATATGACATAAAAAAAGGTAGGTAGGGTAGCGTAGGTAGAGTAGGTAGGGTAGGTAGGGTAGGATAGTGTATGGATTTTGTATGAATGACTTTTGGATGGACAGGACAACGTCTGTCGGGACAGCTAGTTTATAATAGGTATTAGAATAGGTAGGATTATTCAGACTTCTTGTAATTAATTGATTTCTTTCAGGGACGAAGCCCCTTCAAAAACTTGGTAATGCACATCGAGAACATGCCTAGAGTACCGTTTACATATTCGTCACTAATTGTGCGAACCCGAGCTGACCTCGTCATAGCCCTGGGACAACCTGTTGAAGTAGTCGCTTTAGTGAAGATATACCTGACAGTGAGGCAGACCTTGAAGAAGATTGATATGAATACATGGAATGGAACGATATTGGCTAATCACACGTTTGCATAAACGATGGCTACAGTTTTGCAACAGTTGTGTTGAGCCTTGAAAATAGCAACCATGTAGGAACCTAGCACAATATTTTTTAGGGTGAATTGGGATTATTTTAATAAAGGATATTATTGTGCATTCAATTATTATTAAATAAGTTTGATGTTATAGCTATTCCATAGGATCAGGCCCAGTGGTAACGGCCGCGACTTACGAGTTGTAGGTCGTGCGTTTGAACCCAGCCAGGCGCATTACTTTGTGTAAATAATTTCATCAAGACTGCTCTCAAACGGTGAAGGAAAACATCGTGAGGAAACCGGCATGTCCTAGAACCAAAAAAATTCGAAGACATGTGACATCTACTAACCCGCACCGGGCCCGCGTGGTGGATTATGGCCCACTCCGTCTCACGGAGAGGAGGCCTGTGTCCCAGCAGTGGGAACGCTGAGTATGTGTAGGATCACAAACGATCTTAAGCTATATTGAAGCGAATTATAATGTCCACTAAATCACATATTTTTCATCCGAATCCCATTTTATATCTAATACCTGTAAACGAGCAGTTCTTGAATATATATAATCTGAAACTCAGAAACGGCTTCAACGATTTTCATGAAATTTAGCATGCAAGGGGTTTCGAAGGCGATGAATCGATCTAGCTAGGTTTCATTTTTAGGAAACGTCATTAAAAAAAAACTTGCAAAGCTCGGTCATCCAGATATTGAATGATTAATTTAACACAAAATTTATTCTAGCCTTTTCTTAACGATGTGGGGGTCGGCTTCTAGTGTAAACGGATCTAGGTGAATAGCATTTTACATGGAGTGAATGCCTGTCTGACCTCTACCGCTCAGTTACTGGTTAACACGATAGGTACCCCTTGGTAAGGCCGTGAAATTTTGTGCTTCTGACGACCCATAACGACTGTCAAAGATCCACGAACGACAAAAGGATCAACGGCTTAACGTGAAGCACGGAGGGGTCACGATATATGGTCACCCATCCACGAACTGACTGCGGCAAGCGTACTTTACGCTTTAAATACATCTTCACCAATTAGCAAACCAAAACATGAAGTTTAAATCGAATAGAGCAAAGTTATATTCAATACGGAAAGCAGACAAGATACGGAGAGTATCTTACGTTCACAAGGAGTTCGTTAGTTTGAATGGTCAGTCAGATTCTGGCAAGTTGCACGGGGCAGTTGCCAACATCGTAACGAAGATTCTAGAACAGAAACAAAGAGGCTTACGATGATAACGTTTTAAATGCCAACATTGCTTTATTTAGATGGCTCAGTAGCTGAACTGGGAATCTACACAGTGTTAAATAAAATATGTGTAGCCAGAATACACAATTTAGTACCATTTATACTAGATGGCGCGCATCGGACCGCATCGGAGCGCATTTTACATTGTGTTAAGGAAGAATCGTGAGGAAACCGACATGTCTAAGAAACAAACATTGGGAGACATGTGACATCCACCAACCCGAATTGGGCCCAAATGGTAGATTATGCCCACTTTCTCACAGAGAGGAGGCTTGCGTCCTAGTAGTGGTTCCCACTATTGCATTAAAAGCTGATTGTGATGTGAAGGAAAATTTACGCGTTCATGAAGCAATTTTATGTCATATACGTATGTAGTTTACACAGCTGAGAACAACTGAGACTCCATGTTTCGGAAAGCACGTTAAGCCATTGGTCTGCTGTCCTTCTTGGATATTTGACAGTCGTTATGGGTCCTCGAAAGCCTGAAAATGTAACAACCAGTCTTATCAAGGGGTATCGTATTACCCAGTCACTGGGTTGTGGAGGTCAGACAGATATTAGCTCCATAAAAAATATTGGT
Organism: Polymixis flavicincta; assembly: GCA_949987655.1. Classification (NCBI taxonomy): domain Eukaryota; kingdom Metazoa; phylum Arthropoda; class Insecta; order Lepidoptera; family Noctuidae; genus Polymixis; species Polymixis flavicincta. The sequence continues at coordinate 9,015,772 of OX465183.1, forward strand.
AGTCAGCTGCATCTGACTATACTGGAAGAAGCGTATATCGTTCTTTATTGATTATTCAACATCAAAAAAAAAATGTATTTTAGATTTTAACAGGTGACGTCCCAAAACTTTTGACCACCCGTGTCCCTTGTCACACAATGTCACATTTCGTGGACCCCTCCCACCCCCTTAACGTGTGACGTAATTTATGGATGGCCCCTTATGGGACAGGTTGCCTTGCTAATTAAAACGATTATATTACTTGTATTGACATTAACTTGTCACAGTTTGCACCAGCAAACTGTTAACATAAGTAAATAAATATATTTTCTTTGTCTATTCTACACAATAATGCAAAAATATAACAATTTTTTGCGTTATTAATTAGAAATACACATACTTATTTCATAAAATAAAAAAATACTTTTCAGTAATGATGATTTCTTTTAGAATCACGTTCAAGACTCACATCCAATTATAAAGGCTCCTCTTTCTCATTTTTGGGCACTTATAAAAGTTGGTAGTCAAGTACCTAAGTGTGTCTCGAGATTTTTGCTAAGGTCATTTCAAGAAATTAATTTAATTATTATTTATAAAATTGTTTATCTACTTTTATTACACATATATGATAAAAAGTCCAGTATCTGATGATCAAAGAGTTATACTTTTTTCGGTCTAGCTCCCATTCGATAATAACAAAAGTCCATCCACGGTCAAAATGTTACACATTTTTCGGTTTATCTCTCATTCGACAAGTGTGCAGGTTATAAAGTGCGACAAAGAATTTCATTCCAAAAACGAACAACGATAAAAGTTTCACATAGCAAAACATAACATATAATCACGCCTGTAATTCTCGAAGGGTTAAACAGAGGTATACCTTTAGTACACTCAAATTTTGCTAGTTATAAGGGTCCATCCGTAAATTACGTCACAAGTTAAGAGGGGGGAGGGTGTCAATGAAATGTGACTTTGTGTGACAAGTGCCAGGGTGTGTCAAAAGCTTTGTGACGCCTGGGACAAGGACAGGGGGGTGAAAAAAAAGAACCATAAAATCTGTGTGACGTCATTTATGGATGGCCCCTAAACGTCTAATTCATCCCTAATTAAGAAGTTAAACCTACGCATTAGAAGAAAATGATAACCATCTGGCCAAAAAGCCAGTAATGAAAAGATAGAACTATATATTTTTATGAAGCCGTTGCGAGGACTATCAGTCGTTCCGGTTCAACGGCCCGAGACGATTCCAGTTTATCGTGCAACCGTGCCGTGGTTACTTTGTCACATATTTTATACAGCCCTTAAAAATCTTTGTGGTCCATCACAAACTTGAGTGACGGTAGAACGGACTCACCTTACACCTTAAAAAAATGGGCGTTAAAATTTTTATTCTTCTGCCATTATAGGACTTTTTATTTTAAATTGTATGTTTTGTCTCTAGTTTAAGCTGTCTGTAAAAAATGTTTATGGGTCTTTTTCATTTTTCCGTTTTTCACACGTTTTTGTCCGTGACACGGGTGAAAAATAATACGAATGAATATATTTGTAGTCTTTGTTACTGGATAAAAATGGCTTGGTGGTGGTCCATTCGCACAAATTTACTCGATCGCATTGACACTTTTAAATAATATAATATATACGGCAAATTAACCACTTCAGAAATACGTACCAGGTAATGTGCACGTTTTCAATTAAATGCTACGTATTGCATGTAATTGTAGTTCCTCTTCTCCTAACTTAATTGCATACAATTTAAAACGTGCCAATATAATACATAATTCTGGAGTTTTCAATTCGCCCACAAATATAATACAGATAATTATTTTTGCCTCAATGTATTTTGAGCCCGAAGTAAAAAAAAAAAAAAAAAAAAAAAAAAAAAAAAAAAAAAAAAAGCCTGAAGTAGTAAAAAGTAAACAATGATTCCATCTAAAACACTAATTTTAAAATCCGATACTAGCCAAGTCTAAAGCCGGAAAAAAGTTAACATTATACTAGCAATAAATAATGCAATGCTTTATAATAATATGAAATGTCCGGTCTCAGGGCAAGATTCCAACGAAAAATAACAACTTCATATCATTTGAATACGATGAAAAGCCAAACGGTATGCATTATTCATTTGAGGAGAGTCGAGTGCTCGCACACGATAAAATTTATTATAAGTGCACGCAATATTATGACGTGGTCGCGTAGAGATGAATAGTCACTGGTAGGTTTTTCCTGTAAACTGTTTCACCTGATCGTGGCTTCACGTTCCTGAAAGTTCTATTGAAGCTATGTTCCTGGAAGCATCGGCGTCATTCGTGTCTGAAATACTGTGGAATATTAATTTCTTTATTAATTTCAAAGACTCGTTTTTACGGAGACAAAAGATTTCACTTTATTTGAGAGGCACAATAGAGGTACAACTTGCTGGAGGTGCTTAAAAAATCTACAATAAATCAAGTAATACAAAAACCATTTAATATTCCATAATCACCAAAACTAAAAATGTTCCTAATTCTACTTAATAATATCAATTAAATAATTGAGGAGGTTCCTTCATTAATTTATTGATATAATTGGGTAGATAGAGGCCAGCACATCAAGTTACCTCAATTTGTCAAATTTCTTTGATAGTTTTTCAACTTTATTCCAAAGGAATAAGGTTTATGTTTATTTGGGAAAATTTGACAGTTTGGGATAGCTTGACCTGCTGGCGACTGTACAAATATTTTAGTCAAACGCTTTTAATTCCAACTCTTAAAAATAATTTATCTATGTCATCATTGTAATTCATTATTTTTAAATAAATCTCTCATGTTATAATCATGTTGCATGCCTAATATAAGGTAGATTGTACAAGGATCACCCATATTTTAACTGTCATCTTATTTACTGTACCTGCAATCTATGCAAATAAATGTTTACTTTACTTTACTTAAACAGTATAAAATTTATGAACAGATTTGGTATCGGGTTATATGGCAATGCCAAAATTATCCATAAATCTTACTAATATCCATAATTAATTCCTTAATAAAACTCATGACCACCATTACTTCTCAGTAAATTAATATTAAATACCACAAACAGTCATTTTTCCATCATTAGCCCAACGGTAAATCATAACAGAGAAGCCGCAACAAAAATAAATTAGCGAAGCCACAACACTGTGGCACTTCAAACAATTTGTCTCGTCTGTCATTTGTCTGGCGGTTTGCTTAAACTTCATCTGCTTCGGACAGAAAGGGGAGCAAAAACATCGAGGGAACTTATCCAGTTCACTTCCCACTAAAGTCTTCTCAATCCACGCTTACACCGCTATTCAGGCCCCGACTGTGTATCACCCACACATGCATACCATCGTTGAAATGACGTCACTGTGTAACCAATCACATTATTCAGATTAATGTGTGCGTACCGCCACTGTTGTGAAGTGCGCAGTGAATCAAGTCTGTATTATCTGTGAAAAGCCACTTGGATGTTGGCGGATGATTGATTGCAGTGGTGTGTCTGACTCCGCGACACTTTAGGTTATTCTTAGCGACGGATCACGGACAGATGGGGTAAGATGGCGTTAAGACCCCATAATTTGTGTGCGGTTATAGCAAATGTTTGACGGGGTGTTTTTTGCAATGTTTTTTGTATTCTGCGGAGAAAACAGACAAGAGGTTTCCTTAGGTTTTTTTTCTTTCTGTTAGGCGTGGAGTTATTAATTAATATTATTATTTAATGTTACTTTTATTCATTATTATGGAAATTTCTCCACACAACTATATAACCCACACGCAACCACAAATTCAAAAAAGCAATCTCAGTAGTCATTTTCTCAACTATGCTGGGTTCGGCTACCAGTCTAACCTGAGTACCAGTATTTAACATTGCGTGATTGGCTATCTGACCTCCATAATCCAGTTACTAATACGATACCCTTTGGTAAGTCTGCTGACTTCGGGCCTCTGACGACCGGTAAAGACTGTCAAAGATCCACGAATGATAGCCGGGTCCAACTGCTTAACGTGCTTTCTGAGGGGTTTCGGTATGTAAAGATGATCACCCATCCACGTAACAACCGTAGCTTAACCTGATGCCTTTTAGTCTGTGCTAAATAAATGTATTTTCGATTTGCGGCTATTATTACTTAGTCAAAAATTTCTAACAAAATTTGAGTCTGCTATCTATTTTAAGAACCCACTTGCACTGATTTAGACATCGAACGATCTTGAAAACGAATGTCTGTAGAAACATTTCGCGAAGTGAATCCATCCTTTATGTGGCAATTTTTGTAGTTCTATTTCTAATGTTGACTTTTTAAAGGTGCGCTTACACGAGCAACTAAAATTGCTCAATCCAGGTTAATTCTCGTCAACTATGACGTCACGACTACATCCAGCAATTTAGGGCGGTGGCTACATGTAGCAACCTGATACAGCCACACAATACCATGCAATATGGAGCAACTTAAAAACTAGGTAATACACCTCCCGCCGCCTCCGCCGCCAGCAGGTTCCTCTCGCAAAAACGAGACGTAGTTATACGCGCAAACAAGATACAAAGAAAATGTACTAAAAATTTCCACACTGATTGGATATTCGGCAACTCATATTGCGAAATTGAGAAATGTGAAACATATAGAGCAATCAAAAACAATATTCCCGAAACAAATTCCGCATTTTATTGTTTATGTTCCAGATTGCCATAATTGATCCAGACTGATACATTAGTGTTGCCGAGCAATAATTGCTCAAAAAATTGCCCGTGTAGAACACCTTAACGTAGTATTTCTGTTAAATGTCCATTAAATTCCGTGGTTTTTACACGTATTTTCTACTTTATTGCAAAACTTAGAATAAAAGCATGCCTTTTAGTGCATTACTCTAAAACTTGAGGTACAAGAAAAGGCCTGTTGCTAGCAAAATTACCTTTAGAGTACTATTTTCTCTACGTTGGATTCACTCGCGAAGGAACATTTGTGCTTTGTGGATTGGTAGTAATTTAACTTTGACACACTTTCTTTCTCTTTGCCATCATCATCATCATCATCATCATCATCATCATCATCATCATCATCATTACAGCCGAAAACATCTACTGCTGGACATAGGCCTCCCCCAAGCTCCACCAGTTCGTCGCCTTCACCCTGTCATCGGTGCACCTTATGGTAGGCCTTCAAAGGCTACATCTTCCGGTACGCGGGCGCCACTCCAGAACCTATTTGCCCCATCGGCCAACTATTCTGGGAGCAATGTTCCCTGTCCACTGCCACTTAAGTTTGACAGTTCTTCGAACTATGTCACTTACCTTGTTTCTCCTGCGGATTTCTCATTTCTAATTCGATTGCGTAATGAAATTCCAAGCATAGCCTTCTTCTTCTTCTACCATCATAGTTGATCCATAATCCACTTTAAGTCGTTTAGCCATAAAATATAAATTAGAATGGACACCACCACACGCACGATGACGGGTAGAGATCCCAGTATTATATTCGGGTGATACGGAATCACGGCATTGTATCCCAATTGCAGGTGCTCTTGGCCAATACAAACAAACTGTGTACAGTGAAATTAATTGAATTAAATAATTGGATATGTGTATTCATTACACAAATTAATTAAACCAAAGCCATTGAACTCCGATGGCGCCAAACACACGCTTCCAATTTACTTGACGATGAAGAGTAGCTGTAATGAACACACTACTCGTATATTGAAATCGTTCAGTAAGTTTGGTAAAGCTGCGTCCTCATTGAGTTTTGATTGTAAGAATAATCAGCGGTTCAGAATGTTTAGAATTAGTATTTTGATATTTATGACAGTGTGTATTATATATTTATTTATTACCTTTGCTGCATACAACTTGCCTAATTGTGACCTCACTGAAAGTAGTCACTGGCTCCTGCAGTACAGGTACTCTAACCCTAGTTCTGGAGTTGGGGCCTGATAATTTTCTGTAGCCTGTGTTGGCTTACAAATAATTTATTATTATTATAGTGATATGGATTTGCCCAAAGTTAGGGTCATTTATTTGGGTTATTTATAAGTTATTCAAAATACGGCATTCTTTTGAATACGAGGCCAGGAGATTGCAACTTTGCTCACAATTCTAGTGGTACAAATTGCAAGGGTTACTCAAATTAAATTCGAAAACAAGGTAACAGATAAGAAAGTACTTAGTACTTAAGTTAAAAAAAAAAGCTAATCTTTGTAGTGAAAGTGTCCGTTAATAATAAGTTCCAGAGTAAAATATGATAACCGTTCATAATTTTAAAACTTTACAAAACCCAACACAGAAAATTGTGGTAGTAAAAGTATTTAACCATCGTCTTGTTTTAAAACTAAGTTCTTTGCGGAGTTAAGCAGAACTTTTATAATGGCAGTATCATTTTATTTAGTTAAGAACCTGAGTTGGGAAATGTTTTATCTACATTTGAGTTGTTTGCCTGGAGGCTCTGCGGCCCGTTAAAGCGTGTTCAAAAGGGTCGAAATTAAAAAAAAGACTGTGGCTGTACCTACTGCAATTTCAATTTACGAAATAAATTCGGGAGAAAATTTAATAGACAACGCGCGTTCTTGATTTAAATTTAAAAACTGGTAGTTAAAACAACGTAGTTATCTTTTATGTATTGTGGTGTGGCTTTTACAATTAATAATGGTTGTGATTTATTTGAAATACTAGCTTTTGCCAGCAGCTTCGCCCGCGTGGAGGTCAAAAATTATCCCACGGGAAAATATCACCGAGATAAAAAGTATCCTATGTGTTAATCTAGGTTATAGTCTTACTGTGTGGCAAATCCCATCCAAATCCGTTTAGCCGTTGTTGCGTGATTGAGTAACAAACACCCAAATATCTAAACAACTAAATATCCAAACAAATTTTCTCGTTTTTAATATAATATTATTAGAATAGTAGGATTCATCATCATCATCATTTCAGCCGAAAGACGCCCACTGCTGGACATAAGCCTCCCCCAAAAGGGGGTTTTGCCATAATCGCCACGCTTGGCAGGCTGGTTGGCGATCGCAGTATGATTGTGAAATGCATAGAGAACGCTGCTTTCCATAATCTAGTAAGTACCTTAATCGCCTTCTACAACACCCACGGGAAGAAATGGGATGGTGCTATTATTTTACGTCCGGCACCTCAGTAGCATTACAATAATTTCTTACTGATTTATTTTTATTAATTATTGGTTTCCAAATAATACGCGATTAATAAAAATAACGATTTTGAATAAAAATACTAGAGCAACATGTGCAAGATTTGTGTATCTTTTCATCTAGCTAAACTTGAGTTAAAATCTTACCCTTCAAAGTCCACAAGCCTATTAAAGCCTTAGAACCAAGTTGATTTTATTGAATTGGCTTCCATTTCTTTAGTGTCGATACGGAACACTAAAAATAAATAGAGTGGAACGAATTGTTCGTAGTTCTTGAATTAAAGTTTTACCATTTTACTTTCTTTTGGAAACTGTTGAGACATTGATATATAGTAAACATGATATATGTATGAATAAATTTAAGTAGAATTTGTGTCTAGTTATGGTCGAAAGACCTTTGTTCATTCATTACTTTCAAGTACAATTATTACCTCTGTCATTACGTCACATATTCAAAATAATGTCTGATTTATTAAAATGTAGACAGGTACCCTTTTTTCCAATACGAATGTGTTCAAAAGACCTTTCTTGTTACTCATACAATCTTGGCAAAATATCAACAGTTTCGAAAACACGCCCGCCGCAATATAAAACTCGACAAGAAATTTCACTAATCTTTCGCAGCGCCATATGGGCCTACTCTTAATGAAAACACGGCCTAATATACACCAGTTGTACCATACGATGGGAAATGAAAAATAAAATTGGCAGTACCCCAATTTTTCGCTTCGATAAATGCAGTTCAGTGCAATTGTGTGCAGTACACAGTAATACTTTTGTTTTCCTGAAACTTGCTCTGAGGAAGTATGCCAATTGAAAATAGTTGTTCATTTTCTTTTCTAAGAGGACTAGAGCTTTTTGTTCGATTGAGTGCGGCCAATTGAGATTCTTTCGTGGGCTCAATATTGTCTCGAATTGCTGTTCAATTGGCATTCAGATTTGGTTTCGTTGTTAATGTTAATTGGAGAATGTTGGCAGTTGATACTTGATCTTTCTGGAGTTTACGTCAGTCTAACTTGTTCCAGTATGGATACTTAAAAGGATATCGGTACGACGTAGTCCTTCTGTGAAGTTATGTTTCTAACTTATTCAATGTCTGGATGACCTATCACATGGCCAAGATTATGTCTGACGTTTAAAAAAGACTGTGACTTCTGAATTTGTTTCGGCCTTTCTTCTCAGGGTAGTCAGATAAGCTTTCCCAGATTTCTTTTTTGTTTGATGACTTCTAAAAATGAAACCTAGCTAGATGGATTTATCGCCCCCGAAACCCGCTGCATATCAAATTTCACGAAAATCGTTGGAACCGTTTCCGAGATTCAGATTGGAAGGTATTCGATTTAGAGTGAGCAGAAAAGAAAACATTAATTTGTTGAATCGTATTTACTATCTTATGATTAAACAATTTAATATTTTTCCTAGAAAATATACTGACTTTGAGATTAGGAGTGCCGTTGTATCTTCTCATGACATAACATCAGACATGTATGTCCTGAAGAGTTAGGACATACATGTACATATGTAGTAGGTAAAACCACATTTCACCAGGGCCTGAATTCACTATTACCACTTAACGATTCCTTACTTCGAATCCACGTCAATTCCTTAGATCACACACGAATTCTGCTAATATAGTATTACTAGCTTTTGCCTGTGGCTTCGCTCGCGCGGAACTTTCATCCCCTATTTAACTCCCTTTGGGGTTGCATTTCGAAAAATCCTTCCTTATTCCTTGTCTACATTATAAAGGGAACCTCTCTGCAAAATTTTCAGCTTTCTAGTTCCAAGGGTTTGGTCTGGGCGTTGATGAGTCAGTCAGTCAGGACTTTTCTTTTTATTTGTATAGATCAATGATATTATAAGTGTAAATAATATCATTGATATAGATAGATAGATAATATCGACCAATTGTCTTGGAATATACAGAATATGACATTTCGATTGCTTACCGTTACATTGGTTTCTACAAAACACGATATTGACTTAGTTTGAACGTAGTAAGATCCCGCGGGGAATCATTGTAATCATACAGATTTGGGGCCCAGTTATGATTAAGTCCCATTTAATAGGGTGCGGACAGACTAGACATTCTTCAAGTCGTGTAAACAAATTATAAGATAAATGAACCCCACAATTGCACACACCTGGTCATCCGCCTCTTTACACGCGACAACGATGCATTATCGTAAGGGAATCAAGTTCAAGCTTACTTAGTATCAATTAAATACCTCAACGTAGACTGAAACCTGTGATAACTTGGAAGTTAGTTCGTCGAAGTAGTCAGTTAAGTTACGGAAAGTCACCACAAACACTAAGGTGACCTAGTTAAGTAATGCATTCTAGAACTTGGGAGAAAGTTTAGGTTATATACCTAGGTGCATCGTATGACGTGTGATATTTAGAATAGGGTTTTCTTATTTTGTTGTGATAAAAGTAAATTATGTTATGGATTGGTATCTAATAACATTCACTCTAACCATATACAGGGTGGCAGGGACGTCGACGCGAAAACAGAAACTTCGAATTCATTACATGATTTTAGACACATGTAGAATCAGATTTGTTAAAGTTTCTTTGGCTCAAATACAGGTGAAAAGCGACATCGACGCACAAACTGTTCCCATAGATTTAGTATGATTATGGACCCCCTGCGTAAAAGCTGCGTAGGTACTTATATTTTATTAAACTGCAGATTTTTTTTGGTAACTAACGACTTTTTTTTATTATATTTTATACAGGATACATTTTTAAGTCGTTGGTCCCGGCTGTCATTTGTGGATCTTTAACAGTCGTTACGGGTCGTCAGAAGCCCGAAAGTCTGACAATCAGTCTTACCAAGGGGTATCGTATTACCCAGGATCTGGGTTGTGGAGGTCACATAGGCAATCGCTCCATGTAAAATACTGGTATTCAGCTGCATCCGGTTAGACTGGAAGCCGCCCCCAACATAGTTGGGAAAAGGCTAGGCAGATGATGATGATGATGACACGATACATTTTTAACCAGCAAAGTGTAGCCATGAATTCAGCATATAATTCTAGACTCCTAGCGTAGAAATTTTTCGTCTGTTATACAAAAAAAAAACAGCTTTTTCATAGAAAATTGCAATAGGTACCTACGCGGTCAAAATGTATGGAAAAGCAGTTTAAAAAAAAACTATATTGACGAAAAATTTTCTATGCTAGGGGTCTAGAATTATATGCTGAATTCATGGCTACACTTTGCGCACTGGTTAAAAATTTATCCTGCATACAAAAAATATTTAAAAATCATCGTTTGGCAAAAAAAATCTGCAGTTTCATAGAAAAGTGCAATACCGACGCTGTCAAAATTTCCGTCCAAAAATCCATGGTAACAGTTTGTGCGTCGATTTCCCTACCACCGGGTATTTGAACCAAGACAAATTTGGGAAACCAAAGCCAAAATAATTAAACCCTAAAATTCTAGCCAGTATTGAACAATTTCTTTATAGCACAAATAACTAAAAAAAAACTTCAGATATTGGTAACTATAAAAACAAGCTGTATCCCAAAACCTCGTTCATTAAATCTAACGATGTATCCCAATTCTCTTTTGGCAGAATTTCGACTTTTCTCTTGCAGATGTCACAAGAGACTCAAAGCTATCCTATAATTTTTGGTAAGTACATCTACATATTACGTAATTTTTTTTTCAACACACTTGCTCATAAAATGGCTCTAATTTCACTACAGTTAGGCACATAATGACACCTATTATCAAACTGTGACTTTTTCATTACTATTATTCACTAGTGAGTTATAGAATTGGTTGAGTTGCTTTGTTCTTAGTGAGTTATAGGTTGTTTTTTGTTTGAGTTGCTTTGTTCTTAAAAACGATGATGATGATGATGATGGATGATGATGGATGATGCTGGATGATGATGGATGATGATGATGGATGATGATGGATGACGATAGATGATGATGAATGATGATGATGGATGATGCTGGATGATGATGGGTGATGGTGAGTGATGATGGATGATGATAGATGATGATGATGGATGATGATGATGGATGATGATGGGTGATGATGAATGATGATGGATGACGATGGATGATGATGGATGACGATGGATGACGATGGATGATGATGGATGATGATGATGGATGATGATGAATGATGATGGATGACGATGGATGATGATGGATGACGATGGATGATGATGGATGATGATGATGGATGATGATGGATGACGATGGATGACGATGGATGATGATGGATGATGATGGATGATGATGATGATGATGATTTAGTATTATTTTCTTCGCAAGTGTGTTGAAAAACGTCGTATGATACACGTGTGTATTGATGATTATCGTCCTCGGCACAATTTACACTTATAGATAATTAATCTATAAGTGTAAATTTTCAAAAAAATAAATACCACTGCTCACCACTGCTCTCAAAACGGTGGACGAAGTCATCATGAGGAAACCGGCATGCCCGAGAACTAAAAATTCGAAGACATGGGACATCTACCAACCCGAACCTGTCTTGGATTACGGCCCACTCCCTCTCGCCGAGAGGAGGCCTGTGTCCCAGCAATGGAAACTGTATAAGCTAATTATGCGAAACAAAAAAACCACACATTCAATAATGACACAAAACTTTTTCAATCCAGAAAAATATCAAAATGACTAAATGTATCAAATAAAAACTACAAACAGATATTTCATATAAGCTTTACCTATATTAAAATAATTGCTCTTAATAACGGGTTATTATTTATAGGACGGGGGCCATAGGAAGTAGCGCACAATTAGGGGGTATTAACTATAATTGATCAACGAATTCTATGTAATGGACATTGGGTTAGTGAAAAGTTACCGGACACGTATTTTAATAATGATTATTACTAGAATCAATCTATCTAGTCGATTAATAAATGTCGATCGATCATAAACGACAAGTCTGTTTTAAGCTTTTTTGTTGCTGTGGGTAAGTTCAATTTTCATATATCATTTTGGATAGTGAAGAATTGTGATCGTTTATCGTTAAGGTGGTCTGGAGTATCAAATAGAAGACATGCTTTAGGAGTTGTTTTGCCACGTAGTTACCTGAGTGAATGCCCTTGTCGACTATCAATACCTTACCATACTAAACTGTTAAAAACTATACTTACACAATAATAACAAAAAAACTTTTTTCAAAACAATAACAACCGACTTCCAAAAAAACACTACAAAGTACAAAATAACTGTAATTTCGGAAGTCGGTGACTTTGAATGTGTATTTTAAAATTATTCGTCACCGCCTTCCGAAATTAAAGTTATTTTGCACTTTGTAGTGTTTTTTTGGAGGTCGGTTGTTATTTTTTTGAAAAAAGTTTTTATTTTTCACTTTTTAGTTACCTACCCCACACCAATTCGAAATTTCATCATCCTTGGCGTCAAAACAATGCATATTTATGCGATAGCAACATTCGCGGTTGATTTGCTGTAATTTTTTGAAGAGTTCCGTTGTCTGTCTCCGAAACGCATCATCAGATCTATATGAAATTTCAATTCAACACATTCACACACTCACACATTCAACACATTCAGGGACAATTTCGGAGTAAACCCCTTTCGAACAAAAAAAGAATTTTGCAAATCCGTTTATATACGACGGAGTTATGCCCGAACATACATAAAAAAATAAAAAATAAAAATAAACATGTCGAATTGATAACCTCCTTCTTTTTGAAGTCGGTTAAATATTGATTCTAGGTGATTTTATTACGAACTTGCTTTTGCCAGCAGCTTCATTCACGTGGAGGTCGAAAATTATCCCACGAAAAGGTAGTAACCGGGATAAAAAGTATCCTATTCGTTAATCCTTGTTAAAAACTATCTGTGTGCCAAATTGCACCCAAATGTGTTCTGCGTGCAATGTACCCTGCCCACTGCCACTTAAGTTTGGCAATTCTTCGGGCTATGTCGGTTACCTTAGTTTTCTTGCGGATCTCTTCTTTCCTGATTCGATCACGGAGGGAAACTCAAAGCATAGTCCTCTCCATTGCCCTTTGGGTGACTTGATTGTGAGGGACCACATTTCAGTTTCATAGGTCATCACTGGCAACACGCACTGATCAAAGACTTTCGTCTTGAGACGCTGCGGTATGTAGGATGAGAAGATATTGCGTAGCTTCCCGAACGCCGCCCACAAACAAACAAACATTTACCTACATTTATAATATTAGCAGGATAGAAGATAGCAGGATTTCAAAACCAAAGTAAACGTTTATCGGGTGATCATTTATTTATTTATACTTATATGCATTATTGTACACCAGAAAATATATGACAAAAATAAAACATTTAACACTCAAAACAAACAATGAGCGGATTGAAAAACTGCTTGATTGATTGATTAGTCATACAAATTCAAAATAAAGTTACATACCTATTCACCCATTTGAACAAACCAGTGTACTGCATGTTTGCAACTAAAATCATTTTAAAAAGTGTTTACTAACAACCATTGCAAACAAAATGCACTCGACATGAATTCGATTCAAAATTTAGTTTACCATATTGAAAGTGTTGAACGCATACGCATACTGATTGAAGCTTTATCGACAAGATACGTTTGTTCGCATTCATATCAATGTATCTATTGTAAACAGTTTGTACATTTAAGCTAACAAGCTGACGAGAGCAGGCTTAAATAATTATATATATAATAAATAAAGCACGGGGTTAAATAATGCCGATATATGAGTAGTACCTAGTATAGCAAAATAGTGTTAGCAAGTCAGTCAAACTAACTGCCTTAAAAGTTAGTTTTAATTTAAAAGTTCCGAAATTGAAGTTATTTTTCAATTTGTAGTGTTTTTCCGGTAGTCGGTTGTTTTCTTTTTTTGGAAAAGTTTTATTTTTCACTTTTTAGTTATAGTACCTACCCCACACCAATTCGAAATTTCATCATCCTTGGGGTCAAAAGAATGCATATTTATACGATAGCAGCAATCGCGATTGATTTGCTGTAATTTTTTGAAGAGTTCCGTTGTCTGTCTCCGAAACGCATCATCAGATCAGAGAAGAATTTTGCAAATCCGTCTATATATGACGGAGTTATGCCCGAATATACACAAAAAAGAAGGCCTTCATTCATCAGCTCAGCGTCATGACATGATGATGACCATATGCAAATGTCTCAATAGCTTTAGAAAATATATGTAAAACATTGTTAATACCTATAACATTTGAGGATTGCCCTCGATTTCCCTGGGATTCCATCATCAAATCCTGACTTGGTGCCAATGGGACTACCTCAAGAGTATGCTCTTTCAAATAAAAAAAATATAAGTTTGAGAATCGGTCCACAAATGGGGGGAAATCGGTGAACATACATTTAAAAAAAAAAACATACACTGGAACATATAACCTCCTCCTTTTTTTGAAGTCGTTTAAAAAAGATGGAAACATGAAACTTGTATTAAATGGATGACTACTTGACTGAATACTATATGTAATCTCATGCAGTCGGAGGCATTAAAGGTCTTTATTGTTAATAAATAATAGTTTAAAAAAACTAAAAAAACACGCTTTTATTGCTGACCGAACTAAAAAGTAGAAAATAATTTTTAATTACAAAGATTTTATGTTACAGTAGTAGGAAGTCAATAATTCAATTCAGAGTAAAAAGCGTGGGATGTATTTTCCTATATTTTCATGACTCTCCTCTCATAGATGGTTGCCAATAGAATAGTTGTAATAATTAAAATATCAAGCACCCCACGCTGTTTACTCTGAATTGAATTATTGACTTCCTACTACTGTAACATAAACTCTTTGTAATTAAAAATTATTTTCTACTTTTTAGTTCGGTCAGCAATAAAAGCGTGTTTTTTTAGTTTTTTTAAACTATTATTTATTTTCCATTTTTTAGTTCGATCTAATTTTTATCGGGAAAATTTTAAAAATTTGAATAAAAAAAATTTTTTTTTTTTTGAAATTTTGACATTTTTTTACGGGTTATTGCATTGTCATCGGCCCTTAAGACGTGTGCAAAGTTTCAAGTTGATCAGACGTCTAGAAACCAGTGAAAATTAGGCTCAAAGATTCCGTTACATACATAGATACATACATACATACAACCCGAGCTAATAAAAGCGTTATAAAAAGAAGATTCCTCCGACTGCATGAGATTGCTTATAGTATTCAGTCAAGTTTCTTGTTTCTATCTTTTTAAATTAAAGTTCACTTTTTAGGCAGTCGGGTTTTTTGATTTTGTAAATTATTTTTTCTTGCATACTTCTCTATTAGTCGTCATTTTGGTAATTGCCCCTTTCAGAAAAGGGGCCATTACATATCATCTTTCCATCTATCGTTTCTTGCATCGACTTAAGAGTAGCAGAAGATCTTCTCTACTCTTAAGGCTCTCGCACACCGCGCGGTGGGACGAGACTGTAGTAGATCGATTTCCGTGTTCTCTTAGAAATTGTTCCAGTACTTAGTATCGTGTCACATTGTCGCGGCGGTGCCTTTATAGCTATCAACATTTATACTCAAACCTTTCCTAGCAACAATTTCCTCGTACATTCCGGGCATAATATGGAAGAGATAGAACTAATTAATTTCTCTTAATTCTAATTTAGGTTAGTAGATTAGCACGCTTAACAAATAGTCCCTACAGACAAAACATTGTATTGGTCTGCTTGTTTGATTCCCTGCAATCCTACTATCTCGATCCGATCGTCCCAAGGGTGTCATAAAAAGGAAAGAATTGAGGTGAATTGTCTGGAGGCAAGCAATATTCTGCTTCAGTCTCAGCTGAATAAGGATTTTACAGTTTTCGATTACACTATAATGATTAAATCTTTTTCACTGTAAAGTTTTCACGATCATATAATTGAAAATCGAAAACCACGTTTTCAAACTAAAAAGTAGAAAATTATCTTCAATAAGTTTAGAATCTTAAAAAAGCGTGTAGCGTTCATAATTACTTACTACTTTTACCAATAACTCGTTCAAAGAACTCGTTACATACATAAATGTAAGGAAATGACACATACTCGTAGGTACCTATCATTTCTCTAATTTGAGTGACCGAGTGAGAACTGACGTGCGACAATGACAATGTGGTGCATGTCATTCTGATGGTGAGGTTATGAAAAACCTATGAAATAGAAAATACCACAAGGATGTAAAGTAGACGATATTCGTGAATTTAATAGCTTTGAATGTTGTTTTATAAGATATTTTAAGGTCCGACGTCCGTGAAATAACTAAATTGCGTTTCTGTAATAAAGATATTTTATTGTTAACAAAAAATTGTTTTCATAAAGTAGGTAAGAACTTACTGCTTTACAAAATATTAATTTACCTGTAATAAAGAAACAACATTCAAAGCTATTAAATTCACGAATATCGTCTCCTTTACATCGTTGTGGTATTTTCTATTTCATAGGTTATTCATAACCTCACCATCAGAATGACATGCACCACATTGTCATGGGCGCACGTCAGTTCTCACTCGGTCACTCAAATTAGAGAAATGATAGATATGTGTCATTTCCTTACATATATACAAGTGCACCTTTTTACACTTCTAATATCATTGAGTGAAGCTAATAAAAGCGTATTAAAAACGAAACCTGAACTAAAATATGAAAACAATAATGGCGAATGGACAAATCCACACACATTAAAATTTATTCAACACGTAATCGAAACCCAAGGAAGACAATTAATACCAAAGTAAAAAACATCACAATAAGCGAACAATAACTAAACCCTTTTCACTATCCATAATTGCCTTCTAATAACCGACGCTAAACCAAAGTTAATAGTGTCTATCGATACTTAATCGGTACGTTTTCCGTATATAAAAACCAACAATTTTGTAATAGCACAATACAGCAACAGTGAAAAATAGACATATTAAGAAAACATACCTGTGCTTAAACAGGTTGCTCATTTTTCTTCTGAATACGAGAAGATGCCTCGGTTCGGGGGTGGTTCAGGTTATAGTCCGGTCTAGAAAGTTATTCTTAGAAATAATAAATTTGACAAATGGAGAAGAAAAACAGACGGAATGGTTACAGACTTAAATCTCCAACCCACAATGAGGAAGTATGGTGATAAATTTACGTTACTTCTCTGTAAAAGTAGAGGTCTTTGCCCAATATGAAAATCACATTGCATGTATAATACCCACCCTGAGCAACCGTGGTGGTGGCTCGTTCCTTCTCCATACAAGAAGAGGTATTTGCCCTACACTAGGTCAATCACAGTCTAATGCTAAATGATTTATGCTCGTTAGTTATTTGTTACGAAAAGGCCTTTGCCTTACAGAAGAAAAAATACATTGCATGTATAAAGCTTTGAAATTAACAACCCACCCTTAGCAACCGTGGTGATAAACGTTCATTACTCCTCCAAAAAAGAACAGATCTTAGCCCTACACTCTGTCAATCACCGTCTAATACCTACTTAATAATTATTAGTCGTTACTTCTTTGTAGCAGAAGAGGCCTGTACTCTACAGAAGGACAAATACATTGCATGTATAATGTTTGGAAATTAACAACGCACTCTGAGCAATAGACTGGTTGTAGCTCGATTCTTCCCCTTACAAGAAGAACTATTTTCCCTACACTAAGACAATCACAGGCAAATACTAAACGACGCTAAACCAAAGCCAATACTGTCGATACGTAATAGGTTCGTACAGGATAAGTTTTAGATTTCCCATTACGAGGTACGACATGGAAGGGGCGTGGGGCTGGCAGACTTCGGAGGGTCATTACGACCAATATTCTTTGTATTTAATTTGCTGTCGCTCGGGTTGTGTTGAAAGGGATAGTTATTGGTTGTTTGAAGGTAGTTGGCGGTTTAGAAACAGAATTTCTGTTTTGTTTGTCCCTTGAAATGTGAAGTTTTTAATTTAGTGCGGTAGTTTTCTTTGGTTGAATTTTGGTTCTTTGTTGGTTGAATTTTGATCTAGTGGCTAAGTAATATGAGCCGCACGGGTAATCGAGCCAGTCTTACCAAAGAGTATCATGTTACCCAGTAACTGGGTTGTGATTGTCCTATAGGCAGTCGCTCCATGTAAAATACTGGTATGTAGCTGCTTCCGGCTAGGCAGATTGAGTTGCGGTGTACCTAAAATTGATAGGCAGATGAATTCACTTTGCATTTGATAGTTCTTAGTATTTATAATAAACCAATGCCTCGCCTCTTGCCGTGCTCGCTGTGCTAAAACACCTAACCTTAGCGAGGCCTACGCTATCGCTGTCAAAGTGGTAGAAACCTGGTTGAACGCATTTAGGGTATACAAATGAAATCATCGGCAGTCGTTACGAGTCATCAGAAGCCGGAGAGTCTGACATTTACATAGACAGCTACCCAGTAACTTGGTTGTGGAACTCAGGTAGGCAGTTGCTCTATGTAAAATGCTGGTATCCAGCTGCATCCCGTTAGACTGGGAGCTGACCTCAGCCTACTAAGAAAAAGGCTAGGCAAAGTGAATTCAGGCGTACCTAAAATTAATAGACGTACAAAATTCACTTTGCATTTGATAGATCTCAGTATTTATTATGCACCGATACCCTCACCTCTTATGCTCTTATGCTCATGCTCTCTGTGTAACAACACCTGAACTTTGGAAGACCTTTGCGAGGTCTTCGCTAGCACTGTCAAAGTGGCTTTTTGGCTTTCGTTACGTTATCCTGCACCCTAATTGCGTAACTCACGATTCATCATAATCTGTATCGTTTTGAAACGGATTGTTAAACCATTGCTTCATATGTTCGAAAAATGTGTCTGTTCGACAACATAAATAACGCAATGAATATTGTTTAACTGTGAAGACGAAACCAATTATGATCAATCGTGAGTTACGCAATTAGGGTGCAGCTTCATGATTACTTCCTAATATCAAACATGTTTTTTTTTTGTATCCACAGCTTATACCTACATTGAGACACCCAAGAACTTGGGTTATTCAAAGCCATACCAAAACCGCAATTCGGGAACATTCTAGACCTAAAATCCTTCAACAAACAGTCACATTTACATACTATTATGTACACACAAACGTGTATACACAAACACTTAGAAAGAACAAGAATAAGAAGTTTTTTCCGTTTGTTTGTACGTAATTTTTAGGCAGGCAACTCTAATGTCATAAGTAAGTGACAGACGAACAGACAGACGCGCTTTCTCCTCCAACGAAAAGTGCTTTTACTTTCCCAATTCACTGAATTATTCACTCGTTCGAGTTTTTTTCGTCCCTCGGCTAAATTCATATTCGCATTAGGGCGTATGTACAATGTATTGGTCGAGCATACATCTTTTAAATATTTGATCATCGAGCAAAAAGGGGCACGTTCATGTTGCCGTATGGGAAAATGTTTGCTAAGGACATCGCTTAACCTTTTTATGAAAAACGAAAACTGGCTAGGCTTCGTTGGAAATTATACGATTAGATGGACTATCAGTATTATCATCTTCCTGGCCTGTATAGGGTGACTGGTAATTAGTGACCGACATTTAAACACATGATTGTACTCTTCATTATGAACAACTTTTACTATGGGACCAAACCCGAAATCGCGAAAAAAATAAAAATCTGTTCCCTACATTTTGACGGGTTATGCGAACATAAATGTAGGGAACAGCGGATTTTTTTTTCGCGATTTCAGGTTTGGTTCCATAGTAAAAGTTGTTCATAATGATGAGTACAATCATGAGTTTAAATGTCGGTCACTAATTACCAGTCACCCTGTAAATATATTGACTGGAAGCCGACCCTTACATTTTGAGAACATGTAAGGGTCGGCTTCAAGTCAAAAGTAGTATAATGTACGACAAAAAAAAATGCTGGGATTCTTTCGTCACTTTTGGACACGAAATAGAAAATGTAAAAGATAATAAATTATGACGTACGATTTTACGGTTTGATCGATCGTAAATTAATGTATTTCACAGTACGTCGGTAAGATTGTGACTTGTGATAATTTGTCTGCTCAACAACTTTAATACCACAATTAATTTTGTTGAACTGTCAAACTGAAAGGCATTCCTACTATTAGTGTGTTACGCAATGACCCCTTTGGTCAATCGCAGGTTAAGCTACCCTTGCCGAGGTCATTCAAAGATCTTTGACAGTCTTTACGGGTAATCCGAAGCTCCAAAGTCTGACAACTAGTCTTACCAAGGGGTATCGTTATCCAGTAACTGGGTTGTGGAGGGTAGACAGGCAGTCGTTCGTGTAAAGTACGGGAGTTCAAGCTGAACTCCAGAAGTAGCTACTTCTGGTTGAATTGGAAGCCAACCCCGACATAGTATACGTTGTGTAGAGGTGTCTATTGACAAACTAATAAATGAAAATCAATCTGCTTTGGTACTCAAGATTGCATTGAGTTACACACAACACAGAGAACAGTCAGCAAGACAAAAGTTACAATAACGATAAACACGCTGTCACAACAGTCACGGCACAATAACAGCTGATACAGATCGATCACATCGGTGTCACAAGGAACGCGTATGAGGAACAGGGTGGAAAGTTCACTCAACCTTCATAGAAAATGGGACGACTTCCATCTGGTCCCAGACGATCCTCCCTTTTCTCTTGAGGTTGAGTGAACTTTACACCCTGAATCTCTTGCCTCTACAATAGTTAGGGAAGACTAAGCAGATGATGATGAGCAATAGGTTATGCTCATGTGTCTGCACCGCCATTATAAGACACACCTTACCCGAAACAGATGCTTCCTACAAATTGATGTCGACAACTTTGAAACTTTTCAAAGACCAAATCTAACAATTTTTAAAAGTTTTTCCAAGATTAGTCGTTTAACTACTCGTCAAGCAAAGTAGCCAAATGAGATAAGTTGGCTTTTAATATTTTAATAAAAGTATTAGATTTCTCTTTAAGTCGTAGAATATTTATGTAGCTATTAGAATACTGTCTGGGCTCTGTCACTCAGACTTTTTTTAAATACCTACTTAGACTTAATAAATTGTTCTGAGAAGTTCTAACATAAAATCTACTAAGGATTTTAGGGTGGTTTCTTATTATCTACCCTGTAATAGGCAAATTTATTACTTGTTTCGAAAACCAATTTAATTTTGTTATTATAATTATTACGATTTCAAACACAAAAACTATTTTTGCAAAAAAAAAACACTTGAAAAATGTCTGTATTTTCCGTCGCGTTATGTCCCGTTGTAGTGTTTTTTTTTTTAATACATTGCAAAAAAAAAACTCATTTTGGTCATAACCAAAATGAGTTTTTTACCTCACACGAATTTGTAAACAACTACGGGCTAAGTACGCAACAGTGACAACATACTTCCTGTATTAGAACATAATCAAGATTTGTTTTTAAAAACCGACAAACATTTGCCCGAAATATCGTGGACCATACAACAAAAAAAAAACACAGTCGAAATGAGAACCTCCTCCTTTTTTAATAAATTTAATTCAAATGAGTAATTTTAGATAAAATATACGTAATTGTTCATCTGAGATTGATTGAAAACAAGATTTCTCGTCAACTAAGATCTTCATCAGCTAAGATCTAAAAGTTACCCAGTCTTGTTATTGTTGTTACCGAAAAACAGTTGAATACGCAGTGTTCGCTTTTTAAACAGTCGGCATTTTCTGTTTACGTTCCCATCCCTCGGCAAACAATGAAATGTTTTGAAAACTTTTAATGGTGATCAAATAATCGTTTCGTTTTTGCGAGGCGAAGGCCTGCGCTTCGGACGGGTTGCAAAATTTTATTTTAATTTTATTTTTTTCTTTAAAACACTCCATTTGCTTAATGCTGCCATTTGTCGCATTTTTTGAATAAGTTTAATGGATTCTTTGTTAACGTCAATGTTATTAAAAATGAAAAAAAAATACGTCTCTGTTAATTATGTTATTACAATTGACATCTCTAAGCCTTTGTACTTTTTATATTCAAGTTAAATTAAAATCATTTTTTAATCAGAGGCAATGTATTTCTAATTTGCCGACCGACACAAAGTTTTTTACGAGCCTGCTCCAAAAACACGATACCATTTCATTTCACGCCAAGGTACATTAAAAATGTAGACATTAGAAAGACATTTTTACCTTATAAAATGATTTCGTCGTCGTTTCTAATAATAAGTACATAAAACAAATTCAAAAGCTACGCTTTAATATTAATATCACTCAGTTTTATAGGATCATATAAATGTTACGGCCTTTTTACGGCATGTCTTCTCGTCGACGCACCCTTATTAATTTTTCTTGATCGAATATTAATATCATATTAGGTTTCACCGTGGTTTATTACTCTTCGCAGACTTTATTCTAGGTTGAAAATGGTAATAAAATGTAATTTAGGTACAATCAAGATTCACAATAGCAGTCGCATACTAAGGGCTATATTGCTATGAAGTGGCGGTCCAGGCCGTACCTACAGCTGTGTGTATAAGTGATGTATTAACACAGAACGCCTAACTCACCGCTGCACTCACACACAAGCGTTCTGTATTTTATACATACCGTCGGCGACGCACAGACATGACCTTGGTCGGTCCATACCATTGCTAAAATTAACTTGTATAATTAGGGTTCCGGTAGCGTGCAGCGTATCGTCTTGGATTAAGAAACTCATAGGTCTGGGTTCAAATCTCGCGATGAAGCTTTAATTTTTCTTTTCAACAATCATCTTCATCTGTTCTTTTATTATTCGATTTATTAATATACCAGAATAATAATGTAACATTTTTTTTTATTACTCGTATTGTTATTTAAATAAAGGTTTAACAATAATAAATGATTACAAAATGTTTATTCGTTATAACTTCATGAAGAATGTATAAAAATAACTAATAATAACTTCTTGTTAAAATAGTTTATTTTCTCATAAAGCACAATTTATTGAAGTAAATAAGCTAGTTGGTGAACCATGATAATCAGGCTATTGTATCTTAGTAATATAATAATATTGTGCTGATTACTACTGTGTGTCGGTACTCTAAATAAATCACAATATTCTACAAAAATCTACCCACGTAAAAGTAACAAATGCAGACAAGTTGTCACAATACAATTAAATGACTCAGTAGTACTACTTTTATTCTACTGTGAGTGAGTTCGTTCTAACTCAAACATCAAAGTTAACAAATCGTATTTAATAGGACTTAAAGAGGTTATAGCTTAAGTGTTCATTTTCATTCCGAAAAGAAGATTGAAACTAAACCTCAAAATAATCCAGATTACGGATAAGCCAAAATATTATTTGAATATTTTTACTAAAATAAATAAATATTTGTAATTTATAACTTAATGTTAATGTTTTTTCTATATTACTATGTTTTTTAAGCAGATTCTCGAGCTGGTTTTCGATGATGCCTTGAACCTTCTGCGTTGAGTGCACGGCGCACGGTTCGTAAAGATGTGTCGAATAATTCGGCAAAATGTCTTGTCGTTTTGAAACCACTTGTTTCAAATTCGCTGAACGTTACTGTTATAGGAGCTGGGGTCTTCCACTTTGCTTTCCACGGGCAAGGATACCGCCTTCCTCGTATCTTTTCACCCACCGACTCACAGTATTTCACTAAAACAAAAAAGGGGTACTGTTAGGCTACTAAGCAAAATACACACTTTATGTATTACCTACTATTTAGAAACAAAATTATTTAAAAGGGCAATTTCACATAAATATTAAGCATAATGTTATTTTCATCGTTCTATAATCTAGGAAATAAATTTACATCGAAATTTTATATTTTTATTCTATTTAGACATTATGATATTTATAAAACGTTTTAAAATAACTATAAGGATCAGCAGTTATACTTTAATTAAATAAATGTTTAATAAAATATTTAAATCATAATACTCACACTCAGTCCGGTTTCATCACATAGGTATTTGTGATATAGGTATTAAGTCCACTTTTATGCAGCGCAATAATATTCGCTTTCATTTCTATATTTAAATTTGCTTACATTTTAAAATGAATTAGAAGAACGCTAATAGATGAAACACACGTCACTAGCACACAATATCAACCAACACCGTTCTATAAGTCGCGGTGAATGAGTCGTAAATCATTTAGATTTATTTAGGTTTCTGTGGGTATAATGATAAAGTTTTACGAGTTTAGTGAATACGACGAACAGAACAAGAAACTATACTCAAAAGTGATTTTTAAAACAATAAAAAGACTATCATACAGCGAGTGGGATTCGAAACCGCGACTCGCTGCGCTCAAACGCGATAATCAAGTGCGGTAACCGCTCAGCTATCATGCCATTTGCTATATCGGTTGAATTTAGGAAATACATTCATTTGTAAACGTATGAGAGTGTGTGTGTCTATAGTATTATAGCCTATAGAAATTGCTTATTATAAGAAGGTCGTAAGTTAAAGCGAAGTGTCAATCTATTGCTTTTTGAGATTGGGGCACCATTAGTGGGGGCTACTGTACAGACGCCAGCACATCGAGCTACCCCAAACTGTAAAATTTTCCCAATTGAACATGAACTTTAATGGGTTTGAAATAAAGTTCAAAACCTATCAAAGAAATTTGACAGATTGGAGTAGCTTGATGTGCTGGCGCCTGTACCTACCTAGTCGCAACTGGTATTAGTAATTATATTTTGAAGGACCTTCTCACAAGAACTTCCAAGATTCAAAGTTTGTTTGTACTCCGTCTGGGTTTAATGTGGTTATACTTTTTGGAGACCCTAATGGTTATTCATTGTAATTTTACAATTGAGCTGTTTTGTTTTTGTTTTTGAGAAAATTATCAAACAAAAATTTTGATTTTCCAAACTTAAGTGACAGTGGGCAGGGCACATTGCTTGCAGAGCAGATTGCCGATGGGTCCGAAAGGTTCTGGAGTGATGACCGCGTAACGGAAGACGTAAAGTTGAAAGGCTTCCCAAAAGGTGGACCGATGCGGGAAGCAAAGAACTATTCGAAGTGATGGAGCTTGGGGAGGCTTATATCCCGGAGTGGATGTCTTTCTGCTGAAATGATGTAAACTATGATTTAAAAAAAAACGGCTTTCATTTGAATCGAGCTTTAGAAAATCGTTAAAAATATATTTAATACTGATTTGAAAGTTCATAAGAAAACTACAACAGAAAATATGAAACAAGTAACACGATGTAAATGACATTAAACACAATATTTAATGCCTAGAAATTTAATATTAGAATTCCTAAATTCAGACATCTACACGGCAAGAGCATTCAGAAAATCCTATAGAAATATCTGAACGCAGATTAATGTTGACAATAAGCATTGAAAGATCTCATTCAACTGAAATATGGACAAAAAGGATGCCGAAGAAAATCTCAAATGTAAAGCAAATTACTTTTCGGAATGTATAAAAGAAATTGTAAAGGTACCTTCGCTCTTTTAGGGTGGACAATAAACTGCACGCGCCATGTCAAGATGGCAAGAACCCTCTGCAAAGAGGAGTAAATTTTATTAAAACGCCACAAAAGTATTCTCTGAGCTGACTCTGACAGCCTGTGGCGATATATTGGTATAGATAAACGATGATAATGAAATTGCTTGGGTAAAAGACTTGCCCCTGGTTGGTAAAAGTCTTCCGTCTCCTTGAGTGGCAAGTGACTTGAATTCCATTAAAGCTTTAGATTTGTTGAGATTTCAATGATGAACTGAGTAACCAAATCAGTGTTCAACATGAGGCTTAGAGATCATTTTTTTTGTATAAGATGTCAATCTTTATCAAAGACACGCAATACAGAGGGGTAATTCTACTAATTTTAAGAACGTTCACAGTCTGATCTCAGTGTCAATCTGTCAAAAATACCTCAATTTTTCATACATTATTGACATTTGCTTGTCGCTGACATGACACTGCGACTAGATTTTGAACGGTTTTAATTACGAGAATTGGCTTTCTGTTCTTTTACAAAGCTGCCAAGTTAGTCCGCTGTTCAGTTGTTATTTTTGTATTATGGACTATAGAAATCTAAATAAAGTTGGATATGCCAAAACTGGCTCAGAGCTTTTGGCTAGAACTAAAAGTTGAATGCGTTTTGTACTAAGACGGCTAGTCTTTGATGAAGATCTCTCTAAGACTTAGGCTCTAATCGAACTATTTGAAAGAATCACGGTATAAGGTTTTCCCGTTTCATTTAATCGTTTATTGCTGCAGGTGCGGAAAACCTCAAACGGTGAAAATATTCCATTGTTATTATAAGTTGTAGGTATATTCGAGCCATAGAGTCTGAGTGCGCACTTGGTTTTTCAACACATCGTTATGCGGTTGGTCGACTCTTCACCAACCAGAGGACTGGCAAATTTTTCGGCCGAGGAATCAGCATCGCCATACAACATGGTAATGCTGCCAGCCTTTTAGGCACCTTTCCTGTTGACACCGATGCGTACGAATTTTTCGATACACTGTGATTCTTTTCCCTCTATTTATAAAATACATGTATATGAAAAGAAATTAAAATAATGTTAATAATATGTATTAACATTATTTTAAGACAGTTTATAAAAAACACAGTGTAACAGAATAAACGCAAGTTACGCAAGAACTGAAAGTAGTTTTTTCCTAATTCACCACTGAATCCGTTCCGTGTGGTACCGGACGTAAAGAATAGCACCATCCTATTTCTTCCAGTGAGTGTCGTAGAAGGCGACTCAGGGACTTACTATAGAATGGGCAGCAGCGTTCTCTATGCATTTTATCACCATACTGCGATCGCCAACCCGCCTGCCAAGCGTGGCGATTATGGCAAATCCCCCCAAAAATGGCAAGCACCAACATCTTGGGGAAGGCCTATGTCCAGCAGAGCACGACTTTCGGCTGAAATTATGACTAGTGAAATGATTTCAATAACTTTAATACGGTCTTGCAAAAATTGTGTATTTTGATATATCTACTGCACATTGAGCAAAAAAAAAAAACTCAATGTTATTTAAAGGCAATAAAACTTAATTTTAAATGCTATAAAGTCATTACTTTATAGCATTTAAAATTAACAACGACATGTTTTATCTTAAAAGTAACAGCTTTAGAAAATATAAGTTTTGGTCATTGTATTATGCTTTTAACTCAATACTCTATGAGGTCTGGCGTTAATTATAATTATGTTACATTATTGTATATTACGCCATAAACAAATCGTTTAATACATTTTCCAACTCACAATTTTTGATGTTACTCTATAGGTAGGTACTGTTCTTTTAATAGTCTGTCAGCATCGTTACACAGGCTAACAGACATTACATAAGCACAGTTATAGTCCTTCATTGGCACCCTTTGACTACATAATCCAAAAGAATGATATACCACTGGAGCACGCACTAACGCACCTGTGTATTTCAGTCAAAATTTATATTTACAACGTCACGTTTTTAGCATTAGATTTATGGTGCTTTTATCTAGTTTATATTGTAGTTTGAAAGCCTAACGATGTTGTAACTTACTGTAGGTGGGTCTTTTCGAGCAGATTTACAGGCGGTTTTTCAAAGCCTATATTTGGAATAGCGTTTGGAGTATTTTTACAACCTTTTAGTCGTTGTGTCGCGGCTTATCAGTCTAGAACATTTTAGGTGTTAGACCAAGATTGGACGGATGTATAATTATATGTATGTAGGTATATAACAAGATTTAATCGTGCACTGTATTTTTAAACTCTGTTTTGAACTGAGCTTTGAGAATCTAAAGTTACGCTTACATGAGCAACTAAAATTGCTCCATCTTGGTCAAACTATGACGTCAAAACTACATCCAGCAATTTAGGCCAATGACAACATGTAGCAATCTATTGCCAGAGATACGGCCGCACAATATCATGCAATATGGAGCAGCTTAAAAAAAATGACAATACGCCGCCCCCGCCGCCTCCGCCGCCAGCCGGTTCCTCTCGCAAGAACGAGACGTAGTTCTACGTACTTACAAAGAGACAGAAAGAAAATTGACCAATTTTTTTCAAACCGATTTAATATTCGGCAGGTCATGAAATATTTGGAGCAATCACAAGTATATTCCCGAAACATATGAACAAATCGGACCTCCCATACAAAATCACTAGTCAGCTGATTGATTTTGTACGGACGGTCCGATTTTGTTTAGGATATTTCGACCTTATAATCCTTAGAGAAAATTATTCAATTTCACGGGTACTATCACCCTGCAAAATTTAAACGGTAACTAAAAAATCACTGTGTATATGACGGAGTTATGCCCGAACATACCTAAAAAAGTAAAAATATATACATATATATAAACATGTCCACTTGATAACCTCCTTCTTTAGAATTCGGTTAAAAATAGCCGCCGCTATATTTTTACGTCCGTGCAAACGTGGACTTAGGCTTAAGTTGCGAAAATACCTTTTAGTCTGTACCTTTTAAATCCAGATATAGAAGATTATGTAGGTACTAAACTTATGCCCCTATTTCCCACCGAAAGAAAATGGTATGTTTTATTACTGAAATAATGTTTTTTTTTATAGGAATAACGGAACATCACGCTTGTAATCCCCTAAGGCTTAAGCAGAGGTGTACCTATACACAATAACAAAAACAAAAACGAAAATAATATTACGAAAAAGCTTGACTTCTAAATTGACAATTAGTAAAACTAATATGTAAATTTTATTTTTATTAAAAAAATCATTAAAAAAACTCAAATTAACCAATTTAAATAAGAATTAAGTGCACACGACTGCAAAAATAAATTAAAGAACATTATTGACAGCTAGATAGACAACCGGCTTTTTAAACTTTTTACCCTGTATTTTGCCGCCCTGAATAATTCATTTAAGAGGGTGCGTGAGCAAATTCACCGGAACTTTCTAATGTTACGAGTGGAATAAAAGTTCGCCTCTGCCTTTTAATTTCAATGTCATTACAAGCTTGTCTTTTAAATCTTTGTTCTTTTTTTGAAATAAGCTTGCTAGTTGTTCTTTTTTTTTTTAATAGTGGGGTGCGTTTCTTTATTGAGACTTGTTTATTTCCTGGAGTTTGATTTGCTTTTGATGTAAACTTTTAGGGCGAATTTCACGAATGAAACTGAACGCAGTCAGTACAAATGAAACAGCAGTTATCAGCTGTCAGTGTCTATATTCCACACAATGATGACAATGACAGATTTTGCACGCTGTTTACATGTGCGTTTAGTTTCATTGGTGAAATTCGTCCAAAGTCATTCATGAAACTGGGAATTATTTATTTATTTATTGAAAGTGTCCGCTTCCAATTATAGAAGATCACATCAATTACTTATAATTTGAGTCTTAAAATTGGCAACGTAAAAAAAAACTTAACACGAAAATCAGACAAAGGAAACAACGTGATAGTATTATTTGAGAAGTGCTTCTCAAAATGCCATTCATAATGTGAAAAAAAAAAAACTGAAATCAATGAACAACTGACGAGTAAATAAATGATTGACGTACAATTAAAACAATGTAAAAGTTTCGTCGGCCTCTAATTAACCATGAACTTTAGAACAACCTCCCGTCTAACCCCTAACTAGCCGACCACTCAATTAAAGTCCAATATACTAAAACTTAGTTTACTAACAAACAAAACGACGAAAATCAAAACGATTTAATAACAGCCGGTGACCAATAAAGGACGAAGCCCGGAGGTGTTTGACTATGTATTCCCGCTGCGTCACTGCACTTCCACTTTTAATAAGTACACAACCCTCCTTTAATATAGATAGCCCCTAGGGGTCCCGGGGTACGAACCCCACGTACAAGGGGGGTCGTAAATTTCTTCACAGCACTTGTGACTGTGATTTTTTCCGTCCGAGAATTTAATAATTGCATTTCTATTGTTTATTTGGCCGTTTTACGATACTTAATTACGTTGTAATTCGGTAGGTTAGGATGTAATTAATTGATTGGGGGACCGTTTTGCAAATAAAAAATGGTCAATTTTATTGTGTAAATAAATCTTGGGTGAGAACTTAATGTTTACTTGCACATTTTTAACCGTGGTCGTATCAAATGCACCAGTGAGCAAATACTAAAAAAAAATGTGTTTTTTATGGGTCATGTGGTCTGCAGTAAGTATTTTATTTATTTATTTATTATTTTTATAACCTACTAGCTTTTTCCAGCGGTTTCGCCCGCGTGGAGGTCGGAAATTATCCCACGGGAACGTACTACCGCAATGAACAGTATCCTATATGTTAATTCAAGTTATAAATTATCTGTGTGCCAAATTTCATCCAAATCTCTTCAGCCATTTTTACGTGATCAAGCAACAAACATTCAAACATCTAAACAAACAAACTTTCATATTTATAATAATAGTAGGAAGTAGAATGAAACGATTAGGGTTCAGTAAGATGGCTTCATAATTAGACTATAGTCTTCCCACTACTGGGACAAATATAGGCGTCCTATCGGCGAAAGAGAGTGGCAGAGGTTATCTACCCCGCGAGCCCAATGGGGGTTTCTGATCACATGTCTTCTAATTTTTCGAGGTTCTGGGATATACGAGTACCTGTTTCCTCCAGAAGTTTTCCTTCACCGCTATGAGAAGAGCGGTGATGAAATTAAACCATTTATAAACACAAAGTAGTAGTCTGCATGGATTCGAACTCACGACCTACAACTTGTAAGTTGGGGCAGATACACATTACTAAACCCTAATCCATGAATGTGATATAAGTACCTATAGATCTTCTATATAAATAAAATAAAAGTTCTGACTGACTGACTCATCAACGCCCAGCCCAAACCCTTGGACCTAGAAAGCTGAAATTTTGCACAGAGGTTCCTTTTATAATGTAGACAAGGAATAAGGAAGGATTTTTCGGAATTCAACCCCTAAACGATTAAATAAAGGATGATAAAGGGGGCGAACCCGCTAGCTAGTTTTATATAATAATCTGTGTTAATATTTACCCGAAAAATGTTAAATTAAAACAATTCTCAGTACCTACATCTATTTATAGACGTTTGCGGTCTTAATTAAATATTAAGTTGACTCAGGCGTATTTAACACCGGTATTATATAGGTAGATACTGTGAAATTTCAGGTGGATCTCAGGGACGCCCCTATACCGCGTCGAACAATGTCGAACCTTTGTAGTGCGCTTTAAATATATATTTTGTTTATTCCACGCGTTATGGTTTACCAGGAACTCGCCCGCCATGCAACTTTGTCCTTTCAAAACAAAAAACCCATTCATTTGAAGGCTAATTCTAAACTAGATTTTGCCTGCAGCTCCGCCCATGTGGATGTCGGTTATCGCGTAAAAAAGTATTTATGTCCTTTTCCATACCTTTTTTTACCCAGGCTATTTTTCTGCCAAATTTCATGACGACGGGTTCAGCGGTTTAAGCGAGAAAGCGTAACAGACAGACAGAGTTACTTTCGCATTTATAATATTAAGTAGAGATTGGCTTGACAGTTAGAATGTGATTAAAGTTATTTTATACCCGCCCTGTACAACGTAAAGTCGTTTTTTGCAGACAACCTTTACAGTACTTAGGATCACTATCTGGCACACTTAGAACATTCCCTATTCATCAAACATCTTCAAAACTAAAAGGCTTTTTCATTCGAAATCAGAACCACTAGTCACGGTTACAAAACTTCGTCCGTTTCCAACCTAAAATTATTTCGGATCTAGCTTCAGTAAAATATTAAATTCCTTTCCCAGTATCCGTCACAATCGAGGACCCTTTGTGGCGGGATATTATTGGATTTGGTAACCGCGCCTTATTTTATTATTTGCTCACTTTAAGCGCAAACACACAAAGGAAAATGAAATCGATATTTTTATTCGAAAGCGATTGTGGAGATGGGACGCTTCCAGAATAACTATGACCGTTGATGCTTTTATTGTTTGTCGTACGGATTTGTGCGTAGTTTTGATGTTAGCTAATAAAATAGAGGTTGTCAGCAAATATTTTTAAGGTTCTGTGGAGTGGAAAGTTTATGGTCTCTCGTCTGCCAGAAGCAGAAGTGGGGCTGGTTTATTATCTGTGGTTTCCGTTTCATGAATGATTCATTTCACTAGCCACTTGATCGAATACCAAATGTAAGCAGGAACAAGAAAAAGAGTGTCATTGTAATAGGTACCTACATACCTAATGACATTAAAATAAGTTTCATTTTACAAATTATTTGAAATAGCATTAATTAGATAAAATTATAAATTGTTACAAAGAAAGTAAAAGTATTTATTAAAGATAATTTGTTTTTCTCTAATAATACCTTACGTTACGGAAAGAAATTGTATTCTATGTTAGAAAGTTCCATTAGTCACTTCCGTATACCTGGGAATTGCCACCTGAACAAAACTATGATTTATTTAAAACAATAGGTACAGTCCTTAATATCCTTAAATTAACCTAATTAACTTACAAAACTTTGGCTGTTATATATTCAAAGATACAAAATTATTTGAGGCATTTCAAGGGACAAATACCAAATATTTGCTGCGCCCTTCCTAACAGGGTTAAGCAACTGTTTAAGTTTTAGCTAAAACCATAGGAGAGTGCGCATTAGGTAACAACATTTTTTTACATAAACAAAATAATCACACTTGGGCTTCTGGTCAAGACCTAGACGTATCCATGTTTGCTGAAAGTTACTGTGTTTGATGTGTCGGTAACTGTAATAAAATAAAAACCGTTCAATGAGTCATAATTTTATCTTCTTCCTTTGGCTTAACAGTCCTGCCCTCGCCCATTGTTTTTTTTTTTTGCTATTTTCCTTTTATAGCCAGCCTCTACATAGCCAGCCTCTACAACGTAAGGTCGTCTTTTGAAGACTACCTTTACAATAGCTCTTAACAAATAGACCTTCCTATCATTTTTGTTAGCATTAACAATTATCATGTAGTACAACCCAAACGTTATTCCCTCTCTAATTCATAAAAAAAACACCGCTTCCATACCCCTAATAAAAAATAAATAAAGGTAGATATTAAAACATCTGCCATATTACTGAAAAGTTTACCTACCTTCCGCTCCCCGATCGAAGGAACGCCTCCAATTCAAAGTTTTAATGAGTAAATAACGAGTCGTGATTTCAACTGCTGCTCACTTCACCGCACTACGTCCACGAGACGTTCCTATTTTGAATATTTCTTAACATAAAGTTTTTGAAGTAATTATGGATGCCATCAATCTGATGGAGTCATGTTTTGATCTTGTAAGCCTTGTTTATGTTTAAATTTGGAAGGTAAAAACGGTTTGTGGTTTGAATTTGGTTACGTTTTCAGTCTTTTATATTTATTATTATTTGATCGGCTTTACATCTCATTAGATGACTCAACTTGTTTTTTTTTTTTACTGAATCTTAACAAACAATATACGTCTTAGCATCATTTCCAATAGAATACACTAGTTGTTCAAGTTCAAAATAATACATAACAAAGTGCTAGAGATTACATGAAGTATTTGAGCAAAGACCTCCTGCAGATAAGTTGGAACGAGCTCTGTATGCGGATTTTGAAACTAGCCAAGTTTCCGCCAAGCTGCAAAATATAGTCTTTTCTTTTGTGTTTATTGTCTAGATTTCTTAACTTTAAGATTTTTACTTAAAACATAACTTTTATGTATTTTTTTTGTTTTACTTTTGCGCATCTGCTGGCGAGTAAGTTGCAGCTGAAATATGAACGGCTGTTTTTTGTTATGCAACGAAGCATATATCTTTTTTATATCTATATCTATCGAAATATCAATCTGCCTAGTCATTTCCCAACTATGTTGGGGTTGGCTTCCAGTCTAACTGAATGCTGCTTAGTTCCAGTAATCTACATGGAGCAACTGCCTATCTGACCTGCACAACCCATTTACTGGGTAATACTGGTTGTCACTTTTTCGAGCTTCCAACGACCCGTAACGACTGTCAAAGATCCACGAATGACAGCCGGAAACAATTAATTGCTCATGCTTTCTGCGGCATTTAGAGATCTTGTATGTAAAGATGGTCACCCATCCACGGACCAACCGCGGCAAGCGTAGCTTAACCTGATCGATCGACCCGTGCGCTATGATTACTTAGCCTCTTAGCCACACAATTTACACTTCCATCTAGAATCGTGTGCTTAATTCATTGTTACATTTTGCGCGTCGATGTCTCTTTCGCCCTGTTGTATACATATTGTTTTAAACAAAGAACATTTCTTTTTTCTAATTCATTGTAATCAAGACCAAAACCAATCTGCAAACAACCAAAGACAAAGATAGTTTTGTACTAATTACATCGGAGACCATTCACCCAGTTTCTAACAATATATTTGGGAGTAGATGAGGAGGCAAGTTCGGGTTAATTAATTACTGTTGCGAGCAGAACGTCTCCAAGATGGATGGTGGCGACAACTCAAAACAAAATGTCTGTTCGACCGATGTGCGGCGAGCATTAATCACATTGATGACATTTTTTTTTCGACAGTGTCTGTTGCAGGGGTGAAGTTGTGGTTGACAGTATCATTTGAAGTTTAAACCTCTATGGTGTCTTTACATTGTCAGTTAAAATAATTTTGTCGTAGGTTTGCAACGACTTCAAAATAGTCGATTTGTGTAGGCGACTCGCCCGAAGTTAATATTTTTGTGAGCGAATCGACAACTCCAGAAATACGTATTAGGCAATTGGCACGCAATTTTATTACATTAAATTCAAAACGTTTAATAATGAATTATTAAAAAATTTAAAGTGTCGATTCGCCCATTTCGAGCTAAAAATTATTAGGATGTTGTTTGTATTGATGCTATTTTGTTTGGTTACTGTTCACCGATTTTCTAGCGAGTTCAAAAATATTTTTCATAAGATGAAGAAAGCTTGCTAGTTTGTTTTACGTGGATTTTACTAACACACTGTTGAGTGGGTTGAGTGCTCACAAAACTTATTGGGGGTTATAATGTTCGAGCCGTTTCGGGCTGAAACAGGGCTTAACGCTAGAACTTGTGGGCACTTTTCTTAATAATAGCGATGCCGGCTCTTCGTTTATTATATTCATGTTCATATTGTTATTGTTATTTTAAGTCAGTTAGCTTATCATCTACCTGGCCTTTTCCTAACTATGTTGGGGTCAGCTTCCAGTCAAACCGGATGCAGCTGAATACCAGTATTGTACATAAACCCCCTTATTCATAAACGTTGGTTAACGTTAAGTAATGATTAGCGTCTGGTTAACCATACATTTTTGACGTTTAAACATCATTTAACTTTAATCATCGTTTATGAATATGGCCCAGAGTGACTGCCTGTCTGACCTCCACAACCCAGTTACTGAGTAATACGATACCAATTGGTAAGACTGGTTGTCAGACTGTCGGGTTTCTGATGACCCGTAACGACTGTCAAAGATCCACGAATGACAGCCGGGACCAACGGCTTAACGTGCTTTCCGAGGCACGGAAAGTCTGTTAGCTTATATGATGTAAATATCTGTAGTCTTAGAAATAAAATAAAAATTACAAAAATAAACGATGTTTGTGTTACTAAAACATTCTTATTCTAGATACTGATTGACAGGTGCTTTCCAAAAGACAAACACATTGAAAGACACCTAGCTAGGTGGACTGTGAATCTGTGATACACATTATTAGTTTATATCACAGCACTTAGCGTCGCCGAATTTGGTTTGGCACGTTGGCAAATTTTGTTCTGTTGACAGCGAACCCACAAATGAAAATATTGTATTAAGTGGACGTTTCATGTTCCTAGCTATAAACTAGTTTATAATAAAACTCAGGCCGAATTTCACTAATAATGCTGAACGCGATCAGCACATTAAACTAAGTTCAGAAACTATCAGTGGCATTATTGTTATGGAAAATTGACACTGACAGATCTTGAACTTGGTTTAAATGTGCTAATCACGTGCAGTTATATTAGTAAAACCAGCCCATAAATTGAAAAAAAAAAAAAAAAACACATAACACCTGTTTCCGCGAAAAGTTTTTTCCCTCAGTTGCCCGTGTGCCAGGGGCAACGGTATCTCTTTCGAACAACCCGCACCCCTGGCAGGCACCGGACCTTGCGGACCCCACCAGATGTTGCTGACATCTCTGACGGCCCGCGTGGAACACAACGAACCGTCGATCCGGGATTTTACGTGGAAAAATGCCTAACTGCGCTACCACGGGGAGATAGCGCAGTTATGTGGGACTGTAACCCACTAAAACTCCACGGAGTCCTGCAGTGACGCTTGAGGCGGAAACACGGAAACGCGCAAGCCATCCGCGATCCCGCCGCGGCTGTCCGTCACCGGACCCTCCTCGGAGGGGAAAAATCTCTATCACCGGCGCACCAGGTCACATAGCACGCCGTGACCACCCCCGGAACCAAATAGCATAAGGGCACCAGACAACCCCGTGTCTGGCACCTTTGATCCCCTTGCGACGGGTCAGACAGTGGCCCCGCCGCCTACCACTTTTCGGCCGCAGGGGATAGGGAGAGCGGCCAACGCTATACAGACACTCCTCCTCCCCTGCGGCCCCACCGCGTCCGCCATCAAACGGTGGTGGCCCCGTCCAGGCCATAGAAGGGAAGAGCGCTACTCAGAAGTACCGGCACTCCTCCTCCGCCGCAGCCTGTAACCCTCAGCCGCGATGCCTCCCATTCGACATCGCGGCCATCTCAGTTGCGGTTCACCTCACCGCAACCTACTTTTTGGCCGCTACGCGGTCGGCTTTGAGGCAAAAGCCCTGATGAGCGGCCCCACCTTGAGGTTCCTCTTCGCTTCACCGTGGCTGGGAGACCACGGCTACTGAGCCCCCCGCAACGACAATGCTCATCCCACAGGGGGGTTTCGCGAAAGGTTGGCCAGGGATGTACTTATAGTAAACACACATTTCGCCAGACATTTTAGTCCCATGTAATAGAGGGCGAGCCTATTTCCATCAAATTGTCACAAATTAATTGCTCGGGCTGCTACTGAGTTTCATACAGAAAAACCCAATAACACTTGCTCGACCCATGAATTGAACCCACAACTAACAAGGCAGTGAAACTTAAATAAGTCCTATGGATGTTTGTACTGTACTCTTATCAACTCACACACACACAATATAACAAACCCACACAAACACATTCGTCCCTCCATTAAAACCACGTGCAAATTCAAGAACGCTAAAATGCAATTAAATCCTATTAACATCCTAAAAATACGGCCCAGCAGAATCTTTAATGCGAATCAAATGATCCATTCAGAGCTAAATATTTACAAGAGCCCGGTTGCTCTACTCGACTATGAATACTGCATTTGCGTGATAGGGCCAACACACACCCAATTGGAATCAATAGAGGGATGCAGCGACACTTTGGCTGCATGCATTATTTAGTTGTGTCTGTCTGGTTGTCTATCTGTCTTGTGTACATCTGTATAGGCTTGTTTAGTGTTTTGTTTTAGTATGAGAGATTATGGGGAAAACAATTGGGTGGATATTAAAATTTTAGGACTAAGATTCCTCTTTCGCAGGTCTGTTGGTAGCTAACTCTGTCGGCTACGTATTTTACACTAGCTGTTGCTTGCGATTTCATCTGCGATTCAGGATGGAAAGTAAATTATATCCTTACCCAGGTCGTATTCTATCTGTGTGCCAAATTTGATCTAAATCCGTTCAGCCGTTTTAGCGTAAAAGCGTAACAAACTAACACACTTACTTTCGCATTTATAATATTAGATATGACATTAAAATTTGAAATAATTAGGTACTCCAGATAGTTGCATTGTTATCTCTCTGAATAATATTAAAATACAATGTCGGTGAGAGTCAGAAACTGAATACAGAAAATGATTGTACTTTTAATGAATAGAAACTCTCACTGAATTCACACTTCAAAGTAGATTTACTACAGAAAGTTTATAATAATTAATTAATTAAACCTGCCCTACTTTCTGTATCTCTAATAACCTAGTACCTAGTTCTCACTCCAAAGTAGTACCTACTAATTAATACTTTTTGCAAGCACAAAATGTTTTCCATTACCAGTTCACCGCAGCAAGGGAAACAAAAAGGTTAATAAAAACGAGGTTAGAGCTATTTTTACTCTTTTTTCAGTCAGGTTAGATATCCGCGCGGTTCCACCTCTAATTCCGCTAGTGTTGTGCCATCGATCAGTTAGAGGGACGGCCACCTTTCTGCGAAATACGGGCCGGACCGCGGTGTTTACGGGTTTTTGCACCCGCTGTGTTTCAAGTTGAGTGAACACGAGTCTCGACACTATTCGCTCGCTGATAGCTGTTTTACATTGAATTAGGGGCACGGGACATTATTTAGGGGCCATATTGTAAAAGGTTTGTTGGTTTTAGTGCTGTTTCATTGTTGTTTTTGGATTTTGTTTATTAATTGACGTGTGTGAAAAGTAAAATGAGTCGTAAAGCAAATAACTCGGGGGATAAAGGGTTAATTAAAACTTATTCGAAGTATGTATATATAGATGACAATTAATTAGTTTAAATCTGCGTTTAATTATGTGTGATTCAGCCTTTTGGCTTTTGGCTGAGAACAGTGGTGGCTCAGTGGTGACGGCCCAGAATTTCGAGTTGTAAGGTCGTGGGTTCGAACCCAGGCAGGCGCTTTAGTTAGTGTACTTACCTAGTTAATTAAATCACCACTGCTCTCAAAACGGTGAAGGGCAACAGCGTGAGAAAACCAGCATGTCTTTTTTTTTTTTTTTGGTTGGGAAATCATCAAATAACTTCTCCCGCTCTGGGTGGAGCAGGAGGGCGTGTCAGACTTTTACTGACTAAAACCCACCCGTGTTCCTTCAGTAGCCCTTAAGCCAGGGGCTGTGGTGTCTCTTTCGAACAAACCCGCACCCCTGGCAGGCATCGACCCTTGCGGGTCCCATCACTTTTTGTGCTGACATCTCTTTGAGGCGCGCGTGGAACACAACGCGCCGTCGACTTGGGCTTGGTTCTTACCGGACAGCGAGGTACCCATTACTCGCCGTCCGCAAGCCCATGCCTACGGTGGCCGGAAATCAGCCTGGGATTCCCGACGCCCAGGGCGTCTCCGTATCCTGCGGCGGCTGGGGTCGCGAGGGCGCATATGCTGCCTCTCCCTCACGTGCGCCGCCTCCCTCTTCGCGAACATCACTGCTTCGCTGAAGGAGGTGACGGCTCCCCATGCCCTCTCGCTCCGTACCATGGCCTGGACCAGGGCCGGACGCGAGAGATCGCCGCCGTCGATCGCCTCCACAAAACCAGCATGTCTTAGGACTAAAAAATTGAAGACATGTACCAACCCACACTGGGTCAGCGTGGTAAACCGAGAAGAAAGGGAGCCTGTGACCCATCATGTGGAAACACTACGGGCTGATTATGAAGCCATCCCGTGGGTATCGTAGGAGGCGACTAAGGGACATACTAGAGAATGGGCAGCAGCGTTCTCTATGCATTTTACCACCATACTGCGATAGCCAACCCGCCTGCAGAGCTTGGCGATTATGGCCAAACACCCCCTTTTGGTGGAGGCTTAAGCAGCAGTGGACGTCTTTCGGCTGAAATGATGATGATGAAGCCATTTAGCTGTGTAAATTGTGGCTACAAATACCAAAGAATTGGTTCCCTTGGTGAGTAAGACTGCGTCGCGGCAGGAGGAAAAGTCAGCGCAAGCTAGAATAAAAATAAAAGCCATTTAGCCGACATAAAACTCCACCATTTAAAATTTTGGGCCAGTCTATTTGTAGAACAGAGCAAAAATCAAATGATGGTAGGTGCCTGTCGATAGGAACCACTGATCCGTGTGGTGCCGAAGTTCCGTGTGGTGCTGGACGTAAAGAATAGCATCATCCCATCTCTTCCCGAGACTGTCGTAGGAGGCGATTAAGGGACTTACTAGAGAATGGACAGCAGCGTTCTCTATGCATTTTACCACCATACTGCGATCACCAACTCGCCTGCCAAGCGTGGCGATTATGGCAAGCTCCCTAAACTGGCAGAGGCCTATGTCCAGCTGTAGACGTATTCTGGCTGAAATGATGATGATGAGTAACCACTGATGAACTTGCGAAACTTTCGAGTACCCTACATAAACGTCCACGGATAGCTCGTTCAAATGAATACGGTATGAAAAATATGTTATTGTGTAACTTATTGTGTAAATTATTCAAATGGGGGGTTAAAACCACACAACCACTAAACAAACACAAAAAGCCACACCAAAAAAAAAAAAAAAAAAAAACTACCGTTTCACGAAATAATTATAATGATTTCATGGATAGTTAACGCTGATTATTTTTAAATCTATCCTAAGCAAAAGTTTTGGATGAATATTGGACTGGACTGATTGTGCTGGAAAGTAGGTACCTAATATGTCACATCTGCCGGCTTAGCATGACGCTTTGTTTGAAAAAAAAAAAAAAAAAAAAAAAAAAAAAAAAAAGCATGACGCTTTCTATTTCTACGAAGAATAGACAGTGCGTTTTCAATACAAAGTGACATTTCGTTGCCTCATTTTTGACATCGCACCGTAGATATCCTTTTACAATCTGTCATTTTATCTTTCGTTTCTAACGATCTTTGTCTAGGTCCATATAAATGTAGACTATTTCAGAAGAATATTTGTTCCAAAACTGTCAAAATCACACTGACAACAAACTTTCTACCCGACGGCCACAAAGTATATACGATCATCTACAAAATCATGATTCGTTTAGAACGCATAACTGTGATTATTAATAGAAAAACATAGCTATCTTCTTCTATTATTCATCATTTAGTTAATAGTCATGTCTATTCTTCCGTCGACAAATTGGTGCTCGTGCTAAGCCTGCTGGAATATTTATTTCGTTTGACGTAGTTAACTGAATTAGGTAACGACAGACTGTGGGTTATTGGCTCATTTTGGTAGAACTTAGGCCATAACTTTACTGATTTATTTCTCATTATAATTTTTCAAACATAAAA
Organism: Polymixis flavicincta; assembly: GCA_949987655.1. Taxonomy (NCBI): domain Eukaryota; kingdom Metazoa; phylum Arthropoda; class Insecta; order Lepidoptera; family Noctuidae; genus Polymixis; species Polymixis flavicincta. The sequence continues at coordinate 9,056,723 of OX465183.1, forward strand.
ATACTTACATAATGATAGCTAGCGGATTGGATTAGTTAGTGGACTGTAGAGATGAAATGATAGGAAGACGTATATTAGCAATATTATACATTTATTAAAATATTAAGATAATGTTGTATAAACATACTTGGTAATGTGTATAAACGGAACCTGACCAGCTCTCAGACGTAACAAAAGCTTTTTTTAGACATGACATTTATCTACAAAAAAGGTCGCACCACAGCCAGTCGCCAACACATAATATTACATAACCTAACATGACGCCTGTATTCCTTAAGGGCACAAGTGTACCTATAGAATACCCACATTTCTCCAGTTATGTGTAAGTCCTATGTACAGAGGCCAGCAAAGCATCAAGCTACCCCAATCTTTCAAATTTCTTTGATAGTTTTTCAACTTTATTTCAAAGGAATAAGGTTTATGTTCAATGGGGAAAATTTGACAGTTTGGGATAGCTTAACCTGCTGGCGACTGTACTAGGGGGCGATCTTCTTTCTGTTATCTGAGACTCCGGGCTGCTACGGAGAATCCAGATGGAATCATTATGTCCGACCTGGAAATCAAACTCAGAATAACTAGACCAACGTGGAACGAGGCAACACATAATATTAAACGTAGGTAATAATATATTCGCTTTACCAAAATGCAGGTCACCAAAAACAAGCGCTCAAACAAAGCACTTAAATGTTTATAAGGTCATAAAAAATCTATTTCTGGCGACCATTGCTCCACAATATTGAACAATATAGTTTTATTTGTGCGAGGAGACATTCTGACCCGGGTCTCATGCATATTTTAAATGAAATAGCCAAACGGACCGCGATCTTTTTGTGTATGTTGGTACTGCTGGAAATCTATTCGATTTAGTGATGTCCGTTTGTATTTCTAGTTTGCGTCGAAGTTTTCGTGTGTGGTCGAAGTTTTATTCGAAGTCATTTATAAATAGGTTTTATGATCTGGTTTGCTGTGAAACTTGTAGATGAATTACCAAGTATGGTGAGTGTTCATCCGCATTAAAGATTATCTTTTAGTGATTAAGGTAGGTATACAGCAACAACGAATACAAAAGTATCGCTGTTTCTCTTATGGTTTTGGGTTTTGGGTTTTGATGGCTTTATTGCTATATCAAATAAAAAAATATCAATGAATATGCATAACCGTGGCCCAATTACGTTAGGGTCGGCTTCCAGTCTAACCTGATGCAGTTGAAATGAGTACCATGTACTTTAAATGAAGCGACTGTCTATCCAACCTCCACAGCTCAGTGGACATTATCGCTACATAAATGTGTTTATTCAAGGTAAACAATGATGTTGAATCGGATGAATAATTCCGCAGGAAACTTCGCCGTCAATATTTCGCCGGTGCACGTCTGCCCTTACAAACTTGATAAAGTATCCCCATCCATTGCTGTTCATGGAGTATTAGGAACACAGGATTTAGAACTTATATTAATTAGGTAGAATATTTAATTAATGGATGTGTCGTGTTGTAATTTTAATTTAAATATTAATATATTATGATTTTTACTTAGTTACTTACTTACGTAGGTACGTAAGCTTTTACGTTTACTTAATAACTTGCATTTCATGAGAACTAGCGACCCATTCCTGTTTCGTACGGTTTTTATGACAAGGAGATCTAGACCGAGAGAGGTGAAAATATGGCATTTAAATCATTTGGCTTCGGCCAATAGCAAAAAGTTATTTTTTTTTAATCGGCGAAATATAGTTCGGTAAAATAATACCTATGACAGATGATAACTTCGATGATCTAAAAATATGTCAAATAATGCATATAGCAAAAAAGACGTTAGTCAATAGTTTTCAGTAAAATGAAATTTGAACAAAAAAGATTCGGAAAAGTGGTCGTTTCCCGAAAAACTGCATTTAAAAATCCTTTACGTAGTTTAAAATAATCACGCGGACTCGAGAAACGACTTTAATTTACAATTTTTTGTATAGACTATATACATAGCTAAGTTGCGCAACAGCTTACAAGAAACCATAACCACTATTACCAACCAAAATTAACTTCATAGTTAAACTGCTGAATTAAATTACTTTTTATTTCAAATATATTTAATGCTAATACATTTTTTTTTCACACAGCATACAAGAATTATAATTCTTAAAATCAATATTAATTTGTTATGAGCCGTTTAAATTGTAATCAGAATCACAGTGAAACACATCTTTTTTTTTTCGGTTGATTTAATTATTTGTATAGATATTTACATAATTTAATAAAAATAGGCCAGCCTTCTGGTCACGTGTAGAGTTGACCAACCGATTGGCAATGTCTTGGAAAACTACGTGGGCACTCGGACCCCATGGCCCTAGAGTTTCAACCCCAAACAGCTCGAACATGCAGGTTCCAATAAGATTGGAAATACATTTTTATGATTCGAATAACATAAATTCAATAATAATTCAATTTCATTTCGAAAATAAATGAGTGTCACATCACTAATTCTCGTTATAGTATAGCGCATCCTCTGAATACAAGAAGATTTTTAGAAATAGTCTTATGTATGAATGCTAAGATCTCGATGTTCGATAAATGTGTTTCTTATTTTTGATTCAGAAAATGTTTATTTCACTAACTAATTATTTTGGTTAATTTGGAATTATACAAAGTGTAACGGAAAGGGTAATTAATACAGACCAAGGGCACGGCTTTTTTGGATGTTACCAAACTATCTTGAAAGGGATTTTTAATCCTATCTCTACATGTTCGGAAGTTATGAGAATTTTTAATACATGATACCAGAAACCGAACTTTTCAAATTGAAATAAAAACAGCAATCGGAAGAGATTTATCGTGATATTGTATATTAGATAAGTAACTTGGAAATTTATTGACCTACGTAGTGCGGTGACACGTTTGTTATGATTTGAATTTAAGAAACATACGAAACTGAAAATTTGGTATCAATTCTTAGATTGTTTTATTTTGAGCTGAAATTATGTATAGTGATTCTATACCAGCTGTTATCTTTAGTGCTTAATGATAGCAATAGGATTTCTGTTACACCCTGTATATTCTGTTGTACAATATTTTACTATTTCTAAGTTAATTAACTTGGTTTAAATGTTCTGTCCAATATCCTTTTCTCTTTAAATGTAATGTACGCCTACGAAATTAGCGTATACTAACTAGCTTCAATGTGGATAAAATACGTACAGCTGCGCAGATCGTCGATCGTAGCGTGTCTACTATTACTATATTAAGCTAATAATAAAAAAATAATTTGAAATTTAAGAAACCCCCTATCGCAACAAAAATCGTACAAAATGTTATAAAAAATATCACACGGAAAAAGGCAGAAGCTATAGTAGATAAATGACTTAAAAATATTGCCAAGACATACAAGCAGGTACCAACCTACACAAAAAGCTATACAATATGAAAGTCTATTACTGAAAGTCCTTTCAAATTCCTGTCTAGACTTCCCGTAGACTTTAATATGGCGTCTACCGCCGATGGGATGGCAACATTGAACGCTACCTGTCAAACCATAATAATGTGATATGCCCTTTAGACGCCCCCACTCAAGTTCGGAGACTGGGAATTTATTACGTCGTGAATTTCAAAGGAATTTCTGTTTTCTGTGATTGTGAACGGGTTATGGAGTTCGTTTCTTGGTAGAGACTGAAAGGGAGTGTCTCTTCAGCTGTGTAGCTTAAGCAGGCTATATTATGTATCTACTCAATAAAAAATATTATTATTGTATACTAGCGACCCGTCCCGGCTTCGCACGGGTGGGATTCCTATTTTTTTCTAGTAATAAATGTAGCTTATGTTACTCAAGGATAATGTGGCATTCCAATGGTGAAATAATTATTGAAATCCGTCCAGTAGTTTTTGAGTTTATTCGTAACAAACATACAAATCTTTCCTCTTTATAGTATTAAGTGTAGACTGGCGAACCTCCCCTACGTCATACGGTTTTTACGACTTGACAAAACATCGAGATTTATCATATAATATGTAAGTTTATGATGAGTGAAGTAAATACATACGACATACATACAAATAAATACAATTGAAGTGTCTATTTGGTTTATTAAATGTTTATGAAAGTATAAACGGTACTTTATATATTTCATTAACACTGCTCTCAAAACGTCGTGAGGAAACCGTCATGTTCTAGAACAAAAAAATAGGAAGACATGTTACATCTACCAACACGCACTGGGCTCGAGTGGTGGATTACGGCCCAATCCCTCTCATAGAGAGGAGGTTTGTGTCCCAGCAGTGGGAACATTATAGGCTGATGATGATGATGTAAGTTTATGATGAGTGAAGTAAATACATACGACATAAATATACAAATAAATACAATTGAAGTGTCTATTTGGTTTATTAAATGTTTATGAAAGTATATACGGTACTTATAACAAAAGATCCACATTAAATGCAATACTGGCTACTTGTATTTCATTGATACTTCTTGAGTGGGGATCCTGCCGTTTTGCCGAAAAGATTTTGCCAAATTTTCATTACCCAAACAAATTTTAGCAACTTTTTTTATACCAATGTAATATTTGGAATAATTTTAGTACGCACATTTTCATTTGGTCAAATGTTTACTTGGCAGATTATTACCAAGGATAATGTCATTAAGGCTTTTGGTCTTTAATCAAATGATTTATTACGGCAAACAATATTTAGATAATAAACGTTTAGTCAAATGATTTGTTATGACCAAAAAATTATGGTTACTATACATTAGGTTAGGCGTTTTACGTTATTTAATTTAATTCGCTTGGGCGCTCGAGCGGTTATGGAACTAGTTACAGCAGGTTATTAATATTAAAAAAATGGTTAGGTTAGGTTAAAACTGTGACCACCTACGCACGAGCCGAGCGAGCGTAGCGAGCGGTGCCGCGGCAGCGGCCGGCGAGTGCCAGAAACGACTAGATTATATAGAAAAAATATGGAAAAAAGAGATTATTTTTAGGAGGCTATCGAGATAAATAATATAATTATATTAACATTATTATTACCTGTTTAGAATTTGTCCCAAGTGGAATATTTGGCTTATTTAATTTTGGGTAAAATATGTTATACCAACTGAAATATTTGACTAGATAAAAAATGGTAAAAGTACTAGTTGGTGAACAAGTTATTATTCAAACGTTCACTTGCCAAACATAGGTTTTCGTAACAATTATTTGTAAAGAGATTTTTTGGTAAGTAATAATAATTTGGCAAATGAAATTATGCGAAAATTTGTTTGGGAAGTGATAATTTGGCAATTTCTTTTCGGTAAAAGAAGGGAGACCCTCTTGAGTGTGGCGGAATGTTGACACGGAATATTTGGAACTTTAGCGATTGTGTCGCAGAGAAACAGGATTTATATAGGGCATACATTTAGACTTTGATTTATATATGATATAAACCAAGTAGTAAATAGGGGCATTTTTCATAATGCGCGCGCATTATGAATAATGACAAGCTAAAGGGAAAAATAATTAATTATAATTTGAACTTCTTTATTTATTACATTGCCTCGTCATTATAAATATTGCCGTGTGGTCTTTGGGCAACCTGATAATACAAAGGTATTTTGCACGGGGCACTGTGTCGTTTCATCCTTGTTTGCATGCAAACAAGGATGCTTGCTTCAAGTATGCAGCATGCAAGCAGGAAGGCAGCATGCAAACAGGCATGCAGCGTGCAAGCAGACATGCAGTATGCAAACAGGCATACAACATGCAGCAAGCATTGTTTCTGTCACGGCTCCGGTACTGCGGGGTGGCTCCACGCGAACTCATCGTCGCAGATGGTTTTAACGCTCACCAACGCTGTTTTGGCTTGCTTAACCTCAGCCGCGGCGGTGGGCCTTCAAACTACCTGCTTCTGACCGCATGCATATCACTGAGCATATCATTCAAGACCCCCTAGCGCAGAAATTTTTCGCCGGTTATACAATAGTATATTATGATACAAGTAAGCTAAGTTGCTCACTATACACGAGGCTGTGGGTTGCAGCCCGAGCCGTAGGCGAGGGCGTAAATCAGCCGAGTGTCTAGTGAGCAAGTTGCTCACGAGTTTCATATGCACTTTTTCAACACACTTGCGAGGAAAAACAAACCTGTATTGCATAAATCGTTTTACCACACAGCAACAAATGCGTTCCAAACAAAATATGAAAACTATGGGAAATGGCGCGCAAGCTTTTTTTTTTGCACGCGCCAAATGCAAGGTGATTGATTACATATAGCCATACGGCCTACTTCAAAAATATAATTTTAGTGATAAAATGCAAACATTTTAAATAACAAATAATTGTGAATTAAAAATAATTTGATGATGATGATGAAAATTTTGTTCGTCTTAATTAAGGACACATTTATTTATTCCAAAAATTTTAATGGATTTTCAGCGGCATAAAACCTCTTTGTTGTTACAAAAAAAAAAAACTATACTACCCGGTTAAATTGAAAATGCTCTGTTTACTCGCATATAATTTGCAGTTAGGTACTAACTTAACTTTGTAGGGATAATTATATTATGCACGCGTGTGTTATAGTTCGGTTTATGGCCCTAAGAACGATGTAATAAGGCTCACTTTACGAGCAAGTGTGTTGAAAAAAAAATCTGCTGTTCCATACATTTTGACCGCGTAGGTATTGCACTTTTCTATGAAACAGCTGATTTTTTTTGTTATAACCGGCGAAAAATTTCTGCGCTAGATTGATATGCTGAATTCATGGTTACAATTTGCGCACTGGATAAAAACTTTTCCTGTATAAACTTTTTGTTACACTACTAGCTTGATTCTACGTTTTAAATAAAAATAATAGTAATAAAACCTGGTTTTAATTGTGCTGCCCCCATTGACTAGCATTATGAAAAATGCCCGATCGATTTGATTATTTCAATAGTTGTTATCACACTGCCCTCACAAATTGGGCATATTTCAAACTGCCCAGGCATTTTTTATAATGTCCGTATAATCACTTGGTCCATAACATCTATTGTAACTTTTAGTAACACGTTGTTCAGCTAAACACGAAGTTTCAGAAAAAAAACTCTACAATATTCTTTGACCTACAAGAAGAAAAAAATGTCAAGACAATATTTTCGCAACTTTTATTCAAGATGGAAGTTTTTTGCTCTTACCAAGGTTGAAAACCTGAATTTTTCATTTTGTTTTGAACTTAGAGGTTTGTGCCTGGCTTTTTTTTTTTTTTTTTCGTTGAGATTAGATACTTGCTGAACTACAAGCCTCTTGTCATGGATATGAATTTTGGCGGTGTTGGAAAAAGTAAAGTAAAAGTAAAACTTTTAGAATTAATTTTCGTCGTAGGACATAATGGATAACTAAGAACCAAGTACATAATGAGCGTATAATGTTCCCACTGCTGGGACATAGGCCTCCTCTCTTTTTGAGAGGGAGTGGGCCGTAATCCACCGCCACGCAGGCTCAGTCCGGATTGGCAGCTGTCACATTTCTTAGATTTTTTTGTTTCCTCACAATGTTTTCCTTTACCGTTTTGAGAGCAGTTGTGTTGAAATAAATTACACAAAGTATCGGGCTTGACTTTGTTTGAACCCACGACAACACTACTCTAGTATTACAGGAAATCTAAGGTTTCCTAGAAGAGCGATGGCCACCCAAAATAACAGTGATGGCTGTCATGAAAGGTTTGACTTTACGGCGTCAAAATACGCTATCTAGGAAAACGGGCTATCTGTCAATTCTCGCGAATTTACTCGCCCCAAATGGGCGAATCGTCCCTTTTTTAATCATCAACTAATAAGCCAGGAAAATAAACCAACTAACTTTCATAAAAAACGTTTCAGTGACATTTGCCGTTAACTTATGAACTCCATGTAACGGTCACTGTGCTTTTGCCCATTTGTATGATTTCCTATGCCCGCTTTGTGCTTTACAGAAATCAGCATACAAATAATAATGCTAATAACCCGATCCACTTCTCAAAATTAGCCTTCAATGTTATCTAAATATGGCACTTTAGAAAATAGTTGGGGGTTATTATTGAAAACGCATTTATTACACGATTGCTGAGGTTTCATCGAGATGCCATTGTTAGTTTTCAATAGGTCTCGTTAAGGTTCTGAAATGGCCCTCAACTGAGTAAGGGCCGGCGTCTACTGATGGCACTGCGCGGCAAGGGATTTTTATTTGACGAATACTGACTTTTAAAAAAAAATCTGTCCAGTATATCATAAAAATAAATATGTTGACATTTTTTTATAGATTTCAAATTATTAATCACTCGCAGCGAAGCAGGCGGTCGGCCGGAATGCCCCGTTGCCGTCCCATCGCATCGCCTGAAGGCGCTGTTACATTCTTTTCCGCTCAGCGGTCTTTCTGACTTTTTGCTCAACTGATAAGTTTCCTAGAGTGCTGTTAGAATCCTATAGCCTTCCTTAAGTATTGGGCTAATGCTCGGTTCCTTTAAACAACAACGAATTATTTTTTCTTATCAAAGGCAGCATATTTATAGCCAAACTGAGCATCTAAATGGATTTGTACCTGAGCTAATTTTACATGTGACAGTTACTCGTATTTCCAAAGCTATGAAGTACTTTGTTTCATTATTGGTAAAAGTACAAGATTCCTAATTTAAACCAATAACGGTCCGTAAATTATACGAATCGGCCATAAATCGAATGCAATCAGAAGTCAAATATTTCTAGTAGTTCCAAAGATTACCGCATTCAAACAGAACAATTCAGCTTTCAAATTGCTTTTATTGAAGTAATTGATTTATACACATTAATGTTTATAGAATATCCTTAAAGTAGAGGGTAGTAAAGAAACAAAATAGTATGGATATTGATAGACTTTTAAGTTACCTAATCGTCAACGACGCCGTGCCGCCAGTGAACGCAGGCCTTATCTCGGCCTATCCCTTTTGTTAGCAAACGAGCCCTTGATCAATCTCATAACAATGGACCAATTTCAATGCTAGTTCGGAGGCTTATTTCCGAACTATGTTTGCGTGGTTGGTGCAAGTTAAATGCTCCAGTTCCTTTAGCAAGCTTCCACACCAAACAATGGTTTGTAACACTACAAACCATTGTTTGGTGTGGAAGCTTGCTGCACTAGATTTTTAATAGTGTTGTAACAAACTGCTGCTGAAATTTGGTAGAGTTTGTAAACATTTGTGACCCAGTCCGTGCGTTGTGGATTACCAGGCCACATCATGATGAAATATTCTTCCAACTTCCCACAGTTTTCGTATGATTTTCATTTGGCATCGCGCATTATAAGTTATTAAGTTATAAATTACATACAGGCTGGCAGGGACATTGAAGCGCAAACAGCTGTTCCCATGGATTCAGTATGTAGGTACTTGATTCTGGACTCCACGAAGCAATTGAAATTTTTCTTGGGTTATTAAAAAATCTGGTGTTCCCTACAAAAATGCAACACCTACGTGGCCAAATTGTATGGAACCGCAATTTTTTTTTTTTTAACATCGAATCCTTTATAAGTAGATAACAGAAGGCCAAGTTTCATCTCAGTGACAATCAAATGCCAAAAACTTGTCAAAAATGTATGGAAACGAATTAAAGGTATTTTTGACAGATTGAGACAGAGATTTTTAAAATTACGAGAATTGCCCCTCAGGTTGCGCGACGATGTGATTTATATGATTACGTTTTTTTAAGATAGAAAAAAAAAGAGAGAATACTTTATTTGCAGTAAACATGACGCAAATAAAGAACACGAACACAAAAAAGAACAAGCTGGAGAAAAATATGCGTCACACCCACGCAAAACGTACCTACCTAATTTCTAATATCTGCTGTTGATTAATCGCTACTGCTTATGATTTCCATTATGCAGACAGTAGCTAGACAGGTATAAGAAGATCCACGTATTTGCTGAGCATAATGTATTACGCAGTTTAATCATTACGTCTGTACATTTTCGAATCCGAACTTGCGAGTTACTGATGACGTCATCAAGATGGAAATTGTATATAAAGTTTCTGGGGTATGTATTTTACTTGGATGCCTGTAATATTTTTTATGTGATATTGGATAGTAACAGCGAAATCTCAATAATTGTTCATCAATGGTATAATAAATAGCTTATCCATTGCTTCATAGGTATGTGATCGAAAAATTTGTCTGCTCAATAACGTAAAAATGGTTTAAGAACTTTTAACACACAAACTAAATTTACTTTTAAAAAGCAGTAATTAAATAACGCAATGAATATTGTTAGACTACTTTAAAAAGCAGTAAGTAAATAACGCAATTAATATTGTTAGACTGTCGAAACGAAAGTGATTCCTACTGATAGTTTGTTACACAATCACCCCGCGGGTCGACAGTGAGGGGAGTAGCTTTAACAAAATAAAAAAAAAGGAAGGCTTAAGCTGGACAAACTTTATTCCCGTAAACAACATTTTCCTAGAAGCTTTTATATCAGGTGATCAATTTATCCCGTATTAATCGTGAACACGAAATATATAGTAACATACCTATTTGTTTTCCCTCCCAGTGGGTTCCTGCATTGTCGTTGCGGGGGGCTCAGTAGCCGTGGTCTCCCAGCCACGGTGAAGCGAAGACGAAACGCAAGGTGGGGCCGCTCGTCAGGGCTTTCGCCTCAAAGACGACGTAGCGGCCAAAAAGTAGGTTGCGGTGAGGTGCACCGCAACTGAGGCGGGCAGCGATGTCGAATGGGAGGCATCGCGGTTGGGGGTTACAGGCTGCGGCGGGCCGCCACCGTTTGATGGCGGACGCGGTGGGGCCGCAGGGGAAGATGAGTCCTGCGGCCGATAAGTAGCAGGCGGCGGGGCCACAAAAAAAAAGTGCCCGGTTCGGAGAGTTGTTAGCAACAACTGGTGGGGCCCACAAGGGCAGATGCCTGCCAGGGGTGCGGGTTGTTCGAAAGAGATACCGTCACCCTGGCACACAGGCGACTGAGGGAACACGGGTGAGTTTTAGTCAGTAAAAGTCTGACACGCCCTCCTGCTCCACCCAGAGCGGGAGAAGTTATTTGATGATTTCCAACACTAAAAAAAATACCTAGTATATGTTTCACATGAAAAGGTTGATTTCCATGAAAAGTCACTACATATTATAAAACAAAGTCAACCGCCACATCTATTTGTCTGTCTGTTCGCGATAAATCCAAAAGTACTGAATAGATTTTCATGCAGTTTTCACCAATAGACAGAGTGATTCATGAGGAAGCTTTGTCTGTTTGCGGGCGAATACGCTGGCAAAAGGCAGTCTGTACCAAAAGAAAATATATTATCATTACCTACAGATGATAGTCATTGATATTCAAACAGCTCTTCCCAGCTACATCAAACTCAATCAAATCAATTACACACCAAACCCCATAAATAACAAACCAAATAAAAAGCACTTACGACAAAACACTTATAAAACCCACTATAAAACAGCATCATATTATCACAATTACTGTTCACAGTTATTAAGTTTAAATTGGATAACAATTATCCGAATGAAACGCCAATCAAGCCACAGATGGGCTGTAATTAAGCGGTGGGCTAGTTAGCATGACAAACGAGTCGGCTCCCGCGCTGTGTTATTATACTGTGTAGTGATGAGACTAGGCTGTGGTCTATTCATGTTTGAATGAGTTCAGAGTGAAATAGAACGACTGAGCGATTTAAAAAAGAACTCTCAAACTTGTATTGGGACTTTTTGGAGTGCATATTATGTTTTATTATGCAATCAAGCCGCAAATAGGTCGTTACTAAGCAGTGAGCTACTTAGCATGACAAACGTTACGCTTTGTTATTATACTGTGTAGTGATGAGACTAGGCTGTGGTCTATTCATGTTTGAATGAATTCAAAGTGAAATAAAACGACTGACCGATTTAAAAATGGAACTTCCTTAAATGATTAATCAATTTTAGCATTCATACTTGTATTGGACTTTTTGTATTAGGTAGATAATATTAGTTTAGTATTTTATTCAATCAAGCTACAGATGGGCTGTAATTAAGCGGTGGGCTAGTTAGCATGACAAATTAGTCGGCTCCCGTGCTTTGTTATTATACTGTGGAGTGATGAGACTAAGCCGTGGTCTATTCACGTTTAAATGAATTCAAAGTGAAATTTAAAGACTGACCGAGTTTGAAACTGTCTTCAATGACCAATCCATTATGGCACTCAAACTTGTTGGGACTTTTTGAATGACATAATATTAGGATAACTTTTTTATTCAATCAAACCGTAGACAGGCCGTTAGCTAACATTGGACTAGTTAGCATGACCAATGAGTTGGTTCCCGCGCTTTGTCAATTATACTGCGTGGTGAGGAGACTGTAGTGACATCCACGTTTGAACAAATTCAAAGTTCGATTGACCAATTTAAAAGTAAAAACATTACGCACCACTTTGAGTGTATCATATAGCAGCAATACACATACTCGTGCTAAAAAGAACCGAGCATTTATTTCGTCGAGTTATCTCAGCATATTTTTCAGGGTAGGCTCTATAGAAAAAATTGTTCAAAATTAATAGTATAATGACCGCGCTTGATAATTTTTCAATTAATTCAATTAGGTACACCTTGTAGCAAATCAAGTTTTGCATCCAATTTATCCAAAGATAAGCTTAAATTAAGGCGAAAGGTTAACATAGAACAGCTTCTATAAAGAAATCAGAATTGTTTTGATAAGGTTATTAATTTTGATCAGTTATGTAGAAGTGAAGTGTGGTCGAAGGAGAGGTGGCAAGTGTTAATTGGACCAAAATCCTACCGCAACATGGCTGGAGTTGCCTAATTATTACTAATGATGACTACGAACATAATCTGGTACATTTATAGGTACGGGATAGAAAGTAGCACGGAACAGATACAATCTCAAGTGAGTTGTCACAAGAATGAATAATTAATATTTATTCGTTCCTATTCTTATGGTGTCCCATCACTATACAGTCCCTCATATGTGTACCTACGCTAGTTAACTCCAGCGACCGGTTTTCCGGGATATACGGTCTTAAATACTATTATTTATGAATAGTTAACGCCTCGTTGGAAACATAGTAGGTATAAGTGTCATGGCTGACATTTTTAAGGGACCACAGACTATTGAATCATAGGCGAGTGACTGAACGATAAATTGCTTTCTTGATTGATATGGGAATGGAAAAGGTGTAGGTAGCATCGGCTTGTTAGTTATTTATTTGCAATATATTGAATATTCATTGGTAAACAGGATGCTCGAAGATTTATGATACTGTGATTTTTGTTTTTATTTTAACTCTCATAAGGCGAAGCCAGAGGAGGGTTATTATTTTGACCGGTAAGTACTCGTATGTATGTTCATCTGTCAAGGAGGGATTCTTACTTCTTAACTAGGCACTTATCATAATTTGACAAAATTCACATTCACAAAATATGTATTTTATCATACTTCCTACTATATCCTATTTAAATATATGTCAGATACAGGAATATAGGATTTTGATCGGACCTTCTTATTGACATACATAGTATCAGAATATATAAGTACACTCGTGGGCGCAGAATTGGGATACGGGCAAACGAGAGAACTTTTCCTTAGAAAGCTCCTTTAACTTCTGCACAGTTTACTGTTACCAAGTCAATTACTAATACTCCTGTACCTACTATAATACTTTGAGCTGAAAAGGATAACACAGTACAGTTCATAAGCAGTATGTGTCAGGACCACGTATTAACGATCACTGTCGCTCCATGCGTCCGTATTCCGTATCGACAGTATACTTAATCCTAGACTACGCACAATGCTAAACAAAGGCGCTTTGAGTCTTATTTTAAGTGTAAGCTCATGAAAGTCCGACACATATATTACAAATGAGAAAGATTATACGTTTAGATGTTTGCATATTTAGATGTTTGTTACTCAATCACGCAAAAACGGCCGAACGGATTTGGATGAAACTTGGTACACAGATAAGTAATAAACTGGATTAACTTAAAGGATACTTTTTATCTCAGTAGTACATTCCATTGGGAAAATTTCCGACCTCTATGAGAGCAATGCCGCTGGCGTAAGCTAGTATTAAATAAAGTACATTCAGTCGCTCCATGTAAAATACTGGTATTCAGCTGCATCCGGTTAGACTGGAAGCCGACCCCAACCTAGTTGGGAAAAGGCTAGGCAGATGATGACATTAAAAAATTAAAGATGATCTATATAAGAAACGCTTTTTTTGGCGGTTTTCGCCTTGCGTCCCCCTCGAACTTGGCCAAATTTCATCGTAATAAATAAACAATACTAACGAAATAAATCACCTCTAGGAACATCTGTGGTCAAGGTCACGTCCTGAAGGAAAAACCCGATGTAACATACAACATAGAAGCGTTCATAAATAATATATTTCAGGCAGGGAAATATCTAGAGAGCAATAGTAATAAAAGTCCTTACGTTGCTACAGCTGAAACGTAGGCATTTCAGCTAGACCTCTACGTATCTATGTGTAGTTGTATCGAAGTAAAAGATGTTGCTGCCTGACACACATTAGTTTGATTTCCACTAAATTCTGTGTGAATAGTTCTCTACCCAATCGTCGATCTTGGACTAATTTCTGAGTTCAGATTAATATCTGCATGGTCCTCATATGATCTGACTAAGATTATGCCTGGACTTTAAAAGAGACTCTGACCTCTGAGTTTTATTCGGTCTTTCTGATCAGACCAAATCATTTCATTGCAAAATATAAGTTATTTTTGACGTGTTAAAGTACTTTTTTATACAACAAAGAAAAGAAAATAAGTATGTAATGATCGTAGCAAGAGAGTTTCTCACGGCTATACTCCAACCTATAAATCTCTCGTGAGCCGCTAATTTGCAAGCGGTAGACGAATTAGAGGCACCCACGCGTCAAGTGAAGACCGGAATTCCAATATTTTTGTTGATCAAAGACTTGCGAGTTTGATTGGTGTTTCTTTGGGTATGTTTCGGGTAGGTCGAGTGAATTAAATTTTAATTGGTTGAATACGAGACTTTTTGCTCTAAGTATAAGGGTGTATTTATGTCTCATTTTTTTTGTAATGTGCGTTTTGTTTCTACAGAATATTCAGTTTTTCTTTTCTTTTGTATAAGTTGGTTGTTAGATGCAGAGGTTTTTTTTAAGATTACATAACTTAACTTCACGCCTTGTTTCTCAAAATGGTTGAGCAGAGGTGTACCTTCAGTACACCCATAATTCGCCAGTTATGTTTAAGTTCCATGTAATGGGGGCGGGCCTATTGCCATCAACTGGGCAGAAATCCAGACTCCGGGCTGGTATTGAGAAATTCCAGATAGAAAAACCCAATAACGCTTTACCCGACCTAGGGTTCGAACCCAGGAACTCCTGCTCAGTAGTAGCACTAGTGACCACTAGACCAACAAGGCAGATTTAGCCTACTTTAAAATGATTAATTGGTACTTATTTTTAATTTTAGCGGGCTATTACAACAATTAAAACTTATCTTTATTTACTACTAGCTTCCGCCCACGGTTTCGCTCGCGTGGAAGTCGAAAATGATCTCGCGGGAACATACTACCGGGATTAAAAGTATCCTATGTGTTAATCTAGATTATAATCTATCTGTGCGTCAAATTTCATCCAAATCCATTCAGTAGTTTATGCGTGAAAGAGTAACAAACATCAATACATACAACTTTCGCGTTCATAATATTAGTAAGAATTGTAATGGTTCGTACACATGTTTATTACATCATTGTTGGAGCTTTATACCTGCTGGGCTTCACTTCCAACTTCAAACCTACGACCTACAGCTCGTAAGTCGCAGTCGGTATCACTGTACCACCAGTACTCTACTTTTTACCATCATTTTTAATTGACAGAATCATTGAGCCTTCATTCATTTAACGTTGACAGTCGTTAAGGGTCGTCAGAAGCCCAAAAGCCTGACAACCAGTCTTACTAACAGATATCGTATTACCCAGTTACTGGGTTGTGGAGGTCAGATAGGCAGTGGCTTCATGTAAAATACTGGTATTCAGTTGCATCCAGTTAGACTGGAAGACATTTCTTCCATTTCTTCCCGTGGGTGTCGTAGAAGGCGACTAAGGGACTTACTAGAGAATGGGCAGCAGCGTTCTCTATGCATTTTACTACCATACTGCGATCGCCAACCCGCCTGCCAAGCGTGGCGATTATGGCAATGCCCTCCTCGTTTGGAGGGGGCCTATCTCCAGCAGTGGACGTCTATCGGCTGAAATAATGATGAGACAGGAAGCTGACCCCAACATAGTGGAAAAGGCTAGGCCGAAGATGTGAACAATTGCGCCTTCCTCATGTAACATATATTTTAAACCCATTCTCAGTTCCAACACGTAAATAAAATTAAACAATTACATCACCGCCTACAGATACATTCTAATTGCGTCTCAAATAATAGCACCACCGAACACGTCCGCGATTAACTACATTAAAGTATGTATCTCGTAATTAGAACATTACGCGACGTAAGACGACGCTGGTAATTTCATGTAGATTAGTTAGATTACTCGATCCATTTTGGGTGTATTCGGGGAGTTACAAGTGGAACGACACTGGTTTATTATTAACTTGCGTGTATTTTAGGATTTATCGTTTTAGTATTATGGCGATTTTTGGTAATAGTTTCGATAGAAACAATAGTATTGTAAAATCGGCATATAATGTTCCCTCGACTGGGAAACGGGCCTCCTCTCTCCGAGAGAGGGTGGGCTGTCCATCCACCATGTGTGCCCAGTACGTGTGGCTTGTCTTCGCATTATTAGCTCTAGGACATGCCTATTTCCTCATGATATTTTTCGTCACCGTTTTGTGAACAGTAGTGATTAAATGACCTACACAATTAAACGCCTGCCTGGCTTAGAACTGTCAACCCACAACTCGTAGGTCGGGGCCGTTACCACTGGCCCACCAGTGCTCTCTCACGCCTCAGTTCCTTGTTCTATATAATTAAAGCAGGTATATCGGCGGATCGGTATATCAGCGTTCGAGAAGCTACGCAATACTTTCTCGTACCAAATACCGTAGTGGCTCAAGACGAAAGTCCACCAGTGCGTGTTGCCAGTGATGACCTATGGCATTGAAACGTGGTCGCTCACAATGGGCTTTATCAGAAGGTTAAAAGTCACCCAAATGGCAATGGAGAGGGCTAAGCTCGGAGTTTCCCTACGTGATCGGATCAGGAATGAAGAGATCCGCAGGAGAACGAATGCAACCGACATAGCCCGAAGAATTGCGAAACATAAGTGGCAGTGGGCAGGACACAGTGCTTGCAGAACAGATGGCTGATGAGGCCGGAAGGTTTTGGAGTGGCGACCGCGTACCGGAAGACGTATAGTTGGAAGGCCTTCCACAAGGTAGACCGATGACCTAGTGAAGGCCGCAGAAATCCGCTGCATATGGGAGGCACAGAACCGGTCGAAGTGGAGGAGCTTGGGGGAGGCCTTTGTCCAGAAGTGGACGTCTTTCGGCTGAAATTATGATGATGATGATGAAAAAGAGGTGTATCATACATTAGGGTAGCAACATTTTTGAAAATATCGAGAATCTGACAATGACTAATGTCAGCACATATCACTTACTAATTAATTACTATAGAAGCATTTCTCCTTAGGTACATCAATAGCAATTATAATATTGTCAGCCTAGAATTAAGGTACGATAGTAAGCTCTAGAAAAAGATAAATCGTCTTATAAATAAGCTAAAGGAAAAAAAAACAATTTTTCGCACTGGCTTTTCTTCAGTAAACAAACACAAAATCATTCAATAACTAATTAATGACCGAGTACCTTTCAAAAGATCGTAGACTGATAAATCACCTCACACACAACTACGTATAAAATATTAATTATTAGCGAAAACAATGGTTCACTTTTGTGGAAATAATCGATTCTCTTTGTTGTCTAATAGCGTTGGTTTCAGTGCACATAAGACACAGCTAAGTTTTCAGAAGGACAACTCCATATAAATAGCAAGACGCACGCACTTATAACGTGTATCAGACAGGTCCGGTCAAATTTAGGGGTGTGGGTACAGACCAATCAAACTGCTTAGCCTTTTCCCAACTCTGTTGGTATCGGCTTCCAGTTTACCCGGATGCACCTGAATTCAAATATTTTACATAGAGCGACCGCCTTTCCGACCTTCACAAACCAGTTACTGGCTAATACGAAACCCTTTGGTAAGACTGGTTTGTCAGACTTTCGGGCTTCTGACGACCCGTAACCACTGTCGAACCACGAATGACTGCCGGGACCAACGGCTTAACGTGCCATCCGAGGCACGGAGGCGTCTTGGTATGTAAAGATCCTTTTGAAAGTAATTAAATACCTACTGGTATTCGGTTCCGTATGGTGCCGGACGTAAAGAATAGCACCTTCCCATTTCATCCCATGGGTGTCCTAGAAGGTGACTAAGGGACTTACCAGATAATGGGCAGCAGCGTTCTCTATGCATTTTACCATCATACTGCGATCGCCAGGCCGCCTGCCAAGCGTGGCGATTATGGCAAACCTCCCGTTTTGGGGGAGGCCTATGTCCAGCAGTGGAGGTGTTTCGTTTGAAATAATAATAAATTCAACTGCTTCTGTTTAGACAGAAAGTCGAACCCAACACAGTAGGGAATAACCTAGGCAGATGATGATTATGTGTGCATGCGCCTTCGCATGTTATATGAAGCTGACCTTCTGTACCTAATGTTCTGTATAGTGTCAGTGCACCCAAGAAGCGGTAATTAAAAGGCTTTTCATATAGTGAGCGTCGACAGTAGTACTATTTGAAATCGGATTCCTCCAGCGAAATGAACTGAACTGAACTTCCTTGAAAATATATTTAATTGAACCAAAAGTTCCTTTTATTACTTTCTAGGGGAATGTAATGGTTTTTGTTGAATCAGAAGAAAATTGTACAGAAGAAGTTTAAAATTTAACTAAACTAATTCCTCCGTGCCTCGGAAAGCACGTTAAGCCGTTGGTCCCGGCTGTCATTCGTGGTTCTTTGACAATCGTTACGGGTCGTCAGAAGCCCGAAAGTCTGACAACCAGTCTTACCAAGGGTATCGTATTACCCAGTAACTGGGTTGTGGAGGTCAAAAAGGCAGTTGCTTCATGTAAAATACTAGTATTCAGCTGCATCCGGTTAGACTAGAAGCTGACCCCAACATAGCTTGGAAAGGGCCAGGCAGATGATGATGATGATGATGAATCAAAAGTTAAAGAGTTGTATGTTATCACAACATTTACTATACTTGTAGTTTTTATTAAGGAATCGCACTTCTGTGGGATAGTATGATAAAACATAAATCATGATTTAATCTACCAACATCACACGAAGTATATTTAAAAATCGAATCAAAATTGACATTTCCATTTGACACTCTCAATAACGAAGAAAGTTCGATAGCTACATTATTGCCCTTTTAACGGTTCTTATCAACAAAATGGCCAACTTTAAAAAAGCTCATTACAGAATTAATGAAAACTTTCCGCTTAAGTGGTATCGCGATACGAAATACGAAAGCGATAACAATATTCTGAGTTCACTTCGATATCTTTGGGTATTAATCTACACTTTTAAGGCAAAAAGTGAATTTGGATTGGGCAGGGTAAAGGCGAAAACTTTAACCGTGGCGTAACCGTTGATTATGCAAATTGCTAGCATTAGCAAGAATTTCAATTTCTGAAAATTATGACTTAATGCCATACAATGGTTTGGTTATTGACCCGTAATAACATGGTGTAACATTCTTTATGATTATTATGTGGAACACGTAAAGGTTATGAGCTTCTGTTTCAGTGTTGGCTGGTTATTCATGTTGGTACAGTCGCGGCACAAAAATGATAACATTTTTCAGATATGTCCCTTCTTATTGCATTTCTTTCCCAATGCAGGAACATAGAGAGCAGCGGTATCGGCCCTAACGACGAGTTTTAGGTCGTGAGTTCTAACCCAAGAAAGCACTTCACTTTTGTATTTGATTTCATCACCACTCCTCTCAAAACGGTGAAGGAAAACATCATAAGGAAACCGAACCGAACTAAAAATTCGAAGACATTTATGACACGCCAACACGTACCTACTGGCCCCGCGTGGTGGATTACTGCCCACTCCCACTCACAGAGGAGGCCTTTATCCCAGCAGTGGCAACATTAAAGGCTGATGATGCAGGCACAGGTATCTAAAAACTGTTTTTCTATTTCTTTTTTTAAGTTTGCATATACATTGCATGTAAAGTGCGTTTCACGAAAGAATTCCCTTCGTCATAATGTTGGTAGCACGGAAATTCAGTGTCATAACAGGTATCTTTACCTTACAGACAGGGGAGCCAACATTACGAAGAAAAGAATTATTTCGTGAAACGCAATATACGTACCTATTTATGTTAGTTAGTCTAGTGAACTTTTCCAGCAAAATACTTAACTATTTTTTTATTTCGCAACTAGCTTTTACTAAGGCTTCGCCTACGTGGATGTCTGTTAACTGGAAAAAAACATCTGTTAATTTAGGTTATAACCTATATGTGTGCCACTTTACATCAAAATCCATTAAGCTGTTTTTTGCGTGATGGAGTAACAAACGTACTAACTTTACCTCTTCATAATATCAGTGTAGATTACTATGGGAATATTTACATTCCTTGATTATTTCAAAATAACCAGCAAGCTGTAGAATAAAAATCGCTTGTCTACATTTCTCAGTTCAATACCGTCAACTGTCTACACGGAAACGTAATTTTTGTCTACTCTTCCGACGCTTCTCTACGGTTCGCCTGCTGGCGCGTGTAACAAACTCGTATTTTTATATTTAAGTAATGTTTTGCTCTTAAATGTGAAGACAGAGGGCAGGCTCAAGTTACCTCATTATTAAACGAATATAATAAGGTAGAGAGAATACGTAAAGAAACCATCGTAGCTGCCATATTTTTAGAATAAGGCAAACTCTTCATTTATTAGAAGACATTCACGTGTCTCATATGTTTAGCATGGGTTGTTTTTTTTTTTTTGACGTGACGACGTCTTATAATTCGATGGAGCCGGCTGCACGCATGAAAAAACATGACTCATGCGGCGTTACCTCGCTCTGAGGCGTTCCATTTAAGGCTTGAAGTGCAAGCGAGAGCGCGGAACGAGCAACAAAGAGGCACAATCGGCCTCCGCGTTCAGCAGCGTTCGACATCAGTCTCTCTCCTACTTGAGTAAGCGATGCGTCTGCGTGGACAGCTGCTATACAATAATACAATAATAAACAATAGTATTATCTTATGACGTTGTCACGTTCAACTATCGTCAGTAAACCGACTTTACAGACAACCGATTTTTGTTTTTTTTTGAGTATGGTAATTCATCGAATAACCGTTCCCGCTCTGGGTGGAGCAGGAAGGCGTGTCAGACTTTTACTGACGAAAACCCACCCGTGTTCCCTCAGTTGCCTGTGTGCCAGGGGCCACGGTATCTCTTTCGAACAACCTGCACCCCTGGCAGGCATAGGTCCTTGCGGGCCCCTTCCGTTGGTGCTGACATCTCTTTGAGACACGCGTGGAACACAACGCGTCGCCAAATCCGGGCTTGGTCCTTACCGGACAGCGAGCTACCCATTACTCGACGTACGCAAGCCCGCGCCTACGGTGGCCGGGAATCAGCCTGGGATTCCCAACCGACGCCCAGGGCGTCTACTGCAGAGGCTAGGGCCGTGAGGACGCATATACTGCCTCTCTCTCACATGCGCTGCCTACCTCTTCGCGAGCGTCACTGCTTCGCAGAAGAAGGTGACGGCTACCCATGCACTCTCGCTCCGTACCATGAACAAGGGCCGGACGCGAGAGTTCGCTGCCGCCGATCTTCTCCACAAGGACACGGCGGTGCTCCGCCCAAGCCGGGCAGAGCTCCACCGTATGCTCCACCGTCATGTTTAGCATGGGTTTACCTCATAGTTAGTTCAATGGTCGCAAGCGCTAGTAATGCTGAGCACGACGTTTTGGGCTCGATTCCCAGGTCGGGAAAATGTTACTAGGTTTTCTATTTGGAATTTCTCATTAGCCACCCGAAGTCAGGACTCTGGATTTATGCCCAATTGGTGGCAATAAGCTCAGCCTATTACATGAGACTTAAAACATAACTGGCAAAAGTAGGTGTACTATAGGTACACCGCTTTTTCATGAGATTGAGAAAACATCAAATAACTTCTCCCGCTCTGGGTGGAGCAGGAGGGCGTGTCAGACTTTTACTGACTAAAACCTACCCGTGTTCCGTCAGTTGCCTGTGTGCCAGGGGCCACGGTATCTTTTTCAAACAACCCGCACCCCTGGTAGATAGTTACACCGCTGCTTTACACTTTGGAGTAACATGAGGGTGATATTATGTAATTTTTTCAGTTTGTTGAATATTTTATGCACAACTGTACAACCCTAGTTTTAGTATAATTATGTGAAACCCTAACCACGTGTCTAGTATTTTCTAGTATTTTTATGTAAAGAATCTATGTACAAAGTTTCAAAACTGTATCATGAAAAATCATAAAGTTATAAGCTTGTTATATTACCTAGTTGTCAACACAAACATGGTCACCACGATGCACCCCGCGCCGCCAGCGCGTCCATCTTCGTGTCGTGATCATTGGTAATAATTAAGCAGTAGATACCCAACCGTATGACGATTTTATTGTAACTAAATGGTGATAATATGTACCTATAATTTAAGGTTTCGCATTTACTAAAAATATTTTGTAAAGCAGGATTACAGTAAGTTACTCTAGTAAAAGGTCCAGTTTATACCGTGAGATAGTAGAAAGCGGGCAGCACTTGAGTTCGGATTAAGATTTAACACTTCAAATGTTACCCGCGGCGCTTGCACAAAACATCTTGAACTACCCGCCTACGATGTTCTTAAGATATCGCCTTTGTATGGAGGAAACTTCGCATTGTTTTGTTATTTCATTTTGAAGGAATTTTGTTGCTGCTATTCACAATTTAATAGAGCTGGCTTGACTAATAAGTAGTTTGTTTTATACCTTACTGTTTGTTTATGGTATCCAATAAATTATGACATGATAATGTATTGGATATATTTTTCATGTGATAATTAATATTTCCGCTATGTTATTTATTGTAATTATTACCTACTTACTAGCTTTTGCTAGCGGCTTCACTTCATTCGATGTGTGAATCTAGGTTATAATCTATCTGTTTGATAAATTTCATCCAAATCCTTTCAACCGTTTTTGCGTGATCGAATAGCAAACATCCAAACATACAAAGTTTCACATTATAATATTAGTAGGAAGTAACATAGTAGGATTTGACCTAACTCAAACACGAACCCTCATTATTATTACAACTCACATCGAAAAACATGTTATTAAAACATATCGTTAGATTTTTTCTATTTACAGTAGCAAATAAAAGAAACGCCTAGAGTATTCTACACTCATGAACAACTGAGCCATATAATTTAAAAACTCGTAATTACTAGTATTACGAGCTTTTTCAGTACTGAAAATTCTTAATTAAGTACTGGTATTACACGTAACGTTTCACCTTGAAAAGGCGAGCAAATTCATGAAATTACGGCGTTATGGAGGCGCTCGAAAATTATACATTCGAATTATCTGTCCCACAAAGTTAAGGTTCCCCGTCATTTCTAAGACTCAAAAGCTTAACCGTTCATTTCATTCAAATCCGTTCACCTTGAACAGACCGAACGTGTTATAGAGACATTCTATTCAGAAAATTTGCTCAAAAACTACGTTTTGTCGGCTAAGAGCCACTCAGGGATTCCCTTTGTTTACTTTGCCTGTATAGCGAACAAGTAGGAAACTCAGTACTTAGGTGGAAAATTGATAAGAACACAACGTTGCTGTGGAAATCTTGACTACGAATCGTATTCATGAGCTTGTTATAATATTGCAGTCTCAGGAATTTGCATTTTGGCTACTTCTGTTGGCGTCCATTTAGATCAACTCTCAAGAATTTTCGCAAACGAATTTTTTGCTTTTTTGTTGATGTTAAGTATCGTCTCCGTTTCGCCGTTAAGCTTTGATATATTGTGAAAATAGTTGTATTTTTCTCCCTTTTCATGGTCACGGTTCGCGAGGGAATTTATTTTTGGGATTTTGCCACCCAATTCGTGCATCTGAATCAAACAAATTACTTAAACACTTTTAAAATATGAAGCAAATAAGAAAACTTTAAAAAATGCAACCGACTTCCAAAAAAATACAGTTCTAATTGAAAATTAACCTAATTTCGGAAGTCGGTGTCCTTAGATCCGTACTATTTAAGTTTGTGCCTGATTTGTACTTTTTGTAACAAGTTTTTTTATTTTGCAATTTCTAGTTATGGAATTCCACTTCGTATAACACTACTTGCTATGCAAACCACAGTGACAGAAAGAAGAAACCATCATCAATGAAGAAAGAACGTCAACAAAGATCCTCAATAACAGATCGAATATAAAGAAAGTGGGCTAAACACGTAGGTTTTAGCGAAGCTATATAACGCAAAAACCTACCGAAGCAAACAAAAAAAAGGATTTTTTAAACCGATTCACAATGCTGGAGATATTGCGGCTCATTCGTACAAAACAAAAAAACACGCTTTTTATAGAAAACCGAACTCAAAATAGAAAATAAATTTTAAGAATTTAAATTAAGAATGGTGTTAAAAATTTCAATAAATATAAATGAATAATAGTGTGAATAAAAAAAATATTAAAAAAAAAGCGTGGGGTGCATGGTGTCAATAGTTATAAATTTTTATTGACAGATATGAGTAGAGTGATTATCATTTTGATAATATCTTAAAAAAGCACCCCACGCTTTTTTATTAAACAACATTTTTATTTTGTTATTCACACTATTATTAATTTATATTTATTGAAATTTTTAACACTATTCTTATTTTTTATTAAAATTTATTAAAATTGATTTTCTATTTTTTAGTTCGGTTTTCTATAAAAAGCGTGTTTTTTAGTTTTTTTTTTTAAACTATTATTTATTTTCTACTTTTTAGTTAGGTTTATTTAAACTATTATTTGTTTTGTAGAATTAAAATTCTCCTTAGTATTCGAAAATTTGTCAATATTAGAGAAATCGGCTAAAAAACTGGGTATGACAATTTCGAATACGTCCATAATATAACGCTGTCGTAATCTTCTCGTTTCGTTCTGTTTTCTTCGTGCAACTTACCGTCACAAATCTGTAAACAACCTGCTCTTATTTATTTATTGCAAACATTATTTTACGATTTTATAATTATTCATTTATATATTTAAACAATCAAGTAATCAAATACACAATCATCAACAAGAATGCTTCCAAATGCTAAGCTTTACTGTATAATAAATTACTTAACATTGCGGGTACTTAGGTACTTACATAATTTTACTCCGCAAATTTCAGTATTCACAACACCAATAATAATAAGTCGCGTAGTAATCTCATCTGCTCGATGTCCGTGGGTCACTACAGGGATCCAGCAGAATATCAGCGTCAGGTATATTTGCCTGACACGTGCTGAGCTGGACTCCCATTTGGTGCAACTTTGAGACACACACCTCGCTTTTGCACACCCACCGCACGTTATTTCATTTGAATGTTAAAGTTTAAATCACTGTGTCATAGCCTAGTGTCATCACTATAATTATGTCAACCTGTTTTCTTTTTTTTTCTCAGTGTATTGGCACCTTGTTATTTTCGTGTAATTAATTTTAATCTCATTGTGTTTTGTTTGTCGTGTTGTGTCTTTTATATGCACCAAATAAACGATTCATCTATCTATCTATCTATTTATCTAAAGATAAATTATTGGAAATTAAAATTACATGAAGTCCTGTCTTATCGACTGCAGAGAAAAATTATAAAAAATTAAAATTAAGTTTCTTACCTTATCCACTTAAATTAACAAAAATCATATTTTGCAAATTGAAAAATGGAATAATTTTTATCAAATTAGAGTATTGTCATCGGTCCTCGATAAATCTACAAAGTTTGAACGAAATCTGGCCGTTTAAAGTGGGTCAAAATCGCGCCCAAAGAAGTCGGTTACAAACATACAAAAATACATACAGGTGAAGCTAACAAAAAAGCGTGTAAAAAATACAGACGACTTAAGAACATCCTACTTCATCATCATCATTTCAGCCGGAAGACGTCCACTGGAAGATATAGGCCTCCCCTAATTTGGGGGTGCTTGCCATAATCGCCACGCTTGGGAGGCGGGTAGACAATCGCAGTATGGTGGTAAAATGCATAGAGAATGGTGCTGCCCATTCTCTAGTAAGTCCCTTAGGTTAAAAGGTTTCCAGGCTTTGTCAGTTAAAATCCCCTAAAAATCTCATCGATAAAGTTGATTATGCAGCTTAAGATGCTATGTTTATTATTTATTTTCATACCGATTGGAAACGTCTTCATTATAATGCAATCACAAGATACGGTGAGAGCGAAAACATGGCACGTGTTAATCGCATAACATATTCGTGAGAAATGAAAGGGATATTAAAATTTATATTCTTACTAGCTTTTGCCAGCGGATTCGCCCGCACGGAGGTCGAAAATTATACCAAAAAAACGTACTATCGGGATAAAAAGTATCCTATGTGTTATTCCAGGCTACTTACTATCCGTGTGTCAAATGTCATGCAAATCCATTAAGCCGTTTTTGCGTGATTGAGTAACCAACATCTAAACATGCAAACTTTCACATTTATAATTTTAGTAGGATTCTTTATCCGCCTTCCTTATCGTTTGTTCTTAGGTTTCTCTCTTAATTTATTTATGGGAAGGGAAGATCATTATCATTTCTCTGTGATAGGTGCTGTTCACAGAATGAAAATTGGCTTTACTCTACCAAACCGCACTTAGAACCAAAGTTGTAGGTACCAATGCGGTTATTGGCAAAGCTCAGGTGCTGTACGGTCAAGTGCTGTTGAAATCAGTGCTCTGAGTGGAATGTGTTCTATCTACTTCACCTCAGCCGAAAGACGTCTTGGCGATCGCAGTATGGTGGTAAAATGCATTGCGAACGCTGCTGCCCATTCTCTAGTAAGTCCCTTAGTCGCCTTCTACGACACCCACGGGAAGCAATGGGATGGTGCTATTCGTTTACGTCCGGCACTACTCGGCAACACGGGCACTCACACACACGGGTACACGGGTACTATCTACTTAACTATTTAAAAGTCCGTAATAAGCATGTGTTTCTGTTATAGACCGTATTTACGATATACAGTTATGGCGAATGCGCTAAGTTATCCCGCGAAATTCAAATTCTTCTCGATCCATTGATCTTCTTAATCTTCTTCTAAATCTTTTCATACCAAGACCCCTCCATACCTCGGAAAGCACGTTCAGCCCCGGGTTTCAGCTGTCGATCGTACAGCTTTGACGACAGTTGTCACGTCGCGAATCCCGGAAATCTGACAGCCAGTCTTCAAGGGGTATCATATTACCCAGTAACTGAGTTTTGAAGATCAGATAGGCAGTCACTTCGTTTAAAATACTGGTATTCAGCTGCATCCGGTTAGACTGGAAGCCAAAGTAGTTGATAAAAGGATAGGTAGATGATGACGTCCAAATCTTCTTTATGTATGAGCCGTGAACATTTACTATGTTTGAACATTTCATTACCATCTACAATATTTTTAAAAATCAAAGAGAAAATACCAATTATCTTAATGCAAGCTCTTACATAACCATATAGACTACATACAAGACCACATAATGCAATACCTTATCACGCCAAAAGCTCAAAATCTCCCCTTACCATACCGTAACAAAAAACGCGAGCTTCAATTTAAGAGCATCGGATAAGACGGAGGCAATCTCATTTCCCATCGAACTAAGGCGGGCATAAATCACTATATTCAATAGGTTTTAATACAAGTTCGCAAATGAACATGAAAAGTAATGATCTTTTGTAGCAGGGAACTTTATTAGATGCGGCTGTCTTGCATTCAGATACTTCATATTTGCATATTCGGATTGGTGAATTACATATGTCTGTGAAAAATGTATGATGACAATGTTGTTAGGATTGGTGAAGCAGTAAATTGAAAAGACTAAATAAATAAGGAAAAAATAACTTTGTAGTAGTTGTTAGCTATAGTAATTTATATTACTTATTAGGTACTCAAAACTTAGTTATCGTAGGTACAGTAAATTTTCGTTATCTGTCGTAGTTTTAAAAAGTTTACCACAGTTTCACTCAATTTATTATGTGAAAACGAAAACTATTCAGCTCTTGCAAATACAATATTATATTTCAAGGACCCAAAATAATGACGATACACGTGCCGAGACGGGATCACCAAACTATCTCAAAACTCATCCGTCTCTATACAATAATACAACTAACAACAATAACAAAATATTTCAGATACTTCATAAAAGGGTCCTAGAGCACGCTCCAAATATTTCAAGAATAATAACATCGAAACACCAAACACATGTCAATCCCAGGATAATAATGAAGCATTTACAAAAGCATATATTCAAACTATAGCTGTCTCACTCAAGCACATTGGTTGATATGAGGGGCATTATCCAGATAGCCGTATGTCCCATATTGGCGCGGGACAAAATGTGACCGTATTAACAAACTGGATTGTTCCGAGCCAAGTTGGGAAGCCCGTCGGGAGGAAATTCAATAGAACCCTAATTTTCCAGCCCCTACTGACGCACAATAGCCAACAATGCGAACTACTTACTATGTAGAAACGCATATCGTCACATAACAGTAATGAATTGTTACCGTAGCAACGATTGAGAATGGACACTTAATAATTTTGATGAAAGTGATTATCTGTATAATTATGAAGCTGTTATTTTTAAACATGATACTAATAATGTAGTACCTGATATTATAGTTGAAAATAATTGCTAGATTAATATCATCATTAGAGATAATGATGTGGTTACGGTGTTCGTGAATGGCTAATAAATTAAATGTATTTTGGTCTTTAAATTGGACTTGTCAGCAATATTTTAAATTAATGTTATAAATCACCTGTGGCTCTAAAAAAAACGCTCAACTGTATTTCGTTAACCGCCAATTTAGAAATGAAGTAATACAAATAATACTTTACGTGCAATGGACGAAACAGTGTTGGCGATGATGTATCGCACAAAGTCTATAACGATAAGCTCTAGATCACACTTAAGAGTAAGAAACATAATTCCAAGCTGGCATCGAACAAGTACCACACAATATCAACACCAAATAACTCCTAAAGTACACTTTGAGAAGCACAATTTTGCCCGAAAATGCGGCAACAACTACATGTAGGGAAGCCGAGACGTGTCTTGCAAAATTTCAAGCGTCACATGTTTGTGACTCGCTTTTTGCGAAGTTTCCTCCCAACACTACGCTGTGCAAAAAAAACGTGAATTATTTTTTCTTTTGGCACTTCGGTGTCACGTTCGTATGTCATATTACTTCCATGCTCCGATATTAGCTTGAAATATCGCCATTTTATATCAGTTCATGAACTATGGCGAAGTCTTGATCTAATTCTTTTGAAATTGGCCGTTACTTTTGAGTTAGGGGGGCAATTTGAAATTGAACTGGATGAATGGGGTTGCTTTTGTTCCATATCTTCGTAATCACAATTCTTCTAGATCTGCATCTTTAGCAGTTCTGGCTTATAGTCGTGCTTACCGCTTTACGAAATCAACATGGCCTTCGATATCATAGGTAACGTACCAACCATACCATTACCCATATTCCTTCATCCATAATTATGTTTAATCATTATAAAATATGAACAATGCTAACAAACCCCGATTGTTAGTATTCATCCTGGCTTAAACTGCATAGCCAGCCGTACACGGCTTATCTATGATCGTAACTATTTGTGACGATATTGAACTCGTTGGCTCAACTTAGCCTAGTCTAGCTTAAATTGAATATTGTTTTTGATGACTTTATTTTGTATAGTTCTTTAAATTAAAATAAGTTTCCAACATTGTGTCTCTTGCAAAGTAATTTCAAGTAGGTATAGAAAGACTTGATCCCTTTGATAACATTCACATGTGAAGGGAGGGTGACCGATAATTGGCGGTCTTTTTTCAACCTGTTTTGTTGCACTACTCGCCAAAATTCTCCCGCCATCGTAGTTTATGATATAAAAGTGTAGCGAAATTAACACAAAAGTCCCTCAACAAACACACGTTTACATGCAACGTAAAAAAAAAAAAAAACCGGTTGTAAATTTACGAATTATTCCGACATGTCGGATACGACCGATGTGTCAACACTACGTGATGGCGATTTCAATCACTCCGCCTCTTCTATTTTTATGTTTCGCTGCTCTCGACAAAATTCATTTTAATCCTCGCAGTGCACTCTGCCCAATTGGTGGGCCTTATCAAAATCGGGACCGTGTCCACATATTAATCAACGGGTTTTTGTGAAGATTTTTGACCGTATTGAACACAGCGGGATCCTGCGGGATGTGTGTGGGGTGAAATATGGATGTCAAAGCGTTTATTTTTGTGTCTTTTGCTGTATTTTTCGAAGCGGTCGCGGTGTTTGGGAGCGGAAATACTTTTTCGATAGATGTTTCAGGGGTTTACAATATTGAATGGTTACGAAAGAGAGTTTCTGTTTTTTCAAACGAAACTGCAAGACTTGTTTTTTATTCATACAAAAAATGTGGGGTTTGTTCCTAACAAAACATAAATACTCTTTGAATTGCCATATATGCAATTAATATCGTGTTGCCTACCACAAATGGCGTAGGTGGTGCGGGTTTGTTCGAAAGAGACACCACAGCCCCTGGCATACGGGCTACTGAAGGAACACGGGTGGGTTTTAGTCATTAAAAGTCTGACACGCCCTCCTGCTCCACCCAGAGCGGGAGAAGTTATTTGATGATTTCCCACACAAAAAAAAAATGGCGTAGGTACTTACTGGGCTAAAAAAATAAATCACCTCATCATATGAATAAGCAAGGAGGTAGGTACAACCTTTTCAAACATTAAAATATTTCCCAGAAACAAATCGAACAACATGAAGAATGTTAAACTCTCTCCACACAATATTCAAGCCGAATTTTTTTCGAAAGAGGATGCTGTAAATAGTATATTTTATAGATCAGATACTCCTGATGACTGGTCAGTATCGATTGACATTCTGTAGCCCGTGATTGATGAACTTACTTACAAATGACGAAACATGGCCCTTGCACATTTCGATATTTTTATAAAAGCTATTTTTTGTGTTACTTTTGGTAATCTATCATATGCTGTGGATTTATTGGAAGGAAGGTTTGATGAAAATCACTGTAGGTTTTTTTTTAATTTAGTAGTTTGAAATAGTCTCAGAGGGGTAATTGCATAATGAAGCAATAAATAATAGCACATATTCTGATAGAATATGAGGTCCCTCGGATACGTAGTAAATCATTGAAACCATAGTATCCTAAATAATCATTCGGGATTTCATGCTGGGAAAGTGTTTAATCGATTATTTTACTTTCTTCTAATGTTATAATTATTTAATTACTTTACCCAAGAATACTGTATGTATTATCTACCCATATCTATTTCGGAATAGGTCAGAAACAAAACCGAACGATCACACGGTCATGGCTGTCGCCACTTTAATTGGTTTCGGAGATAGCTAATTGACAGCCGAACTGACATCACACCGATAGCCCGTTAGAATAACTGTTTCTTTATTTTGACTCCGAAGTGCGATGTATATAATTTGTCTAAATATGTAGTGTGAATAGAATTACTACAGTATAAAATTGTATGCGACATTTTATATCTTTTTTATCGCATATTGTTGAATGAATCCATAGAAAATGCAACGGAAATCTATTCATCATCATTATTGTCTACCTTGCCTTATCTCAACTATGTTGGGGTCGGCTTCCAGTCTCACTGGATGCAGCTGAATACCAGTATCTGACTTCCACCCATAATTACTCTGGTGGTCAGACTTTCGAGCCTTTGGCATTCCGTAACGAGTATCAAAGATTCACGAATGACAGCTGGGACCAAGTGCTTTTCAAGGCAAGGAGGGGCTTTGATATGTAAAGATGGTTAGCCAACGGTCACTCCACGGATGGAAATCCATATAAGGGACGAAGATTAATCACAAAAATCGATTGCAAAGCCGACCGTAGGACCATAAGCGTAGGTTTAGATTATTTACTAGAAATACCAACCATTTTAAAAAGTGACAGAGCGGCTAATGTTAGAGAACTTGGGTAAGGCTGGCATATGCGGCAGTGAAGTAGGCTCTTAGAGGCAGGATGCAATGTCAATCAAGGGATGGTTTAATCTAATTTATAGTAGATCCAAGGACTGTATAGTTAAGTAACCGCACGAAGGCATCCATCTCTCCAAAACATAATCCAATTCATGAAAACCAAACAAAGCTCAAAATATCTTTGAGTCCATAATAACATTCCTGATTGCCTTTGGTTAGTAACAAGGCAATTCATCAAGACGATAATAATTATAGAAAAGTTTAAACATTAATCCGATATCCTATAATTGATGTTTTTGAAGGATCAACTCGAAACAATAATGATCAAAAGCCGATGTTTCACGCAATTTCTTGAGCAGATGGGTCGTTTGTTTTAATAAAATTATTTAAGTTTGTAACCGAGAAAACTTTGAGATAACCTTTGAATGAATGGAAAGTTTTGGGCTTAACGAGTCAAAGACAATAATTAAACAAAATTTAAAATTTTAATAAAACTTAATACCTAAATAAAAGCCTGCAGGTATAGAACTATTGTAGTTACACACATGACAAAACTGGTGAGATCCGCAAGGGCCGATGCCTGCCAGGGCCCATACCGTGGCCCCCTGGCACACAGGCAACTGAAGGAACACGGGTGGGTTTTAGTCAGTAAAAGTCTGACACGCTCTCCTGCTCCACCCAGAGCGGGAGAAGTTATTTGATGATATCCCATCGGTAAAAAAAAAACATTTAGCGGTTTATTTATAGACGTTGCTTAAAATTAAGTAATGATTGGCGATTTTTTAACCATTATACGTATATCTTTACTTGAAGCAACATTTATGTATAAAGGGACTAATTTCAGAGACAAAACGTAGCATAGGACACGTTTACCTCCATTCAGAGCAGAAGACCAAAAAAATGTACCACACTTGCATTCAATAATACTAAAGCAAACAATTCACCCTAACGACTAACAATACATTAACTACACCCCAACAATGCATTACTCTCACTCTCTATTACCTTTTACTGCAGAAAAGGAACTATAGTACCTGGACTATTCGTGACTGTTAATATGGCACATAAGGTATTAGAAAAAGAAAACGACGTTGTAGAACATCCGCGTCTCTCTCACTTATGCTGTAGGTAGATACTAGCTGCTGCCAGCGGATCCGCCCGCGCAAATGTCGGCAATTATCCTGTGACGTAACCTATGTTACTTCTTATAACATCAGCTATCTCTAAGTAAAATTCCCGTCAAATTCGGTCCAGCCGTTTAGGAGACTAGCCGAAAGAATTGTTATTTTTTACTTTTTGGTATATTGACACAGCTGTAATTTTGACATTACAAATTTAATTTATTGCTATAATATTAATTAGACACTTCAATTTAATTTTTTATACTTTTTACTATTTGTGTGACAGTCGGTTTCAAAACCCCAAGTAGGTATCTCATCATCAGCCATGTTCAGAACAGAGCTAGTTTTCAAGATCTCAATTGCATGACTGCCTCTCTGGTTTAGCGGTCACAACCGCGAATTCTAATTTCCCAGATCGACCAGTGTTATTGAGTTTTTCGATCAAGAACAAATCAAGAAAGGGGTAGAAATTCCGAAGTCAAATGTAGCAGCTATATTTTGACTTCGAAATTTGTGCCCCTTGTCTAAGGTAATATACTCGTTTTTCGTATTAATAAGACGAAACATATAACTGAAAACATGTGCAGTACATTTCTGCTAATCTCTTCGGAAAATACAATCGTATTGTTATTCCAGATACATTTTTAACCAGTGCGCCAACTGTAACCATGAATCCAGAATATCATGCTAGAGAGAAAAAAACAGCTTTTTCATAGAAAAGTGCAATACCTACGCGGTCAAAATGTTTGGAACAACTTATTTTTTTATTTTTTTTGTATAACCGACGAAAAATTTCTGCGCTGGGGGGTCTAGAATGATATGCTGAATTCATGGTTATAGTGTGCGCACTGGTTAAAAACTTATCCTGTATACACAGGTAAGATCTCATGTGAACCAACAAAATGAAATCACAGGAGCCACAACAATTGAATTAACCGTGCCCATTGTAGCGAGGCGATAAATTTTTCTATTCTGTTCGGCTAAGCTCAGGAGTATCGCGATGTTTTACGCCGTCGACCACTTTGTGGGGTTAACTCCTGCTCTCGTATTGTTTTGAGAACGCACCTTCTTTTTTTTTTCAACCCCACCACGTCCCGTCCGCTGAAAAGGCTTTCGCTTACAATTTAATGATGTTAAGTCCGACTTTCGTGGACTCTGAAGCAATAAAAGTTTGAGTTGCTACTAGATTATTATTTAGTAAGTCTTAGTAAGTAATATTTGTATATCTTTGTGGCTTGAAAAACCGACTCCTAGCAATATTTAGAGCTTAATAATGGATGGAAGCAGAATTAATAGCGTGCGGTTGGTGAGACTTATGTCCAGCAGTTTACTGCTATAGATTGATGATGGTGATGATGATAGGGGCTATGTTTTAACCATAGACATTACAATCATCTTCAATTACTAAAAAAAAATTCTAATATCCATGAACCGATTTATTTTGGAGACGCACACCGCACTACTTATGATCGTTTTTGCATTTGAAATTTTAAGCCTCTGTCTAATAAACACAGAATCAAGTTATTGCAAGTTTAAACCTGTGAAAATATAGGTATGGTTATTCCTTTTTTATTCCTGGTATAAGTTTATTCCGTGTTAGGATAAGAGGGTTCGTGTGCCATAGCTCAAGTGTCATCACTACGAGTATGTCTTCTTTTCTCTTCTTTTTATGCATATTTTCACCTTGTTCTTAAATACTTCGTAATATTTGTGTAATCAGTTATTATTACATCGTACTTTTGTATATTGTGCTGTCTTTTGTGTGCACCAAAAAAACTATCTATTTATTCTATCTATCTATTTCTACAAAGCTACAAGAGATAACTGCCCCCATAGCTCGTCGGCAAAAAACGACCAAAAAACATCAATTCCATTTAGTCTCTCTGTATTCTTTGTAAGCCACGTCGAATATTGGATATTTAATCAATGCAACCAACAAACAAACAAATCAGATATCCTTTTGAAATTCAAACAGCAAAATGATCTGAGCTAATGAATTAAAAACACTACATCAGAATTAAACTATATAATACCTATATACCAAAGTCAATGCAGACCAGTTGATATAATAACGACTATTATAACTTGCTCCCTACGATTTGAAAAGTGATTCAGGTTTGATAATGTGACAGAGGTCTCGGTAAACTGGTTGGTGATAGCGTGTTGTGAATAAACCATGAGTTGTTTTCAATTTAGCGTAAAAGCGTTCTGTCATAAAAGCTGGTCCGGTTTCATAATTAACATTTTATGTTTGTAACAAATATAAGTGGACAAGTGCATTGATTGTGTGTTGTGGCTTCATTCACTCCGAAAATGCATTTGGAAAACAATACGTATCTTAGTACGTAGGTAAGTTCTTTTCTGAATGTTCTCCCACGTTTCGGTCATATGTATGTATGAATTGAAATCAGGGTTCTGACAATTACATTGAGTGTTTTTAGGGTCACCGGTACAGTAATACTCGTATCTTCTATATCATTTAGTTCCGAGTTTCTTTCAAGACCTTTTCTGAACTTAAATGTTTGTCTCATTACTATGTAAGGGATGTCTCATTGCATTTAAATATGTATAAATGTGTGTAAGTCATAAGTCATTTATTCATTTGTTTAACATAGGTAGGTACAATAATGATGAAATATAAAGAAAATATAGAGTGCGCTATGTTATGCCAGAGGGCGTACAAATGTTTGTTAGTAATAAAAAAATAAAGTATCAAGCCAGGCAGGTCTCAATGATTCAATTAAATACAAAAAGTTTGAATATTTGAATATACAATAGGCAATAGAAACGAATGTATTTTTTTTTTATGTCAGTTACCTTGCACAACACACAGACTAAAAAAAATATATAACACAAAATACAATAATAATGTCAATTTAAAATTCTTATGTCAATAAAAAATAATTATGTCAATTTAAAATACTAATGTCACTATACAAAAACTTATGTCAAGGTGTATACCTACCCTTTTCCCAACTGTGTTGGGGTCAGCTTCCAGTCTAACCGGATGCAGCTTAGTAATTTTTTTTTTACATGGAGCGACTGCCTACCTGACCCCCACATCCCAGTTACTGGGTAGTACGATATCCTTTGGTAAGACTGATTGTCAGACTTTCGGGCTTCTGACGTCCCGTTACAACTGTCAATGACCTACGAATGTCTACAGGACTAACAGCTTAATATGCTTTTAGAGGCACAAAGGGTCTTAGTATTTAAAAGTGGTAACCCATCTACGGACTAACCGCTGTCTCATGCGGCTTTTATTACTTAACCGCAAGCCCCTTTTATCAGATGCTCATTAGCTTTAAATGCCCTAAAATAGATTTAAATAGAGCATGAATACTCACAGAGTTCTCAAAAGACGTATTTCTATTCCCCGCACCATTAAGGTGGTAAAAGCGACCAAACGGAGCGTTCTACAAAATTTTAAAGCTCGATTTATATGTCCCACGAAACGTATGGCGACGATTAAACGTAGCAGTAGCGGGCGCGGACAAATGTTAAGTTATCACTTACAGCATTCTGGGACTAAATCTTCATTGGAGGAGAGAGGTTTTCTGTAATTTCTTGATTTTCTCGGGGAAGAGATTTTCTTAAATGGCTTGGTTTTTTTTTTGTGCTGTGTTTTGTAAGGACGTTGTGTATTTTAAAATTAGGGAGTTGGTGTTTGGTTGTTCTTTCTAGTTTTACATTAGTTGGCATCCCAACAAACGTAAAGTTCGAGAGAACAACTAGAAAACAACAACTAGAAGTATACTATGAAATGTGTTGATAATTATGAAAGCAATTAGACGTGAGACATTATTTCAATCTCTTTCCCAAATTACATTATAATACCATTATCTGTTTTAATGTCTGTCCACAAAACATCACTGATAATAATTAAGTGAATCATAAATAATTTCTATATCACAGGATAAATGAAGTTCACGTTCTACGCAGAATTTTATAGCAATAAAAATGCAGAAGCAACCTTACAAAAAACTGCAAAACTTAAAAACGGTAGTAATAAAATTGGGTTCAAAAATACTCACCGCCTTAACGACCAAGACTTTTAATACTTCGCCTTGACTTGGAATCTGTCCATAGTTGGGGGAGGCACTAATAGAAAATTTTAAAGTTCCAATGTTAAAATCGAAGTCGGTTGACAGCAGTGGTCGCACATCCGCTGTCTTCTAAAACTTTAGGGTCGAAAACTTGCTTCTAACAGGAAACGTTACTTTGAAATTGCGGATTTGGGTTCCAGTCGGTAATTTTGACCAAATGTTTACGTATAGAGGAGATTGTATTTTTAAATTGAACTGAAAATGGACTATTGGTATAACTGGTTGTTAGTGAATAAAATTGAATAAATACGTGTTTACAATTTGAAATAGTTGTTTTTAGTTATGTTAAGTAGGTCCCTTTTGCTTTGAACTTCTATTCACGGCTTATTTCTAGACGTAATCTCTTTACAGCCTCATTGGTCTCGTGGTCGGAAGCGCTACTGTTGAGCATGAGGCTCTGGTTTCGTTCCCCAGGTCGGGTAAAGTGGTTTTACGTTGTTTTATCTCCCGGAGTTTAGATTTGTACCTGGTTGATGTCAATAGGCTTGCCCCCATGGGACTTAAACATAACAGGCGAAATGTGTGTGTCCGGTACACCTCTGCCCATCCCTTCGGGGAAACAAGGCGTGATGTTATGTACGTAATCTCTTTGGTTCGTTGACTGATGGGTATATCTTAAAAAAAAAACGCTTCAAAAACCAAACTAAAAAAGCAGACAATAATTTCAAAAAGCGTGGGGTACTTGATATTAATTAATTTAATAATTAATTAATATCAAGTACCCCACGCTTTTTTGAAATTATTTTCTAATTTTTTAGTTTGGTTTTAAAAGCGTCTTTTTAGTTAAAAAAAAACTATTATTTAGTTTTTAGTTCTGCTAACTACAAAAGCGTGATTTTTCTGTTTTAATTTTTTACACTATGGAACAAATTTATGAAATGATTTCATTGTCATCGGTTCTCGATAAGTCTTGAAATCTGACCGTTTGAAGTGGGTCAAAATCAAGTCCAAAGGAGTCGGTTACAAACATGCTTACAAACATACAGGCGAAGGGAATAAAAGCGTGTTAACAATGATTACCTCTAGGCCACCGATGAAGAATTAGATAAACATGTCACTTCAACATATGTCAAATCATAAACTCTGCCAAAAAAAAAAAACACAATATCCCGACTCCACCTCCTTCAAATGTGTCAACCCGTTTCCCAGAAATACTTTTTCAATTGAACCAAATAAAATATTCCAGAGTACATTAGAGTGCACAAACCACGGGCGAGTTCGAAATAGAATGAACGATTTTAGGATCGAACCCAATCGAGACGGAACTTGGAGCTTAGCAAGTTTGTGCCGATCTCCGGCTTCCGTTCCGAAATGGCGGCCACGATTCGGTCAGAGGTGAGAGTTGCCAGCAATTTATAGCCAGGAATATGTCGAGGAGTCGAAAGTAGCGCAGCAACTACATTACCTACCATCGGATGTGTTCGAAACCGGCGCACAGTTTGAGAAATCCAAGATTTTCGAGCAAATACTCAACGCATGAACAAATGACAGGTTCTAGAGAAAAGATAATGCCAGAGATTTTTAAATAGACCTTATTTTTAATAACAGTTAGTTAAGTACTTTGTTTATAACTTTATCACTACATATTAAAAAACAGAGTCCCCCGCTGCGTCTGTCTGTCTGTTCGTGATAAACTCAATAAGTACTTAACGAATTTTCTTGCGGTTTTCACCAATAAACAGAGTGATTCATGAGGAATATAATTTGAATAAGGTTTTGTTTAAATTGGTTAAAGCGGGCGAAGCCGCTGGCAAAAGATAGTTATATAAACGACAAAGAAATTAAAGAGTATTGGAGTATGTATTAGCTTAAAAAAAACGTTGAAAAAAGTTTTAACGTTTCAGCTTATCACAGCCAATTACAGCATCCCATTTTAGGACCAAAATAGTTTCTTTATCCTTAAATAAAACTGGTAAGTAAATATTTGCACAATAAAAAGGTTTACCACAATAAGGTATGAAAGGCAAAGTTGAACAAAAATATTAGACCCTTTTCAAATGAGAAAAATGTTACCCAAATAAAAGTATGAAATTACACATTAATTTAATTAAAATTCCCACACAGATTTCAATTTATTTAGGTGTCGAGAATAAATGGAATAATAATTGTTTGGCTATCTTAGGAATTCATCGACATCATCATTTCAGCCGAAACACGTCCACTGCTGGACTTAGACCTCCCCTAAACTCCGCTACTTCGACCCGTTCTGTGCTTCCTGCATCCAGCGGATCCCTGCGGCCTTCACAAGGTCATCGGTCCACCATGGGGAGGCCTTCCAACTCTATGTCTTCTGATACACGCTAGGGACGCTCTAAGCATAGCCCTCTCCATTGCTCTTTAGGTGACTCCCACATCATTGAAATTAGAAGCAAACTTATAAAATTGTCTTAGAAAAACCTCACAAAGATGGCGTGGATGGGGCCATACAAGGACATAAAATACCGAACTTATAAACTCAAACTCAAAGTATTTATTTCGTACGTTTTTATTTAAGTACCTACTTTTGAGTTGTCAAAAAGTCGATCAGTTGGAAAGTTGAAGCCCATTCCAAAACGTAGATCTCTTTGGAGAAGAACGGGCAAGAAACTCCACGGACACTCTTTTAAATCAATTGGATATTTAAAAAATTTGGGAACATTATTCTTGTTGCTTCTGTATGTAAGAACAATATAAAAATATTATAAACAATTCTAAAAGTTTCAAAATAAGCACTGGAAATTAGGAGATGACCAGTCTCAACCGATGGCGAACTTGACGCGTGGATCAGCACCATCCAGCTCAACCAGGGATATGTTTGCCAAAGAGCAATGGAGCGCAGCATTTTAGGCGTTAAAAGAACCGAGCGAATACGAAACACCACGTTGCGCTCCAAAACGGGAATCCTAGACATAGGCATAAAGGCTGCCAGGCTAAAATGGGACCGGGCGGATCACACCAGTCGCATGCACAGTGACCGCTGGGCAATCGTCGCCACACAGTGGGTGCCCAATGATGGACGGCGCCGCCGAGGCCGGACCAAGAAAAGGTGGCGTGACGAGCTAGATGCGTATTGCAAGGTCTGGATCCAGGAGGCCCTGGAAAAGGATGCCTGGAAGAATTTGGGGAGGCCTTTGCTCAACAGTGGGACAGGGAAGGCTAACTGAAAATATTAATGTCCTTGAATACAACGCGTAACGGAAAGGGCACGGCCTCTTTGGATGATATCAAACGATATTGGAAGGTTTTTTTTTAAATCCTATCTCTACATGTACGGAACTTATGAGAATTTTTAATACATTGCTACCAGAAACCGAACTTTTCAAATTGAAATAAAAACATCACTCGGAAGAGATTTGTCGTGATATTGGCAAGTAACGTGGAAATTGTTATGATTTGAATTTAAGAAATATACGAAAAAAATATTAGGTATCAATTCTTAGAGTAGTTATTTTATTTTGAGCTGAAACGATGTGCAGTGATTCTGTACCAGCTGTTATCTTTAGTGTTTAACGGATAGCAATAGGGTTTCTGTTACACCCGGTATGTATAGGTCATGTCCTTCATGAAGGTCAGAAGCGTAGTACACGCAACTGGCATGCGTGTTTGACCCATGTATAAACGTTGACGAAGCTAGCAGAAAATGTACGGATTGTACCACATACAGACTTTAGTATTTATTTCATACCGTAGGCAAAAGCCTTGAGTCTAGTCTAATATCATAAAACTGAGACGATATAAAAACTATCTCATGATGACTATTTTTGAAGACAGTGTAGAAGTTAACAAAGTTGCTTGAAGCTTAACATAACAGCGAATGGAAGTGACAGGTATAATCTTTTTTAGCTTAGAGCTAATTTTTCAATAGTCAAATACCTATCTACCTAATTTTTTTCTGAGAAAAAATAAAGCCGAGTTACCGTTTTTTAATAGAAAAAATGTCTGGCAGAGTCGTATTTATTCTTCATTAATATTTACTATTAAAAAAATTAGTGATTCAAATGTCTATTTATTTTAAGATTGCAGTTCCCAAACTGCTTTATACGTTTAGGTTTCTATCATTTTTTTAAATGTTAAAAACTTTTCTAATTTGTCTGGTAGTCCTCTAATCACGGCGATAAAATAGGGCAATTTTTGGTAATTTTTATAGGGTCATATTTTCTTTACTAATTAGTTGCTGAAAAAAAAATACAGGGATGTGTTTACAGCAGACCTTGTCTTTATGAAAAGAAAAACATTGCTCTAGAGCCATTAATCAGGAAGAAAAAAGGGGAATACATTTGTACGGAGAATCACACGCCCTGTTCCCTCTGAATTTCTAAAAGTATTGGCTCAAGCCATTTATTGAAATAAATAATAATATTAATGTTTTACTGACGTAAAGAAAGTGTCACTACATTTTCAGTTGAAGCCCTGAGTTCTGAGAGAGGTTTCATTAATATTATGTTTTTTTTTTTTGTATGATTTTCGTGTTATATATTTTTTAAATTATTTTAATATTTTTACATTGTCGAACTTAATGGATTACAAGCAAATAATTTGGTCTCTTATAATTGTAAGCGCACATCGTATTTGTCCCTGCTCTCTGTATACTTGCATGAAGCCTCAGTAAAAGATCTAATAAATAAATTACAAGTTCCGTACAGATCGCGACACGCAAGTTGAACCAAAATGGCTGATTTTGTTTCAACTTACGTTCCGCGATCTATACTTACGTAACGATTTTTAAACGGACTCTTCCTGTTCTTTTATTCGTTAACTCTTGCCTGCCGATACAGTCACAACTATTATTCAAGTAAGGAACACATAAACAGAGACGTATTTCACGTCCCGGACGTCCGACTCACTCTGTGAATGGGCTTCGTTCAATGTAGGAGCATTTTTAACATTGCCAGTTGTAAAAAGTAAAATATAAACAAAGTTGGAGTGAGATTCGAAGTTGTGCATTTTATGTTGGACGTTCGGATTTTTGGGTGGTGTTGAAGCTAGTTTATACAAAATATTTTTGCTAAAATATGGTTCGTGCAAAAAATTCACTGGAAGAGAGAAGTTAAAATTATTGCTTTTTACTGTTTTTTTTTTTCTGTTTTAGCGTTGAATAGTCTGTTTATTTATCGGTTTTTGCATAATTTGTTACCTTAAGATACCGCTGACATTACAATTTATATAATATAATTTTTGGGTGGGAAATCATCAAATAACTTCTCCCGCTCTGGGTGGAGCAGGAGGGCGTGTCCGACTTTTACTGACTAAAACCCACCCGTGTTCCTTCAGTAGCCCGTATGCCAGGGGCTGTGGTATCTCTTTCGAACAAACCCGCACCCCTGATGTTGTTGAGCTTGATTTTCGATATAAATGGTTGAATAAATATACATAATTTATAATCTATAATAATATGATAAAGAGGAAAGATGTGATTGTTTATTTGTTTGCATTGAATAAGCTCCGAAACTACTGAACCGATTTGAAAAATTATTTCACTGTTGGGAGGCTACGCTATCGCCGGGTGACATAGGCTATAGTTTATCCCCGTATTCCCACGGGAACGGGAACTACGCGGGTGAAACCGCGGAGCGCTGCTAGTACAATATAAAAGTATTATTTATTTTCTCTTCACAAATGTACAGTAGTAACGTATATAACTAGCTGTGGACAAGTTTACATTTATGAGAGACTGGTGCCTCAAATAGGTATTGCAAGCAACGCCTATGGTACAAGTCACCAGGGCCCTACGATGGTTCATACAGTATAAGTTTTTACCCAGTGCGCAAACTGCAATCATGAATTCAGCATATCATTCTAGACCCCCTAGCGCAGAAATTCGCCGGGTATCCAAAAAAAAAGCCAGCTGTTCCATACATTTTGATCGCGTAGGTATTGCACTTTTCTATGAAACATCTGATTTTTTTTTTGTATTACCGGCGAAAAATGTCTGCGCTGCGGGGTCTACAATGATATGCTAAATTCATGGTTACAATTTGCGTATTATGTACATGCTTACATTGGGTGATATTATGAGTCTGAAGAGAATAAAATTTCA
Organism: Polymixis flavicincta; assembly: GCA_949987655.1. Taxonomy (NCBI): domain Eukaryota; kingdom Metazoa; phylum Arthropoda; class Insecta; order Lepidoptera; family Noctuidae; genus Polymixis; species Polymixis flavicincta. The sequence continues at coordinate 9,100,150 of OX465183.1, forward strand.
GGAAATATACACAGGATAAAAAAAAAACAAGTTAATTTAAATAACATAACGATAATGGAACTTTAAAGAGTGAATTTAATTTCAACTGTGTGTTGTGTGCGTGTGTAAGTGTAAGTGAGTACATTCAAAGATCATTATCTGTCTAGCCTTTTCTCAAAACTATGTTAGGGTCAGCTTCCAGTCTAAGACTGTCACAACCCAGTAACTGGGTAGCACGATCTTGGTAAGACTGCAGACTTTCGGGCTTCTGACGACGATCAACGTTCTGGTAACGACTGCCAAATATCCACGAATGCCAGCCGGGACCAACAAACGACCAGAATAAGCCTGTCTTGGTATGTAAAGATAAAGAGTCACCCATCCACGGACCAACCGTGGCAAGCGTAGTCTAAGCTGATCGAGTATGTAAGGATCGTAGTAGGTAGCGTTCCGTAATTTCTACCTACCCCCATGGGAAGAAAGCGTGAGTTCATGTTTTATGTCTAAAACTAAACTCTTTTTTTAAACCGCCCGAACAAAATTGAAAGAAGCTTTAGAAAAACAAAATACGTAATCCTCTATTAACCGTAAAAACCATTTTCTTAAGAATCACGTATACATAACCGTCTACAAAATCCTAAATAGACACTCACGATAAAAGAGAGTCGTTATGAAAACTTGACGTCTTCATCGAGTGTCGACAACTCGATTCTCAATGAGCATTTATCGATTCTTATTAGATATTCATAAGAACTTCGTGATCGGAATATCCGATTCCTAAAATCGAAGGAAGTCTTTCGATGAAGAAACGTTGCAATCAAGGCGGGGTTATGACATGCTAGAATTAATCTTTTATTATCCTTTCGACGTAAGAGCTTTGAAAGAATGACTGAGGGTGGGAAATTTTATCGAGTAACCGAATGGTCGAGTTATATCCGACGTCGCAGCCCGATGCCTTACGTACGCAGATAACTAATCATGGTGCGTTTAATTCATTGATTTAACTAATGTTTTAGGGCAGATTTTTGAACGTTTACTTAATTTTTACTTCTGAGAAGCTAAAATTGCTTTTTGACAGCTTGTGTGTATCAAATATTAAAAATATTTGAGAAACTAATATAGTTTTTCAATATCGAATACATTTTATGCTGTATCAACAATCTAATTTTTCATATATTTATTCAATTAATTCGGTCATCTCAAATACAACTCAAAAACAACAAAGGTATGATTTATAATTGAAAATCAGAAGAACGTTTTAAAATTCAGATAAAAATGTACCTACGTACCGATTTTACATAAAAATATAAAGAAACAGAATAGCTATAGTGGGTATTTATCTAAAGACCGCACAAAAAATACGAATATGAAAAGTCAAATCATGTTATTAATCTAAGGAAAACATTGTTAAATTTCCAAAAGGGTTTTTAAGGACCAACAAACCGGGAATTCTTAGGAAAAAACTTTTTCATTTTGTCTAGACATTTTCACTCATTCTATTTCCCTTCACATTCATCAACAGACAACCTCATTTCCTAACAACATTACCACCACCATCATCCATATTCACGCCATGTTTTAAGCAATAAGGTTGCGCCTACGGCTATCGTAAATATGACCCTAGTGACCCCAAGCTCCCACGTCGCTTCTTTTTATGCACGAACAGCGATTCGAGACCCGTGGACCCTGGAATCATACGTTCAATTTAATCACGATAGGTCGGTATCTGTTTTCCTTGGAAACAGAATACTTTTTTCAATTTTGAAATGTTTTTTTTTCCTTGATGAATATGTACTTCATGAATATTGTTCTATTTTTAGATTATAGGGAAAAAAATGCTTTTTTTTTCGCTTAATTTTGGTTCAAGGATGTCTTTTTTTTTTCACTTTATTGCGTTGATACTGCTTTTTGATTAATTTGAATACGAGACGCTTTTCGTGATTAATTAAGCCGAATATTGTTTGTCCTTAATTATTTACTTCTTTCAAATAGATAAAAGTATCCCAGTTAATTATAATCAGGTTATAATCTATCTTTATGTCAAATTTCATCCAAATTCGTTCAGCTGTTTTTGCGTAAAAGAGTTACTAATATCCATCTGTCCTCACAAACCTTCACATTTGTAGCATTAGTAGGAACAAGGATTGGTAAGATACTAGTATCTTACTAGTAAGATGCTGGTATCTTTCCAGTTCTACTTCCTACTAGTGTTATAACCTTCTTTCTCCTTCTGCTTTCCTTCTGAAAAGACGGTAATCAAATACGAACAAAGCAAAACTATTAACTCACTTTTCTTCGAGTAAACGCGTACCATTCCACACCACAATTATTAGACACTCAAGCAAACAGGTAAAGAAGAAGGTTATAACCTTCTTTCTCCTTCTGCTTTCCTTCTGAAAAGACGGTAATCAAATACGAACAAAGCAAAACTATTAACTCACTTTTCTTCGAGTAATCAAATACGAACAAAGCAAAACTATTAACTCACTTTTCTTCGAGTAAACGCGTACCATTCCACACCACAATTATTAGACACTCAAGCAAATAGGTAAAGAAGAAGGTTATAACCTTCTTTCTCCTTCTGCTTTCCTTCTGAAAAGACGGTAATCAAATACGAACAAAGCAAAACTATTAACTCACTTTTCTTCGAGTAAACGCGTACCATTCCACACCACAATTATTAGACACTCAAGCAAATAGGTGAAGTATATTTCCCTTTTTCAGTATTAACAATTCCAGGACATTTTCGCCGCCATAATTACGCTTGCTACGGTTACGCTAGCATGATACCATAGACAGACATTACTCTGCCTGAATACATAGGCTAACTTGACATTATAATAAGTACCCTCCACTGTTGCTGTGGAGTGATTAGCAAATGGAGCGATCATTTGTGAATGCAATCGACAACTGAAACAAACACATCGAGTATTGGCGGAACAATAAACAATGGAACATCGGGATCAGATAATGCTGTGTGCATTAATATAACTCAATGGTAGGTTGATTGCCTCGTTGGTTTAGTGGTCGTAAGCGCTACTGCTGAGCACAAGGTCCTAGGGTCGACCCTCAGATCGGAAAAAGTTATATTGGGTTTTTTTTTAATCTGAATTTACTCAGTAACAACTCCGAATCTGGATTTGTACCCAGTTGATGGCAATAGGCTCGTCCGCTATTACAAGGGACTTGAACATAACTGGCGAAATGTGGGTGTACGTATACCTATGCACGCCTTGTTTCTCCGAAGGGTCGGACCCAAACAAGGCGTTACCTCAATGGTAGCGTCTTAAGAGAGTCCCGTTTATCTCCTGTGGCAACTAGACTTTCCCTTTATGTTGTGTTGTACTTCCTGATAATTCGATGGTTCTACTTTAAACTCAAAGCCCCTAACTAGTGATTCCAGTTAACACCACATTAGTACGTCCGTCGAATCCTGACCTTGCTGACTGGTTGTTTGTTATTCCATGGCTCAAGCCATTGTATTTATCTCATGCTGAAACGAGAGAAGATTAATGGTATGTACCATTGTGAAGTAGAGGACCAACAAGATTATGGCTAAAAGCTCGGTAGCAGCGCCTTCGGATTACTTCTAATAACAAACTGCAATCATGAAACGTCTGCAAGTTTGGGGACTGCTGCAAATTCAGGATTGTCCAGTCATTGGCCAGTTTCTCAGAGTTTACGTGCCGATACACTTAACGTACAGCCGTACACCACGTAATACCTAACCTGCTTATGACATTTTTAGATATTGCATCTTCAGTTTTTCACATACAGAGTTGAGCGTCTTTGACTATATTGCTACGCCCGATAGGCTCCACAGCAATCATATTTAATTTTAAGTCACCAGCTAAGTAGCACATTATAGAATGCAAATAAGCTATTGATTATTGTAGAGCCCAATTCTCCATTACCTCATTACTCCGTGGTTTTCACTTGTCACCGACCTACTCAAGTATTCTAGTCCTGTCGACCGAAGTTTTCCTTCAACTCGTTTTAATATCATACTAAAGTTGGATATAATCCGCACTTTAAGAGTTTATTCCATGATATTGCCGATAAAAAGTGAGAAAATGGCGGGGTAAAATTTTTGTTGGTACTCAAGCAATTTTGGTTATTGTTATACGAGTTTGAGAGGGTTTTGTACTACCCATTCTATGTTATAATGGAGAGGAATTATATTTCTTTTTAACAGATACTACAATCATCATCATCATCTGCCTAGCCTTTTCCCAATCACGTTGGGGTCGGCTTCCAGTCTAACCGGATGCAGCTGAATACCAGTATTTTACATGGAGCGACTGCCTATCTGACCTCCACAACCCAATTACTGGGTAATACGATACCCTTGGTATTCTGTAGATACCTATATAAACGTCAATATGGACACTACCCCTTTGTATATCCTTCTTTGTTCGTGTCAGGAATGGTAGGTTTAGACACACTCAAATTCAGGCGAGAATCCACACATATAGTTAGCTATTATCTAATATTAGTAAGTAAGATAGATAGTCCCGTTCTACGAGAGTCATTAAATTTTTATGTTCCTGACCAGTATATGCGTGGCGTTGTAAGACGACATCATAGACTCCTCTGCTACTCGCTTACATGGCGTGCTCCCCGAACCAACAACACCCCCACTGCTAGAGCAATTAAGTTATTAAATGACTTTCTAAAACATATTCCTGAGGCAGATTTCTTTTTTGACAATGGACAATAGTTAAAAATGTGTATATTTATTTAAATATGAAGAAATAATTGTTTAGTTATGGTGTTATGTATAAGGTTTTTTTTTTATGTTTAGTCTAAGAAGTTTTAATTAAATAATGTAATTTTGTAGAATTAGCATAGATATAAGCGATTTGGTATAAACTGTTAGCTTATATTTGATGAATAAATGAATAAGACTGGTTGTCAGACTTTCGGGCTTCTGATGACCCGTAACGACTGTCAAATATCCACAAATGACAGCCGGGACCTCCGGCTTAACGTGCTTTCTGAGGCACGGAGGGGTCTTGGTAAGTAAAGATGGTCACCCATCCACGGACCAACCGCGGCAAGCGTAGCTTAACCTGATCGATCGACTCGTGCGGCTTATGCTTCTTAGCCACAAGCCCCTCAATACAGATACTACAATATTTTTGAATAGTCAGTTATCGTTTCTAAAAACATTTTTAACTGTTGTTAAAAAAGTTGATTTTTTAATCCAATTCTTAACTACTTGTGACTATGTGAAAATACTGAGAATAGTCAGACGGTAATCTATAATAATATTATAAAGAGGAAAGATTTGATTGTTTGTTTGTTTGCATTGAATAGGCTCCAAAACTACTGAACCGATTTGAAAAATTCTTTCACTGTTGGGAAGCTACACTATCTCCGGGTGACATAGGCTATATTTTATCCCCGTATTCCTACGGGAATGAGAACCGCGGGGGTGAAAACGCGGAGCGCTGCTAGTTAGCCAATATGTGTGCAAGATTTCATTTGTCGGGTAAAAACCTCGAACTCAAACATCAAAACATAGTTACCTACCTGCTGAAACTATATTCGTTACTTGTTTGCTTTTGAAAGCCTTTGAAAAATTGCTAGTACCTACAGTTTTTCCGAGTTAAAATCGGACTCGGCACTTTTTTCTATCCGTGAATTGTTCACGGTACCCTGAACAATCAAAAGTTGCTTTTCATTTAAGTTATAGGGCTCCAAACAATGCGGGTATCGGGAAACGCGGGAACGGTGAAATTGGTTTATACCTTTGTCTTATTGCTTTAAATCGTGAAGAATCGGATTTTATTTAGGAACATGAATATGTATGTGTGTGTTTTGTGTGCGTGAGTTATTTATTGTTTGAAGATTAAATCGTTTGGAAGAATTGGAGAAAGAATTAATTGAATTGAACAATGGATTTCCAGACTTTCACATCACACATCATCAGCCTACAGCAGTCTACTGCTGGACATAGGCCTCTCCAATTGCACGCCATTCAGCTTGATTCTCAGCTACTCTCATCCAGCTGCTACCCAGCGAAGATCGTCGCTCCACCTAGCCTGAGGGCGTCCTATCTTACTTCTTAGAACACGTCTACCCCAACGGTTATCGGTTATACGACTAATTTAGCCAGCCCATTGCCACTTCAGCTTGCTAATTCTGTAAGCTATGTCAACAACTTTAGTTCTTTGCCGGATCACCTCATTCCGGATTCCATCCCTCAGAGATACACCGAGCATAGCTCGTTCCATAACTCGCTGAGCGACTTTGAATTTATAGACCAGCCGTACCGTGAGTGTCCACGTTTCGGCTACGTAAGTCATAACAGGCAGGATGCACTGATTGAAAACGTTAGTCTTTGCATACTTTACTTTGACTGAATTATAGCCAAATATTAACACAAGTAATGAAAAACATAGTCACAAGAATATCTGCAACGTGGTATTAAGGCTAATCCCAAGAGAAATAAAGAAAGCCATGCAAACTAATTTAACTTTTAATCTAAACCCAAACAATCCGAAAATGAATCTTTTTAAATCCGTTTAAAAGCCTTTGTGTCACGCGTCGCAGTCTGCTAGAAAGACACCTAGACAAAATAAAAGAAAATTATTTTTTCGTTTGTAAATAAGCTTGATTCTATACAATTCACCCAAAAAAACCATAAAGTAATTATACCTACTCACACATTACGTGAAAGAATAGCACCATCCCATTTCTTCCTGTGGGTGTCGTAGGAGGCGACTAAGGGACTTACTAGAGAATGGGCAGCAGCGTTCTCTATGCATTTTACCACCATACTGCAATCGCCAACCCGCCTGCCAAGCGTGGCGATTATGGCAACCCCCCCCCTTTAGGGGAGGCCTTTGTCCAGCAGTGGACATCTTTCGGCAGAAATGATGATGATGACACATATCGGTAATAAAAGTTCTTTAAAATAATAAAACTGTGTTTTTCCAATTTTTATTGTATCCATATGTCATCATCATCATACCTAGCCTTTTCCCAACTAAGTGGGGGTCAGCTTCAAGTCTAACTGGATGCAGCTCAGAACCAGTAATTTACTTTGAGCGAATGCCTACAATACCTCCACAACCCAGTTACTGGGTAACACGATGTCCCTTGGTAAGACTAGTTTTCAGACTTTCGGGCTCCTGATGACCCGTAACGACTGTCAAAGATCCACGAATGACAGCTGAGACCAACGGCTTAACGTGCTATACGAGGCATGGAGGGGTCTTTCTATGTATAGATGGTCACCCATCCACGGACCAAGCGCGGGAAGCGTAGCTTAACCTAATCGTCGGACCCGTGCAGCTATTATTGTGTAACCACAAACCTTTTTTATTGAACCTTTATGTAAATGTATGTGTTCTTTCACCAGAGTTTCCTTGCCTACTGACAGGTCATATCTTTATTAACTTAATTGTTTGTTTTTATTTGACTGTATAAATTCATTTGAATTTACTTAGTGTCGACATAATCTACTCATTGTAATGTTTTTTTATTTTTAATAATGAGTTAAATTGCAAGATGTAGCTAGGTAGCGACCTCGAAAATTGATCTATTATATGTAGAACAATTTTATTTTTTTTACCTACCATTGTATAAAATCAAGTTCTTCTAACATAACAGGCAGCTGTGCTGCTGGGGAGTTTGTTGCGCCACTTCTTCTTCCCAGCTAAAGCACTAGGAAGTGGTGAAGGGCGGGCGTTTTTGAAGACCGTCTTTTGTAATTTTTGACATTCAAAAAGTGCTGACACCAGCCTAGTTTGAATAAATGACTTTTGATTTTGATTTTATAAGTAGCTAATTGTTTTTCTTTTTTCTTAATTTTGTACTGTACTGCCACAAAATTTATTCCATTCTTAATAAGCAATCTTAAAACATTTCCAAATTAACTGTTAAAGCCACATAAAAGGCCAAGCTTCCACAGCCATTTAAATCAAAAATTATTTTAGTTCATAAAACAGTTGTAATTAATTTCAAGGAAGTAATTCTGTCCATCCGGGCGGACTCCGCAATTTCCTGGCGATTGTACCCAAGCCTTCAGATGTCGTTATAAACTTAGATATTGTCGGAAATTAGTCGAAAAGTAATAATCGTAATATTAATAAGAATTACTACTGGGGGGAATGTCAAAGATCGTAATCGGAATTTGTTCTTTGAGAAACAAATTGAGGTTAGAAAAGGGATTGGAAAATTTGTTGTTTAGCAATTATTTATTTTAATCTTACATAAACCTTACAGACTATTAATAAACTAAAATCCTTTTTAGGTAAGAAAATTAGCTAAATTACAAGCTTCCAAGTATATAATATGAAAAAATGAAAAGCAGGACTACTGCAGTTAATTAACAGCAAGTTAAAGAAGTGTGGGTTTACGTTGCATGATATCCCAGATTTTGTTCTGGTGTGATTGTATGTGGGTCAATGTATAATTGTTAGAAGAAAAAAAAACTGGTTTCATTAAAAAGATGTATAAAAACGACGCAACACGGGAACACATATTTTTTTGTGTGTATTGAAATAAGTATAATCTTCTCTAATTAAGCTGTTAAATCACAACAAAAAGTCATTTAGTGCGCTCTTTTAATCCATATTCGAGCCTTTCAGCGCCGCCACAAAACCTACACCATTCATACATAATTCGAGGCTCAAAGCAACCCTAAACTGCCGATATGGTCCATCCGCCGCGCACTCGACTGTCAAAGGGCCTAGCAGGTGAATTGAATCAGGGTCTCTTTGCCCCAAAGGGTACCGACCACTTACAACTTTACCCAGAATAATGGATACGAAACCGCACGTTATGAACTTCCACTTGGTATTGCAATATGGCGGACAGTTCCATTTACGAATTTCGAAATGAGAATGATTTTAGGCGATAGCTGATTGGGGAATGTTGGTTTCTTTTTTTTATAGGTTTTGATAAACAGGATTTTGAGCTACAATAGAGGCGAGCTCGTTTTACGGGCGCGTGCGGAAGCTAGTCCTTACTTCCTTACTATATAATATTAGATATAAGCGCGAAAGTTTGTATGTATAGATGTTTGTTACTCTTTCACGCATTTGCGGCTGAACGGATTTGGATTAAATTTGGCACACATATAGATTATAACCTAGATTAACACATAGGACACTTTTTATCTCGGTAGTACGTTCCCGCCTGATAATTTCCGACTTCCACGCAGGCGAAGCCGTGGGCGGAAGCTAGTACACTTATAAATTTATGATGGCGTGTTAATGCTGTATCAAATGTAAGGGCTTACGAGTAATTAGCACTTTTCAAAAATATGTACAATGTTATATAACCGCACAATAATTTAAATAAAAAGTACGTAAGTACAAAAACGAAAACTCAAAAATCTTGTTAAAAAAAACATACACCAAAAACTGTAAGGCAAAATGTAAAATATGTTTTTATTTCACACTTTTTAGAACTTTATTTTTGAGTGGTCGGGTTATAGTTTTCGAACTATTTTTTTATTCCAATTCGATTAATATTGTGGCACCTGGTAATAATAAGGCAGTAAACACACAGTAGGACCAAGCGAACATTTCTCTGTCTCTACACGTTAGCCTGCCTACGCTAGAATTACGCCTATCACCCTATTATACACCACTTCGATGGGTCTATTGTAAGTGGAGCAATTGACGCAATTCTCTAGACGTCGTTGGGCAGTATTGACCGTGTGTATGAGGCGTTATAATAGTGTTTGTAGAAAACATGAATACAAAGCTTTATATATGGATTACTAGAGCGTATAGTGTTACCTGGTAATTGGGTTGTAGAAGCCAGATAGACTGTCGCTCCATGTAAAATTCTGGTATTTAGCTACATCCGGTTAGACTGGAAGCTGACTGCAACATAGTTGAAAGAAGGTCAGATAGATTGTTTTAATATATCTTACAACGTTGTGAGCTGAAGTTGTTAGCTTGCTCTGGTATTGTTGTCTCTCTCTGAAATCCTTTACAATTAAATATAACTTCTACCTACTATGTAAAAGCAAATGTGCAAGCTTTCATCCAAACTTTCCCGTAAAGTGGATACCACAGCCCCTGGCATCCGGGCTAATGAAGAAACACGGGTGGGTTTTAGTCAGTAAAAGTCTGACACGCCCTCCTGCTCCACCCAGAGCGGGAGAAGTTATTTAATGACTTCCAATCCAAAAAAAAAAAACCAAATACTTTAATGTAAATCGAAGTAATGTCTCCTTTCCGCAGTATTTCAGGAGGCTCAAAAGATTGGCCCCACAATACTCAGTAATATGAAGACTGACAAACAATAGGTACCAATATATAGATTGATGCGGATAGGCCATTAGATGTATACAAAGAATGACTAAAACTAACAATACAAAAGATGCTGAATGTCAATAGAAGGGAAGATTGCGTCGGAATTAAAGAAAAACCTCTTTCTCATATCTTTCTTTGTCATTTCTCCTTTCACAGGTCTGCTCGAAGAAGCTGGCAGTACCTTTGGACTCTAATTATAATTATGTTGTATTTAATTAATTACATTTATGTATTTTACTGATTATTAATAAATAAACCAATAATATTAAAAAAAGACCGTAAAACAGCTTTCTCAATGTTATAATATCTCTAAATTTTTGCTGTTTCTACCAATTCTTATATCATATCCACATTGTCCACTTTCAATCTTTGGGTCGATACTCGTTTGGTTTCCAATACTATTCAAAATTAGAAGTAATACACTAGGAGGCAATAGAAAACTGATAGATATACCGTGTTGAAGTTTACAATTACAACCAATATTCTGCATGTTCAGCTTACGATACATTGCCCAAAACCCCGCTTACACCACATACGAGGCTATCCAATGCAACCTAACTTTTGTTTTATATTTACCCTACTCTATACACCGACCGCAACACATGAACTAATGATGCGCGCTCAATGGAGTGTAAACTGAAACAATAATTAAACTTTCGATTCAGCCAAACAGAGGAGTGCAAACATACGGTCTGCAACTCATACGGAACTATCCGATTTCGCTTAACGTTCTCAAATGCTGGGTTGGGATTAAATACAAATCAGCGATACGTAACCGGACGAATTCCTCTTGGAGCTTCGACTAGGATTGGAATAATAAATTTGAATGGTAGATATTGCTGTGTGGTTTGGGAACAGTTCTGTTTACTTTAAGAACGGTATTTGGTAGTTACTTCGTTGATCGGATACTTAAGATTTTTTTTTTTTTCATTATTGTTGTTGTGACGGCTATGGGAGTGCTTCCCGCGTGTGTTGTCAAAAGCCATTAGTCGTATACCTTGTTACAGGTAACCTTCAGGAAACCAGACAGTCAACTACAATCTGCTGATGTAGGTGTTTATCCTGTGGTTCTGGGTAGTAAGTTTTAACTACCGATGTTGTAAAAAATTACTAGTCATAACAGAATATTATTATCTTTTAAGCTGTTAGTGAAATCAGAAGTGGACGTGGGCATTCCATGTGGCACGCGCACCAGATCATAGATGGTCGAAACGGACCGAGTAGCACTAGAAAGATAGGGGCCTCCGAGACCAGTAAGTCACTGATGAACGAAAAATCGCTGGAAATAACTGAAAAAGTAAAGCAGAAGGTAGAAGATCATGGAAATAACGGGAGGATGCGTATACCTAGAATGGGGGTTTAGCTCGAAACCTATCTTGTAACCAAATTATTTGTCTAAAGTTGAAGAAATAAAGGCTTATTATTTTTATTATAAAAATCCCATCACGCTTTGTGATCAATGAGCGTTGAGAAATAGGGACGGTCATAAAAGGAACAAACCAGGACACATCATGTACTGTTCCCGAATATTCCTCGTATCTAGTAGATTCTGTGCTTCGTCGATAATCGACAAATTATATTCATATCCAACTCTCGAAACGTTACAAATTGCTTGAATTATTTTGATGAAATTTGTTTTTGATAAATATTGATAAGTTATTAGTCATCGTTATTAGTCATAATAGTGTCTCGGTCTACTTTTAAAGGGTTTCATTCATTTCGTAATTACGCAAAAATTACAGTGCCGGTCAGAAAAGAAATCCTGTTTTCTTATGGGAAATTACTTATTGAACACGTTTTAATAAAACAACAAAAGTCCGACAGTTAACCCCCTGGCTGCTATTTGAGTTTGAAAGAGAAATCATATTTTTGCCAATAATATTTTGGACATTCATATAAAGACGCAAACAGTTATAAATGGTTTATAAATGGACATGATAATATTATTAATATATCGAAATAATATTTTTAGTATTTTCACACTTAACGGCAGTAAAACTTTCCAGTGTTTGCACCGGCATCGATCGCCTAGCTAACTTATCAACGTGACGTTATTAGCAAGTAAATTGCAGATGCTAGCCTTTTACCCACAATTTACCCTTAGGTACAGATATTAACTAGGAACTACAAAGAAACAGGTCGGAATTACGATAATAATAATATACATGTAAACTAGTGTCACGGTCCTTGAATTGTCATGGTCTAAAGACCGTCGTAAGTGGCTCCATCTTGTGTAATTTTCCGCAATGACAGACATAATTGGCCGTGCAATTGACCATCTGGAAAGGATATGTTTCATAGTTGCATGTCGATTTTGAACGAGAATGAGGAGTAATTATTTTGCGTTGGCTTTTATTGAGTGTAGGATAATTATAAGGTGGTCATTAGATAGAGTTTTATGTGAATTGAAAGCATAATTTGTTCATAGTTTGGACAAGCACTTTCTTGGTTCTTGAATGTCCTATTATGCCCGTTTTCACTCATGGTATACGAGAGGTACCTAAATGAATGCCTAAATAAAAGGTGTTGGATTTTCAACACTATGCTCAACGCTGAGAGGTTAAAATCCAACAGTGCAATAATAATATTTAGGCATTCAATTAGCTCTCATCTAGTGAAGTCTAAAATTAAATACGGCACATAGGATGCAAATATGAGTGCCTATTACCAAATTGTACCCTTGTAGAGCAAAAATGTTGTAAAAATGGTTTTGATTCATGTTTCAGTGTCTTTTAAAAACAACAACTCGTACTATACGCACTAATTTTTACCCTCTTTCCTGGTTTATCTACGAATTAAGATACGAAAAAAAATTCTACTTCCTACTACATCATCATCATGATCATCTGCCTAGCCTTTTCCAAACTATGTTGGGGTCAGCTTCCAGTCTCACTGAACACTAGTACTTTACATGGAGCGATAGACTATCTGACCTCCACAACCCAGTAACTGGGTAATACGATACCCCTTGGTAAGACTGATTGACAGACTTTCGTCCTGACGACCCGTAACGACTGTCAAAGATGACATTTTCATTTATTTTTTGCCCTCTAATAAATGATACGGCAAAATGTGGGTGTACCAAAAGTAAACCTCTGCTTCACCCTTCGGGGAATGCAGGTATGATGCTATGTAGGTATGTATATAAAAATAAAACTTTTCAGTCAATTCCGAACTGAATCTCTGCCAATCAGACTGCATGTAACCAATCAAAAGTTACATTGTATGTTTGAAAATCGAACTTCTTTTCACACCGTGTGCGCTACGGTAAAAACGTGCTCAATGTAAGTAACCACAATGTTTTCAGTGTACATAGTCAGGCTAGATGAATCATAGACAATAAAGACTACAGTCTGTTTAATTCGACTACCGCAAAGCAAAAAGGAGGGTTATCATTTTGACCGGGACGTATGTACCTATGTATGTAGATTCATCAGTTCCCTGAAACCTTCTTGATCGACCGCTAGTGATCTAATATTAAATTGAATATAGCGCCCTCTAGAAAATATAGTCAAGATCATGTTAAAAAACGATTCCGTGCTGGGTATCAATTAATATGGCTGAATTAGCCCATTTCAATAATTATATATTGTTAGACCCTCCGTGCCTCGGAAACCACGTTAAGCCGTTGATCCCGGCTGTCATTTGTGGATCTTTGACAGTCGTTACGGGTAGTCAGAAGACCGAAAGTCTGACAACCAGTCTTACCAAGGGGTATCGTATTACCCAGTAACTGGGTTGTGGAGGTCAGATAGGCAGTCGCTCCATGTAAAATACTGGTATTCAGTTGCATCCGGTTAGACTGGAAGCTGACCACAAGATAGTTGGGAAAAGGCTAGGTAGATGATGATGATGTTAGCTAACCCTAAAATAATTTGAATTTTTGAAATGAATAATTGGAATTAATAAAAGCTAATTAAAAAACTAAAACTAAACTTGAAATTACGACATGGTGATTTTTGTTTACTAGAGTACCGTAAAACGGGGCTACTTTGCACAGGTTTTGGCAAAGTATTGGTATTTACTGTTTAACATCCAAGATTAATGTTTTATTTTATTACAACAGAACAATGTTTCATTTGGCTATCAAACGCATACCAATATAAAGCCCCACAAGCCCCCCACAATTGCATTTTTTTTTAATTGTGTCAATGTTACCCGGAAGCGGGTTTCTTTGACAAGGCATTAAAATGCAACTTATGTCAGAGATTTAAAATGTAAGGGTTATTTTAATCTCGTTTTGATTAAATAAGTTTTCGAGAACAATAAGTCATTTTATTATCACTTAGGTAGGTTACAAAATTATAGGCACTTACTCATCATAGGCACACTGTTAAACAGTATTTTAGCGCACTATTAAAGTTGCCCCATACACTGTCAGCCCTGTTTTACCGGTGTGTGACAAGCTCAAGTAATTAAAACACTTGGTACGTGTTCAGTTTCAAACTATACGTAACCAATGAATCTATAACACGTCTGAAATTCGAGCTCTAAGTTGAGTTGCACGGTTAGTGACAAATGCGTGCACTGTTTGGTCAGGTCCACTCAATATGTGTGGTTGCTGTTCTTTCCTCACAAGACCATTTTAGACACCAGTCAATAGGGCCTTCACATGATCTGACCGAGATTATGTCTGGACTTTAGAGAGTAGACAGATAGAGAACGCCGACTTCATCTAGTTTTATAAATATGATTGGCTGATAAAAGTGTTTTTACAAACTTACAAAAATAAAATCATTTCTTGTATTACATATTTAGACTGTACTTAAATTACAATAAAAACTTTTTCCAAAAACAAAACTACAAAGTGATAAATAACCTTAATTTCGGAAGTGTATTTAAATTTGTTGTCACCACCTTCCGAAATTAATAGTAGATTTTACAACAAGTGCACAAAACAAACTATTTTTATCCGAGACTTTTAGCAGCCCGAGCCGAAGGCGAGGGCTGATAGTAATGTCGAGGATAAAAATGGTTTTGTGGACGAGTTATAAACTCTGCTTTTCACTTCGATTGCGAGGAAATAAAACAGTAGTATAACATACCATTTCTTTAATTAAAATTAATAAATGCACGAAAAAAGAACAAGAGCTGTTTCCCGCCGCTTTATTTTTTTTTTAAATCTTACGACATTGATATTAGGCTGCAGACCTATACAGCCTACTATTAAATTAATTTTGTAATAATAATTTTCTTAAATCAACTAACCTACCGTACTTGAATTAAAATTTTAATATCTATTATATCTTAAAAAACACATAAGGCAAATAAATTAAAGTAAATATTATATAATAACAAATTCTATCTATGAACTTCTTATTGCATTTGGCTGTATGGCTCATTTTCTTTGCCTTAATATAATACATTTATGAGTAGATACGTTAATGCCCTTGTGCACAAAATTCGATTTTGTGCAGCCTATACTATACCCTGCACAAAGAAGCACTTTCAGAGCATGAGAAGTGAAAAGTTATTTTTCACTTTGTAGTGTTTTTCCGGCAGTCGGTTGTTTTTTTTTTAAGTTTTTATTTTTCACTTTTTAGCCATAGTATATAGTAGTAGTATGGAGTAGGCTCCATTCGATATTTTATCATCCTTGGTGTCAAAATAATGCATATATAAGCGATAGCAGCAATGGCGGTTGATTTGCTGTCATTTTTTGAAGAGTTCCGTTCTCTGTCTCCGAAAGGCATCATCAGATTTATATGAAATTTTAATGGAACCATTTTGGAATAAACTCCTTTCGAACAAAAAAATAATTTTGCAAATCCGCTTATACAGGGTAAGTTTTTATCCAGTGCGCAAATTGTAACCATGAATTCAGCATATCATGGCTGCAACAGCTGATTTTTTTTTTTGTTTTCTGCGCTAGGGGGTCTAGAATGATATGCTGAATTCATGGTTACAATTTGCGCACTGGATGAAAACTTTTCCTGTATATGACGAAGTTATGCCCGAACATACATAAAATAAAACATGTCGAATTGATAACCTCCTTCTTTTTGAAGTCGTTAAAAAAAGGTCCTTCAGACACCTTTATAACCTACACTGTCTCCAACACCTTTTCAACGAAACTCATCAATCATCTCTGCTCTAAACCTCATCAGACGAAAGTCCCCACACTAAGTACAAAGTACATTCGAGGGTAAACCCCATTAACATGCTAAGCCCGTCCCGATGTCATAAGCGCACCACACGATTCTATAATATTAATATTTTCCAGCAAGTGCGTCATGCATCTCTGGCGAGAGCACTTCGGGTAATGGAAACCACCATTATAAATTTTCAACTCTAAGAGCTTGTCAGACGGGACATTGATATTTTTCCTTAGAATCGGCTTTGAGTATCAGACAAAGGTGGTCTAATGGTGTGACGTCATGAGGTAGTGACGTCAGGTGGCGAGGTGTTTATAGTTGAAGATTTTGTTATTGGACGAGGTGTTTTAGATTTATGAACTTTTTCTTTTTTTTAGCTGAATTCTAAAAAGGAGGATTTCAAAGAGGTTCTCAATTCTTCTGGATCTTTTTATGTAATTTATTATTGTTTTTGAGTTAGCTTCAACAAAAATCAATCAATGTGTCAAGCCTTTTCCCAACGATGGTGGTACGTACGTATTTAATCGTCCATGTTAATATTTTTTTAATACCACTGCGTATGTAAAAACCGATACAAAGCAAGACTTTGTTTGGGAGACCATAAATAAAACTTGAAAAAAATTAAACACCATTTTACAACAAAAAAAAAAAAAACTTTTTAGAAAAATAGAAGTCGTTTCTGTTTTTTGTAAAAATGGTTATGCTGTGATTTTTGGAACAACATGTGTAAAGTAAGATTAATAACGTAAAGATTAATTTGCGATTGGAAACCTTACATCTATTTATTAGTTAAAGAAAACACGATAAATTATTTAATGTTTCACTAAATATATTTCATCAAAAACTCGCTCAATAGCATTTCGAAGAATATTTACTTACGTGCTTCGTTAAATATAATTCGAAGAGCTTAGAATTTTACTCCAAAGACTCCGTCAAATTAGACCAAGGTCATATACCAGGCGTTCTGTGACATTAAATCCAGAATATTAAATTAATTGGGCGCCTATTTTTGTGTATGAAGAGAAGTAAATATGTACCTACCTACCTACGAGTACCTAGAGAAATAAATATGTACTACCGACTAGTTGACTGACAAATCAACGCACAGCCGCAACTACTAGGACTAGGAACGTGAAATTTTTCAGACGGCTTCTTATTATAATGTAGGGGAACACTGAGAAGGGGAAGAAAAAGTTTTTAAGGGGGTGAAAAGGGCGGCTTTTGTTTGTTTGAAAAAAAATATTCCTCCAGTTAATAAACTTGAAACTTGGCACAAATACTTATGTAAGTAAATTATAAAGTTGGTTACGTTGATTTAAATAGTAAAGATACGGTCGTCCGAACTTTTGACGGACGCGTTCGCCCTACAAAAAACACTAACGCCATCTATTAGAACTACGATGTCAATCGGCGTGTCTACTCCTAGACGTAACCTTGTAAAAGCGGGGTGTGGTATTTTTCGAGGTCTGTACAAAGAAATAAAATAAAGACCGTATATTTTTCAAAATTTATATTTGTTGCAGTTTGTTTGTGTTATTACGTTTTCATTAACCTTCGAATAGAACAATTTCTAAAAAAAAATGTTTTTTTGATAATCTGGACATATTTTCCATTTTGGATTCGTAGTGTTTTCTAACGTTGGACATTTTAATTTGCTTTTAATAAACAATAAAAATCAACTTTGTATAAAATTTAATCATATAGTGATATCATTCAATCTTTTCATTTCATCGGCTACAACGAGCGCCGCTGCAAAGTTATGTCGCGCTTTTACGCGGCTTCGCGTCGTCTTTGCCAAAGGTTGAGACAAATAAGAAAGAAAATTGTTTTAAATAATGTTAGAAGTCGATATAATGACATATTTTTAACTTACCGGGGATTTGAAATGTTATCATTTTTTTTAATGTGCTTTTTGTCATAGTTCACTCAACCCTTCACGGCACAACTTGGCAATTTTGCTTGCAAAAATTTACGACCGCTCCGAAGACAGCCGATCGCGTTCTAGTTCACTTCGCTATAGGGAAGACCATTTTGGGACCAAGTTCGAGGCGTCATTATAACATGCGGTTCGCCCAGTCCTTATTTATATGTCAATGGTTGGTTATTTATTGTTTTTCTAAACTACCCACTAAAAGGGAATTGGGGGGTGTCAAAGTTTGTATGAAAGAATTTTAACACACTTTCTGATTAACTCGAAACTCTGTATTTATAACTAAAACCAAAAATAAATAATAACGTGTATCAGGGTTTTTCGAAAATCTACCCCTAAGGGCGTAAAAAGCGTAGTTCATTTTACAAGCGATGATTTTACTGCGTGGCTTGATTAACTCAAAAATTGTGGTATAAATAACCTATACGTCAAATAATGTAATAGAAACAAAAGATTTAAAAAAAGCCCTTTGAGGGTGAAAAGGGGGATATAGTTTGTATGAAAGATCTTATTCGTTTGGCTTAGAAAACGTGGCATAAACTGATCTAGGTAAATATTAAAGATGGAATCATACATTTTCAAAACTGACTTGAAAGTGTAGAAATGGCATTAAATTAAAAAAAAAAACAAATAGATTTAACCTAAATTAACACATAGTATACTTTTTATCCCAGTAGCACGTTCCCGCGGGATAATTTCCGAATTACACGCGGGCGAAGCCGCGGGCGGAAGCTAGTATTAGATAAAAAAAAATATCAAGAAAAATACGTTTAATCTAACTGAAATAACGTCGAAACTGGATAGTCGTTGCGAGAGTATTTTTCTTACGACATTTGTCGGGTTAAATAAATATACAGTGCTTCCAATTATGCTTCCTATATCAGGAAAAAGAAAAAATTATGGCAGTAAAAACCTCATTCCAGAAAACCGGAACCTCATAACGACTTACTTAAATAAATGTCAAAATTGTCCATCTCTTATCAATGTAAAAAAAAAAAAACTAAACTTGTGTTAACTTTTATACCTACTACAGCAATAAAAATAGCCACACAACGAAAAACATTGTATCTCCCACTGAAATACTAAAGCAAAAAACAGATAGTAGCTGGTAACAACTTTTCAATACGATAAAATAAATCAGAAATTATTGAGCACACGACAGTCTTGTTCCTTACACTCGATATAACGCCAACCATACCGAACTTTGGCCATTCGATATCGGCTAACTTAACGAAATATGTTTTTCTCACAGGATTACATGTATTATTAAAGTTTGAAGCTTTAAGAAGAAAGTACGTGGATACGCGTATGGAGTTTTTATATATCGAAAACAGAGTCACTTTTCGTGTCTATCTGTATGACCGCTTCTGAATTTAGATGACGATAAGCTGACGAGAAGAAGGTGAAGGGTTTGGTTTCCGCACTTAGTCCTTCAAGTGAACCATTGTGAATGGGCCATGGCCAGCCCTGTCCGTGTTTATTCCAACCAGCCCATATCTGGAGGGATCTACATTATATCAGCTGGTTTGTTAAGAACATTCTTAAACGATCTCGGTGTCCCGAGGGTTTCTGTACTTATCTGGATGACGCCCACACGAATATTGATGGGGTTTTCACCATAATTTAATGTTTATATCCTGTATAAGGAGCGAGCCTATTCCCACCAACCGGGCATACAATCTAGACTCCGGGGTATAACTTAGAATTTCCCAATAGAAAAATCCAATGACACTTTGCCCGACTCGGGAAGGACGCCATGGTCAGCATTGGCGCTTGCGAGCACTAGACCAATGAAAGCCAAAGGTTGGTTAAATAAAAAAAACTCGATATTTTGTCAAGTCTTAAAACAGTGCGAAGCAGGGGTAGGTCACTAGTCTATTGATAAAATGATGTGCATCCTTTTACTTAGTTTGTTTTTGTTAGAAAAGCGAACTAGACGTGTTCATTAAAATGCGAACGGGTGATTAATTTATCATGTTTCTGATTTTTCGCTAAGTGCTCAATAAGCTCGATGCTCGAAAATGTTCACTTGTATGTTTTGTATCTGCATCATTCAGTCCACTTTTGTGCAGTTTTTTTACCTTTTGTTGGTATCTCTTTTGCAGTATTACTGATACGCTTTTATTTATCGGAGTTCACAATAAAAATAAAAATTGTACTTCAACGTTCAGCAAAAAACAGGTAGATTTTCTAATCCCATGATCATTTATCGAAACTGGAACTGAATTACTTATACTGACATAGAATTATTCCATAACGAGATTATTTCATTTTCTAGTTTTCATTGTTTTCTTTTTTCTCTTTCAACGTACGGTAAAAACCGGTATTTTTTCTGATCACATGATAATTTCCTTTTAGAACTGAATTAGTTATACCGACATAGAATTATTCCCTTACGGGATATTTCAACTCGGATTCTTTTTTGACCTACTTTTTAGGTAATCCTTGCAGGGTGGAGAGTAGTGGTGGTTCAGTGGTAACGGCCGCGACTTACGAGTTGTAAGGTCGTAGCTTCGAACCTAGACAGGCGCTTTACTTTGTGTAAATTACTTCATCATCACTGCTCTCAAAACGGTGAAGGAAAACATCGTTAGGAAACCGGCATGTCCTAAAATCAAAAATTCGAAGACGTGACATCTACCAACCCGCACTGGGCCCGCGTGGTGAATCACGGCCCACTCCCTCTCATCGAGAGGAGGCCTGTGTGCATTGGGAACATTATAGGCTGATTATGTTATACCCGTGCTCCGCGGTTTCACCCGCGTATTTCTCGTTCCCGTGGGAATACGGGGATAAAATATAGCCTATGTACCCGGGGATAGTGTAGCTTCCCAACAGTCAAAGAATTTTTCAAATCGATTCAGTAGTTTCGAAGCTTATTCAATGCAAACAAACAATCAAATCTTTCCTCTTTATATTATTAGTATAGATATGTTACTCGTACGTATATCTTGAATACAAGAAAACTTTTCAATACTGAGTAGCGCAACTAGCACCTATTTCTAACGGATCTAACTTTCAGTTAATCCGAATGTGTTTCACTGAGGATAGTTTCGCTACATAACAGCTCAACAGTTCAGTGGAGTCTGTTCACAACTTTGCACTGGTACATAACTTCGCACACATAATAATAACTAGAAATCCTGATTCACTACGTACTCAGATGTTGCTGTTAAATGCAGTATGAAGTATGAAGAACTACAAATAAAACACGATTGTAAAACTCAATATCGAGCTCACAGTTACAACGTTTTTAAAGTAACACCGACAACTGATATATGTAATGTGATTTTACAAATACCGTAATACTGCCGTATTACGGTAAAAAAATCACAAATCAAGCCTACGTATGAATAATATAAACTAAGATGTTATATTTTAACAGGATGGCTGCCATCCCTAAATGCCATTGAAAATGACATCATATCATGTCTACCGGGGGGCTTGTGGCCAAGCTAACACAGCCACACGGGTCGATTGAGCTCCCCGCTGTTGATCTCTGAGCTCTGAATGTGATTAACACAAGACAGTGTTTAAGGTCTTTCTCCAGAATTAGCGTACCTAGTGACAGGTTATATGGGGTCATATAATTATTTAGTTAAATACTTTTTTTTTCTCAATTTTATTGATCAAGTGTTTTTTTATTTATTTAGTTTGTTCCATTCACATTGTTCCATGCATGCTGTGACGCACAACACTTCACATAACCAATTTAACCTTCCCTGACGGGTTAGGTACATCTGATTGATCGACAATTTAGACCAGCTTGAAGAAACTGGCTTCCCGCGAGGCTAAATATTATGTCATTAGTAATTGACATGATCTAACAATAATCCAGCATTGCTTAGGTAAGCTATAGAGCCCTATAAACCAGGAGACTTTTATTTTTGCCTATGCCTATGTATGTATAGAATCAAGTCCATCCGATTTAACAGACAGGTGTTCTGCTGGGGAGTTTGTTGCGCCACTTCTTCTTCCCAGCTAAAGCACTAGGAAGTGTCGAAGGGTGGGCGTTTCTGGGGGACTGTCTTATGTATTTTGACGTTCGAAAAGTGCTGATTCTCAGCCTGATTTGAATAAAAGACTTTTAATTTTGATTTTTGATTTTGATCCATGGATGAGTTACCATCTTAACATTCCAAGACCCTGTGGATCTTTGATAGTCGTTACGGGTCATCAGAAACCAAGGGGTATCGTGTTGTCCAGTTGCTGGGTTGTGGAGATCAGATAGGAAGTCGCTACACTTAAAATACTGGTACTGAGCTGCATCCGGTAAGACTGAAAGCCTACCTCAACATAGTTGGGGAAAAAGGCTAGGTAAATGATGATGATGTTTACCGATCTAAATAATATACAACAAAACATGGGATTTTTCTAATTTCAATAGCACGTTTGCATTAAAAATTAAACCCACCTGCCACACTGTCATAATTTCTTTTGTTCATTAAACTTTGTTTGCGCACACCGCATTGTTGAATCTTTCACATTGTTTATTTTGGTATTAATCCTTTTACCCTAACCCTTATTTGTATTAAAGGGTCGTCATATACTTTTAATCCTTTGGCGGCTTTCCCATTACCATTAGGGCAGATCTGTGATATCGAAGAAAGGTTTTTCAGCATATTGCAGCAGTAATTAATATTTTATGTGGCACTTTCGCCGGCCGAATGTGTTAATTATAAATTGTTCGAATTTAATCTGGTTGAGGATTAGATTACGGCTGTGGAGTTAGGGGTTGAGTAGAACTGTGTCTGGGTATTTGTGGTTATTGTGAGAAAAGACAAAGACCAAAAGTAAAATACGTGTGTGGACCGTCAGAAACGAAGTACCCTACGCTTATTATTTTGCGACTTCGAATGTATCGTCGTTTACTTTATATCAAAAATTCTTAAACGCTGTTTATGCTCACTATTGACTTCAGCACCCTCGAAAACCGTGAAAACGACACGCATGATGAAAAATTATACAATTTTCACAGCCGCCATCTTAGATTAACATTTTGATTTCACTATTGGCTTCAGCACACTCAAAAACCAAGAAAACTATCTGACTCTCTTTCTGTGTCTTTCTATTCTATATAATAAAAACGCTTTTTCGGTATGTGACGACTGTTACAATTTTACTCCTACTGCAAGAACTTCGTTCCAATAATAACATGACAGCAAAGCTTCAAAATCAGTCTGAGCTGTGTTTAAACACATCGTTAACACCATTTTTTTTTGTTTTCCTTTTTTTTCAGTATATCCCACGGGCATTTAACCTAGCATCCTTTTTCCAGAGCAGGTAACCACTGGACTGAAATAAGTTTATTACGAAACTGATTCCACCTAGGGTGAAAATCATTACCAACATCCCCCTGATTAAAAAACCGCTCTGAAACGTAGTCAACTTATTGGCATCGGTCGTTCGGTCAATGACACGCGTTTGCCAATGTGATTGCTCCCTTAAAACAGAACAACAAACAATTTTTAATGGTAATGCCATTAGGGCAGATCTGTGATATCGAAGAAAGGTTTTTCAGCATATTGCAGCAGTAATTAATATTTTATGTGGCACTTTCGCCGGCCGAATGTGTTAATTATAAATTGTTCGAATTTAATCTGGTTGAGGATTAGATTACGGCTGTGGAGTTAGGGGTTGAGTAGAACTGTGTCTGGGTATTTGTGGTTATTGTGAGAAAAGACAAAGACCAAAAGTAAAATACGTGTGTGGACCGTCAGAAACGAAGTACCCTACGCTTATTATTTTGCGACTTCGAATGTATCGTCGTTTACTGTATATCAAAAATTCTTAAACGCTGTTTATGCTCACTATTGACTTCAGCACCCTCGAAAACCGTGAAAACGACACGCATGATGAAAAATTATACAATTTTCACAGCCGCCATCTTAGATTAACATTTTGATTTCACTATTGGCTTCAGCACACTCAAAAACCAAGAAAACTATCTGACTCTCTTTCTGTGTCTTTCTATTCTATATAATAAAAACGCTTTTTCGGTATGTGACGACTGTTACAATTTTACTCCTACTGCAAGAACTTCGTTCCAATAATAACATGACAGCAAAGCTTCAAAATCAGTCTGAGCTGTGTTTAAACACATCGTTAACACCATTTTTTTTTTGTTTTCCTTTTTTTTCAGTATATCCCACGGGCATTTAACCTAGCATCCTTTTTCCAGAGCAGGTAACCACTGGACTGAAATAAGTTTATTACGAAACTGATTCCACCTAGGGTGAAAATCATTACCAACATCCCCCTGATTAAAAAACCGCTCTGAAACGTAGTCAACTTATTGGCATCGGTCGTTCGGTCAATGACACGCGTTTGCCAATGTGATTGCTCCCTTAAAACAGAACAACAAACAATTTTTAATGGTAATGCCATTAGGGCAGATCTGTGATATCGAAGAAAGATTTTTCAGCATATTGCAGCAGTAATTAATATTTTATGTGGCACTTTCGCCGGCCGAATGTGTTAATTATAAATTGTTCGAATTTAATCTGGTTGAGGATTAGATTACGGCTGTGGAGTTAGGGGTTGAGTAGAACTGTGTCTGGGTATTTGTGGTTATTGTGAGAAAAGACAAAGACCAAAAGTAAAATACGTGTGTGGACCGTCAGAAACGAAGTACCCTACGCTTATTATTTTGCGACTTCGAATGTATCGTCGTTTACTGTATATCAAAAATTCTTAAACGCTGTTTATGCTCACTATTGACTTCAGCACCCTCGAAAACCGTGAAAACGACACGCATGATGAAAAATTATACAATTTTCACAGCCGCCATCTTAGATTAACATTTTGATTTCACTATTGGCTTCAGCACACTCAAAAACCAAGAAAACTATCTGACTCTCTTTCTGTGTCTTTCTATTCTATATAATAAAAACGCTTTTTCGGTATGTGACGACTGTTACAATTTTACTCCTACTGCAAGAACTTCGTTCTAATAATAACATGACAGCAAAGCTTCAAAATCAGTCTGAGCTGAGTTTAAACACGTCGCCAATACCAGTTTTTTTTTTCAGTATGTCCGACGGTCGTTTACCTAGCATCCTTTTTCCAGGGCAGGTTACCACTGGACTGAAATCAGTTTATTACGATACTGATTTGACCTAGGGTGAAAATCATTACCAACATCCCCCTGATTAAAAAACCGCTCTGAAACGTAGTCAACTTATTGGCATCGGTCGTTCGGTCAATGACACGCGTTTGCCAATGTGATTGCTCCCTTAAAACAGAACAACAAACAATTTTTAATTTTGTAAAGTCACTTTTGTTGTTCATGCAATTTTCGTGTTCTATAAATTAGGTCGTTTACCTCTTGAAAATAACAAGTTTAGAGAGAGGACATTTTAGACTGGGTGAGTGGACGAAAACATTCTCGTATTGTTCTACTGACGGCATAATAGTATCGTAAAGTTCTGTATGAATAGTTGATTTTATCGTAACAATATTTTAGGAAAGTACTGTGAGTAATTTCTCGAGGGGCTTGCGGCCAAGTAATATAAGCCACACGGATCGATCGACCAGGTTAAGCTACGCTTGCCGCGGTTGGTTCGTAGATTGGTGACCATCTTTACATACCAAGACTCCTTCGTGCCTCGGACAGCACGTGAAACCGTTGGTCCCGGCTGTCATTTGGAAGCCCGAAAGTCTGACAACCAGTCTTACCAAGGCGTATCGTATTACCCAGTAACTGGGTTGTGGAGGTGAGATAGGCAGTCGCTCCGTGTAAAATGCTGGTATTCAGCTGCAACTGGAAGCCGACCCCAAAATAGTTGGGAAAAGGCTAGGCTGGTGATGACTGAGTATTTTCTCAATTTTTTGTTCCATTTTTTTTGTTTTACTGACATACTGCTAATCATGTGGTCCTGGTCCAGTTCGGGCAAAGTGTTATTGGGAATCCTTTGTGAAATTACTCAGTAGCAGTACCGAGTCTGGAATTGCTCCCGGTTGATGGCAATAGGTCTATAGAGGCCTATGTCCAGTAGTGGACGTCTTTCGGCTGAAATGACGATGATGATGGCAATAGTCTCGCTTCCTATTACATGTGACTTAATCATAACTGGCGAAATTCTGGTACACTACAGGATAAGTTATAACTAGTGCGCAAACTGTAACCAAGAATTCAACATATCATTCTAGACCCTCCTGCGCAGAAATATTCTGAATTCGTGGTTACAGTTTGCGCACTGGTTAAAAACTTATCCTGTATAGGTACACCTCTGCGTTCTCTGTTCAAATGTTAAGAGATTTTCCTATTAGAACGTCAATTTCTTAGACTCCAATCATTGAACTGTAGTAAAGTCTTTCAAACAATAATAATTAAATCACATATAAATATTTATACGAATACTCAAAGTAATTAGTTAATCCATCATGGCGCATAAAAGATAGAGAGTAAAAGAAACTAATAAATTATTTTCTTTCTACCATTTCCATTCGATAAGTACCCACCCACAACAAAAAGCAGAGATTACGCAAAATCTCCTTCCATTAGCAATTAATCCTTATAAGATGATACTTTCCGACTCGCCGTTTTTATAACGCTTTTAATATTATTTTATCTCTTTGGAAGTTCGTTTCATTTCTAATTTAATAAATGCGAGAGTTCGTTGGTTTTTTTATTCAATTTTCCTGTAGTTTTCTAGAGACATAACTCTTAATTTTAATTTTCAAAATATACATATTGCTGTTTATTATGGTATGTCCACACTATAAACCATAAAATGATTAAAAAAACAGTTACATAACATGTGTCTATAGAGAGGTTAGAAATGTGAAATAATGCAGACGTGTTTTATTATAAAAATTCTGTGTTATGTAACATAGACGCACCTTTATATAGATGAAAATATGTGACTCGTGTGCAACAGTCAAAGTCAAAGTCAAAACGTTTATTGCCAATGTGCAACCTAACATAGGTACATTCTCAGGTCGTCGGCGCGTTGTGTTCCACGCGCGCCTCTAAGAGATGTCAGCACCAACTGGTGGGGTCCGCAAGGGCCGATGCCTGTCAGGGGTGCGGGTTGTTCGAAAGAGATACCGTAGCCCCTGCCACACAGGCAACTGAAGGAACACGGGTGGGTTTTAGTTAATAAAGGTCTGTCACGCTCTACTGCTCCACCAAGAGCGGGAGAAAAAAAAAACATAGGTACATTGATAGGTTGCACAGGGCTGCTATTTCAATGAACCCCTCCGACTAAGCTAAATAATATATTTCTACTATTATGCTAGCTAGGACTGCGTTTAGTTCACGTAAAGTCATGCAATTGGTGGATTTTGGTCACAAGCTGTCCAAGTGACGTCAGGCCAAGACGGTTTAAAAGCTGAATACAGCATTTTCTTTACTTTACGTAAACCATTCAGATACACGTTTCGATAACGTCACGTTGATCTATTCGCCTTCTCTGGATACCGAAGGAACGCAGAACCTTCTTGAAGACAGACAGTCACACGACTTCACTACATCCACAGTACTTAATCAATAAAAACCTTAACTCATTCTATCATTCGTTCATTTTATCATTCATTCATTCACTGGCAGACAACGCACAGCTATTGGGGCATGAAATGCTTGAAACTTTGCAAAAGAGTTTCATACTACACTCGAGAGCAATGAATTAGGGTCCCATAAAGATACCTGGAAGTCTCCGAAACTAAGAATGCTAGCTTAGTGAAATAAATTGTGTTTAATAGACAATTAAATGCTCCTTAAATTAAAGTAATAAAACTTCAAAGTTACTGTAATTTCAAAGTTGCGCTTGTCAGAAAAATGATGTTGGTTATATGTATGTATATTTATTAATAGTTGTGTATATGTATAAACAAATATTAAAGTTTGAATGTCAGAATGGTTACTGCTTATTTACTGTGTATGAATGTTCTTATGAATATGTAGGGAAAGGATTTCATTAAGTAAAGCACAGAAAGACAAGACTAGATATTTATTTAAATTAGGCTTGTCACTATTTAATCAGAAAGCTAGTTGTCCGTTCCAAAGCTAGGTCTTCATGGAGAAGAAGGACAAGAAACTCCATGGAAACAGTACAGATATATTCCATGAACATAGGTATCTCTTACATTGCTATTACATTTAATTACAACTCTTGAAGCTTTATCCAAGATAATTCGGCATTATTACAACAACATGGTATTTAATAAGCAACTATTATGGTATAATAACAAATTACTTAACTTACATGGCATCTGGTTGATTTATTCCACACAACAACGGCAATAAGACTAACCAGCTGAATATCTACTGAGCAACTGTGTCGATAACGTTATTAACATCCTTTTTATATCCTACCAATATCATTTTACGTTAAACATTTCCCGCCATTTTGAACAAGTTACAGATCGTCACACATTTTGGCTTAATAACTTCTAACACAGATATTATTAAACAAAGGATAAGTAGTGAAACCGTTTTAAAACATTTTATGGTAATTAAGCAATTTAATAAGAACTGATTCGTAATTTTAAGATAAATAAAAGTATCTATCAATGTGAACTGTGAGTATGTTGCCAGTCATTTGAATCAGCGTATTATATTAAATAACATTAGAAAACCTTAAATAAAATACAAATATAATTAAATACTACGTAATCATTTATAGTAACAACATCCAAGTTATTTTCAAAGCTAAGATAGTTATTTTTGTAAACATGTAGTCAAATTAGGTACTTCTACATTTGTTCAACGCTTTGTTTATGTGACAGATGACATTATCACCACACAATATTACAATAACAAAATAAATAATCTAACACGCTCGTAAAGGTATGGGAGAATATTCCTCAACATCGTATAAGAAACTTATTGTACAGCATACCAAACCGCATAACCGCAGTGATGACAGCACGTCGAGGTAATACTAAGTACGTGGGGGTAGAAAAAAAAGTTAATTTTCTGTTTTTGATATAAGATAAGATTGGTAACATTTTTGTTCACGTAATTTTGTATGATTATAATACAAAGTGACACATACATATTATAACTTTCATTTCAGGAACATTTGATGTCTATTAAACACAATTTATGTCATTAAGGTAGCATTTGTAGTTTACGAGTTTTCGGGTATCTTTATGTGACCCTAATTCATTGCTCTCGAGTGTATAACGAATGTGAACACATGTTTTTCAATATTAATATCCTACCATCATCTGCCTAGCCTTTTCCCAACTATGTTGGGGTCGGCTTCCAGTCTAAGCGGATGCAGCTGAATATCAGTATTTTACATGGAGCCTATCTGACCTCCACAACCCAGTAACTGGGTAACACGATACCCCTTGGCTTACCAAGGTACTAGTTGTCATACTTTCGGGCTTCTGATGACCCGTAACGACTGTCAAAGATCCACAAATGACAGCCAGGACCAACGGCTTAACGTGCTTTCCGAGGCACGGAGGGGTCTTCGTAAGTAACGATGGTCATCCATCCACGGACCAACCGCGGCAAGCGTAGCTAAACCTGATCGATCGGCCCGCGCAGCTATTGTTACTTAGCCACAAGCCCCTCTCCTCAATATTAATCTCCCAATGGGGCTAAAAAGGGGATAAAAGTTCGTGCCGTGTGGCTTTGCCTCATACCAAACCTTACTCAGGAGAGGAGACGAGAGAAGATTTATGAACATCTAGATTACCGCTATCCTCATTACGCTGCTCAACCAGTTTAGCTCCATATCAGAATGCCTTTATCGACGTAAGCACTTATTTCCCAGCTCCGAAGGGGAACGGACGGCTGGCTCGAATGATAATAGCCTGATTAAGAAAGGTCACGTCTTTCAGCCTTGTTTTGTTTTCTCTTGGCAAAAAAATAAAACAAACAAACGGAGAAAGTTCAGGAGTGAATAATTTGAGAATGCGGAGTGAACGACCAACTTATCGGGCTGATTTGGATCTGAAAATAGTAGGTACGTCGTGGTAATGATCTAAAAAAAAATTACCAACACTAGTATATGGGTTCATTGGAAAAACACCAACAACCTCTTGTACTCATCATTATGAACAACTTTTACTATGGTACCAAACATGAAATCGCGAAAAAAGAATCAGCTGTTCCTTACTTTTATGTTCGTATAACTCATCAAAATGTAGGGAACAGCTCAATTTTTTTCGCAAGGTTTGGTCCTATAGTAAAAGTTGTTCATTATGATGAGTACCGACCTCTTCAGAGGTTGTTGGTGTTTTTCCAATAACCCTGTATATTAGATCCTACACTTCAAATACTACCCGTATGGCAGATTTCAAGACAGAAAATTAAAAATGAGAACGCGTGCATGTGGGAATCGGTGGGTACATCGGTCGACTTGATAAATCTCAACGATTTGGTTTGCCGAACGACCTATTTCATGATCATCATCATTTCAGCCGAAAGATGTCCACTGCTGGACATCGGCGTCCCCCAAAAGGGGGGTTTTTGCCATAATCACCAGACTTGGCAGGCGGGTTGGCGATCGCAGAATGGTGGTAAAATGCATAAAGAACGCTGTTGCCCATTCTCTAGTAAGTCCCTTAGTCGCCTTCTACGACACCCACGTTAAGAAATGGGATGGTGCTATTCTTTTACGTCCGGCACCACATGGAACGACCTATTTAGCAAATACTAAACTATTTTCAATTGTGATAGGTACAGCAGGTGACGTTTAACAGTTTCTGCCTACCCCTTGCGAAAAACGCGTGTATTTATGTACATAAATGCATGTATTTATAATTGTTTACACGGAGCCTTAAGTGAAATCTATTTTAATTTCAGAATACAAATTCCAAGACATACATTGACAAGGTTCAAGATGTTTGTTAATTTTAGAACAAAGGTTCTGTGTGGTTTTGTTCTTGTTGGAACTTTTTAATAACGTCTTACAACGATTTTTTTTTGTGGTTGGGACATCATCAAAAAGAATCTCCCGCTCTGGGTGGAGCACGAGGATGTGTCAGACTTTTACTTACTAAAACCCACCAGTGTTCCCTCAGTTGCCTGTCTACCAGGGGACACAGTATCTCTTTCGAACAACTCGCACCCCTGGACGTCTTATTTTTTTTTTTATTATTTATTACATCTTGCTGGTAAACCTATGAGGTTGACGGCTGGTTAACCGACCTTGCCTGTGACTACCTTAACAAATTAAGGCCTCCTAAAAACGAACGATGCGTAAACAAATAAGTTGTCATATTTTTGAATACATTAAGGCTGTACGTACGCACGCTGACTTAAGACTCTTTAGAAAGACTATCACTTTATGAAAACAATCGTGGTGCTCACATAGGTACTCAATAGAACACTCTCATTGTTAAAGTTATCAAAATTAACTGAACATCTGTTTGAAGTTTTGACACAAGACAAAACACTTTTGTTTCTAGTGTGTGTACTGCCTAAGTTAAAATTTCTAGTTAAAACATGAATAAGTTGGCCCGAAGCCTCAAGTTGTTAAATTGTTAAGAATTATTACAAAAGGTATTCTTGTTGGTACTGAATATTAAATTTCAAATGTTTAAATACAATTTCTGATGAATATGTGATGTTAAATGTCACCTAGACGTATACCGAATCTTTATTACGTACTTTATAACCTCTAACTAAACTAATTATATAAATTAATACATAACTTATATCTTGGGAGGAGAGGCTTGTGGCTAAGTAACAATAGCTGCACGGGTCGATCGATCAGATTAAGCTACGCTTGCCGCGGTTGATCCGTGGATGGGTGGCCATCGTTACTTACGAAGACCCCTCCATTCCTCGAAAAGCACGTCAAGCCGTTGGTCCCGGCTGTCATTTGTGGATCTTTGACAGTCGTTACGGGTCGTCTGAAGCCCTAAAGTCAGACAACCAGTCGTACCAAGGGGTATCGTATTACCCAGTAACTGGGTTGTGGAAGTCAGATAGGCAGTCGCTCCATGTAAAATACTGATATTCATCTGCATCCGATTAGGCTGTTTCCTACATTTTGGGAAGTTATGCGAACATAAATGTAGGGAACAGCTGTTTTTTTTTTTTGTTTGATTTTATAGATGTACCTCAATTATTATTAACTTTAAAACCTGAATATAATGGCGTCATTATGACTTTCCAATGGTCAGCCACTGACACTCCATTGAAAGAAATGGCATTTATTGGTAATCTCGTACATAATGACAAAAGAATGGCTGAATTACGCGGTAATCTGCTATAATTTTGACATTTCCACACAAACTCTTTTGTTGTAAACAAAAATCTAATTAAAACATTCAAATGGAAATAAAATCTATCATAACACTGGCCGCTAGAAATAAAAACAGATAAACGTCAGTAAGCAGTAATATCGAATTTGACTTTGACAGCTAAACAGATAAAATATTATTGAATTGTGAGTTTTTTGCTATTTACGAACTTCCTACTACTTCAGATTGCTTATAACACTAATAAATAATATGTAAAATTATATGTAAATGAAATTTGGCATTAATAAATGTTCAAATTTAGTAGTCGTTTTTCGAAAATCATTTCTACTAACGGGTTTTGTAATAATGGCAATACGAAAATACCATTATAACACAATTCTATTCCGAGACCATTGACCGACCACTGATCGACCATTACGAATTTAGCAGGTTAAGAACTTTTAGCAAAATGACGATGGGATTGTATTAGAATTACGAATTTATAAAAATAGCAGACTAAGGCCCCAGGTCAAAAGAAATTTTAAGTTTCGACACAAAACAAAGTCACTGGCCAAAACAGTACAAAACAAAATGAGAAAACTAGGTCTGTGAAGTCGGACTATATATCCATCAATTTTAATACCAAGTGTCAAGAACTGGCCAAACAATCGTCAATATTCTCAGAGGCAAGTGAATAGTAAATACTGATTTTAGGTGCCTATTTTGCTTCGTACAAAGTTCAAGTGTTCTTTTCAAAGTTGTGATTAATTCGTCTTAGATAAAAAAAGTCCTTTATGAAACATCACAATAGATGACTTTATTCACATTACAATCTAGCCTATTAGCTAATAAGTAATTTAAATATAACTTAAACTGCAAGTAACTATAAAACTAAGAAATCGTCCAATAACGTCTTTCTTATTCACTGTAGGTTAAGGGGAAGACACTTTAGTCACGTGTTCTTAATTAAAGGCAGCACTTGCACTACAGTTTAAGTTCACTTATACCGTACTAAACTAACTCAAAAGGTGTGTACTTTGTTTTGAAAACGTTGTATGATTTGACGATAACTTTGGCTGGTGCAGCCCCACAGCTGAATACCGTAGGTCCCAGGCTTTTAAACTTGTTTATATAATAACAGTTTATTAGATAATGACAATGATAATGATAAATGATAACGATAAATGATTTTATTTCTGTAAGTAGGTTTGTACAAACACTTTTACACGTCAATCATATTTTTTTTAAACTAGATGAGGTCGGCGTTTTCTATCTGACTACTCTGAGAAGAAAGGCCGTAACAAACTCAGAGGTCACAGTCTCTTTTAAAGTCCAGACATAATCTTGGTCAGATCATGTGGATTGGTGTCTGAAATGGTCTTTTCAGGAATGAACCACACAGATTGAGTGGACCTGTCCATTCAGTGCACGTATGTATCAGTAATCATACGGCTCAACTCAGAACTTGAAGATCTCAACGATTTGACGAGCAATACCAAAGAAAGGACATTTGGGTAGGCCGACAATGGTGATTGTCTACTAAGTAGCCAGTACAGTTTTTTAACACGTTTTTGTTGGCTTCACCTGTATGTTTGGTTTGTAAGCATGTTTTTTGTTTGTAACCGACTCCTTGATTGACTTGATTTTGACCCACTTCAAATGGTAAGGCCAACTCTCGTAATTAAAACCGTTCAAAATCTAGTCGCAGTGTCATCTCCGCGACAAGCAAATGTCAAAAATGTATGAAAAATCTAGGTATTTTTGACAGATTGACACTGAGATCAGACTGTGAACGATCTTTAAAATTTGTAGAATTGCCCCTCTGATTTAAACTTTGTAGACTTATCGTTAATCTATAAGGTATTTATGTTATGGGTCTTTGTTGCCTGAATTAAATGATAAAAAAAAAAATTGGGTGCAGCACTCTTGTTGATTATCAATCAGAATCTGAATAATTTTGATGGAGATGGCTAATTTTTATATGTACATACGTGAAATGCGTCTTCTCATCAACGTAAGTAACGCAATTTTGTTGAACTGTCAACATTAAAGCCATTCCTGTGAAGTATAACCGTAGATGGAGTAAAATTTAATATATATGGATCATACCAGGAGCCTTTCTGTGGTTTCTGCCTACCCATATATTAAGAAGGCGTGAGGTATGTATGCGGGCAGTATTGACGGTGTGAATGTATGTAAGTCAAACTTGAAAGTACCTAGCGGGTATGTTAATTAATTGATCAGCAACACAGTGGTTTGATCAGCCTATCATTGAATTGAAAATTTGACACAATTATAACAATTTCATCCAACTGACATATAATCCCAAAACAAACATTAATTCACAAACAGGCAATGTTACCTACCTGTCTTTATTGAAATCGGATAGCGGAGGGTAGCTACGTCTATGACGTCACCCGTCAAATGTGGCGTGTTTTGGCGCAACGTGTATTTGATTCGATATCAAATGCCAATCATAACCCTACTTACATGAAATTGTGTTAAGGATAGGCGCTTACCCCACAAAATTGTATATGGTATGTTTAAGTAGCTATATCAGGAGGGGCTAAATAATAACAGGGACACGGAACTATTAAAAGTAAAGCTAACCTTGTTGCGGTCGGTTCGTGGATGGAATGACTATCCATTACATACACCTGTAATGATAGTTGTAAGGGAGATTTTAATAAATCCGACTAATATTTTGAACGTATAAGTTTGTACGTTTAGATGTTTGTTACTTAATCACGTAAAAACGGCTGAACGGATTTGGATGAATGATTTTGATGATTTTTAGCAACTCTCATCCAGCTGCTACCTGCCACCCGGCGAAGACCGTCGCTACACCTAGCCTGCGAGCGTCCTAGCTTAAGTTTGCCGATTCGCCGTTTCCACTCAAGAACACGTCTACCTCAACGGTCATCGGTTCTACAGCTAATGTGTTCGGCTCGTTGCCACTTCAGCTTGCTAATTCTGTGATTTATGTCGACAACTTTGGTTCTCTGCCGGATCACCTCATTCCGGATTCTACCCCTCAGAGATACTTAATTATGTATCACAAAATTCGAACTATTTGAGAATTATTTCCAAACTATTTATTATAAACTCACCTTCAACCTACGGGGGTAGGCAGTAACTATAGAACACCACTTGCTACGATCCATACATGCTCTTTTTGCTTCGTTTACGTTCATACATTATTTTTAAGATATTTTGACAATAGGGTGTTCTCCAATTTAATAAAACTATTCTAATTTGAAGATTGGGACGACATATGTAACAGAAAAATACAAGTAAATTGATTTATTTAAATCCTTTTTCTCAATTAAAAATGATTTAAATCAAATCCATTATTCGTTGTTTTGAATTTACCGCCAAAACGTAAGTGAACAAGTGAATCTCGAGTTTATAATTATCAAGAGATTTTTAATGGATAGAAAGTGATATTACTGGTGTGCGGTGCCCTGTGCACAAATACTTCTAAAACTGCGCCAAATAAGTATTTGTACCAGTGCCATTTATACAAAGCTGACGTCAGGACGTCATGTGATAAAAAATGTCATCGTAAGGACAGTTCTAGCGGTAAATTCAAAACAACGAAAAATTAATTTGATTTTAATCGATTCTATTTGAGAAAATGGATTTAATTTTTTTTATTATTTTTGTTAAATATGTCGTCCCAATCTTCAAATTAAAATAGTTTTTATTAAATTGGAAAATACCCTATTACGACCTTACATTACAACCATTGTCAAACTGCTGTAAAATAGGCTTTAACATTTAACTCCAATTAAAAACCAATTATTCACGAAGAAAAAACATTTAAGGCCATTAATACACCATCATATCACCCCCGGGAACCTCAAAACTTCACAAAAAACTTCGTCAAAATGTATCGCGGAATTTAATTACTAAAAATCTTTTAGCTAATACAAAGGCGCACCCCGGCGGTATTTAATTATGACGTGGCATATTCGCGTCACTTTATGGTGTTTCATTAGTTGGGTAAACAGTTTTAAACGGCGCAGTGTGACCGCACCCTGACGATAGCGTAGACAGAACAAGTTTAGTATTTGTTTTGATGTTTGCACTTTTTTTCAGTATTTTGGAGAATGAATGGGAGTGTTTTGTGGTGCTGGTATAATTTATTGGGTCTTTGACTGAATTTTTATTTTAGCGGATTTTTTGAAGTGAAAACTTCTTTAGCGGCGTTGTACACTTTTTTTGTAATGGGTAAAAAATGTTAAACTCGCGCCAGGACACGTGACCTGATCGAAAATTCGTAAGACAGATGGAGAGTAGACAGCCGGCGCGGCGTAGGAGAGGAAGTATCCCCCTCTCTTTCTACGGCGTGGCGAAAATGTATTTCTGCGCCTGCTGTTTCGTTTAGGCAGCGCAGGGCGCTTGCGCGAATGTTCGTGTGTGTTTATGTTACAGCGTGCCACGCGCATCCATGGATGGTGACAGCTGATGGCTTGATTTTTCTGAGAGATAAACTTTTTAATGTAATATAAATTGTCATGTTTGTGTACGATAGCGCAATAAATAAATATTGTATTCTACCACATAAATGATAGTGCTTTTATACTGATAATTAAAGCAATTCGTGCAAAATTATTCCCTAACCATTCCAAAATATCAAAAATACACAACGTTAATATTCAAGTTTTCACTTCTGCCGGCACTCCCAGAGTGCAATCCGTCGTTTTTATTTTATTTTGTTGTTCTGGAATATCTTATTTTTTGAACATCGAAATGAACAGTCATCAATCATAGATCAACCAAATAGTCTTTTATTCCGATGTCAGATATAGCTAGCTACCTACCGTAACTATTTCTACCTCAAGTCAGTATCTGTATTTTACTGACTTTAAAAATAAAAACCAAAACGTTCGCTAGTTAGCTAGCAAGCTAATAACGGCATCGTACTCACACAATCTTGCTATCGCCTTGAAATTTAAGAGCAATCCTACATTACTTATTTATTGGCAGAACATCCTACGCGCGAATATTAATGAAGACGCCTGCGCCGGCCGGGGGGCGGGTCGTACATGTACCTATTGCAAATGATATCAAATAAATCATATACAGTGTGATCGGTTAAACGAAGGACATTTAGAAGGATATTCAGGAATCAATACTCGTTTCAATAATGTGAATATCGGACCAAACTCAAAGCATTTATTTCAATTAAACTATTTACGGGTGTGCGTGTTGTCTGTGATGACCTTAGCACCGAAACGTGGTCTCTCACAATGGGCCTTATTAGAAGACTAAAAGTCACCCAAAGGACAATGAAGATGGCTATGCTTGGAGTTTCCCTACGTAATCGAATCAGGAATGAAGAGAACCGCAGGAAAAACAAAGTATAGCCGACATAGCCCGAAGAAGTGCCAAATTTAAGTGGCAGTGGGCAGGGCACATTGCTCGAAGAACAGATGGCCGATGGAGCTAAAAAGTTCTGGAGAGGCGACCGCGTACCGGAAGACGTAGAGTTCGAAGGTCTGCCGCAAGGTGGATCGATGACCTTGTGAAGGCCCCAGGAATGGATGCAGTAAGCACAGAACTGGTCAAAGTCCAGCAGTGGACATCTTTCGGCTGAAATGATGATGATGATTTACAGGCATTGAACTGTGGTGGACCAATGATATTGGCCCTGACTTAAGAGTTGTAGGTAAACATCGTGAGGAAACCGGCATGTCCTAGAACCAAAAATTTCGATACATTCACAAGACGTGTATGGCGTGGCAGCTAGACCAAGGATCGCAGCAGGTGGCGTAGGTACTGTAATTTCTGCCTACCCCCACGGGGATAAGGCATCTTTATGAAACGTCAGAAGCTAGGTGCATGGTTCCAAATTTATCGCTTCCTATGGAGAACAGCCGGCAAGAAACAGTTACTCATTTTAAAATAAATTAGCTTCAACAATGTTTTCAAATGACAGTGATAATAGGTATGGGAGGACAGTGCAGGCCTGTCAATAAGTACCAGGAACTTAGAGGAATTAAAATACAGAATAGAAAATCGTCTACAAATCTACAGTCTGAAAGGCCTGCAACGTTCTCTCATTCACAATATGTAAAATAATCTACATAAATAAAATGAACTATTTAAACCAAGTGTCATGATTTCCATGTCAATCACGAAAAAATAGTCGATATTAAAATAGATATATAATGTCAATTAATGACGAGAATATGTCAGATATGGTAAAAAATAAAAAGGAGATAAAAGAACATTGTAATTTGAGAGCAGTTAATAGACTTTCACATAGTTATGCATTCTTTCTCATATTATTGATAATATTGTGTATATCCCTCGTTTACCCAGTCAACCCGTATAACCCGCGTATGTAAGGACCTAATGAAAAGACCCATAGTTGTCTCAATATCGAGTATTTATTAATGTCGTTACATTGTCTCAGTTTGATGAGTGGGTATGAATTGCTATGATGATGTTCGTGTTACAACCTGATATAATTGTTTGTACATTGTGTGTCCATCTGTTCTATTCTATATCAGACTGTTCTAGGTAGGTTTTCTGATAGGATAGGTTTTCCCTATTTAGGTAATTATTATTAAGTATAAGTTTTAGGTTAAATATTCATTCGTGTTGGCAAAACTTTCATAAAACGCTGTGTGCTCGATTTTTATGTCTTCCAGTTCTTTCGAACAGTTTCATAAATCGCAAGATACGAGTAGCACGTTAAGTAACATCGCCGCTTAACATAAAGTCGTTTTAAAAAAAACTGGCCAAGTATCGGACTCGCACACGAAGAGTCTTAAGAAAAAAATGATATTAGAAACCCCAGTATCATTTTTGAAGACCTATCCATCCATAGATACCCCACACGTATGGGTTTCTTGACTATTATTTTTTTGAGTTTCAGTTCTAAGTACGGGGAACCCCTAAATGTTTTTTTTTTCTATTTTTGTATGAAAATCTTAATACGGTTCACAGAATACATCTACTTACCATGTTTCAACAGCATAGTTCTTATAGTTTCGGAAAAAAGTGTCTGTGACATACGGACGGACAGACGGACAGACATGACGAATCCATAAGGGTTCCATTTTTCCATTTGGCTACGGAACCCTAAAAACCGGCCAAGTGTCGGATTCGCACACGAAGAGTCTCGTACCACAAGGCATAAAACGCCTAAAAAACCCGATTCTTGTATGAAGACCCCTTTTAAACCTTATTTTACGTTTATTATTTGTTGTTACGGTGGCAATAGAAATAGTCACTCTGTTAAAATTTCAACTGTCTACATATATGGTTTATGAGACCGCACTGACAGTCAAACTGACGGACAGATACCGGTTAGTATTAGGGTTCCATTGACACACTCTTTGAGAACGGAACCCTTAAAATATCGAAAATACATCATCATCATTTCAGCCGAAAGACGTCTACTGCTGGACATAGGCCTTCCCTAAACTCTGCCACTTCGACCGATTCTGTGCTTCCCGCATCCAGCGGACTCCTGCAGCCCTCACAAGGTCATCGGTCCACCTTTACGTCTTCCGGTACGCGGTCGCCACTACAGAACAATTCGGCCTCACCGGATATCTGCTCCGCGAGCATTGTGCCCTGGGGCCCACGAAAATGCTTACTTATTAGAATTTCTTTACTAAATTAGTTTTATTCCTTCTCCGTACTCATATATTTGATATTCGCTACATAAATTACGAATTGATTGAAATAAAATAAAAATACTTACTCAATTACTTATCGAATCTGGTTTCGGCATGATTAAAATTTTACATGACCTCACTGATTTACAAATAAACTGATTACAGCCAGCATTAATTTTGATTACCTCTCAGTTAATATTGCACCAAGCTTGATTATTTATTTTGCAATCAGATACTTATTGAATGATTTTATTGTAAAAATACTAAGGGAAAATATGTTTTTCTTTCTTTTTTGGGACATTTTTCTCAAGACTAGTCTTACATCTCATCACCATCTGCTTAGCGTTTTCTCACTATGTTGGGGTCGGCTTCCAGCCTAAACGGATGCAACTGAATACCAGTATTTTCCATGAAGCGACTGCCTACCTGATCTCCACAACCCAGTTGCTGGGTAATACGAAAGCCCTTAGTAAGACTGGTTGTCAGTTTTCGGGCTTCTGACGACCCGTAACGACTGTTAAAGATCCACGAATGACAGCCGAGACCAACGGCTTAACGTGCTTTCCGAGGCACGGAGAGGTCTCGGTATATAAAGATGGTAGCTTTACCTGATCGATCGCACCGTGCAGCTGGTATTATTTAACCACAACCCATAGGCAACTGAAGGAACACGGGTGCGTTTTAGTCAGTAAAAGTCTGACACACCCTCCTGCTCCACCCTAGAGCGGGAGAAGTTATTTGATGATTTCCCACCAAAAAACAACCCATCTACCTATGGAGTCCTAAGTCTATGGAATCTAAATTAATTATAAAGACTAAGTGCAAACGAAATCTGATTTATATACTTATTCGGATTTGAGTTTCACGTCGCTAAGTAAGTAGGTACTATGTATTTTGTAAACGCAGCATTTTTATGAGTTCGCCATCCGTCCATCCCTTACAAAACACAGCCCTAAGCACAGAAGAGGGCGTTACTCAATTGAGTTCTCAATTCCCGATCGAATACTCAGACTCGACTATCGATGTAGCGACACAACACGCTGACGTGCACCATCATTAGCCATGAGTTATGACGTCAGTCTGCGCTGAACTGACGGCGTATTGTTCAAGGTAAGGGAGGATGACTTATTGGATGCGGGATGACGGTCATTGTTGCTGCTGTGTTGTGTAACGATGAGACGAAGGGAAACTATATACGGGCCAAATTGTAGGGAGTACAATTCGTTTTGCCATGGCTGACTCTGCTATATTTCTATATTTATTTATTGTTTATTTATATATACTTTAAACGGCTACTTTATCGATTCGTACGAATATACTCGCCCAAAACGTGAATTGACATTTTTTTTAAATATGTTATTTTTAGTAGGCGATTCGGACACAGTTTATTTATTTGTGGGCGAATCGACAATTGTAGAAATACATAAATGTATTTGGCAAATTGTCACGATTTGAATTTTTTCGTACTTACTACATAATAGGAGAAATTCGAATACATGGTAGGTTTTACTTTATTGCATGAAATTCAATACGTGCATGGCAGTTGTCTAATACGTATTTCTGGAATTGTCGATTTGTCTCAACTAATAAGTCCTTTAAACACGTATTATGTATAGAGGTGAACATAAATTAGTCTCTACGTAACAAACACACGTTATTGTGACAATATTGGACCAATGGCTTTGCAATTAGGACCTTCTCTAAGGACCACAGATTAGTTTTCGGGCACGATCTCTTGAAACAAATATTTAAATGAGAACGGGAACTGTCTGAGGGATAGTATCCGGAATGAGGTGATCCAGCAGAGAACGAAAGTTGTCGAGTTCGTTCACAGAATAAGCAACCTGAAATGACAAAGGACCGGCCATTTTAGCCGTATAACCGATAGCCGTTAGGATAGACAAGTTCTTGAGTGAAAACCGCTAATCGGCAAGAGCGCCGGTCTTGGCAGGGTGGCTGGTAGAAGGTGGATGAGAGTTTCCGAAAATTGAGCTGAATGGCGCTGGCTGCTGTAGACTTATGATGAGTATTGATGTTTTTTTTTTTTTTGTGTGGCATCTCGCAGTTGACCTTGAGAGGCCGTGACTGCTCAACCGGACTTTTCTGTGAAGGTTTTTAGGATTCTAAAAGCCTCCAGCCAGGGCGGAAACCTACTTAAACCTAAAACGACTGCGCACTGAGGGCACCCCCTGTGGGGTACGAACCCCGGCTCAGGGAGTCGCTGGCGGGGGGGGGCAGCTAGTACTACTGGGGACAGGCTGGATCAAGATATTTTCATGATTATTAGACGGGGTTACTGGCTCAGCTGCGGCGCGGGCTGGCGCATCAACGAGCAAGGGACGGTCGGGGGTCTGATCGTTACTCGGAGGGGGTCTTCGCGGGGCGCGAGGACCTCGGCGGCGAGGTCGGAAGGACGGTCGTTTGTATTTGTGAGTTTCGATGCTGGTACATGGGATATTTGTGTCCAAAATCGCAGGAAAGGTGATGAAAAAGTTCCATGTCTTATTCAACTAAAGATGGTCACACACGCCGTGAAAGCTTCTAAAAACATAGAGAGCTGATGGTGCGTTTCGGAGACAGACAACGGAACTCTTCAAAAAATTACAGCAAATCAACCGCGAATGCTGCTATCGCATAAATATGCATTGTTTTGACCCCAAGGATGATGAAAATGCGAATTGGTGTGCGGTAGGTAACTAAAAAGTGAAAAACAAAAACTTTTTTTTCTATGTCGGTTGATATTTTTTTGAAAAAAGTGTTTTTTTTTTATTATTCTCTACAGTGAGGCTTTCACAACATTCAACATCGATGCAGAATTTATCTCTTCTCCTCATAAGAGCTCTTAATTTGGCCACCATTCGCATTAAACCGACCATCTATCCAAAAAAACCGGTCAAGTGCGAGTTGGACTCGCGCACCGAGGGTTCCGTACAAACCTGTGGGTATATAAGTAAAAGTTCAAAATTGTCAAAAATATTTTTTTTTATATGACGAAACTAAAAATTTACGGTTTTCGTAATTTTTCCTATATCTGTACTATAAGACGTGACTTCGTACAAAATTTCAAGATTCTAAGTTCACGGGAAGTACCCTGTAGGTTTTGATTCCCGTGCGAGTTTCGAAAATTTGCGGCCTAAATGGCTGTATCTTTTGATTGCGTTGACTTAGAAGGTTGATTTTTCTACAGCTTCCAGGGACAGTAGAACTAAGTATCATATAGAAATTTCAGTTTAATACCTCAACGCGTTCCTGAGAAAAACGGTCTTGACAGACGGACGGACGGACGGACGGACGGACGGACAACAAAGTGATCTTATAAGGGTTCCGTTTTTTCCTTTAGAGGTACGGAACCCTAAAAAGGGCCCAACCACCGATCAATGTGGCGTTTCTTATCATCGGTAATTACAACGACCCGTTACAAGAACGCCGACCGGTCGGTAACAGTCTGTATCACAACAAAAGTCCATTAGTGTGGCCCGCCAAACGAATTAATTAATTTGGACGATTCGCCCCCTATTTACTATAAACGACCCAAGATGTTGCCCCTATTTTGGGATCAACTATGGTCAATGATTCCTAATGTGATTTGATATAACTTTGTTTTGAGGGTTTTGGCTTCCGAAGTTGCGAGATTTGACAGACGGAGGAACTTTAAAAGTAATTAGAGCTGCATAAAAATTTATGAATTATATTATGTAATAATTTTGTTTTATTTACAGTTCTGAATGTTTTAATTTTATTTCTATACGTATTAGTAGACCAACCCAAATACAAACGTATTTTACTGTAACTATGCAATGATCTTAAAAAAGGATAGTTATTTTAGTAAAGTTTTTATTATCATTTTACTAACTTAGTTTTAAAGCTCTAAAGAATATATACTTACGTATCCTCTTTCTTATTTGTAGTCGGTTGCTAGCTAAAAAACACCCAAATACAATTCAATATTAGTACCTACTACAGACTAAAAAAACCCTATTTATATTGTTTTAATTTTATTTCAATACGTATTAGTAGACCAACCCAAATACAAACGTATTTTACTGTAAGTTTGCAATGATATTAAAAAGAGGATAGTTATTTTAGTAAAGTTTTATTTTTTTTATTAACTTACATACTTTTAAAGCTCTAAAGAATATAAACTTACGTATCCTCTTTCTTATTTGAAGTCGGTTGCTAACTAAAAAACACCCAAATACAATTCAATATTAGTACTACAGACTGAAAAAACCCTATTTATTTATTTAATTCGATAAAAATAGCGAAGGCGAGCGGTTTTACTGTCTAACAGATAATTAAATAATTAACAAGTAAATGTAGATGAAATATTTGAAATAATTTTCAGAATGATAAATAGCCTTTGGCGTGCGTTGTGTCATTGTATGAACTTCATTTTCGTGGTTATATTTCGACAGAAAACCCC
The DNA here is from genome assembly GCA_949987655.1 of Polymixis flavicincta. Lineage (NCBI taxonomy): Eukaryota > Metazoa > Arthropoda > Insecta > Lepidoptera > Noctuidae > Polymixis > Polymixis flavicincta. Next base: position 9,144,645 of record OX465183.1, read on the forward strand.
GGGACATCACAAGAATTTTGCTTTCAAAAACTGAAAGTTTTTAATACTGGAGAATTTTGCATGCGTTGATTAAATTACCAGTGAATTTAATATTATGAAAATTGACAGGGTCACTGTTCGTCTGCGACCTTTAAAAAGAATTAATCAAAGTAAAAGGGGCATACACTTGCTATGGGTGATGTAGCATATAATGTAGCAGCCTATAATTTTCCGCACTGCTGGGACACAAGCCCACTCCTGTGTGAGGGAGTAGGCCATAATCTACCACGTGAGCCCAGTGTAGATTAGCGGATGCCTTTGAGTGTTTGGTTCTAGGACATGGCGGATTCCTCACGATGTTTTCCTTCACCGTTTTGAGAGCAGTGGTGATGAAATAATTAACTCAGAGTAAAGTGCGTGTTTGGTTTCGAACCCACACACACCCACACGAGTGCTCTTGCATGGTGTAAATAGCCATTATTACGCCTATTAAAACTATAAGCATGCCAGGAATTTGAACACCAAAATGAAATTACAAGCCTCCTTAGTGGACTACTAAACTTAATTTTATGCGTGGTATTTGAATTTATAGAAAACACTTACGATGCAGAAGAACTACCTAGTGGAAGAAACTTGATTGAAAAATTACCCTTGGTTTTTTGGCTGCATCATATTGCTGCCATGGCCACCTTCAGACTCCATCAGCAGATTAGCTTCATGTCGTAGTAATATTGCATTGTCATCCAATTTACTTAGGTATGAAAAATTTTAGCACAATCGGAAACCGGGAAGTGGGTCAAATTAACTTGCAAGATTTGATTACAGACAGACATCTAGACAGGTGAAACTAAATGAAAACTTGTTAAATAAAATAAAAAGAACCCCGACCCAGACAACAACCTCTAAAAGTCAAAAAAAAAATGCCTTTTGAGTTAAATAAGAAGTTGTAGGTAACATTTTGTTGAAAGCATTGTCACGTCGGGGACGGCTAAATCAATTTTTATCCTTTCTTCAATAGCATACTCCCCACATTAATTATTTCTGGGCATCGTCTGTTTGGCGTTTTCATTGACCCGACGACGTGACAATGCTTTGATCAAAATATTACCTATAAATTATTATTTAACTCAAAAGGCCAGTAACAAAAAAAAAACTTTTAGAGGTTGTTGCCTGAGGTTTCTGATTAAACTTATTTAATCGCTATACTGTACAACATAAGGTCCTCTTTTACAGACAACCGTCACAGTACTTGCTCATCTAATTCAAATCAACCAGCTTTTTGATCATTCCATCCCATAAAACCAGTAAGCTAAATCCTTTCAAAACGTAAATTAAGACTTTCTAACGGCTTCATAACACCATGTCCAGGTAGTGAGGTAGCGTTCTATTGTGTTCTAGGGGCATTGTCCGGGACAATGAATATCCGACAGCACCAAACATCGGACATCAAATGGCATGCAAACAATACCGCTGCAAATTAGCACCGTAGCAACGAGCAAGAGAAAATTTTGTGACTGAGTTAGAAAATGGTGGTGAGATGTAATGATTTTTACATTACATATGCGTCGCGCGGGATGCCCCCATCTAGATGGACCGACGGTCTTCAAAAGGTGGCTGGGACAGACTGGATGCAGACTGGAACCGGAGGACAGGGTGTTTTGGCACACCCTGGGAGATGCCTATATCTAGCAATGGACTGTGATAAGGTAAGTTGATTGACATTTCATTCTTTTTTTATACATAGATACATCTTGACATTTTATAAAAAAAAAAAATGCGTACCCATTTTCATTTCAAACGAATTTACTTACAGCTATTTTAACGGAGACATTAATTAACATACAACAACAGCACGCTTATAATCCTTAAAGGTTTTTTTTTTGGGTGAGAAATCATCAAATATCTTCTCCCGCTCTGGGTTGAGCGGTAGGGCGTGTCAGACTTTTACTGACTAAAACCCACCCGTGTTCCTTGAGAAATTCAATATATACAACTATACATACTAGCTTCTCCAAGTGGCTTAGCCCGCGTATATATCGGAAATTATCCCACGGAAACATATTACCGGGACAAAAAGTAAAAACCTCGTGCCTTTTCCAGGATGCCATCTATCTCCTTGTCAAATTTTATCGAAATTAGTTTGGAGGTTTAGGCGTGAAAAGGTAACATGCAGACAATAATACTTTCGAATTAATAATATTAGTCATCATTTGCTTCGCCTTTTCGCAGCTATTTTTGCGGTCAGCTTCCAATCTAACCAGATGTAGCTGAATACAGTAATTCACGTGGAGCGACTGTCTATCTGGTCTCCATAACCCAGTTACTGGGAAACACGATACCCCTTAATCGTCAGGCTTTCGGGCTTTTGACGACCCGTAACGACTGTCACTGGTTTTTAATAATATAACAACCAATATGCTAATTAATTAAAACATTATCCACCTAATAATGCTTTAATGCTAGTCTTTAAGTCCATTATTTAGCTATAAAGTGTAGTTTTACGGCATTCTTACGGCACAATATCATGCAAATCAAAGTACTAAAGATCGATGAGGTCCACGTCCATATAACCTCGTAAAACTGCACACTCGTACCTACCGAAATAACATGGAACTACCAACAAGTCATTTTGGTATACGACTTCGCAAACTATTATTAGTTTTAGTACAGTAACTTTTTGTATAAGTTTTGTAGATAGCAAATTATGTTGTGTCTATATAAATAAAAAGAAAGGTCCTGACTGACTGACTGACTGACTGACTCATCAACGCCCAGCCCGAACCCTTGGACCTAGAAAGCTGAAATTTTGCACAGAGGTTCCCTTTATAATGTAGACAAGGAATTAGGAAGGATTTTTCGAAATTCAACCCCTAAGGGAGTTAAATAGGGGATGAAAGTACCGCGCGGGCGAAGCCGCTGGCAAAAGCTAGTCGTTTATGTTTTTCTTGGGTCGTTACGGGTTGTCAAAAGCCCGAAAGTCTGACAACCAGTCTTACCAATACGTATCGTGTTATCCAGTAACTGGGTTGTGGAGGTCAGATAGGCAATCGCTCCATGTAAAATACTGGTATTCTTTTGCATCCAGTTAGACTGGAAACTGACACGAACATAGTTGGGAAAAGGCTAGGCAGATGATGAATTTCAGCAATCTTACCACTAGGTTCGTTTTAACGTTTTCTTGTGCCCACTAGAATCATAATGCAGCTGATACATTTTATATTTCGAATCTCAACAGCTCGACGAACAATAAAATATACATACTTATCGCAATCTCGAGCCGGTCTCGACCTTAATGGGACTCTCCTATGCGATATCGAATTTCCCTATTGTCGACTTCGGAAGGGGAGACTTGAAGTCGGACCTTTTTTGTAGCTCATTTAATACCAATTTGCAACAGCTATTTATAACAATTCGACGGAATAATACGGGGTGGAAGTAGAATGTATTTACGCGAAAGCGTTTATTTATTTTGAGTTTGTAGGTGTTTGTACGGGTTTTGTAATGTTGTCCTTGCTAATGGAGCTTTAAGCTGTAAGTGCGGGGCAACGAAATACTAATGAATACGGTTCCCAAGATACACACATTCAACGAAAATTACCTATGTGATAAAATATTAAGTGCCAGTGCCACCATATCATGACATCAAATATTCGTGGTGTATGATAACGAAACAAGTCAATTGGACACCGAAACAGCCGTCACAAACTTGTCTTATCTTCGGCGATGAGCTCTTGAATGCTGATTACCCGGCGACTCCCTCAAATGAACTGAAACGAGTCGGTGTCGAGTGGATCGGGGGCATTCGGGGGCTATCGGAGTTCGTCCCATCTCCGGAGTGTCATTAGTTAATGTTGCGGGCAGTTCCTACAGAGATTTAATCTGGCCACAGTCTGAGATCAGTCGATTCGCCCTCGCTTCCTCACCGAGCGATCTTATCGCACCGTCATTACCGTTCGGCCGGCGATAACACGCCCTCCACGCGGTATATCGCCGCCGAGATTACAACAACTCTATTACTTCCAACTTTTATTGCGGCCGTCTCGATGTAAGTCGCCGAAATTCTAAATTCGGTAGCCGCTCATTAATTGTGACCATTAAACCCGTTCCATTACATGGTCAAGCGAGAGCATATCAGTGTATCGCGACCGCAGCCCTGCGTATGGAACAAAACAATTAACACATTCCGTCCACAAATCTGGCGGCAGAAACCGAGCGTGCGTTCATTTTAAACGAGGGAGCATGTTTTAAATTACGATTGTGCTGCATTAAGGCAGGAGAGGAAAATATTTGGAAACAAGAAGGCGTGCCGCCTTGGGGTTGGATCCCCTCGGAATAGAAATAGTTTCCGGCCCTGTCGGGGAATTACGACCGGAGCTCGGGTCAACGGAATGAATTTTGATTTTGCTTTTTCTATCGAACCGAAGCCGGATTATTGTGCTTCATGTCGGCACCCTTCGCAAGTTTACTTATGCAAACCTGCCTGCCCACCTGGCCCAGTGCTTGTACAAATTTGAATATTTATAAGCACCCCGTCGACCTCTAGAATTTTTATGCCATTGCGAATTTGATACTGCGTAAAAAATATTCCGGTAATTCTTTCCTCATTCTTCAATTATTTTCCTTTGTAGTATTATCTTGAGCTTTTCGCCAAATTTGTATTTCATAAGTAATGCAGAACGAAATTAAAATATACAAATAATAATGTAGCGATTCTTTTTGACGTTTTTTCAATGTTTGCTAAAAGCACGCGAGCTCAAAATTATGATGTGTGTCTGAGTTATATTTACACTCGCCGTGGGCTCGGAAAATGAAAACATGTCATATTTTCACACGACTATTATTTATCACCAAATACGGTATGAATAAAATTAAAAAGAAACTGTAAAGGTGTTACTGCCCACATTATATTCGCTATTTATTTTCCACCATTATCAGTACGTAGTTATTGTCATTTAGTATTGATATAACTAGGAACGGAAACGTAAATTCAGTATAATATAAAAAATTGAACATCAGCCTAGAGTAGGTACTGTGAGAGCTCTACTGAGCTCTCAGGGGTTATAGTATACATAAAATAAAATACTTAGTGATCTTTTAACGGTGGGACTCCACCTTTAATAAGGAATTAGCTCATTACAGAATCACGCCTGACAATCGAGTCTAGCTTCCGCAACAAAACCTAAGTAAAATTATTTGACATTCTAAAGATAAAAACTTCTCGATTATTCGAACATAGACACAGCCTAACTATTGGCTGCCAGTAATTACGTGAGGTTTCTCGTGAAGCGAACAACCTCTGTACTTACCGTGACAAGCATAATTATAATTTGCTTAAATCGCACTGACACTTGTAAAACCTTTTCATTCTGATGTTTTCGCATACAAAATAAGCATAATACGATTACAAACAACAGAAATAAAACAAATCCATCCAGCTCTTTATGACGCGGAAGTGTACAATAAAAACACAAACATCGTTGTCCGCGTTCGGTAAAGAGTTGGCTCGTAAACAGCCCATAAATGTCTAGTATTTCATTTTGGAAAGGGGACCGCTCTATCTCTAACAACAGTAAATTTGCTTGTAAAAATATCAGAATGCTCCAAGGTTTATTGTTTTTCCTCCTTTCCCTCCTAATTGTCGAATTTTATGTTCGCGTGAGCGTTTGTTAAGCTGTAAAAGCAACCTGAATGTTCAGAAAATGGAGGTATATTTTACGACATAGCAGATATACGTGTCACTTTTGGGTTTGCGTCCAGATACAGTAGTAATGCAATTAGCCTAGGCTGACGGAACTCCGAAAACGAACGGGCTCAGAATATCTGCTGACATTTTGTCGAACGTAGTCACCCTGAATATATCGAAAGAGCTGGTGTATTTATTGATATTTAGGTATAAGTTTGTTGTTAAAATCTATTCAAGATAAATAAAGACGTGAAATCTTTATAATTACGTTAATTGTAGTCTATACTATCTTCTTCTTCTAATATTATAAAGAGGAAAGATTTTATTGCTTGTTTGTTTGCATTGGATAGGCTCCGAAACTGCTGAACCGATTAGAAAAAATATTTCACTGTTGGGAAGCTACACTATCCCCGGGTGACATATATTTATCCCCGTATTCCTATGGGAACGGAAACTATGCGGGTGAAACCGCGGAGCGCTGCTAGTCTATAATAAAGTTGACAGACGTAAATATCTCTCCTTGCTTGACCTCAGCCTCCGCTAAAATCCAGTTCAACTAATATTCTATACAAAACTAAAGGCGATGCCTTTGGTACACCCCAATAGCCACACCGTTGAATAGCTCTTTTTAAACTTAATAGGTGTTACTATGGCACCTAATTCCATGTCCGTTCATGTGTAAGTTACACTATACCAAGCAAGTCAGTTTTTAACTAAGGTTGTTCAACCGATTTGGGAAAGGGATAGGCAGGGTCTAAATGAATACATGACGTACTAAACATTACGCCTTTCTCTTTATAATTAATAGCAAACGTCGTTAAAGATCGTGGATAAGATTATCGAATACTACGATATGTATGGGAACAATTCTATGCGATTTTGAGTAATTCTACCTCAGTTGGTCCAAACGTACTTTTTGCCCACAAAACTGCATCCATTGGCAACATAAAAATGAAAATAATAGGTCTTTACCTATGAAATTGCCGTTTTGTATGAAAAAATTTAAACGATTTTTTTTCATGAATTTTTTATTTGTATTAATCGAAGTAATCACCCATGCAATCAATGCATCTTTGCCATCGCAGTGGCAGTTTATTGATGCCCTTCTTAAAGAAATCAGCTGGACGGGAGGCAACAAATTCTTCAAAGGCATTTTGTACTGCCTCTCGGGTATTAAATTTTTTTCCCGCCAAGAAGTTATCCAAATTCTGGAAAAAGTAGTAGTCTGTAGGCGCAAGGTCTGGTGAGTAGGGCGGATGACGGAGAGCTTCCAACCCCAGTTCTTGCAACTTGGAGACCGTCTGCTGTGCAGTATGAGGTCGCGCGTTGTCGTGCAGGAGCAGCGGAGACGAGCGATTGACCAATGCTGGTTGGAGATGCGCCAGCTTCTCCATCATTGTGTTCAGTTCTTCACAGTACACATCTGCAGTAATGCTCACCCCGTTTGGTAAGAAGCTGTGATGAATCACACCGGCGCTAGACCACCAAACAGTGACCATCACTTTTCTAGGGGTAAGTTTTCGTTTAGGGCATTGTTTAGGTGCTGAACCAGGATCCAACCAACTTGCTGAGCGCTTACGGTTATCAAACAGAATCCATTTTTCATCGCAGGTAACAATGCGGTTCAAAATTCCTTCATTTGTGTGTCTGTTGAGCAGTGCAAGGCACGTCTCGACGCGTACTTCGCGCTGGCGATCATTGAGTTCGTGGGGCACCCATTTGTCAAGCTTTTTTACCTTGCCAATTTGACGCAAATGGACCAATATTGTTTTGACGCTAACGTCGAAAGCTGCTGCTAATTCAGCCGTAGATTGTGTATCATCAGCTTCCACAATCGCCTTTAATTCGTCATTGTCGACCAAAGTCTTCGGACGACCGCGAGGTTCATTTTTCAGGTCGAAATTTCCAGAACGGAAGCGAGCAAACCAATAACAGGTGGTGCGTTGGTTTGTAGTGTTAGCTCCGTAAACGTCGTTGATGTTGCGTGCCGCTTGTGCCGCGTTGCTGCCACGACGGTACTCATATTCCATAATTACTCGAATTTTTAACGTATCCATGATGACGAAAAAGATTGAAATGCGATGAAAATGTAACACTAATCAATAAAGAAATGACTACTTTTAGAAAAAAAAATCCATGTTTTTAAAATAAAATTAATTTGAAATTAGAATTCTTAGCCAAACAAAAATTATTTTGATTTGAAATGGCCAGTACTGCAGAACGGCAATTTCATAGGTAAAGACCTAATATAAACATGACCAAACGATTTTCTACTCGTAGCTCATTGTTTTCCAAAATCTGTGAATGCAGTTTCCATTGACTCGAGAAGTTAAGGCGCAGTCTCCTAAAAACGTTTTTCTTAGCTACAACGAGTTTTTTTTTGGGTGGGAAATCATCAAATAACTTCTCTCGCTCTGGGTGGAGCAGGAGGGTATGTCAGACTTTTACTGACTAAAACTCACCCGTGTTCCTTTAGTAGCCTGTATGCCAGGGGCTGCGGTATCTCTTTCGAACAAACCCGCACCCCTGAGCTACAACGGTTAAGGTAGTTTTCTTACTACCACGTTTTAACTTCCACCTTGTATTAATCAGATCGGACAAGGAATCAAGATAAGGGTCAATGGAATTCTTGTACTAAATCTTAACACCTATCTAATGATATATCATTTAGGGTACCAGCTTCCATACATTTCGTGGCATCATCATTTCATTGCAATAACGAACATTAATACACTTCTACGTAACGTATGTATTTTATGATTCAGCTACTCGAATTTACTCTCACAAATCAAAACGTACAAATCAGTGACAGATTATTCACCGCCATGCGGGATCACACAACCCACAGTGGGGATGATCGTAAATTTTCTAACAATAAAACAATATTATTATGTCAACATAAAAATGTTTACGGCTAAAGCCATAAGGGAGATGAGACGAATTTGTTTAACAAACAACAAAGAGTAACAATCGGACATGACGTTCCTATTCTGGAATCACTCGATTTGGTTTGCAAATTCGTATCATTCATTTGTTTGTTGGTCATTGCCTTCGTCCTTTGAATGTTTGTTTATTTGTTTAAGCTAGCTTTGTCAACAAACCCCATTATTCGTTGCTTCATTTGCTCACAAATCTTGCCAGTATTCAGAATTGACGTTGATATAGTCACTTGAAGTTTTGTCATCGAAATTCCAGACGCACTGTAGGATAGCATTTACACTTGATCATCGTGATATATCACACTCAGCGCTTCTCCACAAACTTCATTATTCACATTCACACAAAGTACCGCGTCCCTGCAGCGTCTAAAAAATCTAGTTACATAAGTCTGAAATTAACTCAGTAAACATGTCTGTTTTGATCAAAATCCTTGAACTCGATGAGAGTCTTGCTAACCCCTCTTTTGTTGACTTAGACGAATTCTGCGTTATCATAAGCAAACACCCTAAGTATAGGACTAAAACAAACATTAGTTAACCCTACCGCCCTCGCCTGTTCTCTAACCTCAAAATTATCCCAAATAGTCCAAACTAATTCGACAAATTTAGCGTCGATAAACCTTCAGCAAATACACTACGCACATAATATGACTACATCATGAGCCTACAGTATGTTATTTTGGAAATTCAAAATCCATTTACCGTTGAGTACAAATTGGGTAGGCTTAACGCAAACAAGACTATCGATGTACACAATATTACTGTTGACTGTTTACAGATCGAGTGCTCTGTGGAAATAATTTGCTAGTTATGATTAGGAACTGGTTCGTTTTTGGAATTTATGTACGACGTGTTTGTATTTTCTGACGGAGTAGACAGAGGACTAAGTAGTACCTTTCGCAAGCTCCCTTTTTTTAAAGACAAAGTAATATCACCTTTCGCCATCGAAAGGGCCTAAATCCTGACTACGGGTTGCTATTGAGAATTTTATTTCAGTATCTCGTAGGTAGGTACAAGAGCACGTGGCAGGTCTCCAATGCGTTGGACCGACCAAGTCAAAACTGCACTCAATGGTCCACTCCACGAATGCTCAAGCAAAGCCACAGTACGGGAGGAATGGCGACGGATTGTGAAGCTTGCCACCACCCCTGATGTGACTACCACGAACACTCTGCCAAGAGTGTGACGACGAAGAAGAAGGTAGGTACTATAAGGGGCTCTCTTTACTACGGATTCCGTACCACAGGATCTATAAAAAAAAAACTGAAAAAGTTTTTATTTTTCTCTTTTTAGTTATAGTACCTACCCCATTCGAAATTTTATGATCTTTGGGGACAAAACGATGCATATTTACGCGATAGCAACAATCGCGGTTGGTTTGCTGTCATTTTTTGAAGAGTTAGTTGTTTGTCTCTGAAACGCATGATCAGATATGTATGAAATTTTAATGGGACTATTTCGGGATAAAACCCTTTCGAACAAATCCGTCTTTATACGACGGAGTTATGCCCGAACATACATAAAAATATATAATATAAACATGTCGAATTGATAACCTCCTTCTTTTTGAAGTCGGTTACAAAACATGTATGTGCGGTGAATTTCGTAATTCTATGAGGCCATTCTACAAATCTTATTTAATGTTCTTTCTTTAGCTTGTCAACGCAATCTCTCGCATCATCATCATCAGCCTATAATGTTCCCACTGCTGGGACACAGGCCTCCTCTCGGTGAGAGGGATTGGGCCGTAATCCACCACGCGGGCCCAGTGCGGGTTGGTAGATGTCACATGTCTTCGAATTTTTGGTTCTAGGACATGCCGGTTTCCTCACGCGCACTGTTAATCTCTCGCATACTGTTCTTTATTTCTTCTATTCTACTTCTAAATTAACTTAACAGTTCGAATATGATTAAATCTATTTCACAGCGAGCTTATAATAACGTAAGCACGTATTTTGCAAAAAACCTCTACAGTACTTATAACGAAAATAATCAGTAACCAAAAGTAGTCAAAGGATCTCTCTAAATAATAAAATCAACCATTTAAATCCAACAACGATTTTAATTGAAGTAATCGAACACCAAACCAATTAACTAATTTAATGGGTAACAAAGAAACACGATTCCTTAAACTCCAAACAATATACCCCGACAATGTCTCTGGAATAAACTCTAATTTGTAATTTAAACCTAACTTTGTTTCAGATTCATCAAGAGCGAGACTAAGGCTGCCCATAAATCGAAGCGGGGCGAGTAAGCGAAGATGAGCGAGGAAGCATTGCGAAGCCGAGTGTCCTTGTCCACTGTAGCGTAGAAAAATCAACTTATAATGTGCCCACTGCTAGAACACCGGCCTCCTCTCTTTGAAAAGGAGTGAGCTATAACCTACCAAGTGGGCCCAGTACAGGTAGTAGTCACACATCTTAAAATTTTTGGTTCTAGGGTATGCCGGTTTCTTCACGAAGTTTACCTTCACCGTTTTGAGAGCAGTGGTGATGGAACTATTTAAGGCCCTGATAATTTTGAATGTACTCGTCGTATTGTCCAGTATGAGCGATATTAGTTCTTACTGCAATCCGATACGGGTTAAAATCTGTTGTAATAAATTCGAATAATAAATGAGCAAGCATTGTCGTAAACCCGCCCGAGTGGGTTCCCGCATTGTCGTTGCGGGGGGCTCAGTAACCGTGGATTCCGGCCACGGTGAAGCCAAGAGGAACCCAAAGGTGGGGCCGCTCGTCAGGGCTTTTGCCTTCAAGCCATTGACGTAGCGGCCAAAAAGTAGGTTGCGGTGAGGTGCACCGCAACTGAGGTGGGCCGCGATGTCGAATGGGAGGCATCGCGGCTGTGGGTTACGGGCTGCGGTAGAGGAGGAGTGCCGGTGCTTCTGAGCAGCGCTTTTCCCTTCCGTGGGCTGGACGGGGCCGCCACCGTTTGATGGCGGACGCGGTGGGACATTTTTTTGATACAATGTATGTTTAATTATGTTTTGAGTTCCATCACTGTATGCAAAAAGGACTTGAAAATATCATATATTTTTTTGCTTTCAAAATTATTTACGGTTAAAGAGATACACTGGTGTAAAAAACTACAATTTTGAGCGTTTTCAAGAAATCTTCGCCTTAAATGGAGCAGTGGTTGCACAGTGGTAACGGCACTCTCTTACGATTTGTAGGTCGTGGGTTCGAACTCAGGCAGGCGCTTTACCGTAGCGTGAATTACGTGAATTTACTGGAATTCTACCGGTTAAAGTACGAGGAGAAGAGCGAGTGAGCTATGTAGCAAAGTCATGTGAAGCCGTAGTGTAGACAAGACACTCAGAAGACACACCTTTGCATTGCTATATTGCGCTGTTGAATTTGAAACCAAACTCTGATTCGCTACAGGGCCTAGAGACAAAATACATTTCTGTTAGCGTTTACGCCAAACGCTACGCCAAAATAATAGGTCTTTACCTATGAAATTGCCGTTTTGTATGAAAAAATTTAAACGAATTTTTTTCATGAATTTTTTATTTGTATTAATCGAAGTAATCACCCATGCAATCAATGCATTTTTGCCATCGCAGTGGCAGTTTATTGATGCCCTTCTTAAAGAAATCAGCTGGACGGGAGGCAACAAATTCTTCAAAGGCATTTTGTACTGCCTCTCGGGTATTAAATTTTTTTCCCGCCAAGAAGTTATCCAAATTCTGGAAAAAGTAGTAGTCTGTAGGCGCAAGGTCTGGTGAGTAGGGCGGATGACGGAGAGCTTCCAACCCCAGTTCTTGCAACTTGGAGACCGTCTGCTGTGCAGTATGAGGTCGCGCGTTGTCGTGCAGGAGCAGCGGAGACGAGCGATTGACCAATGCTGGTTGGAGATGCGCCAGCTTCTCCATCATTGTGTTCAGTTCTTCACAGTACACATCTGCAGTAATGCTCACCCCGTTTGATAAGAAGCTGTGATGAATCACACCGGCGCTAGACCACCAAACAGTGACCATCACTTTTCTAGGGGTAAGTTTTCGTTTAGGGCATTGTTTAGGTGCTGAACCAGGATCCAACCAACTTGCTGAGCGCTTACGGTTATCAAACAGAATCCATTTTTCATCGCAGGTAACAATGCGGTTCAAAATTCCTTCATTTGTGTGTCTGTTGAGCAGTGCAAGGCACGTCTCGACGCGTACTTCGCGCTGGCGATCATTGAGTTCGTGGGGCACCCATTTGTCAAGCTTTTTTACCTTGCCAATTTGACGCAAATGGACCAATATTGTTTTGACGCTAACGTCGAAAGCTGCTGCTAATTCAGCCGTAGATTGTGTATCATCAGCTTCCACAATCGCCTTTAATTCGTCATTGTCGACCAAAGTCTTCGGACGACCGCGAGGTTCATTTTTCAGGTCGAAATTTCCAGAACGGAAGCGAGCAAACCAATAACAGGTGGTGCGTTGGTTTGTAGTGTTAGCTCCGTAAACGTCGTTGATGTTGCGTGCCGCTTGTGCCGCGTTGCTGCCACGACGGTACTCATATTCCATAATTACTCGAATTTTTAACGTATCCATGATGACAAAAAAGATTGAAATGCGATGAAAATGTAACACTAATCAATAAAGAAATGACTACTTTTAGAAAAAAAAATCCATGTTTTTAAAATAAAATTAATTTGAAATTAGAATTCTTAGCCAAACAAAAATTATTTTGATTTGAAATGGCCAGTACTGCAGAACGGCAATTTCATAGGTAAAGACCTAATATATGGGAATGACATTACCTGCGGAAAGAACACGACGTAACCTTTCCGCAGGTAATGTCATTCCCATATATTTTGGCGTACCGTTTGGCGTGAACGCAAACAGAAATGTGTTTTGCCTAGGCCTGCTGATCCGTCGCCGTTCCTCTCCGCTCCATTATACAGCCAGCCTAATAAATCTAAATGTCTAGCTCGGTTTTGCGGAACTAAGTGCACATGTTGTTGCAATGTCAGAGAGGATGCTGTGGGATGTCAGCCAGTGTTTGATTCCGGATGTGACGATTACTGTTACAATTTGTTCTGTGAACATGTGTAGGAGTTGAATTACGAATTATTTCGTTCTAGCTTCAAATTCGGAACGAAAATTAGTGCTTTTAACTGAATACAGTGGTGATTCACGAATCATGTTGGTGCCAGCTGTATTTCAGTATTTTCATCAAGATTGATTTTCATATATTTTCGTGGATTTTTGACAATTGTTACGGGTTGGTAGAAGCTGACCCCATCATCTTTGGGAAAAAGTTAAGCAGATGATATTGACTTTCATATATTATGTTGGCCTATAACAAACATAGTATTGTACTACCGGATACATCCACCAACCCACAATAGGCCCACTTGGTGGAATATGGCGAACTCCTCTCAGATGGAGGCTTGTAACCCAGATGTGCGAATTTAACTCGCTGATTGTGCTACAGTATTCATTGGAATTTAATTCGTATAAAAGTATAAGCCTGGTAAATTAACCGAAGTTTAAAAGGAACCGGTGGCACAGGCCATAAGTCGACACGAACGTAAAAAAACACGACGAATACAATTAACACTCTATATCCAGGACATAATATATATCAAGATAATGTCAGCAAGAAGATATTTACGCACTATCTCGGTTTGATAGACAGAAAGGGATACTTAACCCTCGAGCCACTGCACATTTATCTACGGGAGGAAAGTAAACATCCTGTTAACGCAACGCGCCCCTATGGCGAGTGATGTCAGAATAACCGCCGTGGTACAGGTATGGATTTGGAAAGCAGTTTGCGTTTAAAGATTATTTTATTCATTCTAGAAGAACATACATTTGTTCACTTAGCGAATAAATACATTATTAAAGTAGGTATAGTCCAGTATCAAACAGTTTTGATTTGTTAATGTAGGTAGGTACGAATATATCGACCTCTTATCGTGTGTAAGACTAACTTATGTCGTTAAATTAATAATTTAGTGTTGTTTGTGACGTACTACTTGAGTTTAGCTTTAAATATGTTGAAAGAAGATGTGCTCCTGAAATCTGCCGGTAGATTATTATAAAGTTGAACGCCTTCGTATTTTAATTTTTTCCTCCCATAATGGGTCTGTGGGGGACGCGTCTGTATTTGGTTTGGATCTCTTTCGTTTGAGGTTAGAGTCTTCATCTTTTTAGTATCGCTATGGTCTAGAGTAGTCTAGACAATGTCTAATAGAATACACGCAAGTCCTGAAAGTAGTTGTTTGTTCATAATTGACTAATGAATTGATTTTATTTACTTTTAATATGGTTTTTTTTATTATGTGTGTTGCCATACCTACCGCAGACTGAGTCAAAGAAAATTAAATCTTATATCACGGTCATAAGACTCAATGTTAATGCATGCAGTAATAGTAGGGTCAACATGATTTTCTTAACAATAATAGTTAGCTTTACAAAAAATGTTTTTGTTATTGTATATTTTAATTATGTTACATGTTGTTTAAGGTAAGAAAATACAAATTGTAGGTAACTGAAGTAACTGAAAAGAGGTCACTGTACCATTACAAATAACTTTCCTTTTTTTAACTGTTCTCCGTAGTTCTTTGTATGTTTTATGTAAATACTGAAGAAGAAAAAGGGATAACGAAATGATTTCTTGTAACAGAACACTAACCTACTTCATTTAGCCTCAATACATATTTTTATATAAAATATTATATAACTTGCCTCAACATAGGTATAACTGCACAGTAGGTAGGTACACAAAGCAACCTTTCCATCGATAGATCATGATTAAAGAGACCATACCCTGGCATACCAATTTTATTCCAAAATTCGCCTGCATGCGCTCTCCAAAAATGTCACATTAAAATGATAAATTCCTGAGATACGTAAGCAAATTCTTCAAAAACAAATCTAATCTTGGGGACCCTTGCAACCCGTCCCCCAAATCCGTGCTTCCTGCATAGTTTTTATGTTTCCGCAGTCAGTAATATATCGTTCAAGTGAAGGGATTTCTCATACTTTTATTATTACGAATAACGTTAAAGTCAAGATCGAAAGTGGTAAGTCAGAGGGTGCCAGTGTTTTAAGGTCCCATTGAGATACTTAGAAAGGGTGATCATTTTTAAGAGGATTTTTTTTATGAAGGGGTTGTATCATGTGTGAATGAGGCTTTAACAATTCAAAAATATCTTTATCCATCCATATATACATTCATATATTATTATAAATTAGAGGGGCTTGTGGCTAAGTAATACCAGCCGCAATTCAGCATATAGTTTTAGACCCCTTAGCGTAGAAATGTTTCGAGGGTTTAAAAAAAAACTGCTTTTACATAGTTGAGTGCGCGTGCAAAATGTTTGAAAT
Source organism: Polymixis flavicincta (assembly GCA_949987655.1). Lineage (NCBI taxonomy): Eukaryota > Metazoa > Arthropoda > Insecta > Lepidoptera > Noctuidae > Polymixis > Polymixis flavicincta. The sequence goes on from OX465183.1 coordinate 9,160,573, forward strand.
AGCAATTTTTTTTTTTTTGTAACCGACGATACATTTCAACGCTATGGGGTCTAGAATCATAAATGCTAAACTAATGGGTACATTTTATTCTGAGTGTACCTATTTTCTTTTTCAAATACCACTACTAAAGCTAAACGCACATGCATTTGTTAACGCCGAAAAAATCGACCACGCCGAATTAAAGAAAACCTTCTGAATTCTTCCGGCGATCCGTCCGATTCGGCGTGGATAAGTGTGCAAGTCTAATTCTAGTTTAGTTTAGTCTAAAATTCGATTTTTTCGCTTGCTGCGGCTCTAGTGTGTGTGTGTTCCTTAAGAGATGTATTTAAGGAAAGCTTTTGAGTTTTAAGCAACACTTTATTTATTTTAGTAACAAAATACTCTACCTCCAACGTATAAGATGATCCATCTCCATAATGTAATCTAATAGAAACAGCATCTCAGCTAATATTATGATCTAAGAAGTAGCTACGGTAGTACACAGGCAAGATTACGTTAACTAAAACACAGTTTGTACATAGCAGTAAGGAATAAACTACATACTTGTGTGGTTACATTTAGCATGTAATATTATCAAAAAACTCTTCAGCGTGTTCCATTCTGGCCCAAAGAAGCATAGTTCTGATAGTTGTTTGCATGGACAGTCAAACAATAACGAGCCTAATTTGAAGATAGTCGAACTCTGATCCTTTATTTATGAAAGGACGGAATCAAAGGTGTAATTAAAATTAATAAACAACCTTAAACGAGGCCTTGGTTTAGTTGCAAAACGTAACGAAAGACACACAAACCATAAAAGAAGACAGATTAATTATGCGACTTACCTGACAAACGCCCAGATAACAACTTCGATCGTGCTTTTTCGCAAAATTACACCCGCGCACGAGCATTCCGTATGACAGTCGACATTATTCTATCAAATATTTTGTGTTTACGTTGAAATTATGCTTGAACAAATCGTGCCAGTTGAATTATTATTTTAGTCGGCGACATTTTTTAAAGTAATGTAATTAGGTACGAACATTTACAATTATTTCGAATATAAATTATCAAGTAACGTACATTTGAATATCGATACATCGTACTTTTTATAGTACATTGCTTCACTAAGATCGTAAAAAATTGAATTGTTGAACAAAAAGCGGCATGGGGACACATCAGATAAATTAGTTTTTGCTGTTTTCTGCAGACTTAATTATTGCTTATTTTAAGTAATCCCAATTAACTACCATAGGCCTCAATAGACATTTTTATTTACTATTTAACTTGAAATCGATGTTCAATTTGGAGATAATATTGATGTGTTCTTTAGTCAAAAACGTGTTAAAACTGTATTTCAAAGAGTCACCCAGTAGTAGATTTTGTGTGTTTAATAATTGTATCGTGTTGTAGTTAATTCTGTGATAATCCTGTGCGAGTCCAATAAATACTTTTTCTTTCTTTAATTTTGAAGGATTTTGCTAACCCAAACCTATGAAGATATGTTCGGAAAATTTGTCTGTTCAATAGCGTAAGTACCTAAATAACGGAGTTAATGCTATTGAACTGTCAAAATTATAGCTATACGTACTGTGTTAAGCAATTACCCCTCTTTTCCCGTACGCATACAAAGTTAAAAACCGACATAGCTACTGACATAGCTTGCAAAGTAAGTAGGTTAAAGCACTGATGGCCGATGGAGCAGACGTGTCCTCTGGTGTGAAGACCGCGTATTGGCAAGCATAGTGTGGGACGCCCCCCAGCTAGATGGACCAACGACCTTAAAAAGGTGGCTGGGACGGACTGGATGCAGAAGGCGGAGGATCGAGTGTTGTGGTGCAACCAAGGAATGGCCTATGTCCAGCAGTGGACTGCGATAGTTAAAATATTTTATCAGCATAAATTATAAAGTGCCTGTCTAAAGGACGAATAAGGATAGATACCCACGATTTTCCACAATTTTTCATTTTCCAAAAATTTTACAGAATGCATCTACCTACTTAATTGTTACTTTTATAAAAAAGCTTTTACACCAACCGTCCGTTTTGAGGGTTCCGAACCCACAGGCTGCCAATGGAACCCTATTACTAAACCTCTGTTGTCCATCCGTCCAGCCAGCCGTCCCTCCATTCAAAAAAAAAAATCAAAATCAAAAGTCATTTATTCAAACTAGGCTGAGAGTCAGCACTTTTCGAACGTCAAAATTACATAAGACAGTCCCCCATTCGTCTGTCTGTCTGTCAGAGGACTGTATCTCATAAATAGGTTGACAGTTGAAATTTTCATGGAGTGGGTAAATAATAAAGTAACATTTTAAATTAAAGGGGTCTCTCATGAAAGCAACGTGTTTTTTTGTAGTATTAAATAATGTACCTACAGTAGTATTAAATATTATACGGAGGTCCGGAACGCTTCGTGAGCGAATCCGACTCGCACTTATCCGGTTTTTTCATCGCGTTTTCTTATTTGTGACATTTTCCTAACAAATATTTATAAAATAGAAGAAGTTTTATATCCCATCAGCTCCTTAGTCGCCGACCGGAAGTCTGTCCGTGACCGGAAATGAATTTCCCGGACGTACTTGATACTTTCAGTAAACGGCATGAAGATATTCAATATTCTTTGCGACACTACTGGAATCTATGTGCAAATGACTTTTTAATAGAAACATTTTGATATGAAAATGTATTGCTATTTCACGTTTTATACAGGCGACCGGCGACCAGTGTGACTCAACTGTAGTAGATCAACTTTCATGAAGTTTTTATAGAAATTATTCTAGTCAAGTCGCGTTACACCTGTCCGCCGAAACCTCTCTTTTTTATGGGTGGGATGTCATCAAATAACTTCTCCCGCTCTGGGTGGAGCGAGAGGGCATGTCAGACTTTTACTGAATAAAACCCACCCGTGTTCTTACAGTTGCCTGTGTGCCAGGGGCCACGGTATCTCTTTCGAACAACTGGCACCCCTGGCAGGCATTGGCCTTTGCGGACCCCACCAGTTGATGCTGACATCTCTTTGAGGCGCGCGTGGAACACAACGCGCTGTCAACCCGGGTTTGGTCCTTACCGGACAGCGAGCTACCCATTACTCGCCGTCCGCAAGCTCACGACTACAGTGGCCGGGAAACAACCTGGGATTCTTGACGCTCAGGGTCTCTCCTGTGGCGGCTAGGGCCGTGAGGGCGCATATACTGCCTCTTCCTCATGTTCGCCGCCTCCCTCTTCGCGGGCATTACTACTTCCTGCCGGAACGTTAAAACCTACTTTACTGCTACTTCTCATATATATACCTACTGTTGTAGTCGCTGTAGTTGTTAGTAGTCGCTAGCGCTACTACTAAGCATGAAGTTCGTTTCCCAGATCGGGCAAACTGTTTCTGGGTTTTCCTTTAGGAATTTCTAAGTAGTAACCCGAAGTCTGGATTTCTGTTTACGGTTGATGGCAATAGGCTGGCCCCCTGCTACATGGGACTTAAATATACAAAATTGGCTAAATGGGGGTTAACTAAAGATACACCTCTGCCTAATTATTCAGGGATTACAACCGTGATGTTATAAGCCTACTGTTTTTGAACCGACGAAAAAACGGGGGAGGTTACTCAATTCGACGCGTATTTTTTTTTTTTTTTATGTTTGACCACGCATAACTTTTTCCAGGGTAGTCCAATTTTGATAATTCTTTTATTTTATTGGAAAGGGTATACCCCGAAGTTGGTCCCAAATAAATTTTGAAGAAAAATTCTAACCCTAAGGGTAAGAAAACAGGGGATGATTGATGGTTAACTCACATATTTTAATACTGAGTTGTGTATTACAAAAAAAGTAATCAAAAATTAAGCATGTAGTAATTAGTAGATTACAGCCACAAAAAAGTATAAAATAAACTAAGTTCGGAAGGCGGTGACATATAATTAAATACATATCCAAAGTCACCGACTTCCGAACTTAGTTATTGGGGTTGGACAAAGCAGGTTTATTATTTTTTACTTTTCGATTTTTCGGCGGTTTAATTTTTTTATTAAAAAGTTTTATTAGTAGTAGAGTTTATGAAAAACCTCGTTTCGGAAGCACTACCGGTATATGTATAACGGTAGTACTTCCGAAACGAGATCTTTCACATTCTTCTTTCACCATGTGGTGATATCGACGCGAAATCTGAAACCATGAATTCGCATGGTTCTAGAAATATTTTGTCAGTTATCAAAAAAAAACATCGGATGTTTCATAGAAATATAAATATCTACACGGTCAAAATGTGTGACAGAGCTATTTTTTTTTTAATTACCGGCAAAAAATTACAACGTTTCGGAATCATGTAGGTACTTAATTCATGTATTTACATGAAACAGGTTGCAGATGTCATGCCATTCTGTATTTATTTCTGTCGCTAAATTCGGTGTATTTTGCTTTGAATTTTACTTTAACCGGTAAAATTAAAGGAACATAAGATATTTGACAAAATTGATGTCGTCCTTTGACTTTATCGTAACCAGGTAAAAATTGATGTTTCTACACACATTTTTACACAAAGAAGTGTAAAAGAAATGAGAAACATTGGTACGGTGAGTGAAGAGAGCAATGTGATATATTTATCATAGCTTTATCTAGACGAAACCATCATCTTCACTTGAAGTATAACGGAGGATCATATTTTATTTTTATCTTTATTGCAGTATGTTCGTTGACGATGTTCGTTTGTTTGTTTCTTTTCTTGAAGAAACAAACGATCGATTCAACGAGGATATACTTTTACGTAGGTTCTGAGATTAAAAAAAAAACAATTACTATTGATATTAATTATATTAAACCTACCTGTAGAAATAATAAGAAAAAAACAAAAAAGATGGTCTAAAAATTTATTTATGTTAAAGAAATTAAAGACAAACTTAATTAGGTACTAAAAATATTAGTTAGAAGTGTATCGACATAAGAAACAGTGTGTTATCACCACACGATATAACAGTAAGTCGTTGGTTACAAAAACAACATAGTTTTATTTCTTAACTAGCTTTTGCCAGCGGCTTCGCCCGCGCGGAACTTTCATACCCTATTTAACTCCTTTAGGTGTTGAATTTCGAAAAATCCTTCCTTACTCCTTGTCTACATTATAAAGGAAACCTCTGTGCAAAATTTCAACTTTCTAGGTCCAAGGGTTTGGGCTGGGCGTTGATGAGTCTGTCAATCAGTCAGTCAGTCAGGACTTTTCTTTTTATTAATATAGATTTTACTTAAATTACTTTACATCTACATAACAAGAGATTTCGACTCCCTGCGGGGAGTTTCTGTGAAAAACTACAAACCCAGTCTTTAACCTCATTTAAGTAGAAACTAATTCCTCTTGGGAATTAAATTTAATACGATTTAAGGGTATGAAAAATATTGTTAAAACAAACGTCGCTTATTCCATTTATTTCGGAGAAAAATATAAAAGCTAATTGGCTATTAGATTTTAGGTACGCAAAAGATAAATTAAATTGTAGAAATGAACCTAGACCACTCTAATAACAACCTAATAATAACATTACGCCTGTTTTTCCCAAAGAGTAAGGCAGAACCATGCCTACATAGTATACGTACACCGACATTTCGCCAGTTGTCCCATGGCGCAAGGGATTTTTTTTTTTGATGGTGGGAAATCATCAAATAACTTCTCCCGCTCTGGGTGGAGCAGGAGGGCATGGTAGACTTTTACTGACTAAAACCCACCCGTATTCCTTCGGTTGCCTGTGTGCCAGGGGCGACGGTACCTCTTTCGAACAACCCGCACCTCTGGCAGTTGTAACAAAGGGTGAAACTATTGCCATCAACCAAGCACAAATTCCGACTCTGGGCAGCTAATGAGAAATTCCAGTTAGAAAAGTCCAATAACATTTTGCCCGACATGAGAATCGAACCCAGGACCTCTCACTCAGCAGGCAGTCTCTAACACTTTCCAAAAAAAAGATAAACCATTTTCCATTTTTAAACCAAAAAACTCATAACCCAATTACCTTAAGACCATTCCCACTAAACCTCCATTCGATATCATAACATAAAATCCGATACTTCTAGCTAAAATAAATAACGATTATTCGAATCGAACGTTGGTTCATTGCCACAGTAACCGCTTTTAACGATACGAGTAACGATAGCACCTGCGGTGTCGACGATAATCCACCGATTCATTTGTATGCCGCGCCGGTATTGGAGTTAGTGCTGTACTCACACTTTACTGAGCCACGTAATTAGCATGGTTCGGGTGTGTTATGTTTACGAAGTGCGAGCTTTATTAAATTCAGAAGTTGGTTGAAATGGTTGAAGATTTGCGTATAACATCATCATCTCGTTCGCCTTTTCTCTACTATCTTGGGGTCGGTTTCTAGTGTAACCAGATGCAGCTGAAGATCAGCATTTCACATGGAGCCATTAGTTACTATCTGACCTCCACAATCCAGTTACTAGGTAATTACGATCTCCCTTGGTAAGACTGGTTGTCAGATTTACGGGCTTCTGACGACCCTTAATAACTGACAATGATTCATGAATGACGATCGGGACCAATGCGTTAACGTGCTTTGCATGGTGTCGCTGTGTTACGTTTGCGAAGTGCGAGTTTGGGAGCTGTCTAAAAATGGTAACTGTTATTAAACAACTCTCAAATATTCGTAACAGCTTCCGCCCGCGATTTCAGCCAGCTCGGAAACTATTCCACGGAAACGTACTACTGGGTTAAAAAGTATCCTATGTGTTAATCTAGGTTATAATCAGCTATCTGTGTTCAAAATTTTATCCAAATCCGTTCGGCTATTTTTTCGTGATTGAGTAACAAACATCCAAACATCTTCACTAACGTTCACATTTATAATATTAAGTAGTAGGATAATAGGGACGGTTAAATTTCACAGTTAGGTATTGAATGTTTTACATAAACTTTAATAATAGGTCTTTACCTATGAAATTGCCGTTTTGTATGAAAAAATTTAAACGAATTTTTTTCATGAATTTTATATTTGTATTAATCGAAGTAATCACCCATGCAATCAATGCATCTTTGCCATCGCAGTGGCAGTTTATTGATGCCCTTCTTAAAAAAATCAGCTGGACGGGAGGCAACAAATTCTTCAAAGGCATTTTGTACTGCCTCTCGGGTATTAAATTTTTTTCCCGCCAAGAAGTTATCCAAATTCTGGAAAAAGTAGTAGTCTGTAGGCGCAAGGTCTGGTGAGTAGGGCGGATGACGGAGAGCTTCCAACCCCAGTTCTTGCAACTTGGAGACCGTCTGCTGTGCAGTATGAGGTCGCGCGTTGTCGTGCAGGAGCAGCGGAGACGAGCGATTGACCAATGCTGGTTGGAGATGCGCCAGCTTCTCCATCATTGTGTTCAGTTCTTCACAGTACACATCTGCAGTAATGCTCACCCCGTTTGGTAAGAAGCTGTGATGAATCACACCGGCGCTAGACCACCAAACAGTGACCATCACTTTTCTAGGGGTAAGTTTTCGTTTAGGGCATTGTTTAGGTGCTGAACCAGGATCCAACCAACTTGCTGAGCGCTTACGGTTATCAAACAGAATCCATTTTTCATCGCAGGTAACAATGCGGTTCAAAATTCCTTCATTTGTGTGTCTGTTGAGCAGTGCAAGGCACGTCTCGACGCGTACTTCGCGTTGGCGATCATTGAGTTCGTGGGGCACCCATTTGTCAAGCTTTTTTACCTTGCCAATTTGACGCAAATGGACCAATATTGTTTTGACGCTAACGTCGAAAGCTGCTGCTAATTCAGCCGTAGATTGTGTATCATCAGCTTCCACAATCGCCTTTAATTCGTCATTGTCGACCAAAGTCTTCGGACGACCGCGAGGTTCATTTTTCAGGTCGAAATTTCCAGAACGGAAGCGAGCAAACCAATAACAGGTGGTGCGTTGGTTTGTAGTGTTAGCTCCGTAAACGTCGTTGATGTTGCGTGCCGCTTGTGCCGCGTTGCTGCCACGACGGTACTCATATTCCATAATTACTCGAATTTTTAACGTATCCATGATGACGAAAAAGATTGAAATGCGATGAAAATGTAACACTAATCAATAAAGAAATGACTACTTTTAGAAAAAAAAAATCCATGTTTTTAAAATAAAATTAATTTGAAATTAGAATTCTTAGCCAAACAAAAATTATTTTGATTTGAAATGGCCAGTACTGCAGAACGGCAATTTCATAGGTAAAGACCTAATAATAAACTCATGCCTTTTTCCCATGTGGATAGGCAGATACTACAGAACGCCACCTGCTACGAACCTTACGAAGACCTTTTGCCTCGTTAACATTCATACATCTACACCGGAACTTTCTGAAGAACATCTCCAATAAGACCAATACATTAAGACGTTCTAGGTTGTCCCCTCCCTGCGTTTTCACTTAGAACTGCCTTGTAACCTTTTCAACGGATACGCTTTTCAAATTGACTGATAAACCAATATTCTTAAAAACAAAAAAAAAAATAGGAAGGTATGCCAAATCAGCAGTATATGAAATAGGGTATTTTACTCCCTAAGAGAAAAAATCTAAAAATCAAAATAAATTTTAAAATACAATTTAAAGATTTAAGTTTTTTTTAATCTGTTTTTGAACACCATGAATTTTACGTCATATGGCATGTCAACTGAGCAACTTTGTACTTTTATTATTTTCGTAACCAAAGTAATTTTTATTTAAATAATATTTTGCACTCAGGAACAGCAAACCCACAATAAGTAGAAAACTAACTTTTTTTTTATTATATACAATTATCTTACACAATATTAGCGCATTTGTTTATAATAGCAAACTGACATCATACCCACAAAGCAATATGGCGTCCACTGCGTCCAGCGTTTTCGTCAAAATAAAAAGAAATATGAAAATGTAAAAATTAAATGCAATTTTATGGCACTAATCGATTTAATAAAATTCTTGTGTTTTTTAGTGGTTTAATAGGACACTAGAATCTAATTTAGACACTTTTTAAAAATGGGTGTAATACCCTATTGGACAAATCTATAAAGTATGACGCTGAAGTCAATCGAAGTGGTTAGCTTAGGGGGGAGGAGGCCTATGTCTAATAGTGGACGTCTTTCAGCTAATGATGATAGAACTGCTTAATAATATTCAAATAAATTAAGAAATTATACTCCAATGCAACTGTACAATGATAAATCATTATAATCAAATAGCAACAAAGTCACATTAAAAAAACTCTCGTCAATACATTTTAATAACCCATTGGCATGTGACAGCACATCACTGACAGGTTATCACATCGCTATCATTGTATCACAACAGGCGTCCATTTCAATTGACAGTAACCGGTAGCATGCTCCATGTATTATGCATGTGCCTTTGTTGATTACATTTATTAATTTGTTATTGGTATTTTATTTGTGGGAGGTAAATATAATGCCACCAGCATTATATTATTTAACGCAGTTTTGGATTGCGTTTGGGCCTAAGTTTCAAGGGATTGTCTGCAGGGCGAGAAAAAGTGTGAGTAGGATGTACGACACGTATGATGTGGTAAACGGACTCGGACCAAGCATATGCCAATTACATATTTCAGATTCCTTTTTAACCCCCGACGCAAAAACGACGGGGTGTTATAAGTTTGACGTGTCTGTGTGTGTGTGTGTGTGTGTGTGTGTGTGTGTGTGTGTGTGTGTGTGTGTGTGTGTGTGTGTGTGTGTGTGTGTGTGTGTGTGTGTGTGTGTGTGTGTGTGTGTGTGTGTGTGTGTGTGTGTGTGTGTGTGTGTGTGTGTGTGTGTGTGTGTGTGTGTGTGTGTGTGTGTGTGTGTGTGTGTGTGTGTGTGTGTGTGTGTGTGTGTGTGTGTGTGTGTGTGTGTGTGTCTGTCTGAGGCAACGTAGCTCCCGAACGGATGAACCGACTTTGATTTTGTTTTTTGTTTCAAAGATGTATTAGTCGGGAGTGTTCTTAGACATGTTTCATCAAAATCGGTTCAGCCATTTGAAGATTATCAGCTCTTTTCTGGTTGATGAAGGGATTTGAGCATCTTCCACGGGTCTGATCAACTCGAAATTTGGTATTCTATTAGTTCAATGATATTAGACGAACAAAGTTACCTTGAACTGATGTTGGAGCAACACCTGGAATTTCTAGGATACCCAAGTTACTCACCAACAAACAGCAGAGGTATCGTGTTTGGGCTTATTGAAAAGATCTCAATGAATAGATTATAGATAAATGGTGATCAGGACGAGGAATGAGGATAAAAAATTAGTAACAAACTTCTTTGTGGGAAAACTACGCAACGCTGCGCAGGTTTAAGCGAAACATTAAGTTTAAAAAGCAAGAAATAAAAATTAAATTAAAAATTTTAAAAACCCCCGACCCAAACAAAAACTCTTAAAAGTAAAAAATAACATTAATAGACCTTTTATGTTGAAGGTAATATTTTGATCAAGGCATTGTCAAGTCGGGGGACGGTCAATGAAAACGCCAAACAGAGGCCTAGCATTTTCATTAGCCGTCCCCCGACTTGACAATGCCTTGATCAATATATTACCTTCAACTTAAAAGGTCTTTAAATGTTATTTTTTACTTTTAAGAGTTTTTGTTTGGGTCGGGGGTTTTTTAAATTTTTAATTTAATTTTTTTCGATCAGATTATGCAGTCATTACCTGACCAAAAAAGCGATATGAAATATGCCTGACCGGGTAATGACTGACCTCTCCTTCGCATAGTTCTAAACCAAATAGATGGTTTTACACCTAAATAAGAGTGTAATATGCCTGTCATGCCTCGTATATGACCATTTTTAACAAACACGCAATGTATCTTTTTTATTAAGATTCAAAAATCTCCAAAAACTAGAGTTTAAGTCAATTATTTTACGTTAAGTTTTAAAGAATATAAATTAATACATTAAATGGTTTTTGTTTTTTTTTTTAATATTATCTTGTGTTTCGAAGGTTTTATTCAAGTTTCCCCTACACTTAAAAATTGCTTTGATACCAAAATCCTAAATATACCTGAACTCACTGAAAATTCCAACCCCATCGTTAAACTCACGTGCTGCAAACACGCGTTTAATAGACAATTTGTAAGTGAGCACACTTCTTTGGAGTATAAGTAAGTTACCGGGAACATTCTCGCGTTCTCACTTTCACCGACAATCAACGAGTAACGGGCGGTAACCGAGTTTCGCTAACGAACTCGACTTAACTAGATAGTAACGATGGTACAACTTCTTAATTAACACAAACCGACGATTGTAAACGATTTTATTTTTGTCCGTTTCGGTAACTATGCAGTTTTTTTACTTTATTTTATTAATGTCAACTATAAACCGGTTATTTCGTAGCATTTCCGAAATTTTTGGTTGCTTTGTCGCAGTAACTCTTTCTAATTGCGCTGGAAACTGATCTAAATGGGATTTGGTAAGCACTGTTTCGTAAAGCTTATTCAAACTATGTAACTATGAGACTGTGTATTGGTTTTAGGGCAATTGTGTTGGGAAAAGTGATTATATAGGGTATAACAGAAACCCTATTGCTATCCTTAAGCACTAAAGATAACAGCTGGTATATAGAATCACTTTACTAGTTTCAGCCCAAAATAAAATACTCTAAGAATTGATATCAAATTTTCGGTTTCACATGTTTCTTAAATTCAAATCATAACAAACGTGTAATCGCACTACGTAGGTCAATAACTTTCCACGTTACTTGCCAATATCACGATAAATCCCTTCCCAGTGATGTGTTTATTTCAATTTGAAAAGTTCGGTTTCTGGTAACAATGTAGTAAAAATTCTCATAACTTCCGAACATGTAGAGATAGGATTAAAAAACCCTTCCAATATCGTTTGATTTCATCCAAAGTAGCTGTGTCTTTGTTATGTATATACCCTTTCCGTTACAAGTTGTATTTATGTGATGGATACAATGTAATCAAGCATAGATTCACCACTTATTTATTATTTATTATTTAGCACTTCTTTCCGTAACCTTACCTAACCACAACAACATGGGCACGCCACGATTGCGGCGGTAAGTCCCCTCTTTGAGGAGTGGTTCGAGAGGCGGCATGGCGTCCTCACCTTCCGCCTGACGCAGGTCCTCACCGGACACGGTTGTTTCGGGAGGTTCCTGTTTCGGATAGGGCGGGAGGAAACGCCCGGGTGTTTCCACTGCGAAGATCGCCCTGAGGACACAGTGGAGCACACGGTGGCGGTCTGCCCTGCTTGGGCGGAGCACCGCCGTGTCCTCGTGGAGGCGATCGGCGGCGGCGATCTCTCGCGTCCGGCCCTGGTCCAGGCCATGGTACGGAGCGAGAGGGCATGGGGAGCCGTCACCTCCTTCAGCGAAGCAGTGATGCTCGCGAAGAGGGAGGCGGTGCACGTGAGGGAGAGGCAGCATATGCGCCCTCGCGACCCCAGCCGCCGCAGGATACGGAGACGCCCTGGGCGTCGGGAATCCCAGGCCGATTTCCGGCCACCGTAGGCATGGGCTTGCGGACGGCGAGTAATGGGTAGCTCGCTGTCCGATAAGGACCAAGCCCAAGTCGACGGCGCGTTGTGTTCCACGCGCGCCTCAAAGAGATGTCAGCACAAAAAGTGATGGGACCCGCAAGGGTCAATGCCTGCCAGGGGTGCGGGTTTGTTCGAAAGAGACACCACAGCCCCTGGCTTAAGGGCTACTGAAGGAACACGGGTGGGTTTTAGTCAGTAAAAGTCTGACACGCCCTCCTGCTCCACCCAGAGCGGGAGAAGTTATTTGATGATTTCCCACCCAAAAAAAAAAAAAAAAAAACCACATGGTTAAACTATGATACCTTTTGGCTCTAACCTAACCAAATAAATGATAAATTTTCTTTACCAAGTAGTACTGTGTTATGATTGCGTAAAACAGTTGCTCGTCATGTATTTAATGTAAGTCTAAACGAACCCGATATTTCATACACGACATAACATCACGCCGTAATCACTGAAAGGTTACGCAGAAGTGTACCTTACAGTAGGAACCTGAAATACCCTATCACACTAACTCTCAAAAGAAACACCAAAACTCAGAGTTCAAAGCCTGTTTTTCCGATCCATGTACAGACGCCAGCACATCAAGCTACCCCAATCTGTCTTTCTTTAATAGATTTGCAACTTTATCACATAAGCATAAGGTTTATGTTCAATTGGAAAAAAATACAGTTTTGCCAAACTTAAATGGCAGTGGGCAGGGCACATTGCTCGCAGAACAGATGGCCGATGGGACTGAAAGGTTCTGGAGTGGCGACCGCGTACCGGAAGACGTAGAGTGGAAAGGCCTCCCACAAGGTGGACCGATGACCTTGTGAAGGCCGCGGGTATCCGCTGGATGTGGGAAGCACGAGACCGGTCGAAGTGGAGGAACCTGGGGGGCCTATGTCCAGCAGTGGACGTCTTTTGGCTGAAATGATGATGATGATGATGTACTGGCGTCTGTACCTAAAGCTCTCAACAATGTCTTGTAACAAGATGTAATTTCATTATCATCTGCCTAGCCTTTTCCCAACTATGTTGGGGTCAGCTTCCAGTCTAACCGGATACAGCTGAATACCAGTATTTTACATGGAGCGACTGCCTATCTGACCTCCAAAATTCAGTTACTGGCTAATACCGAATCCTATACCGATACCTCTTGTTAAGACTGGTTGTCAGACGTTCAGACTTCAGACGACCTGTAACGACCTGTGACGACTGACGAATGACAGTCGGGGCCAACGGCTTAGCATGCTTTCCGAGGTACCGGGGCTTGGTATCTAAAGAGGGTCACCCATACTCGGACTAACGATCGAACCGTGCAACTGTGCTTACTTTGCCAAAAATCCAATGTCACACTCAAAATAAACTTCAATCATAATAAAATAACAACAAATCATCTCACAAACTCACCAGGTAACTAAACAAATAACAATAACAAACCAACAAAGAAAAAATGAAAAATAAAACATGGAAAAACAAACGATTGTTTCTTCTTTTTATAAAGGGGCCAATTACCGGGTTTTATCGTGAAGAGGGCCCTATCTCGGTGTCTGTCTATCGTCCTGATTTGATGAATAATTTTCCAATCGAAGAGACATGAGCGGAACGAACGGTGAAATAAAAATGAAGGACTTAGCCAGGGATGGCGAGCCTATGACGAAAGTAAATTGGCACGATATTGATGAAGTAAAAAATTGAAATAACTAAGTAACGTCACCAAAAAATCAAAATCAAAAGTCATTTATTCAAACTAGGTGTCAGCACTTTTTGAACGTCAAAAATTACAAAAGATGGTCCCCGAAAAAACGCCCGCCCTTCACCACTTCCTAGTGCTTTAGCTGGGAAGAAAAAGTGACGCAACAAACTCCCCAGCAGCACAGCTATCTGTTATGTTAAAAGAACTTGATTCAGAAGAGTTAAGTAACCGGGGTCGTCCGATATAATATGTAGTTCAAGTTTAATAAGAAACCGATCGATATTTTTGAATGAAATTAATTTAGTTAATAGAAAACAAACAGTTTATTATTTTATCAAATTATATTTCATTCAAAAACATCGATCGGTTACTTATATCTTTTGGTTTTTATGTGAGCACATATTTTCATTAATTTTCAATTGATTTGACAGTGCTGGATAGTAGACTATCAAATAAATTTGGGATATAACTTGGGCTGTTTGTGTGTGTGTGACTATATGACTATGTGTGTATCATTAAAACTAAATGATTTGTATCAGGATAACTTATGTTTTAATTTTTACCAACTTTTCTCACAAATCGCGGCAGGATTTGGCCCAAAATAAACGATCGAATCTATTGGGCTATCCACTGAGCCCAAGCAATTTAAGCGGACATACCATCGATACGAAACAAAAAGTGTGTTTAAAGGTTCGCCATCCCTGGCTAAGGCTTGGTATGTGTGTATGTACTTACCTACTCAACGTTGTCATACTTAGGAAAGGTTCAGAATATTTCGTTGTTTTCCTTTGCTTGTTTTATGCGAGGACGAACTTGAGACATTAAAGTAAGCGTAAATTTTAACGAAAATAACTTCGAAGTTATTTTTGGGTGCAATTTTTTTTTTTTTTTTTTTTTTTGCTAACGGTATCTTGTAGGCTAATTATGGATTTTTGAGCTAAATAAATGTTTGGATAAGGAAAAAGTGAAGAAAATTCAGAATATTATTGTGTTTGCAAGATAAAAGTTGGTGCAAATAAGAGTAAGAAAACAATAGAAGGTACCATAAAGTTTTCCCGTGGGTCGCTCATTGTTTTGCCTTTTTACAAAACGTTGTTTCAAAAACAGAATATTTACGTAATCTCTAAAAGGTTGAAACATTTTTTGCTGAAAATGTTATAACCTTTTAGGATCGCACGTTTAGCTCTACACATATTATTATTAAGTATTTGCTGTGTTTATTTAGTTATAGCAATCTGATCAAACAAACTAACTAAATAGACAAGGCAAATACTTAAAAGAAAAGAGTAAACTTTAATTCGCTATAAGTTTTATAAATCATCAGGAATTATTAATTATTTATTTTACTTTATTTTAAGGGTTCCGTACCTCTAAAGGAAAAAACGGAACCCTTATAAGATCACTTTGTTGTCCGTCCGTCCGTCCGTCTGTCAAGACCGTTTTTCTCAGGAACGCGTGGAGGTATCAAACTGAAATTTCTATATAATACTTAGTTCTACTGTCCCTGGAAGCTGTAGAAAAATCAACCTTCTAAGTCAACGCAATCAAAAGATACAGCCATTTAGGCCGCAAAATTCCGCAAATTTTCGAAACTCGCACGGGAATCAAAACCTACAGGGTACTTCCCGTGAACTTAGAATCTTGAAATTTTGTACGAAGTCACGTCTTATAATACAGATATAGGAAAAATTACGAAAACCGAAAATTTTTAGTTTCGTCATATAAAAAAAAATATTTTTGACAATTTTGAACTTTTACTTATATACCCACAGGTTTGTACGGAACCCTCGGTGCGCGAGTCCAACTCGCACTTGACCGGTTTTTTTCATTTAGCCTAGACTGTCCCACTGCTGAGCAAAGGCCTAATTAATTTTACTTACAAAAAAATATTTTGCTGTATAAATTTGTCAATTTGAACGACTAAAATTCAACAGTAACTCGATCAACAAGAAAACACTCCCAAAAATTTTAAAAGGACAAAATTTTGTATAATAGCTTTACACGGTTATTTAACCGAAACGAGCATCGCTGCAGACCTGCAATATAAAAGTATTTTTATAAAACAGCGAAAAAAGTGCTTACTCATTCATCTCTGAAGCGCTTTAAGCTTTAAAACATGGTATTAGTGGAAAAAAAAACAACAACCCCGTGGTCGACCCCCACCTATTCACTGGAAATTTTTTCAGCGACAAAAGCATTAAGGCATCTCGCGGAAAATTAATGGCATTCCCCATTAAGGTTAAGTGCCTATTTTAGCCTATGTGACTTGACAGAAAGTTTGGAACTTCGCAATATGCGTACATTTTTGGTGGACGGCCCGTTAGATAGGGTCTTGTCACGCAATTGTTTCGATTAGGCTGAGGGCGGCTTTATGATTTTATACACGCATAAAATAGTAATAAAATGTCTTGTATCACGCTGGTTTTTGCTACAAATTGGTCAGAAATATTATGTAGAATAATTTTTCGGGTGGTCAGTATAATGTTATCCCTTGTCTTACACTAGCCAAACTTATATTTCATAACATCACGCCTTGTTTCCCTGAAGGGTTGTGCAGTGGTTCACCTATAGTATAACCCACATTTCACCAGTTATGTTTAAGGGGAATCTAGTCGCGGGCTCGATCTCACTGGTGGGCCTGGCTAAAAAGTACGCTGCCTCACCAGGCATCGTGTCCGACAAAGGTAGTATCAGTGATGAGCAGTTAGACGCTAGTCTAGACGCAGAACGTTATTGAGTGAGATGCAGGATCATTTATAGTAAATCAGGCGAAAAATTAAGAAAAGTCCTTCGGAAGATCGGGTTTTATGAAAAAACCACTGCATAAATCAATGACCAATAAAGTATATTGAAATTGTCGATATTAGACCTGTGACCTTTGTCGCTACTGTCTTGGTTTTGGAGATTTTACACTTCTTTTATTACTTAAACAGCCCTAAAGTTAGGTTAAATCAGCAAGAAAACATAATCTTTGCTCCTAACTATTTAATGGTTTTATATTTTGGTATTTTGTTTCCGCACAGACTATATTAAGAATGAGTAATATATTTGTAAGGGAAGTAATACACTCCCGAAATTTGCATGGAAAAAATGTGACTAGCTTCCCCTTAAGTCCCAAATAATGGTAATAATGGGGGGCGAGCCTATTGCCATCAACCGGGCACAAATCCAGAATTCTGGATTTGTGGAGTCGGTGACTTTGGATGTGTATTTTAATTCTTTGTCACCAACTTCCGAAATTAAAGTTATTTTGCCCTTGTAGTGCTTTTTTTGGAAGTCGGTTGTTATTTTTTTGAAAAACGTTTTTATTTCTCACTTTTTAGTTATCTACCCCACACCATTTCAATCGGGGTCAAAACAATGTATATTTATGCGATAGCAGCATTCGCGGTTGATTTGCTGTAATTTTTTGAAGAGTTCCGTTTTCTGTCTTCGAAACGCATCATCAGATCTATATGAAATTTTAATGGGACCGTTAATAAACTCAGAATAAACTCCTTTCGAACAAAAAAGATTTTTTCAAATCCGTCTCTATACGACGGAGTTATGCCCGAACATACATAAAAAAAATATATTTATATCTAAACATGTCGAAATGATAACCTCCTTCTTTTTGAAGTCGGTAAAAAAAATGGTCAGGCTTAAGAATCAGGGGGCAAGTGCCAGGTAAAACTATAAGTTTTCCTTTGCGTAATGGAATACCAACTTAGTTATAATCGTCTTTATCATATACAGTGAAACCTGGTTAAGTGGGACCTGGATAAGTGAGAAACCTCTATTATTGAGAACTACAAGTGAAAAAGTGCCGGGACCTCATCCCGGCACTTTTTCATCGAATTACCTCTGTTAATGGGACTTTTAGAACTTGGTTAACTGAGATTTGATTTCTAGGATTTTTTCGATGTTTACCTCTATAATTGGGACTCTGGAGCTCAATTCCCTTTATAAGTGAGACAATTTATCAGGTTGGGACAGGTTACGACACGATTGTTTATAAACATTTGAATTTCTTTCGCAAAATTTCCACCTTTATAAATGGAATAACGGTACATTTCGACCTCTATAAGCGGGCCCTCTGTAAATGAGACAACTAAATTTTAAACCTGTCTAATTGGAAAACTGGATAAATGAAAACCTCTTTAAATGGTACAAAATCCTTGGTCCCTTGAGATCCCAATTAACCAGGTTTCACTGTATATAGGTATATGGCTACATAATAATTCCAGTACCAATTCACCACAACTTTATACCCTTTATACAAATTTATAACTGATATATAATTCTATACACCCCCAAATCCAAATACGCGCCGTTCAAAATCGATGAGGAACGGAATTACCGCTATCTATACACATTACCGTATCATCACGTCCATATACACGTGTATATAAGATTGACTGCTCGTGTATATGAGCGTGAACTTACATAAAACTTGGTGTCTTAATTACAGATGAAAGGGATGTTGTGAAATTGGTATAAAGCGTGAACAAATTATTTTATATACCTACAGTGTACCAGATTCTTTAGAAATTAAACGCGTCGAAAGCGTTTCTTACAAAAAGTAAATTAATTAATATTATCATGGATATTTTGTTTTTACATACCTAGTAGTTTATGTTAACTACTAGGTATGTGTGTTTAGTAACTTTATACTAACTCATGGTTACGACCGCCATGAAAACAAATGAATTCATACAATACGCCAGGAGCTTGCCCTCAGGTTTTTCGAACATAATATACTATGCGTTCACCTAAGCATGGTCTGGAAAAGATAACGAAACTAGGCCTGAATTCACCATGACCACTTAACGATTCCTTACTCGTAACCACGTCAATCACACACGAATTCTGCTAATATCGTATTAATAACATCGACGAATTGTCTTGGAACAGACAGAATATGACATTTCGATTCCTTACAGTTACATCTGACACAACCATACTGACGTAGTTTGAACGAAGTAAGATTCTGCGGGAAATCATTATAACTTTACATAATTGGGACCCTCGTCTGGATAGAAGCAAAACGCGTTCAAGGCAAAGCACTGGCAAGATGGTCAGACGCGATCAAGAAGGCTGTTGGTGGTGGCATCTACCGAGTGGTCCACACTACAGCAGACCGCATAACTTGGAGATGCGTTGTATGTAGTCGCAAGGGAACGATGAAGAAGAAGGAGGTTTAACTTAACAACTGGTTAAAATGAAATTAATTTTCGTTGTTTTTTTTTTTCCTTTTTTCGTTCCTACCATTTTTGTAGCCTATTCCAAATGACAATATAGGTCTTGACAGACGTCGAACTATCTCGTGCTACTGAATATTTTGCGGCAAAGCCTCGTGTCACGCTAAAAAACTGTTCCGGGAAAATGAAAGTGAACAGAGAAGAAAATGTGACGTAGGTTTCTTTATTTTAGTCTAGTAAAGTACTAGTACACACGGCTACACATCAAGCTGTACATTTCCAGTATAAGCTGATATCGCATTGTATAGGATTTCCGTACAGTGCGAGTTCAGCGTAAACTGGAATGTAAAGCTTGATGTGTGCCGTGCGTACTAGGACTAGGCCCAGGCTTATTTTTTTTTTTATTTATTTATTTAATAAAAACGTATACACGTATTACCGTTGCAGTAGTTACACTACTTTACTAACGGAAGCTGTATGTTGTCAACATTTAATTTTCTACTACAAATACTGGTATTGAACTGCATCCAGTAAGACTGGAAGCCAACCCCAACATAGTAGGGTATGAGGCTAGGCAGATGATGATGATGACTACACAAACCACTTACATACTCTCATACCGACAGTGTTGTTTATTACATTCTTCCTACATAATTTCTTTTTTTTTGGGTTTTGGCTTCGCACGGCTTGTGTATTTAGCCAGTGTCAAGTAATTTTACTTTTCAATCAAGTAAATGGCCCGATATCAGGCACGAAGTTACAAAAAAGTCATAGTCAGTCAAGTCAAAGTAATTGTAAAGCGGTGGTAACTTTACAACAACCTATTAGGAGTTTTTGGGGGGAACACGAAAAGTACACGTTAGTCACTTATTTTCACCTTCACTACACTTGTGCACTCACACGTAACTAAATTGAATAATTCACTACCAAAGTTATACAATTTAATTCGCTATTTCACGAAATTTCATGAAAATTAACATTTGTGCGACATGTTACAACGCGATCCCGCCAAAAAAAAAACATTCTTACTACATTCTGACATAGTACCTTATACATCAGGGGTCACCAATTAGTTTTGCTCGGGGTCCGTTTAAAAAAATGAAATGACCATCGCGGTCCGCACATTTTATAGAAAAAAAATAATAATAGACAAATTTAATTAAGGAAATAACAAAGATATTTTTTTTACGTATGAGAAAAATGGCACTTTTTGTTGCAGACTATCTGTCTGAAGTTTGGAGTAAAATTGGTGCAAGCTATTGACATTAAATCCTAGAGATGTTCATCAGTAATTCGAGATCTAAATTTATTCTTAATGACGTTCATCTTCGAAAATGCTGCTTCATAAATATATGACCCATTCGCGGTCCGCACAAAATGGGTCGCGGCGCGCGGCTGTCCGCCATTTGGCGAACCCTGCTAAACATGATGTAACTTGTCAGTCACCTCACAATTAGGCGCCCCACACAATGCCTAGAAGAACTCGTAAACTTCCTCTGGCATTTCACCCACAGAGAAAAAAAAACTAATTGAAATTATGATGGCCGCAATACGGACTAAGTTTCAGACGGTGAGAGCTGCAATACCGAGTTTTATTATCTTAATAAAAAGCGGAAAACTTGGAGGTTATTTTTAACTGCGAGGTTTCTGAGTGTCTCTGGTAGGATTTAAGTTTGGTAATTAAAAGTTGCGGTTCGTTAGTAGCGTGAGGTTAACACGTCTTGTACTGTGGAGCCAATTTGCGAACTGCATGGTCTGTTGGCTGACGCGTTTTGTGTTTAAGTAAACACGGCGCCCTTTTTGACGGGTTTCGTGTTTTCTCAACGCATTTAATTCGTCAAAGTTATGAGTTTTTATTGCGGAATGGATTTATTTAGTCTGTAAAATGAGAACAATCATTGTTTTTTTTTTTTTTTTTTTTGGTTTGCCGAATTTATGAGGACTCGAAATGAAAGCTTTTTCGTGAGAACACGATGTATGAATGGAACACACGAAAAATTAAAAATGTGCAATCGAATGAATAACCACTTGGTGTCAACTAAAAGTATTTAGTAGAATTTAAATTTAAAGTTTTTCATGAAAGTTAAAGTGCATTAGACTTACGGACTTTAAGAACATTTTCATCCTACTAAGTAATATCATAAATACGTAAGTTTGTATGTTTGTGATTGAGTAATAACCTTACTCAACCACGCCAAAACGGTTGAACGGATTTGGATGAAATTAGACACACAGATAGATTATAATCTGGATTAACGCATCTCTTTGAGAGTATACAACCAATTTACAACATTTTGAGCTCCTACAGCTATGCCTATTTTGTAATATACCTAGTTTAATGAATAAATAAAAATAGTGTGCCAAGTTATTTGGATCTCTCTTTCCAAGTTCCGAAATTACGTACATCCTAATGATTTACTGCGATTAAAAACTTTTTTTCTGTTATCGAGCGACCTAAAGATTTAATAATGAGAGATTTTGCATTTTTCTAACAGCAATTTCACCAAAACTGGCCCTAAAATTTTCGAAAACCGATATCATAAAAATCACCAAATAAAAATTTAAAACAAACAAGAGCATCACGAACCAAACTCAAGTTGTTAGAAAGTACGAATTTCTGTCTAGAAAAGCAACATCATATTTTAAAACAATACCGTTGTTCACACCACATTTCAGCGAAGTTTCGAAGCGAAGCAGTTAGTGGTATACTTCTTTATACCTGAAAGTTTCAGAAGCACGCATTAGACTGAAATACTTTCACCGTATTGGGGTAAGCTGATGCTTTCCATAATGGATTTTTCAAACTTTTTTTTCTTTAATTTTTTAAGTGCCTTTTAACACGTAAACTTTTGTTTGGATTATCTAACGATTTTTATGAAGTAAGTATTATATTTATTTATTTGATCTGCAACAGAAGCTACACAATTACAAGCAAGTTTACATTGAGCAGCGACATACACAGTGTGCGCTTCCAATTATAGGAGAACACATCTTTTACTTGTAATCTAAGGCACATTAGGCACAATCTAGGCACATTAAGTTAGACAATTTAAAATAAAAAAAAAAGTAAACGTAACACGAAAATCATACTTAAAGGAAACAAAGTTAATGACATAAGAAATCAATGAGATTTAAAACAAAACTCGAGCAGAAATCCGTGATCCGTGATTTCTGCTCGAGTTTTATTTTAAATGCGAGATTTATATAATTTATTGTGTAATTATTTAAGTGTCATTTCCGATTTACTTTGACAAGGTTCCATCCCATTCTTATCACGCGCGAATTTACTTATTAAGAACTTTATGCAGTAATTTTTCTCCCAGCTTTTAAAATTTTATAGTTACGCGTATTTCAAAGGTTTGAGGTAATTGCATAACACACTAACAGTAGGGATGAATGGCTTACATTTTGACAGTAAAATAACGTTCATTGCGTTATTTACGTTGTTGAGCATTTCTTTTTTCGAACATATGAATCAATGTTGGCGAGACAACCTCGCTGCGTATTGCAAGGGTTGGATCGAGGTGGCCCTGGAAAAGAATACCTGGAAAGATTTGGGGGAGGCCTTTTCTTAGCAGTGGGACAGTGCGGGCTAATTAAAAAAAAATGAAGCAAATGATTAGCAATAGCCATCAAAATTATTCAGATTCTGATTAATATTATATTATGTTACGCAACAAGAAAGAAAGAAATAAAGAATGAAAATACATTTATTTAGCACAGTCTAAAAGTCACACAGTATACATCAGACATACGTAAAATAAAAAACAAATAAAAGTGTAAGGTGCGATTTCATACAAACTAGCATTATTGTGTATCTCACGGCTTCGCCAAAAAGACCTAGTTCAGGAAAAAAATTAGTGCTGACGCTGGTTTTGACCTGAATTAGAGGACCGGTAGTCCTTTAAATATATGAAGGAGCATACGAATAAAATAAAGTAATATTATACTTTAAAAATATTATAAGATCGTATATAAAAATGTAATCTGTAAATACGACTCACTGAAATTGACAGCCGGAAGCCCAAACTACTCGTAACATTTGCGAGATAGGTTCTATCTCATAATGGATTTTCCCATATCTTTCTCAGAAAAGGTTAAACCGGAGATCGATACAACCTACATCAAATCCATTTGTGATCAATATGACATCATGATATAGACTGCCTCTAAACGGCGACTGCTAAACATGAGTACCTCAAATGTCCTTTAAAGAAACCATTAACCCCACATTTGGGCGATGCATTGGTGACACCATCATCTTTTATTATTATTTATTTTACCCCCGCGGCAAAAACGACGTGGTGTTATAAGTTTGACGTCTCTCTCTGTGTATGTGTGTGCTCCAGAAAGAAGAGCGCTACCTATCCTCATTTTAATTATTCCTTCGCCATCTCACTAACTTATTTCATATATAAATTCACGCCATCTTACCGTGGGTCTAGGCACAAACTACAGAACCTGACCTGCTATGACACTAACATACTTCTTTTGCTTCGTTTATGTTCATCTATCTGGTCATACACGCACGCCGCTTGCGAGTATTTTGCACCTAGTCTTCCTCAAGAGCATCACCAATAAGGTCACTATTAATGTCCTCCTAGGACACTTCCATTCACATCTGCCTTGTAAATACATACCTGTTTTTTCGTTGCCTTTAATTAAATCCTCTCAACATGACGAAACCATCTAAGTATACCACCGTTTAAGCGTTTGAAGTTTGGCTGGTTTTTTTTTTTGGGTGGGAAATTATCAAATAACTTCTCCCGCTCTGGGTGGAGCAGGAGGGCGTGTCAGACTTTTACTGACTAAAACCCACCCGTGTTCCCTCAGTAGCCCGTATGCCAGGGGCTGTGGTATCTCTTTCGAACAAACCCTCACCCCTGGCAGGCATCGGCCCTTGCCCCCTCATTTTTGTGCTGACATCTCTTTGAGGCGCGCGTGGAACACAACGCGCCGTCGACTTGGGCTTGGTCCTTACCGGACAGCGAGCTACCCTTTACTCGCCGTCCGCAAGCTCATGCCTACGGTGGCAGGAAATCAGCCTGGGATTCCCGACGCCCAGGGCGTCTCCGTATCCTGCGGCGGCTAGGTTCGCGAGGGCGCATAGACTGCCTCTCCCTCACGTGCGCCGCCTCCCTCTTCGCGAGCATCACTACTTCGCTGAAGGAGGTGACGGCTACCCATGCCCTCTCGCTCCGTACCATGGCCTGGACCAGGGCCGGACGCGAGAGATCGCCGCCGCCGATCGCCTCCACGAGGACACGGCGGTGCTCCACCCAAGCCGGACAGACCGCCACCGTGTGCTCCACCAAGTTTGGTTGGTTGGCTTAATTACGCACAAACAAACTGCTGGAAGAAAAAGGTTTAAATATGATGGTTTGCACACACATAGATTATGCACTTTATTTACAGATAACTATTATACATAAATATTGTACTTAAAACGGTGGAGTTTCTTGCCCATTCTTCTCCATACTAAACTACATTTTGGAAGGGGCGACTAGAATCAATTCTATTTTAATGTAAATGTTGACTTTCAAAAGTGACTTTTAAGTGCCTAATTGAAATAAATGGTTTGACTTTGCTTTATACTTTTATCCGCGTGTGGGGCTTGTAGCTCGATCAAGGTAAGCTACGCTAGCCGCGTTTGGTTCATGGATAGCTGACTATCTCTATTTACCAAGACTTCTCCATGCCTCGGAAAGCACGCTAAGCCGTTGGTCCCTGCTGTCACTAGTAGAACTTTGACAGTCGTTACGGGTCGTCAGAAGCCCGAAAGTCTGATAACCAAAACATAACCAGGAGGTGGACGTTGTAGATACAGGACAGATAGGCAGTCGATCCATGTAAAATACTGCCTCTGGTTAGACTGAACATACTTGAGTAAAGCCAATGCTGATGAAACTTATACCCACGTGAAGTGTTGCTAAGAAACATGTAAAACAACAGACAAAAAGTTACTTGTAAACCCAAACGCAAAATTGAGACGTAGCCATTCCATTTACGAACCCTGGACCTATTCACACCGTAATACATCTTGTTTATAAATATTTCTGCAACCATCCATATGTGCTCGAAAAGTAATATTTCCATTTGAACCAGCGTCCATAAAATGTTTGTCTTTGTCGGAAAGGGTATGGTGTGACAGATGACAAATGTTGTTTGTTGAAACTGAAATGGTCGAGGGTTCACGGTTTTCACTATATTGTTTACTTTCAATAGGCGACTTTGATTAATAGCAACTATCTGGTGGAAGGTTTGTTATCTTCGAACTAAGTACCGTAGTTGTCTGATGGAATGAACAAGAGTTCTAGAGAAATTGAAAGCTTTTATAGAATTAATTCTGTAAAGGAAAGTGCTTGTAGTTGAAGTGGTGGATTTGAACGCGGTGGCGGCAAGAGTGGCTAATAAATCTGAATTATTTTCAAGCTTTGTTAGTGAATCAAAGCTTGGTTCGTTACCAAATCTTCGTAATCACTCTAGCCTTTGCGAAAATATGCATGTTATTTTATTGGACTACTTAAATCACTTTTACAATATTAAACACAACGATTTTCATACACACAAACATAAACTTACTCTTTTTTCCCACAAGGATAGGCAGAAACTACGGAACGCCACCTGCTGCGATCCTTACATACTCCTCGTGCATCGTTTCAGCATCATCATCATTTCAGCCGAAAGACGTCCACTGCTGAACATAGGCCTCCCCCAAGCTCCGCCACTTCGACCGGTTCTGTGCTTCTCGCATCCAGCGGACTCCTGCGGCCTTGTGGGTTATTCTTTATTCTATACTAATATTATAAAGAGGAAAGATTTGATTGTTTGTTTGTTTGCATTGAATAGGCTCCGAAAACAGTAAACCGATTTGAAAAATTATTTCACTGTTGGGAAGCTAAACTATCCTCGGGTGACATAGGCTATATTTTATTCCCGTATTCCCACGGGAACGGGAACTACGCGGTTGAAATCGCGGCGCGTTGCTAGTATAATATAATATTGCT
This sequence comes from Polymixis flavicincta, assembly GCA_949987655.1. Lineage (NCBI taxonomy): Eukaryota > Metazoa > Arthropoda > Insecta > Lepidoptera > Noctuidae > Polymixis > Polymixis flavicincta. The sequence goes on from OX465183.1 coordinate 9,186,917, forward strand.
ATGTACTTATTGTCTACATTGTTTCTCTGTAACGAAAAAAACCACACAGAATCTTGAATACCCGTTGTGTCTCTAATCACCCGAATGTTACCACCCGGTCGCAGCGAAAATAAATATTGTTATTGTTCCCTTAAAGAGGTGTGCGTTTCCCGGGGGCGTTCATCAATCATAATTTATTACCCTATTGTTACCGTGGCCCTGAATAATCGCTCATATCCGAAACACCTTCCCAGGGACGCGGTCACACTTGGGACCGCGGCTCTAATAAATTGATGGTAACATGTTTTGTAACTCATTAAGGATTAATGTTGCTTAATTTTGGGATGGTAGCGTAGTATGTTGTTGGGTACAAAAATAAAACAGATCTTGTTAAAATTACTGTTATGTGACTAAAGTTTGTAGCAAATTTTCCACTACAGACCTATTCTACTGTTAATACGTGAAACAAAAACTTTGTCCCCCTTTTTAAGAAAGTAACGCGGACGGAGGAGTAGGAAATTTAGCATTTAAAAAAATTATTATTTATATTTTATTAAAAACATTAGAAATACATTATGTTTTAAATGAATTATGGTTACTACTAGTGATTGCCCATGCAGTCACTAATCACTAGTCACTAGTATTAATAAATTTGAATGTTTATGTTATTCAATCACGCAAAAACTACTGTACGGATATTGATACAATTTGGCACACTGATAAATTTATAACCTGGATTAACACATAGGACACTTTTCATCCATGCACGTTCCCGTGGGATAGTTTTTGACCAAATAAACTAGTTTAATTACCTTTAAAGGTACATCTTATTATTTGCCTAACAGGTTTTACTCCTGCAGGCTTAGCATAACGCTTTCTATTTCTACGAAGAATAGACAGTGCTTTTTCAATACAAAATGACATTTCGTTCCTCCAGCTTTAGCATCGCACCGTAGATATCCTTCTACAATCTGTCATTTTGTCTTTCGTTTCTAACAATCTGTGTCTAGGTCCCTATAAATGTAGACTATTTCAGAAGAATATTTCTTCCCAACTGTCAAAATCACACTGACAACAAATTTTCTACTCGACGACCATAAAGTCTATACGATTATCTACAACATCATGATTCGTTTAGAACGCATAACTGTGATAATTAATAGAAAAATATAGCCATCTTCTCCTATTGTACATTATTTAGTTAATAGTCATGTCTATTCTTCCGTCGACAAATCGGTGCTCATGCTAAGCCTGCTGGAGAGCCACAAAGGACCAAATCATCAGAGAAATGTTAAAAAGAATAGTAAAACAAAACACGGTTGCCTCTTTTACTACTCTTTCAATACTCTAGACAAAAAAATAACAATTTTTCTGCAAATTAGCACGGAATTCTGATTACCATAGACTGTAAACTTCCATACAATCCAACCAAAGATATGTCACAAAACAACAATTAGGTCTTACCAAAAGTGAGCGAAACTAACTTACATTAGCCTTTTTAAGCTGTGAACGACACACTTAAGTAAAAGCTCTTAACTTGATTAACTTAGTTATTGGTGAGAGCGTCTGTTGGGTAATTCTCTTCGAGAATACTTCATTAGATTTAAGTTCTTTTACAAAATCTGGATTAAGTTTGAGCCATTTTTCGATAGCCGAGTTATTTAGTTAAAATATTAATTGTATTTGTATTATACTTGAAGTTGTAATAAAATTGTTTGATTGAAGGATTGGTCTACGATGTTGGAATTCCTTTTAGAATAGCTATAAGCCTTCGTTGTGAGATTAATTCAACAGATGTATATTTAAATAAGAGAGAACTTAAGTAGATACAATTAGGCGTATAATGGACTTCCAGATGGTCAGCAGCACGTTTAGGGTTTTTAACATTTCTGTGATATTTTCCAATAAATTAAAAACCTTTGAAAAGTGCATTATTATCATTACCAGCCTACAGCAGTCCACTGCTGGACAAAGGCCTTTCCAATTGCGCGTTCAGCTCGATTCTCGGCAACTCTCAATCAGCTGCTACCAGCCACACCGCGAAGATCGTCGCTCCAACTAGCCTGAGGGTTTTTTACTCTATGTTTGCTGATTCACAGTCTCCACTCACGAACATGTCTACTCCAAGCGGTCATCTGTTCCATGAATAGTAACCTAAATAGAATAATATTTTACTTAATCTATAACGTCTAATATACTAACTTAGATCTAATCTAAAAATAATATTATTTATTATATTAATTATGTACAAGAGCCACAACAGATTGAACCCCGCTTTAATAAACTCGTGCGCACTATAAATGCAACGATATTTAGTTATTATCACAAAAAAAAAATGCAACCGTATAATCTGTAACACAAGTTCACCTCAAACTAGAATTCCCACAAAAAGGGCAAAAACACCTTTACATAAACCATGAATATAGTCATAACAATCTAGAGCCGTGCCCTGAGACCCATATTACCTTCATCACTTCACCCAGATTTACATCCCACTAGTATAACAGAATAACACGATATCATCGGCCCAGTGTGAACGGAGGGCGAACCTCCTCCGTCCCTCCAGTATTGCAACCTAAGGAAATTGCTTTTTTCTTTATACTCGGGTAAGTTGATATTGCGTGAATTATGAAAATTGCCCGGCTAAATTGTTGATTTATTGCGTGCCATCTATTGGATTGGGTGCCAAGGAATTGTTTTACGGTTTTTTGATGGTATTTAGGGTGATATGTTAAGGGGATTTAAGTAACAAGTTAGGGTTTGGTAGTATCGATTGCTGCTTCATGGGATAGTAGTGGCTGGCACGGTTTTGGGTTCGATTCTAAAGGTAACGATTTTTTTTCTGCATAAAACCCAGGAATTTGAAATCTTCTGCATATCTTTATACATACAGGATAAGTTTTTATCCAGTGCACAAATTTTAACCATGAATTCAGCATATCATTCCAGAACCCCTAGCGCAGAAATTTTTCGCCGGTTATACAGGAAAAGTTTTTATCCAGTGCGCAAATTGTAACCATGAATTCAGCATATCATTCTAGACCCCCTAGCGCAGAAATAATTCGCCGGTTATAAAAAAAAAAATCAGCTGTTCTATACATTTTGACCGCGTAGGTATTGCACTTTTCTATGAAACAGCAGATTTTTTTGGTATAACCAGCGAACAATTTCTGCGGAAGGGGATCTAGAATGATATGCTGAATTCATGGTTACAGTTTGCGCACTGGATAAAAACTTACCCTGTATAAAAATAAAACAGCTGTTTCATAGAAAAGTGCAATACCTACGCGGTCAAAATGTATGGAACAGGTGATTTTTTTTTTTTTTTGTATAACCGGCGAAAAATTTCTGCGCTGCCTGCTGCGGTGTCTAGAATGATATGCTGAATTCATGGTTAAAATTTGGGCACTGGATAAAAACTTTTCCTGTACAATACGTACGTGTTGTGTATGTCACAGAATTCCGAATGCCTGGATACCTGTTTTATCTCTTCTGTAGAGTGGACGGTTTAGATTCGTAAATGAACCCGGTAGGATGCCCTGCGATCAAGTTTTATGAAAAAGGAAAACGTTTGACCGGTCAGCTAAAGATTATAAAACATAAATACTGAACACAAAATATCAATTCGAAAGAAAAGAGAAAAATTCCATGACAGATGAAAACGAACTATTTTAAAATAACAGTTATGCTAATCCCTTGAGATTTTATCACAATAAGTGTGTTACAGTAAGTGAGTTACCAAATATGCAAATTCCCAAATGGCATTAGACATTAGAGTGAGCGACAGGTACATTAGAAACATTAGAGGGGATTGCATTTATACGAAGATTGACATCCTACATCCGAACTTCGGGGTACTTAAATCTAATGTGACGTTCAAAAAAAAAATTTTTTTTTAAACGTTTTCGTTTATAAATCAAAATAATTGTTACCTACCTAAATTTGGAAAATTAGGTAGGGTTTGGTGGAGTAAGGTACTCATATACACACCCAAATTCACACGGTAATAAACCTCTGCCAGGGTCGCGGATTTGTTCGAAAGAGTTACTTTGGCACTGGCACAGGCAAATGACGGAACATGGATGGGTTTTTGTCCGTAAAAGTCTGACACACCCTCCTGCTCCACCCACAGCGGGAAAAGACATTAAAAAAAAAAGAAAAAAAAAAACTTTATTTTATGTTTCTACTCAAACGGTAGCTACTAACACATCGCAAATCCTAACTAGTTTCAAACTATTAAATAGTTTGTACTCGTATAAATTGGAACAACATTGACACTTCATGGACACTCGCAAAATTGTTTAACCTTGCACAATCCACATAGCACATACCTCGTTAGTTAAAAGTACCTAAAAGCAACTGAATTTCACACGACAATACTCAACATACAACAAGATATACAATCTTACAGCTTGTTACCGGCCGACCGCATTACGTTTAGTTACGACCTTCTTAGGATGCGAAGCTTCGTTAGTTTCAACGCGGGGCGAAACGAACGGGATTCCATATTTTGTAGGCTAGTAAACTTTCATAAATAGAGATCGTAGGTACGGTTTCTACGTAACATCACACCATGTTTCCCCGAAGGGTTGCGCAGAGGTGTAGACACCAACATTTCGCCAGTTATGTTTAAATCCCATGTAAGAGGGGACGAGCCTATTGCCATCAACCGGCCACCAATCCAGACTCTAGAAGTAAATAAATAATAGATTAAATTGTGCATGCTGTGTTAGCCTGTAAGTAATTGTTACACTTATGAAAGTACAATTATTGAAATTATTCATTTTTTTTTATCGTTACGCCACACTAGGAATTTCTCCTGTATTGTGGGTGCGTTTACAAACATATAAAAACTCACATACACAAACAGCCAGACCCGGAACAACTACTTGTAGGTCGTAGAAATATTTGTTCCGTGCGGGAATCGAACCCGTGACACGCAGCGCAGCAGTCAATCGCTTAACCACTGCGCCAACCGTACCGTCAATTATTTTAAATGTATTGTGTAAACAATTTTTGTCAACCTAAATAAATAAATGAATGATTTTGAATAATAGTGTGTTACACATTTAGGGTGCAGGTGTGCTTTTCGCTTGAAATGTTCCCTGGGAAGCCCGCTCCACTGCCACCTTGCGGACTGACTCATATTTTTAACGCGACTTGATCTATTTCGACAAAATATGGAAAAGAAGAAGTGTTTTATATTACATCCGTAGGTACACTACACCGATAGGTCGCAGGCTTAACTCTGTTTTCTTCTACCGAAAAAGCAATAAACATTATCCCGGATATCTATTTAAAGCCTTCTTCATTCTAAATAGTCCTTGAACCTTTGACCTGATTAAAGTCAACCGATTTGTAATCAAGAACTTTTAAATTAGTTTCCTGAGCCACGTCTTTGGGGCCACTTGGGAGCGTTAACCCCACCTAGTCATTTAGTTTCACGTTTCTGTTACAGTTTGTTATTTACTTGATTTTGAGGTAAATCTTTATTTATTGAACTTTGAACTTTAATTTTTTGCTTATTTTATTACCTACATGCCATCATCATCTGCCTAGCCTATTCTCAACTATGTTCTTTTTTTTTTTTTAGGGTGGGAAATCATCAAATAACTTCTCCCGCTCCGGGTGGAGCAGGAGGGCGTGTCAGACTTTTATTGACTAAAACCCACCCATGTTCCCTCAGTTGCCTGTGTGCCAGGGACCACGGTTTCTCTTTCGAACAACCCGCAGGCATCGATCCGGGCTTGGTCCTTACCGGACAGCGAGCTACCTAATACTCGCCGTCCACATGCCCGCGCCTACGGAGGCCGGGAATCAGCCTGGGATTCCCGACGCTCAGGACGTCTCTTGCGGCGGCTAGGGCCATGAGGGCGCATATACTGCCACTCTCTCACATGCGCCACATCTGTCTTCGCGAGCATCACTGCTTCGCAGAAGGTTCTCACTATACTACTACTACAACTATATTGAAGTCAGCTTCTGGTTTAACCGGAAGAAGCTGAATACCTGTACTGAGTTACACGATACCACTTAGTAAGACTGGTTATCAGACTTTCGTGCTTCTGACGAGCCGTTACGACTGTCAAAGATCCTCAAATGACAGCCAGAACCAACAGCTTAACTTGCTTTCCGAGTCACGGAGGAGTTTGTCCGAGGCACAATGGAGTCTTGATATTTAAACATGGTCACCCATCCACGGATCAACCGTGTCAAGCATAGCTTAACCTGATCGATCGATCTGTGAGGCTGTTATCACTTAGCCACGAGCCCCTCTACCCAACGGGCCTCGATCCAACTAACAAAGATTTATCAAAGAGGTAGGAGATCGAATCGAACTAACAACCCTCCGAACATCTGAACATAAAAATATGTATACGCACAAGAAAGTCTTAACAAATAGTGATCAAATAGTGCATACGCTCTTAAAAATACAAGAGCAATATCGATAGTTCCTGGGAAAGCCACAAAAATAAAGTTTGCCGTGCGTGTAGGCACCTTCTTCATCGATGAAGGTCAGCAGCATAGCTATATCACACCGTACTTGAAAACCAGGGAATTATTTTATTTAATACTAGTAGCGCCCCGCGGTTTCACCCGCGTAATTCCCGTTCCCGCGGGAATACGGGGATAAAATATAGCCTAAGTCACCCGGGGATAGTGTAGCTTCCAAACAGTGAAATAATTTTTCAAATCGGTTCAGTGGTTTCGGAGCCTATTCAATGCAAACAAACAAACAATCAAATTTTTCCTCTTTATATTTTATAAAATAAAATTAATTAAATAGTAATAATTAAGTATAGAAGTATAGATTCGCTTTCATTTACTTGTTAGCATCTAAGTAATAATTCCAGAACAATGAACAAAATTCCACTTAAATCTCGACTAGCATTATCAATTTTACCCCTTACTATAAAGGCTCCCGCAAACAAGCGCGACACGACGCTTGTGGAACAATTTCTATGAAAACTTTATGGAAATTGTTCTACAAGAGTTGTGTCGTGTCTGTCTGTAGTAGCTTAGTTTTAGTACGCTCGGTAGTTCAAATTATACCATTTCTATGTAAGATATATGAACGATAAGCCGGAATATAGAAGCAACCAACAACTTCCCGTTTACTATATGGCCGGTTCCATATAATGATCGCATGGAACCCGTGGATATACGAGTAGTAAGGGTTTGCTCATATTGACTAACGGAGAGAGTAGCAATGCGTTCACCCAATAATAAAGTCACTTGAGACAATCATTTTTGCCCAACAGTGCGATAAAAGCATTGATCTTTTTGTCAATCATGACGTTTTGGCTGACAAACTTACTGTAGTTGTATCGAAAGCTTTAACATTTATTTAACTTCACAGCAGTAGATTATTTATTAACCGTCGTAATAATGTGTACGGTCACCAAAAGAGAAAAGTAACTAGAGTCGTCGGATAAAGTTGAAGTTTATTAAGAAGCCGGTGCATATTTTGGAATAAAATTTATTTTATTGAATAGAAAACAAACACTAAATTTTTAAAATTATTTGATTCGAAAAAATCCTTCGGTTTCTTACTATACTTCAACTATATCCGGCGACCCGGGTTACTTATTTGGCAACAGTACAACCCAGGTAGGGTCAACAGCTCAACCATAATTTAACTACTTATCGCTTACTGCTATAGATCGCGCCTACGCAGCTCCAAAATCAAACAGGCAATGAAAATAAAATTGGCACTCGCGAAGATCGCTCCGCTCGCCACCGTGCACTCACCCGCTAGTCGTACGTGAACAAGCACTAAGATTGTGCTACAATTAAGTGATTCCACGAAATACGGAATTGTTGTATTTAGATCCAGTAAGCGGAAATTGTACTGGCGTGTATATCCGAGCTTTTGAGTATTTTGATTGTGGTTTAAGATTTCAGGGATAATTTTATTTTAGGGTTATTTTCTTTTCGAGGAAACGCCTAATGGCATTTCAATGTGTTTATTTTCACATTAACTCCTTAAACATTTTGTTGAATCCGGATAAAGAACTCCAAAAAATATGTAGATAAACAAACCTAATTTTTTACTCAAAAATTTATTACGTGCTTTAAAAAAACCTCTCGGATAGATAATCGATGACCATCGCATAAGGGAATGAAATCAGTGGGGTAATTGCGTTTCTCTATCAATGGGTTTTATTTTGACAGTTCAACAAAATTCACTGCATGATTTACGTTGTTCAGCAGACAATTTTTTCGAACATATTATAGCAATGAATTAGCAATATTCTTCGAAAAGATTGATTCTTTAAAAGCGTGTTATGCGATTCGGGTGCCAATTACTTACTTTACTTTTGTTTCAAAAACGATCGACAAACGATTTTCTCGACAGCTTCCAAATTCGAATTTCAAACTGCATGCGAACTCATTTGCAAATTACACACGTGACGTAACGTCTGTAGTATTTAGCTGTAGTTGCTGCAACCTCGCCGTATTTGCTACACTAACTTGTAATCTACAAATCCAATACAATTATTGTAGTACGTGTTCGCAACAGTCTACATCAAGAGTCGGTTTGTTTTATTTACTGGTAAGTAACCATGCCCGCGGCTTAGCGAAGTAAGTTTTCCAGATTAAATAAATGTAGTGTAACTGTAACAGTTGGGTTAGTGGGATTTTTGTAATTACGATAGTAGGTAAACAAAATGGCTACAATATTGGTCTACCCAATCTGATACTATGTCTCTGTGTTTTAATATGTACTTATTATTATCTCCATATATCATGTTTCAGAGTATGAAGAATATACAAAAAAAAAAAACATTTAAAAAATATTATTAAAAAGAAACAAAAAAACCCGACTGCCTAAAAAGTGAACTTTAGGTAATTAAAAAAGATGGAAACAAGAAACTTGTTTTAAAAGGATGACTATTAGACTGAACTTTTTTTTTTTAGTTTTCGTAGTTGTCTGCCATACACACTTAATGTACCTAATTTATCTAATGAATAATCATGTAGTTTATGTTGTAACGTTGACTATTTTGTTGCTTTTTACATTATTTTAGTATTTTTCATTCTCTTGAATGTGCCCGGGCAGCTGAGAGTATGTCATGCTCTCTCAAACTCGCTTGTGGTGGCGTGTGTGTTAGAGCATTTCGTTCTCTTCAGAATGGTTGAGCTGAATGGTGCCGATTCATACATCGCGTTTGTGAACGAGGGCCGTCATTAGGGACTGGTCACCTCTTAGCTGCCACGGCTTATTTGCATGTGTAACCTGTGTCCATAGAGTTTCTTGCCCATTCTTCTCTATAGCGACCCACTATGCTTAGGAATGGGCAACTAATTTTATCTTACTTCCTGGCTAACCTTAATAATGAGGGTTTTCTGAAATAACGTTCACTAGGTGGCATCACTGTGACGTCAGGTCCGGACACTTGTCAAAAGTGTCAAAGCGCTTACGGACTGAATGGTGAACGAATGAATGAAACGAATGACATCAAATATTATAAGTTCATTGTCGAACTGGAAGACCTCTTGTCAAAGTGGTGCTAACTGGTGGCTTGAATATTCATAAAAACCGTCATTCAAAAGTGCTTGTAATCAGTTTTGATGCAACAAATGCTTTGCGAATCGAGTTTGAGTTTGACGGGGCGACTTAACTAGGTTTTTTCCTAGGCACTTACAATTACGGATCAATTCCTGATAATCCTGGGCAGTCGTACTTAGGTGCGTCCACTATAGTTACCAATGTGACAGTAAATCTTACCCCAAATTGTCTTTTTTACCTACTTACCCGCTCAGGAAAACTCGGACACAAATAATCATCAAATGAGATCCTAGTTGAGATGTGAGAATGCCTCGCAACTGAACTTTTGCACGAAGCTCACTGCTCACATACATGTCACACGAAGCCTAACAAAGTTTAACTGAGGCGCACATTAAAGACCTATTCATATAGTATAAATGTCGCAGTATGATAGATAAAACCATAATATTTATTTCTTATGATGCCAATAGAAATAAATACTTATATCCCTAGGGATATAAACATATGCCGTAACATAGTTATACGAAAGCGATTCATTACTATCTTACGGTCGCAATCTAGTAATATGTTTATTTGACTAAACTAATCTGGTTAAATAGTTATAAATGTACCATAGAATCAAATAAAACAATATATTGGTTTTATAAGAAGTCATTTACAATGATAAAACTAACATATAAGAGATATTAAAGAAAAAGTGGCGGTAATTCAATTAATATGTATCGTGGCCATTTCGTAGATTTGCTCCCTTCATGAAATGCTCGAGAGTTTTTTCTCGAGAAGACGGTCGACGTCAGGGACACCCCGAGGTTCGGTTTGGTTAAGTTCCTTTAAACCCTGCAGACAAAAATAGGAGCCCCATGCAGTGGGGCTCCGTCAATCTGACGTCGACCGTCTTCTTCTGTAATATAAGAACATTCATGAAGTGAGCAAGTCTACAATATGGCCACGACATTATTATGCACGAAAACGCAACCGTGAACGCCGAACAACTGATGCCGACCGACAGACTGGGACAGCAAGCGACGTGCGGAGTTCACAAACACAACGAAGCCTCCACCGCTGTCTCCGTCGCACAATCCCTCCAATCATCAATCATCTCCTACAATTATTACACTAAACTTAATCAAGTAATATAATTATATCACTAAACTTGAACCGTATTTTAATTATATTCCTAGTAAGATGGTTATGAATCGCTTTCGTATAACTATATTACGTTATACAATTATATCACTAGGGATATAACTATATTACGGGTTTATCTATCATACTGCGACATATACAAATTGTTACCAGACTACAATTTCAAATGTTTTTAGTTTGGAAATTCACTTTATGTAAATAACATTAGCTTGTGAGAAAGTTTGATTGCATGTTTATTAGTTCGTGTGCGTCTTCTTTAATCTTGTGTAGTTGGCATGGTTCTTGAAAGTTGGTTTGTTGTTTATTCAGAACTAGCTTTTGCCACCGGTTTCGCCCGTGTGTAGGTGGTAAATTATCCCACGAAAACGTGCTTCCGGAACAAACATTCCGAAACAACATAAGCTTGTTACAGCTTATTTTTTTTTTCTTTGTTCTTCTGCTTCGCAGCAATCTGTCGTCAACAACAATAAGCTGCTTCTTTGTCCGATTATCTCTGGTTTTTTCTTTTTTTTTTTTGGTTCTGTTGCTTGGTGATAACTTCGCAGTTAAGTTTATCTTTCCAATCGGCTAGATCTGTCCAGAAGAGAAGGGACGCTATGTCTCCTTAATCTTGTGAATTGCTGGCCGCCATCACCACTTAGTTTTAGAGCAAGTTCGGTTTGACCTTCTGAGAGTCTCTTTTGGTATTTGCCGCTGTATTGCGTAATCTCTTGTTTGACTGTGGGTATTTTCAAGTCTTGATATATTATTTTATTACTAATATATTGGGGTATGTTAAAGATGACTCTAAGCGTTTTTGATTGAAACCTTTCCAATATATCAATATTGCTTTGGCAGGCCGTACCCCAAAGCTGGATACCATAGGTCCATATTGGTTTGAGGATTGCCTTATAGACAGTTAGCTTACTTTATGTGCTCATTTGCGAATGCCGCCCTATCAACCAATACATATTTCTTAGCGTCGCGTCCAGCTGCTTTCTCTTAGTCCATATGTGTTTTCGCCATGTTAACCTTCTGTCCAGGTGCATACCTAAGTATTTAGCATTGTCATTTTGAGGAATCTCTTCATTGTTCAAAACCACTGGTGGACAGGTATCTCTTCTGAGCGAAAAGGTTACATGCGTGGACTTGCTTTCGTTTGCTCTAATTCTCCAAACTTTAAGCCATTCCTCGAGTTTGTTAATGTGGAACTGTAGATATTCAGGCACAATGGCTGGATCTGTGTGTGTTGCAAGTAAGGCTGTGTCATCTGCGTACGTTGCAATTGTAGTTTTTTCCGTAGTAGGTAAGTCAGCAGTGTAAATAATGTACAGTACTGGGCCCAATATGCTACCTTGTGGTACACCTGATTTTATTTCATATAGGTAAGACAGTTCGTTCTTGTACTTAACTTCGAAACATCGTTTATCAAGATATGACTTCAATATGAGGAAGAACGAGTGCGGTAGCGACTTTTTAATTTTATAGACTGCATTACTTCAATTTTACAGACATTACTGCTTATAACATCAGCAGTCTCCCAGTGAAAGTCCCATCAAAATTGGTCCAGCCGTTTCAGAGGTTAACCAAAACACACACGCAGAAAAAATAAAAAATAAAAAATTTTGTTTGTTATAAATACCGAATACAGGAAAAGTTTTTATCCAGTGCGCGAACTGTAACCATGAATTCATGATATCATTTTAGAACCCCCAGTGCAGACATTTTTCGTCGGTTATACAAAAACAATCTACTGTTTCATAGAAAAGTGCAATACCTACTCGGTCAAAATGTATGGAACAGCAATTTTTTTTTTTTTTTTTTTTGGTTAACCGACGAAAAATTTCTGGGCTGGGGTTCTACAATGATATGCTGAATTCATGGTTACAGTTTTCACACTGGTAAAAAACTTATCCTGTATACTTTAATATGCATTTAGTAAAAATGTAGTATTAGTTATTTGTATAGATTATACGAGAAGCACCTAGATAGAACAATATCAGAAAAACATACACACACTTTCTTACAATGAGAGTAGGTGGAAACTACAGGACGCTACCTGCTACGATCCTTACATATTTTTCATTCAACGGTTATATTAAAATTAAAATCATCTCAATTCTCAATTCTTTATTGCGTACCATAATGTATAAAGTTGGTAGGGAAATAAAATTTGTCACAATTATGGACCCTGTCGGGCACAGCATACGAGTAGATCAAGTAGGAGAGAGGAGGAAGAACACTGCGTGTTTACTGAGATAAGTAACAAGTATCATATCTAGAGTTTATTGTTATCAGTCGCTCCAGACTGCTTTATTAGTAATCTTAAAAACCAACCTTAGACATTCGAAGTTTATAATTTTGTTGTTGAACATCCCTTAAAAATTTGCTCTTCAAAGTTGCAAGCGTTTGTTAATATTATGGAACTTAATTTTCTTGTGTCGTTCGTCCTACTGCGACAGATTAATAAATGTATTTATTAGTTTATAATTGACTGTTTTTTCGCCAATTGCCACACATTTTTCGCCACAACTGGACTCGAATTATTCAGTGAGACAAATAGGAATTAAAAAAAGGAAATATCCTGTTTTTTTTTTCGAATTTAATGTTAGTTGTATTTTCATTCGTCTCAAAAGTGGGACGACGGCAGTCGAACGGCAGAACAGGAATACACGTTAATTTTGATGGCAAAGGTTAGTGTTAATAAAAGAGAGAAAGTAGTAGAACTTTCAAACCAAAGTTTATCGCATGAATATAAACACTATTTTAGGACTAGAACTTCAATATTCCGGATCAGAAGATCTTTAGTACTTGCTCAAACACTACCCACTGAAATCAAAACAAGCCAGCTACCTACAGAACCTTATATTTTGATTACCTAACCAACCTACACTACGCCTGACGCCTACGACCAAATAAATAATCAACTCAATTATTTCCCCCGAAACCATAGAATAATAAAACTGTAGAGAAGCGAAACTCATGTATTTGATGGATCGGGGAAACTCAAACGTCCAACAGAGTGCAGCGCGAACCTTGTGAGTCTCAGAGCGTCGAAAAAACGTTGCGATTTTATTGCGTCCAATGTCGACTTAGACCTCTTTGGAACGGATGTGAAAATATCGCAGCGGGATTTTTATCGCGCACTGGATTTCAAGTCTCGTTGTTTAACCGAGCGTTGAGAATTCAGCAGAGTACATCCCAACCTCAGGTTATAAAACAAAGGCAGATAGACCGCGCGGAACACCAAGAGTGAAGTGAGTGAAGCTAAAAAATCAATTACTAAAGCGTCGCGTTGCATTGTATATAATGCGAAGCATTAGTATTTGTTTTTTTGACTGTTGGGTATTCCGCGCGATCTATCTGCTTTTGTTTTATGATTCAAACCAAAAAAAAAAAACTAAAGCGTCGCATTGAATGTTACATAAAATGCGCCGCTTCAGTATTTGGATTTTTGGCCTCACTCTTGGTGTTCCGCGCGGTCTGCCTTTGTTTTATAATCTTACTTACTTATCAAAAGAAGACACTGTTCACACATCTCTGACACTGATTTTATTTCAAGTTGCGCGTCGATTTGAAGCTTCTACGCTATGGTCTAGAAATAATTTCGGAAGTCGGTGACCAAAACAATAAAATAAATATCCGAAACTAGTTATTTTTCACTTTTTAGTGTTTTTCCGGAAGTTTTTGTATATATATAATGCGTTCGTATCCGTAGCGCGAGTGTCGCGTCTACTCTTTATTCTATGCGGAAACCCTGTTACGCACCGAATACGGTCGCACACAGGGGAGTAACGGGAACTTTAGACATAATTATTAACAAGACACTTAAAATTAGGGTAAAACTTAACACAACCCATGTCACATTACTTGTTGGAGTTAGTTCGTGACGTTTTGGACGGCTGAGTTTGCTCAGTTAGAACTATTGAGTATTCTGATGTGTTTGATGCCCAAGGCGTACCTACTTGTCTATTGTGGGGAAGAAGTTAGGCCGCAGGGCTTGGAGGCGTGACGATGTTTGATGGTGACTTTCAGATTAAGTCGACTTCTGAGACAGCTGTTTTTGACTGCACTATTTGAGGTACATAAGATGAGATCAGAAAAATACAGTGATATAGTGCAATGAAAAACTAGATAAAAGGTTGTTTAGCATAATCATAACCTATATACCTAATGTTCCAACTGTTGTGACACAGGTAGTTCCTCTCTCTGTTCTGTGAGAGGAATTGGGCCGTAATCCACCAAGTGTGCCCAGTGCGGGTTTGATGTCTTCGATTTTTTGTGCTAGATTATCCCGGTATCTTCACGATATTTACCTTCACCGTTTTGAAACTACTATCAAAATGGTGAAGGTAAACATGGTGATGAAATAAACATATTAAATATTGCATATAAATATATACAACGTGTAACGGAAAGGGTATATAAATACCAAGGGCACGGCTTCGTTGGATGATATCAAACGATATTGGAAGGGTTTTTTAATCCTATCTCTACATGTTCGGAAGTTATGACAATTTTTAAAACATTGATACCAGAAACCAAACCTTTCAAATTGAAATGAACATATCACTCGGAAGAGATCTATCGTGATATTGGCAAGTAACGTGGAAAGTTATTTGAATTTAAGAAACATATGAAACCGAAATTTGATATCTATTCTTCAAGTAATTTCTTTTGAGCTGCAACTATGTATAGTGATTCTTTACCAGCTGTTATATTTAGTGCTTAAGGATAGCAATAGGGTTTCTGTTACACTCTGTACACAAAGTAAAGCGCCTGACTGGTTTCGAACCTACGACCTACAACACGTAAGTTGCGGCCGTTACCACAGGGCTACCACTGTTCTGCTGCAAGTTTCAAGAATGATTTTTTATTGTACCGTTATTGAAATGACTTTTGATTGTACCGTTATTGAAATGATTTTTTATTTTACCGTTATTCTCACATTCATTATTCTTCTGCCCTTATACCAATTTTGGGTTGGCACATGTCTTCTTCTTCCATACTTCTCGTTTAGTCGTCATGTCGGTACTCACCTCTTTTCTAGCCATATCATCCTTCACACAGTCCATCCATCGTTTCTTTGGTCAATTATAACGACCACAATGTGTGAATCCAGAACATGGCCTACCTGTGAGACCAACTGCCAAGCTTCATTCAAATCCCTTCAGCCGATAAGGGGTGATTGAGTTCTAAGAAGGTAAAGCATTTAAAAGTGCTAGATACTGATTTTCTGTTGGCACAACATTATCCGACAGGTAGGTAGATACACACGGCTACACATCAAGCTATACATTTCCAGTCTACACTGATCTCGCATTGTATAGGATTTCCGTACAATGCGAGATCAATGTAAACTGGAAATGTATTGCTTGATGTGTAGCCGTTTGTACTAGTCCGCAACTTTGTTCGCATGAAATTTCGACCCCTGACTCAACGCGTCGCACCCCATGGCCTGCTCGGACTATTACTTCGTTTTCGCTCACCCTTTTATTCCTAATAATACCTTCCTCAATAGTTAGGCTATCTAATGCAAATATATTTTTAATTTTTATCTAATGCAAAGATTAGCTCGTTCTAACAACCAAAAATCTTTACCAAAAACATAAAACAACCGACTTCCGGAAAAACACTACAAAGTGAAAAATAACTCAAATATTTTTCACTTTGTAGTGTTTAGTCGGTGACTTTGGATATGTATTTACATTTTTTGGAAAAAGTTTTTTTTTTTTTTGAAATTTCGAATTGATGTGGGGTAGGTAGCTACCCCACATCAATTCGAAATTTCATCATCCTTGGGGTCAAAACAATGCATATTTATGCGATAGCAGCAATCGCGGTTGATTTTTTGATTGAAGAGTTCTCATATAGATCTGATGATGAGTCTCCTAAACTCATCATCAGATCTATATGAAATTTAAATGGGACCATTTCGGAATAAACCCCATTCGAACAGAATTTTGCAAATCCGTCTAAATATAACGGAGTTAAGCCTGAATATACATTAAAAAAATTATAAACATTTCGAATTGAATACCTCCTCCTTTTTGAAATCGGCTAAAAATATCAATAAACTCTTTACCTTTATCATACAAAATCTAGTAGGTATAGTATAGAGTACAGATTTTATAGCACAGATACAGGTTTAACATTAAGTCGCATATTCACACCTTCATAAACCGATATCCCCCCGTATCTACATCCAGCAAAAGTTAGCTCCGCATCACCGAGCACCAAGTCATGTGAGCTCCAACTTGCAGACAACTTCGCAATGTAAACACTGCTGGAATTCGTGTTATCACTCCAAAGCCAGGAGGTGTGAAATTTCACGCTATGTGGATTTAACTTTGACGGAATAGTTCGAGTTTTAGAGTTAATTGTCATTGTGGTATTATGATGTTGGCTGATCTTTGGAGTAAGGGTGGGATTGTTGGCGGTTTGTTGTCAATCAAATTGGCTTCTGACGTCGATTTGAAGTAAATGGTAATATATAATGGTGGCTTATAGAAAATAAATGACTGTTTTTTTTTTATTATTGTAGTACAGTCACCAAAAGAGATAAATAAACAATGTCGTTGGATAAAGTTGAAGTTGAATTGAAGTGATAAACCGATTGATGTTTTCGATAAGAGTATTAATTAGCACAGTAGTATTAGTCTCTCTGTAACAATAAACTGTGCAGAAGTTAAAGGAGCCATTTCTCTCGTTTACCCGTATCCCAATTCTGCGCCCATGAGTGTATTTTCTGACACTATGTATGACACTCTATGTACGTCACTGGAGTCGACATTAATTTACTTAAGTAGTAGAAAACAAACAGTTCATTAATCAAAGTAAAATTTATTTCGTACAAATCTATCGGTTTCATGCTAAACTTTAACTGTCTCCGACCCTGTACTCTGGTTACTTAAACCTTTTGGTGACCTTTGGGTGGAGCACCGCCGTGTCCTCGTGGAGACGATCGGCGGCGGCGATCTCTCGCGTCCGGCCCTGGTACAGGCCATGGTACGGAGCAAGAGGGCATGGGGAGCCGTCACCTCCTTCAGCGAAGCAGTGATGCTCGCGAAGAGGGAGGCGGCGCACGTGAGGGAGAGGCAGCATATGCGCCCTCGCGACCCTAGCCGCCGCAGGATACGGAGACGCCCTGGGCGTCGGGAATCCCAGGCCGATTTCCGGCCACCGTAGGCATGAGCTTGCGGACGGCGAGTAATGGGTAGCTCGCTGTCCGGTAAGGACCAAGCCCAAGTCGACGGCGCGTTGTGTTCTACGCGCGCCTCAAAGAGATGTCAGCACAAAAATGATGGGGCCCGCAAGGGCCGATGCCTGTCAGGGGTGCGGGTTCGTTTGAAAGAGATACCACAGCCCCTGGCATACGGGCTAATCAAGGAACACGGGTGGGTTTTAATCAGTAAAAGTCTGACACGCCCTCCTGCTCCACCCAGAGCGGGAGAAGTTATTTGATGATATCCCACCCAAAAAAAAAAAAAAAAAGGTACGTAGGTACCTGTTGTTGATTATGACAAGACTCTAGTCATAAGAACAGCTCTTTTCATATACTTTATAATTTTATTCTCCCCCTGTTTGTTGCTAAGAAACTCTTCACTTGAACTCTTTCAAGAGCAGTGTATTTCGTTTCATAATAAGTTTTATCTGAAATAAGACGAGTATTTTGTGCTTCGCGTCGCTTCTACGCGGTAGAAGGCAGCCGCTACGTAAACTTTTACGGATAACGATTTTCGTAGTAGGTAGCTACCGAATTATTACTAAATAGTAGGCATACTTTGTTACAGCGTTTTTATCTCAGGAGGTGACGCTTTTATTGTAGTTAACAAGTGTACCAACACGTTGTGAATGTGTGTGTAAGCACAGGAGTTCTCGGTATAGTCCGAGACAATGGCGAAATCAGAGGTGGGTGTGTTTGTGTATGCGTGTTATGTCCTACTCGTCTTCACGCACACATGTACAGTGTGTTTGTATACTTGCTTATCACAAGTGAAGCCCGCGTCGCTTTGTGAGATAAAAGTATTATAGGCAAGGCGGAAGCGGAAGTGTCTTGTAATGTTTTATTTGCTACCAAGATAAATGTGAGAAAAATCGACATAGGTAAATATCTTAATTCTTATTTATTCTGCTTCTAAGAAAGGACTTGTCGGCTCTAAGGATTTACAAGACTCAAATACAATAACTCTTACAACTTGTAAACAACCCAATACGTATCACAAAACGTAACGTTCCTCTCAAAGTTGGCCTCTTGAAATCTCTCGATATTTCAGCCCTCGACTCAATCAGGAAGAGCCGAGGGTCTCTTAAGGAGATTGTTCAGACTCCCATTGCTTCTTGTTAGCTACAAATCCGTCGCTTATTTTTATTATTAAGCTCAAATTAAATTGCACGGATTTTTATTTGGAAATTATTTTCTTATTTTGTTTTGGTGCAACGTTTCTTGCTGTATTTCGTGATGAGTTCTGAGAAAGTCTGATGGCTTTATCGGAAAAGTAGGAAGTAATGGAACTCTGTTGTATTTTATAAAATAAAGTCACTTTTTTATGCCTGTCTATGTGTTCTTCTAAACACAACAGGTGTTGATACGGTTGTCACCGTTGGAGAATATATTCTTGAAGGTTCATGTGAATAGTAAGTTCATGTTTTATTAAACCTCCCGTACATGAGCATGGTGCATGAGCAGTGGTGGCCCAGGAGTACCGGCCGCGACTAACGAGTTGTAGTACGTAGGTTCAAACCCAGAGGAGTGCTTCACTTCTGTACATTTTTCATTACCTTCTCTCAAAACAGTGAAGGAAAACATACACACAATAAAACACAATAATTTACACAAAGTAAGCCGCCTCACTTGGTTCGAACTTACGACCGACAACTCTCAAGTTGCAGCCACTACCACTGGGCCACCACTGGTTCTATTCTACCCCATACTTATCCTACCATCCTTACTAATGTTTTAAACGTGAAAGTTTGTATGCGTGGATGTGTGTACGGATGTTTGTTACTCTTTCACGCAAAAACAGCCGAATGGATTTGGATGAAATTTGGCATACAGATAGATAACAACCTAGATTACCACATAGGACTTTTTATCGCGGTAGTACGTTCCCGCGAGATAATATCCAACTTCCACGCGGGCGAAGCCGCGGGCGGAAGCTAGTATAACAATAAATTCCTTAAACTTTTGGTACGCCGCATAAACATTATGTTGCAAGCATAAAAAATCCTCGATAGACAGCGATGTTGCTATATTTTCATATGTTTTTCCATCGCGGCATTTTTTGCCAATATCATTTTATGGGCGAACCATGAGCTCTAAAGAAAAGTGATACATTGTCAAGCTTATTTCCCTAGCGGTATAGGAGATTAATTGGGTTCTACGGAAAGAATGGAACACATTAATTTAATGTCAATAGTAGCTTATCCTTCATACGTATACAGGATTTTGTAATTATTTTTGCTTGTGTTGACATGATATTCCTATTACAAGGGAACACACATAAAATGGCAATCAATCCTGGCCTCTAATTTTGGCAGTTCAGTTAAATTCATTGCGTTATTTACGTTGTTGAGCAAATCGGGGGGCACGGCAGTGCCTCGATCGATCGAAACGATCCTGAAACGATCAAGCCACAAAGACTAAGGTGTCTACACCTTAGTCTTTGTGGCTTGATCGTCACACTCTAGTGTGTGAAGTTAGGTCTTGTAAAATTAGGGCGTGTAGAGTTAGTACCTTGGCTCTAGATGAGATCTGATGACTAATTGACAGAGCGAGTCATATGCTCTCGTCTTGGCAACATTTTACATGAAAATATTTTTGGTGGGATTCATTTTTCAAACCTATGAAGCAATAGATTGGCAAACTAAAAACAAAAAAAAACCCTCGGATTGTGGTCGAAAGTGTTTTACTTAATTTAGGTGCAGGAAAGGACCAGCAGTGTTGAATCTTCACGTCTATTTTTGCCACCAGTTGAAAGATTTTCTGTGCTTGTGAAATTACATACACTTTTCAGCTCTGAACCCAGAGAACTGCCGATACGAGTATGTTATGCTCTAAGACCATGGCTTACATTTATTTGCTATGCAATGTTAAAATTGGTTTCTTGTGTGCGTGATCATTTTTCACGGTTCACTAAAATAATTACCAATGAGAGTTACATCTATATCTTTTTTTGAAATACGCACTCGTGGACAGAAATTTTAAAGCGTCTTGAAATTAACTTATTTTTGTACATTTTACTTCCCTGTTTTATCTTGACGTGAACGTGGACGTCCACGAATTTAACGTCACTTTAGAAATTATAAAAGCGCACATTAAGTGTTTATAATAGTGACAATGAGACACATTTATAACACATGAACAAAGTGTTTATAATATAATATCATCTTAACCGACTCTAAGAAAGTGGAACAGACTTGTGTAAAGTACAATCAAAACTATCCTAAGTTTTAAAATAATTATGATGTAAAAAATTAAGTTATAATATTGCTCATTAATTATAATTATTAAGAACCGGGTTCTATTTAATAATGGAATTAAAAAACGTGTTTATTTCATAACCTATATCTCGATATTACCTATTTAATTTGCTAGGTGGCGCCACTAACAACACGTTTAATACAGCAACGCCAACATAGATACCTCCACATATTTTAATTAACAAAGAGGATTCTATCAAAGCTTTCCGCGATACATTAATATCGCCAGGTTATTATAAACTCAAGGATGTATTAGATACCTTATTAACTGATATGAGCGCAAAGGATGTATTTTAACCTTAGTGTAGCTGTAGGTATGGGTTCTGCGAGTGAGAGACCATTTAATTTTAATTAAGTAATTATAAAAAAAATGTGGAAGAAAATTGTTAAGTTGTAAAGCTATTCTTTGAGACATAAAATGGGATACAGCGGTCAAAAAAAAGTTTTAACAGAATTAAGAAAAAAAAGAAGGAAAAATTGCTGAAAAATTGTTTTTTAATTGTGGAACTATTCTACAGAAGCGGCAGTGAATGTAGTATATGTATCAACTCTGATAATTAAAATACTCAAAACAAGACCTAACCGTTTTAACCGACGAAGAAAAAGGAGGAGGTTATCATGTTGACCTTTATATTTTTTTTAATGTATGGCCATGCATTATATTTTTAACTAATACTTTTACTTTTTTTTACTGGAAAGAATAGGTATTAGGTATGCTTCGAATTTGATTCCAATTAAAGTCCACCCATAGGGGTAGATAAAAAATCCGAAGAGCTCCTAAATCAATGTAAATTACATTTTTTTTAGTAAATGCATAAAAACCGGCCCATTTGTCAACTTTCATAGTTAAAGTAATCAAAACCAAACCTATCCATTTAACTTGTCTATGCTAATTCTATGCAAAATTGCTTTAAATATCCAAAAATAAAGTTCTTTTAATAGATGGTTCAAGCTCAAAGAATCCATAAAAAGCTAGTCATTAGACAAGAATCAAGCCAAATTACATTAATTTCTTTTTTAAATCACAGATCATTGGTCAATGACCGCCAGATTATATCAAGATACTAAGAGAATATATCAATGTCAGTAATACATTAATATAATACATTACGTTACTAGTTACCAAATGTGAATTTAATTCACTTTTAATAGCAAGGCCTGTGAATGATTACTCTTCTGATTTAGACAACTAAATAATTTTTTGTTAACATTATAGGAGGCAGTGAAACATTATTTCTCAATAATAAGTATACACTGTATAGTGGAACAGTGGTGGCCAAATGGTAACGGCGACTTACGAGTTGTAGGTCGTGAATTCGAACCCAGACAGGCGCCTTACTTTGTGTAAATTATTTCATGACCACTGCTCTCAAAACGGCGTAGGAAAACATCGTGAGGAAACCGGCATGTTCTAGAACTAAAAAAATTCGAAGACATGTGACATCTACCAACCCGCACTGGGCCCGCGTGGTGGATTACGGCCCAATCCCTCTCACCGAGAGTAGGCCTGTGTCCCAGCAGTGGGAACATTATTGGCTGATGATGATGACTGTATCGTGGGTTAGTTATTTAATTTAGTATACAGTGTAAAAAATTAGCACCGACTAGACGGGTCCACTCAATCAGTGTGGTTTTAGCCTCCAAAGGCCATTTCAGATATCAATTTTCATACTCATCGCACCTAGATTATGTCTGGACTTTAAAAGAGACGACCTCAGAGTTTGTTTCGGCTTTTTTCTTCATAGTAGTCAAATAGGAAACGCCGACGTCATCTAGTTTAAAAAATATGATTGACGTTTGAAAGTGTTTGTACAAACCTACTTCCAGAAATAAAATCATTTATTATAGCTGTATAATAATTTATTACAGATAAATAGACTACAGTGTACGTAAAATAACAACTCATAACTAATTAATTAACAAAAATAACAAAATTTAATCTTATCTGAACTGAATCTATTCACAAACTAAAATATAGCGTCGAAAAATCACCCGCATCGCTGTCGACTGGAAATGTAGTAGGTACCTACCTACCCAAGAAACTATCGGCATTGCCACGTTGTATGGCAATTACCTCTGGCCAAGGTAATAACCAGGCCTTGCGTCACGGGAAGTGTCATCTAGCCATTTCGATAGACCCTAAGCACTCTATTTAAAAAACAGAAGAAAATCGGAAGTTTCGTTTCTCCTTTGACCACAGTTCAGCTTGTTAAGCGTTCATGGAACGTGGTAGTTTCAGTGCTAAATTCAAAATGCAGTGTTCTAATGCCGACAAGCATACTTGCCTATACGTGCTCAATTACGTATATGCCATGTCTGGCACAAGTCGCAGACGTAAGTCATAATCGAAACTTTAAAGATTTTTTTCAACGTATTTTAAATGATATCAGCACATAATATTGGTCGTCTAGCATAAACCACCTCAATTTTTTTCAATATGCCATCTTTTCTCATTCGTTCATACATAATACCAACAGCTTGTAGGAAAAACTAAGAGACACTAAGGACTTAAAACAACATTTCCTTGCAGTATTTGACCGGTATGTGGGAAGCACAAGACCGGTCGAAGTGAAGAAGCCTGGGGGAGGCCTATGTCCAGCAGTGGACGTCTTTCGGGTGAAATGATGATGATGATTTGACCCGTATGAAGTTATATTTTTTATGTTAATTGACTACAAGCTGGAATTTTGTCTTAAAACCTTTAAATGCAGTTTTTGCTTCCGTGTTTAGCTTCCGTGGCTCCATTTCTCAAAGTTTCAGTTTTTGCCCCTGAAGTCCCTTCACTCTCATCGTCATCATCTAGCCTTTTCTTAAACTTGTTGAGCTGTTAGCTTCCAGTCTAACCAGATGCGGGTGAACACTGACTGCCTATTCGGATAAGCAGTCAGTATTCATACGGAGGTCAGCCTCCGCAACCCAGTTACGTACTGGCTATTACAACGATATTAGTAAGACTTACCTAAAATTCACTAATACATAAAAAAACACCACTTTTACGTTTACGTACTCGAGCAGAGTTATTACACGCTTGGTCGATTACGTGTGCTTGGGTAAGCAGATACTTAGCCCAGTCAATCAATGTCAATCATAGTGCGGGAGGCTTGACACCCGATGTATCGATCTCTCTATTCTTGGTCACGTACTGAGGATACGATTACAGGAGTGAAGCGGTAGCGTGGAAACAGCATTGCTATTCTGTAACCATCTCACCGTAAAATCTATGGTGAAGTGAGTTGTGATTCCGCTTGATGCTAGGGATTGACACTATTATGAGCGTTTATTCTGAAAGTTGGCAACGTCGCAAATAGCTGTCAAAGATTTACCTATTTTATTAGTTTGTTAATATTACTGTATGAAAATGTGATATATCGCTAACTAGTGACCTAAAATATGAATAATTATTTGCAATTACAACACTGAATTTGATGTTGTAACCGCTTTAGGTGCAAAAAAGGCATTTGGAAAGTTTAAAATTTAATAAAATCTAATACTAAATATTCGGTGTTGAATTGTTAACTACTGCATTTCATAATCAATATTTTAGGTCACTAGTTAGCGATATTTCAAATTTTCATACAGTCATATTGCGAAATTAAACAAAACAGGTAAATATTTGACAGTTATTTGCCACGTTCCCAACTTTCAGAATAAACGCTCTTAACCAATCACTTCACCTAAGTTTTCACGGAGATTTTTTTTCAGAATCGACATACTAGTTAAACGATTGATGTAATCAGAATAATGAAAATAATTTGGCATAGAGATGGAAATCGAAGGAATTAATTAACATGATTTTGGGAAGAGAAAAAACATACCGTGAGCATAAAATAATATCTACTGTTAAAAAAACTAAAGAAATAATAACTTTAT
Source organism: Polymixis flavicincta (assembly GCA_949987655.1). Lineage (NCBI taxonomy): Eukaryota > Metazoa > Arthropoda > Insecta > Lepidoptera > Noctuidae > Polymixis > Polymixis flavicincta. Next base: position 9,211,887 of record OX465183.1, read on the forward strand.
TAATGGCATTATGACTTGCGTGTCCATACTGTATTTGCCAAAGGAATCCGCATATAGAAACAATAATTATTAAATATATCTGTGTTAATAAATAGGCAATTAAGGACCTGTTATTCTATTTTGAGCATAATACAAATAAATGAGGAAACTGATATCAAAATTAATTCAAGAGATTTAACTATACAGATATCTACTGACAGAAGATAATGATGACATAATTGGGTGAAGATTACAAATGAGCCTGCAAAGGAGTGACCCATTTCACAATGATAAGACATCCAAAGCTGAAATTCAATCTAAGGCCAGTCCAAGACAGATCCCTTGTACACGACGATAAGACAAGACAAGCTGAGCCTAAAACTCCATCTAAAAGATATCAAACCAGATAACCAATTAATCTGAAAGAGTATCACACCACCCAAACCAATACACGTCAGATCTTCACGCTTGTCAACTGTCTCGAAATAGTCGGAGCGTCAAACATGCGTAAGGTCGGGCAAACAAGTAGTCTCACAATTTTGACAACATTTACGTAGAAGCAATGAAGTCCTGGCCAGTACAAAATTTAAACTTGGAACGCGTGAAGTCCGCAGCACAAATAATAAAATAAAGCTTTGGTTTCTGAAGGACCGTCTTCTGTGAAACGTCACACAAAAACGGCGCAGCGGTTCAAATATAGTGTTTTTACGTATAGTAAATACTAATTCCATGGTCGTTTTTTTTTTTTTTTGAGACCTTAATGTCAAAATACTGGTGAACAATACAGATTTCTATGACGGTTGATAAGATATGACGGAACCACTCTTCCAGTAAACCGTAGCTTTAGGGGCAGAGAAATTTACTGGTCTTTTGTGGAAAATAGTAGTGAAATTGATGCAGCAGTTGCGGTTATGTTTTTTATTAGAGAGAAGCCGCTTTTTTAGCCGACTGTACAAGGAAGACTTATGACAACCCTCGTCAAATAGTGGGGCAGTGCATGGCTGCTACACCGAAAACGTTTTACTTCAACCAGCATTTTATTGGTTTCAATTTCACCGTTGCGTTGTCGCGGATAATACGGTACGCCGCGTAGTATGGTAACGTTGGCTCGAAAACGCGTTTTGGTCGGCTATTAGTGCAGTACGCTGCCGGATTTTCGTATGATGAGTCATGAGTTTATAATACGAGGATTGAAAGGGATTGTTTTGTAGTTCGTTTTTGTTGGATTGTTCGTAGATGTTTTATGAAATTGTGCTGGCGTAGTGGAGAATTGGAGTGTAAGCGATAGATTTTTTTTTTCTTTTATAGTAATAGTTTTGTAACCAGCGGATATAATTTTTGTAATACAGAAACTGCCAATTTCGGTTTTCGCAGCTAGTCCAAACTCGTACTACTACTTCGTAGCTAGTACCAACTTTAAATGAAACCGTTTCAGACACACACTTTTTTTTTAAAGAACTGTTCTCCTTCTATCAACACTTTTTTATATTAATTGTGTATTTTGGTGTATGTGACAACAAACCAAAGTAACTGTCGAAATGAATAACATAACAAGTACTAACTTCGACATGACGATGATATAGTCATACAAGAGTGACAAATTAACATCACGTTTCCAAAACTAACCAACACATTCCCACCTCTATTCTTTACAAAATACAGGTTAAATTCCCGTGCAATTTCAGTATGAATAAACACTATCACCGGTACATTACCGGAGCATAGTTGTGACAGCATGTTTACACAGTGACGGGAAGTTAATTTAGTTGAACGCGTACGCTTTTCGAAATGTTATTAATTTTATCACAATCCCATTGTCACGTGCATTCGTTATAATTTAATTAACTCCAATGAAATATAAATTATAATTAACTTGAAGTATGTATTGAAAACAAACGCGTATTTGTAAAGGTATTAATTTTAACACCGGATGGGATGAAGGAGGATAATGTTTAATTAAATAATGGTAATTGGTTAATCATGGGAGGCTTTGTGTTGTATTTTTGTGTGAGCAGATATGGGATACGTTTTTAATGGTCTACATTGAAACTTTTTATGGTATCAAACCAAATAACCTTTCTGCTTTCAAAATAATATAATAAGGTGCAGTTACGGGGTATGAAAAATTGTCCTTTAGTTTTTGTCTCCAAAGATTTTCAAGAAACAAAACTCACTGTGACATTCATTTTCAAAGAAAGAATATGGTGATAGTTTCATAAGCATTCATTAATAAACTCCATGGTAGTATAAGTACGTATAAACTTTCTTGATAGGACTTAAACTCTAACGGCCGTGTAACAAAACAAGGCTTTTCTTTTAACATGAATTTTATTTATTTATTTATATACGCTTTATTGTACACCAGAAAAAGCATGACAAAATAAAACATTAAACACTAAAAAAATAAAAACATGCAATGGGCCATCGATGTAATTTTTTTTTTTCGTTCGAACGTGACTTTTTTTTTTGCGTTTTGGTTTCGCACGGTTTGTGCATTTAGCCAGTGTCAAGTAATGGATCTTCAAAAAATATATTTTCGATCAAGTAAATGGCCCGTTATCAGGCACGAAGTTACAAAAAGTCATAGTCGTTTAAAGTCAGTCAAGTCAAAGTTATTGTAAAGCGGTAGTAACTTTACAACAACCTGTTAGGAGTTTTTGGGGGGGAACACATAAAGTCCACGTTAGTCACTTATTTTCACCTCCACTACACTTGTGCACTCACACGTAACTAAATTGGATAATTCACTACCAAAATTATACAATTTAATTCGCTATTTCACAAAATTTCATGAAAATGAATGACATGTTCCAACGCGATCCCGCCAAAAACTCCGACTTTTGATTTAAATACTGTTTTTTTTACAAATCTGACCACTTTTTCCAGTGTTTCGTTTTCTTTATTCGAAATTCAAAAATGGCTTTATGGGTTTGATGATAAATCATGTTTTGTAAAAAGACAATAATTGGCTAAATATCAGTGCCACAAATGACGGTTAGGTACTGGAACGCAATTATTTTTACAGGTATTTCATATCCAGCCGAATTAAGAAAACACCTTCTATAACGGCAACTTAGTAAAGAAAGAACTTCAGTAATTTTCCTACTATAAATACTTTGAAACGGCTCTTCACTCAGACTTGTTCAGTAAGGCAGCTAATTAAAATGTCTACGGTATCAGTGTTGTTGCTAAGATAAAATAATCCACGCTGTAGCTAAGTTGAACTATCACCGGCTCAGGCTCACAGGAATCCACGCTGTATGAGACAGATCTTTTACGCAATATGAATACAAACAGTAGGTCAATAGGAAAGCTTTCACCAATATTTCGATGATAATTATTTTGAGAGCGTAGTATATTTTATGTAAACAGACTCGTGAGAGAAGTAGTAATGGCCGCAACTTACGAGTTTTAAGTCCTAGTTTCGTACAAAGTCAGGCGCTTAACTTTGGTAAACTGTTTTATCACCACTGCTCTCAAAACGGTAAAAGAAAACATCGTGAGGAAACCGGCATGTTCTAAAACCAAAAATTCGAAGACATGTGCTATTTACCAACCCGCACTGGGCCCGCGAGCTGGATTACGGCCCGCTCCCTCTCGCCGAGAGGAAGCCTGTATCCCAGCAGTGGGAACATTTTAGGCTGATTATGAAATCAAAACCCCGAAGGACGCCACTAGTCATTATATTGATAGATGCCTCATCTTTCAAGATATCAATTGCTAAACATGGATACAAGTTTTGTTTAAGTTTCTATGAATACCGGGCCTGAAAGCCAAATACTTAATTGATTGTAGCTTCGTCTTGTAATTTTGAGATAACAGTTACCCCAGTTAACAGTTACCTTAGTAAATATTCGCCAAGAATTACAAGGAAAAGTCAACTCAAAACCAAACTGAACTCAATTCAAAACTATTTTAAAACGAAGGAAGACAACTATCAAGCAAGGAAGGCACTTCACTAATTTATCGTTCAATAAGTGCTGACTCTCAGCCTCGCATAATCAGACAATAATGATCCCACTACTGTGATACAGGCGTCCTCTCTGTGAGAATCCGTAATCCACCACGCGGGCCCAGTGTGTGGTTGGTAGATGTCACATATCTTCGAATTTTGGAACGAAGTTCTTTATCGCGCGTTGTGAAAGGGGGCTAGACGGAAAAAATTCATACGAAAAGTTGTAACGACACTTTTTGCTAAAGTAAGCTATTGTAAGCCGTGCGGCGTGCGCATGTTTCTCTGTCTGTCTCTCTCTCTCTCTCTTGTAGAAAGCAATAACGATGGTGAAGATGGTGACGATGGTGGCGATGGTGGCGATGGTGATGATGGTGACGATGGTGACGATGGTGACGATGGTAACGATGGTGACGACGATGACGATGGTGACGACAATGACTACGATGACGATGATGATGATGGGCTTTAAAACCCTGAAAACGCGAAGTTCCTTATCGCGCGTTGCGAAAGGGGGCTAGACGGAAAAAATTAAGACCAAAAAGGAACTTCGTTCCATCCGGGTGTCCCTTGACACCTCTCAAGTTTTTTGGTTCTAGCACATGTCGGTTTCCTCACGATGTTTTCCTTCACCGTTTTGAGAGCAACTGGTGATGAAATAATTTACACCAAGTAAAGTAACGGATTGGGTTCGAACCCACGACCTACAATTTGTAACGGACTTGTCTTCTAACGGACTGCTGCCGCTTCGGGATTTTCAGCCTAGTGTGAATAAATCATCATCTGCCTAGCCTTTTCCCAACTATGTGGGGGTCAGCTTCCAGTCTAACCGATTGCAGCTGAATGCCAGTATTTTACATGTAGCGACTGCCTATCTGACCTCCACAAATCAGTTTATTCAACCTAGTTTGAATAAATACCTTTTTTAAATTATTGACTTACTGTTTCGCCTACCCTGTGTACACGAAGTAAGTGAAACTATCACACTCACGCGAGAAGTCTGCCAGAACATGTCACCAAGTTAGCCGTCCTTACAACTTTCGACTTGGCTTGCCTTATCTTATGAAATCCATTTCAATTATCAAGTTTTAATTGTTATGCATCAGTGATGTTTTCCTTATACGTGAAATGTAATAACAAATGACAAACGTGTATTATAAGAGGGTGTGTGTCATTGATATTCAAAAGTACCCAAGATACACAATCAGCGTCTCAAAAACGTTCGCTTAAATAGGGCGCAATGTGCGCAGGTGTCAATGGTATCGTCCGTCAGTCATCTTTCAGTTAGTGTTTTAGATATTGCTTTGTAAAAACCACTGTAAGTCATGCGTGTAATGTTGAATTTGCAAAAAAATGAGTTTTTAACCGGCGAAAAAACGGAGGAGGCTCTCAAGTCGACGCGTATATTTTTTTTATTTATGATCACGCATAACTTTTTTCAGAGTAGTCCGATTTTGATAATTCTTAAAAAAAAATACATATCCAAAGTCACCGACTTTCGAACTTAGTTATTAAGGTTAAACAAAGCAGGTTTATTATTTTTTACTTTTCAGTTTATTCGGCGGTTTAATTTTTTTGTTAAAAAGTTTTTATTTCATAACTATAACCACTGATGTACCTTCCTACATTTGGGGACAGTTTTGAGTGTTACTTTTGTTCGAAACTGTGCATCTTGGGTTTTTTTTAATATCAATGGCGTATGTATGTATTTATCATCCGAGTTGCGTGATTGTGTCTATCAATTCACTAGTTTCTGCCCACGACTCCGCCCGTGTGGAATCCAACAATACCATTAAATTATTCTCATCATCATCAGCCGAAAGACGTACACTGCTGGACATAGGCTCCTCCACTTCGACCGGTCTTGTGCTTCCCACATCCAGCGGATCCCCGCGGCCTTCACAAAGTTTATTCTATACCTATGCATTCGCCACTAGTGTAGTTTTCTAATTCAATAGTGTAGTAAGTGTGATTTTTTTGCCATCCGATGAGTACTTTTTGAGATTTAACAAACTTACAAACTTTACCTCTTTGTAATGGTAGTGCAGATCACTAAGAATATCCCTTGCGTTGAGCTGATTTTCTACAAGGGGTATTTTCTGAACTAATGTGGCATTGTATTCAGCTATTTCCATAATCAAAGATACGTTGATTATGATTGCGTTAACTGTTACGCAATTAATAAGGGTGCTACGTGATCCAGCTGTGTCAAGTCTCATGAATACTAATGCCATACCGTGGTTCTCATCAAATAACTAGTTTGTAAAAATAAATATGTTAGTAAACAAAACAGTAAGTCTAAGTCAGTAACGAGAAAAATGTTTATGATAAAACGTCATATCACCATTCCAACAAGTATTCGTACCCTGAATTTATCTTAGGTATAGTCCCTAAATAATATTCATTTATAACATTATTTTATACTTCCCAACAAAATAACACAAACAATTGCGTTTGTCTAACTCAGGAAAATATTCCACATAATTATATTACAAGCTCGACTTCATTCCTTGGTAAAATTTTCAGACTAATTTAATTCAAGAATGTCCGCTCCGAGGTCAGTTTCACAAATAAACAGAAACATCTAGAATGCCAATGTTGGTTGAAACAATTCCAAGTCACATTTTACCACCATCTTTAGATTATTCGTCTCGTACTCCACGCGTAGAAGTTGGTGTCAAACAACCAACATTGGCACCAATTAAACGACCACGAATCTCGTCAAGTCGAATGAGCTTTCTTGGTTGGAAAACTTTAAATTGGGAATACTAGAAAAATCTGCGCTTTAGAGGAAGCGCCAGGGTTATTCAAATTGTCTTACAAATTCATGAAAAAGTAATTCAATGGGATTACATGATCTTAGAGTAATGGTGATTTTAATGACTATAATTCTGCAAACCCTTATTTGTCACAACTGCGAAATAAAAAATAAAAGTATTTTATCTATCTATATAAATAAAAAGAAAAGTCCTGACTGACTGACTGACTCATCAATGCCCATCCCAAACTCTTAGACTTAGAAAGCTGAAATTTTGCACAGAGGTTTTCTATATAATGTAGACAAGGAATAAGGAAGGATTTTTCCAAGTTCAACCCCTAAGGGAGTTATATTTATTTACAACCTGTGTGCAGTAACAGTTAAATTTAAAACCTTTACTATACTTATCTACACAAGTGATTGGTCTACAAAAATAAGCAACCACAATTACTTCCTTGTCTATGGCCAAACATTGGCCTTACTTACAAAGCTACCCTTGCTGAACAACCTTACTTATTCCTCGAATGGAAATGAGGGGCACAAAACAATGGTGTAGTTTGGTCAAATGAGCGCAAGAGGAAAATTTCGTTCAAGGCACGCACGACTCCTGAGATAAAGTTAGTTCAAAGTTTACATGAAAAGCCGGGCGGTGCTTGAATGGCTTTATGTGGAACATTCATGTTGGTACAGATAAACCAGAAAATGTATGCGCTTCGGTAAAATTCATGTTTTGGAATTAGTACGAACATCAGGCCACAGAGGCAGGCTTCTAAGTCTTGTACAATCGTGCTTGGTAGTAACGGACCTATAATTGCATGTTTGTATCTAGTTTTCTTTATCTACTCTTGTCGCAGATCGTCATCATCATAAGTAGGTTATAATGTTCCCACTGCAGGGACACGGGCCTCCTCTTGAGAGAAGGAATGGTCTTTGATCAATCATTAGTGCGAGTTGGTAGATGACACATGTTTTCAAAAATTTTGCTTCTAAGACTTGATGGTTTCCTCACGATGTTTTCTTTCGCGGTTTCGAGAGCAGTGGTTATGAAATAATTTACACAAAGTAAAGTGCCTGCTTAGGTTCGCACCTACGACCTACAACGCTTAAATCGCGGGCGTTACCAATTAGCCACCCCTGCTCTCGGAAATCGTCATCTATGTCTCAAAATGTTGGAAAAGGTTTTAGAAATATTGTATAGTTGTTGATCTGTAATGTTTTGATCATGCTAATAAAAAAGAGGAAAGTACTTCCAAGGTTGTGTCACCATCATCATCATCATTTAAGCCGAAAGACGTCCACTGCTGGACATAGGCCTCCCCCAGAATGGGGGGTTTTGCCATAATCGCCACGCTTGGCAGACGGGTTGGCGATCGCAGTATGGTGGTAAAATGCATAGAGAACGCTGCTGCCCATTCTCTAGTAAGTCCCTTAGTCGCCTTCTACGACACCCACTGGAAGAAATGGGATGGTGCTATTCTTTTACGCCCGGTGACACATACGGGACATACACATACTCGAGGTTGTGTCAGCTCCATATAAAATCTCACCGTCGCGTGTTCCCCCCCGAGTGGGTTCCCGCATTGTCGTTGCGGGGGGGCTCAGTAACCGTGGATGCCGGCCACGGTGAAGCCAAGAGGAACCCAAAGGTGGGGCCGCTCGTTAGGGCTTTTGCCTCAAAGCCGACGACGTAGCGGCCAAAAAGTAGGTTGCGGTGAGGTGCACCGCAACTGAGGTGGGCCGCGATGTCGAATGGGAGGCATCGCGGCTGAGGGTTACGGGCTGCGGTAGAGGAGGGGTGCCGGTGCTTCTGAGCAGCGCTCTTCCCTTCCGTGGCCTGGACGGGGCCGCCACCGTTTGATGGCGGACGCGGTGGGGCCGCAGGGGAAGAGGAGTGTCGGTATAGCGTTAGCCGCTCTCCCTATCCTCTGCGGCCGAAAAGTGGTAGACGGGACGGCGCGTTGTGTTCCACACGCGCGCCGTCAAAGATGTCAGCAACCACCGATGGGGTCCGCAAGGGCCGTTGCCTGCCAGGGGTGCGGGTTTGTTCGAAAGAGATACCACGGCCCCTGGCATACGGGCTACTGAGGGAACACGGGTGGGTTTTAGTCAGTAAAAGTCTGACACGCCCTCCTGCTCTACTCAGCAGGAGAAGTCATTTGATGATTTCCCACCCAAAAAAAAAAAAAAAAAAAAAAACCATCGCGTGTTAATAATTCCGCAAATACACGATGATTCCCGAAGCGCATAATTTTCTTGGGATATCTATAGAGTAGTTGTGAAACATTTGTGTGTGAAGGAGTTTATTTCGGCCTTTCTTCTCAGAGAAGTCAGATAGGTAACGCCGACCTCATCTAGTTTAAAAAAATATGATTGACGTGTAAAAGGGTTTGTACAAACCTACTTACAGAAATAAAATAATTTATCATTCATGTCGGTAACGGTAGTGTGTAGTAGTCGAGTTCGAATTAAAATGTGTTTATCTTTTTTTGGGATAGTTCGCGTAAAGTTCGTGAATGCATTATGGAAATCAGAATACATTTTAGTCTGTTTTGATGTGAAAATTTCAGTGTAAACTTCTTCGTTACATATTTCGAATGCGATTTTGTATAGAATAAGATATAATAAATTATTAAATATATAATTTTGTATAGACTTTGCTTCTACCCATATCATCGTCATCATATACAGCCTGACTTTGCCCACTGCTGAGCATAAGCCTCTCTTTTCCAGTGCCAATCTCCACGCTCCTGTGCTAGTCTTATCCAGGATCTACCCCCGATTTGGGCACGCCACGATTGCGGCGGTAAGTCCCCTCTTTGAGGAGTGGATTGAGAGGCGTCCTCACCTTCCGCCTGACGCAGGTCCTCATCGTCACAATAGTTTTGGGAGGCTCCTGTTTCGTATAAAGCGGGAGGAAACGCCCGGGTGTTCCCACTACGAAGATCGCCCTGAGGATACGGTGGAGATCTGCCCGGCTTGGGCGGAGCACCGCCATGTCCATGTGGAGGCGATCGGCGGCGGCGATCTCTCGCGTCCGGCCGTGGTCCAGGCCATGGTACGGAGCGAGAGTCCATGGGTAGCTGTCACCTTCTTCTGCGAAGCAGTAACGCTTGCGAAGAGGGTGACGGCGCACGTGAGGGAGAGGCAGAATTTGCACCCTCACGGCCAGGAGACGCCCTAGGCGTCGGGAATCCCTAGTTGATTCCCGGCCACCGTAAACGCGGGCTTGCGGATGGTGAGTAATGGGTAGCTCGCTGTCCAATAAGGACCAAGCCCGAGTCGACGGCGCGTTGTGTTCCACGCACGCTTCAAAGACATGTCAGCACCAACTGGTGGGATCCACAAGGGCCGATGCCTGCCAGGGGTGCGGGTTATTCGAAAGAGATACCGTGGCCCTTGGCACACAGGCAACTGAAGGAACAGGGGTAGGTTTTAGTCAGTAAAAGTCAGACACGCCCCCGCTCCACCCAGAGCAGAAGAAGTTATTTGATGATTACCCATAAAAAATAAAAAGCCCCTATTATACAGACGCCAGCACATCAAGTTACCCCAATCTGTGAAATTTCTTTGATAGATTTTCAACTTTATTACAAAAGATTAAGGTTCGTGTTCAATTGGGAATATTTGACAGTTTGGTGTGGCTTGATGTGCTGGCGTTTGTACTATATTGTCCGCCCATCTCGCCACTGGACGACGGACACTCCGTCTTCAAGTTTGCATCTATTTAGCTATTATTATGTTTAAACTAATCAAAAAAATATTTAAAAATATTTTTTTTTTCCCCTAAACCTACATGGGCACTTATGAAACATCAGAAGCTGGGTGCGCGGTTGAAATTAGTCGTTTCCTATGGAGAAGAGCCGGCAAGAAACTCCACGGTTACTCTTTAAGAAATAATTGGCATTTACAATGTTTTCAAATTACAGTGATAATAGGCATGGGAGGGCAGTGTAACCTATCAAGACTTTAAAAATGATTTTAAAAACAATATCATTGGCACTCCAACCATGTATTTAAATAAATTGTTCAGTGTATTATATTTCAGTTCGCTAACAAATTTCTCAGACAGAAGGCATTTAGACTGCTCACTACGTCAGACTATCAACAATGTCTACTCAATTCCAACTATTCTAAATAAATAAATCCTGAGACAATTTAGAGAGCTCAGAGAAAACAATTCTCAAGTCCTTTATTTAGAAGAAAATACTGAACGTTTACAGCTGCTGATGTTCTTCAGTTGTTGATGTAGATAAATTGTTAATACTTAAACAAAAACGTTTAATGGAATGGTCGATCGCAAAATGAACCACATTTGGGATAAAGGGTGGCATGGTCGAATATCTTCTATACATTTCATAAACCGAAGTCGCTTTTTATGTCTCTCGGTGTGACCACGTTGTTGTCCTAAACTACGCAATGGATTTTGATGCGGTTTTTAACACCAATTAGGGCCGATTTTACAATCCTCAGATAAACAGAGACATAGGGTTTATTCGATAGATAGCAAAAATATATTGTTGTGCTATTGTCAAATGGGCTTTATTCGTCGAATAATTCACTTATCTGAGGAATAAAACGAATTGCCTCTTTGACGGCCAGATAACCGCTTATTCGATGATATTATTAAAAATTGACAACCACTTATCCGACGAATAAAGAATCTAATGACTTTATTCTTCAGCTATTGGTACTTCTTCTCGTAGAACTACTGGTAGAAGTTCCGAGTCGCGCAGAGGGGCATGGAAAGAGCTATGCTTGGGATCACCTTACGAGACCGGAAACGGAATGATTGGATTCGAAGTAAGACCAAAGTAAGAGACATTATCGCTGTAGTAGCGCAAAAAAAGTGGACATGGGCGGGGCACATTGCGAGAATGGATGAGAGCCGCTGGACAAGTCGAGTCCTAGAATGGAGACCCAGAGCGGACACCCGAGGGCGCGGAAGACCACCACAGCGCTGGGTGTATGACATCCGACGACACGGAGGTCGAGACTGGATAAGTCGGGCGCAAGATCGACAGGAGTGGAAGAAGAGGGAAGAGGCCTACATCCAAGATTGGACAACATGGAGGCCACGATGATGATGATTGGTACTTCTATCTGAGGTTTGAAAAATCGGCCCTTAGATAAAAAAAAATCCGGAATGTGTGTATTTATATAACATTTTTAACTTAGATTTAGCACGGAAATGTCGGTGTTTTGACTTTTAGAGAGTAACGGGGCTGATGATGAATTCTAAGCACTTGGTGATATTTTTTATTATTTTCTGGAGTGGGTTATCCACAAAACTCAGCTGATTTAATTCCGAGAAAAGGCTAAAAACAATCAAAACTTTAAAGTCCTACGCAAAAAGAATTTCATTCACGTACAATCTAGTTAGAATCATTCAGACTGAGACAATTCAAAGAAGGCGGTAGTTAAACAAGGGCTATCTGATACTAAAAATTTAAATAATTCAGCGCACGCGTCTACATCGGGAACATTCCTGATTCTACTAGGAACCTCTGCATATTTATCAGGTAGATACAGGAGATCTACTTTAAAAGCACCTTGGACTTGACATTCTTCAGGTTCAATATCTGAATATATTTTAGTTCTTGTCAAAGATATCTTTCAATTCAATTTCGGTTCAGTAATTTAACACTGGCTTCATTATCGAACATTGGCTAGAAACAGGTCTTTTCTCTTTCGATTTTATTTAATAGATTATTTTAAGAAATTTTCTCCAAATTTTACTAAACAGACGATATTTATTTCGTTTAATTCTATAACGATAACTACTTAAAGTTATGAATAAGAAAAATGTATTTGCTAAAAATTTAGGTAGGTGTTACCAGTTGTAAAAGTTGGTAGTTTAACGAACAGTTTTCCTATTTAGGTCAAGCAAATCAATATTAGATCAAAACCAAATAGGTGTTTATTTAAGTATTTTTTTACAGGATACCTGTTCTATTGGAAATTAAAATAAATATAACTACACATAACATGTCGTTTTAATTCTTCGAATACTCTCTATCGACTTCTAAATATGTACCTCCATTTTTCTATCGCTTAGTACCGAAGAACCTATACGAATCAGTTTTTTCTTTACCTATTTGACCTAACCATTCAACAACAATTTCACAGCACATCCAAAAACAACTCCAGTACAACCAACATTCAAATACACCAACCCACTTCACAAGTAATCGATCCCTACAATAAAAATCGAAAGCGATTATCCGACAATTAGTCGATAGTCGTGAATACCGATACCGATAGGTAATCCGACACACGTAGGACGGTGTTATGCCGCTCCAGTACACTTGATCCGACTGCCGGCTTACAGGAACTCTTTAAATGGAAACTATGTAGTCTGGTTCACTGTATTGAAGGTTACTTTCGATCGGAATTGGGGACGAGGTGTAAGGTTAGAATTAAATTATTTATTTCCTTTGAAAGACTTACAGCTAAACAAAGAGAATTAAGAAATTTAAAATGTTACTTACGGCCAATAACAAGTCTTCACTTATATTAACAGAATAATAATAAAAGTAATCTGTGAACACACAGTACTGCCAACAAAAGCAATTAACTGCCGAAGCCAAAACTATATATGCAAATTAATATCATACACATACAACCATATAGGTGGTAAAAGTAGTTTACTCAGGCTAACATAATTTGAGCAATATATAGAAATTAACCTCGGTTATACAAAAAAAAATCAGCTGTTCCATGCATTTTGACCGCGTAGGTATTGCACTTTTCCATAAAACAGCAGTTTTTTTTTTTTATAACCGGCGAAAAACTTCTGTGCTAGGGGGTCTAGAATGATATACTGAATTCATGGTTACAGTTTGCGCACTGGTTAAAAACTTATCCTGTATGTTACGCTGTTTTGGAACACTTAAAATATTAATAATTAATATTATTATTTAAACGTGATTTTCCTCATACACACTTGTTCTAAAGTTCATACAAAATTATCCATAACCTACTTTTCAGCAATTTCAGTCTATAATTGAAATCATCCCCTCATGGTACGGAGTTCATAGTAATTTTTATCAAAAATTTTTATCAAATTATTTTTAGCAAAAAATGCCATAAATGAGTCCACGTCACTTGTTAAAGTCCCAGCAAATAAAAGGATATTGAAACCGTGGATTACTCCAGGCTTGCTGCGTTGTATCCGGAACCGAGATTCTCTACACAAAAAAGTCAAGCAGTCACCAGACAATCAAATTCTACTTATCACATACAAGCGATACAGAAATTTTTGTGCAAACCTTTTAAAAAAAATTAAAAGAATATTTGATTCCGAAGAACTAAATAAGGCAAACCACAACCCTAAAAAACTATGGGACACTATAAAAAACATCACTCATTCACAGAAAAAGAAGCACTCCTCAAACCAGCTATTAACTCACTCTCACTCGCCCAGACAGTCTTGCAATGATGTAAACGAATTCTTTGTTAACATCGGGAAAAAGCTTGCAGAAAATATAAAGAGCGCACAATCCCACTCAATTCCCTCTCATACTACAAATTTCGATAAATCTTTCGTGTTAGAACAGACGGATTCTGATGAGGTCTTAACTACTATTAACCAGCTTAGGGTTAATGCTGCTACTGGTTGGGATGGCATATCACAAGCTTTCTTGATGAGATACGCACGGATCCTCGCACCTATACTATGCCACATTTTCAACCTCTGCTTTCAATTAGCTATCTTCCCCTCTTCTTTCAAAAAGGCAATTATTCATCCTATATTCAAGGGTGGAGACGGGACCTTGCCAAACAACTATCGTCCAATAGCTGTCCTAAGCGCACTATCTAAGGTACTTGAACGACTCATTAACAAGCGATTAGTCCAATACCTCGAACACTTCAAACTTTTGTCACCCCAGCAGTTTGGCTTTCGAAGGAACAAATCCACTTCTGAAGCTGTCCACATGTTAGTTGACAATATAGTCCAGAACCTAAATACCAAAAAAAAGGTTCTCACAATATTTTTAGATCTCGCGAAAGCATTTGACACCGTTCCCCTCTCCATTCTTCTACTCAAGCTTGAATGTTTAGGTGTCAGGGGGTCTTCACTTGATCTCTTCAAGAGTTACCTTACTGATCGTTCACAGTTAGTAACTATAGACAATTATAAGAGTGATGAACTACCCATACACTATGGTGTACCCCAGGGTAGCATTCTGGGGCCCACACTCTTTCTTGTGTTTATAAACGACCTCTGCAATCTCCAAATTCCAAAAGCCACAATAGTTTCTTTTGCAGACGATACTGCCATCACTTTCTCTGCAAACTCATGGTCGGAACTCCAAGTTGCTGCACAACACGGTTTTAATTCCGCCTTGAAGTGGCTTTCTTCTCATACCCTTACTCTCAACGCCAACAAAACAAACTTCATCACTTTTTCAATGAGCAATGCTTCTCAGCCAAAAACTTCAATCTCTATTAAAGCTCATTCTTGTCCCACACAATCTCAACCTAATTGTCAATGTCCTACCTTAATCTCTGTAGACCAGGTTAAATATCTTGGTGTAGTTCTGGACAAAAACCTTAATTTTAAACCCCACATTATCACAATTTCTAGTCGCATACGAAAGTTAATTTATATTTTTAAAACTCTGCGACAAGTAGCCAACCCGTTAATTATCCGAAAAGTTTATTTTGCTCTTTGTCAGTCAATTCTAATCTATTGTATCTCATGTTGGGGTGGTGCTGCAAAGACAATACTTAAGCCTCTGGAGGTCGCACACAGAGCTATCCTAAAAGTGGCTACGTTCCGACCGATACTCTCTCCAACTTTTGAACTGTATCAATCATGTAGCGTACTTAATGTAAGGCAACAATACATTTTACACATAGTTCTTCTCCAACACCGACGCACACATTTCAAAAAAATCTCCAAGCGCCGCAAAGACCTAATCTGCACAATACCACCTACACGTACAGCATTTATAAAAAAATTTGCTCTCTACCTTGGCCCATCACTTTACAATAAAATTAATGCTAAAATTCCGATTTACGGTTTAAACAAAAATAACTGCAAAAAGACTGTTCGCTCCTTCTTGCTAAACCTTAACTACGACGAAACCGAAGAGTTTCTAAAGAAGTGATCACTCAAACACACACATGCATCACACACTTCATACACTAGCGAAACACTCATCACACTAACAATAAACTCACCACACAAACATACTAAACATTATTTTTTTCTCGAAATTTATAAGTTTTAAGTTTTATTTTTATTTTTTAAATACGTAAGTAGTTTCTAAATTTCTTACTTTTATATTTTATGATTGAAGTTTTTATTTTTACTGTGTTTGTTGTTTAATAGTCCTGAATTGTCTCATAGCTTGTAGCTTGCTGTAATGATTACTATTTCTTTTAATAATACATACTTACACGTGCTATCTATAAGTCAACCATTTATGACGGGGATCGGAACTGTTTCTCCTAAACACAGGTTACTTCGTAACCTATCTAGGAGAACAGTACGGCACCCACTAACTAGATTAAGAAACGTATGCCTTTACTTCATATTATGTTACCTTGCCATGTAATCTAGTCCTAATTGAACAATAAACAAATAACAAATAACAAATTTCACCTCAATTTCATGTTCAATGCTTTTACCGACACGTCATCGTATACCATGACGTCATTATTGTTTATCGCAAGGTTGATCGGAACAGATCTATTGACCTCATTTTATCATAATTTCAATAATTATTTACTTTAATAATTAGTTACTAGTAATTTCAATAATATTGTGTGGCTTTTTATGACTTGGTTGTATGTTTATTAGAACTTTGAAAGAAAAATAGGTACTTATAACATGATAATAATATGATCTCGACGAATAATTAAAAAAATATTTCAAAGGAATCCAGTTCCACAGTATCTTTGTTTTCAAAACTAATATTCTTTATAAAAGCTAAAGTCTTGAATAAATAACGTTTGCTTCTCAAAAGTAAAGCCCAAATGAAATTCTATGATGAGTAAAAGTGGAACTAGTTCACAATAAACGAAATGAGAACGAGAATATGAAATTAAACACACTTTCTTATTCCAATTACTCAAAACTCGGTCAGAATTTGTACAAAATTAAAATTGTTTACCGAAAATTGCTAGCAAAATCTTCCACAAAGCCTTGAATGTTGATCTCTGAATATTATCATATCAAACTACATCTAACTTACGTGGTGTACTAAGTAAACTAGATACTAAAACAACATTTGCTACCCTAAAATAATCCGAGAGCTTACCGCCACTTTTCCTTTATAATTTTCATACGCAAATCTGGTGGTGGCCTAAAACCGGCTCAGAAATAAGCCATCGTGGCCACAGAGTAAAAAGATCATGGAGTGACAATGTTTTGTAATAATCGGGTTACTAGGCACTGCACATCTCTCAAACAAAATGATAAGCTAGTGCGAAATGCCTTTAGAAAAAAAGAAAGGAAAATAGCTGTACTATGTGCCATTTGAGGGACGCTTTTTGCAAACATGAAGTTCAAAAGTAATCTATTGTAAAATAAGTGCCCTACAATTTTCGAATGTTTCATGCAAAGCATTGCTAAAAATATACGGTTGAGAAAAAAAATCACAATACAACGCAATTTTTTTTTCTGTCAAATTTTCTCACCAAAAGTGAGTGCAAGTCTTCGAACAACTAAGCGTGTTAGCGCCACCATGATTATCATAATCAGCCTATAATGTTCCTACTGCTGGAACACAGGCTTTCTCTCTATGACAGGGAGTGGGCCGTAATCCACCATGCGGAGCCAGTGCGGGTTGATGGATGTCACATGTGTTCTAGGACATTCGATTTTTTTTTATGACGATTTCCTTCACCGTTTCGAGAGCAGTGCTGACGAAATAACTTACACAAAGTAAAGCGGCTGGACAGGCGCTTTACTTTGTGTATCTGGGTTCGAACTTCAACTCATAAGTCACAATCGTTACCACTGGGCCACCACTGCTCAGTTAGCACTCCAATGATTTATTACTCCATGGTGCTACCTGAGGCGGTATTCGGAAATGGCATTAGCTCACTTGACATTCGAGTGGCACGTCAAGTTATGTCCCTCGCATTTAGGGAACTTCCTACTTTTCTTTTGTTGCAGTTTTTTATATGAATGGAAAGTTTCGACACTTGAGAGGAAAGTTGAAGTAATTCCTAACGTTATTTAAACTTGCTAGTGAGCAAGTTTAAAAAAGCAGAGAAAATTTTATTTAATCTCAAACCATTGTTTGAGATTTAATAAAATTTTCGCTGCTTTTTTTTTTGGGTGGGAAGTCATCAAATAACTTCTCCCGCTCTGGGTGGAGCAGGAGGGCGTGTCAGACTTCTACTGACTAAAACCCACCCGTGTTCCTTCAGTAGCCCGTATGCCAGGGGCTGTGGTATCTCTTTCAAACAAACCCGCACCCCTGGCAGGCATCGGCCCTTGCGGGCCCCATCATTTTTTGTGCTGACATCTCTTTGAGGCGCGCGTGGAACACAACGCGCCGTCGACTTGGGCTTGGTCCTTACCGGAGAGCGAGCTACCCATTACTCGCCGTCCGCAAGCCCATGCCTACGGTGGCCGGAAATCGGCCTGGGATTCCCGACGCCCAGGGCGTCTCCGTATCCTGCGGCGGCTAGGGTCGCGAGGGCGCATATGCTGCCTCTCCCTCACGTGCGCCGCCTCCCTCTTCGCGAGCATTACTGCTTCGCTGAAGGAGGTGACAGCTCCCCATGCCCTCTCGCTCCGTACCATGGCCTGGACCAGGGCCGGACGCGAGAGATTGCCGCCGCCGATCGCCTCCACGAGGACACGGCGGTGCTCCGCCCAAGCAGGGCAGACCGCCACCGTGTGCTCCACCGTGTCCTCAGGGCGATCGTCGCAGTGGAAACACCCGGGCGTTTCCTCCCGCCCTATCCGAAACAGGAACCTCCCGAAGCAACCGTGTCCGGTGAGGACCTGCGTCAGGCGGAAGGTGAGGACGCCATGCCGCCTCTCAAACCACTCCTCAAAGAGGGGACTTACCGCCGCAATCGTGGCGTGCCCAAAATTTTCTCTGCTGGAAGAGGAATGTGAAAACTGAACTCTGCGTATTTAAAATTCCCATAGGTGCAGAATAATGAGAATATTGTAAAGTCTTTACTTTCCTTGGTAAAAAATGTGGATGAAATACTAACGCTGCGTGAATCATTTTATATATGTAGGTAAGTTCTGAATTTTCCTACGTACTTAATAGTTTCCGCAAACCTTCAAATAGCAAAAAATGTAAGAAAATTCAATTTCGCGGACACCTGAGCTCCTCCTCCTCCTCATCCTCTTAAAGGCAAAGAATCATTATCTGCCTAGCCTCTCCCTAACTATGTTGTTTTGGTCATCAAATCTAACTGGATGCGGCTGCATACCAGTATTTTATATGGAGCGACTGCCTATCTGACTCCCCCAACCCAGTTACTGGGTAAAACGATACCCCTTGGTAAGACTAGTTATCGTTGCCGTTACGACTGTTAAATATCCACAAATGACCACCAATACCAACGGCTTAACGTGCTTTTCGAGGCATGAAGGGGTCTTAATTAATAAAGACGGTCACCCATCCACAGACAAACCACGGCAAGCGTAGCTTAACCTGATCGATCCACTCGAGTGGCTGTTATTATTAAGCCACAGCCCTCGAGGCAAAGAACTGAATACTGGGCTTTTAGCTACTTTGTATGTGTCCATTTTATGTATCTTTTTTATACTGTGCGTTTTGTTTGTGCACAACAAACATTTTTTAACCGACTTCCAAAAAAGGAGCAGGTTATATGTTTCTTGTTTCTTCTGTCTGAACTGATTCATATGAAACTTTACTCACTCCCAGTCAATTCGAGCTACCAGCTAAGGTAGCGATTACTTCGGCTTATTTCCTATTTTCATGCTAATCTGAGTATAAAAGGGAAACATTGAAGGTATTAAACCGTTCGTAATTATGCTAAAGGTGTGAAAGTCAATTGAGAGGAAGAGGCTATGGTTCGAAAGGTGAAAATCGTATTTTAATTTATGCACAATTAAGGCCCTTCCAATAAACAGGCTTTTGTTGCAAATATCCAGGATATAAAAATATCTCTTTTTATTTCTCTCCTTATTTCTAACCAAAAGTCTACAAAGTGAAAAGTGAAAAATAACTTTAATTTCGGAAGGTGAGTTGTCACCGCCTTCCGAAATTAAAGTTATTTTTCACTTTGTAGTGTTTTTCCGGGAGTCGGTTGTTTTCTTTTTAGGAAAAAGTTTTATTTTTCACTTTTTAGCTATAGTACCAACCCCATTCCAATTCCCCCCCGAGTGGGTTCCCGCATTGTCGTTGCGGGGGGGCTTAGTAACCGTGGTCTCCCATCCACGGTGAAGCCAAGAGGAACCCAACGGTGGGGCCGCTCGTCAGGGCTTTTGCCTTCAAGCCATTGATGTAGCGGCCAAAAAGTAGGTTGCGGTGAGGTGCACCGCAACTGAGGTGGGCCGCGATGTCGAATGGGAGGCATCGCGGCTGAGGGTTACAGGCTGCGGTAGAGGAGGAGTGCCGGTGCTTCTGAGCAGCGCTCTTCCCTTCCGTGGCCTGGACGGGGCCGCCACCGTTTGATGGCGGACGCGGTGGGGCCGCAGGGGAAGAGGAGTGTCGGTATAGCGTCAGCCGCTCTCCCTATCCTCTGCGGCCGAAAAGTGGTAGACGGGACGGCGCGTTGTGTTCCTCACGCGCGCCGTCAAAGATGTCAGCAACCACTGGTGGGGTCCGCAAGGGCCGATGCCTGCCAGGGGTGAGGGTTTGTTCGAAAGAGATACCACGGCCCCTGGCATACGGGCTACTGAGGGAACACGGGTGGGTTTTAGTCAGTAAAAGTCTGACACGCCCTCCTGCTCTACTCAGCAGGAGAAGTCATTTGATGATTTCCCACCCAAAAAAAAAAAAAAAAACCCCATTCCAATTCGAAATTTCATCATCCTCGGGGTCAAAACAATGCATATTTATGCGATAGCAGCAATCACAGTTGATTTGCTGTCATTTTTTGAAGAGTTCCGTTGTCTGTCTACGAAACTCATTATGAGATCTATAAGAAATTAAAATGGGACCATTTTGGAATAAACTCCTTTCGAGCAAAAAGAGAACTTTGTAAATCCGTCTTATTTGACGGAGTTATGCCCAAACATACATGAAAAATAAAAATATAAAGCTGTCGAATTGATAACCTCCTTCTTTTTGAAGTCGGTTAAAAATAATTAAAGTCTGTTGATTTCATTGAAAAGTTAGCAACAATAACATGTTGCCAAACTTAAGTTTGGCAATTCTTCAGGCTATGCTGGTTACTTTGGTTCTCCTGCGGATCTATTCATTTCTGATTAGATCGCGCTGGGAAATTCCAAGCATAGCCCTCTCCATTGCCCTTCCGTTGAAAATTGTACAATTTATTTAAATGAAATGGGTAGAATCTTTATTGCATAACTACATAATTGCTCGTGTTCTAAAACAACATTTATTTAGTTTTTCGGGAGTAGCCCAAATTCAGAATTTCTGCCTGGTTGATCGCAATTATAAGCTCGCCTCCTGTTACATGGATCTCATACTTATATAACTGGCAAAATGTGTCTGTGACACAGGTGTAACTCTGCATAACCCTTCAGGGATTAGATACAGGCGTCATATTACGTTTTTATGTCATAATTCATAATTTCAGCCGAAAGACGTCGACTGCTGGACATAGGCCTCCCCAAAAAGGGGTTTTGCCATAATCGCGACCCTTGGCAGACGGGTGGCGATCGCAGTATGGTGGTAAAATGCATAGAGAACGCTGCTGCCCATTCTCTAGTAAGTCTCTTAGTCGCCTTCTACGACACTCACGGGAATAAATGGGATGGTACTATTCTTTTACGTCGGGCACCACACGTAACTGTTATAACTGGTATGCTCTAATCAACCCCATTTAGCGTTCATGTTTTTGTTTGTTGAAGATACGTAATTTGCTGTTCTTTTAATGTTCAAGTCCCATTTCAATCTTTGTTTATTTTGTACGACTATGTAAAGAAATGCAAAAAACACCTGAAGTAATAACTATGATTATATAATCATAAGCATATTATTCAACCTATAACATTCCCATTGCTACACAGGCCTTCTTTCTGTGACAGGGAGTGTGCCGTAATCCACCACGCGGGCCCAGTTCGGGTTGTGAACTATGATAGTCTAATATAATTCCCTCAAAAGGCCCTCAAAAGCTCCATCGACCTGCAATTGATTTAATTTCTTTATCGTCCTCGTTTTTAATAACAGCGAATGAATTAGGATTGCCTGACAAAACCTAGTTTGAAACTCCAACAAACAAAATTATTTCAGGCATTAAGTTTGCAAACACAAAACTGTACTTATGTTTTGTAAGTAACCTTTAGAATTTAACTTAATTTGTACCTTAAAACCATGCTAGCTTTTGTGGAGGTCGGTAATTATGTCACGGGAACGTACTTCTGGGGATAGAACTAGCAGGGCTTGCATGTACGCTGAGGAAACCGTTGCGCATGTGTTCATTGAATGCATAGGCGTCACCCAAATTAGGACAGAAACCGTCGGAATAAGATCACCCAGATTTTCTTAACAGACCAGGAGTTATAATCAACTTCTGGTTGAAATAACCAAAGACGGTTGAAATGGCCCACGCAACATGGTCCACCTGAAGGACTAAGTGCGGAAACCAAACCCTCTGACATAGTACACGTGCTACCGGGATAAAAAGTATGCTATGACCTAATCCAGGTTATGTGCCCCATCGAAATCCGTTCACCCGTTAAGAGGCCGTATACGAAATTTAGTAGATTTCGCTTATTTACTTGATTTTAAAGACGTAACTACTAAAATCTTACTGCATTTTTAATTATGATCTGATGAATGAGCTAATTTTTTATTAATTTTTTGGTTAATCGACTTTTTAAGAATTTTGCTGTAAGAAGTTAAGAATAACACATAATTACGATTCGTTTTAACTTCTACTAGTAGGTATTTTAACTGTAAAATGGCGTCTATAAAGTCTAATCAGAGAAATCGGAAAAAAATCGTAAGTATACGGCCTCTTAAGACGAGAAAAAGTACCAAGTTAGACAGACAGACAGAGTTACTTTCGCATTTATAATACTAGTGTAGATTACGGTCACCTAGGTAAAACTAATGTGATACAGGATAATAACGACGCACACCCTGTTACCATAGTTAAAATCACAGAACAGATAAAACAGATATTCAGTAGATACTTAAACGGTTTTGACCTCCCCTGAGATGAATTTGCCATCGGTAATTTTTATTTTTATTATCTGTTCCATATAATATTTTAACCGCGTACATGTTGCACTTTTCTATGAATCAACAAAAAGATACATTTCTAGAATAATGTGCTGAATTCAGTCGTCGTCAAGTCTGTGTTTTCACGACATTAGAATATCCTTCACCAATAAATATAAAATATTATTCTAAGTAATTGAAATAAAAACATAATACCATTAAAGAAAATAAATACGAGTACATCAATCACACGAGACTTGGGACCTCCCATTCCATGAAAAAATACGCTTTGTCATACATTAGGTATTTTATCTACCTACCTGTACATATTTTGTATTTCAAAGTGATCTGTCTATGTCACGCATGTAGCTTTATTTATTTATTGTGTATACTTGTATACCTACTATATTAAAATAATATAATGTTATTTGTAAAATTTGTGCTTATTTCATCGAATAAAATATGGCTTATTATTTTCGACTTGCACGAATTGATTCGGCCTAATCAGGCAAATCGTCATTATTAAATAATAATATTTTCTATAGGCGACTCGCCCGAAGTTAAATTATTTGTAGGTGATCAACAATCACAGAAATTCGTATTGGACAACTGGCATGTTTTGAATAAAACGTTAAAGAAACAACGAGAAATTTAAGGAAAAAGTCCATTAAATATAACATAATTTTATTTGAAAAACATGTTCTTATTTTGTCGAATGAAAATATTAAATAGTAAAGATGAAAAAATATTATTTTTGCGTTAACAGATAATTCGATTTGGGTACTGAATTGGAACTGAATTTCTCTTTGATAGAAAAATATTAGCTAAAGTTTCATAAAGGGATACTTATTTATCTAAGGATCATAAGTATTTATCAAACCCAAATTCAGTTTCTCGGAACCCATTTCAGAAAATTAAGTATCAGATGGCAGATGCTCTGATATCATATAACATAACATCACGCCTATTATCCCTTAGGGTTTATGCAGAGGAGTACCTATAGTAACACCCACAATTAGCCAGCTATGTTTAAGTTCCATGTAATACGGGGCGAGCCTATTACCATCAACCGGATACGAATCCAGCCTCCGGCCTGCTACTGAGAAATACCTGCCGGAATCGAACCCAGGACCCCAAGCTCAGCAGTAGCAACCACTAGCCCACGGGAGTATATTAAAATAACATATCATTATAACAATAGGTATATGGAAAACTTTTCTGATTTCGTCGAATGAAAATATTAGTGACGATAAAAGAATATTGTTTTAAGTTAACAGTTAATTCGATGTATTAAATTAGAAGTGAGAAAAGAAAGAAAGAAATAGTTATTTATGATACTAGTGCGGTAAGTTGGTTTTTACAAACGAGGTCGAGGGCTTACCATAGTCACGAGTTTGTAAAAACCAATTTCTGCACGTGTGTCATACAATGTTATTCAACACATTTGCGAGAAAACAGTACAAAATGTAATGATGTCAAACTTATTCATCATTAAATAGCGCTCTCCGATTGTGGCGGCAAGAGACGGTCTCTTGCAATTTTCACCTCATTCAAAATATCAGGTGGAGTAGATTCCATATTAATACCTACCAGTTTCCTCGCTTGAACTCATATTATAAGTTTGTTTATAAAATATATCAGTCGGAAACTCGCAACACTCTTTGACGTTTCTAATATGAAAATGGCGCGAATTTGCAAATGGCGCCACATGCACGTGGTGAAAATTAGAACTACGTCTTTCATCTCATTTACTCTTTAGTATTAAAGTGAGACAAACATATTGAGCAAAATCGCTTCCAAGGAGGTTCGATCAGTCAGCTTATTTATTCTCGTAATGTGAAACTCCTTGGACGAAATTCTTATAATATTTTATGGAAATTAAAAAAAAAACCGTAAAGAATACGCACGGTGCCATACAACGGGGTATGCGGTAAAATAGGTACTTAGGTGAGAGTACCTATTTTACCGCACGTTCCGTTGTATTGGTGCGTAATTTTTAACTTTCGAACCATGTATGCAGGCTTCGTAAATGCAGTTTTTGAGCAAATGTGTTGAAAAAGTATTTATTACACTCGCACAGGAATATCACAAACTTTCACTACACAATATATAAACATTGAAATAAAAAAGGTGGGTAAATAAAAAACAAATTCCTGTACGAGGCCAAAAGGCTCCTATCTCAATAAGATGTTACGACATTTAAAAAAGTGTCGCAGCGCTGGTATTCTGAAAAAAAAGTAAGACAATATGTGTAAAATAACAAAAAAAAAAATACACATAAATAGTAAAATTATTGTGATCCGTGTTCAGATTATAAAACAAAGGCAGATAGACCGCGCGGAACACCAAGAGTGAGGCCAAAAAACCAAATACTAAAGCGTCACATTGTATGCATTGTGTACATACAATGCGATAATGCTTCGTGGCGTACTAACTCGAGTTTTTAATCAGTATTTGGTTTTTTGGCTTCACTCTTGGTGTTCCGCGGTGGTTCCGCGCGGTTATCTGCCTTTGATTTATAATCTGGGAATCCGCGTATCTGCACCCCACGTAAGATCTATTATTTGTCTATGCCTTCAGTGTCTGTGACACTCTATGGCATCGCTGTGACAAGTAATCAGACGCAAGCGCCGGCAGTACGGCAAATAGAATATTTAAAAGTGTTAGGACCGTCTTGAAAATCAAGTATTTTACGGCTATTGGAGAAATAAAGATAAACGAAGGTTTTGAGAGATATGAGAATTCCGACTTTCAAAAATGACAAACAACAAACGTATGTACAATGTACAATCGCTGCCAAACGCTCGCCACCATTACCAGCTGCGTGCAGATCAAGGGTAAGTTCAAAGTCTGGTATCTTTTTGAGGCTGTAGTAAGTGATGTTTAAATTTGGTTCTGTATATGCCAACTGTCTTTATAGCACGAAAAGGAGGTGGCAAGTCGTTCCAGCACCGAGAGGCAGCGAAATTGAAACAGCCAGGGAATGCAGAAGTTCTGCGCGATGAGGCTAACAAGAGGTACGAAGATGCTCTAGTTTTAATATTCTTAATATCGTCCGACCAAGACAATTTTTGTAAAAATAGTCTGATTTCTTTGTGAGAATAGTGTCAAAGAGTTGGATAGCCAGATGAAGCTTTTTGTGTGCTGACAGACAATGTCAAAATTACCCTTGTTTAAAAATGGAGTAATGTGGGTGAATTGAAATCTGCCATAAAAATATTATTAAATGTTTGCATAAACGGCTCCTTGATTACAAGGATAATAAATATTTGTCAACCCTAAATTCAGTTTCTAGGGAGCTATTTCACAAACGTAGGTATCCACCAGTTTGTGAAATAACAAAATATGAAATACGTGGCGCCTACTCAAATTAAATATCTGTTACAACTTCAAACTCTATTTGCAAATTGTTTAGGCTACAGAGCGTGCCAAAGAAATATACATACATACACTCGAAAAACATAACCCTCCTTCTGGCACAGTCGGGTAAAAAAGGGAGTACGGCCGAATACTTAAATCACGCTTTTTCAATAGTCTCAACAGCTTAGATAATGACCGCAAGATAAGATTTTTTGCTAACATTACAAATTAAAGAAATTACAATCAAACCATTACAATGATTTAAACAACTGTCAAACTAATTTCCCTTGCGTCATTCCGATTTCCAGTCCCTGCATTATAATCGTATGGAGAGTGAAGTGTTTTTCGCAGCTTCCGGCGCGAGCGCCCACGCCGGAAATTGACGTCAGCGCCCTCCCCCGGAACAACATCCGGTACATAATCGCAAACGACACTGCTGGACGCATTCATTTTTATAATGACTTTGTGAAATGGACGCGCTCGTGATCGGTGAAAATGAAATAGATTGATGATTGTTGTGTTTATGTTTTGGGGAAGTGTGCTGTGTTAGACGATGCTAGAATGTGATCTACATCTGGGTGAACTAAATTAGAAATAGCTCATTCAAAATAATTCTAAGGGTTAAAGAGAAAGCAGAACTTGCCTATTCAGTATTCAAACCACGGGGCCTACTCTCTACATAAGTTCGTCTACGAGACGCCTAAGAGACGGGCCTGTCTGAAGACAATTCGATACTTCGGAGTGATACCTACTTCCAATGAATTAAATTTTTCGGACAAGCAAAAACATATCGGGAGTGACAACTGTCATATCGTGTTGTCATTTATTCTGTCTGAAGGTGATATGTAGAAAACGCCTAAACTACGGATTTCGTGCTTCGACCCCAGATCTAGACGTGTGCGTTATTTAACGTAATCGGTTTCAGAAACTGTATGTCGATTCTGTAACTATCTCACCGCGTGAAGTGAGCGTGGAGTGAGCTGTTAGTGTCATCCCACTGATGCTAGGGATTGATCAAGCATCAGGTGGAATGACACTGACAGCCCACTCCACGCTCACTTCACGCGGTGAGATAGTTACAGAATAGCAATACTGCTTACGAGGCTAATAGTCGTGTAACTAGTTTCGTGGACATAAAAGTAACGATTATTTTACGTAAGTACGTAGTTCACAGTTGACATGACACTTACACAACGAACGGCGTACGCGAAAGCGTTTCGTTCACAGAACACATATACTCAAGAGGTTTCGTTCAACAGATTATTATTAAAATAATTAAATGCACATGAAGCTACCCCAATCTGTCAAATTTCTTTGGTAGATTTTCATCTTTATAACTTAAGTCTAAGGTTCATGTTCAATTGGGAAAATTTGATGGTAGCTTGATGTGCTGGCGTCTGTACGTTACGTATACGACTCGCAAAACGAGATTAAAGAGTCCCTTCAGAATTATAAACTGTTACCCATTCGTAATTATAGGTAACATAACACACATAAAACTAATATTATAATACGTTTATCCTGTAACATTTTCGTAATCATAACATAATACAAACGCAAAACCATACCAACTATCTACAAAAGTAACTCTAGTTGCAAAAGTAATCGGTTTTGAAACTAGTTACTCGTTTCCACGAAACTACGTATAACCGATTACCCCCAAAACACGTTACGACCCATATCTACCCAGATCGTCACTTGTTTTCAAAACCAATAAAAGAAAAAGAAACGTACGTAAGCGGTAGATGTGCTACAGGCTAGATTTACAAAATAAAGACCATAAAACAAACAAAAATATTATCTATACTAATAATAAAGCTAAAAATAACTGTTTATTTGTTTCACCAGATTAATCTCTAAAACGACTAGCTTTTTTTTTCGATACTGGGAAATCTTCAAATAACTCCTCCTCCTCTGGATGGAGCAAGAGGGCGTTTCAGACTTTTACCGACTAAAACCCACTAGTGTACCCTCAGTTGCCTGTTTGCCAGGGGCCAAGGTATCTCTTTCAAACAACCCGCACCCCTGGAACTACTAGGCGGATTTTTTTTGTCCATTTGATAGCTCAAATCTCGAACACTGCTATAGACTATTAACAACTCTTAAGACCAGAGTAATAAGAAAAAAAACTGAGCAACAACGGTAGGTAAGCGAAAACAAAGTTATAGCGCGGGCGGGAATAACTTCGAGCGGTCGAAGTCGCATGCAGAAGCTAGTAACTAATAAAAACTCCACAGCACTGCCTCGCGAAGCTTCCAAGAAAATACTAAAAGCAAAACACTTCAATCAAGTTCCATTAGATTAACTGCTAATTACATCAACTGATGACGTTCGATAGCAATCGTTGTCGCGTTGGCGTTGGTATCACGATCGAACTTAATGACTAATTTCACAAGCCTATTTGCATGATCACGTAATACGCCTGGAAAATCTGATTTTAGCGTCAATATTGTGATGGACTTTACAGCTGTAGCAATATGTTAGCAGTTTAGTATGAAGTTAATATACCCTGTGTGGGAAACTAGGTTACCTAAACGTAACTGGAGCCGTGTAAAGTCAACACGCAAATTGGCCTGGGATACCAATTCTATCATAACAACTGGCATCGACGGCTTGACGGGTAAATAGTCCTACTCGAAAGTATAATGCGATGTTCAAATGTTCATAACCGTCATGACATGTTCACTGTACAGAGGCCAGCACTTCAAGCTACCCCAATCTGTCAAATTTCTTTGATAGTTTTTCAACTTTATTGCAAAGGAATAAGGTTTATGTTCAATTGGGAAAATTTTACAGTTTGGAATAGCTTGACCTGCTGGCGACTGTACCTGCAATCTATGCAAATACATTTTTACTTTACTTTACATTCAGACAGTGGCGATGGTTTTGGCGGGGTACTACCTAGTAGTTGACAGTAATTGTAGGTACTATCTAACATAATGCTATGTGACAGTAATCAAACTCAAACTCAAAGCATGTATTTCAAATAAAACAATCGCAGACACTTTTGAATTGTCAAAGTCGGTGAGTTAGAAAGATGAAGCTATAGCCTGACCGATACCACTGTACCGCGCCTTAGGTAAGGGCGCGGCGCGACGGGGGAGCAGAGCAGGCCACTGATTCGTCAGTGCAGGCCGCTGATTCGTGAGTGCAAGCCGCTCATTCGTCACCACTCACAGCGTCCCGTCCCCCGCCTCGCCGTGCATACCTCAGGCGCGGTACAGCGGTATTGGTCAGGCTATAGTTGCCCATTCCAAAGCGTAGGTACTTATGGAGAAGAACGGGCAAGAAACTCCCTGGACACTGTTTTAAAATCGTGTATTATTAAAGTTAGCTACATCATTATGTTGAAATTATCAATGTGAGAACGATGTAAAAAGACGTGTAGGTACTAGATTAAAAACTTTCGTAATGAAAACAAAAATAAAATAACGATTCAGAAATTAAAACAAGCGGTGGGAGCTAAGAGATGACCAGTCCCTACTGGCGGCGCCCGTTCACGAACATGACGTATGGATCAGTACCTAATAAATTATATGTCATAGAGTCAGTTGACAGTTTTCATATTATCTGACAGTAATCCATTACCGCCACCGCATCTATAGGAACAACGCAATAAAGCACCAAAATTATTGCCACAACAAAAAAAAACTTGTTTTTATCAGTACCGCAAAACATTGCTGTTATTTTTGTAAACATTAAACGGTTTATGGCAGAATTTTTAAAATTGATCCTTGCAGTAATCCGGTCGCCATTGGACATCGATTAAATTATCGTTGATTACATTTTGTTGATCCTGGATGCAATGAAGTTACAGGCTCGCACATGGCAACGTAATCCCTCTGGCCTATTTACAGAACGTGGCGCAATATGGACTAGAAAAGTTTACTGGAGTTAGCATGATATACAGAAATAATATATGGCAACATAATAGTTTTTTCGGGACGTAGGCACAGAGATATCCCGAAAAATAGGGAGTGTTGGTAGTAGGGATATAAGGAAACCGGGAATGTTTTACGTATTTTATCAAAATCAGCCTTTATCGTTCCCACTGCTGGGACACAGGCTTCCTGCCGGTGAGAGGGAATGGGCCGTAATCCACAACGCGGGCTAGTGCGGGTAGGATTTCGAATTTTTGATACTATGACATGCCGGTTTCCTCACGATGTTTTCCTTCACCGTTTTGAGCGCAGTGGTGATGAAATAATTTACACAAAGTAAAGTGCCTGTCTGGGTTCGAACCTATAACCTACAACTCGTAAGTCGCAACAGTTACTACTGGGCCACCACAGCTTACGTATCGTAAGCAGATTCAAAAATATGTGAGGTAAAGATACCTATTTTATACAATAAGCCCTGGAATAAAGCTGCTAAACAAAGGCCAGAATATTTAGCTGGCACTTTGAAGTTAGCAGATAACATAAAAACAACTCACGCTTTCATCCCAAGGGGGTAGGTAGAAACTACAGAACGCCTTCTGCCACGTACTTACTCCTTTTACCTCGTTTACGTTCATACTTCTGGTCATACACGCACGCAGGTTGCGAGTAACATGCTCTTGTAAATTTTGAAGAACATCACCAGTAAGGTCAGTATATGTCCTTCTAGGCCCTAGAAGGACATATAGGGAAACGCTGAGAGGGGACCCCCTAGATTCTAGGGCGTCCCCTCCCGGCGTTTCCACACACATCTGCCTTATAAATACCTATTGTTAGTTGCTCTTCATTATTTCTCGCAACATGACCAAACCGTCTAAGCATACGATTTTAAATTTTCGTCACTACATCTTCTTTCAAACCGTAGATTTTCCTTACCACATCATTCCTCAGCCTATCATTCATAGAGTTATCAGATGTTGCTTTAAAATTATTATTTTTCAAATACCTTACCTACAAGTAACCTTGTTATGTTAGTATTTTATTTTCAGTCAACACGAAGAATAGAGACTTCTACTTTAAACTACGCCCATAAAAAATTACCAAGCATTTTCAAGCAACCAATTATTAGGTACAGTTCCTTCAAAAGGAAACTAGTGTTCTCTCTACTAATTCGTAAGCAAACAAAACAGAGACTACTCCGCTTCCTCAAAGGATATTCCCAGTTCAACAAACACTGCAAAAAACCGCGTAGAAATTTGAACGCCGTAAAATTGGCAACAGCTCCATACGGCTTCAAAAAACAATTTTCCCAGTTCCGACTCCTTTTATTCAGTGGAGCTCCATCCAATCAAAATCTAACTGTGTATCGGTGCGGACGGGCGTCGAAGTAAAAATGAGCAAGATGGATGGCTTGTCACCGTAGATACTCGGGAACTCGGTAAGGGGACATTTCCCGGGAATTATTGCTGATATTACGGAATATGCGAGCTTGAGAGCTGGCAACATTTGCATACCTGTTGATGTACTTGTGTTTTTATGAAGCTGTTTGAATAAAGAATTTGAATTTATTATTTGAATTATGAATTGCTAAAGTTCTTATTTTAAAAGGGTTTGTTTATAAGGTGAAATGAAATGAAATTATTTTTTCTGTAAATAGCCTAACAGAATATCTTTTACAATCGATTTTTAATATAAGAATAGTTTTCTGAAAAATGTATAGGAACTCTTCACTTGTGCAAATACGTTTCAAAGTGTAGGTAATGTCATGAGATTCCCAAGCAGCGCTGGAGGCTTTGAAGTTTGAACCTTAACACTTATTACAGGGCTTACTCAACCTCCGCCTAGATCGCTGCAGCGCATCTTGGGGTGTAATACTATAATCCCGACACTAAGGCTGCTGGAGCAGAATTCAGTGTTCCTTACAAACTATAGTGTACTTTCTTCTGCAGAAAAAGGATTTCTATTTGATAATTCGTTCAAAAGAATAACACATTTCCGCGTTTAGTGGATAGTTGTAATAGCCAATGTCTGGTTACCAAGAATTTCAACCAGCATCTCTCTGGCTCTCTTTGACTGACTGTGTCACTGGATTAAATACCCTAAATGCTGTTGTATAAAGATTAGTTTTAAAATAAATGAACCGGGTATAAAGTTCACTCATCCTGTACAGACGCCAGCACATCAAGCTACTCGTATTCCAAACTGTAAAATTTTCCCAATTGGACATGAACCTTATTCTTTTGTAAAAAAGTTGAAAATCTATAAAATAAATTTGACAGATTGGGGTAACTTGATGTGCTGGCCTCTGTACCTTTTACCGACATCAGTTGCTATGTCCTCATCTGCCTAGCCTTTTCCCGGCGATGTTGGGGTCGGCTTCCAGTCTAACCGGATGCAGCTGAATACCGGCTACTACACTACACACACACGCACATGCACACACACACACCATACACACACATGCACACACTCACACATACTACACACACACACACTAGGTTACACTACACACACGCTACGCTACAGTACTACTGTGGATTACTGGTAATGGTGGTGGTGGTCTGACCTTCACAACCCCGTTACTCGGTAACACCATAAATACCCCTTGGTAAGAC
Organism: Polymixis flavicincta; assembly: GCA_949987655.1. Taxonomy (NCBI): domain Eukaryota; kingdom Metazoa; phylum Arthropoda; class Insecta; order Lepidoptera; family Noctuidae; genus Polymixis; species Polymixis flavicincta. The sequence goes on from OX465183.1 coordinate 9,244,730, forward strand.
TGGTTGTTACGACTTTCGTGTTTCTGACTACCCGTAACGACCAATTACTATATAATATAACAATAATCCATTTTCATTAACCTTATTTTTACTGTCATAAAGGTCAATATCCGACAAATTACCATTTAAGATCACAAACGTTCAAGTCATTCCTATCATTGAAATCATGTGCTCTGTTAATTTATCAATCAAATTGCTTATTAAAATTGATGGGAACTGCACTTGACACGTGAAAATTACTATGTCTAATAGTTTTGATGGCTTCTATTGTGATTTATATTAATTGCTAACTAGAACAAGTAATTGAAACCGAGGTCTTAAATAACGAGTTGAAGACTCTAATTACCAAAACAAATGTCCAGATATTGAAACTGGAATTTCGAGATGATTGAAATAATAGGGATGATGAATATTATCAGAAATGTTCGGACAAAAATATATTGTAATGAAGGGCAAGCGGGGGAGCAAGAAGCAGTGGTGGCCCAGTGGTACCGGCCCCGACTTTCGAGTTGTAGGTCATGGGTTCGAACCCAGGCAGATGCTTTATTGTGTAAATAATGTCATAACCACTGGTCACTGGCTTGTGGCTAAATAACAATAGCTGCACGGGTCGATCGGCCAGGTTAAGCTACGCTTGCAGCGGTTGGTCCGTGGATGGGTGACCATCTTTACATACCAAGACTCCTCCGTGCCTCGGTAAGCACGTTAAGCCGTTGGTCCCGGCTGTCATTTGTAGATCTTTGACAGTCGTTACGGGTCGTCAGAAGCCCGAAAGTCTGACAACCAGTCTTACCAAGGGGTATCGTATTACCCAGTAACAGGGTTGTGGAGGTCAGATAGGCAGTCGCTCCATGTATAATACTGGTATTCAGCTGCATCCGGTTAGACTGGAAGCCGACCCCAACATAGTTGGGAAAAGGCTAGGCAGATGATGAACCACTGGTCATAAAACAGCGCAGGAAAACTTTGTGATGAAAACGTCACGTCTTGGAAACAAAAATTCGAAGACTAAGATTCGAAGAAATATCGATATTATGTTTACATACACAGTGACAAATTTTCTCAACTCATACTTCGTGTCACAACGTTCCAAAAAATCCAACCAACTCCAAAAAATTCATCAAATCTATTTAATCCTGATATCGATAGCCATTACGTTTGCGGAGTTTTGCTAGCTAATTTAATTTGACCTTATATAGTATTCTGTAATAGTGCCGTATTTTTGTAGCAGTTATTTTAAAACTTTTACGTTTTGGCATTTTTGTAAGCTACCACACACAATTGTTTACACAATTTACAAACATAATTTTCAGAGTATAAAATAAAATCCCCATTTTATAGACACGAAATGTTGAGATCTAGATCTTAGTGCTTATTAACAGTAGATCATAGCATTGCAACTGTTCCAATAACAGTGCAGGAACCAAGGAAACCGGGCATGCCCTAGAACCAAAAGTCCCAATCAACAGTAGATAATCTGCGTCCTGACCAATCACAAACCCATGAGTTCCCATTCTTGATGATTGCTCTGCTCCAATTATTGTATCGTCAAATTCCTTATTATAGCAAAACCAAAAAATCTGTATAATTAACCACATAGGCTTGTATCCAAACTCGGTTCGTTAGATAACGCAGTTTTCCCTGCTAGAAAATGGTAGCAACATTCTTATCCAAGGGTCCAACTGCGGCTTTCCGACGAAGTCAATTATTTGCTTACTTTCCCCACTTAAGCACATTATACAGTGAAGTCAAACTTGTTTTATTTACATTTCCCGACGGTTCCCTGCCAGGTGTTGAAACTCAACTGACTGATTTCAAGTTACCGAGAACTACCACTATGTTTATTAACTTTTACTTCAATTAGTTTTCTTCGATCATTCGTGTTGTACACAAAGTATTGTACACGTCTTGAAAAAGTTACAAAATAACTGGAATCATCTACCATGTATCTACCATTTTTTTTGTATTTTCTAACGTTCTTTTTTTAATCCCAGAACTAAACTGACATTTCAAGACTTTTGCGTCTGTTTTTTTAGTAGGTAGGTATATGAGTTTGACATTAGACCTGTCAGATTAGTACCTGGGCCTAAAAAAACTTTTTCAAAAAAAAAAAACAACCGACTTCCGGAAAAACACTTCAAAGTGAAAAATAACTTTAATTTCGGAAGGTGGTAACAAAAAATTTAAATACATTTCCAAAGTCACCGACTTTCGATTATTTACTTATTTTTTTTTATGTTTTTATTTTTGCACTTTTTAGTTATAGTACACACCAATTCGAAATTTCATCATCCTTGGGGTCGAAACAATGCATATTTGTGCGATAGCAGCAATTATAAATGATAAATGATTTTATTTCTGTAAGTAGGTTTGTACAAACACTTTTACACGTCAATCATATTTTTTAAACTAGATGAGGTCGGCGTTTCCTTTCTGACTACTCTGAGAAGAAAGGCCGAAACAAACTCAGAGGTCACAGTCTCTTTTAAAGTCCAGACATAATCGCGGTTGATTTGCTGTCATTTTTTGAAGAGTTCCGTTGTCTGTCTCCGAAAATCATCATCAGATCTATATGAAATTTATATGGGACCATTTCGAAATAAACCCCTTTCGAACTAAAAAGAATTTTGCAAATCCGTCTATATATGACGGAGTTATGCCCGAACATACATACAAAAAAACACGTCGAATTAATAACCTCCTTCTTTTTGAAGTCGGTTAAAAATGAACTTTGGAAACTTTATTTACATCATCAGCAATTTCATTCGATATTTCTCTTGTAATGTCGACCGTATCATACCGATCATGGCAATCGTATTGATCACTTTTAAAACTTTTTTATGCCTTCCCTATTTTCAAAATTAAGCAACATCGAAAAATAAGAACATCAGCTTCCTCCACAACACATGTCGAGAACTTACCTTTGCTAAGCGAACAAATAGCGTCCCACGCGCAGTCGTCTTGCCCTACGCTGCTTCGCTGACGCAGAAACTTCCCAGGTACCGTGACTTACCCATAATCCAATAAAGACCCTTACTTCCTCAGATAAGCACAAACAAACCGACCTAAAGCCCCGTATATCAAGCACAAGAAGCCCTTGGATCCTCGGATGCAATGTTTCGAAAGCGAATTTCTCGTGTGTTCCGTCGATCACGTTTTATGTAGCGAAGCGAAACGAATCGATGCGAATGAGGGATGTTAGCGAAATACAGAGATAAGTCACGTTCGCTAAGGCCCCTACTAGTTGATGGATTAACCGTTTACTGCTTTAACTCGATCGTATTAATCATAATTTGGAGGAAAGTTTGAAGCCCGGATAATAATCGCTCGCTTCATTTTTCGGTGGGATGATTTATTTTTCGGTGTTCTGTCAACGGAAGTAAAAGGACAGAAGGTAAAATTGGATATTATTTTAAAATAACTTTTAAAATAAATTAATTAAAATAACCAAAATTAAAGCATTTATTATAATAATGTTTTTTGTTGGATTGACTAATATAGCTGTTGCATTTTACTAAGCCAAATACAACAAAATGAAATTGGGGGGGGTGGTTTTATCGAATTTCTCGGTAGCAGCCCCGAGTCTGGATGTGTCCGGTTGCTGGCAATAGGCTCATCCCCTTTTATCTATTTATCGGTTTTTGCACAATCTGTTACCTTAATATACTAAAAGCCGCCAGTAAGTCACAATACCCCCGTACTAGTTGGTACTGTATTTCAGTGGGGTATTATTATTCCTCATTTCTGTGACCCATAGAGTAACAAATCGAGAACTCAAGATAAGACCATAAGACAAGAAAAAGAAACAAAAAAATTATAATTAAAAAAAAAAAAATATTAATTAATTAATTTTTAAAATTTACAAATTTTTGTTTTTTGTGAACTTTTTAAGATTAGTTTCTTGTTTCCATATTTTTTAATTAATGTTCACTTTTTAGACAGTCGGGCTTTTTTGATTTTGTAAATGAATTTTTATTTCACAATTTTTAGTTAGTATAATTATTTTTGACATTTATGAAACCCTTTATCTTGATACCCCACTCAATAGGTTTTGAGAAAAAAAAATTTTTTTTAAGACAAAATGGCGCCAAATACCGGCCATTTTAATTTATTATTTAACAGTGTCATTCTCACAAATCTAACGGCACCTCCCATGCTTAAATCGATCAAGCCGTTTAGGCTACAGAGAGTGCCAAAGAAATATACATACCTACATACACTCGAAAAACATAACCCTCCTTCTGGCGCAGTCGGGTAAAAACTCTCATTTCATCAAAAAAATTAATTGCTCAACATAATAATTGAGCAATGGAATGGGTATTACATAAGTCTTAAACATAACTGACAAAATGTGTGTGAACTATAGTTGTACCTCTGTCTATCCTTTCAGGGATTACATGCGTGATGTTATGCTGTTTTATGTTATCTATTTGACTAAGTAACCAACCAAAAACTTGAAATTGTATTAAATTCTTTTTAGAAGCCATTCATTTAAATTTGGCGTTTCTTCTACTTCAACACAAGTTTCAATTTCGTTTAGCTCTTTATTCTTTATGTTCCATGAAAATATTCAGACAATCCAAGCAACACAAATCTATCAAAAATCGCATCAAACTCATGGTACGGCCATTAATCTCAAGCGACAGCTGCTTGCTTCCATCGCTAATGTAGTGAACGGGAACAAATAGGTATGTGATGCTGAGCTATTTTGCGATGGGCTCTCGAGTGATTCAAATGATACACTTATCAATTTGCAGGTGCAATGACAAGTGAGCTCGGAATTAGATAATTTTGCAAGGAATCGTATGGGAATTCTTGGAAGATCTGGAGGTCTTGAAAGGATCTTGGAAGTAGATAATTTTACAGTGAGTGTATGGGCACTGGGAAGTCTGACTAACACTGACGACCAGTCTTACCAAAGGTATCGTCTTACCCAATGACTAGGTTCTGGAGATCAGATAGCTAGTCGGTCCATGTCAAATATTCTGGTGATGTATTTGGTACCTGAAAACTAATCGTTGTTTGAAGAATCTGAAGAAGCACAATTGAATAGTGTCGTTGTCAAGTAAGTATCAAAATTGCGAACGCTAGAAACATAAACTTTATTACCCATGTTGATGTTGATATTGGAAAAGATAAATAAAAGTTTTGAAACATCTCTTACCAGGAATCAGTAATCTTTAACAAACCAAATAATTTGATTCTGAATAATCCTTAAAAAACCCCAAAGCGAAGTCAGAAGTCAAAGCAAATCGTGTACAATTTTAACTACAGCGAAAGTTATTTATGGCATTTAAAACGCCACTCCTTATTTATTTAAAAAAGCTTGTAAAACAATTGACCTACAACATGCAACCAGCAATTAGGTTATAAAGCATATAATTCTTTTTAACCTTCAAAGCTTTCTAGTAAAAAATACCTACCTAGGCTACACGGCAAATATCAATAACCTTCGCACACTTTCGTAGGCTCAGATTATAAAACAAAGGCAGATAGACCGCGCGGAACACCAAGAGTGAAGCCAAAAAACCATATACTAAACCGTCGCATTGTATATAATGCGAGGCTTTAGTATTTGTTTTTTTTTACTCTTGGTGTTCCGCGCGGTCTATCTGCCTTTGTTTTATAATCTAAACCATAAAAAAAAAACAAATATCTACTAAAGCGTCGCATTGTACCTATGTTACATAAAATGCGACGCTTTAGTAGGTATTTGGTTTTTTGACCTCACTCTTGGTATTCCGCGCGGTCTATCTGCCTTTGTTTAATAATCTGAGTTCGTAGGTATAAATGTTGGGAAGCTATATAAACAATAATTTAATGAAAAATGAAGATGCGAAAACGTGAGCTTCATTTATTGTTTTAATTTATTCAAATTTTGATTATGGATGTAAAAGCCGATGTCGACTATTCTGCCAATATTAATTTATTGTTCCCTTGTACAGTTGCGTTGAGACATTGACAGTATTTAAAATACAGATAAAATATGAGCTAAATGTTGTGTTGCCCACAGTATTCGTCTATAAAAGCAAAGTGCTAACCCAATATCGCCTAATGCACACCCTTCACTATTTTTATTCCTAATTCCCCAAATATGCATAGCCCATATTTCAAGGTAGCGGGCCAAGCCACGCTAGGCCATGTGCACCTGCAGATAAGAGCCCATCAATCACACTTGGCTATAAACAGAGCAACACCATTACCCCTCCTGGATGGAAACCCTTTGGGAAGCCATATTTCATGGCATGTTTATTATGTACAGTAGCAGATTTGTTTACAGAGAAATTGAGTGCAAAATTGGTATGCGTTTTTGCTTTTATGCAGATACAGGAATAATGCTAATATTTTTAACAGATTTAACATATTTTGTCACACCAATCATTTTGTTTTCTTTCTTGTTTGTTTTGTCTAACCGGGCATGATTGAAAAATCTAATTAAGTGAACGACCTACGCTTGTTCTAAAAAAAGAACAGTAGATTCTGCTATCGGTTAGTACTTGGTATTGAAATACGTCGTCGACACAGCTCTATTTTATTATTATTATACAGGAAAAGTTTTTATCCAGTGCGCAAATTGTAACCATGGATTCAGCATATCATTCTAGACCCCCCCTAGCGCAGAAATTTTTCGCCGGATGTACAAAAAAAAAACAGCTGTTCCATACATTTTGACCGCGTAGATATGGCACTTTTCTATGAAACAGCAGATTTTTTTTTTGGTTAACTGGCGAAAAATTTCTGAGCTAGGCGTTCTAGAATGATATGCTGAATTCATGGTTACAATTTGCGCACTGGATAAAAACTTACCCTGTATGGACTAACTATGGTTCTTCTAACTTCAGAGACAGCTGTGCTGCTGGAACGTTTAAGAACGATTAAGAAATGGTGAAGGGCGGGCGTTTTGTGTGAAGGTCTTAATTTTTTTGACATTTAAAAAGTGCTGTTAACTCAGCCTAATTGGAATGAATGACATTTGATTTGAAGACTATAGTAAAAGTTGACGTTGAAGTTCTCTCGTAGTCTTCCCAAGTTTATTATTACCTACCGGTACCGGTGTTATATATTCATGCTTGAAGTGAGTTCACGTCAATAGAGTCGAAGAAAACAGAAACCCACTTACGTCAAAATGAAAAATTCCAGAAACTTTCCATTTCCATTTTCCAACAATTTTTAAATTCGTAAAACTTCACTTCAATATCAGAAAGCATAAAGTAGCAGCGTATCATAAGTACAACGCATATTGCGGGATCTTTCGGTGTAGTGTACCGAAATTGTCTCTGACATACCGAGGTCACAGAATATGCAGGTACAGAAGGCCAGCTACACACATAGAACGAATTATGAGGGCCTTTTCTCTAAGTCCGTCAGCGAAGTATACGGGATCGTTCGAAAGAAGTTTGATACTTCCAAATGAACCCACATGAATCAATCGCGTACTTGAAGGCACGTGCTCGTATCTCTAATGAATGCCAGGGGTTTATACTCCCTAAACATAAAATCCGCTCCCTACTCCGTATCACATACAGACAAAATATTAGTTACGACAATACAATTTGACAGTTGTTCCACACACTCGCGATGCGTTTTTATACGTCACTGCTATTAACGGATCAACTATTTTCGGACGGGCCCATATCTTCGTTGACGGACTTATGATGCGGTCTATCTGACTAAACACCGACCGCGACCGACGACAGCCGATTTCTATGTTCGTAAACACACGGGCGCGGTTACAATAGTTGCGACGGGGCGGCAACGAACGTTTTGGCAACGGCGTCGGTCGTCTCGGTCATCCTCCGTGACGTCACCGCACCGTCAAAAGACCCTAGCCTTAGAGAGCAGACCCCCAGTAGCGTCGCGAGTACGGTTGCACCGGACGTACGTGATCCGTGTCTATGTGTGCGTGCCTTGTCACTGTAAAAATCTGACTTTCTGTACATATTCTGTGTCGGGGCTCCACCGAAATTCTAGTGGCAATATCCTCCTAGTGACGTAATATACGGGGAACATATAAATCTAGATAGTTTGTGTATGTGTAACGAAGGTTGTGTGCACCTGTACGTATGTTAAACGTGGTATCATATTGCTTGGTTTGAAGCTGCTGGGATTTGATTTTTCGGACGGAAAGGTGCTTTGTCTTATTTAAGGGTTTGTAAAACAAGAACTGAGGTGTCTAATGACTGTACCACGTGACACATGACCCGTTTACCTGCTCTACTGCGCTTACATGTTTATTTTTTACCTAAAATTACTTCAGTAGTTATACCTGCTATTAAAATAGTTACCTACATAAGGTACTTACTATTTTTAATCAATGGTTCCCTCTAAATTTTTTTATCCCGAAAGTCTGACAACCAGTCGTACGAAAGGTTATCGTGTACGTGTTACCCAGTAACTAGTTGTGGAGGTCAGATTTGCAGTCGCTCCATGTAAAATACTGATATTCAGCTGACTCCGGTGAGACTGGAAGCTGACCCCAACATAGTTGGGAAAAACCTAGGCAGATGGAGATAAACAGATAAACAGTAGCAAAGTCTTCTCGCAGAACATTCAACAACACAAATCCTCAAAGTAGATATTGCTAACATTTCAAACTTTACATCGGTCGACTTCTCAACAATACCGCTCCACAAATCCAAGTCGATATCGTAATGCGAAAAATAATTCTCAGCAATTCGAAACGGAATCGAGACGAGCGGATAGCGACGATGGATCTGTCCGCATTTGCTCGGAATTCCGCAAGATTAACGTCTGCTGGAGGAAGCACAACGATCCCCCATATCCCCCCCCCCCACACTTTCGGATGGGGATTCCTCCGGCCCTTATTGTGGTCCGTTATTATTACAAATGCCAATTGAGACGACAGATCAAACAATGGACCCTAACTAATTGCGATGCAGAAGTAATCCATACAAAATAGTAAAGTTGTTCGTGATTGGACAAGTTTGTTTAGGGGTTGTTTATGATATTTATTAGCTTAGGCACTATGCTTAAACTTGGGAGTAATTTATCGATGCTGAAATTCTGTTATATACGAAATTATAGGACGTCGGTGGATAGGTTCAGCATCTTAAGGTGAAACAAGTCCACATTTTTTCCATCCAAACTTCGGGAGGGTTTTACTCCACTTTTTGACAATGTACATCAAAACTTAAACATGGTATGGTTTTGTCTCATTATTAATATTGTCGGTACGGAAACAGAATACTAAAATAAAAAGCCATTAAAAAGTTATGAGCCAACAAAGATTCGTTTTTCTTGCTAATTTAACCTAACTTTGGGCGTGTTTAATTAATAAAAGAAGTGTAAAATCTCCAAAACCAAGTCGGTACCAACAAAGTTCAATTATCGATAAATTAAATAAACTTAATTGGTCATTGATTTATGACGTAGTTTTTTCATAAAACCCGATCTTCCGAAGGACTTTTCTAAATGTTTACGCTCCTGTTTTACTATAACTGATCCTGCATCACACTCAATAACGTTGTGCGTGTAGACTAACGTCTAACCGCTTATCACTGATACTACCTCTGTCGGACGCGAAGCCTGGTGAGACAGCGTGCTTTTTACCCAGGCTGACCAGTGAATTCGAGCCAGCGACTAGGTTCCCCTTAATTGCGTAACACGCGATCAATCACAATCTGAAAGATTTTGAAGGTAGCTAATCCATTGCTTCATTTGTTCGAAAAATTCGTCTGCTCAACAACGTAAATAACGCAATGAATGTTGTTGAATTGTAAAAATCAAAGACATTGCCACTGTTGTTTGTTACGGAATTACACCACAGTTCTAAAATTAATTACAATAAAGGATATTATAAAAAAAAAACGCATTTCGTTTTATATAAAGCTTGTTTATTAACGTCATGTTTTGCAAAATAGACAAATATACACTTTTAAATTGTCATTTCACTTAAAAATTCCGCATCAACATTTAACAATTAATATAATACATAGTTACACACGCATACACGCTAACTTTAACGCACAAAACACATTTATCATACGTTACAGGACGCTGCGTCATAACAATACCTTATGAACTGGATTCTTTAAAATAAATCTCGTTGCCAACTTTCATCGTATAAAATGTACAATTAAGAAGTCAGTTCACGGTCTGCTCATCTTGTAATTTACAATAAACCTGTTCCAGCCTTTAAGATAAATACACTTTATACAAACTCATAGCTATACATTAATTACATAATTTTATTCATTTATTGTTAATAAAGATTCAATATTTTATAATCGAACATAACAGATGGTGTATAAAGAAATTAAATGTACTTAAAGTTACAACACTAATTATTGTCGTGGGTCCTTAAATTTTGATTAAATTTTTATTCCACACGAAAAAATTTGATTGGCGAAAGCAAAGCTAACAAAACATAAACATGCTGAGAAGGGCTTAATCTTGTATTCGGCATAGGACCAAACGTTGCGTGTCGTATTGTTTGTAATAGGGCTTTTCGTGAATCGTTTATAATTTTACCAATTGTAGCTCTACACTGGTTGCAACATCTTCTTCTTCTTAGCGTTTCAATAGCAATCTAAATACAGTCAGCCCAGAATTTGGCTACGAGTTTTGCACTTTCAGCAGCGTCCATCAACTCCTGTAGCGTGCAGACAACAGGACACGCTGAACAAGATATTAAGTTCCCATTGTTTGTGGGACAGCACCACATTAGTTGCTACTACAACAATGATTTTATCAGAAGAGTCCAATGCAATGCTTATCGTTTTAATTTTTTTATTTATCAAACCAGTGACATTGCAAAAATACTAGGGGCCATCTAAAAGCGTATTGTCATGATGTTTTCAAAAAGATACGTCACATAATGACGCGCAACATTTGCTCCCGACCGAGCACGATTTATATCTCTTCGTTCAACGTTCTCCGTCAAGCCTTACATTTACTTTTCCTTATCTACACGTAATGGTATTTTAATAACTTTATTACGTATTCCCGTTTCATTATGCATACGACCAGTCTTATCCAGAATATTATAATTTAGTACCGATAACGTTTGCAAGTTAGTTCCAAATCAATAAACAATTTGGGCAGAAAAGTTTGTTCAATAAATTAATTCCATCAGAGTATACAGCCGAATTCCATTGGTGACTCGAGTGTGAACATTCCTTAATTTTGCTGATTTCGAAATATTTAATTTAGGCATTTCTGCTCCAGTCGTTGTCGTGGTAGACCCTCGACTTTTTAGAAATGACATCAACCGATTTATTGCCTTTGATAAGTTCTCTAAAAATATTTATGAAAAATGTCGCTTATTCAGAGGTCAGAAGGTGTTAGAAAACTTTATTACTCACTCTTAAATTTTATTAAGTAAACACGGTTCGTAGAGGATTTTTTTAGGAAAAATATTTCATCGATCGAAACCAAAGCCAAGTTATGTTGTGTTTATTTTTCTATTTTGAGTTTTATTTCACTTTTTCCTTACTAAGTCATTTAATTGTATAGAATACAAAAGTACTTGTCTTTAGGAATGTCGTATTCTTTATCAAGTTACCTACTTTTACCTGTTTCTGACAATGTATCCGGGAAATCCCTCAAGGTGAATTCAAAAACTGCGCGCGAGTGACGCTATGTTTACTCAAACATAAGATACGTTCCACGCATACCAAATCCAAAACATATAATTTTCCTGTCCCCATTCATAATAAAACATAATAATTGAGCATTTAAAATAAATTGTTTACAGTTTCTAGAATGACACAAGGATATTTTTTGTATTATTATTCGATGTTATTATTTTGCCTGCAGTAAAGTCTCTTCTCTGTATTTCTAGTTAAACTGGCTTCGACGAAAACCTTCGTTTTAATTTATCTTTCTCAGTATTCTTGATTTTGTTGCACAAGGTTTAAACAAAACCTGTACATAGACTACCATTGCGTATAAAACAGTTGATGTCATTTCTCAAACTATCTATATTCATCCTTGCCAACCGAACTCAAGAATTTTATACGAAACTGTACAAGTCCAAAACTGTCCACCTTAACTATAATTACGAAAATAAATTAAATAACCTATTTGCTTATAACATTCATTATTTATACATTATGACTAGCTCTCGTAAAGGAAATAAAATGCACCACTTTTTTTAGTTCACTATTTTCTATCGTATGGCACTACACATTTTCGTCTATAAAGAATGTAGGTTCCGATGCTGAGGTCACATCAGCTAATGCTTAGATAAAATCATTAACTTGGTCATGTAATATATAAAAATATTTAATTTTCTTACACTAAGTATTAACAACCATACGTTTAACAAGCGATTAGGCTGGGGTTAGGCAGATCTTAGCCACGGCTACCAAAAATAAACTCAAATAATCAATATAACAATTTCATAAAAATACATAACCTAAATGATAAAATAAGCCTTGTGTATCGTTGTATCAACTAGACCCAGCCTAAAGAAACGGTAACTTAAACTCTTAAGTAATCTGTAAACAGCTTGTTACTTCGTAGTACAACGTAAAGCTAATTAATTATATATTAACAAACAATTCAAGCAAAACAAAAGACGATACTAAACTTTTGCAAAATAATATTATAAACAAGTTTTAAGGCGCTATCACAGGAATGAAATCATGAATGAAGTTCATACACCTTACGCAGTCGCTCCGCAATGCTTTGAAGATTTTAATGTGAGTGGTTTGGGAGCAAATCCTAATCTCATTTTAGGGGACGTGCATCTTTTATGTAGAGAATTCAATACCGATGTTAACGCCAGTCAATAAGTAAAATGTACAGCTACTGTTAAACAACTCGATGTGACTAATTCAGTGCCATGAGAACTTTCAAATAAGAAGTATAACATAAATATGTACACTTCATTTAAATTCTAATTAACTCAATCTGTCGTTGTCTCCTGTTCGTTCAAACTTATCGCTGGTTAAGAAGTTAAATACTTACAATAATATAATAACCGGCTGTTTTACATTTACCGCGTTCAAATTCTCAAAGAGCACCACTCATCACTAAATCTTCAAAGCCAATAATACTGTTACCATTATCAGTCTCAAGTGTATTACCTTGAATGTTGTCAAGTTGTTCACCAACCGATTCTTCATTGTCATTCACTTGATCATCAACATTGTCATTCACTTCACTTCACACATAGTCTCTTCTGCCGGGTCCTATGATGCTATTTCGTTCACTTACCACCGATACTTCTGAGCCGTCCTTTTTCCTTTTGCAGGATGTGAAAAGGTGAGAAGACTGTTGGGAAATACAAAGACAATCTTTAATTCCATATATTTTGTATATAAAATATAGTTGAGAAGATTTTGTCAATAAATTGGGATGAAACACAAGTTTTGTAGATTAATTTGCGAATTTAGAGTTTCTATTTATATTTTATCACATAAATATATGTGATAAAATATAAATAGAAACTCTTAAAGTCGCAAATACACATTTATTGTTATCATTTACTATTGTTTACTTCTTATTATCTGCTTTTTCTTCTTTGAGATAAGTTTTATTGCAGAGGGTATGGTCACGAGTGTATATCCATATACCGGCTTTGTGCAAAGTCGTTACTAAAGTTTATTTTAAATTATCTTTAAACTATTAGGGCAACATAAACCTTTATTCAGTTCACTCCTAAGAATGAACTCGCATACTTTATTTACTTTCAGCTACTCTCTTTTGTAAAAATCACACCACGAAAAAGAAGTTGAAATGAGCTGTTATTCCTGATGTTAGGATTTGACACTATTATGGTTTAATAACTTTATTATTCCTCATTAAGAATTAACAATAATTCACTTACTGAGAAACTAAATTTACATAAAATGTTACGAGCGTACGATAACTACGTAAAAATTCAAATAGGAAGGTAGTGATAAAAAAAAAGTTCATCAACTAATCACCAACCGAGTAAACAAGGATCTAAAGTAAAATTAGATGTACTACTAGATGTGGCATACATGGCAACGTACTAACTGATGTTTTTATTTTATTTGTTTGCATGGACATGCTACCTAAAGCCAGTTTATTTTTTATTTTTTACTGACTTCAAAAAGGAGTAGGCTATTGACAGCGCACTTCACCTAAGTTTACACGGTGAGATTTTACAGATTTTTAGAGAATGCCGATTCTTTTTTTCACCACCTAAACTAAAATAAAAGTATTTACATCTCTTACTAAAAGACCGCGAAAGAAAAAGTTAACTGACGCTTTAGATCTGTCAACTGTCAAACTAAATTACGTCTCGATTGCCTTGAATTTAGCGTTATTTTAAGCATGATGAATTTAGTTCGGCGTAGTTTCGTCGAAGAAAATCTTAGTTCAACAAAATTTGACAGCACTAAAAGTGCACAACATTATCACCATGACCAACCATACCTTAACAAGAGAACGGACGGGCTGTTGCAGCACGAAGATTGCGAAGATGACGACGCCCTGCAGCGCGTTGACGAGGTCGAACACCGACCACACGGACATGACGTCGGAGCCCGCGCCGGCCGCCCACGACACCACCTCCAGTACCCACGACAGGCCCATGATGAAGGACAGCAGGCAGCACATGCGGAACCTGGTGACGAACAAGGCGGCATTGAATTTTGGCAGTAGACATAAAACATTCGGCTGAACGCTAACTTTTTTTAAAGTGCGTAGTGCCTATTGTAACTTATATGTGTTGTTTTTATCGTACTTGTTAGTGATCATAAAATTTCTACTATTTTTTTTCTGTTTTTACCCGTGAGAACCTGTTATTGGCTTTATGTTTCATATACAATTGTTTTCCATCTATTATAGCTGTTGGTTCCCCTATAAATAAATTAATAATTGATATTCGATTAGATTGCCTAGCGCAGACATATGGGTAAGTAATTATTATTGCCAAAATACCGCTTCACCTTTGGAATAATAATGAAATAGTGTAAATTGATGACGCGTTTTCCTTCAATCCATTGATTGATGATTGCAGTTGTCTAGTATTTACATATATGTATACTAGCAGGATAATTTAGACAATTACGCAAAGAGTTTGTTAAACAGAATTAAGCTTATTAAGTTTACATGAAATCAAAGGCAACAATTAAATCCATAAATTTGCGGTAAAAGCTACTGCACCGTTACCATACCTATATCATAACAAGAAGTTGATTACAGTTAATTAGGTTAATTGTGTAGTATCCTTTATCGTTTAAGTCTCTTTTAGTAACCAATTACCGCAAAACACGCACAAATCTTATGCAGGAAAAGTTTTTATCCAGTGCGCAAATTTTTGGTCGATTATACAAAACAAAATTCAACTGTTCCATGCATTTTGACCGCGTAGGTGTTGCACTTTTCTATGAAACAGCAGATTTTTTTGTATTATCGACGAAAAATTTCTGTGCTAGAGGTTCTAGAATGTTATGCTGAATTCATGGTTACAGTTTGCGCACTGGATAAAAACTTTCCTGTAGATAATGTAGGTCATCAAAAGAGGTAAGCAACCCGGGTCGTCGAATACAGTTGAAGTTTATTGAGAAACCGATGGCTGTTTTCGAATACAATTAAATTAATAGACACAAATCCGTTCATTTATCAAATTCAATTTCATCCGAAAACATCCATCGGTTTCTTGGTAAACTTAAATTATATCCATCGACCCTGTTTGCTTAGCGCTTTTGGTGACTATACACAACCTCAATACCGCCTGGGCCTGAATTCACTATTACCATTTAACGATTACTTACTCGATGAAACCACTTCAATCACACACGAAATCTGCTAATATCGTATTAACAATTTCGACAAATTGTCTTGGAACATACAGAATGTGACATTTCGATTCCTTACCTTACATTGGTTTTTAATGAACATGATATTGACGTAGTGTGAATGTAATAAGATTCCGCAGGAATCATTATAACCATACAGAATGGGAGCTCTGGTGGGAAAGCGAAGGATGTGGTCGTTAGAACGACCTTACCCAGAAGATGGCCATTGACTCTTGCAGTGCAGAATACTTACAACTTCTTGTACTTCTTGAGCCTCTGGTTGAAGTTGGCGGGCGCCTCCGCCGGCGGCGAGGCGGCGGGCTCGTGCGCCGGCAGCGGCTGGCCCAGCACGGTGCCCAGCCGCACCCAGTCGTCCGACGTGCTGAAGTCTGAGTGCGTCAGGTCTAACGCTGTTCAAGGAAACATGTTTTAGAGGCAATCTATACAAAGGTGTAACAGATACCCTATTTCTATCCTTAAGCACTAAAAATCCTGCCATGGGTGCGGGCTGTTCGAAAGAGATACCGCCGCCCCTGGCACACATGCTACTGAGGGAACACGGGTGGGTTTTAGTCAGTAAAAGTCTGACACGTGCTCCTGCTCCACCCAGAGCAGGAGAAGTTATTTGATAATTTCCCACCCAAAAAGAAAAAAAAACGCACTAAAGATAACAGCTGGTATAGAATCACTATACACAGTTTCAGCTCAAAATAAAAGAATTGATGCCAAATTTTCGGTTCCATGTTTCTTAAATTCAAATCATAACAAACGTGTCACCGCACTTCGTAGGTCAATAACTTTCCACGTTACTTGCCAATATCACGATAAATCTCTTCCGAGTGATGTGTTTATTTCAATTTGAAAAGTTCGGTTTCTGGTATCATCAATGTATTAAAAATGCTCATAACTTCCGAACATGTGGAGATAGTTTGAAATCATCCGAAGAAGCCATGCCCTTTGGTATACCCGTTCTGTTACAATTAGTTTATGCCTAATAAACGCAAGACCTGAAAGTAGTTTATGAAAGTAGTAAAAAATTAGGTTTACTGAATTGACTTTTTCTATCTATTTTTTTTCAAAAATTACCTTCCGCCAATTGAGCCAAAGAAAAGTTTATCTTATTTCAAGGCGATAAGACTCAATTTTAAATGCACAAAGTAATGCCACACGTTTCTGTTAATGATAACATTAGCTTTAAAAAAAGTTTACGACATTGTACAGTCGCCAGCAGGTCAAGCTATCCCAAACTGTATAATTTTCCTTATTGAACATAAACCTTATTCCTTTGCAATAAAGTTGAAAAACTATCAAACAAATTTGACAGATTGGGGTAGCTTGATGTGCTGGCCTCTGTACCACGGTTTTAACTCAAAACGGTAAATGGCGTCTTATGAAGTCTTGCTTACGTTATGTTAATTGTTGTTTTTAAGGAGAAACTGACTGACATATCAACGCACAGCCGAAACTACTGGGACTAGGAACGTGAAATTTTGGATACGGCTTTCTTTTATAATGTACGGGAGCACTAAGGGTTTTTTTGTAAATTAGACCTTTAAGGGGTTTTGTACATCTAAAAGGGAAAGAAGGGGTTTTCGTTTGTATGAAAAATTATAATCCTTGAGTTAATAAACTTGAATCTTGCGAATACTTTTCTAATAAATCAAGAGTTAATATTACACGTGGGCGAAGCCGCAGGCATGACTAGTGTATGTATAATCATTTAATTATAATCTGCCTAGTCTTTTCCCAAATTATAGTAAGCTAATACTGATAAACTGTTTCATATGGAGCTACTGCCTCTCTGATATTGCTGACGGGGTAAGACTGTTGGTCAGACTTTCAGGCTTCTGAGTACCCGTAATGATTTTAGATAATGTGATCTTAATGAATTTGGTAACCAGTATCGGTTGGAAACGCAGCAGAGGTTTCTACGCCGCTAACTAGAATTCCTAGTAGGTACTTTGAGATCGTTTTACCATACTTAATCATAATTATTAATAAGGATAACTGACTGCAATCTGCTTTGGCATCACAAAAGGTGATAAGTCAACGAGACTGGCGCTAGATAACAAACTAAGCCAAAGAGTGCATGCCAAAACAGAACATTAAGTCGCAAGTCACGATCCTCAGCAATGAGGAATATTACTGAAGAGGAGGACAATGACCGATGGCAATTGGCAATATTGCTATAACTTGACTCAGACTAGCTTTTTGTTCTTTTCTTCAATAAACTTGGTACAACTTTCTTTAACTAAAGCAAGAATTGCTTATCGAAGATATTTTGTAGAATGCGTGATAAAAAGCGTGGTAGTTGAGAGTATGTCAAGCTCACTTAAATGTCTCACTGATGGTGGCGCGTGTGTTGGATAATTCGGTTCCCTAGTAAATGGTTGAGCTGGATGGTGCCGATCCACGCGTCAAGTTCGTGAACCGGCGCATTTTTTTTTTTCGGTTAAAACTGGTCATCTCCTAACTGCCATGGCTCATTTTGAATCTTATTTTTTTAATATATTTTTTTAACATTGTTCTCACATATACAGGGTGTTTGGCAGAACGTTGAACATACGAAAATGGTAGATAGGTGGGGTCATCTACTACTAAAGTGTATTTTTTAATATTTTTTATTAAAAATGTGTAAAACAATTGCCTGTTTTACACATTTTTAATAAAAAATACACTTTAAAGTTAAGAAAGTGGTGAAACTAGAAGAAAGCAAAAAAAAAAAATTTCAATATCCAGGGGGCCAGGCCCAAATAAATTAGGGCTGAGTAAGTAGTAGATGACCCCACCTATCTACCATTTTCGTATGTTCAACGTTCTGCCAAACACCCTGTAGAAGCACCAAGAATAATGTTCCCAAGATTTTGTAATACCCATGATTTAAAAGAGGGTCCTTGGAGTTTTTTGCCCGTTCTTCTCCATAGAGATCTACGTTTTGGAATGGGCACCTAGCTTCAACTTCGTTTTTTTTTTTTTTTGATAATTCAAAAGTGCCAGTAAAAGGTTTAATTGAAATAAATGGTTTGAGTTTGATAGGTACTGAAGCAATAAAACTCAAAATATTGCGAAGAATTCTCTTTCGAATGGGATTTTCGCTACATCTTTAAAAGAGAATCTGAAAAAGACAACACAATTCAAGACATACAAGTATTATGAAACTTTCAAGGTTCTTTCAATATAATAAAGATAGGACCACTTGTATTATGTTTTGTCTACAAAATGATAGAGCTTATCTCTAAGGACAAAACATAGCGATGTGCGCATACTGATTGCAAATAATAAAATATTTACTGAAGACCTGGCTTTCATTGTTTGAAGATTTGATTATCTTAGTAATGACCAATAAAAGATTTGCTATAATCGTTTTATGAATCATAAACAAAGTATTCATGGTAAAGTTATTGTTTCAAAGCCATTACTTTAACACAATATACAATCAAATAGGTACGATTAACTATGGCTACATGATAAAATTTTAAATGCTATAAATGGTCAACGAAAAATGTTTCGTGCCAGATTAAATTGTTTTTGAAGAAGTAGGAGCAATTTTTTTAGTACACATTTGTTCTCACAATTATAATATTCTAAGCATACTACGTACACACAATATCAAAGAAATATTTATAGTTTTAACTGAGCTCGCATTGCTTTTCGGCTTTTCGTGCAATGAGAAGTTAGCTTATACGGAAACATATCAGGATATACACATTTCCTGAGGATTGTATGCAAAGCGAGGTCTACAATGCGAGGTATAGCTTGATATATCGTCATGTGTACTATTTCATATAATATGAATATTGAGAAAACTACTTACGGGTGACATCCTTAAGTTTATCATAATGCGTTGCAATAGCTCGCGATGTGAAGAAAAATATACAAAGATTGCTGAATAGGATCAAAGCCACTGGTCCGTAGAAGTATGGCAACGCTGCTTCGTCCGCTGTGAAACAAACGTATTGATTAATACCTACATGACAATACTACAAGCGAGATGTTATGTACAGTAGCCCTCACTAATGGTGCCCCAATCTCAAAAAGCAATAGATTGACACTTCGCTTTAACTTACGACCTTCTTATAATAAGCAATTTCTATAGGCTATAATACTATATACACACACACTCTCATACGTTTACGAATGAATGTATTTCCTAAATTCAACCGTTAAAGCAAATGGCATGATAGCTGAGCGGTTACTGCACTTGATTATCGCGTTTGAGCTCAGCGAGTCGCGGTTTCGAATCCCACTCGCTGTGTGATAGTCTTATTATTGTTTTAAAAATCACTTTTGAGTATAGTTTCTTGTTCTGTTCTTCTTATTCACTAAACTCGTAAAACTTTATCATTATACCCACAGAAACCTAAATAAATTTAAATGATTTACGACTCATTCACCGCGACTTATAGAACGGTGTTGGTTGATAATTGTGTGCTAGTGACGTGTGTTTCATCTATTAGCGTCCTTCTAATTCATTTTAAAATGTAAGCAAATTTAAATATAGAAATGAAAGCGAATATTATTGCGCTGCATAAAAGTGGACTTAATACCTATATCACAAATACCTATGTGATGAAACCGGACTGAGTGTGAGTATTATGATTTAAATATAAATATTAAACATTTATTTAATTAAAGTGTAACTGCTGATCCTTGTAGTTATTTTTAAACGTTTTATAAATATCACAATGTCTAAATAGAATAAAAATATAAAATTTCAATGTAAATTTATTTCCTAGATTATAGAACGATGAAAATAACAATAAACTTAATATCTATGTGAAATTGCCCTTTTAAATAATTTTGTTTCTAAATAGTAGGTAATACAAAAAGTGTGTATTTTGCTTAGTAGCCTAACAGTACCCCTTTTTTGTTTTAGTGAAATACTGTGAGTCGGTGGGTGAAAAGATATGAGGAAGGCGGTAGCCTTGCCCGTGGAAAGCAAAGTGGAAGACCCCAGCTCCTATAACAGGCACACGTTCAGCGAATATGAAACAAGTGGTTTCAAAACGACAAGACATTTTGCCGAATTATTCGACACATCTTTACGAACCGTGCGCCGTGCACTCCACGCAGAAGGTTCATGGCAAACAAGGCATCATGGAAAACCAGCTCGAGAATCAGCTTAAAATACATAGTTAACGGAAAAAACATTAACATTAAGTTATAAATTACAAATATTTATTTATTTTAGTAATATTCAAATAATATTTTGTCTTATCCGTAATCTGGATTATTTTGAGGTTTAGTTTCAATCTTCTTTTCGGAATGAAAATGAACACTTAAGCTATAACCTCTTTAAGTCCTATTAAATACGATTTGTTAACTTTGAGGTTTGAGTTAAAACGAACTCACTCGCAGTAGAATAAAAGTAGTACTACTGAGTCATTTAATTGTATTGTGACAACTTGTCTGCATTTGTTACTTTTCCGTGGGTAGATTTTTGTAGAATATTGTGATTTATTTAAAGTACCGACACACAGTAGTAATCAGCACAATATTATTATATTACTAAGATACAATAGCCTGATTATCATAGTTCACAACTTATTTACTTCAATAAATTGTTCTTTATGAGAAAATAAACTGTTTTAACAAGAAGTTATTATTAGTTATTTTTATACATTCTTCATGAAGTTATAACGAATAAACATTTTGTAATCATTTATTATTGTTAAACCTTTATTTAAATAACAATACGAGTAATAAAACAAATTTGTTACATTATTATTTTGGTATAGTAATAAATCGAATAATAAAAGAACAGATGAAGATGATTGTTGAAAAGAAAAATTAAAGCTTCATAGCGAGATTTGAACCCAGACCTATGAGTTTCTTAATCCAAGACGATACGCTGCACGCTACCGGAACTCAAATTATAAAAGTAAATTTTAGCAATGGTATGAACCGACCAAGGTCATGTCTGTCGTCGCCGACGGTATGTATAAAATACAAAGAGTAACGCCAGTGTGTGAGTAGAGCGGTGAGTTTTGTGTTAATACATTTTTTGTTAATACACACAGCTGTAGGTACGGCCTGGACCGCCACTTCATAGCAATATAGCCCTTAGTATGCGACTGCATTAGTGAATCTTGATAGTACCTATGTTAATATTTTTCCATTTTTTAAAAGTAAGAGGAAAATATAAAGAGACATCTTTTAGTACAGTTTTACTAAATTAAATAAAGAAGATTAATACAGGTTTATTTTTTTTCCTCGTTCGATATTAAAGTTTTCATCTTTTTCTGTTTGGAATATTCCCAAAATAAATATCATGGCTGCTACTGTATATTTTGGTTTCATTGGACTTTCTTATTGAGAATCAAATAAATTTTCTACTACTGACAGTAATCCGATTTCACTAACGATAACGAACTAGTAACTCTTTACAAATAGACTAAATAAAGAACTTCATAATGGAAAATATTTCTTGGAAATAAATAATAATCATCTTCAAACGTATTTTCTTTTATAATAAATGAACTGCGAAAATATATGGAAAAATCGAAAGATTTTCAAGCTTAAATTTTTTACCCAATAATAAAATAATACATTGTCAAGAATCTCTAGAAAGTTGAGCAAGATAAAAAGTCGAGTATCTTAAATTAGCACACGAGTTTTTCGACATTGGGACGTGGACTCGATAATCGTTACAGTGAATGGCCGAATAGAGGCCTCGACCAACATCTCTGTAGGCTGTCATTGCACGGCTGGGTCAAGGGCTTGATTCAGAAAGCAGTACTCCTGGACACGGCACGTAGAGTCAAGAGGTTTCTCTCTCTTGAGCCCTGACCACCGGCAGGTTGGACCCTGCTAAGCACTTATGCCGAAGGGCCACTATTTTTATAAGTATTTTTAAATGTTTTTGTATTTTTGCAAAAATGTGCTTAATATGTAAGAAAATGAATAAACGGAATTACAAAAGTTAAAGAGTTAAAATTCAGTACCCAGAAAATGTAAACAATAATAAACTTTTCCATTGTTAAAAACAAGCATATTTCTGTAATTTTTAATGCAGACAATTTTGTATCCCTAAAATGTTTGAAACTACGTAAGTTACAGTCATTTATGATGCTTGGAAGGATTTTTTAAAGTTACAATCACACTTCCGTTGTACAGTCAAAACAAACCAAAATGTACCTAATGTGTGCGTGCGTAGGTATATTTGTAACGTGACCGCAATTTTCTCTTACAATCATTAAGACCAATTTTATAAATAAACAATGTGTAAGCCATACATATGCCATAATAGTAAAATTCAGTGTATGTGATAAAATTAAAACAAAATATTCTAATTGGGGTGTTATGTGGTATGCATTCATTCCGGAACATGTATAGGGCTTTGATAACCACGCTTGCTCAAGACGGGTTGGCGATTTCACAATTATATTAACTATAAGTCCAGGTCTCCTCACTTTGTTTTCCTTCACCGATGACAAGACATAGAAGACATATTAATTTTGAATTAAACCAATTTAGTAGTTATTCCTCGCGCAGTAATAAACACATAGCATGTATTATTAGCCTGTAATATTCCCACTGATAGGACAAAAGCCTTCTCTCTGTGAGACGAAGTAGGCTGTTATCCACCACGCGTGCCCAGAGCGGGTTGGTGGATGTCCGATGTCTTCGAATTTTTGGTTCTAGGACAGGCTTACTCACGACATTTTTCTTCACCGTTTTGTGAGCAGTGGTAATGAAATTAAATACACAAATGTAATGTGCCTGCATGTGTTCGAACTCACGTCCTTCAACTCGGCACCAATACCATTGGGTCAGCACTGCTCTCAAACATGTAACCTTTAAACATCCTTCTTCTATGCTTCGTAAAGTTTCAATAACAAAAATCACATTTATGCCTAAAATTTCTTAAAAACAACACATATAAACCAAAGATGTAACCAACTTACTCTTAAACCAGCAACCCTTAACTCCGAAGTTAGGCTTCAAATAAGTGCTGGGCACAGCCGGAGAGAGGTCCATAGTGATGGTCACTATCAGAAGAAGTATAGGGAACAGCACGGCGTATACGCAGTACCACGCGAACCTTCGTCTCATACTGCGTCGTGTCACAGATGCGTTTATGTATCTCCTGTAACAAAAAGTTGATTTAGACACTGTTTTAGACCTTCAGCACACAGAATCCGAACCAATCTGTAGAGGCGTACCCATGCTTGCCACCACGCACAATGGTCCACCTGAAGGACTAAGTGCGGAAAGCAAACCCTCGAAATTACAACATAAAACCCGTGCTTGTGGATCATACAGGACATAGGTAACCTCTAGAGGTCGTATAGGATGGTCGGATCGCATTATGTGCTGAAGCTTTTACAAGAGACAGAAAAAGGAATACGTCACAATTGGAAAATATAATTCTAATTGTTAGTAGGTATCTACAATATGAGTAGTGTTTTTGTTGAGTGAACGCTTTGGTTAAAGACACAAAAGATGAATAACATAAAAGGCCTTTTTATATTTTTAATCCACGTTTGAAACTGCAAGTGGCTTTAAAACAATTTGGTAATTGAGTGCTTATAAAAACCCAGTAACAATAATATGTATTGAAATTGACACGTCTTGGTTTGAAATATTTTACTTCACATCTGAAGGTTTACAATAACGTATTTCTTCAAAAAGGAAAATAACTCAAGCGTAATATTACAAAACGATATTCGACAAAATTTTAGAAATATCAATTACGTACTCCTCACACGTAAACACTTAACATAATAAGTGCTAAAAGCGACGATGAATAAGCTCGCGAAGTAGGCACGAGTAATAAATGTAATAAGGATACATTTAATAATGTTACATTTAACAAGGTTACATTTAAGTACTTACCGAACGTTCAAAAATATATCGAAACACATGACGTTTAGCCAGAAGAAACAGGATACGAACGAAAACTGGATCAAGTACGCTGTAACAAAAAATGTTTTAATAATATCGAATATACTGTGTATATTAGAAAAGCAAGCCTAAGAGCACAACATGTTAATTAACAATTTTCTAGATTTTAAATTTGTATGCTTGAAGTTCTAGAAGAAAAGCTCTTCAAATTCAAACTATAAAAATAAAATTCCCAAAATTTTACAATATAAACAAAATAATTCATGCTCATTTTAGACATCATCTTAGGAGATATCAAATGCTTAGGTACTTAAAAGGGAGCCCTTAAAGGAGAGCAATTTATAAATACAGGCCTTTTATATTTGAAAGAAATCAATGTAAGACTTGAAGTGGAAAATATAAATCCTTTCTCAAAATTAGTCATGTTGACAACTATAATAAAAACCTCAAGCAGCAAAAGAATATTAAAGCTCATCTATGTAGATTACAATTGGTCTCTGTTTTTTCATTGTGATAATCCCATAATAGTAGAAGTCGTTTAAATTCACAAGTACAGTATAAAACAAGTTAGTGTCATATACACTGCGACATTAATTTAATTTATTCAGAATTAAATTATTTACTGCCGAAAGAACGTATAATCTGAAGCTTTCAACAACAAATTTATCAAAAATTCCTATAGAATTTCATAACTTACCCATAATAGTGCACGCGACTACAGGAAAAGCATGTCCAGCAAGCTGTGTGGCAGCTAAACAAGTGAAGGCGAGCGCCAAACACACGGTGTGACAGGCAAGAGCCTTTCCATGAGTGTCCCGTAGCTCAGTAATGAAAAGGTACACAGAGGCCGTCGCTAACAGGAATGGAACCGATATTAGGAGCCCTGGAAAGAAAAGAAGCTTTAGTTTTGGAAGGCAGATTTATGGATTGGGGTATCTAATGAGTAACTTCGTATATCTTATGAAGTTCCTAGCCGGTATTAAAAAAAAACCGTCAAAAATGTGAAATAGTTGGGTCACTACAGCTAGTCGAAGATTGGCAAAACCCATAGTCAGCCCGTCACTACAATTTGTTCGAATTTTTTATATTTTTTATATTTCAATTTATTCGATAGCTTCAAATTACTCCTGAGTATACGTAATACCAGTGTTTTCAGTTAGTGTCATATTATCTTCTCCACATTGTACTTATTTGAATGTTGATGTTGGGACAGCAGTGAAGCATTTCAAAAAGGGGCAAAAACGTCATTGCTTATCTAAGAACCAAGAATTGAATAATCTGATGCTACAAGTTGTACCTTTAATAATTTGTGTCTTGTCTTTAGAGATCACAAGAAATGAAAAGCGCTCGCTTATAAATTTAATGGCGAGATTTAATTAATTAAAATGTAATTTATAATTCTGGTAACCCGTAACCCCACCCCAAGCTTAAAATCCTTTAACAAAAGCTTTTATAGCATCAACTCTCAAATTATCAACTTGTATTATAAAAGGCTGTAGAAACTTCTCAAAATCTTTTGGAGACTAGAACAGCGATAAAATAGTTAAGTAAATCGGTAACTAGAGTCTTCGTAACAAAGTTAACAATTTGTTCTTGTTGCCAACAACAAAAAGTGGAATTAATTAATGATCAACTCAGTTACTATTTACTTTGGACGAAAAACATACAGCTGTGTATTTTCCCACAGGAGTCGATATAGTAAATTGGTTATTTCGTGTTTACACAATAAATAAGTTACAGTATTATTATTTGCTGTTGCTATACGAGACGTCATTTATATCAAATTAATATTTTGTGATTACGAAATCAGATACTGGCGTCTGCGATTATATTAATCGATAAATGGCACACAATAACCCATATCAATATATGCATGCAATTTCGATAGACGATAAAACAATAATCTAATATCACTAGTACAAAATTACTCCTTTAAATTAAGTAATTCCTACATCTCTGCACCTAAGCCTCATATTCCCGGAAACCCCATGCCAAAAAAAAACATTTTTTTACAGACACATAGTATCAAAACTATTTTATAATATTATCAAATCAAATCCAAATATTTTATTTCATATAAACCTGCATGGGCACTTATGAAACGTCAGAAGCTAGGTGCACGGTTCCAAATTGTCGCTTCCTATGGAGAAGATCTGGCAAGAAACTCCACGGTTACTCTTTTAAAAATAATTAGCTTTAACAATGTTTTCAAATTACAGTGATAATATTGACTTACTAAAGGACTATCACCAAATATAAGTACAAACCTGTAGCATAAGCGATAAGTGTAGACGACGTCTTAGTATCTTCCATAGGTGTGGTAAAGCATACAACGGGTAATGTTATGCCTGCTGGCACCGACTCATTCCAGAAGGTTTCCATGCAATAGTCCCGAGTGCCCAATAATGGCGGTCTTGAGTACGGAACGAAGAGGGAACCGTTTACCAGCAGATAGAACTCGTCTTGACTGTGGACGTCCGGCTGTAGTTTGTATCTGAGGACAGTGATAGATATTAACAGTTTTCCGGACACAATGTGAATTTAATTGTTGTAATGGCTAGTGCCGTTCTACATCCTGGAATTTGCTAAAGACCGATGGCAGATTTTATTTCATTTGATGCTTATCATATGGTTAAAAACTTTGTATACATGAGATATTTACAGAATGAGTTTGAAACTGACTCAACTACATCAAAGTTTGCAGCCGTATGCAAAATTCGCAATGAAGCATATAACGATAAAAATGAAATGCAGCCAAGAATAAATAAGTACGGTCGTAGTAATAATAATAATCAATGAGCAAAGAAAACATCTCAAGATCAAATTAATAAAGTACTTTTCTGTAATGAATTAACCACTACAAATCGTTTTACCCGGGACACTCGCAATTTCATGGATGGAAGAATTTGTTCTACGACTCCTAATGAGCTTAGGACCCCGAAATATAGAACTCTTACACAAGAATAAATAAAAGATTGAATAAAAGTCATCGTAATTTCGTAATTGGGCATACCCCAATTAAATATTATTAGTCATTTCCTTCGATACAGGATTGAGATTGTATTCTTGCTTTATCAATGGAAATGGAATTTTATCAAAATCAGACGGCATATCTGAAGTTTTCCTTTTATACATAATTATGATAGCGAAGGTAGGCATTCGATAATATGAGTTAATTAATTGTGTACTGCCATTACCATTACACAATGAATTGTCATCATCATTTCAGCCGAAGATGTCCACTGCTGGATATAGGCCTCCCCCAAGCATTTTGGGGGGTTTGCCATAATCGCCACTCTTGGCAAGCGAATTGGCGATTGCAGTATGGTGGTAAAACGCATAGAGAACGCTGCTGGCCATTCTTTAGTGAGTCCCTTAGTCACCTTTTACGACACCCACGGGAAGAAATGGGATGGTGCTATTCTTTACGTCTGGCACCACACGAAACCGTCCGGCATCACACGGAACTCCACCACCACAATGAAATTGTATTTCATCATAATTATTATCGGAAGATTCGAAGATCTTTCTGATATAGTTTATCGCTGTTGACATCTGGCAGTACTGTTTCAGTTTCAAAGTGCATTTTACAACAAATATTTTTGTGTTTCCAGTCTGTATCCACCTTTTCGGCGAGACTCTAGGTTTAAATCGATCGACAAACAACGATTCAGGAATATTTGTGTACGGTTGCTAATTGCCAAATCATCAATACCATAACTTTATTTATTAGAAGTGCCATTATAATTCATGGCAACATACGAGTACATGGTAATGAATACCGGTAAAAATAAATAAATATAGTTTTAATTTTGAGGAAACTCCTCTAAGACGGTACAAATAAAATAAAACCTATATTTACTTTTCATATTTACACGGGCTCCCGACGATGGTCTCGTACACATTGCTGTCAAAGCTGAAGATGTGGGTCTCGTTGGCTTGGTGGAAGATCGGCTGGAAGGTCAGGGTAGACCGGGAGCAGACGGTCTTGACAGTTCCATCGGTAATCATGACAGTGAGGTTCTGTCCACTTGGACAGCATTTAGGAACTACTGGTAGCTCTTTTACTTCTTCGTCCTGTTGACAAGGGAAAAAATGTATATTAATGATTTTGAAGATGAAAATGTATTAAATGGTCACAAAGTACTGTAGGTAAGTAGTACGTAAAACAATAAATTACTGAATACAATAATATATTTCTGACTGCAATAAAAATAGATGAACTGGTTACAGCGTTGCTGATTCAACATCGTAAACAAGTAGCAAGATACAGATACAACAATAAATCCTAAAGTTTTACTGAATCGGAAAGTAAATAATAATACAGCGACCGTAAAACTCCTCCCTACGAAATTATCGTAATTGAGAAACAGTTAAATAATTCAAGTAGTTAGACAAGTAAATTAATGGTTATGTCAAAGTATCATCAAAAACAGTTGAGACACTTTTTGGAACAAGTAATATTATTTAAATTATGTTGAGTAAAGACCCTACTCAAACAAGAATCCAATTTAATAGTAATTCTTCAAAAGCCCACTTCGAATTTAGTCACATAATGTTTTTCTAAGACGTGACGTTATATTTTAAATTGGGTCGCGCCGCAAACACAAGGTAAGGACAACATAATTATGAATGACATTCAAACGATGATAAATTGCAATGCTGTATGACTGAACCCCATCAAAATTCATCATGAGTATTTGATCTTTGACGCACATAAAAGAAATTCAACTGAGGTTGATGGCGTAAGGCGTTCATTTAGAATCGGGTACGTCTTTAATAATAGTTAATTCTTGAATATTATTCGGCAAGACGAAGCTAATGCTGTGAAAAGAAGAAGAAAGAAAAAGATTCAAATTCCATTGCAATTAGTCTTACAACGTGAAAACCATCAAAACGTATCTATGTAAGCAATTGTTTTGGCTGTACATAAACACACACAGAATATATTTTATTAATGGTAGGTAGTGTTGCTGAATGACTGTCTAAATTTCTAGTTATTCACAACGGAATAACGTACCAGAGCAATATTTGTGGTTCTGAAAAATTTTACTTCATGGAAATAGTAACAGGCAATACAGTGCAATGGAACTATGTACAATTTTGCTGACCTATATGTACAAAAACAACGTTAGGATATTGAAAACAAATAATATCACAATACAGTGCAATGGAACTATGTACGATTTTGCTGACCTAGATGTGTCAATACAAAAACAACATTAGGATATTGAAAACACATAATATCACGCCTGTAGTCCCAAAGGGTTAGCTTGAGTGGTGCCAATAGTTCAGGTACACCCTCATTTCGTTACTTATGTGTAAGTCCCATGTAAAAGAGGATTGGTATCATTCGGACAACAATCCAGACTACGGTTGCTACTGATAGGATATTCGTTGGTAATTTTTACATCCAGAAGCTGTAACTTCTAAGTCGACGTACACACGGGCGTTATAAAATCACATCAGACTTTTTTCGCGTACTGGATCTGCAGCGCACTGCTTAGACATCGAGAGGTGAAAATCGAACAGTAAAAAAAATATTATTAAAAAAAACCGACTGTCTAAAAAGTGAACTTTAGGTATTTTATTTAAAAAGATGGAAACAAGAAACTTGTTTTAAAGGATGACTGTTAGACTGCATACTATTTAGGCAATCGCATGCAGTCGGAAGCAATAAAGGGCAGTATGTATCAATATAGTATTCAGTCTAATAGTCATCCTTTAAAACAAGTTTCTTCTTTCCATCTTTTTCAATTACCTTTTAGAGGTATGAGGAACAGGGTGTAAAGTTCACTCATACCTATGTTGGTAAAGGAGGATCCTCCGACCAGACGGGTATTGTGTCTGGTCCGGGCAACTGTTTTGTATCTATCTGAGTGGTGTGGTAAACTCTGATTGATTGATTCTCGCGATGTAGAATTGCTATGATAGTTCACCTGTGGCATTGTAGATGGCGCCACTTTTCTTTTTGCGTTTTTCGATATTTGTTGCGAAGTATTTATTTTTGTATTGCCGCTACATCAATTTCACTTTCAGTCGGGTTTATTGTTTTTTCTTTTAGTTTTCGTAGTTTTCTGCCATACACACATGTAATTAATGAATAATCATGTAGTTTATGTTGTAACGTTGACTATTTTGTTGGTTTTTATTATTTTAGCATTTTTCATTCCAAAACATGTAAACATACAAATTCCATTATTTTTTGCAAGCTATTTATGAAACCCTTTATTTTGATACTCCATTCAATGGGTTTTGAGAAAAAAAAAAATTCGTGAGCACAATGTGGCGCCATAAATCGGGCATTTTTATTTTTCAGTTTTGGTATACCCAATGTCACTCTCACAATAAAGACGAATCTAATGGCACCTCTCAAGCTGAAATCGATCAAGCAGTTTAGGCTACAGAGCGTGCCAAAGAATTAAACATACATACATACATACACTCTAAAAATATAACCCTCCTTCTGGCGCAGTCGGGTAAAAAACACTGTACGATTATCGACTCACCGCGATGCAATCTGATTCTCAGTACTCGATTCAACATCGAGAGTTGAGAATCGCGACTTACCATATACTCAGATAGTAAAAATAAAGAGAAACTCTCACCCAAACGATGTTGATAAAAATATGCTTTAGTAAATACCTACATTGTACAGATGTTAGCGCATGCCAAATGTACTACCAATTATTTGTTAAAATAGTTAGAAGCAAAGTCCAACACTGAGTAGATTACGTATACATTGGAATGTTAAATGCCAATTTGTTTATTTAAAACGAAAATCAATGGCCTGAGTCATTCATTAGATAATGGTTTTGCAGGGTCGTTTGGTACGGGTCATTGACATTAGTCACATCATGTAGGTGTAACCCTTTCGTGTGAAAGGGTTAAATAGTACAGCCATAGTACCTCCATAACTGTTCACTTTTCTGATGATATAAATTTCCAATAACATTTTACGCATAATACTTTTAGACCCATCATACTAAAATGTATTAAGAACCTACCCATGTACAACGTTAATAAAACCCCTAAGTTTAACTACATACCTAATGAACTTTTAACATGTTCCATATAAAACATGTTACTTAATAGATTCCTGCGTTTTCCCTAAAAATAACATTTCCCGGTAAACCGAGTGAAGGAATTGTTCTCACTACGTTCGAGTTTCCCTAGCCATATATGTTATATCCGTAAAACATTCAATAAAAAAATGCAATATTAATTAAGATTACTACTTAGTTGGACCGTTGCAATTCCATGACTAAGGGCCTTATTCATGATAAATGATAAATTATTTTATGTTTGTAAGTAGGTTTGTACAAACACTTTTACACGTCAATCATATTTTTTTAAACTAGATGAGGTCGGCGTTTCCTATCTGACTACTCTGAGAAGAAAGGCCGAAACAAACTCAGAGGTCACAGTCTCTTTTAAAGTCCAGACATAATCTTGGTCAGATCATGTGAAGACTATGTGGATTGGTATCTGAAATGGTCTTTTGAGGAAAGAACCACACAGATTAAGTGGACCTGTCCATTCAGTGCACGCATGTATCAGTAATCATACGGCTCAACTCAGAACTTGAGGAGCTCAACGATTTGACGAACTAATACCAAAGAAAGAACATTTAGGTAGGCCACATAAAGTACTCAAACTGCCAGATTAACGTTAAAAACGAACTGAGAAAGAGATGAAACACAAAAACAAAAAACAAAAATACCACATAGTCCTCACATTCACAATAATTAAAACAAAAATAACATTATACTTCTCAAAGTAAATAAAAGTTATCGAACATCTAAACAGTTGTTTAAGTCTGGTTTCGTATTGAAAACAGACTTAAACAACTGTTTAGATGTTCGATAACTTTTATGAATAAGGGCCTATATTTTTAGACTCTATATTAGCAGCCAGCTAGGTGAATAGGTGGAAGTTAATTGATTAAATAAAATGTGCTTCTGACTACGTTTTATTTGCCGTAACACCCAAACACGGGCATTTTTTTCCACGTTATAACCCAAAAAATTATCTGTAACATTTCGGCTTCCGACAAGCATACCTACCATAGTAGGACAAAAACGTATACATAAGGTCATCTACGTGCCACAAGGTACTTTCTGTCGGTACATTACGTTTCGTTCAGCTATAATGTGAGTAAGAAGCCGGGTATCGAAGGCGCCACGTCTGTCACGCGTCTTGTTAGGGACGTGCCCGCAACGGTAATGAGACAACCGATGACATCTACCATTCTGAGCTCCTGTGTAATGCAAGAAGGGTGAATGATTCGGATGGAAGGTTTTAAAAAATTGAGCTTATAAAGTTGATGGATAGTGTTTCGGCTGTTCATGGCAAAAATGATACGAAAAAGGGGTAATGTTTAAGCTGGTAGTTCAGGCCAATGCTATTATAGTTCTTAGTAAAAAAAACATGCATTTTCAATTACATAGCCATACATTTCCATAACTTGAAGATTTTCAGCAATATCTTCAGAAACATGCTTTATTTTGGTGCAATAAACAACATAATTAGCCTATAATGTTCCCACTGCTGCGACACAACCCTCCTCCTCTTCGAGACAGAGTGGACTGTAATCTACCACGCGGGCCCAGTGCGGGTTGGTAGATGTCACATGTCTTCGATTTTTGAAGTGAAAACTTCTTTAGGCGCGTTGGGCACTTTTTGAGATGGAAAAAAACCATTGAACTCACGACACTGTTAACGTTACCGTTACCGACACCTCTGTAGCTACGAATTTGAAGTGTAAACTTCTTTAGGCGCGTTGAGTATTTTTTGAGAAGGGAAAAAACAATTGAACTCGCGACACTGTTAAAAAAATGCACGTAATTGTTCAAGTTTTCACTTCTGTTGCACTGTTTTTCTGTTCTAGGACATACCGATTTCCTCACAATGTTTTCCTTCACCGTTTTGCACAATATTTTTTATGTACCTACATATATAAAAATGCACAGATTAGAACACACTTATTTTAAATACCTTTACAATAAAAACAAATCCCTTAGCCACCCGCAGAGCCTCCAAATATACTGCCACATTCACTCATCATTTACAAAACTTCTGTCTAAGTGGGTGATCACAGTGCCATGTTTGTGAATCGTATGTGTTCAGGGAAAGTTGTGATTTTTCTTGTAAACAGGCGTAAGTATCAGATTAGGTTGTTTGCACTAACAGTTTGTGGAGATTGGACCTCACGCGGACTCGAAAGGCCGGCTGAGTACCGTAAGTAGTTGTGTGCCGATACATTATGTGGATATTAGCTACCTTTTCTTGAATGTAAGAGGAAATCGGGCGCCTATTTCCGAAATGAGAAAGGTTCAGCTTAGTTTTGCTTACAAGAAACGGTTCAATTGGTCTTGGTTCGAGGTGTTTCTCACGCAAGTTAGCGGTGGAATCAAAATCTGAATATTACTCGAAGTATTCACTTTTTACAAGATATCTTTACACATAATTTACTTATTTTGTCTTTGTTGGTTGTCATCTATCGTCTGTGGCTTTTGATTTTTGGGTGTGCCTTTTCATTCATAGCTTTTTTGTTTTAAGTACTTGTTTTTCTTCAATTTCAAAAGGTGATATTATAATATGAATGATTATTGATATCTTGTGGTTTAGTGACTACGTGAGTGGCTAACTGTCATTAAACCTCAACATAAAGCTTCAAACACACAACCGTGTTCAGGGGGCTTACTCTTGAAACTAATTTTAATTTCAATCTAAACCCAATACAATTCCAATGTCAATTTTGCAGTCACGTGATTCGGTACTCTTGAACACAATAGTGTCAACATTGGATTGAAATTGGGATTGCCCCGCCATTATTTTATTCAACGTGAAGTTAGCTACGTTACGGGCCGCAATAGTGTTGTTCGACTCATTACAATAAACCGGTAATAGAGAATTAAAATGCTTTATCCTTTAAATAACGCGGCCAATAAATAAATATCTTATAGATAGTTGCTTAATTGAGTAATTGTGACGTAATCAATTCATTTGGGCGTAAGAAAATGATTAAAATCATAAAATTAACCATGACTTTGGCTGCATGCGGTAGGATCGTTGCCATGCCCTACACTATCTACTAATAAAAAAGACGGCGTAGAAGGTCTCAATTTTATTTTCTATAGTAAAAGTAGTCAAGTTTTAGTTTGTTTAGAACAGTTAGATATTGTTCGCGTTTGATTCCTTTGTAGTAAGAAATGGCGTTCTTTATTTATGTAAAATAACAATATTGAGTGTGTCTAGTAATAACAATAAAAACCTACAAGAAAACCAATGAAAATGTAGTGTGGTATATTTTCTCTTACATTAAATCTTGAATATCTTTGGAACCCGTGGTACGCTTTACTTAATTCCAACTGTAAAAATGGTTTTATCCATAGATCTATCGTTTAAAACCAAAATAAATAAAAACTGTACATAAATAAGAAATCTCATTTTCAACTTACGTAATTATACGAGAACCTTACATTATTTTCAAATATTCCGTATAAAACTCAAATTAGTACAACTGGATTTTATTATGAAAACTATGTAGATAGTAATGAGATTAAATTAACTAGTTAATTAGAAACCTATACATTGAGTTGAGCCAAAATCTCTTAACATTTCTCGTCTTTGTTTCCATTCTTTTTTAGGGAATTACGTAAAACACTGTTTAATACTGCTAATCGTGCCATATTAAACTCCTTTTACTTGTTTAGAACCACCTAAAATGCAAAACAATTTCAAAAAAGTTACACTTTTGCTATTGGAAAAATCACAATCTACAAACAATCCCAGCGTAATATTGATGCAATACACAGCTGTCAAAAAAACTCAAGAGTAGCGATTACCGCGCGCCAAGCCCGATCCCGATTTCATTTAGTTCTCCAAAAAGACACGCAATTTAAACACGATTTGGCGCTAGCGTCGAACTCAAGAGTACGAAACGTCACAATTCCAATGTCGATCGATCGGAATTAAACTCAAGAGTAAGCACACAGGTCAGACCTCATTTCGCTCGATTGCTAAATGCACTGTCAAACATACGTCAAGCTGATTGGCAGTCTAATAAATATCGTTTGTTTATTTAGCTTGGAAAGCGACTACAATATTTTTGATGCATGTACTAACATAAATCTTCTTCTTATTGTTTAAGAAGTTGTGTGTAATTGAAAATTAGTTTGTGTAGATAAAGTCAACTTAAATTCACCGTATATTCAAATCACAACTGCCATTCTTAAACAGCTGTATGAAGTGGCTATTACAGGGCAAATTTACGGAGGGTCTCAATTTATTTAACAAATAATTTCTCTAACTGTATAAAGGGAAAGTTTTTATACAGTGCGCAAATTGTAACCATGAATTCAGCATATCATTCTTGACCCCCCAGCGCAGAAATCTCTCGCCGTATATACAAAATACTGGATAAAAACTGTATGTATAATTTGTTTATTTGATTATAAACTCTTCAACTCCTTGGTTACGCATTTACTACTAAATAAAAGCAGTTACCTAAACAAAACTGGCGAAACAAAAAAAAAGTTTATTTCAGGAACAAAAGCCTAGAGACCCGTTTAAGTCGGAAACTCGCAGAATTTCTAAATGTTAAAACAATTTGTTTTTTAAGGCTTCTTTATGGAAATATCCGAGGACTGGGAGCCGTGACGACACTGGCAACTTCCGCGAAATATTCGCAAAGGAAACCTTAAAAATACTCATAAGAGTTTTTTTTTTTTTTTTCTTGAAAATGTTTCTGGTTGGTAATCACCAAAAGGATTTTATATGTAAGGGTTATATTCCGGTAAAAAGACGTCGCGGTACATTTGAAATTATAACAAGTTCATGTATATTCATGGCCATTTTTTAACAGGAAGAATTCTTGGGGCGGCTAAAGCTCATGTGCATTTAATTATTATATGATCTATAACAAGGTTACCCTTTAGTAGACAAAGAGTAAGGTGGTTCGTCTACATTGTATGTTGACCTAGATCCTGGTATGTATTTGTAATACACTGCCCACTGCGAACAGGTCCCACGGGACGATCGAGAATTCGAGAACCGTGTGCTAGATCTCCGGGAAATTATTTAGAAGCTAACATACCAATATGTTGCCATAGAAACAATAACATGGTGAAACTGAATTCTGCTACAAACTAAGGGTGTCAATTAGACCCATTAAATTCATAAAAGTATTGGATATACCTAGTAATTCTGCAGATTGCCTATTCTTCCGATCAAGTCTGCATCTACAACAATATACAGGGTCAAAATTAAATTAGCTGGCAATACACACCCACGTTTTGGCTAACAATATGGAAAACGAATGGAGAGAAAAACAAAACAAAATTTAAAAAAAAACATTCGATAGGAGAAGATCAAGGTCCGTAATCGATCAACTGGTTTTGTAATTTTCTGTGGAACATTGTTTTTATTTTTTAAGTGGAATGGGTGCCATATTATACAATTGTACCTATAAATGTCAGTGTCATTTATAGTTTAAAACTAAGTTGGAATGATGAAAAATATTTTTGCTAGCTAATTTAATTTGACCCTGTATTAACGGGAGAGAGCTTCAAAACGACTTCGACTTCGCAATGGCAAATAAGAAAATGATGTCAGTATTATTTTGGTACCAAAAACAATCACTTCTCATCGTGCATTACGACCCACCCAGCACGTTAAAACCAATGATTGAATCATAGTACAGAGGCCAGCACATCAAGCTACCCCAATCTTTCAAATTTCTTTGATAGTTTTTCAACTTTATTACAAAGTTATAATATTTATGTTCAATTGGGAAAATTTGACAGTTTGGGATAGCTTGACCTGCTGGCGACTGTACATAAATACTTCGCATGTAGGTAATGTCATCAGCTATCTCTAAATTTGCACCTAGAAGCGTATCTACTGAAATAGTGTTATTAAACCTAAGGCACTCTGCCAAGTAGGTATTTAGACGAAATTCGCTGAAACAATTTCATAGATTACCTAGACATTAAGCCCGTTGAATTCCGTGACTTCGTTTGCATGCTAACTTTGACTCCCTGTAAGACAGCAAAATCAAACAAAATCATGTTTCCGAGCCGAGTGATTTCAAATTTGCTTATGAGACTGTTTTGTGGTTGGTTATTGTGTTTGGCGTGCCGTGGCCTTTTTTTAACTACACTCAAATAAAGACTGCCAGTAGAACTTACTTTTGTGATATTTTGATTTGGAGCTTACATTGTTTTCTCTTGTGAGAAAACAAACAAACAAGATACTCTAAGTTACAAAATTACGTTGTCTTCGACTTGTGTTGATGAAGTGTAGCTAAGCGAAGCTACCTTTTGGAAGGGGCGACTAGAATCAATTTTATTTTTTAGTAATGTAAATTTTGACGTCCAAAAATGCCTTTATTGTGTCTATTGGAAACAAATAATTTGACTTTGTTACAAAATTACTTACACCTACAATTTTCTAAGAAACATTTTTGACGTCACGATTGTTTTCCATACGTAAGTCGTTCCTAACATTAATATCGTCGAGTACTTAAATAACTGTTCTAGTATTTTTTCGCCGAAGTGACACACATTTTTGGCACTTATCGCAATTTTATTATCGTTGTCGTAACAGTGGGTAACACGACTAATACGTCACACTACGATAGTATCGGAATGCCGATGTATACCGAGAAATGTTATTGAATGTAAATATATATTTCGTGTAAAGTGCATTTTTATCCTGCTGTTTTGTTGAAATCTTATCTGTTGGGATTTCGGGAATGACGAATGAAGGTTAAGCCCATGAGGTGGTGTGAGGATGAGTGTCTGGCGTGTATAATGAGTGCTACATATTTTCATGCAAGATCTGAAACTGTTAGAATTTATAGGTACTCGAAACAAAAAAAAACGTGAATGGTAAGCACACGTTATCGTCTGGGTGTGCACGGTTGTGCTGCGCTGCGTGTCGCGGGATCGATTCCCGCACGGAACAAATATTGGTATGACCTACAAGTAGTTGTTCCGGGTCTGGCAGTGTGTATGTGAGTTTAAATGTTTGTAAACGCACCTACAACACAGGAGCAATTCCTAATGTGGGGTAAAGTTATAGAAAAAGGTGTTAATAATAAATGATATACATTATTATATTAACAGCCATTTGGCCAGAGACCAACAGGAAAACGCAGTACAAAGTGAATGTCGATCAAATAGCTCACCAGTTCAAATAATCTGCGAGTAAGTGTCGCAGATCTTCCAAGCATTACTTCATCATCATCATTTCAGCCGAAAGACGTCCACTGCTGGACATAGGCCTCCCCCAAAGGGGGGGTTTGCCATAATCGCCACGCTTGGCAGGCGGGTTGGCGATCGCAGTATGGTGGTAAAATGCATAGAGAACGCTGCTGCCCATTCTCTAGTAAGTCCCTTAGTCGCCTCTTACGACACCCACTGGATGAAATGGGATGGTGCTATTCTTTTACGACCGGACACCACACGGGACACATTACTTGGCTGTTAGTAACTAAGCATTATCTGCCTAGGCTTTTCCGAATTATGTAAGGGTCGGCTTCCAGTCATCCTGGCCGCAGCTGCAGCAGAATATCAGTACTTTACATGGAGTCTA
This sequence comes from Polymixis flavicincta, assembly GCA_949987655.1. Taxonomy (NCBI): domain Eukaryota; kingdom Metazoa; phylum Arthropoda; class Insecta; order Lepidoptera; family Noctuidae; genus Polymixis; species Polymixis flavicincta. The sequence continues at coordinate 9,283,915 of OX465183.1, forward strand.
CCTATCTATCCTTCACACCCCTGTTAAGTACTTGGTAATACGATACCCCTTGGTAAGACGGGTTGCCAGACTTTCGGGCTTCTGACAACTCGTATCAACTACCACAAAGATCCACGAATAACAGCCGGGACCAACCGGTCAACGTGCTAGCCGAAGCACGGAGGGGTCTTGGTATGTAAAGATGGTCACCCATCCACGGACCAACCGCGGCAAGCGTAGCTTAACCTAATCGTTCAACCCGTGCGGCTATTATTACTCAACAACAGTCCACAGTAACCAAGAAAGGCGCAGAATTTAATAAGCCGGGGCAACTCGAGGCTCGACACTGATAAAACAGAATGACTTAATATTCTACTCGAAGACATAATTCTATTTGTAACAGATATTTTTCTTGACAAGCATCCAAATTAAATTCATAAAGGGAAAGCTATCAGATACCAGGAGGACATACACGCAGGCAGGTAATAGGAATGAAAATATTTCAACCACGCGAGGCACGTATTCGTTCCGCGTAATAACTAGGACAACGCGTGAAAGTAAATACGTCTGGAAAACCTCCTACATATTCTATTTGCCTGGTTATGATAATACGTATCGATAATAAGTTGATAAGTATTCGGTGGGAGATTGGAAATGTCTCCAAACCGTCAGTACGCCCCTAGACACGGCGCGTAGGTACGTTTTGAAAGTAAACACATATTATGTAGCTTTATAATCCTACTATATTATATTAATATTATAAATGTGAAAAATTTTATGATTAGATGTTTGTTACTCAATCGCACCAAAACGGCTGAACGGATTTGGATGAAATTTGACACACTGATAGTTTATAACCTGGGTTAGCACGCAGGATACCTTTTACCCAAGTAGTACGTTCCCGTGGGATAATTTCATACCACTACGCAGGCGAAGCCGCTGGCCAAAGCTAGTATTTTATACTTTTATAAACCTAATAATTGATATAGAGATGAGCTGTTCATATTTATATCTTAAACACTTTTATTTTTAGCGTTCTTGGTTTTATTTAAGACGACTGAATATGCTATCTGTGACAAGATTGCCTGTGAAAAGTGTTCGTGACGCCGAGAAATGTCTAAAGTTTAATACACCGTCAAAGTTTTGATCAAAATCTTGTACCGTAGGACCAAACTGAAAACATTCCATTCAGTTTTATAAGCATTTTGTAAACGAGAAAACTAACTGATGTTACGACTTACTTTTATCATTTCGGCTCGGTTTATTTACGAATAAATAGCATAATAAAATAAAATCACCTCTTAAGAAATAAGCCTATCATACAAACAAAAAATAATATCACCGGTCGGTGAGAGCTCATGATAATACTCGATAAAATATTAAATAATCATCGTACTTGTTGATGCCAACCCTGAAAACAACAAAATGTTTCAGTATTTTTATAGAAAAGGTAGGAATGTATGGAAGCTCAGAAAATATGCTAACTATGCTGTCCGCACTTAAGCTTTACGTTGCTTTAAGAGCTGTTCACACCTCATGGCAGCATTGCCAGGATTCCTCTTAACCTAGTAAAGAAAAAAAGAGTTTCTCGTATAAATACGTAAAAGAATATCTGTGTGCTATTTCGAATGCTATATAGCGACTTGCCTTACGCGTATGCGTGTAAGATTTTATTGGAACAAATTGTTATTGATTTGACACCCAATTAAGAAGGTCAATGTCTCAAATCTGGACTATTCATCTTTATTTTAAAACTATAAACAATGTTTATTTCAATAGAAAAATCGTAGATATACATCACATTTTTGTTCACCATAAAGTAACTAGCAAATATACTTCAGAGGTTTTTCTCACGCCATTCTTATCGCAAAGAATTAGGTATCACACAGGAATTATTCAGAGGACCATTTTGCGTCGCCACCGACTTGCGGCAGGTAATAGAAAGTAAATATTTTCGCAAGTAGCCGCCATCGGCTACAGAGAGAGTGATACACGGCTAAAGCCTGCGGCTTGGCAAGGCTTACTGTGAGCAGATTGCTTCTACAAATACTGATGGTCTGCCGCATTTGGCTAGACTAGAGATTTGGTCCTAAGTTCCTACACTTTGGAAATGTCTAGAATGATGATGCGTACTGAATGTATATTAACGAGTGGGCTTTCTTGAATTTCTTTTTAACGTAAGTTTTCCACGCCGAGTCCTGCAAAGGGATTAGTGGTTATTTCTAACACAGAAATAAGTAGACTAAAATCTGTTACGCAAGAGATAAAACAGTCTACAGTTAAATCGATAAGTAACATGCTGGTTTAGGAAATAACCGTGACCCTCAGCCTTAGGAGAGTCAATATTAATTTGGGAAAGTGTTGTGATTACAAGAAAGGTATGATGTTTTTGAACTTCAATTATTGGGCCAGTAGAATCGTTGGTAATTAAAATTAGATTAGGAGTAGCCCTTCGAGTGTTAGGCAAATACATGGACGATAAAGTGGGAATCAATTTAGATAAAAGCTAGGGCAATAATGGCAGTCAATACTTGTTAGAAATAGTGTACGAAAGTATATTGATTGAACTGTAATTTTCCACATAATATCCTATCGATGCAGACATTGTGATTCCGCTTGAAGGATTAAAGATATCCTTATAAGTACAACTTACGTGTAATACAATGGTGATAAACGAGTTCTTTCTTGAGTGGGCTTAGAAAAAATAAATACCAAAAGACTTAAAGACAGTTATAAGACCAATTCCACTCACCACAATAATTGCTAGTTGCCTCCAATTTAATGTAAACAGCTATGCCAACCAATCAAAACAACATCAATTGTATTTAATCCTGCCTTTCAAAGAACCATCTTCCTCCTTCTATATTATCAGCCGGCATTATCTTCACAACAAAGATATATCAGGACATCTCTGCACCAGACGGCCTTACGGTACTTAACAATATTTATTTCGGCACTAGGGGCAGTATATTTTTTGCGAAGAATGCTCATATTAACTGAATCCTATCTTGTGAGAATGAATGTGGTGCGTGGAGTCTCGAAGCAATCTCTTTAAGTGGTCCTCGCCACAATACAGGCAGGGCGCAGTATGTGAAATAAAAGTAACGTATCTGGTCCTTCGAGACGTGATCGTAATCGCCAACGAGAAATAAATTTCTTTTTGTATCTATAACAAATAATTGAATAAAACTAGGTTATTATTTATCTGCGACAGAATATTTGTCATCACTACGATATTATTTCATTGGTACAATACATACTTCTCATGTCAAATCTCAGGTCACTGAATTGGAATATATATGTATACATAAACAGTGTGTCCAACAGACCATAGATACCAAAATCAGATAACAACTTCGTATAATATTTCTGTGTTCTGGCCTCGCTAATAAAAACCGATCAACTTTAGGAACATCCCCCAATCGAAAACAATTTTGTCAGTCCATTTTTATTCCTCAGGGAGCCTTTCTTGGAAGAATATATTGATGCCCTTGTACCCAAAACTTCTGCTACGTTTCTTTCGTCTTGTTCCTGCGTAGAGACTTCGCCTTATCGAGGTATATTAGTTATTTATTCTCACACAGCCCAAGGGCTGTGGGCCTTCATGTAACTTGCATTATATTGTTACAGTTTCCTAGACCTGCATATAATCGCGACCTAGTTCTCTAGAAAGAACTCCAAGGTCGGCTGCAATTAAGTTTTCCAAGAACAATTTGCTGCAAGTCATGCGAAATGCAATATTCTTTGTCTTGAGCGCAGTAAAAGAAATTAGGTGAGAGCAAGTTATTTAAACAATTACGGAGCTACCTGTATTTTATTTCTTCTCTTTAGTTTCTAACGTTTTGTTGGCTTTTTACCGCGGAGCTCGGTTTAAATTAATCATGCGTCTATTATTGATTCTTGTATCGCCTTCTCATAGTTTTTATACTGGATTAAGATCTTCACACGCTATTGTTTTGTATCTATCTTCAAGTTTTAAATAAACCTCGATTTTATTAAATTTTGTATTAATTGATAAAAGGGTCGGTGTAAAACCTTGGTTAATTATCTCTACTTTGATTCCTAAGCTCATATTTTCACAATAACGTAGTAGGTGGCCTAGTGGTATTAAAAATTGAAGATATGTGACATCCACCATCTCGCACGGGGCCCGCACGATTATGGCCCACTATGTCATAGAGAGGAGGCCCGTGTACAAGCAGCGGGAACATTCTAGGCTGATTTTACTTGCTTTATTAGGTAGTATTATATTAATACTCCATAGGCTTAGGTAGTTAAATAAACGTAAACAAATCGTAAAAATGTTTTTTTTTATAGTTGACACTTTTTTGTTTAAAAATATGGTGTAACAAAAACAAATTTATTTTCGCCTTATACGACAGATTCCTCTTTTATTATTACTTACTTTGTCATTTATTCTTAAACTACTCTTCCCAGATGTAACTACTTGAGCACAATTTTTTTGTTAAATTTAATACAATAATATAATATTTTGTTATCTGCCAGGCAGGTTCCTACCTTTTAGAAAATACAACGAATCGCTAAATTAAAAAGTACAACTGTGATGTAATATGGCAACTGAAGTGGCAGAAAAGGAAAAGATTTAGCATGTACGAGTCTCGGGTTTTTTTTGTTTCTTTTTGTTTGCCTTTATTTACTTTCCTAAACTTATGGCCTATATAGGTGGTATTGTGAAGCATGCCTTTCGCAAATAAAATATTTTATTAGGGGAAGTAATATGTATGAATGAATGACTAACATTTCCCCTTATTCCTATACTGTTAAAAAGAAATTTATGTAGTACGTGGAACGGAAATTACTACTTCTGAATCACTATATTCAAAGATAATAGTATGTTACAACATCTGTAAACTACCTAACAACTATTTAATCTTTATGCTTTTATTTATTTACTTTTACACATTCTTACGTGGGATCGTCTAAACTCTTGCGTATTCATTTCATTCTGACTCACTGCAAATTCAGACTGGGAAATTGCAGTAATTTCAAGTAATTCTAGATGAAGAGTGTTTTGAAGAAAAATGTATTACGGTTTTTGTTACGTATCATAAAATATTTGGTTCTCTTTGATTTTAATTAAATTCCTGACCCTGCTTATTAATTACATAACTAAGCTTATCAATTGCCTTGTTAATTGTTATTGCTGTTGAAGAAATTAATAGGATGTCAGAATTGTTACATAGTTATAAAAGTTCATAATTAATATTCTTGCCGTTTCTGTACAATATAATTTCAGGATTTTGTTCGGTTTGTTAGACATAACATTGAATTAATTTACTGTCCTTTTTCATTTATAAAATGAGTCATAGCTGATAAAAACGAATTATTTAATGTAATGTTCTTAAAATCTTTAGACTTATCTTTAGGCGTAGGAGTAACGTTCACGCCTCAAGCTTCTAAGAAAAGATTAATCTGCCACGTTTACGTAAGTTGTATTTCGTACTTTTTAGTTTATTAAAAGTACTAAACCTTCTGGCTTCATCATCAGAACTTAGTTATCATCTAGGACCAGTCCTTGTCAAGACGAATTTAACGAGCCCTAACTCGATGGAGTTGCGTCGTTATAATACAGAGTTCCCATGGCTATCTTCCGTCTCCATCATCCATCTCCATGTCATAATATTGCATTGTCATCCAATTTACATATCTTCAGCGCAATCGGAAACCGGGAAGTGGGTGAAATTTAACATGCAAGATTTCATTACTGACACCAGAACAGATGAAACCAATATAAGCTTTAATAAAGGAGACGGTTTTATTAGTGACGAAACTTGCCTTCTCGTTTTAGAGTAATCGCCTCTACAAGTACAAAAGTAGGTACATAATATTTACTCACAGCAAGTACCATCAGCCTACATCTACCTACTCAGTCCAACAGTCACTGTGGCCATACCTCGCCACACACGTTGTCATGTTGTTTGAATTGTGTTTTACGCTGCAACTGGACCATGCCGCGCGTAAATATCAATAAATGCATGGAATAAACGCGTAGTTAGGTACATGAATTATTAATTTTTTCACCATTCATTTTTCATTGATGTGAGTATTATTTGCAATTTTTTTGTTTTGATTCTGCGAGTTTTTATGAATATTGAGAAGTACTCGTAATGTTAGTACGTCAGGTCTAATAATATCTCAGTTAATATTTTTTCGTAGCATGAGACATAAAAGTAACAGATTACACAGACAAATTGTGCAATGTTGGTCCTTCGAGCCGGATTTTATAAAAAGTTAACCAAAAGAAGAAATGTTTAAAACCACATTGAGTTATAATTTCAATGTATAATATTGTTTTCTTTCTAAAACAAGAAACTTGGGCGGTATATCTACCTAATAATTATATTATAAGTACATGTCACTTGAATACTTGGATGTTCTATCAGACCCACCGGACACTGAAGAGTTTCACAATAGCAACTATCAAATACATTAAAACGTATCCATTGAGCTGTTAACGAAAGCCTTCGTGAGTGCTAGATAAGGGCTAGGAGTGACCGTCGTTAATGCCAAACACTTGGATTGCAACACACTAGGAAGCGATCAACAATCGCATCCTACTCATCCACTTATCAGTGCCGACTACAAGAAATAAAATAAGTTAGGCTGTCTACAGTCACACGGACAGTTAAGTGGGAATTAAGATCTCTAATAATTATCAGAGATTATACGAATTCAGGCTTTCGATGTTGTTAAATAAATATGGAAGGGGAGGTCTTCTATTACACACGTAAAAGGAGGCCTACAACTTATTTCATCATCATCATTTCAGCCGAAAGACGTCCACTGCTGGACATAGGCCTCCCTCAAAAGGGGGATTTGCCGTAATCGCCACGCTTTGCAGGCGGGTTGGCGTTCGCAGTATGTTGGTAAAATGCAAAGAGAACTTTGCTGCCCATTCTCTAGTATGTCCCTTAGTCGCCTTCTACGACACCCACGGGAAGAAATGGGATGGTGCTATTCTTTTACGTCCGGCACCACACGGAACGGTTATTAAAACCTATTGATTATGAAAATATATTTTCCGGACAGAACAACGTTTAAGACACACACAGCAGCAGGAGGATTGGCAGAAATTGGAACTACGTACTAAATAGGTACCACCCTATACTGTATTTTTGGGTTGTTGAAACCATGAACATTACGCTTCAGAAGACGCTAATGCTAGAACAATAACCAAACGCGAAACAACATTATGATCTAAGAAGAAATACCCCAAAAGGAGAAGCTATAAAAAAATGTTCCAATAAAAAGAACTTCATTAAACCTCGGGTAATCGTGTTAGATAATAATCGCTGCAGTGTAGCCGGCCTGTTTGAAGCCCTTATTAAGACCACGGCAACGAAACGTGGGTTGAACGACGGGTACTGAAAAATGATACTAAACCAACTTTCTTGTTATTTTGTTATACAAACTGGAAACATTTTGTCTCATGCTCTGTTAATGTGGTCAGGAAGTTGTTCCATTTCCTTGTTATTTTCTTTGTAGTCGTAACTACAATCCTACGCGTTATGGGACCATTTTTTTGTTTCCCCAATCTATTTATTTTATAAGTAGGCTACTTTTGCCTAACGTGGTTTTGACTGAAACCTAGAAACTCTCTTTATCGTTAATTAAGAATCTGGTCCTAACGTTTTCTAATGAGAGAATCCTTGAAGATAGCGTTGCGGGTGAAGAGGGCTCGTTGCGGCGCACTTTGGACACAATCGAGTCTGAAGATAAGTACCTAATCCTTTACGTTCTTATAATCCTATTTTTATTTCAAAGCAAACGCGAACAAGTTTTCAGAGATAGTACCCTCGTTTTTAGGTCAGCAAAGACGTCTCAGGAGCGTTGAGAAACGACGTGATCGGGACGCAAACAAAATGGCTGGATAATGAACCTAGACGCTTTCTTGATTAACGGAGTAGGTACGGAAATTAATTTACTTCATCTTGATGCAGCTCTGAAAATATGTGCGCTTGTAATATGTACGAGTATTTTGATCATTTTGAACTGTTTTAACCAGTTTCTTTGAACCACTTTTTCCCAAATAACAATCCAAAATCCTTACTCACACAACTTAAAATAAATAAAACACCCTATTAAACTTTTAATCCCGTGTAATTTTTCAAACAAAAACCCGGTCTCTTTGCTTCTAAACGCTCATAAACCGTGTATTTAATAGCGTGTGCTGCTTATCTATGGACATGACGAATAAGATATCGATACACCGGCAACTCCGACACGACGACGGTGACGCAGCGACGCGGCGACGGTAGCAGCCACTGACAGCCGAAGATAAGATACACCCACGCAACACAACCGTTACACACCATTTATAAATCAACTGCCCAACACTACAAAATAAATTAATGTACAATTTATTTTAATTCGAAAAATTTGTCCGTAAAATTATTCCGAATTCCGTATAACTTAATTTGAATCGATTAAATGTTATCGGTTTTAATTATTTATCGGTTTATAAATTAGTGACGTAAGGTTTTAGTAATTAACGTAAATTAGTTTTCGGTTGAAAGCTTTATGTTTAAAAGGTGAAGAGATGAATGCATTGAATGTGTTTGAATAATTTGAATATTTTCAATATAAATCTATCTTGTAGATGATACAAGGTGAAGAAAGGCGATTTTAATTATATATTTTTTGATTGAATAATTGCATTTGTACAAGATCGAAGGAAGGTTATATGCATAAAATGCTTTTATAATGACAATGTTTTTGTAAAATTATATTTATATTCTAAGCGAAATGGTATTGGATGTTGCTTTAAATTCAATACACTACGATGAATATTTTCTATCTGGTTTGAAAGATGTTTCTATTTTCGTTGAGATATGAAAAGTAAAGTAACAAATTTCTTGTGCCAAATAGTCCTTTAGAAAATAACCTCTGACAGCGGGGCAGAACGACAGACGACATTGCTCCGTTTTTAAATTTTTGCGATGGAACTCTAAAATTGAGACGGCGGAATCCTGGAAATGTTTCTACTTCCTTTATTATATTAAAGTGGCTTATACTTCGAATTTCTCTTTAATCTCGTGAGACCTTAGGGTTTGGTCGGAGTACTTAAGGACCAATATTTGGCCGATGACTTTTGTGGGTCTATTAAATTATTCAGGCACTCCGATATTGTCTGATATTTCTTTACGTCGACCACTAATAAATTCTGCCTTAAAATATTGGAATTTTGTGTCGAAAAGTCCTATATTCAGAATTTTATTATTACCGATAAAACATAATGCGTTCGATTGTTGGTCGTATGGGGACCTTTCTACAGTTTCAATGGCACTTAAAGCTTTATTAAAGCAATCTATCATTGTAACTGTTTGGTTTAGCTCTTATAAAATAGCCTTAACAATATTCTATAATTGACAGGTAACAGGGCCATTGTCTACTTTTCTTTAATTGACAGTTACAACTTGCGTTAATCTAGGCCCGAATAGAGAAATCCCACGTTTTAATCGTTTTATTACACAAGGCATGGTACCTACAATATACTTTGTCCGGTAGTAACCTACCTAGTTCCCTTCTTAGTCTTCAAAGAAATTAATCACACTTAATATTATAAATGTGAAAGTTTGTTGATACTCAATCACGCAAAAACGGCCGAACAGATTTGGATGAAATTTGTCTCACCGCTCCCTACTAATATTATAAATGCGAAAGTAACTGTGCCTGTTACGCTTTCAAGCCTAAACCGCTGAACCGATCGTCATGCAATTTGGCAGAGATATGATGATGTAGCCTGGGATATGGAGGACATAGGGTATTAACCTAGGATTAAACTTTATAACCGCGAATAATATATAGGATTTATTTTTATCCCGGTAGTACGTTCCTAGGGAACAACTTCCGACCTCCACGCGGTTGAAGTTGAACGCACTGACAAAAGCAAGCTTAGTAAAAAGAACCTACATACCTAAGTACTATTTGGTACTTAAACACCTCATATAAATCACGTCATTTGATCTTCCGTCACTGGACTACGGTAAAGGACTGAGTGTAAACCACATAACTATGCACAAACAAACAGATGACCTCTTAGGCGTCTCCCCGTCTTAGTCTTTGTGATACTGCTGAGCGATAATCTCCTCTTTATGCATCAAGTAATGTGCAAGCTCTTGGCAAAATGTGCAAACTAAACGCCTGTAATTTATTCAATTGCTAGGCAGAGGTAATCTAGTATTTTGATGAGTCTATTAACATGTTATACAGGCAGATTTAAAAAACTGAATGCAACAGATCACTTATTTATTGATAAATCCAGTGAAATTGTACGTACCTAAGTCAGTATTTATTGGTCACTATGAACTTGCAAAACGTTTACTGTAAAAGTTTAAATAATTAAAGACAAGAAAGAAAATTTCACTGCCCGTTCTTGTAACAAAACCTAGGATAGAAGACATCTGGGACTTAATCGTTAAATAAATTATTACTAAGTATTTGTGACGAAGTTAATTAATTTGTGGGCGAATTGACAACTCCAGAAATACAATTATTTGCAATGGCTTTTTCTCATAAGACTCATAACTTTATTGCATAAAATTCGTGCCAATTGCCTATCGGTCTTATTCATAAAAGTTATCGAACATCTAAACAGTTGCTAAAGTCTGGTTTTAAAAAAAAACAGACTTTAGCTAAGTGTTAATTAAGTCTGGTTTTCAAAAAAAAACAGACTTTAGCAGCTGTTTAGAAGTTCGATAACATTTTATGAATAAGACCGTATTTATCTAGAGTTGTTGATACAACAAATAAATTGACTTCATGCGAGTCTCCTAAAGATATTGATATATTATTGAAGAGTGCCGGTTCGATTATTACGAGTAAATTCATGCGAATCGAATAAGAAGCCTGATAAAAACATGAATCACTAAAGAGTGGAACACTATAATATTTATTCGATCAAAAATCCAAATATATACTGCATTGATTAAAGTTTTGCTCCCAGGCTCATCAGCAGCTCATCCGAAGATGTTTACATGTTTATGTTTACAGAGACAGTCGAGAGCCATCCCTAACGAGTCTTATTTATAAGCCCTTCACGTCCGAACCGTGCCCACTACATAAATAAATGGAGACCTCAAGATGTGACGTGTTGTCACAAGTTTTTTTTTTCTAAATTGAAGAACGTTTTGACATTTGACATCTATTTTTGGGACGACACCTGACAAGAGAAATTCATAATTTGGAGAATACGGTTTTAATTATTTTAGTTAGGGATGCCCAGTGACAGAGATAGAGGAGGAATACCTATTAATAGAAAACAAAAATAAATAAACAAACTTTAAAAGAAGATAATCATTGATGCAATTGCGAAATTCATTCTACCTGCCTAAAGAACTGTGTCTCTATCTTAACTCGAGGATTAACATAAAACGTAGGTAAGCAAGCAGTTATAAAGTCTATTTTGAGATTAGAAGACAATTATTAACCATCAAAGGCAGGAAATAGCAACAAAACAAGGTATAATCTTAACTAAACGCGTTCAAATTATCAGCGTTATCAAAATAAGGGCTGTTTGTTGGTGATATCTGTCTAACAAATTCGAAGCGTATGATACGCTAATCCGTAGGCGTAGATACTACGCATAGATTTCAAGGCAATATGTAATACATACATGTATTAGGGCCGATAAGGATTTATTACGGAGTTTTGGTTCCGAATACTTTTATCCAAATATAGAAATTCTTTGAAATAGCTTATCTCCAGTGCCTACGCATACTTATTCGGGGAACGATAATACGTAAACGATTCAAGTTTGTATCTAAGATCTAAGAAAGACACGTTTTATAAAATTGAATCATAAATTGAATACATTACGAACCAAAATGATTAAACGCCGCTTTTAAAATAATTCTAGAAAATAATATCGTGTGTATTTTATTTCACCCTTCTGTTAGCTCTATAGGTATTTAGAGCACCAACTATTAATTGAAACCACTTTGTACTTTTTACAATATAATAACTTCGAACTATATAATAAAGATACAGAATGACAAGAGAAATATTTAACACATGAAACGACTGCCTCTTACAGCGGTCTCTTATGAAGTCCCCCCGCTGCTGTTGTTTCTGTTCCCATACTGAATTTTGACCCTATCTTGAGGATGTTTACGTCTGGCTCGGGATACTGCAGCACAAGCACCGCGTCTGTTGGAGGCCACCATGCCGCTCCGCTGATGTCACTCTTTACATTGTAAAGAGAGCGCGGCAATCGCCAACACTTCTGTTAATATCTAACCTTTACATAGAAAAATAGTATAATATTTTTTCTACTGATTTTTCCTTCAACGAACAAAATAAAACCCTGGATTAGGACTTCACACAAAAGTTTATTGTACCTGGAGTGGACATTTTTCTGATCCCAATTATTGAATGGCTTGCTTTACCCATTAGTTCACAATTTCTTCATTCAAAAGAATGTATAAAAGAAAAATAATAAAAGAATCAATAACAACAATACATCGAAACTCATAGCTACGTGATTTTCAATCGGTTTAACTTTAACCTAGCTGACAGCGCTTAGAGAATTCAATAACATTTTGATCGCTGCACGGATTGCCCACACACCCCTGCGGCTGAGATACGGGGATTCTCGATCTGTTTAAAACCTAAATGGGAACCACCCACTCGAACTCGAAACTATATTAGCCTTAGGCCGGCGCTACACATGCGAGTAAACATTATAGAACGCCTTCGTTTACTTCGTGCGAACTTTCTAAGCAAAAACGTAATGCTTGATCAATGGTCATAGAAAAAAAAATATAGACGTCGGATGTAGAAGCTTCTACTTTGTTTTCGTTTCTTAAAAATTCGCCCTAATTTGTAAGAACTTAAAATAATCTACCATATTTACTGTGAGATTTTATTTTTGGTCTTCCGGGATCTTTTCTGGTTCTTCTGGCCGTCAAATATCTGACAACGCCCTAAACGAAATAAACTTCGACACGGACGAATCGCCCGAGGTTGTAAATGTAGATTAAACATAATTGGTTTACGTCGGGTTGAAATTGAGAAAATATTTATCATGGAAATGAGAAAACAAGGATCCAAGCTTAAGACAAACTAAATCAGCCGTTGTAATAAATTACATCGCTTCGTATAAAAATAAGAAATTTTTGAAACGAGGGGTTGCCCTTTTGCAGGCTAATCTGAAAGTCAAGTGTTGCCTTGTAAAAAATAACGTTGCTGCTAAATGGAGGCGTTTTCGCATAATAACGTTAAGAATTATGATTCTATGTTGACCTATTTACCTATTAAAACTTCCTCGGGAAAATTAACTCTTGAGTTTAATTTCAGGCGAGCGCAAAATTCCTGTAGCGGGTAACAAGTTATAATATTCGCTGCGCAAAAATTTTGCACTGTTCTATAACAGATAAAAGCTTAAGTTTGAAGTTTCACCTTCATACTATAAACTTATACACTTGTAGGTATTAAATACTTTGTATTGCCAGATGAAAAATTGCATTTTTCAATGGAGAAAACATTGACCACATCGATGAAGTTAGATACGTGACTGCAAGAGGCAAAGTAAACGACACTGCAAGTTGCAGATGGCGTCAAAGATAATAGAAGGTAAACATTTGCTAAGGTTGGCAACACAACTCACGCGCTTTCGATAGGGCTGCCATCACCGCCTCTACAATTTTGAACAGCATATTTTGGTAACATTAAAATAACAATGGAGCTTATCATTAGCCAATTAAACTTATCACATTCCATTCAAGGTGTGTTTTACTGTTTATCACCCGTAATATAAAAACGCGGAAGTAGCAAAACAAACAATACAAACATTGGAAATGGACGCACTTAAATCTTATCAGTTCTGTGATATGTATTGATAACAGTGACCTATTTATGTAACTTTAATATATCAGGCACGAGCCAATAAATCACTACCTTTATTATTTTCATGATGAATTCAAATGCTATCTCAATTTTTATATAGTCGTGTAAAAACAAAAGTTAAAATAAGGCCAGTTAAAAAAGTAGAAATGTCTGTCTTGAAGTTTTCAAAGACATTTGAATCGTTCTAAAAGAGTAAAAGTAAAATCTAGAATATTTTATATCTATTTAAATAAACACACCGGAACAATTGACAGCCCTAACGTTAGGGGTGACACTCGGGAACTCGTTCGTTTCATTTCATTTCCCAGCTGATGTTTGCACAGTCAACACGTATCCCGTATGTGGCGTTCTTTTCAATCCATCCAGGCCTCTTTGGGTGAAATGCTTTACCGTTTTGATTGAAAACCCCTAAATGCGGTCTGTCTTTTAACGGTCGATGTAACAGCGTTGAATTTTAATGAGTCCAATTAAGTAAAGAAGCTTGTAACAGCAATTATTATGAGTGTTTTTGTAAGTCTCTGGGTGTTCCAATTAATGTATTAATCTTTTCGGTGAAATTAAAGAAAGAGCTTGAGAATTTTAATCTATCCTTTACAAAATAAACCACATATTGAATCCATACCCAGTATTATGTTATGCAAACCAATACTTATACAGGGTTATTGGAAAAACTCCAACAACCTCATAAGAGGTCATTGTACCTACTCATCATTATGAACAACTTTTACTATGGGACCAAACCTGAAATCGCGAAAAAAATCAGCTGTTCCCTACATTTTTATGAGTTAGTTATACGAACATAAAAGTAAGGAACAGCTGATGTTAATGTCGCGATTTCAGGTTTGGTCCCCTCGGTAAAAGTTGTTCCTAATGATGAGTACAATGACCTCTTAAGAGGTTGTTGGTATTTTTCCAATAACCCTGTTTAGGGGGTATTCTTCGGAACTCCTAATCCGATTCCGAAAATTCACCAATTCACAGATAAAGTATTACCGATTGTCAAAGGAATGTTATAACAAAAAAAATCACGCGGACGATATCGTGGGCAGAAGCTAGTATAATAAAATCCCACATAAAATCTGTGAGTTTTACCAGCATAATAAACAGCGAAAATAAAAGTAAACTCCACAAGCGATTTCATTAAAACGTCCCACTACTTAAAAAGTAAAAGTGACGCTCAAATTATCGTATTTCAAACAAATTAGCGCATCACAAAAAGGCCCTCAACTTCCAATAATACCCAAATAACATAATTAATTACTTAGACCGAGGGGCGGGAAAAATTTCACGAAAGATTTGAGACTAAAGCGGTTAATCCAACAAATAAGAACAAACTGCAGAACTCCGGGCGGGACTCATCAATCATTAAAAAAAGCCCGTCTGAATCCCCTTTACAAAGCTCGGTGCAATTATCGATTTACAAATTGAATTATTTTTTGAGGGATCCTTATTAATACATATTTATGAGGGTATTACAGAGTCAGAATTTTTTTTTCGTGATTAATTAAGGAGGTATTATTCGTCTTTTGTGTTCTTCATTCGTGTTTTACTACTAGGGTGATTTACTCGCACTTTGCGTGTGTATTTCGAAGAAGAAAAAGGACTACCGATAGAAATACTGAACAGCTTTTGCTAGCAGC
This sequence comes from Polymixis flavicincta, assembly GCA_949987655.1. Lineage (NCBI taxonomy): Eukaryota > Metazoa > Arthropoda > Insecta > Lepidoptera > Noctuidae > Polymixis > Polymixis flavicincta. The sequence goes on from OX465183.1 coordinate 9,299,400, forward strand.
TTCAACCCCCGTGAGTGTCGGCAATTATCTCAGAGGATCGTACTACCAGCTTTCGAAATGTCCTTTACCGTGATAAAAAGTGTCCCATATATCCTAGTTTGTGTGCAAGTCCGTTCAGCCGTGTTTACGTGATTAAATAACAAACATCCAAACATGTAAACTTTCACATTTATAAAATTATTGTAGGTTTGATGAATTTTAGCTATTGTCTGAGACTTCTATGTTCAATCTTTAATGCCTAGGTACTTAGTGTACCACTGTATATTCCAACCAACTCGTTTAATTCCTATTTCTTTGGACAGCCCATGAACTAAGCAGGCTGTACGAGTCAAGATTAAATCCCTAATCCTTCTCACATCTGGCGTTAAACGGACTGTCCGCTCTGACCTACGCAGCTCCTTATCATGGCACAGGTGGATGTCGCCATTCATCTGATATAATCCTCCAGCTGCCCACGCCAGGAGATGGACGTCTGGGGCCCTACCTTGATCTGGGTTGCAGATTTCATTCATGCCGGGACAAGGGAGTTAAGCCTACAGGTATTTGTTGTGAGTCTAGGAAGTCGGTGTATAGTAGGATTGATGGATGTCGAAGCCAATTTGAGTAAACTGCAACCTAATTGCGTTACTCACGATCAATCATAGTCTGTTTCATTTTGATTGCGTTATTTACGTTGCTGAGCAGACACATTTTTCGAACATATGAAGCAATGGATGAGCAGTTTGTTTCAAAATGATTCAGATTATTTTTAATCGTGCGTTATGCATTTAAGGTGCTGTTCTCATTTTTGTTTATTATGTCACTGATGCAGATTTGTACGTTTTACTGAAAGTTTAAACTTATGTACAGTCGAGTTCATTAAACATATTGGCCCTTTCAGGCTTCAAAAATATATGAACGGCAAAAAAGTTCACAATATTGTGACAACTAAGTATAAGCATCATCAAATTGTGGTCAAGATTTAGATTCATTAATATGTGACTGCTTTTTCTCATAATTTTTCATATGATTGCCTAATGCACAGCATAATTATTATTGAACCGTTCACATGAGGACATATTTTTGATCTATAAGGTTCTATAGAATTTATTGAGGTATCCAACGCTCACAATATTTTTAATACTTGACAGTGCCAATATATTAAGGTGAAACAAGTCCACATTTTTTCCATACAAACTTCGGGAGGGTTTTACTTCATTGTTTGACAGTTGTACATCAAAACATAAACATGGTATGGTTTTGTCTCATTATTAATATTGACTGTAACGGAAACAGAATACGAAAATAAAAAGCCATTAAAAAGTTATGAGCCAACAAAGATTCGTTTTTCTTGCTAATTTAACCTAACTTTGGGCATGTTTATGTAATAAAAGAAGTGTAAAATCTCAAAACCAAGTCGGTACCGACAAAGTTCAACTATCGATAAGTTCAATAAACTTTATTGGTCATTCATTTATGCCGTGGTTTTTTCATAAATCCCGATCTTCAGAAGGACTTTTCTTAATTTTTTCGCGAATGTTTTGCTATAAATGCTCCTGCATCTCACTCAATAACGTTGTGCGTGTAGATTAGTTTCTAACTGCTCATCACTGATACTATCTCTGTCGGATACGAAGCCTGGTGAGACAGCGTGATTCTTAGCCAGGCCCACCAGTGAGTTCGAGCCCGCGAAAAGTGTCCCCTTAATGAACTCTACTATGAACTTATTATTCTATATGCATAGAAACATAGCAAAGAGTAAAAGAAAGATAGGTTTATTTTACAATACAGGGTGGCAGGCCGGCAAAAAATGGCCGTCCCATACATTTTAACCGAATAGGTATTACAGTTTTGTAGGAAACAGCAGATGTTTATCGTTGAAGAATGATGTCCCTGCTACCCTAAAGAACACAGAGGCGAAAACCTAGCTCTGGAAATCTCACAGTTACTGTAAAAGAGTCAACATTATTTCATAACAACTTTCAGTCGGATTTAATGAACTTCAAAAAATTGAAGTGCCATACGTTTAAAAAATGCTGCATCTTGAAAAAGACGCCAAGGACACCGCAAATTTTGGTCCATCGAGTCTTCCCTCATTCCTAAATATTAAATTCTCATTATCCACAAGGAAAAGGCCGTAGATACACCCAACACACGGTCCTATCCCTCTCCACTAATAAGGTTAACCCTCAGACGGCTATCTCGAAGTGCTTCAGACATAACATAACAGCCACGAGTAGATAAAATCGAAGATAATGCAATTGTTTGGATATCCTCGCGATATTGGAGCAGAATGGATAAGTGACGACACTTCAGACTACCAACACGGATAGATTGTCTTTGTTGTAGTTTAATAAGATTGTAAAACCGGTTGTGCAAGGAGCTCCTTTGATGTTATGTAAGTCGTTAGTTACGCTTTAAACAAAGGGGTTTGCTTGCTAATCCTTGGATTTTTTGGCCTCTTGCAGGTTTCATTTTTCAAGTTATTCTTATTCTTCCTATCCTACTTATACTAATACTACATCACAATGGATTAGATTTAGTGTGATTTCGGATTAGAAAAAAGATAGACAGAAATAGTATCGAAATGGGGCTTGCCCTGAATATTATAAAGTAACAAACGAAAGAAGAATAACTTGAAAAATTAAAGCTCCAAGAGGGCACAAAATCTTGAATATACAATATGTATTTATAATACAATATTAGAAATTGAAGAAGCTTTTCGTGTCAGTCTGTGTAACCGCGTTGTTCTTCTAAACTACACAACAGATTTTTATGCGGTTTTTACGATCATTTAGAGAACATATTCCGGGAGATTTATGTGTATAATATATTGATATTTAACTTAGATATAAGTATACAGCACCTACCGATCTTTTGACATATCTTTATATCTGTATATTCCACCCGTGCGAAGCACTCTATCGCAATACAAAGATAATATTTTCGATCGAAACTTTTGCATCTTGTTTATTACTCTATACAGCTAAAAGTAGGCCACCCCATTCCACCGTCAGCATGATCGCAGTAAAAGGCGAGTAACTATCTAAGGGATTATACCTTTCAGGTGAATGGGCAGGAGTATAAACTTGTACAGCACTGCAATATCGATATCATTGCGATATGAAACTGATATACCGACACTAAAATCTTACTTGGATGATCTCGTTTCTCACCTAGAGTAAGTAAGCCTTGATAATATTAGCAGCTTGTATAAATCAAATATGATGATCATCATCTGCCTAGCGCTTTCCTATGTTGGGGTCGGCATCCAGTCTAACCGGATTTTACACGGAGCGACTGCCTATCTGATCTCTACAACCCAGTTACTGGGTAATACGATACCCCTTGGTAAGGCTAGTTGTCAGACTTTCGGGTTTTTGACGAATAAATCAAATATTATATATCGTCAAATAATGTAGAAAGAAAGGTTTCTCAGAGACATCGATGAATAATGAGAGCAAATCGAATGAAATTAATCAATAAACAAATAAGTAATTGGAAAACCTTTTCGATGAAGAAAAGGATACTGGTCAAATATTAACACAATACCACTGCTTAGTACCATTAAATGGTAAAACAAAAAAACACCGTGTGTGGCACTAACAACAGCCTAATATGACAACCTTTTGACACAAACTATCCCACATCAATACAAAATTTATCGTAGATACTCTGAACTCCACATTAAAATCCCATAAGACTTCAATTTTAACCGACTTTTTATATCCATTCAGTTGCAGTCAATTCATATTTAAATCAGACATCATTTATTCATTTTAGGGCCTTATGAACGTCAAATAAGCCAGTGGTATTGTGTCTTGTGTACATATTTTATTGTTGTTTAGTAGCATTTGGTGCATTGTCAAATGTTGTGTAGGTAAGTAAGCCTCCAACCGGTGTGTTGCTTATGAATGGAACTACTGTGACAATGTTTGTCTGATTGTTGTTACTTTGTAAGTAGTCCTACCAGTTTAAGTATGATAGTTTCTAAGTAACTGTGAACATAATTGATATTGAATAGGGCCGCGCAGACGATGGACTTATTGCTTGTAATTTATTGTGCCCACGGCTTGTTGGCTGTTCTACATAGATGTTTTGTGTTTCTTAAATTGTTTATTGGTGAGTTAGTATCTCTAACTTTTCCCAAAGATTTACATAATATAACACATAACTTGACGCCTTGTTTCCCCGAAATATACACTATAGTACACCCACATTGCGCCTGTTATGTTTAAGACCCATGTAATAGGGGGCGAGCCTATTGCCATCCTACCGAATCGGGCACAAATCCAGAAACTAGGCTGCTCCTTTGTCCGACGTGGGAACCGAACCCAGGACCTCATACTCAGCAGAGACGCTTCCGACCACTAAACCAACGATGTACGCCCAAAGATTCCTTTCTATGAAAAGGTTAAATTCAAGCAAGAAGATCAAGAAAATCAAAACAGCCAAACATTGCAGGTTTTGGAGGCAGTGAACTTTTAAACAGAAAGATCGATTCCATTCCATGTTAGACGAGGCAATCACAAGGCAGAAAACTTGTGCATTTTTAACCATTAACCGTGCTTATATTTGGGCGAAAATCGATCGTACATACAAGAGAGCTCAGCCTTGGGCGAAAGGAAACGCGATATTGGGATATTGCAAATTCGCTCCCAAGCGTGTAATACGGTCGGGTTTTCAAACGCATGCACGCAATTTATGGAATTTGTCGTTTGGGATTTACCACCAAAACTAGCAAGAGGATTGCGGACACATCGAGTAAATATCAATGAATTAATTATAGTAGCACTAAATAAACATAAACGCCAATTAGTAAGAATTCTTAATTGAGAAGTCCTAGAACTAATATTGAAGCAGCCAAAACAAATGCCAATACAATAACAAAACTAATTGAGGTTGGTGCCAATGTTTGTAATACAGCCATCCAACAGTTGGTAATCAAATAATTCGGTAAGAAGTCAGTACGGGAGCCAGTTTGGCAAACACTGCAAACAGATAATACCATGTTTGCCAAAGCGAGCAAACACGAGGCGTTCAAACTAACAGCTCGAACATTAAGCAATTTGTTCTGGAACTTATGAGGTGACGGCATTTTGAATAAGAATTTTGTGAATGTAACTGAATTGATTTTGTTCCTGCGTTATGAAGCGCGCAAAACTTTATGGGAAATGATTTAGGGCTAAAGTTATAGGAAAACTCGTCGTTAACAATCGTTCGTGGATTATGTTTATTTCGTATTCAAGAAAAAATATATTATAAAACACACTAAAGGTGAATTTCCGTGAACCGCTCGTCAAGAGCTGTCACTGTCATCTATTTGGAAATTGTGGAATGTTGATACTGACAGCTCTTGATTGTGGTTTAGATATGTTGATCGCGTTCAGTTTTATTGGTGAAATTTTCCCTTAGTATTGTTATAATAAGGACAAATTTCACCAAATATAGTATGGTGTTCCATACTTGCAAAAAATTGGTAGGTATGTAGTTCTTAGATATTGATTGCATCATTCATTATCTTCAAAAAATTAAGTTATGAAGATTTTCTACTTGAATACGTAATTAGAATTCAAATTACTTAGCATTTCTTTATTAAGTTGATTTATTACTAAGTTAATGCTCAGGTTTTGAGGACATCAATCACTACCTGATATTAAAAATACGAAAATACTCCACAAAAAAGTCCGAAAAGCGTATTAAAATTTTATAAATCGCTGGCTTTTTTCGAATAAGTAAATGTCTGTTATTTGAATGAAAACCGGTGTTTTCGTTTATTTCACAGAGGTACAAAGATCCTTCCCGGAAGATGACCAAAGTGTTTACGACACTTTTAATTTAAATTGAACTAGCTTCTGGTATTCGACGGCTTTATGCTTAAGAAGGGCTTTATGCTGAGTTGAGCCGTATGATTACTGATACATGTGTGCACTGAATGGACAGGTCCACTCAATCTGTGTGGTTCTTTCCTCAAAAGACCATTTCAAACACCAATCCACATGGTCTTCACATGATCTGACCAAGATTATGTCTGGACTTTAAAAGAGACTGTGACCTCTGAGTTTGTTTCGGCTTTCTTCTCAGAGTAGTCAGATAGGAAACACCGACCTCATCTAGTTTAAAAAGATATGATTGACGTGTAAAAGTGTTTGTACACACGGCTACACATCAAGCTATACATTTCCAGTATAAGCTGATCTTGCATTGTATAGGATTTCCGTACAGTGCGAGATCAGCATAAACTGGAAATGTATAGCTTGATGTGTAGCCGTGCGTACAAACCTACTTACAGAAATAAAATCATTTATTAAAAATGGGGTTTATTTATATAATACTGGTTCGCTTAGCTACTGAGTTGGATTGTTATCCTACCAATATTATAAATGTGAAAGTTTTCCATGTTTGTTACTCAATCACGTAACAATGGCTGAACAGATTTAGATTATAACCTGAATTAACACATGGGACTTTTTTAACCGGGTAGTATGTTCCCGTGGAATAATTTCTGACTTCCATGCAGGCGGATCCGCTGGTAAAAGTTAGTTCAGTAAAATCTTTAAATTATCAAGGTAAAAATAAATTATACCGGGTGGCATGAACATTGGCGCGCAATTAGAAACCATGAATTCAGCAATTCAATTTTAGACCCCCCAGCGTAGAAAATATTGGAAGGTCAAAAAAAAAATGCTCTTCATCGACGATCATCAAAATAAATTTATTGTCATGTACCGAATTCATGGTTTCAGTTTCCGTACCACCCCTGTATAAATAAAAATGATATGCTGCTTGCTCCTTGGTAAACGCGTCATTTGAGAATGGCTGGACTGATTTGCCAAATTTTTTTTTTTTGTTTAAAATTGATCCTAATAATTAATAAGTAAAAACTGAATTCGGACAATTCAGTTTTTACTGTAAATAAAAACTGAAAAAAGAGCCCGGCAAATTTTTTAATTCGGATAAAAGTTTAAGTCCTATTTTATGGGATGTTTTGTGTTTAGTGAAAGAACAAGGCAACGTCTGTCAAGTCAACGTCTTCTTTTGGCCACGTCTTTACTGCGAATTTTATATAAAATAACACTTAAAGGTAGTCATCGACCGAAGCTTAATCAATTAGAAAATAATATATTGAGAACTCTACCTGATATAGTTGATCATGTAGATATAAATACAACATACATCACGCCAATCCCACAGGTAAAGGTACCTATAGTACACCCGCATTACACCAGTTATCTAATTAAAAGAACTTATTGAATAAGTATGCCTGACTTTCACAATGAAAATATAGAAGTTACAAAGAGGAAAGGTAAGTAAAGCCCACAAAGAGAAACCAGAAACCTTATAAAACATAAAAAGGTTCCACAAGAAATAAGAGTTAGAGTTTAGAGCGTGGTACAGCGGTGTTTTGGCGTTAGTTGTAAGAACAAACAAACAAGTCGTTCCATTAGCGCTAATTGTGTTAGCTCGCGTGCCCTGAGCAGGAACATGGAGTGAGGAAGCTACTGAGCTACGGTGAACGGACATGCAAGGATTAAGTATGCACGTGCATATTGCATACGAAACTGTTACATTCTAGAAATGAGTTTTTAGGAAATTACTCACAAAAGACTCACAATATCCTGCCTCCATCTCGTTTGAGAAATAGATAGTTTGATAAAATCATCATCATCATTTCAGCTTGGACATAGGCCTCCCCCTAGCTCCACTACTTCGACCGGTTCTGTGTTTGCTGCATCAAGCGGATTCCTGCGGCTTTTACAAGATCATCGGCCCACCTTGTGGGAGGCCTTCCAACAGTACGTTTTCGGTCCCATCGGCCTTGTGTTCTTCGAGCAATGTGCCCTGCCCACTGCCACATAAGTTTGGCAATTCTTCGGACTATGTCGGGTATCCTGCTGTATCTATTTATTTCTGACAATTTGATTACGTAGGGAAACTCCAAGCATAGCCCTCTCCATTGCTTTTTTAAGGCCAGTTGATAAATAAATAGATTTGTAGGGAAAAAAGTATAATAATCACGCTCAGGAAATTGATTGGTTACAAGCCACAACGACCCATCTGAAAGACTTGTCAGGGCAAAGTATTTTCTGAGGCAGATGATGATGGCAGGACACGACGACATTAGTGTAGGGTCATCTTCCAATAACTATTTGTCTACGTTCATAAACGGGATTAAAATAATACCTAAAACTAACTTATCTCCCTAGTTTCTACAATCTAGGACGCACACTTCCCTTCCTCTATACATCATTGTTTACTGCCAGAGAAATATCTTCAGTGGCTGCTAATATTCGCACAATTTGGTTTCAGATAAATAAAACTACGGTTTCAATTCATACGAGTATTTCATAAAATGCAGAAGATATTGCGTAGAATAACCACAGGATAAGTTTTTAACCAGTGCGTAAAGTGTAACCTTGAATTCAGCAAATCATTCTAGACTAGCGCAGACATTTTTCATCGGTTTTACAAAAAAAAAAACTGCTGTTTCATAGAAAAGTGCAATACCTACGCGGTCAAAATGTATGGAACAGCAGATTTTTTTTTGCTGGTTAAAAACTTATCCTGTATATTTCGATAGTTATAAATTCCATTTCATAGAGGGCGCAGCCAATTTCTATAAAGTCTACATGTTCATTACGTTCATTGATTCACTAAAAACGAAGAACTTCGCAAGCAATGCAAAATTACTACTGCAGGCTGCGGATGTCGACCTCGGGACGAGCTGTTTAGAACACGGACAACCACTATGCGTCGCCATCGCTTGCTTCACCTTCACCAGTCCTGGCTCCGTTCATATTTTTGGCTGGTGTGACCAAAATTACAAGTATAGGGCATGAAAATGAAAGGTTTCAAAAAATGAGGCTGTTATTTTAGTAAATTGCGTAGTCTTACGACTTTCACAGGAACGTCGACCCGGGCAGAAGCTAGTATAAACGAAACACCAGGTGCACATCTAACTAATCCAGGAAATAAGAGCGTGAAGTTATGTTATGTGTATTATAAAATTATAATATTCACCTATTTATTATTTTACAAGGTAACTACAACCTACAGTAGTCGTAATAAATTCATCATAATGAAATGATAACTAAACAAACAGTATCGCGGTAAAAACAAACACTAGACCTATAAAATACTCGTATGCATTGAAATATGTCTGCGATAGCTGTTGACATTCCATGAGTGTTTCTTGGAAACCTAAATTAATAAAGATATTTTGACATTAGCTTTGACTAAAAGTTCGCGAACAGTCTTCAAGTAGTATCCAGAAAATACCAACATTATGAAAAGGATAATTTATCAAATTCGCTAAAGTAATGTCCTTTTCTTATCTTACCGCTCGGTTTTTCTCTGGGACCAGAGATAAGTACACACGGCTACACATCAAGTTAGACACCCTATATATCTATAACTACGCTACCAGCAATACAGAGAATTGTACGAAAGGGACTGCGCATCGTGGCATCGGCCAATCATAGCATTTGCCGCGTTGGCCTACGCAACCACACACACAGATGCACATTTTTTGCCAAAAACTTTAGCTTCAAATATTTCAAATTCTTTTTGCTCGTGTTCAGTGTTTTGTTGCATGCCATGCCAGTCAGTTCCCATTTCCCAAGTATCGTCCGGGCTTCACGTAATTACGCGGCAAAGGCGTCGGTTATTTTTTTGATAGTAGTTTGTTGTATTTCTTGATAACATTATTTGATTGTTGAAAGTTTTTTAATATTCTATTTTTTTATTCTTGTTTGAAGAGTTGGTTATTTTTTTTAATAGTAGTTTGTTGTATTTGATAACAATATTTGATTGTTAAATGTTTTTAATATTCTACATTTTTTTAAAGTAATTTCAGCTGAATGTTTGTTTTTATTCAGCTTAAAGCCATAAATATAATTGATCTTACTCTTGCCTAGCGTGAGGGATTTCTCATACTTAACTATTATTGGCATAGAATAATAAACCATGTCAAGTTTTATTTTTCACGATGATTATGGGGGTTATCACTGTGGAATATATCTCTTATATACCTACCTATTGTGTTGATTAAAATGCTCACATAAATTTCAACTGTGATGTTTTTATGTTCATTGTTGCTTTTCTTTTTTTTTTTGGGTGGGAAATCATCAAATAACTTCTCCCGCTCTGGGTGGAGCAGGAGGGCGTGTGGCGAGACTTTTACTGACTAAAACCCACCCGTGTTCCTTCAGTAGCCCGTATGCCAGGGGCTGTGGTATCTCTTTCGAACAAACCCGCACCCCTGGCAGGCATCGGCCCTTGCGGGCCCCATCATTTTGTGCTGACATTAGTGACATCTCTTTGAGGCGCTCGTGGAACACAACGCGCCGTATGTTCATTGTTGGTTAGATTTTTAATTGTTGTTGGCTCCTGAGGAAGCTTTTAGTATTTTTATAGTATTTTCAGATTGTGATAGTTATTTAATATTATCCTTACAAACGTTTATAATTAATCATTATATGTTGCTGTCGACGAGGACCGTGGGTAGCTTTGTGAATTTATGTTTTAAATTTCTAATTCTTTTTAAGCTTCCCTCGACTGATTTCGTTCCCTGTCAAGTCATTTCGGAGACACATTTATAATGATCCATGCATTAAGTGACTATAAGGGGCTATGATATGGCCTAGGTTATTATCTCCCGCCGCTTGCGCGAAACCAGAATACGAAAACCTACACACCCGGCGGAATACTGCTCGAATTTCGTTACCCACAAAAAGGTATCTAGCGAATATCGCTTAAAAGTATCTGAATAGAATAGGCCTCTAGCTAATGTTTTTAGTTAATAAGTTTAATGTGCCACCTAAAAGGTAACGTTGTGATTTAGTTGAAACACTAAAGAGTTCGTTTTTAATATCGAACCTAACTACGAAAAATAAGGCTCGTATTCTTAGTAGGTATAGTGTATCCATGTTGACCCATTTGAAAACAATTTTATACCTTTAAGTATCAAGTAATTTAACACAATTACTTTTCTATTATTACCTATCAGACTCAATGAGTCTGCCTATCATCCAAGGGATTAACCAATCCAAGCTACCCCTAATTTATTCAGTCCTCATCATCATCATCATCATCATCAGCCTATAATGTTCCCACTGTTGGGACACAGACCTCCTTTCGGTGAGAGGGAGTGGGCCGTAATCCACCACGCGGGCCCAGTGCGGGTTGGTAGATGTCACATGTGTTCGAATTTTAGGTTCTAGGACATGCCGGTTTCCTCACGATGTTTTCCTTCACCGTTTTTGAGAGCAGTGATGATGAAATAATTCACACAAAGTAAAGCGCCTAGCTGGGTTCGAACTCACAACCTACAACTCGTAAGTCGCGGCCGTTACCACTTGGCCACCACTGCTCTCAGTATTCAGTCGTTTTACTGTAAAAGTTAATGAAGCAGATATACTTGCTTGCAATTTTTTTTGCATTTAAATAGATATCAGTAAGGTATTTTCCCTTGGCAATGTGAATTTCCAGCACCCTAATTGCGTAAACTCACGGTCAATCATAATTTGTTACAATTTAACAGTTAAACAATATTCATTGCGTTATTTACGTTGTTGAGCAGACACATTTTTTCGAACATATGAATCAATGCAATTATTGTGCAGGCTTCTAATATCGTCTGTGCAAAATCACGTATATGTATTGAATTTTTGACTGTCGTGAAGAATTTTGATTACAAATCTATCTATCTAAAAATGTATCGCCGAAATGTATGTACGCGCATAACTTCCGAACTACTACACCGAATTGGATAATTCTTTTTTTATGTGTTCCTTATTGTCAGGACAAGGTTTGTATAGCTAATTCCAATTTAATATTCATAGCTAAGACAGGACAACGTCTGTCGGGTCAGCTAGTTGATTTTATAAAATCAATGGTGGCAAAAAAGGGATAAGTAGTAAGTTTGTTTGAAAACCCAACATGAACTAGATTTCCAAATTGCACGCGTGCTAACCGCGTGTAACAGCTAGAAATTCATAATAATGTAAATATTAAGTAAGTAGGTATATAAAAATGAGTCCCTATTTCCCTTGGTCACGGCATCACACGTGAACGGCTGGACAAATATTTTGTTAATTCTTTTTTTGTTGTGTTTGTTATTGTCAGGAGAATTACAAACACTTTATGGTTCTGATGAAAGAAAAAATAATAAAGTTGCGCGTAACATAACCATATAAATTTCTAATATTATACCAATGCGAATTCAATATTCATAGTTAAGACAGGACAACGTCTGTCGGGTCAGCTAGTTGTTAATAAATGCTTAATGGATGTATTGGTGCAAACTCACAGGCGCAGCGCAAATCGAAAAATAAATACCTAACACAAATTATCGTAAATGAACGTAACGAGAGCTTAGCTTGTTTACAAAATAATATACACACCTAGGTATAGAATAGAACGCCGTTTGGTGGTGGTAGCGGCGCGCTCCCGCAGGCGACGTGCGTAAGCGGGACGAAATAAGAAAAACATATCGTACCCTCTCGCACTATTCGCAGCGTTCAACTTCTAATAGTTCAAAGTCCAAACAGTCTAGGTTGATGTGTAGCCGTGTGTACAAAGCTTTATGAAAATTAGGGATGTCACCACTATCCGAATGAAATGCCCGTATTCTTTAACTTTACAAGCACTGTGAAGTTTTATCTTGAAATTCCTGGCAAAGACGGTTCTAAAAGATTATGTTAAAGTTGCAAAACCAAAAAGACATAGGTCCACTTTAATTCCACTTTAGAAAAAGTGTAGAGCTAGTTTTCAAACACACAGAAAGAACCTAATAAAAAAAAGAATGAAAGCAGAATATTTCAAAGAAACATACTCAGTAAAAAGTGTTATGATGTGTGCGTGTGAATGTATTTCGTGTGTGTGTGATGTAGAAAAAAGAAAGAAAAATTATTATTCTTATTATATGTGTGTGTGTACTTCCGCCTAGCCTTCGGGTAATGTGGACGTGATGTTTGTGTGTATCAAGTACCTTCTCTAACTTCTCCTTTGTTGAAATTTTCAAAAAAACTCAAATACCGTATTTTAACGGTATTCGACGGTCCGTACCATACTATTTGCGGAATTGTAACAAATGTTTGCAAAACATAAAATCTTCCTCAGGATTGTTTCCATGACTTTACATGAGTGCAGAAAAAACCTTGTACCTTATCTTTTACGTACCTAATTGTCTCAAGTTTGGTTCAACAATTCCGTCATTACGTCTTTATGATTGAACGAAAAAACGATTGGTTTTTTTTTTGTAAGCCGAATCGGGAATATAAATGAATTCATTTTTTATTGCTTATTAAACCGTTGGAAAATTTATCATAACAATAAGTACGCATTTGTTTCATGGAGGCGTTTAAATCTGTTTTTATTGACGCCATAATGGACGGATTGGGAACCTCGTTTAAATAAGGTTTCGGGATGTACAAGTACTGTGAATACTTATCCTACTTGACAGAATATGGTCTATTACGCGAATGATTACGTATTATACAGGGACATGTTAAATTAGCTCACAATATTTATCCACGTAGGTATCGATATCAAAAACGCATGAAAAAAAATCGGCATTCGATGGGCGGATGTTGATTCGATCGGGTACATTATTTGAATGTTGAAAATTTAAATACCTACGGATAAAATGTCAATCTTCAAAATATCGAAAATTTTAATTTGACCCTGTACCTATGATTTCGCCCCCGAGTGGGTTCCCGCATTGTCGTTGCGGGGGGGCTCAGTAACCGTGGTTTCCCAGCCACGGTGAAGCGAAGAAAAATCAAAAGGTGGGGCCGCTCGTCAGGGCTTTTGCCTTCAAGCCGGTGACGTAGCGTCCAAAAAGTAGGTTGCGGTGAGGTGCACCGCAACTGAAGAGGTGAGCCGCGATGTCGAATGGGAGGCATCGCGGCTGATGGTTACGGGCTGCGGCAGAGGAGGAGTGCCGGTGCTTCTGAGCAGCGCTCTTCCCTTCCGTGGCCTGGACGGGGCCACTACCGTTTGATGGCGGACGCGGTGGGGCCGCAGGGGAAGAGGAGTGTCGGTATAGCGTTGGCCGCTCTCCCTTTCTCCTGTGGCCGAAAAGTGGTAGGCGGGACGGCGCGTTGCGTTCCACGCGCGCCGCCAGAGATGTCAGCGACAACACTGGTGGGGTCCTAATGCCTGCCAGGGGTGCGGGTTGTTCGAAAGAGACATCGTCGCCCCTGGCACATAGGCAACTGAGGGAACAAGGGTGGGTTTTAGTCAGTAAAAGTCTGACACGCCCTCCTGCTCTCTACCCAGAGCGGAAGAAGTCATTTGATGATTTAACCCTCCAAAAAAAAAACCAGTATGATTTAAGAGGCAATTTATTCAATCGATTCCGTACCCAAGTAGACCGCTGCAGACACAATTTGTCGTACTGGGGTATTACTGACCTATGCAACACCCAGTATGAGTACGGAAAGAATATCACTGATGCCAGAGTGAGTGCGGAAAGACTGCCACAATAAAAGTGGCCACCTACTGGGCTCAATCATTATAAAAACAACGAAGAATCGACATGAAAACAGGATTTATGTCACCAATTTTAATAATTACATAACATTTTTTTTAACCAGAGCCATTTTTTTTAAACTACAAATTATTTTCGCTGTCCATTTTTTTTTTGTCTATTATGTGATTAATTGCACGAATGAATCATACTAGTTGCCAATAGGAATGTGATACCGTTATTAGTCAGCAGGGAATTTTTGCACGTAGCTAATGCACGATAGCGATACAAGAAAACTCAAGTTCAAATCCCTACTAATATTATAAATGCGAAAGTAACTCTGTCTGTCTGTCTGTCTGTCTGTTACGCTTTCACGCCTTAACCGCTGAACCGATCGTCATGAAATTTGGCCGAGATATAGCCTGGGATATGGGTAAGGACATAGGCTACTTTTTTACGCGATAACCGACATCCACGCGGGCGGAGCCGCGGGCAAAAGCTAGTAAGAAATAAAGTTAATAACCTAAACGTCATGATACGTAATACGCAAAAATTATATTAGTCACAGAAAAAACTTGTGACGAAACGACGTCAAAAACCTTTCTAACACACCTTGTTGACATTCATACAATGCCCAGTTATTTAATAAACATAAGTAACAAAAATATAAAATAAAACATGGAAAAATATGTAGGTAATGCTTGACAGCTGTCATCACTTGTCATACGCCTGTCACTTCGGCACCAAACGACCACTACGTGGGACGTATTAGGCATTTTGTTTTTGTTAATCAATTTCTGTCAGACAATACTTTTGTCGTAAAGGGCAGGCTTATAACTTTTGTAATAAAAATCGAATTGGTTTGACGGAAATAGCCAGTCTAAAAATAATACCAATTATATTTTTATGTTTGAATTTGCGACTGAATGTAAGAGCAGCGTTCAGAGCAGAGCTCAATTTATTTTTGAATTAGGCCTATATTTTTGTACTAGCGGTACTGGGGTATCCGATACCCGGTTTAAAAGCTATATTTACGAGCAGACCCGTCACACATTAAAATACTTCACAAAAAGGGTTTCTACTTTCTACCTACACGCAATAGGTTATACAGTCCAAGTTAAACAGTTTCATTCCAAACTTTACATAAACAACAACCAAGCCAAAATAACTCATGATAATAACGCACATTATTTACCAACTAACCGTATAATAACTACTTCGTAATTGGTCTCCGAAGACCATTCGTTGAACACACAAATTACGGAACTCCTAGTATTTTTTGTTCATGTTGTTAAGGTATACTTTCGAACTAGGTTCCCGTATCCAGTTGGCCTATTTTTATGACCTCATCAACTAATGATTTAACCTTTCAATGTATCTGAAATTTCCTCGTGATTTTCCTAATGGTCCTCGCGCCCTACATTATTTTTTATGCTCCCATAGTGAATTAATAAAACATGAACACGAGTATAAGGGCGCATTCCGTATTAGACAAATAGTGATAATATCGCGAAGCCAACCAAAATAAAAATCAGTACTAATGAACTGATGGCGCTTAAATTTTTTGACTATTCAATTTGGTCGGGTTCGCGATATTATCACTTTTGTTGCATATCGGAACACGGCATAACAAAGATAAAAGAAACTACAGTAAAATTACGTCATGGTTTCCTTTGACTAAAAGATCTACCTAATTTGGCTAATGACGTTTTAATGTAAAAATAAATTATTTAAAACCTTGAAGAAAGTAGACAAACGTATAGAGATTTATAAATCATTTCCTGAATAGGTTACAAATTAAAAAAAATATTTTACGTGGACAAGCCAGTTTTGCTTGGCAGATAAAATAATAGCCAAGGAATGCCGTGTTACGTAACGCCAGAACATAACATATGCCACTTAAATAAACTAGTTAGGCACAAATTAGGCATAATACTTTTCACCTTGACAAAAACTAGTCACCTAATCACTTCGCTGGAATCAAAAAATGTTTCGAAACGCCTAGGTTGCAGACCACTCACTTAGACCATCAAATTTGACCCTGCCGATGAATCAAGTCTCGCAGAACTGTAGCTCTGAGTCAGCCATGCTATTACTCTTAACTAACAGGTTATAACAGTAATCCTTCTCCAAGAATCTTTGCAGTGACATTGATGAATCTACTTCATCTCCTGTTCGTCGGGATATAAAATTATTTTCTCAGAACGTGGATGATTATAATCCTATCAAATTCTGTAAACAATGCTATAGACAGATACTTTTATTGGCGATTGATGACTCCGTAATTTGGTTGAGTAATATTCTCGGAAGGCGTTTAGGATGCATTTGAACATTGGAGTGACGTCATATTATGATTTAATGTGTTGTTGTGGAATGTTAATTAGAAATTAGTGTTAGATTTGATTCTTGTTATTCACCTGTTAGCCATTCGTTCCGATTTTCGTTGCGTTAGCCCACTAAACACGGTTCGTATGTGGGTTACAATTTACTAATTGAGAAACCAATTTAAATACAGGTACAGACCTACATCGCATTAAGCTACCACATAAATCTTAGTTTTCATATAAGCGTTCGTTGGTTCCGATATACCTTTACATTTTTTCAATGAGTTATCTACTACTCGTAGTTCCGACCAAAGTCAACCGTGTAACTAACGACCAACGTACCCAAAAAAAAATACGACTATAGAAGTGACACGTAGCCACTAGCCATTTTAAACCCAACATAATTTATTAATTTTGTCTGTTTTCCCTAATTACATGCTACTAATATTTAATTTAAAACACGTACGATTTATAGCACACTTCGATCGAAGCTTAACTCGAAAATAAACATAATTAAGACTAATAGACTGAATACAAGATGGTCGTTAGATAAGGTAAAGGTACCTGTTTTACTACTGAACCCGAAACCATGGGCTATTAACTAATTTGATAGGTGCACCTGCTCGTGTCAATAACCAGGGAGGCACTATAAAATTACTCGAACTTTTAAAACAAACGTTACGATGTGGAAAAAACTATATTCGTCATGCGCATATTTGAGGTGCGCTGATCTACATCATTACAAATAAATAAAATTCAAGAGTATGTTTGTTATGTCAAAGTAACAGCTTTTTACTAAATGCCTTTGACATACAATACTTTAACAAAAAAAAACCGGGCAAGTGCGAGTCGGCATAAACGGCTGTATCTTTTGATTGCGTTGGCTTAGAAGTTTGATTTTTTTACAGCTCCAAGGGACAGTAGACCTGAGTATTGATATGAATTTCAGCTAGACACCTCCACGCGATCCTGAGAAAAAAGGTTTTGACAGACAGACAGACAACAAAGTGATCCTATAAGGGTTCCGTTTTTCCTTTTGAGGTTTGTTTAGCTAAAGATAAGTGGTCGCCAAGGTTTTAGAAGAAACTAGTATTTATTTAGTTATTTTTTTAATAAAAAAAATTATACTTTTAACAGAAAAAAAATCAATATTTAAAAAATTCTATGTCTGTTTTGGCTAAAGATAAGTGTTACTAGTTTTAGAAGAAACTAGGTAAACGAAACTCACCAATAAATAAAACCTGGAACGAATCCCTGTGTGTGAACCTGTATTAAATGTATAGGTAGTACCTACATTGCAGTAGGAAGTAAGTAGGTAGGTAGTAAAATTATTACTAGTGCGACATTGAGGTAATGTTGCCACACGTCACAAATGTCACGTAGTTGTCAAATCTAATGTTGATAAACCTGTTATGCACTTTGTGTTATTAATCTTGTTGATTTGTTTTAAGGGCCATTATTGTTTGCACTGCCAAATGTGCGAACAACACACTGTAAGTATTACCTAATTGTGTTAAGGTGAAATACTAAAACTTGATGAGGAGTTATGTTCCGGGATCGTTACCTATTATTTTGTAATGGATATGGTTTTTTTATGGATGGGAAATCATCAAATGACTTCTCTCTCACTGGGCGGAGCGGGAGGGCGTGTCAGACTTTTACTGACAAAAACCCACCCGTGTTCCTTCAGTTACCTGTGCCAGGTTTACGGTAACTCTTTCGAACAAATCCGCGAACATGGCAGGCATCGGCCCTAGCGGACCCCTTAAATTTTTGCTGACGTCTCTTTGAGGCGCGCTAAGTAATTTTTGTTGTTGTTTTTGTTAAATTGATGTAATAATGAATTCAACAAGCAAGCATTCCGTACACATTGCAAAATCACATTGTTTAATAAATTATTCTCAACGTGCGTGTTCTATCTCTTCGTACAAAACGCACCCATTAACAGGGAACGTACTATCAAACTCAAAGGTGCGTCGCCGTCGGCGCTCTACGGACGAGCCAATTTATCAGCCACAGTTCCACGAACAACTATTCGAAATTCGAACTACATTTGTTCACAAAACCAACCAGCGTGAAAAGACCCACGTCGCCGGTACATTACGGTAACACGCAAACAAATGACTATGAATTTTTTAAACGTCAGAGCTCTGGGTAAAATGGACGGTAGATAATAGGTGGGTACGTTCGAAAAGTAATGACGTAATGGTCCAGTTTAAGTTACATGTTGAGTTTTTTATAAAGAATCTTAATGAACGAATTTGAATTGCCTCTGAGGTAATCTTATTCTAAATTGATGGGGCAACTAAGTGTTAAGTTTTTACGTCAGCAATCACTATTATAAGATAGTTACTTTTATAAATTGCTTGCGTTATCTATGCATTACCGAAATTCGAATGTCATTAGTAAAAGATGAAAAACAATCGACTGTTATACTCGTACGTTGGTAAAATCGTATGTAGGATGATTCATACTGAAAACAGCCTTACTGATCTTGATCTTTAGAAAATTCGCGTTCTTTTTCAGCTCTAAAATATGCATTGTGGTGATTACCGATGTGTCAGGCATATAAGTACAAATTTAATTGATTTACGTACGTTTCTGCAAGACTCTTGCTCAGCAATCCAGTTTTAATTTTTAAAATTTACATCAAAGAATTTGCCAGCATAAGTAGTTCACAAACATTTTAGCCTGCATGCCGATCCAAGTATCCACCTAACTCCTTTGTCGCGTGTACCTACGTAGGTATTTGGTATGCGTCACGGAGACCTGATTAAGCCCTTAACCCTTACGTGATTGACGTAATTTGAGCAAGCATTTGACGTCAAATTACCATTATCTACCAGAGACAATTCTGTGCGTAATTCGGTACAGATTTTCCTGTAAAGAAGTGTGGTTAGGACGTTTTCTATTGTTTTTGGTTGAGAATAATGCACAAGTATTTTAACTCTAGTTGGTTGTAGGGAAATTATGAATCGTTGCAGATATTACGTGCTTAAACATAATTTATTTTATACATAGCCTAAATTCATCGGTTGAAGGACACTGAAGGAGACACATTAGAAGTTTTATTTTTATTACGTCTGAGGGAGCGTTTAGTATCCTGCAAAGCGTTAACATTGACTATTAGAAAATAATGAAAGATTATTAATTATGTAGCTTCGAAAGTACAAACTAATATTGAAAATTTTACGTAACCCGTAAATTCTTCGCAAGACCCAGAATGGTTCTGAAATAGTTAAAGTTAAACTTACTTAAGTCTTCATCAAGGAAACTACGTATCCAGCAAACAGTAGAAAGATAAACAAACGTACCTGAAACAATAAAATACAAAAATCACTAATCTATAAAAGTTAAATATCACAATAATGTCGACCTTACAATACAGGTAATTAAGTTATAATTATGTATCCCTATATGCCAAAATACGTAATTATGCACAATCAGTTTTAGTTTCATAAAGGTACTAAAGTCACAAAAATAGAGCCCGTATGTTTTTAGGATTCGTTTCATCGCTACCGTTGCTAATTTTGATTGAACAAATACCACATTAATCTAGTAAATAAAGTGTCCCAGTTGAGCAAGTCTAGGTCAAGTACAACCGCAATGTCACTAACCGGGAATTTCTAATGACTCCTCCATTTCAGGAAATCCCACAACATTTCCAGATAAATGACAAATAATAAAAATAAAACAAATGACGCAATTTATTTTACATTGAAATAACATTAACAACCTATTTTACTGATACTTTTTTCAAATTCCAAATTCAAAACAAAAATTGAATGACTTCAAATTGCCAGTCACCAAACATTCAGCCAGTATTGGAATTAGTATGTACTATATCGACCACTTGATATTTAAATAAAAAATGTCCACAACATCCTAAACCAGGGAGAATACCGCAATTCAAAAAACCAGTTCCGCAATCAAGTCAATGTCCTCGGTTTATTCTTTTCCTATTATAAATACATTATATATGTGTACATTGCTGTGTAATATACCTACTTCTTGGAAGTATGTTTAAAGTTGCAAGCACACAAATCACAATTGGTGAATCATTTCGTACCGAGTTCGTCACGAACATGTCGCAAGAGTCAAACAATGACTGTGATAACATTTTACTGTTATAGGTTTGTGTCTAAATAAAAATAGTCGCACTAGCCGATCGAAGGTTAAGCTACACTGGTCGAGGTCGGTCCGTAGATGGGTGGACATATATCGAGACCCCTCCATGCCTCGGCAAGCAGTTAGTCCCGGGTCATTTGTAAATCTTTGACAGTCGTTACGGGTAGTCAGAAGCCCGTAAATCTGACAACCGATCCTATTTCGTATTACCCACTATCCGGGTTAGTTTCCACAACCCGGTTAGTGGGTTCATGTAAAATATTGGTACCTATTCAGCTGCATCCGGTTAGACTAGAAGCCGACCCCAGCATATTTGGGAAAAGGCTGGGCTGAGGTATGTAATGTACCTAGTTTTTATGCAAACGTTAGTCAATATTTATGCTGTTCTAGATGAGCTCATGGAAAACGGATAAGGGAAAAGAAAATAACGGTTTATTGTGGCTTTTCGATTGCATTTTCATAATTGCATGCATAACAAGATAAGTAAGTACAGTCATTTATAAATCCACAACGAATATTAAGTCAGATTAATAAGATCGGGTAAGCCAAAAAATTGCAGAATTAGTTGAACTTTTACAATACATGATATCTTCTCAAATTAAACAAACCATTAGTCATTAATTTCATAATACGCAAGTATTGCACTTACACAGTCGTAAAGTGGAACTGCTAAACGCTCTTTGTAAACAAGCATCGAACGGGCGAAGCACATAATACCATTAATTCAGCCTAATTAGTGGAAACCATACATTACATTGCAAATGGATGATTAAACCGCTTTAGCTAATCCTGCTTTTATACTCTATTTCTCGGAAAATTACGGTAAAACCACAAAATATCTCTTTATTGTTTTAAAACCTCATTTTGCTTATTCATTCGCTTTTTGATTGCAGTTATATTTTTTTATTGGCTTTGTGGTCGTAAAATATTATTGTCTATGGGTATATCCCTAGTCATAGTCTATGCTAATAATGGCAGCCTTCAATTGAATAATTACACAACCATGGTAGGTATTGACAATTATTGCACTTTTATTAGTCCAAAAGGTCGTAATTAAAAAGTGTTATGTTTAATGTTCGCAAAGGTCAATGTTTGTACATCCTATATTAGCAGTAGGTATCTTGCTTATATATTCAGCATAGAAAATATATTGCAAATAATATTAGACTTTCCACATCAGACTAGAAAAGGTGCAGTGTAAGCTCAGGTACTGTAAGTACGTAAATCTGTTACGGTTAAAAACTTTTTGATTTCTAATCCAACCTTTTTAAGAAAATTCTCCTCATATTTTTTTTAAAAATTTTCAACTTCGATTCTGAAAAAATGTTGCCGCTTGTTTTTTTTTTCTGACATCCCGCACTGCAGATTTGGGAGCCATCGATGGTGGCACGATATTTTATTGTTTGAACTACAAAATTTACATTATATTTGAAGTAGAAATACATACAGCAATAATACCAAGCTGTTTCCGTTTTGGAGAATTTTAAGTTTTCTTCGACATTACATAATTGGGTATGTATTCCGTCAGTTATTCCTCTTTTTCATTTTAATCTGATCTGTTATCGATTCTCTCTTTATCAAAGATTCTGCTTGTACCTGTGGTCTGAACGTTCTGTTTGTTTGTCTTTAGACGTCGACAATAGTTACAAGCCGAATTTAGGATTTCCGCACGGGCTAGAAAACGACGTGGTTCGTTGTGACCTACGTCGACGCGGTTTTGCCAGAAGACCTGAGTTGTCCTGACGCGCTTGAAGACCTGATGTAGACTCTGCAGCCACGCTACTTCAGCCATTTATTTCGTTTACCCGTCTGGCGCGCTGGGCCCTGAACAGTTATTCGGACTAATCGTATCCACACAATGACATATTATTTATGTTTTACTTTAATGACCATACAATTTGCTACTAAGTTTCACTCGTCCATCAAATCCTAATTTGCAGATTTTACCCCAACTTTCACCTTCTTTATATTTCATATCTTTGGTGTTTTTTAATATTTCGAATGCAAAATTAAACGTAGGTATTTTGTCGCAATGATGTGGTTTTCTTCAATCACAAAGCTACAGTACACATGAGCAATTACGTAACGAGACGATTTTTCACGCACGAGGATGAAATGCGAGTTTTTAATAGATCTTGACCTGAATAATTCAATAAATTATGTACTAGTCAGGAAATAATAGTGGACCCACACACAATCCGCCCACAATATTATTCTAATTTTGCGATCAAAACAATATTAGGACCGGCCTTGAATTGGATCGCAATAACTTAACATTGACGCGTCAGCACATTCTATTCGTTTCGAAAAACACGTTTAAGTGCCGCTGCCTAAACGTATTTTTAAAACATCGCTCTGTTTCTGTCAATCGCTTGAAGATGACAAAGACGGAATGATGTTTTAAATGATTATGTTTAGCGGTTAACGCGTGGTGCAAGCTGTAGTTATTAGTTATAAGTAGAAAATGCTACGAAAAAGTACTACTGAAAAAAGTTTAAAAAACATGTAACTTTCGCATATTCACAAGTTTAATCAATATTTTGTTTCGAACTGTTATATTAACAATCCTAAATCAAACGCAAACAAAATGTGGTTGTAATTAAGTAGGTAGGCTGAAATATTTTCGCCGAACAAACGGCGGTCACGCACGAGTAGACAACTTATCAATTACTCTTTATATCTATATATGTAGACCCACCAACGATACGAAACTGTTCGTGCGTAAGTTTCTAATAAACCTACGAAAATATGTGATTGAACACATAACATTACAACACGCCCGTATTATAGTCCCCGTAGGTTTAAGCAGAGTTGTAGTATATTACCACTTGGCCACCACTGCTCCTGCAGGAGCAGTGGTGGCCAAGTGGTAACGGCCGCGACTTACGAGTTGTAGGTCGTAGGTTCGAACCCGCTTTACTTTATGTAAATTATTTAATTACCACTACTCTCAAAACGGTGAAGGAAAAAATAGTGAGGAAACCGGCATGTTCTGGAATAAAAAAATCGAAGACATGTGACATCTACCAACCCGCACTGGGCCCGCGTGGTGGATTACGGCCCAATCCCTCTCATAGAGAGGAGGCCTGTATCCCAGCAAGGGAACATTATAGGCTGATGATGATGATATTTCAGCCTCTGAAATCGATTATGTATTAGTAAGTAGTATTACTCTCCTTTTTGAGTTATCCTTGGCGCGACTTATGCAGAAAAAATAGGCCCCGGGCAAAATAATATCCATCCCGCTGTTGCTTCGAGTCTAGCCTAGCTATAAAAAAATACATTTAGAAAAAGAAGCGTTAAATCATAATAAAACGTCACATTAATAGTAAAGAACTCCCGCTGCGAGACCGCTAGTAAGTCACGGCTAAGATACAGTTACTCTGTGCTACCAGATACCACACGACTTTATATAAAAAAATATCTAGACCACAGTATTATGTACTTCTATGCTTGTATATTCTGGCGCCATTTTAGGACCAGTGCAAAGTTAAGGTTCTGTCTCAATTTTGCATGTAAAATTAAGTGAACGTGTCTACGGTACCTAAAAATGCGCGCACAGCATCGTACACGTGATAGAGGTGAAACTTCAAAAGTAATAAAGAATAATAGAGATTGTGTGAGAGGAAGACAATTGTATCTATCTTCTCTCTCATGCAACGAAAAGTGCCTAAACGTTACGCGCTCTTGAAATTTCACCCTCAATTAACGTCCAATTATCAAATCGCCGCCTAAGAAGCTTCACTTCAAAAACAAAACGTAAAAAAAGTCGTGATCTGAATTTCGTAGAAAAACTTAATACTACAAACTTACAAAGGTTTGAATAAAAACAAAATGGAATCAATTTATGGCCATGAAAAAAAAAAGACGGCCTTGAACATAACTGTGTTCCAAATTCAAAAAGGTATCGTAAGTCGGTAGGTACAGAACTATCAAAATGCGAAGATCCGTGTTTAAAAGTTTAATATTAAAACCTCTGTGGTCCACTCTACAAAGGGCTAATTATAAATACATACTACCTTTGTACTGTATAGTGTATACTTACTTTCCGTTTCCGGAAACATTATTAATTTTTTAGGTTTTACTCCATTCTTGCTAGAAGATTTTATCATTATTAATTATTCATATACCTACAGATTTACTGGCACACCGGTTTTTCCTAGGCCCAGTAAATATTGGCTACAAAAGCCCCCCGGCTAGGTCGTTATCTAGCGGACGACGTGTCATAATTTTAATCCTCTGTGTTGATCAATTATGGTATCTTATAGACACCTGTGAACTCTAAATCTATAACTTGGAGCCACATATGGTCTCAAGCTGTGTTCATAATAATATCTAGGTACTTTGAATTATGGTGAGGGTACCTACCCTTACTTAAATCATGCATATATTAATATGTAAGATTGGATCGAATCGATTGGATTTTGTTCGTTTAAAAAACGAACAGGATTGCACATATGCATTTCTTGACGCAAACATATTGTGCATTAAAGGAGTCTCCGCGTCAGTCGTTCCCTTACAAGTTAACGATGGTTTTGGAAGATTAGCACTTCGGGCTATCATAAGTTCTGCTGCTAACACAGTTGTTTGATTAATCTAGTCACAAACCATCAATAATTGGGGCAAAAGAGAATTTATCAACATAATTGCGTCAGCGTCCCACACAACACACCAAGGACTTGCATTCCAATAAAACATCCCACTTTTATCAAAATCCTTATAAAATATGTAACGTTTTGGATCCTCTGAGCAAATTGAATCGCCTTAGCACTATTTACGGAGTCATTTATTCGGACCTTACGACAAGTAATCCTAGTTTGTGTCGGTATCGGGATTTTCGTATTTCCATAAGCAGTATTTTTTCCGTTCGCACCGGATTCTGATATATCTACCTCGCTTTTCCTCCGAAATTGTAACGGCTTTTCGAATGATACAAAATGTAGCTGTATTTTCAATGACATAACGTGGAATTAAAAGAAAACAGTATGAATCCGTTTTATTAATCATGCTCTACTTTTTCCTGAAAAGGTTCACGTTATACTAATTGATGGCTGCTAGGCAATTGGGCTATCGCATTATGGCACTATCCAAACAAGGTGTATGTACTGTGACCGTACACATACTTTTAATTAATTGGTCAAAGAAGCTCCAAATAGCAATCTAGAAGTATCGACATAGTTACGAGAGTGAAATATTCCTCCCAATTTATTCTACAGTCAATCACAATAAAATATAGCTTTCAAAACTGTTACAGCCGTACGAATGCATTTACTTTATGTACTTCATCGTTACATACGATACCCTTGAGAAATAGTGAGAAATATTGCCACAGTATGGGACTCTGATATCTGCAGCGAAATGCTTAATAAATCAAATGCAGTGAGAGTTATCGGGCGTCCGCATCGATACATAGTATGAATTTATTGCACCAACTTGCTTTACTGTACAGTAAAAGAAAACTGGTAAATTAAGAGTTATTCCGATGGTCCGTGAGTATCTGCAAATAAATTGCTCAAAGACATCTTTATTGAGAAGAAAAAATGTAAATACGAATTGCTGATGTTTAATCAAAAATAACGAAGCTATCCCAGGAACAGGTTAGCCAAAAGGCAATTCCCTTTTGCCATTACGATTTGGAGTTATGAACATTTTGAAAATAGAAAGAAAGGGGATTCTAATTTTGAAATAATCTACTTATTTCAAAATACGAATCTCCATTCTGAAACGAGTAGTGTTGCCAGGAAAAAATATCTTCGAATTTTCATTCATTCATACAATTAATAGTGTAAATACAAAGGAATGATCTGGTTTGACGTCATCATGGCTGTGTCGCGGTTGTTCGCACAAAATGTGGAGCGGCCGCGACGCACTCCTTCAAATGACGAGGGTCGTCATAGCTTTCATTCCGTGCCGCCGCGGTACGACCGTGGTAGGGTTGCCTTGAGCTTTAATAATGACGTTATGAATGAAATGTTGCTGGGAAATTGCGTGTTGTAATAATGATGACGGGTGACAGAATTTACCTATTTGGTACTATGAATCTAGTAGGTGGACGGTAGAGTAAACATCATAGGATTTAATTTACATTATTTGTAAATAATTTCGTTTTTATTTTCATATACTCGTATTGTGGAACAAAAGTAATGATTAATTTATCTGTATTGCTTCAATTGCATTCTTTTTTATCTATTTTGGTATGCTAATTTTATTCTTGGTGCATCGTTTTCACACATAATTATTAGAATGAATGTTCTATGTTAAATATTGTACTTAAAACATTTTAAAAGAGTAACGGTGGAGTTTCTTGCCCATTCTTCTCCGTACGAAACTACATTTTGGAAGGGGCGACTAGAATTAAATATATTTTGAAGTAAATGTTGACGTTCAAAAGTGCCTTCTATGTGCCTAATTGAAATAAATACTTTGAATTTGACTTTGAATGTCGCTTTATATGTCTAACAAATTCCGGAAACAATTGAATAATATTCCGCTACACGTGTATAAACCTTTGGAAGGTATCAATAAAACATAAAAATTAAGGTTTCCCCATCAACCAACCATAAGAAATCGTGTCATACAAACACCGAACTCAAACGGAAAGCGAACAAAATGGAACATTTCATGCTTGAACAGTTCGCTTCAACCCTGCAGCGCCGGGTGGTCTTTGGTTACATAATCGTCACCGCTGCGGGCCATTGGGACTCTTAACTTCAACTTGACATGGCCTATTTCTGAGGAATTTGACATCTTTGCCACTTCCAACTGTGCCTGTTTGTAAGAGCTTTTGGCAGAACAGGCGTTTGGAGTGTATAACTTTGCTAAGATTATTTTTGAAGTGAAAGTTCTTAGTCGGCCATTCGATAATTAGACGAGGATTGAGAGCGAAATTTCAAGGACGCGTCAGTCGTCACGTTTAGGCGTTACATGAGAGAGAAGAAAGACAACTATTTCTGTCTCTCACATTAAATCTCTCTGATTCGTTATTTCTTAAGAAAGTTCCCTTTTATCACGTGTGGCGTACACGTTAGTACTGTTCACCAGTTCCTTCCTCATCGGGGTAAATTTAGCTATATCTACTTCAATAATTATAGAAATAGAGGTGGTAGAAAACATTGTTATAATGGGTATTTATATAAGTAAATTATTATTAATAAAATGTATGCAATAAAGTTCATAACCTTAATTATTTTCGAGCTCTTAATCTGATATGCAATCATTTCAAACTTGGGCTCAAAATATACAACTTAGAAATAACAGATAAACTTTGATCACTTAACTTATAACAAATTCATAACTAAGTTTTGATTTAGTCATAGACGCAAGTTTGTGTGATAAGCAATAACTGCTGAAACAATGGTTAAACAAAATGCCTAATTTACATCTTGTACATTTCTAATTCTTCATTTTCATTTTTGTAAGTCTGTGGAATGGATTCTTCCTAACGGCTAAGCCCATTCCATTGCATAAAAAAAAATGAAACTATGTGGGTAAAACATCATTAAAATAGGTATAAACACATCAAACAACAACAAAAGCACAATAAGTTACCGCTTTAATTTGAGGCGAATCTGTGTGTTAGTCCCTTCGTCCCATGAGCCCTGTCTAAATGCCTTTATTCCGATTTCGAATGTCACCGCTTCATAATTTATGGGACAAAGGCTTAGTGCTTGTTTATGGTATGAGTTATTGTCATATGGAATGCATTATGTTGGCAATACTGCGTGCTAGTGTTTGTCAAATGTTGGTATTGAATTTAGAGAGCTCAATGAATTTGATTGAAGCTGTATTGAGCTTTTGTCACGCGTTTTGGGCTGAATGGTTTAGGTTTAATAATTGAGTTAGGTACCGTATTTTGTGTGTTAGTTCAAGAGATTAACGTATTTAGTTAATTGCAATTCTGCAAGTAGTTAAATTGATATATGATTTGGAAGATAAGTCCCACTAATTGAATTAAGTGTTTTATCTCCGTTGAGGGTTATAGAATCAGGATCATTAGGCTGAATGGGCATCGCACTCACCTCCAAGTTTTCTTTTTGGAATAAAACACTGTTATATCAATGCAAAATTGCAATCGAGACCCCTAAAAACGGTTAAGTAAATAAATAAAAAAAGGAAAACACGGCCGATTTTTTCATAACACCACGGACCTGTTTTGATCCTTCATAAATATACGGGTCACAGGGTTTGAAAGGGTGTTTACTGACACTCCTCATACCTTTGCCACATCAAACGATAAAATAAGCAAAATGAGAGTTTATTTATTATTATAGAAAAAGCAACAGACACAGTGACCTATATTGTATTTGTAGATATATATTATTATAAAGAGTTAAGTAAACACTATCTCATTCACATATATAGTGTAGTAGCTACTGTCAGTAATGACATATGTCACCTGTCAGTCACCACAAATGGCGGAAAAAAGGTTGAAAGTGAAAAGACGAGCTGCTTGGTACAATAGTGAGCCAGTGAGTGATTTAATCAACTTAAATACGGAATCAACAGGATTCTACAGTATTTAAAAAAAACTTTGGCACGAATATATTTATTATTCTTGACTCGGATAATTGTAACTTTTTCCTCTTGAGACTGGAATCCGTAGTCGCAGAGTTTAAGGCTAACCTTTTTGCAACCTGCACCCTAATTGCGTAACTCACGATTAATCATAATCGCTTTCGTTTTCACAGTTCAACAATATTCATTGCGTTATTTACGTTGTTGAGCAGACACATTTTTCGAACATATGAAGCAATGGTTTAACAATCCGTTTCAAAACGAAACAGATTATGATGAATCGTGAGTTACGCAATTAGGGTGCAGGTTGAAGTCAGTATTCAATCTTTATTGAGATGCTTCGGGATACTTATCAATATTTTTCACGGCACGACTGCTTCTTTCGGAATACTAATATCGTAGTTTTAATAGATTTTTGTGTAAATATAAGTACATACCTAAGTAGGTATAAAACTAGATAAAAGTTTTTAAGTCATAATTAATTTTATGGCAATATTAAATAAAGTGTGTAACCCTACACCACCAACTTAGAAAAGATAATATTTAAAAAGTAAGTTTGAAGAAAAACTATTACAAACAGCTATAAAATACTATCGTACTCTGACTAAACCGATGAATGACTTCGATAATAACTTTATTACTTAGTCATTGCTGCATACTTGTGAGAAGTGTCGAGTGAAACAAGAAATGCGTAATAAAACGGATTCGATTACGAATTAGGTGCTAGTGTCGGTAGCATGTCGAGAATGTCAACCGTTTACTGTTGTTTTTTAGGATTCCGTGCCCAACGGGACCCTATTACTAAGGCTCCGCTGTTCGTCCGTCTGTCACAGGTTATGCCATTTTATGCTCGCTAGTAAGCCAATAATAAAAATAAGTGTTAGGTAAATAGGCAACCCTTCGTGTGTGAGTCGGACTCTCACTTGGGCGCTTTTTATCGTGTTACGAGCTATTGAAGTAACACATATTATTATTTACTGAGAAGAACGACGGCCATTGGAAGAATTACCGAACATATTTTCTTAGACATGGCCTGAAGAAATGATAAATTGCTGTAGTAATTAATCCGTTCTGAAGAAACAAGCGCCACAATAATCTATAAAGTATTCAACCTCTGTGCTAATTATCTGAATTATATATCGTCAAATATATACAAACACTGTCGCATAACTATTCACAACCATTCGACAGGCCTCTGAATCGAAAATGAAACATTTTTAGTAACCTGATATTTGCCTAGTCCCCGACAGCTCAAGAAATTCTCGACTTCCAATATGAAGCTGTTTACACACAATAAATCTATAATTCGCTAAACAATTTATCACTACAATATTACAGATATAAATCTTGTATCAATAGGCAATCATTTGTAAGCAAAATATCCCCAACAACAGTACCCTTATTACAAATCAGGTACACATTCATAAAGCAGGTTCCACAACCTCTGATTAATCCCAGATAAGGCGTGGTTACACACACGTAACACGTTTAATTTCCAATAATTCCTAGACGATATTACCCTGATATTACTATCTAGTATTATCATCTAGGAGAAATGATACCGGGTCCGACTCCTACGCACTTGCGACAGAGCAAGTTTATCAATACAAATCCCCGGCGTCAGTCGTGTTTGTAATTAAAACGCCGGAACTAAGACTATCACGAGACTAAAGTAAATGTTATTTTTAGAATGTCAAGAAAATAAAAATACAACGTCATCATTTTAATCAGACATTTTAGTAAATATTTGTGCTGCATTGTATGAGAAATGAATCATTGTTTTCATAGATCATACCGCATTGTACTTAACTTTTTATGTTTTCCGACATTTTGAGCTGTTTACGTACAAGGACTTAGCAGTATTTTATCTATATGTAGAAGATAATGTCTAAAAATAGTTTCATGTCAGTAGTACCTAAATATAATCAGCTAGGTACACGTCCGCTCCTCATATGAACTAAGAGATCAAGAGTCAACTATGAGGAATTCGAAGACGAAGCATGAGCTATAAACGAACCACTAATTAGACATAATTAACATTATGGACTGTCACAGATATCTAAGCTATGGTCGGGATTGATGACGTCAGGGCAAAAGAGTCGTAAATAATTAGGATAGATTACAATTGGCTTTCAAAGTCAAAAGATAATTTCAGCGAAGCCAACAATAAAATGTAACGGCACTTCTGGCCAACTAATTATGACTGAACTAGTAGAGAAAGAAAATTATGCCACACGGACGTATTACCGGGATAAAAATTAGGTATCATACTGTGTTAATCCAGGTTATAAGCTATATGTGTGCCAAATTTCATCCAAATCCGTTCAGCCGTTGTTGCGTGATTGAATAACAAACATCTAAATATCCAAACATACAAATTTTCATATTTACTTTCAATATTATAGAAGGAATTAGGATAATAATAGGTCTTTACCTATGAAATTGCCGTTTTGTATGAAAAAATTTAAACGAATTTTTTTCATGAATTTTTTATTTGTATTAATCGAAGTAATCACCCATGCAATCAATGCATCTTTGCCATCGCAGTGGCAGTTTATTGATGCCCTTCTTAAAGAAATCAGCTGGACGGGAGGAAACAAATTCTTCAAAGGCATTTTGTACTGCCTCTCGGGTATTAAATTTTTTTCCCGCCAAGAAGTTATCCAAATTCTGGAAAAAGTAGTAGTCTGTAGGCGCAAGGTCTGGTGAGTAGGGCGGATGACGGAGAGCTTCCAACCCCAGTTCTTGCAACTTGGAGACCGTCTGCTGTGCAGTATGAGGTCGCGCGTTGTCGTGCAGGAGCAGCGGAGACGAGCGATTGACCAATGCTGGTTGGAGATGCGCCAGCTTCTCCATCATTGTGTTCAGTTCTTCACAGTACACATCTGCAGTAATGCTCACCCCGTTTGGTAAGAAGCTGTGATGAATCACACCGGCGCTAGACCACCAAACAGTGACCATCACTTTTCTAGGTGTAAGTTTTCGTTTAGGGCATTGTTTAGGTGCTGAACCAGGATCCAACCAACTTGCTGAGCGCTTACGGTTATCAAACAGAATCCATTTTTCATCGCAGGTAACAATGCGGTTCAAAATTCCTTCATTTGTGTGTCTGTTGAGCAGTGCAAGGCACGTCTCGACGCGTACTTCGCGCTGGCGATCATTGAGTTCGTGGGGCACCCATTTGTCAAGCTTTTTTACCTTGCCAATTTGACGCAAATGGACCAATATTGTTTTGACGCTAACGTCGAAAGCTGCTGCTAATTCAGCCGTAGATTGTGTATCATCAGCTTCCACAATCACCTTTAATTCGTCATTGTCGACCAAAGTCTTCGGACGACCGCGAGGTTCATTTTTCAGGTCGAAATTTCCAGAACGGAAGCGAGCAAACCAATAACAGGTGGTGCGTTGGTTTGTAGTGTTAGCTCTGTAAACGTCGTTGATGTTGCGTGCCGCTTGTGCCGCGTTGCTGCCACGACGGTACTCATATTCCATAACTACTCGAATTTTTAACGTATCCATGATGACGAAAAAGATTGAAATGCGATGAAAATGTAACACTAATCAATAAAGAAATGACTACTTTTAGAAAAAAAAAACCATGTTTTTAAAATAAAATTAATTTGAAATTAGAATTCTTAGCCAAACAAAAATTATTTTGATTTGAAATGGCCAGTACTGCAGTTTCATAGGTAAAGACCTAATATGATTAGGACTGACTCAACCATAATAATTTTCTGTGAGTATGTAGTCTTCTTTTACAAATAAATATTTAATTGAACCTTTAATAATTCCCATTTTGCGCAGCTAAAAATTTTATTGAACATTCTACTAAAATAATTGCGTCTCTGTTTGTGTCCGTAAAATAATTTAAATAAAATCGGGGGTGGCTTTTGCACGCCAGAGGGACACTGTAGGTTAATTTAAAAAATAAAGTTTTTAGAGTACCTATCTCTTAAATATTTCCCGAAATTACAAAACCTAAACCTGTCTCATTTGCCGTGCTCATGCAGCTTAAGTTAATAAACAAGAATATAGGATCAAAATGGCTGTAAAGAAACGCAGAGATAAAACATTAATCGCAGTCACCGCAATCGCTCGCTGACTTGCACGTAAACCGTTCTCCCGAACCCAGCAAGCGTTCTAAGTACACTATTAAACGTTAACACAACCGCATTCAACCGTGTTTCGAGTGAAAAGACAGAATCCACTACCCGACTCTTATTTGTTTCCATCCTTAATTACATCACACAATTAATGGTACGTCATTTGCAATGGCCAAGTGGAAGCACGGCTTTTATTATAAAAAAGTTAACTTCCTTAATTTGGCCTCTTCCCTTTCGTCGGCCATATTCTTTAAATTCATATAATGAGAAAAGTCCTACTTATTCACATTTAGACATTCTCTTTTGCTTGTATTTTCTTAAGCGGAATTCGGAGTAAAAAATCTTTGTTATTTTGACGGCCAACGGTTTTTTTAGAGGTCCTTCGTTAGCTCATTGGAATACATTAAATAAATGAGAACTTTTTATGTCTAACTAGGATTTGAGTGTTTTAATTGGGTGATTTGAATACAGATTACTGCGATTAGACCGAACCTAAGTGGCCAAGTTACGTCCATTAGAAGACATTATTTTAAGATCACATTATCTTTGAGCACGGCGGCTGGTGTCTTTTCAATGCGCCTGAAATTCGAGCTTACACGAAGTTATCATGAATTATTTATGAATATCCCTTCAAATTTACTATCCCCTACATATTTTTGGTATAGAATGAATTAGATTATGCCAAACCAGATTTCTTTGGTGTCTTATCTTGGGCCACCCTCCGCCCACATAACATATATGATTGATACACTTTCGCCCTGAATAAGGTGTAATATACCATTAATATGTTAATCATATTGTTACCTCACCCCTGCCTTACATATACTTAATGGGGGCATAATTAATAATCATGAAATATTCATAAAACATAGGTAAGCTTGTATGCTATGGAACTGTATTCTTGATCGTCGCGACGAGATTCGCAACCGGTTTGTTACACAACCCTTCGCGTTATGCCCTCTAGCTGTAATTTAAAGGCACAGACATTTTAACGAAGGAAAAACTTCAGTGTTTTTCGTCAATTGATTTGTGCAGTTTTCAGAAAGACAAAAGTGTTTTGCAACCTAAATGTTTACTTCAATTGATAACGGCTGTAAGTTAAGTTATCCATTATCTCTCCATAATTCTTCATGCAAAAGATTAAGCTCTATTGTCATTCATTTTTGAAAGTACGTATCAAAGCGTACATTTCATAGCCTAGCCTAAGCCCATTCATGTTATAAAAGCGACTACTGGTAAACTTCCTAATACCGATTCTTTGATCTCGTCACGCTAAAGCAAGGAATATTCCACGTGAAAACCTTATTCGTTATCATAACTTATCGTGACAGCATTTCTGTGCTAAATAGAGTAATCAACACACAGCCAATCTTCATAAGTCAAGCATCATAAAAAGCGTGATATCATAAATATCCCATCAGGCTCGACTCATAATATGCGAGCCGAAACACAGCAATCATTTGTGAGGCAAATTACGAGGCTTCCAACCGTCTAATGTTGTTAAGATTATGTATACTTATAGTATATGTTACCTTCGTAATAGTATGTGTGTGCTGTGGTTACATATTTTCCTTTTAACATAGGAAGAGGAAAAGGTTGACTTTCTTTGGTTTTGGGAACGGAGAAAAGATATGTTTTTTTTACCGACGAAAAAACGGAGAAGGTTGACAAGTCGACGCGGATATTTTTTTATGTATGACCACACATAACTTTTTTCAGAGTAGGCCGATTTCGATAATTCTTTTTTTATTGGAATGGGTATACCCCGAAGTTGGTTCCATATAAATTTGAAAAAAAAAATGATTATTTTTTCACTCACAGATTTTAATACTGAGTTGTGTATTACAAAAAATAATCCAAAACTAAGCATGTAGTAATGAGTAGATAATTATAGCCACAAAAAATTATAAAATAAAAACTTTTTAACAAAAAATTAAACCGCCGAAAAAACGGAAAAGCCAAAAATAATAAACCTTTTTTTGTTAAACCTTAATAACGAAGTTCGGAAGGCGGTGACACAAAATTAAATTAGCTTTTTCGGCTGTTTAATTTTTTGTTAAAAAGTTTTTGTATGTTTGTTTGTTACGCTTTCACGCTAAAACGGCTGAACGGATTTGGATGAAATTTGGCAAATGGGTAGGACCATGACCATGAATTAGGGCATAGGGTACTTTTTATGCCGATATTCTCACGGGATCAAGACATACGGGTGAAACCGCGGGACGCAGTTAGTTAAACTATAAATGCATTGTGGTCAATTTTATTATTAAAACTAGCTTTTGCCGGCGGCTTCGCCCGCGTGGATGTCGAAAATTATCCCACGGGAACTTACAACCGGGATAAAAAATATCCTATGAGTTAATTCAGGTTATAATCTATCTGTGTGCCAAATATCATCCAAACCGTTCAACCATTTTCCCGTGATTGAGTAACAAACATCAGAACATTAAACATACAAATTTTCTCATTTTTAATAATTAGTAGGTTTGCTTCATACATTATCATAGCTTCTTCGTCATCATCGGGCCGTATGTGATATGACATAAACTATGTATTGGAAAAGGAAAAGCATTTTCGTTTTAGATGAAACAATAAAATATTTTTGTACGTTACTAAAATCACCAAGCCTAAATAATTGGCAACAGGATACAAATATTTTTACTAATGCCATATTTTTAATAAAACAGCAAAAGTAAGCGTACCTTTCCAATTAGT
This sequence comes from Polymixis flavicincta, assembly GCA_949987655.1. Lineage (NCBI taxonomy): Eukaryota > Metazoa > Arthropoda > Insecta > Lepidoptera > Noctuidae > Polymixis > Polymixis flavicincta. Next base: position 9,335,636 of record OX465183.1, read on the forward strand.
AGTTGGATCAAACAAAACAGTAAAACATAAAAAATAATGTCCACAGCGATACATAAATCGTAGTTTATATTAAATGTTAAATCCAAGTAACATGGCACCGTAATCACGAGAAGCTAATTAGTAACCAATTACAAACAGAAAAAGAAAAGAAAATCGTATTCATTAATATTAATGTGTGACTAAACTTATATTTTCTCTTTCCAACGAAACAATACCTGTAGGTTCCTTGATTACCCGACTGCGCGACTGCAAAGGGGTTATGTATTTCTCGCTTATTAAGTACTAGCTTTTGCCAGCGGCTTCGCCCGCGCGGAAGTTTCATCCCATATTTAACTCTCTTAGGGGTTGGGCTGGGAGTTGATGAGTCAGTCAGTCAGGACTTTTCTTTTTAACCGACGAAAAAACGGAGGAGGATCTCAAGTAGATGAGTATTTTTTTATGTATGACCACGCATAACTTTTTTCAGAGTAGGCCGATTTTGATAATATTTTTTTTATTGGAAAGGGTATACCCCGAAGTTGGTCCCCTATAAATTTCGAAAAAAAATCCAACCCTAAGGGTAGGAAAACAGGGGATGATTGATTTTTTACTCACAGATTTTAATACTGAGTTGTGTATTACAAAAAGTTATCAAAAATTAAGCATGTAGTAATGAGTAGATTATAGCCACAAAAAATTATAAAATAAAACTTTTTAACAAAAAACTAAACCGCCGAAAAAACTGAAAAGCAAAAAATAATAAACCTTTTTTGTTTAACCTTCGAAGTTCGAAAGGCGGTGACATAAAATGAAAACACATCGAAAGTCACCGACTTCCGAACTTCGTTATTAAGGTTAATCAAAAAAGGTTTATGATTTTTTGCTTTTCAGTTTTTTCGGCGGTTTTTTTTTTTAAGTTTTTATTATATATATTATAGATCTTTGTATTTGGAATACTTTGGGGCTTGTGGCTAAGTAATGGTTGGACCATCTTTACATACCAAGACGAAGGGTCTTGGATTGGTCTGAGCTGTCACTCGTGAATCTTTGGCAATCGTTACAGTAGCGTCAGTAGCCCGAAATTCTGAAAACTAGTCTTAACCACCCAAGGGATACTTATCATTTACCAGTAACTGGGTTGTGGAGGTCAGATAGGCAGTCGCTCCATGTAAAATACTGATATTTAGTTGCGTCCGGTTTGAGTGGAAGCCGACCCCAACATTTAACGTTTTAATCCATTTGGCACTTCGATTTTTAACACAGCATATTTATATTAATGGAAGGGCAGGCAAAGGTGTATGGTAAACCTACTTTTCCCCAATTAAGGTTAGTTAGGTCACGTCCCATTATGATAGATTGAAATTTTTCCTTCGTTCTATCTACTCCGATTTTTGTACTTACAATACACACTACTCGATGTGATAAACTAGGGCCTATTGTGCCGATAAATCCAATACTCGGCCGCATAAATCTAGCCTTTTAATTAATTTTTCTTAGAAATAAAACGGCCCAAAATCACGTAGGTTATTAGTTGACAGAGCCAATTACGAACAAATTACTTACGACACCTTACTAGATGGGCGCAACCACCATCAATAAATTATTCGCCTACTTACATTTCAGTTGGACTTTCAAATGTAACTAAGTATGTCGTACAGCCTAAGGCACTGAAAACATAACCATATAAGCTGGCCTCTTAAACTATGGAAACTCCGTACGACGTCAGGTCAGCTTAGCCCAGGTTAAAACGTCACAACTGACGTGCGGCCTACTGTATCAAGATTTATCGCTAGGGTGAACTAAAAACTTTTTATTTTTTTGTAGAGTATACACAGTAACACAAGATTTCCGAAGATTACGGAGAGAAAAGAACTGGTTGTTATATGCAATAAAATGCACAGCATACTGTTTCCAAGTGTTAATGGAGGAAAATGAATAGATCGGTACTATGACTGTAAAAAAAATAATGATGCTACCGTTTTTTCAAAGACAAAATCATTTAGAACTTATTTATTTTATTTCTCATCACAAATGTTGTTGTGGTTAGGTAAGGTTACGGAAAGAAGTGCTAAATCAAAAAAATAGGCATAATACTTGTGAGAGACTGGTGCCCGAAAAAGGCATCCAAGCAGGTGCTTGGAGTCACCAAGGAACACGTCGCACACTGGTCCCAAATTAAAAAAAAGTGGACATTGATAGTAGACCGCTGATATTTTTTTTTATTGTTGATACAATGATAACAGATAAGGCAAAAAAATATTATTGTCCTACTTCAAATACTTTTCTGTAAAAAAAATATTTCTTTTTTTTTTGTATGGGAGCGATTACATATTACTCAACTTCTCAAAAACTTTAAGCGATGTCGAGATGGCAATCACATATGTTAGAAAACTAATAATTCTGAGTATTTGGCTCGAAGAAACTTATTGCTTATCTCTGCGTACTTTCGAGATAATAGTGACAGAAAATAACAATGTTTTTTAATGTTAATTGTTTGCTTTTTTTTAAATCATAGCCTTACTTTAGCACATAATTATAATGTATGCGTAATGTCAAATAAATAAAAAGAGACTTCTCTGTAAAAGAGGTTATGGGGGCTCACTAATGACTGAAAAGCTATGACCTTTCTGAAGGAGTATTTTCATCAGTTTTAAAAAACAATCAAAATGAAGACAAATAAAGCTGCAAACATAAAGTTGAATATGTTCACAAACGATTCTGAAAAAATATTATGGTGAAAGATTAATATTTGGGTCTATATTCTCTTGAGAAATCTCTATTTCCTCGTTTTCCAACGAAAGCAATTCATTGTTCAAGATCAAAGCACTAGCCTCTGGAAACAACTGTTTATGTAAACGAGCAAACTTTGGTTTGATATGGCTGATGTAAGGATCTGAGCTAATTAGAAAGCTGTGGATAATGTCTAAATTAGTCTGAACTCTACCGATTTTTCTTGTATGTGCCATTCTAACATTCCGGAAATCTTTATTCCTCGCTTCGGAAGCTTCTTCGGAAAGCATGCCTATCGGAATAAAGGAGAAATTTTCACAAATATCAGCGCCGTGTATCAACAATTTATGGACCCTTGAAGGCATGTAATACCATGGATATAAGTTTACATACAGCATTGCTGTTTCTTTACAATATTCCCTAAACAAGTTGGTATTAATAAGTTGACCAGATGAAATTGTTTGTAAAATGACTGCAAAACTCTTGATTAAAACAGGGTGGATACCCGTTATTTCAGCAGATACTTCATAATTTTCAAAAAACCTTCTTGCCGTGTTACCGTCATTGGTTGTACCAAATCCCTGTTTTATACTATGTCAATTAACAAACCAGTTCTTTCCCGGAATTCTTCTTGTGTCAAATTCTTTTTAATTTCTTTTAACAATTTATCTTCTTTTCGTGCAGCCCACTTTTTGAAGTCTAAGTTGTACGAAATGTGTAAAATACATTCCATACATCTTATCCACATATGAAGCGAAGACAGACCATATTTATACATATCTTCTCTGATGAGTCTTTTGGATACAAAGTCCAAGTCATTCATTTTGCTAGGTAGGGTATTGCAAATATTACAAACAGCTGCTGAAGAAGTATTGGAAATCACAGTAGAAATTTTCCCATCAATCATAGTCATGTACAAAACATGTTTAATATCAAAATTATCTACAATTGTGGGAACAAGATTACGAATTTCTTCCTCTAAGGATGCACTTTCCTTCTTTATCAATTCATTTGTTTCTTTTGCAAATATAAAGCCAATTGGACGACAATAGTTTGTTGAAGAGGGAGCAGGATTTTGCCACAAGAGCCACAACGAAGCGGAACCAAACTAATCATGAAAACTGAAGAATCGTCAATTTTAGTGTCGGAGTGTGACTTTTGTTTATAATTACTTTGAGAAGATGACCCGTCAAAACCCCATTTGCTTATTAGTTTTAGCGATTTTTTGTCGGCAGAGTTGTGCTGAATTGTTTTTTATATCCTATTGGTTGTCAAATCTAGAAGCGATTGAAGTCTTATCTTAGCATCAGATTCTGTTACAGTTATGTCTGACTCTGGAGGATAACAAGTTTTTTTAGCTTCCAGGAGCTTTTGATAGGATGGAAGACCATACATTTTCTCTGAAGCAAGAATAGTTCTTAAATTTCGATATTGCCATTTTGACAAATTTGTTGAGGTGTAAAGCGCTAACGTTTTATCATCTGGTAAACACGGTTTGTCAGTCTTTTTAGCGAATACTACATCATGTACCATCTCACATTTTTCCTTGTTTTGGCTGAGTTCGTTTAATATAGCTGCTAATTTTGTTTTTTTAGACTCTTTTAATTTGGCACATAAAGCATAAACTAATTCCTCCTCTGTGTGATCTAGAAGTGTTAGAGAACGCCTTTTCTTCTGTTTATCAGATATATCAACAAATGGTTTTTTACTTGTTCCACAACTTAATTGATGAGTATCCACTTGCGTTTCGAAATTTGGAATTACTTCCTCGGCAACTTTAAAAATGCTGCTTAAATCGATATTTTGACATTTTGGCCAAACTATTTGGGATTGTAACCAGTCTGAATTTTTGTTAAGAAAGGTCTTTTGAGCTCTACTGGAAGCAGACCATCTTTTTGAGATATTACTTGAAAAATTACGACAAAATAATTTAATATTACTCAAATCTTCGGAAGACAATTCAACACCAATACGTTCAATAAGGGCATTAAATAAAAATTCGAAAAACAAATTAGAATCAAAGATATCAAAGACAAAGTGACTTTGATTTTAACAAAAAAAAAAAATACGAAAACAAATTCGACGAAAGAAAGACAAACAAAAATTATTTGATTTTAAAATCCAAAGATTCAAAATACAACAATAACAAAACAAACAAACAACAAGCATTTCTTCAAGCGCACAGAACAAATAAGGACAGGTCTTATCGCAACCACATTTAGTTGTACACTGAGGTGTACGCGCGCGATTCGTGACCGTATTACGTTACGTCATGAGAGGCGGCCATCTTGTTATCCCGGCAAACTCGCGTCGAAGCGCCAGCGGACCTATTGCGATATGAGTAAGGCTATGAATAAAAAAAAGCGAACAATTAACATTAAAAAAAAAAAGTTATTTTCTGTCACTGTTATCTCGAAAGTACGCAGAGATAAGCAATAAGTTTCTTCGAGCCAAATACTCAGAATTATTAGTTTTCTAACATATGTGAATGTCATCTCGACATCGCTTAAGGTTTTTGAGAAATTGAGTAAAATGTAATCACTCCCATACAAAAAAAAAGAAATATTTTTTTTAGAGAAAAGTATTTGAAGTAGGACAATAATATTTTTTTGCCTTATCTGTTATCATTATATCAACAATGAAAAAAAATATCAGTGGTCTACTATCAATGTCCACTTTTTTTTCATTTGGGACCAGTGTGCGTCGTGACCTTTCCTCAGGTAATGTCATTCCCATACATTTTGGCGTAGCGTTTGGCGTGAACGCTAACAGAAATGTGTTTTGTCTAGGCCTGCAGGCCTCCCTAAGATTAATCATTAGGAACCACCGCGTTTAGAAATATGACGGGCTATTATTTGTTTTCAGGAAAACATCCGATAAACATCTTACTATGTTAACAACTTTGTGTACAGATTCTATTTTTGTACAGACGCCAGCACATCAAGCTACCCCAATCTGTCAAATTTCTTTGATTGATTTTCAACTTTACCACATAAACATAAGGTTCATGTTCAATTGGGAACATTTGACAGTTAGGGGTAGCTTGATGTGCTGGCGTCTGTACATACTAACTAGGTAACAAAGGTTCCGTAATGATAAATATAAAACCGATAACTTTTATGTGTGGCGCAAGCTTACTTTAGTAGTTGGTTTCAAATAAATAAATAAAAATAATTATTCCTGTAAGCCACAGCTTCGCTTAAAAGAAATGTAATTAAGTATCTAACTCATTTGATATGTTTTGAGAAATATCTTGTCTTTTATACCTTCTTTTCAACTTAGAATCTACTTTAATCCATCTTCATTGATTTGCTAGATTGCAGCGCTAAACAAAAGCCCAACAATCTGTGTAAGTACTTACTTCTTTTCTGTCAGTCTATTTTCGGATTCTACAAGAAAAAGCTTTTACAAAATAGAAGTACGTACACAACACATCCTGGCATATAGGCATAACAGAGCAAATACGGTGACATTTAAAAATAAACAAATAAAACAACGACCGAAATTGAAAATTAGAACAAACAAAATGTCGGCGAAACCAATTTATCGCTCAATATGGGCTGCCAACATTATCACGACACAATGTTAGCTACCTCGCTATCTGGTGGAGTCCATTGAGTTCAGAAACTAATCGAGTCGGCCTGTCCAATGATCCAGCCATGTCCAACACACAATAAGGCCAGGTTATCCCCCGGGATTGCGGACGTCTGCCGAAACAATACAGGAATTCTGGCCGGTTCATGTGACCCGACTTTGACGGGTCGACGTTCTAAGTTTCTAAAGGTTTTGAAGATAGAACTACAAAACTTGATTTACCGGTTTTGAAGCAAAACACCTATAAAAGACTGTTCTTGTAAAATATAAAGGTGCCAACTCATTTTCAATTATATTGCGTCTTCCAGTTTTTGATTCGAACTTAAATATCGATTGTGTTGTTTGTGGTAACAAAAAGGCGTGTTTAATAAATTAGTGATTTCCCTTGAATCATTAATTCACGAGTTAGCGAATGATTCATCATTTATTTCTCATTTCATGTCGTTAATATTGTAGTAAGACGGCATAAAATATGCAAATCTACGGTGAAACCCTTCGGTATGTTTACTGCCGGCATTTCCCAACTTCAATGAGTAACAACGGATTTCAATTACGTCAATGGTTTGACTTATTGTCGATAAAATCCTGTTAATTTGCATTGATGTCATCAGATAGTCCAACATCCTTCCAAATACCATCCATCATCACGTTCTTAATGACAGAATGATGTCATTATTTTCATGAATACAACAATGTTACATCCTACTCGATATGCACAGTTGCACACGTGAAAAATATTACATCATGGAACGAAATTGTTTCAACCGTGAGACGAATGCATAATAATAACAATCTGATTAGAAGACCAGGATTTTCCGTGTGGGTATGGAGTACCTTGTCACTATGTAATTTGCAAACATCTATATTATTATTAGTCACTTTAGAAAAGACTCATCATCTTTAGGACAGGCGAGTACCAACCGATTAAGATTTCCTATCGGATTTTTATCAGATAACCATTTGCCAGATGAAAACACGTCAAAATAAAGAATATGTAAGTCTATCAGTTACTAGTACGTAGTATTGAAATATTGAAATACTGGAACTCATCCGTAGCTATCCCTACAAATATTATAAATACGAAAGTAACTCTATCTGTCTGTCTGTTCCGCTTTCACGCCTAAACTGCTGAACCGATCGTCATGAAATTTGGCAGAGATATAGCCTGGGATATGGAGAAAGACATAAGCTAATTTTTTTACGCGATATCCGACATCCGTGTGGGCAGATCCGCGGGCAAAAGCTAGTTTTCAATAAATGTGAAAATATTAGAGCAACAGAAGACACAAAATTACTGTTGTTATATCCTGATGACATTTTCATAAGTAAGTAGGCACACGTCATTATCGTCAGTTCCCTCCACGTTAACATAATTATGTCGATCACATGCATGGGAACGATTAAGGAATAATGTATGCCTAGCCAGCGATCAATCAGTTATATCTGATTAGGAACGAAGACGCTTAGAGCAAACCCAATAACAGAGAACCTTCTTGTAATTTGAGGAAAACCATTACTAATATTATAAACGAGTGAATGAGTTTGTATGTATGGATGTTTGTTACTCTTTCACGCAAAAACGGCTGAACGGATTTGGATGAAATTTGGCACACAGATAGATTAACACATAGCATACTTTTTATTTCGGCAGTACGTTTCCGCGGGATAAATTCCGACTCCGTAAGACCTCAACACCCAAATATTAGAGAATTGAGTTAAAAGCCAAATACAATGAACAAAACTTTTTTTTTTAACTATATTTTTTTCTAAAAAAATCGTGTTGACCCTTGCATTACTTTAAGCATTTAAAATTGGGTCTTTTATGCCCTAGAAATAAGATTAAATTTTCTTAGTTCTTCATATTTAAAAAAAAAAAATACTCGTATTAAAAGTTACAAAAATCTATTCAGTAGTCAATTATGATCAAACTACTTTCAGGACTTGCTTTTTCTGTTACACCTTGTATATTCAGTTTTGTACATTAATTAGTGTAGATAATTATGTTGCTTACAGTTTCAACGCGGAATGACTGGCAGGCAAGAAATTAACGACATGGATGCATTAATCTGTTTTCATTTCAAATATAAACTGTGTACCTATACAGGTTGAAATTAAAAACATGCGACATACCGAAATGGGAGATTGTACTCACCATTATGAACAACTTTTACCAAGGGACTAAAGATGCAATCGCGAAAAACAAAACAGCTGTTACTAGATTTTGACGAGTTATGCGAACGTAAATGTAGGGAACAGCTGTTTTTTTTTTTCCGATTTCAGGTTTGGTCCCATAGAAAAAGTTGTTCATAATGATGAGTACAATCTCCCATTTCGGTTTGTCGCATGTTTTCAATTTCAACCTGTATATAACATGAAGTTGGATTGTGGTATTTGCCAAACCATTTACAGAAATTCATGAATCCATAATTTTCTCTTTACAAACTTCCCAAGAACCAAATTGAAAGCCAAAACCTTGCCAAAACACACATCTCCGTAATAAAATACGTAAACTAGTGGACAGGTATCCCTCTAAATAGGGTCTCTGACACTCACTTTGGTACGTTTTTCTAAGGAATAAAAAGGAATTTTCAATAGTGACCGAACTCAGTGGAAATAGATGGCGGGATCGCGAGAACCAATAAAGAAACTGAAAGAATTCTATTCAACGCATTCCGAGCTCTCGAATGTTCTTGTCTCCTTGTTACACGATGCATATTCAACCACTCTGGTTACGTGCTGGAATTGTAGAATTTGTTTTCTTAGCTTAGTGTTTGTGATGTAAAGTTGGGAAATAACATGTCTTACTGAATCTCGATTTCAGAAAAGTGTTCTGTGACGCTGTTGCTGTGGTTGTTGGTGATAAAAAGGTGTATATAAAAAAGAACGGCTTTAAAATAAGATAAATCAATGGGCCTAATTATGAGTCCGGACATAAAGTAAGGTTCAATTAAGTTTTAACTTATTTTCGGTCACTAATTTTATAATATATTAATTTATTTGTGCACAATTTACTACCGTAAGTTTGCTGTTGACAATAAATTCCAAAAGCCACCAGTAAAGGCTCCTATAACAATTTCTATGGAAACTTCTTGGTAATTGATCCACTAGAGTTGCGCCGTGTCGGTCTGCGGGAGCATATCAGTCACAGTACCCCCGGTACTAGTTAATAGTGTATTACGTCTAACGGCCCAGAGGGTAAGGACATTTCTTTAAATATATCTAAAGTATTCTAACAATTACATCAAAAAAGCATAATCAAAATGGTAAATACGTCTACAGCCTTGACGATAATTACTCAAAAGATTCACCGTTCTAATCCAACTTTTGGCGTATCCGAGTTCCGTAATTATGCTGACAATTCGGCGCCAGGTAGTTGCTGTGAAGTAAATAGATATGTGGGTATTATCGTGACATCAGCATCACATGCAACATTTGTCAATGTCATCGGTATCATTATTATCATGTCATTAGAAAATATAGTAAAGAACGATATGGAAATACCAAATGTCACGTATTACGGTATTAATCATACGTTCCGGCTGTGAAGAGTGTATTAGGTTATAAGAGGAATCTGAATTATCGATAAAGTATCGATACGAGGAAAGTGCTCTATTATAAGACTATGCTTATATCCTAAACAAAATCAGCGTATATGGTCCCACTGCTGGGACACAGGCCTCCTCTCTTTGAGAGGGAATGGGCCGTAATCCACTACGCGGGCCGAGTGTGTGTTGGTAGATGACACGTCTTCGATTTTTGGTTCTAGGTCATGCCCCGATTTGCTCACGATGTTTTCTTCACCGGTTTGAGAGCAATGGTGATTAAATAATTTACACAAAGTAAACCGCCTGTCTGAGTTTGAACCTACAACCTACGACTTTTAAGTCTCGGGCGTTACCACTGGGCCACCACTCTACTTGTATCTCTGCTTCCTTAAAAAATACGGAGAAATACCTATCGAAGTCGGAAGCAAAACCCACACTTATCAGAAGAGAAATTATTGTTTTTTCGAATTCTAATTTCAATTTCAATCTGTCGATAAATCAATTCACCTATATTTTGGACGAGTTTATGACATTGTTTGTCGTTGAGATGACATTGAATGAGAAAACTTGAATTTGAACTTTTTTTAAGTATTATAAATTGACCTTCAGACTAGCATCCAATTCGCTAAGCGAACTTCTTTAAAAGCCCTCAATTTATCCCTAAGCTTTCGAAACACAAACAAAAACAAAACACATCTACGACCTTAAAGTTCACAATAAATCCAAAATTATAAACAACAGACAACTAGGGTAAGTCAGGGTAAGTAATGCGAAACTTTTCTCCCGAATCACTTAACAACTACTTATATTGACAATGTGATATTGAGGCAAGACGTGGGAGCCTATACGGGCTATTACCGAATAAAATTTCATAGAAAGCTTTGCAAACAAGCCTGATGGAGCAACCCATTAGACTTCATGCATAAATTGTTAGTATAGTGACAACAAACGGCACGTCACCTCCGTTTTATGTCGCATTGTTTTTAGATCTCAATTTTCGTTTTGATTTTTTTTCCTTTTTGAGCTATATACAGTCGTAACATACATATATATAACAAAATATACATTTAAACGGACCACGGAATGTTTTGTGTTGTTAAAATGTTGTATTAAAGTGGATTTGTTTTGAATACTCTATGGACATTGAGTCCATTTAAAGCATTCGTTTCCAACTTTTTAGGTAGTCTTTATTCGGTTAGTAACCAGGAATTTCCGAAACCAAAAGTATTTCAATAAATTATTTAAATCTGTTCATTCATACATAAGAATTCCATTGGTACCATATAAATAAATGTACAAAGTAAATAATAAACACAATAGGATTTTCTTCTCAAATCTTCTTTCAATCGAAAAAAAACGGTTTCTTTTCTGAAAGGCTTTCTCATGTACCGTATATGGCAATCAGTATACCAACTGTTTAACACCACATAGCGACCGAAATAGATCGTAAAACTCTTTAAGGTCACACATAAATCCTGCGGCCCGATTACGTAACTCGATCGAAAACACCGGGCGCCTTTAACGCTATCGGTAGAGATCAAGAAGTCGAAACTTTTGCTTTTTTTTATCGAGACAAAAGATTGCGATTTAAATCTAAGTACCTATACAACTAAATATAACTGAAGTGTCTGTTTGTAATGTCAAAATAACAGGTTTTGCTAAATGCATATGACAATTCTTTTTTTTTATCTGTCTTTCTGTATGTTTGTTCCGGTTAATCTCCGAAATGGCTGGACCGGTTTGTTCCGGGAGCACGTTAGGTGGGATAAATCTACGTGGGCGAAGCCGTTGCCGTTGGCACCAGTTAGTAATTATTATGTTTGAGTTATGAGACAGTGATTCTTAAAGCGCTTAGATTACACACGTTATTTACGTAATAACGTGTGTAATCTAAGCGATCTTAATCTTATCTTTACCCTTACCAATATTATAAATGTGAATGTTTGGATGTTTCTTACTAAATCACGCCAAAACGGCTGAACGGGTTCAGATAAAATTTGACACACAGATAGTTCAAAACCTAAATAAACACGAAGGATGCTTTTTATTCCGATATTCCCACGTGATTGAGACTTATGCGGGTGAAATCGCGGGACGCTGCTAGTTTCTACATAAACGACTTATATTTTTTGTGTAATAATTTTATCATGTCATTATTGTAATGTGAACTATGGAGTTTTTATCTACTAATGAATGCCTATTGACATTTTTCTACCCATCAAAATCAAATGTCTCGTAATAACAACCTAGCGAAATGAAAGAAGCATTGATAAATGATAAAAGATTTTATTTCTGTAAGTAGGTTTGTACAAATACTTTTACACGTCAATCATATTTGTTTAAACTAGATGAGGTCGACGTTTCCTATCTGACTACTCTGAGAAGAAAGGCCGAAACAACCTCAGAGGTCACAGTCTCTTTTAAAGTCCAGACATAATCTTGGTCAGATCATGTGAAGACCATGTGGATTGGTGTCTGAAATGGTCTTTTGAGGAAAGAACCACACAGATTGAGTGGACCTGTCCATTCAGTGCACGCATGTATCAGTAATCATACGGCTCAACTCAGAACTTGAGGAGCTCAGCGATTTGGCGAACAATAAATACCAAAGAAAGGCCATTTAGGTAGGCCGCATAAAGTTCTCAAACTGCCAGATTAACATTAAAAACGAACTTAGAAAGAGATGAAACACAAAAACAAAAAACAAATACCTACCACATAGTCCTCACATTCACAATAATTAAAACAAAAATAATATTATACTGCTCAATGTAAATATTCATGTCAAAGTGGATATAATATATAATTAAATTAAAGAATGTATTAATAAAAACCTGCCGACTTGCGTAGTGAGCGGACGTATTCAAGTTTTACTCCTGACAAATATTAAAATTAAAATAAAAGTGTTTTGCAATAATAAACCTAATTGTGAGCGACGTAAAGTGTTCTATTACATATCGCGGTGAGTGTGAAACAAAACCATAGCGACACTAGAAGGAATCAGATAGACTTGGTTCATACCGGTTTCGCATTATAAGGGTCTCTGTACACTTACCGAGCGAAGCGATAAATACGGTTACACTTAGAAAAAAAAAAAAATGAGTGTCCTACGTTCACCCACTGGTAAATCCACCGACAAAATAAGTGTTCCAGGTGGGAATAGTAGTTCCCAGCCCGACCTATCAACTATCGGGACTCCTGATTATGCTGAATATGTATCGCAACGCAAAAGAAAATTACCGGAAGATGACTTTTCGTTCCATTTTAAGGAATTCAAAAAGGAAATCATGGGAGTACTGAAGGAGTTTGGTAATTCTCAAATAGAAAATATAAATATTATAAAAAAAGATATTTCTTCTATTAATGACCAACTTACAGAAATGAAGACCAAAACGGATCAATTGATTATAGAACATAACAGCTTTAAATCTGAAGTACAAAACCTTTCAATTACTGTCAATAAGAATCAGGAAAAAATTAAAGGTATTGAAAATGATGTACAGGCTCTCCAATGTGCTTCGTCTTCATTATCGTTAGATCATCCTACATCAACGACTATCTACGGCAACATAATGACTGAACTTCAAGAACGTATGGAACGTACTAAGAATATAGTAATCATTGGTGTTTCTGAAACACATTCAGAAAATATGGAGAAGAAAAGGGAAAACGATAGATATGAAGTGAAGAAAATTTTATCAGAGATATATCCACCCCATCCTGAACCGGAAAGAATAATTCGCCTGGGAAAATATGATGGGAAGAAAACACGCCCTATAAAAGTTTATTTTTCAACACCAGAAGTAGCTAAAATAATACTTAAAAATAAATCTAATTTTAACGATAATAATATTAAAATCTACTCCGACCAGACACCCAATCAAAAACAGGAAATGACAAACCTACGAGAAGAGTTACGTCAACGTAAAGAAAAAGGAGAAAGTGATCTAATTATAAAATATATTAAAGGAATCCCTAAAATTATAAATCAACAGCCAAAAAACGAGACACAAGAGAACATACAGTAAGTAAAACTAGAGGTAACAGCTTCATAACTCATTCAGTTCACAATCAATATTCCAATGTAGTAATCACAAACAAAGCACTAAAATTTTTCTATGCCAATATCCGTAGTTTAGTGAAACCAGGCAAATTAGATGAAATACGATGTGTTATAGAATCATTCGATACTAAGGTGCATGTAATAATCCTTACGGAGACCTGGATAAAAAGTGATGAGGAAGCACAAAGGTTAAAACTACCGAATTATACCCACTACTACAACTACAGAAAAAAATCTAGAGGTGGTGGAGTGTCTGTGTTCGTTCATAACAGTCTAAAACATGAGTTTTTGGAAGAACAATGCGAAGATGGAAACCATTTCTTATGGGTGCATCTTGACACGTTCTCTTTGGATATAGGTGCCATATATAAACAACCATCAGCAAACGCTGGCAACTTTCTCGAAAATTATAGCCAACATCTTGCAAGAAGAAAACGTGTCATTGTCTTCGGTGATCTAAACCTAAACTTGCTGACTAATGAAAAATCTGTAAAGGAATACAAGGAAATACTACGTGAGAATAATGTAAAAATATTAAATAAAATCACCGCTGAATATTGCACTCGTGAGACTACGACCTCGAAAACAATCATAGATCATGTTTGTACAAACCTACAGAATAACACTTTCCAGATGTCTATTATTGCGTCTTGCTGATCACAAACAAATTTACCTTGATATAAATAGACCCCTAACCGAACGTATAAAAAGAGCTGAATATGAATCAATAAACTACACTGGCTTACAGAAAGATACTAAAGAAGTTTTCTCCACAACCCTACATAATGAATATGAAGAATTAGAATCTCAGCTTTTACAAGCAATTTCAAAGAACAAAGTAAGGAAAACAAAAATGCTGAATCCTCCTTGCAGAGAATGGATAAATAAGGACCTAATAAAATTAATAAACAAAAGGAACGAACTGTGGTACAGCCTAATACAAACACCCGGAGACGAACACCTGAAAGAAGAATTTTTAAAACAAAGAAACCATACATTTCAAAATATACAATTAGCAAAAAATCAATATTACCATAAGGCTTTTGGAAACTGTAAGAAGTGTCCTTTAAAAATGTGGCAACTAATTAATAAGCTATCAAGCAATAGAACAGAGTTGGCAGACCTTGGAAATTTAAAAATCAATACCCCCAATGGTCAAATCTCAAATACTCAGGAAATTTGCGAATACTTTAACAGATATTTTGCTACAATAGGTACTGAACTTGCAAATAAAATACCACAACAATACCATAACAACCTAACACAAACTTTAACATATAATAAATCTAAAAATAACAATCTTGAATTATCAAAATTAAACCCAACCACTGCAGACGAGGTAGCGAAAATAATTAAAAACTTAGATTCCAACACTAGCTCTGGTTTAGATGGTATCAATACAAAATCCATTAAATGTGTTAAAGATTCTATAGCGGAAAGCGTGGCAAACTGTATTAATAAATGCTTAAATGAAGGCAACTTCCCTAGCCGCCTTAAAATTGCAAAGGTTCGTCCAATTTTCAAATCCGGTAGCAAACTTGACCCTAGTAATTACAGACCTATATCGGTACTACCAGTGATGTCAAAAATATTTGAAAAAATTCTACATAAACAACTGTACGAATTCCTAACTACGACTGATTACCTATACAAAAAACAATACGGGTTTCGACCAAAGTCAAACACTGTTTCTGCAACGGTTGATTTAGTAACCAATATTAGATCTAACATTGATCAGAAAAAAATTACTCTAGGAATTTTCATTGACTTAAAAAAGGCTTTCGATACAGTTAGTCACGACATACTGCTATCGAAATTAAATGACATAGGTGTAACTGGCAAAGCACTTGAGATTTTTAAATCATACCTAGCAGACAGATCTCAAGTTGTCAAAATAAATAATCATCAAAGTGGCCCTCAAACAGTTACCTGTGGCATTCCCCAGGGTTCAATTTTGGGACCCCTGTTATTCCTAATCTACGTCAATAACATTTATGAGATTGGACTAAAGGGAGACATTACTTTGTATGCTGACGATACAAGCCTTTTTTATTCTGGTCACTCATTACAAACAGTAATAAGCCAAGCTCAGCATGATCTAGATCTTTTACATATTTGGTTACAGTCAAATTTACTTACTATTAATGCCTCGAAAACGAAATACATTATCTTCTCTGCTAAGAATAAAAAAATTGAAAATTATAGTCCTCTTACTATTAATGGTGAAAAAATTGCTAAAGTTAATAATGAAAAATATTTAGGCCTTGTTCTTGATAGCCAGCTTACCTGGAAACCGCACATCGAAAAAATTCGCAATAAAATTAACTCCCTAACAGGTGCACTAAAAGGCATAGTCCGATGTCTCCCGAGACATGTTCGATATACGATATATAACTCGTTAGTCAAATCTCAAATAGATTATTTAGTGGAAGTATGGGGTTCTGCAACTAAATCAAACTTGCAAAAACTGCAAGTTGCACAAAATAGAATCATTAAAAAATTATTCCAATATGATTATCTTACACCCACAATAAAAATTTATAAAGATACAAAATTATTCAATCTGACCCAACTATATAAATATAATACATGCACATTAGTTAGAAAAATTCTTACAAAGGATATACACTCACAAATTACATTCACAAAAAAGATAGATTACCATAAACGCATGACAAGGCAGGCTAATAACCTGTGTTTAAGATCCCATAGAACGAACTACGGAAAAAAGAGTATTCTATATGATGGAGCCCAACACTACAATGAACTACCTAAGGATATAAAAGAAGCCAAATCTCTGTTTACATTCAAAAAATTATTAAAAACCCACATTTTAAAGGATTCTTCATTATTAAGCACTTAATATGGTTATTATTTTAACTTCCAATCAATTAATCATGTGAATATAATACATGTAGTACATTAATATTATACGCAAAACATACCTGATACACATTATCGTATAAACACAAAATACACATACACACTATTATATACCTACATACATACATGCAAGCACTATACAATAATCTGCATTATCAATAATAATACTATAAATATATTTACATCACACTAAAACTCTTCTCGCAATGCTATCGCTGTGTCACGGGCTTTAGTAAAAACATCTTGTCACTCACGCACACTAATCCGCTGCACAACGAACATAACGACGTCGCGCACTTTGTTTTTGTTATTTTTTTTTTGTAATTACCCGCAATAGGTTACTAATTTATTGCTAACTACTTTTTAACCATAATATAACTTTATCGTAATTTGTCATAGTACCAGCCCGCTACGCCATTCGGCATAATGTTTTGTTATTCTTACCTAGATATATAATTATATGTTCTCTATAAGTGATTTTGTAAATCTTTTGAGAATAAAATGTCTTAAACCGTAATATAATAATAATAATAATACATTCTTTCAATACAATATGTAACTCGTAACTGGACACCATTTCCATCAAGTTTTGATTGAGCCAGAGTCCAGTGAGGTGGTTGAAAACTCATAAATATAGCCTACAAAGAGTGACAGTTAGCTCACTCAACGATTACTTCCCCAGCGATACCTTTGCCTCATATTTGACTTTCAATTTATATGAAACGGTAAACGAGACGGTTTTCCACCCAACGTGGGAATTTTCTATAGTTCTTGACGCTTTAGGAGACGAACCGTAATTCGTTATTAGCCGGCTTATTACTATTGCCGGTTGTCTTTTTACTAAATTTATATAACTAAATACATAAAATAGGACTGTCTGTTTGCAATGTCAAAATGACAGCTTTTTACGAAATGGATATGAAAGTATATACGGTACATAAACGATATTTTTTACATTTTTGTCAGTCTACTTATGTGTCTGTTTGTTTCGGCTAATCTCCGAAACAGCTGGACCGATTCTGACAGGCTTACTTTTTGTCCCGGTAGTACATACCCGTGGCATTATTTCCCACCTTCATGCAGGCAAAGCTGCTGCAAAAGATAGTTATTAATGTAGATAGAGTTTCAGTTAGTTTACAAAATGTTAAACACTTTGAGACACACTTAATGCCCGTAAGAAAATTACAATAAAACTTATTGTGTCTCGTTTAGTTTCCTTTAAGCGATTAATGATTTTGCCGTTAATAAATCAGTGATCAAGTGATCATAATCACCAATAATCACAAAAAATAAACATTTAGCGATATTTTTAATTCAATTATTGGTAGGTATATCAAGTGGTAGGTATATTCCATGTTACATAAGTAGATGGAACAAAAATACGTATGTCTACACGTACGGGTAATTTTATGTTGCAATCAGAGTTGGTGTGTAAAATCCATATCGTCATAATAAATGTAAACCTAAATGATTCATAAAGTTATCAATTTACCCTGAGATTTAGTTTTTTAGACTTTTCATAAAATTATAATATGTCAAAAAAACTAAATCTCTCTCATTCGCATAACTTGTGGTATAAAACTATACCTATTATTCGAAGCTCTTATTTAGTTTCACAGCTCCTGTAAAGTTAGCTCAATGTCGCTTAGTAAGGTTTGCCTTTCAAGCGTCGATATGTACGGCTAGGCCTCTGTTTGGCGTTTTCATTGACCGTCCCCCGACTTGACAATGCCCTGATCAAAATATTACGTTCAAATTAAAAGGCCCATAAATATTATTTTTTACTTTTTAGAGTTTTTGTTTGGGTCGGGGGTTTTTTAAATTTTAAATTAAATTTTTATTTCTTGCTTTTTAAACTTAATGTCTCCCTTAAATCACCATTTATCTATAATCTATTCATTGAGACCTTTTCAATGAGCCCAAACACGATACTACTGCTATTTGTTGGCGAATAACTTGGGTTTCCTGGAAATTCCAGATGTTGCTCCAGCATCAGTTCAAGGTTATTTTATTCGTCTAATATCATTGAAGTAATAGAATCCCAAATTTTAAATTGATCAGAGGTTAAAATCCCTTTTTCAACCAGAAAAGAGCTGATAATCTTCAAACGGCTGAACAGATTTTGATGAAACATATCTAAGAACACTCCCGACTAATACACCTTTCAAACAAAAAAAATTAAATCAAAATCGGTTCATCCGTTCGGGAGCTACGTTGCCTCAGACACACACACACACACACACACACACACACACACACACACACACACGTCAAACTTATAACACCCGTCGTTTTTGCGTCGGGGGTTAAAAATCAAGGGATTCAACAAAAAAAAAACAATTACTTGCTTCCATTCTTTGACATCAAATCGTTAAAGGGAAGCCAAGCGATTCTATATCTGAACTAATAAAATAGTAACGAAGAATTTTTGTCCGTTTTCTATCTGGATGTACATATATTCGGGATTGGCATAAAAACGGATGAACGGATTTGGATGAAATTTGGCACACAGATAGCTTTATAACCAGGATTACACAACAGCGTGTGGACATTTCCAAACGAATTATTCGACTAAAGAAGTAACGCGGCGGGACTCGTGGTGGAAGAGGCGCTCGCCAACACCTGAACCGTGCGGGCGTACGCAGACGAGGACATCGAGGTCGATACGTCAGTTTGACATAATCAACATCATCATCATTTCGGCTGAAAGACGTCCACTGTTGGACATAGGTCTCTCTCAAACACCGCTACTTCGACCGGTTCTGTGCTTCGTGTATCCAGCGGAATCCTGCAGCCTTCAGCAGGTTATCGGGGAAAGTCAGTTTGACACCAAGTATTACACATAGGGTACTTTTAATACCGGTAGTACGTTGCCGCGGGATATTTTTCGACATACACACGGGCGAAGACATGGGTAAAAGCTAGTCGAATTAATCAATATCGGAAAGAAGTTGCGTCACCTTGTTCCTATTATTTGAAACAATAGTGAATACAAACGACAGCATTTTAATCTACATCTGTTCCATTAAAGCTCACGACCATGAGTGTAAGGGACAATGATAAATGAATTTCTTGTTGCGACCTTTTTTTTGTTTTATGAATTGCCTACTTATGTATCAAGTTATGATGGGAGTTTGTTTTGTTTTATAACTTGTTCTTATATGATAACAAATACCATATAAATGCAACTTTCTATATGTAGTATGCGGTGCTTCTGACCAGAAAATTTCAGGAATACAGGATAAGTTTTTAACCAGTGCGCAAACTGTAACTATGAATTCAACATATTATCATTCTAGACCGCGCAGAAATTTTTCGTCGAATATACAAAAAAAAATCTGCTGTTTCATAGAAAAGTGCAATACCTACCTACGCGGTCAAAAATTTTTGGAACAGCAGATTTTTTTATATGCTAAGAGCACCCCTTTTGGGATTCGGAAGAGGTCAGTAAGGGATGTAATGACCCCAAATCATGTATTTATTACTTATTTATACCTTTGCCGTCAACTCGAAAAACCGAAGAAATTTCTAGCATGCCTGAATTAACAGCCAGTGCAAGTTATGAGTTTCATAGGGATTTCTTTGTACAATTATCGGTTTGTCCTACATACATTGCAACATTTTAAATTACCGCTCACTTTCCCCCTTATTTATAAACGGTGGTTAAAGTTACGAGGTGTTAAAACGTCAAAAATGTATGGTAAAACAGCCACTAATGATTAGTTAACTTTAAGCAGCGTTTATATATATATAAGAGGGTTTAAGTGCAGTGCAAGAACAAACTAAAGAATTTATACACTTCCTCGTCAACAAGACAAAATAAAAAAGGTGTTAATAGATTTCGATACCTCAAAATCATCTTTGTTTGCAAACCACAAAATAATTCAAGGTAAGAACCGCACGAAGCACAAAAACTGGTAATCGATCTTGATAATATCGTACTCAAACGAGAAAACATAATATTTGTTCAATTTTTACCGAACGCCACCACAACAAACACTGTCTGTCAATGACCAGTCTTACATAAATCGTGGTAAGTAAACAGAGGTAAGGACAGGTGAGAACACACGTTTGACAAATTGTCCGTTCAACGCATTGTTTGGAACACAGAGCACGGAATCGCCGCGCTGCCTGGCAGGGTCCAGAGACTGCAGTAGGTACTAATTTGTGTAGCGCTAAAATCGCGAGCACAGCGTATAAGTATAATTTGTTCGTAATATGTAGTTTGTGTTGTAGTGCAAGTAAACGGTGACACGCTTGATTTGTTTATAAAGCGATGATAATGCCGCCTCTAGGACTAGCAGCACCATGACAACAAAGACTGCCTGCCAATGACTGATGAGTCTTTCATGAATCGTGGAGAGCAAACAGGTAAGGACAGGTACGAACATAAGTTTCACAAATTGTCCGTTCAACGCATTGTTTGGTACACAGAGCACGGAATTGCGGCGTCTAGAGACGGCATCGGCAGTACCAAAATTCGTGGCGACGCGGACGAAAGTGCGTTGGGCGCACAGCTTCTGTCACTGATCCGTCAATCTCATCAGATTCTATATGTCATTTATGTAATATGTGAGTAAACGCTAACACGCTTGGTTTGATGTACCTATGTGTCGTGGTCCGATCGTAGAAATTGCCATATCGTGACCTGCCTGGCCATCTCCTCCAAACATCACTGAGTAAATCGACAAACGCCGAGCGTTGAACGATAAGGCAGATATTGGCCAGGCAGATCACAATCTGACCATTTCTGCGACGTATACAGGATTAAATTTTAACCAGTGCGCAAACTGTAACCATAAATTCAGCAAATGATACCAGACCCCCTAGCATAGCAATTAATCGTCGATTACTTATAATAATAAAAACAGCTATTCTATACATTTTGAACGCGTAGGTTTTCACTTTTCTATGAAACACCACATTTTTTTTAATAACCGACAAAAAAAAAGTTGTGCTAGGGGTCTGGAATCATTTGCTGAAGTCATAGTTACAGTTTGCGCACTGGTTACCTAATATTTTATCCTGTATGCAAAGCGTCGATAATGCCGCCTCTAGGAGCGGCCGTCGAGACGCTTCATTACTCTGTGGTTTGGTAACAAAACTATGACGACGATTGTACATTGTTCTCAGTAGACGTAGAATTGATCACCGTGATTTAAGATCGCCGGCGACTTACTGGAGGTCCGGCAATTAAGTCCCTTTATGATAGAGATGTAATGGATGGGAGCCACCTATGAATACGGTTGTGTTATTAATTTTATTGTATACAGTGACTATTTACATGGTTATAAAACGTGTTTTCCGTCCGTGACTTGTTGATGCCGAGGTGGTACTTGAACGGTTCTTATGACGTCATGCAGTTAAAAATCAATCAAAGAAAACGACTATAGATTTTCATCTGTGAGTTTTAATAAACTTTTGTTTTGGTTGGCCTAACGAACCAAAAACTTTGAAGAAAATTATTTAAGAGCTGCGGTGAGTGGTAACTTACGAGTTGTAGGTCGTGAGTCGTGAGTGTGAATTCAAGCAAGCGCTTTAATTTATGCAAATAATTTCATCACCAATGCTCTCAAAAACGACGGAGGAACACATCGTGAAAAAACCGGCCTGTCCTAGGGCCAAAAATCAAAGGCGTGTGACTTCTACCAACCCGCACTGTGGGCCCGCGTGTACGATTACGGCTCATTACCTCTCATAGAGAAGAGGCCTGTGTCCCCGCAGTGGAAATATTATCCGTCTTATTACAAAACGCGATCTAACTTTAGTTTAAGCCTAAAACTCTGTCAGTTTTTGCATTACCACTTATCTTCTATTTAGCTAGATATGTTCAAGTACAATTTAACACTGGACTAAGTTGCCAGTTTTGTAAGAGAAGTTGAATTTCGAATTTAGTTAGGTTCCTATTTCAAAAACAGGCTCGACGGTTTAAACCATACCTAACGAAAAACCTTAATTGTAATAAGGGGGTTTAGCTTGATTATGCTAGTATTTTTATAACATAAAACTGTACTAGTTGGTTAGATCATTTTTATCTATATATTCGCAAAATCTTCACCATCTAACAATTTCAGAAATGCTTGTTCATTTCTTGAATGATTTACTAATAATATAGAGCATCCCAATCTAGCATGGCCAGTATGATTCGACCACTGTGATTTAAGATCGTTAGCGAGTCTCCGTGGAGGTCTAGTAACTATGCAGTTTTATAAAATATAGGGTCTAAGATATTGTAGACGTATCTAAATAAATACTGATATTAGTTTAAGGTTTATTGTATCTAAATATCATTATTTGAACCGTTGCTGATCTTGTGGTGGCAAGCATGACTGAGGTAGTTTTCTGGGTGGATTTGATCACTAGATCGCGGTCGTTTGAGTTTCGTAAGTTTTTGTTTATGTTTTTTTTATCATCAGCGTCCTGGTTTCTGGGTTTGTACACAATTGATGGCAATGGACCAAATTATCCTACTTCCTATCCTATTCTACTTCCCATCCCACTATCCCACTAATTTATGAATATGAAAGTTTGTATGTTTGTTCCTCAATCACGCAAAAACAGCTGAACGGATTTCGATAAAATCTAGCAAACAGATATTTTTCATCCCGGTAGTACGTTCCCCTGGGAAGATTTCGGACCTCCAAGCGGGCAAAGCCGCTGGCAAAAGCTACATAGTACGGACATAAATGGCGATGTTTACCGAATACCTACGCCTTACGTTATGTTACCATTTATCTAAAATCACAAGTTACAAAACGTCAGAAATATTTCACGAGTCCAATTCGTTGTTCATTTATTTTCCCGAACAATAATATTTATTCGGTAAATAAAATGGCATGGTCTAGACTTGGTATTAGTTTATTAGTGCGTGTATACTGGGGTAAGCTCATTAGTTACAAATACATTTCTGTAGTGGACATTTTGGTAGTAGCTACTTGTATTAAAAGAATAAGAAACACTGCTTCTATCGAGATGAGCAGCTTAATTATGATAATCATAACATACACATCATCATCATTTCAGCCAGAAGACGTCCACTGTTGGACATAGACATCCCCCAATTTGGGGGGGCTTGCCATAATCGCCACGCTTGGCAGGCGGGTTGGCGATCGCAGTATGGTGGTAAAATGCATAGAGAACGCTGCTGCCCATTCTCTAGTAAGTCCCTTAGTCGCCTCCTACGACACCCACAGGAGAAGATGTGATGATGCTATTCTTTACGTCCGGCACCACACGGCACCGGTACATACACATAATCGGCCTATACTGGTCTTACTGGTCCAGTTAGTGGACCATAATCCACCTTCCGGGCCCAGTGCCGTTTGATAGAGGTCACATAACTTCAAATTTTTTGGCCTAGCACATTCCTCACGATGTTTTCCTTCACCGTTTTGAGAGCAATGGCGATGAAATAATTTACACATAGTAAAGCGTCTGTCGGGTTTCGAACCTAAGACCATTATGGTAAACATTGAAGTAAAATTAAATAAAACCATTAAATTCAATGTTCCTATTAATGGGATCATATTTTCTTAACTTATATCTGTTTTTGTGATTAACCAACCAACTGTTCAAGTACCAGATCCGATAAATCTTATACAATGAAGTCCCTAAGTATAGAGGCATTGTTAAAAAACATATTTCATATAAGACTTTTCATTAGCATTATCAATTATTGAAATAGAGTCAGCATCCACCAACTAAATATTATGAATTTGCATAAGAAAATTTATAAGTTTACCGCGTTTTTATCGAATTTGACTCTTAAAGGTGTTGTGGTAAAGTTCGCTTTGTTGGTGACAGTAAATTCCTGGATCGTTAAGATGGGATATCATTCGCCCACGCGACGTCCGAACTCACAAGAACTTAATTAGAGGCTTCTCAACGAGTCCCTGAATGTTATTTATTGTCTGTCAGACAATTCTGATTGTGCAGTATAATGTAAAGATGTATAACCTCTTTGGTCGATGACTATTTCAAAAGAAGATGTATGTACCGCGCTCAAATCCAGAGACATAATTACAAAATATCCATGCATCACTTCTAGTAATATATTGCCGAAGGAATTAAATTTATTTTTAAATATCGTATGAATATTTACGGGATTAGAATCGAGATAAATCTTGTAATGAGTAAACTGATATTGTATAATTAGACAGTAAGGTTGTGAAGTAAGGTGGGATGACGCTAATTTATAGAGTCGAAGTTCTACGGTCGGAGACAGTTTATCTTCTTAAAGTTAAATTATAATTCAAGTTTAAATTACTCGCTTACGTCCCCAAATTCTTAGATATATTTATGTTTGTATTTAAATGTTAGTTTGGTAAGAGCTAATATTTCATACAAGTATTAAGTGATTATGTGTAGTAAGTTTATAACACCTGCAAGACCTTGGACTTTAAAGTTTCCTTCCAAGCAAACGTCAGTTTCAGACCTCAAAGTTGTACATTTTCGGATGTGTTGCGGACTTGTGTTGCCTTGGGCTAGAGACATCGACATAACCTCACGCCAGAATTCTCCGAAGGGTTAGGCAGATTTGCACTTGTACCTACACCCCTCATTTCGAAAATCATGTTTAAGTTCCATGTAATAGGGGCCGAGCTTATTGCCATCAACCAGACATGGCACAAAAGCAGACTCCGAGCCGCTACTGAGAAAATCCAGATAAAAAACTCAATTACATTTTGCTCGGCCCGGGAATTGAACTCACGACCATCATGCTCAGCGGTTGCGCTTGCCACTGAGTAGAATACGGTATGCCGACGCACAAAATATCGATAAATGCTAATACGATGCTACCGAAGACCAACGACCCTGAGGTACTCCACCAGTATTTCTGATTTTCCATAGCATGTAATTACCGATTACAGTCCTACAGCCTAATTATATGAAGCGGTCACTCACACTAGTTTTCATTTTAATGAATCAACGTTCATGGTATATTTGCAATAATTATTATTGGATTGTCAAACATTTCGATTGGAAGTAAAATACGTAGGTAATTTGGGGTCTGCTGCATTTATAGAGTGGAACTAATTAAAAACACTTACGGAATGTTTTCCGCTATATTTTGAATTAATGTGGTTTCTATATTTAACCTTTTAGCTACCAAATTCGAATGCGATGCAAATTTTTCAATACCTACGATTTGTAGTTCCACAGATTAGCGTTCAAAAATCATTCAGTTTTAATATGTTAGGTTATATAGATCTATGTTTAAAACAATGTTCCTAACGTATTAAAGAAACTACTTAAAACCCGGATACACTGCAAGAAACAATGCATGATCAACATTAAAATATAGGCCCATAACACAAAATGTAAAGTTAACTGTAGCTCCCAATAACAAAATATTAAGACGCAACCAGACAGGTTGCTATGAGAAGTAGCGTGTTGCGGAAACAGCTCGCGATTGAAATGTCGGGACTTCTGACATTTCGACGGTATAGCGTGTACTTGATAACATGAAAGGAGATGGCTTTCATATGCTCATGGCGTGTCTTTATCTGTCGGAATATTACTGCGCTGTTTATGGATATTTAATGTTTTTCACGGAAGTATGTGACGTTCTTCTTTTTTAACACGCTTTTATTGGCTTCATCTGTATGTTTGTGAGCAAGTTTGTTTGTAACCGACTCCTCTGGACTTGATTTTGACCCACTTCAAACGTTCAGATTTCATTTAAACTTTGTAGACTTATCGA
Source organism: Polymixis flavicincta (assembly GCA_949987655.1). Lineage (NCBI taxonomy): Eukaryota > Metazoa > Arthropoda > Insecta > Lepidoptera > Noctuidae > Polymixis > Polymixis flavicincta. The sequence goes on from OX465183.1 coordinate 9,362,133, forward strand.
AGACCGATGACAATTAAATAATTTTATAATTAGTTCCATAACGTTAAAAAAAAAACGTAAAACAAAAAAAAACGCTTATGTAGTTAGCAGAACTAAAAAATAGAAAAGAAATAATAGATAAAAAAATCTAAAAAACACGCTTTAAAAACCAAACTAAAATAGGAAATAAAAAGCCTAGGGTGCTTGATATTAATTGATTATGAAAATACCTCAAAAATCACCCCACGCTTCGTGAAATTATTTTTTGCTTTTTCAGTTTGGTTTTCAGATTTTCTAAACATTATTTTTTAGGAGCAATTTTTCCTGTAATCCTGGTAAGTAGCTTTAGTTGGGCAAAAACTCTGAAAAAAAAAGTCGACAGGAGTCGTGGAACACCAGCATCCTAATTGTGTAACTTACCATTAATTACAATCTGAATCATTTTAAATTATATTGCTAATCCACTGCGTCATATGGTCGAAAACTTTGTTTTCTCAGCAACGTAAAAAACGCAATGAATGTTGTTGAACTGTCAAAATGAAACCCAATCCTGCTGTTAGTCTGTTAGGCAGTAAGCCCACTGGGGCCTAAGTCTACTAATTTATAAACGTTACAATGGTCTTTCAATGGTGTGTTTTTGACAGTTTTTGTATGGCAAATCTGTCAAAAACTTACCATTGAGAGACCATTGTGACGTTTATAAATTAGTAGACTTAGGCCCCTGGTCTGACGCGCATCCCGCACTTCTTTACTACAATAATATACATACCTAAAGATACACATACGCATTTAAACACACATAGCACATACTATTATAGCATAGATGTTGTGTTGGTCAAAATGTTACACTTTTTCGAGTTAGCTCTTATTCGCCAAGTGTGCATAATATACCACGAGATACGGAACTTAGTTACAAATATTAAAGGGAACCAAGTATCAACTCTTAAAAGTTATTATAACGGCAGGACCTGAGGGCAGGACGATAAAACCTGTTTTGAAGTTTTATAACTCTACATACGTGTAGGTACCCACTTATTTATTAATTATGAGGCAATTAAAACTGGCGCTATAATTAAAATTAATCAAGTCTTTAAACAGCGGTATAGAACTTTGCATTTTACAGTTTATTACCCAGATAATATGCAAAAGCAGAAATTAATAAAATAAAAATAAGAAGAGGCGCTATCAAATGCCATCAGTTGAACTATAAAATCCGCATTTTTCCAATAACTAACAACTATAAAATTGCACTAGTAGTAGAAGAAGTCAAGATAATAATCGAAATAATATCGAAACTGGCTCCTGTAAGATCATTCCCACATCCTGCCCGATCGGTATCTTTATAACTAATGAGTGTTATTTACTAACCCTCGCACTAACGTACGCTAATTCCGAGCTAATAATCAGGGTTGCCAGTGCAAGACGAAATTGTAGAACTATGTTTTTGTTCATTACCAAAGTTTTCCACACTTTTTAAAAAAAATCCAATTTTCTTCCTATTTTCTTGTAACTGGAGAAACATCGATCCACTATGTCATAGTTCAGAGGTCAAGACCTCATTGATGTAACGTGTACTGAATTTTGGCAATAAATTACTATTTCTATAACAGAAAAAAACTATGTTATAAACTTACAAATTCGATTGATGAAACGATAGGTACGTAAAGAACGTAGTTTATTTTACTCGTATCGATTGTGTAATCGTTTTTTTTTTTAGAACCTCATAATTTCAACTGTGTGGGAAGCAAACAATGCAACACGAACTCTGACGAAGAACGTTCATTAGAAAGGAGAAAGACTATATAATATTGAAGTAGTTATAACATTTCACAGGGCTTTTCAAAGTAGGTATAAGACGGTAATATAACCGAATCGACTTCAAACACTACCTGATTATAATCCTGTGCAAGTGACATTCAAATAAGGAAGCTAGTGACAGGAGTGGATACATGCTCATAACCAGCCAGTGTTTATGAATAAATAAACACGACTAAGTTGACAGTTTCATACATTGTATAGTACACCTAACATGTTTGAAGAGGTTTTATTAACGTAGCACCTTGTATGGCACAGTCATTACCTATGTTTTAAATGCAAGGAAAATCCGCAAGGGAAAATGTTGGTATCCAACTAACTATTGATATTAAAATGACATCGGGTTTCTTGGTAACGCTTTCTTGTATGTACTTGCTGCTTATTCATGAGAATTTTACTAAGAAATTTATTTATATATTAATTGAGCAGTGAGAGAGTTGAGAGAGCAGTGGTGGCCAAGTGGTAACGGCCGCGACTTACGAGTTGTCGTGAGTTCGAACCCAGCCAGGCGCATTACTTTGTGTAAATTATTTCATTACCACTGCTCTCAAAACGTTGAAGGAAAACATCGTGAGGAAACCGGCATGTCCTAGAACAAAAAATTCGAAGACATGTGATATCTACCAACCCGCACTGGGCCCGCGTGGTGGATTACGGCCCGATCCCTCTCACAGACAGGAGGCCTGTCCCAGCAGTGGGAACATTATAGGCTGATGATAATGATGATGATGATTTATTAATTCATCACTTACAACTTACAACTATCATTACAGGTACAACTCAATGCAATTGTGAAGGAAACTTAATAATAACAACTTATTTTTTTAAACTTATTATATAATGTTATCTTTGTAAATCCACTCAGTGTACAAGCAAAAATTTATATCTCCTCTGCCACAAAGTTAAGAGTGCGAAGCGCCGGCGCACTATGGGCCAGAACCGTGCGTACCGTCTCAAAAATAGGTTTTCGTAATGTTCTATATTAAATATTGTGTTAATGCACATGTCTAACTGAATGTCCAATGCATATTATACAGCAGTTAAAATATACTATTTCTCATTTTTACTATTAGACTAAGGCTTGCAAGTTGACGCTCAAAGTTATGTCAATTATGTAGAACACAATTTCACCAGTTTACATGGTCACATTTTCATTATTTTCACAGCAAATTTTTAAGTGTGATATATGGTTAGAATGGTTATGAAGTATTCTATTTAAAAAATATTTAAGTGGACCATTATGTGAAAACTGGGGAGGTATATAAATATTTTTTTAGAACCTAATATTTTATCCTTATTAGAAACTTTACATAGACTTTTGGCAGTTAGCAATGTCTGCCCATGTCGTAATTTTGATAGCATCACATAGAGCAGCTAATAAAGAAGTTAGGGCAAAAAAAAAAAATTGCCCGAATCTGCCCCCCTTGAAATGAAACGAAAAATGCCTGATGGGGGGAAAATACAAAATATACCAAAAATGATTTTAGTTGTGATTGATGAGATTTTTGGATATTTAGATTACTTTTTTCTTAAAATTATCTATTTACTTAATCTTTAGGTAAGGTGGGAGTATTGGGTAATGTATTTTTTTTTTATCGTTCGGTCAGATGTGGTTAATGTTTTGTTATCACTGTGTGAATAACATGTTTATCATGTAGTTTATGTATTTCTCTATCGCGGTGAAGGAAAAGGGAGGAAATGGTAGTTAAAGTTGTTATTGTACATTTTATCAGTACTACTAACCACCTTCGTAGATAGTGGTTAGGAACGTGATAATGCACTAGACAATAATATTTTTTCACACGAAATTTCAGTATAAAAGTTATTTATTTACGTTGTCATTTACCAGTACTTTAGTGTGCTTTGACATATTATAGTCTTCACCAACCTCGGTAAAAAAGTAGTAGTTTGAAGTAAAAATAAAATGAGTGAATTTGTTGTGCCTCGGCGAGTATTATGCGAATTTTTCATTGATCATGGAACAAAATCAGAAGATATTCAAAATTACTTAGAAGAACACCACCATTTGTCGTCTGAAAAAAGTGAATTAGTTGTGAACCGTATTCAAAAATGGCTTATAACAGCGTTTAACGATCGGTGGACCAAATCTAACCGAACTAAAGAACGTTTCTTTAATAAAAATACATCGTGGTTAGACGGTGAATTTAAGGTACAATTCGAAGAAGCACCGTTGGATATTACACCTACAACATCTGGAGAACGTGGACGTCCGCCAAAGTCTTATGAAGATCTATCAGAGAAATCGAAAAAAAGGAAGAATATGGAGTTGGTACAAGAATATGGAATCGAGTATATACATAATGCATACGTTCAAGGATTGCGGTCTGAAGGAGAATTCGAAGAAGCAACTGTTGTTACAATGATGCGGAGTTGTGATAGAAATGAAAAAAGGATCATGAAGGAAAAATTATTGCATGAAAGTCGCAATGCAACAGATTTTACGGTGGATGAAGCTTTAAGTATATTTGCAGATTTAGATCTTTCGAAATCACAATACGGATTACTTCGAGCAAGTCTGATTAACAAAAACTTCGACATACTGCCATCATATAATATACTGACAAACGCCAAAAAACTGTGTTATCCTCCACCATCCAGCATTCAAATAACCGATATAAGTGCCAAAGTAAATCTACAAGATTTGCTGGACCACACTTCTGCTCGCATCTTAAAGATTGAAAATGTTTACAACTCAACAAGAAAATCTCTTAAATTGTTTACCAAGTGGGGATGTGATGGGTCATCGGGGCAAAGTGAATATAAACAAGTTTTATCAGGTGAGAATGATTTAGTCTCAGATGCAAACTTATTTATAGCGTCTTTGGTACCAATAAAGCTGACTGACACAGAAACAAATGAGGTAATTTGGCAAAATTCGGCTTGTTCGTCTATTCGTTATTGCCGACCAATCCTGATGGAATTTGCAAAAGAAACCCCCGAGAAAACCCGATCAGTGGTTGGTGATATTCGGGGTCAAATTAATAATTTGCAAACTTCAAAGATACACAAGGAGGAGCAGGTAATTGAAATAAGTCACGACCTATTTCTAACTATGGTGGATGGAAAAGTTACACAAGTTCTAACTGACACAAGTTCTGGAGCTGTTTGTACAGTATGTGGGGCTAAACCAAGCGAAATGAATAATTTGGAGAAGATTGAATCAAAGCCAGATAATATAAATGCTTACGAATACGGTTTGTCTACGTTGCACGCGTGGATCAGGTGCATGGAGTTAATTTTACATATTTCATATAACCTTTCATTTAAAAAATGGGCTGCGAGAACTCCAGAAGATAAAAAAAGTAAAGAAGACAAGAAAAAGCTTGTACAAAGTTTATTTCGAAGCCGAATGGGATTGCACGTTGATAAGCCCCGACAAGGAAGTGGAAACAGCAATGACGGTAATACAGCTCGGCGTTTTTTTGAGAACTACTATTGCGCTTCAGAAATTACAGGAGTTGACGAGGAACTTATTAAAAGGTTCTATGTTATTCTTCAAACTTTGGCATCCGGTATTGCTGTAAATCCAGAAAAATTTGGTGAATATACTCGCACAACCGCACAACTATACGTAACAAAATATATGTGGTATAATATGCCTTCTTCAGTACATAAAATCTTAATACATGGGGAAAGTATAATAAGACATTTTGCTGTTCTGCCCATTGGTAATTTATCTGAGGATGCCCAAGAATCTCGTAATAAAGATTACAAAAAATTCAGATTGCATCACGCTAGAAAATGCTCTAGGTCCGCAACGAATCAAGACGTATTTCATGGTCTTCTATTTACGTCAGATCCTTATATATCAAGTATCAGAAAACCATCAGTCACTATTTCCAAGGAATTGTTAGACGAAGCTAAGAGCCTCTTAGCTATTTAAATAGAAGTAATTACGTACCTACATTAATTGTAAAATATATTTTTAGAGTGGATTTATATCATATTTGTCATTTATTTAAATGTAAGATTTATATGTAATACCTATAAAATAAAAGAAAATAGGTTTGATATCATAAAACTGTAAAATTATAATTCAATAAGTTAAACAAACTATGGTTTAATATTAAAAAAATACATTTTTATTTTTGTTTATTTTTTAAATATTAATAATTAAAGTTTTGACAATAAATGTGTCACTATTGGATTCTATATACTCTGGAGATACTACGTGCCAAATTTCAGCTATTTACTTCAATCAACAAAAAAGTTACAGATTTTTGAGACGGTACGCACCGTTCTGGCCCATAGTGCACGGCGTCAGGGGCGCCTCATTCAACAGATTTGTGCGGTAAATAATAAGGTAAGTAAAGCACGAAAGACTATGTAAAAAACGCACTTTAAGTCCATGGAATCCCCTAGGCTTAAAGTTAGTTTTTTTTTTTATCCCAGAGACAAATCTGACATTTCAAGTCTTTTGAGTTTGGCATTATGCCTGTCAAATTATTATCTGGGTTTAAAATCGAACCTTAGTGACATATTATGCGGGTTTAGGTACAGTAAATGTTTTCTGCAAATGTCGGTTTTATGTAGTGCAAGCTGGCTGGTTGCATTCGAACAATCAAGCTTTAGAATGAGCTTTAAAGATATCAGTATTAGGTTTTTCTTCAGAAAAATCAGTGAAAAATTAGGCGCGTTGATGTGAACACGAACGGCTGGAATAAACCTAATAATTTTAATATTGTTTGATTGCACATCCCGTAATTTATTTAGTACCTAACGTATATCATCCATAACATCCTTAGGCCACAAAAAGTAATAGCACGAAAAATAAAATCTAAATTAATAGTAGTAACATTATCCTGCTGGCAACCCTATCTTAAACTCAGTGTTACCCACCAGCAAAACGCATTATTTCTATAACAGGTTCCCGGTGTAAGTTTCACCTTTTTTAATAACTTAATTATTTTACTTAGTTTTAAAAACACTTTAGTTAATAGTCCACGTACGCTGGTAACTTGTACGTTACTATTAAGTATAACTACATTAACGTTATTAATAAACGTACCCGAATACGTTGATATAAATTAATATGGTTGTTAATATAGATAGGATTTCCAAAATTAAAAAGATAAAGTCATTCACTCCCATTTATATTTAAATCTTTAAAAGATTTTTAATTTAAACGAACTTTTATGTTTCGACGTCACCAAATTAAGTTATGATGAACGAAAAAACATAAGGTCCTTTGCACAGACACGTTTTTCTTGCAGAGATAAATTACGATCAGTCGACATACCGGTACATTTCATTCATTCATTCTTCTTTAAAAGAATTTGAATTTAAACGAATTTTAATGTTCCGACATCCGTCATCAAATTAAACTAGATAGGTATGATGTACCAAAAAACGTAAGGGTCTTTGTATGCGTACAAAGAACTTCACGTTTTTCTGCACGTCAGTATTGTATGGATCACGATGGAAACTTGTACGGTGGGTTGCATCAATTGGGTACCCCAGTAGTATTAAAATTAATGCTGCCCACTGTACACTGATACATTTTTTCTACGGCGCGTTATGGACGCCGTACCATAATGAAACCGTGCCGTGTACAAAGGGCCTAAGAGCATCTACAGCCTATAAAATACGGGATTTCATTTAAATTCATATTACAGAAATGCGTAGGAGCAGGGCATTGTTTGAACCGTGTTAACACGACCGCAGGACTCCCACATAGTCTGCTTATAGAGACATTAAAGTGGACGCAAATATTTTATACATTTATATGCGCACAAGCTTATGTGCAAGCAGACAACATAGTTGAGCACTTTGTCCTTTATGCGGTCAGTTTTATTTTTTTATTTTAACGCAAGGGTCAATGAGTTTATCACATGTTTGTCAGCTCATTAATACTGTGACTGTGAGTCATATTTTTTCATCAGAATGTTTAAACGAATGAAGTATCTTATTCGCTAATTGAAACTTATTTAAAATCAAGAAGAATGGGTAAAGTAATAACGTTCGATCGATCATGTTAACTACACTTCCCGCGGTTGGTCCGTGGATGGATGACCATCTTTTCATACCAAGGCCTCGTGCTTTGGAAAGCACGCTAAGCTGTTGGTCACGGCTGTCATTCTTGGATCTTTAACAGTCGTTACGGGTCGCCAGAAGCCCGAAATTCAGACGACTGGTATAACCAAGGGTTATCGTTATACCCAGTAACTGTTCTGGAGGTCAGATAGGTATACGCTCCATGTAAAATACTAGTATTCAGCTGCATCTGGTAAGACTAAAACTCACGCCTATGTCCTTCTCCATATCCCAGGCTATATCTCTGCCAAATTTCATGAGGATCGGGTCAGCGGTTTAGGCGTGAAAGCGTAACAGACAGACAGACAAACTTTCGCATTTATAACATTAGTAGGGATAGTTAGGATAGTAGGATTAAAACTCACTTCACATACTATTAATATATCGCTCCACACTACATTCGCGTACCATCTTCAATCTTTGCAAGAAATATGACCTACTTTACATCTTACCTACGCGATACAGCCAATCACTTAGGGTTCTTCATACATAAATCTCGGAGAACTTGCCTTAAGGTGACACTTGTCCACATTTTTTCCATAAAAACTTCGAGAGGGTTTTACTCCACTGTTTGACAATGTACATCAAAAATTAAACATGGTATGGTTTTGTCTCATTATCAATATTGTCTGTACGGAAACAGAATACTAAAATAAAAAACCATTAAAAAGTTATGAGCCAACAAAGATTACTAACTTTGGGCGTGTTTAAGTAATAAAAGCAGTGTAAAATCTCGAAAACAAAGTCAGTACCGACAAAGCTCAATTATCGAAAAGTTCAATAAACTTAATTGGTCATTGATTTATGCAGTGGTTTTTTCAGAAAACCTGATCTTCCGTAGGACTTTTCTTAATTTTTTGCGCGCCTGCTTTACTATAACTGATCATACAGCTCATTCAATAATGTTGTGCGTGTAGACTAGCGTCTAACTGCTCATCACTGGTACTACCTCTGTCGGACACGGAGCCTGGTGAGACAGCGTGCTTTTTAGCCAGGCCCACCAGTGAGTTCGAGCCCGCGACTAGTGTACCCTTAACGCACGACATAGCACGAGTACTCGTATATAAGCTGTCTTCGGCGGTAATCCCCAAACGTGCAGTCGACAGTCTCATCAGAAATTCGAATCGAAGCTTTGACATTATGTATCTACTAGGTTTCGCCCGCGTGGAAGTTGGAAATGATCCCGCGGGAACATACTACCGGGATAAAAAGTATCCTATGTGTTAATCTAGGTTATAATCTATCTGTGTGCCAAATTTCATCCAAATCCATTCACTAGTTTTTGCGTGACAGATTAACAAACATCCATACATACAAACATTCACGTTTATAATATTAGTGAGGAGTATGAATCTATGTTGGTACCTAAAGAGCTATGTCTTTATAGGGTTCCTACCCAAAGTGTGCCAACGGAACCCTATTACGAAACCTTCGCTGTTCGTCGGTTCATCTGTCTATCTGTCAGCGAGCAGTATCTCATGAAACGTTATAGGTAGATAAATGAAATGTTCACACAGTGTGAATTTTTATTGCTGCTTTAACAACAAACCCTACTAATATAAATGTGAAAGCTTGTGTGTTCAGATGTTTGTATGTTTTCAATCACGCAAAAACAGCTGAACGGATTTGGATGAAATTTGGCACACAGATGGTTCTTTAGTAACCTGGATTAACATCCAGGTAACAAACTATCCCTTAAGTACGTTCTCGGGGTATAATTATCGACCTCCACGTGGGGGATACCGCCAGGAAAAGATACTAGTAACAATTTATTAAAGTTAATTAAACTTAAAGGGTTCCGTATCGCAATGCAAAAAGCGTCGGTAAAAACACGTTTCTTGTGAGACCCCATACAAGAAATGTGTTTTTACCGACGCTTTTTGCCTTGCGGTACGGAACCCTTCGTGTGCGAGTCCGACTCACACTTGGCCAGTTTTTCTTTGATCTATGTTTTCGAATACTTTGATGATACGGTGCCTATCCCCCTGTTGATAAGCAGGAAGATGTTATGATATGCAATATTGAAGATGAAAAGGTAAAAAAATATTACATTATCGTAACTGAATGAGAATGTCGGAATTCCGAGTTCTTTTATAAGTATTCATTTTTAACGAAAAGCATGAGATGTTTTTGTTTTGTTGATACCGGAAATTACGTAAAGCTTACTTATCTACAGTGATTTCGATTTAGGATATTTGATCGAAAAGGGCCTCCGGCATCTTTACAAGGCACCACGTCTCTCGACTCTACCATTACCAAAAGGTATCAATCTCGTAGCCAAAATCTCGGCTGACTCCATTTGCATTACATCGAACACGCTTAGAAGAAAACCAGCTGATCTACTCTGTATATATACACTGTGAAAATTTAGGTGAATTGAGCTGTCATTCTATCAATCGTGTCAATTCCTAGTGTCAGCTTGTCGCTTCTGTAGTGCTATTCTTTAAAATCTCACCGTGATTACTTGCGTGAAGTGAGCTTAAAGTGAACTGTCATTATTATCAATTCCTAGTGTCAGATAGAATGATAGCTCACTTCACCTAAGTTCTCACGGTGAGATTTTAACAGTATAGGTCGTCTGTATTCATCTCACCGCATGAAGTGAGCGTGGTGTGAGCTTTCAGTGTCATGCCACTGATGCTAGGGATTGACCAAGTTTCAGCATTGCTATTCTGTAACCATCTCACCGCGTGAACTCAGCGTGGAGTGAGCTGTCAGTTTCATCCCACTGATGCTAGGGATTGACCAAGCATCGGGTAGAATGACACTGACAGTTCACTCCACGCTCACTTAACGCAGTGAGATAGTTACAGAATCGACATGCAGTGGCCCTAGTGTGTGTTTCATTTAACCATCTCGATCAAACGCTTCGAGCGCGTTCGTCGCTCCGATTCGTCCGTCACCAATCCAGGGCCAATCGGAACGCAAAACGCGCTCGATGCGTTTGATCGAGATGGTTAAATGAAACTCATACTAAGGCCTCAGTTGGAATGACACTGACAGCTCACTTCACGCGGTGAGATCGTTACAGAATAGAAACGTAGATATTTTGTAGTATTCAAATGTTGGTAATGTAATATTGAGAGTAAAAATCTTAGAAAATTTGAAAACACCAGCACTATTTGCGTAAGACACTGTCAATCAAAAACTGAATAATTTTGATGAACATTGCTTCCTATGTTCGAAAAAATTGTCTACTCAACAACGTTAATAACGCACTGAATGTTGTTGGACTGTTAAAATCAAAGTCATTCCTTTTTTTTTTTACCCATCGAAGTGCAAGCTCTAATCATCTGCACGACTATATTCAACACATAACCGCCTCGCCTAACAGAGGCTAATCTTTAACAGAGAGTCTAGTAGAAGGAGCTTTCCTAAAGGAATCCATCTCTTAAACAAAGCCATGAGATTACTCTAGCTACAGCATCATACGTAGGAAAGTAGCAAGATTTACCTTAGAGAGTTTAGTAACTCATCGTGGATAGCACATACGGCAATAGATAATAGAGGACTGAATTCTAAATGTCAAATGGAGTTACAAGTTTCATCAAAAACAAAATACAATAAAATATTTGAAAATGTTTTTGGTGGTAAAAAGCAACTTACAAATGGAAGTTAAATCCCACCAAAAACATTTTCATGTGAAATGTTGCCAAGACGAGGCCATATCACTCGAACTGTCAAAAAGTTATCAGAAGGCCAATTCTCGTAATTAAAACCGTTCAAAATCTAGTCGCAGTGTCATCTCAGCGACAAGCAAATGTCAAAAATGTATGAAAAATCGAAGTATTTTGACAGGTTGACACTGAGATCACTGTGAACGTTCTTAAAATTAGTAGAATTGCCCCTCAGATCTCATGTAGAGCCAAGCTTCTAACTACACGTCCTAACCCTACAAGGCCTAACTTAACACAAACTCTACACCTTAGTCAAAATATGTGGCTTGGCCGTTTCTTGGGCCGGACGCGAGAGATCGCCACCATCGATCGCCTCCACATTTACATGGCCGCGGTGGTACTCCGCCCAAGCCGGGCAGACCTCCACCGTATGCTCCACCGTGTCCTCAGGGCGATCTACGCAATGGTAACACCCGGGCGTTTCCTCCCGCCTTCTGCGAAACAGGAACCTCCCGAAACACCCGTGTCCGGTGAGGACCTGCGTCAGGCGGAAGGTGAGGACGCCGTGGCGCCTCTCAATCCACTCCTCAAAGAGAGGACTTACCGCCGCAATCGTGGCGTGCCTAATTTTGACGTGACTTTCGCTGGCAGATAGCTGTGGCCCTAGTGTGAGTTTCTTTTAATCATCTCGATCTAACCTCCCGCCCTATCCGAAACAGGAACCTCCCGAAACACCCGTGTCCGGTGAGGACCTGCGTCAGGCGGAAGGTGAGGACGCCGTGGCGCCTCTCAATCCACTCCTCAAAGAGAGGACTTACCGCCGCAATCGCGGCGTGCCTAATTTTGACGTGACTTTCGCTGGCAGATAGCTGTGGCCCTAGTGTGAGTTTCTTTTAATCATCTCGATCTAGCACATCGAGCGCGTTCAGCGCTAAGATTGGTCCTTGACCACCACGGCCAATCGCTCGATGCGTTTACTCGAGATGGTTAAATGCAACTCACACTAGGGCCTCTGATGTTAACTTATAATATCCTAATAACATAGACTACTTTTACGTCTACTTTTTGTCCCAGTAGCACGTTCCCGTGGCATAATTTCCTATGTCAACGCGGGCGAAACTGCTGGCACAGATAGTAAAGAAATATCGATGTATTGTCATTACTATGATTGTAATACTTGATGAAAATGATTACCTACAACCACTCCTTACAAACACTCTACCCTAACAACAAAATATCGGCAGAGAAACATAACTTGTCTTTGTTACCGAGCTTTCGTGGCGGAACACATTGGATACAGATAAATTAAGTGATAAATGTCATCGTACTGATTTACGATACAGGCAATAAGCATCACTAATTCTGATAAAGCGATACCGTGTCTCTAGCCATGTTATTGGTTATGTGGCTTCGTTTATATAGCTATCATACATACCTTCTTAATATCCCTAAGGTGGATTAGGTAGGTTAGTGAAATTACTAGTTACGAAATAAATTTAATTTTTGAGTTCTAATTACGCTAGGCTCACGTGCGAGGTGTCTAAAGGCGCGTCTCCACGCGGGCTATGTAGTAACAAGAAATATTGCTGAACAAACATTTTGGAGCCCTGAAATGCCAACTTAATAGAAGCAATATTGGCAAAAATATCCCCCTATACAACGAAGGTTGCTGACAGAACGACTCAGGAAAAAAAATCGTCATCGCATAACCTAATTTCTAGACTTTCACGTGGATATAATAAAGTATCAAAATTATAACTGAGACCGATGGCCACATGAATTAGTCCCTCTATAAATCATAGATCAAGGAAAGCAGGAAAAGTTTTAAAATCAAAGAGAATTGCGTTTTCGCCTTCATAGTAGCTATCATAAATACCTTCTTAAAAGCCCTAAAATGGCAACTGGTTAGTGTTGTAGGTAAGAACTTAAAAGAAGCAATAGGTATTGGTAGAAATATCCATGGAAATAGTAAAGTATCAAAATTACAACTGAGACTGATGGCCACATTAATTAGTCCCTCTATAAATCATAGATTAAGGAAAGAAAGAAAAGTTTTAAAAGCTGGCAGAATTGCGTTTTCCTTAAAACCCGTTTCAATTCATTCATTAAAAGCATTTACCTACTTATATCACTGTTTTCCCGTAAATTAAAAGCGCTTCCCAAGTAAATTAACATTATCCTACGGTTTTACTTCTAAACTACTGATCCTCGTTAAGCCGTTGAGTGCAAAATGTGGTCAGACCTCGGAACCTTTCAATCAGTGCCCGTTTATCTAGTAATCTATCGATCAACGTCCGAATAGCTGGCAACCACTAATTGATAATAATAAAAACTAGGAAGCAATAAGATGGAGCCGTTGGTTTAGAAATAAACACTGTCTCGTTACAAAAAGGAACTCAAACTCGAAGCATTTATTTAAAATAAACCAATTTACAGGCACTTTTGAACTGTCAAGGGGTCTTCGTCAGTCAGAAAGACCCTAGTTGCCCTTTCATATGGAGAAGAACGGGCAAGAAACTCCATGGACACTCTTTTAAATCAAATATTGTTGAAATTATAAATGTAAGAATGATGTAAAACGACGCATACGTTAAAAGCGGCCGTAATTAAAATAAAATGACAATTCAGAAATTAAAAATAAGCCGTGGCAGCGAAAAGATGACCAGTACCTACCTACTGACGGCGCCCGTTCACAAAGATGACGTATAGATCAGCTTGTCAAACAAGTTACATAGATGAGTTCCTGCACCCTAATTGCATAACTCATGATTAATTATAATCTGTTTCGTTTTGAAACAGATTGTTAAACCATTGCTTCATATGTTCGAAAAATGTGTCTGCTCAACAATAGTGATGGGTAACTCATCAATTTTATGTGAGGATGAGGGAGCCCCTCAATTTGCTTCGTGAGGTCCTCACGAGGGACCCCTCATTTGAGGTGAGGAATCGTACGACGGCGTATTCGCCTCACGACTCGCGAGCCCGAGCCGAACTCAAACGAAGCTCCAAGTGAGCGAGGCGGGCGGGTGCAACGACGACTCACGAGTACTCACGAGTCACGACTCTCCGATAATCCGATTATTCACAACCTCACTCTCTCACACACATCATTTTCTTTCGCTTATAAATAGACCGCCAAAATAAACGAATCAATGACCCTTTATTACCAATCTAATGCTAATGCTTTTAGAGTTCATAATAATTAATCGTAGCTGAAATAATTTAAATAATGTTTACTGTGCGGTGTGCCACGGTGTTGTCCAAACTTTAAGATCACACCTCACCTCACTCATTCTCAATTCTCCATACAATTTTTGAGTCGGTTCATTCGCTCACTGAGCTCACTCAATTACTCAATCCTCATTCGCGAGTCACGAACTCGCTTGCCTCGATTTCCTATTGTCAATAATGTCAATGTCAATTTTCAAATGAGGGGTGATGAGGAATGAGGTGGTTCAATATTGAAATTCGAGTAACTCTTTCAATTTGCGATCACGAGTACCTCAAATGAGGGGCCTCATGAGTGAGGGACGCATCACTACTCAACAACGTAAATAACGCAATGAATATTGTTGAACTGTCAAATTGAAACGGATTATGAATAATCGTAAGTTACCCAATTAAGGTGCAGGAACTCATCTATGTAACTTGTTTGACAGAACCTCTCTACAACATATTCGCGTTTAGAGGTTGTTAAAACTAAATAGGTACAGTGTGCCTAGACACAAAGTTAGTAACCAGAATGAAACACTTCACGCAAATATATGACGCTACTCGAGGGATCCTAACAGACTGTAACATTAAATTATACTAAACTGCCATTAAAATTAGCAAGAACGAAACATGTTTTAGTCTACGCCACGCCGTGTTTGAGGGAATTTACAAAATGACTGAGTAATTAAATTTTTCTGTCACAAAAATTAATTATATGCATGTAGCCTGCTGGCTTATTGGCTGTTTTTTTTTATAATAACATAATTATATGCTTTAGAGTTTAACTTAGGTTTTACATTACCAACTACTGTTTACAGAGAATGACAAACAACTTAGGAACAATGTTTGTCATTGCGAACAAGATAAAACAAGTACGCAGGTTCACGTACATTCCTTTACCTATATTTTACCTAACCCAAGTTAAGTAAAGATTATTACGCGAAATACAAACAGAAAGTTTTCCTTCCCATTTTCCGAAAGCTTGTGAAACATTTACGATATTGTTCTTACTCAAAAAACATGTTTGTGTAGTCACAGGTGCTATGTGGGTGTACCTACTACGGTATGCGGAAGTTAAAACATCGATTTTCGCTAAAATACTCGCCTCATCGCTCTTAACGATAGGGGGAGCGAAACAGATAATTATTTTCGTTGACGACTTACAATATTTCAAAGGCAGATGCTTGATTCACTAAGGAATTACATCTTCCCTTTTTATAATACCGTCACAAAGGGGAACTGCATTATTATTACTTTTTGTTACGGTTACGGCTGTCTACGTTTCATAAAGATTTTTATAGGAATAATAAATTTAAGAAGGATAATTAACTTTTAAGCGTCGCCTATGAGTCGTTATGTTGAGGACGGACAGCGGTAAGAAGTGGGAACAAATCATAAATGAACACGCGGAAATTACTTGGGATTTAAATCGTCTAATGAAGGAAGTTTTTTAACGTTTATTTAATGGTTTCTACTTCGCATACTTTCGTTAGTCGAATTCCATAAAATAAAGTCCTTTTATATAGTACTCGTTTACACGAAGAAATTACTCTCCGTGAGTATTAAATTCGTATTCAAGTGTAATGAAGACGGAGGGTGAGTTTACAACGCGCCACAATTATATGTGGGGTCGAAATGTGTCCGTGAGGTGCAATGCGGTATACTTAATTACACCTATCCCTACTTAATAACTTAATTAATCTTTGAATGATGAATTTATACGTTATGATAACGTCGTGTTAGTTACCTTATACGTAGAAAGGTATGGACATTGGTAATGATAATTGTAAATAACTTGTTTTAGTAAAATATATGGAATGTATGTCAATTTATTTCAAAAATTAGGCACAAAAATATAACCTAATTTTTGAAATATTGAAATAAAAAATATAGGTATATAATAGTTTTAAATTGATTATGAACTCCAATAAGATAAAATTTCAATAAAATAATTAGTATTTGGGATTAATCAAAAGGAATCTATATTTACTACGGAAAGCAAAAACTTTGTACCCCTGTTTACGAAAATTACGCGGACGGAGGAGGATGAAATTTGGCGCAGATAAAGTTTATATGGAGGAGTGTAGAAAGCTTATATATTTATATAAATAACAATTAGAAATATATTAAGTTTTAAATGAATTATGATCGAATTTCTACCACTGGGCGACCATTAGTATACCTACATGGAATAAATAGAATAGATACTATACCTAACTTAACTTACTTTGGTATTGTACAGAGGCCAGCACATCAAGCTACCCCAATCTGTCAAATTTGTTTGATAGATTTTCAAGTTTATTGCAAAGAGTAAGGTTCATGTTCAATTGGGAAAATTTAACAGTTTGGGATAGGTTAACCTGCTGGCGTCTGTACCTACTTAATTTGAACTATCCATTGTTAAACCATTTCGTCTTTCAAAGCTACACTATATTTAATGTTCGTGTTTCGTTTATGACAAAACTGGGAAACCGAATACTCTTCGTAATAATTAGTTACCTACCTATAAACTGAAGTGTTCTAATAATTTGTTATATAAGTATATTTCCCCGTTGCTAAGAGGTAGATTTTCTTAACGTAATATTTGTAGGTAAATTCTCAGAAGCTCTACTAGTAGGTAAATGAATAGGTACTAACTGTGTTATATAATGTCGTTCGCGCTTCAGATAACTAATTAAGATTACAATTAGCTAATCAACAATTCAGGTTTAATAATAATAATTGAATAGTTATAGTTTCTGTAATTGTTGGGTTTAGATTTTGAGTGAAAATGGTGCCTAATACAGGGATATAAGACCTACTTTACTATTCATCTTTTGTAGGTAGATACCTTCTTATAAATTATTGTTAGAAGCTTTTATCATAATCGGCCTATATTGTTCCCACTGCTGGGACACAGGACTGCTCTCGGTGAGAGGGAGTAGGTCGTAAGTCTTCGCATTGTTGGTTCTAGGACATGCCGGTTTCCTTATGATGTTTTCCTTCACTGTTTTGAGAGCAGTGGTGATGGAATAATTTACACAAAGTAAAGCGCCTGCCTCGGTTCGAACTCACGACTTAAGTTACGGCCGTAACCACTGGACCACCACTGCCCGGGAAGCTAATACACTAAACACAATTTTGTAATTGTTATAAGTACAGTAATGACTTCAATAATAAGTGACCAGTATTCAGACATCATTAAGTAGGTACAGTCGAGTTCATTAATATATTGGCCCTTTCAGGCTTCAAAAAAGTAAGAACGTCAAAAAAGTTCATAATATTGTGACAACTATAAGCATCATTAAATTGTGGTCAAGATTTAGATTCATTATTATGCGACTCCTTTTTCTCATAATTTTTCATATTATTGCCTAATGCACAGCATATATTATTGAACCGTTCACATGAGGACATATTTTTGATCTATGGGTTCTATAAAATGTATTGAGCTATCCAACCCTTATAATATTTTGAATCCTTGCCAGTGCCAATATATTAATGTACTCGACTGTACCTCTACCTATGACTCATTAATTCCGTAAAACGAACATTTTCGATCACGCTCATAACTCGAGTGTTGATTGAAATTTCGCATCACTCGAGTAGATGGACGGTAGACGAGTCAATCAGACTCCATTAGCGGCATCGATAGTGGACAGTATCGACTGGGAAATTATTGATTTGTGCCTAATTTCCGGTTGATTGGCGCCGGTCGGGCTGCGGGCAGCGGGCGTGTACGCGGTCGAGACTGTAACTTAGCACAGGTGAACGATTAACTCGCACGAAACGAGATAACGCCCCATCCGACTGGAATCGTTATCGATATATCTACGTAATCGATTTTAATTAAATTGCACTGTTTCTACAATTCATATTTAATTTGTTTAGTCATAGCGATGAATATTTTAGTGTTTACATGTGTGGCTGAATTAACCACTTTTGGGGGTAACACGGAAGCGTCATCGTGGGTCCTATGAAAATTAAATCAAGTGACCCGTAACAAACAATGTTTAAAGCATTTTAAGCGAAAAGTGAAATGAGTCGTTTATGCTAAAACAGGAAAGGAGTGAATAAATGCGAAAGAGAGTGCAGGGTGCCGACCCTAGTTTGGTCACGTGACCCTCGGTAAGTTTCGCGAAAGGTTAACAGTTTAAAGGTCGAACACTAAAACCAGTCATGTATGCCTAATTTAGTTCTCTGGGGACACATTTACGGGCCTACATTTAAATGTAGCTACGTAGGACATTCAAGTTTTACAGTTTACTAAGCAAACACCGTCGTAAATGTCTAGAATTGGCATGTTAAGTATCTTCCAAGTTTAACACCTCAGGCTTTTCCGTGTTCAACTATTAGAAAGTTTGTTTTATATGGAATGCCAATGAAACGATATTGGTTTTACACGTACAGAGTGCAAGACAATCTTGGTAATTATAAACCTAATTTGTACGTAATTAACAAAGTTGTAACGGGACATCCAATTAGGCCTGTGAACCTAATTGGTAATTCTAGTCCGGTTACCCAATTACCTAAATACAAGTAACAGAATATGAGAACGCAAGTCATTTACAAAAGTATCCGAATAGCAAAGATATTCCAAGCAATCAAGATACCGTATCAGTAAATAAAACACAGCAGGTACGCGAACGTAAACACCGAGGAAAACAAACAGATAATCCTCAAAAATATCTTACTGATAAGGTACTGTGTGAGTATGATGTGAGCCAATCTCCCCTTGAAAATTATTTTTCGTTCGCGTCCGCGCGTTATACGATCCACATACACCCGGCGAGAAAATATTGTAAAAACAATGAAGGGCATTCACTTTTATCAACGCATCGTCGCCCGAGGGGTCCTGAAAAGGAGCGCTGAATAGAAATCCCTACGGCAATGCCGGCAGCCTATCAGTACTGTGAATGGCTATTAACCACCTCGGGGCGACGATAACGATGAAAGGCCACGTTACATTAATGTATACGGTGTTTACTCTCACTCATTACCTCGTCCTCGGGCTGACGCAGCAGCATGGGGGGCCCCACGTCCCGCGGCTCATTCACTGGGGAACTGGCACTGTCACTCACTGCACTGGCATTCACCACCGGCCCGCTATTGTCAGCCTCGATAACTTCCCAAGGCACATCGTCGTTGTACACCGCCACGTTCAGCACCTGGTCGCCAGCGTGGAACCGCCACGGCAGGTCGGCGCCGGTCTGCCGGGGCCGGCGCCGCTTGTGCCGCACTTTGTGCCGCGTGAACCTGCCGAACCCTCGACCATGGCCTTCCTCCAGCATAGCGTCGTACAGCGAGTCCAAGTTCACTTTCAACTTGTGGCGCCTGGTGGTGCGCGAGACTGCCGTGGTGGCCGGAGCCGGCGTGGTGATGGGATCCCTGCTGAGACCCTCCGCGTCCCATAGTTGTATTCTAAGAATGTTGTCGTGGGAGGGAATGTGGGCGCGCGCGTACGAGAGCGCGATCACCGCGAGTACGAGAGCAAGCGCGCGCACGGACCCGTCCATGTCTGTCGGCGGCCGCGAGCCTACTGAAGCGAGTGCTCGGCAGCACAATTTTCCCGCGCTTTCCCGATAACGCTACGAGCTACACTCCACAGTACTACGAGCGGCACGCATTCGACATCAACGCCGCGCCTCCCTCGCCGCGCTACATATCGCGTACTCTTTATCGCGATGTGATTAATTTGATAAGGGCAAACATTACACCTATCGTGTCGCGCCCTGACAGCGATTACGACACGCAATTACCAAAGAAACGAGTAAATAAAACAAATTGTTCAACTAAATAAATTCTATTCCCATAATTTAACACAACTGTTGTGACAACTACAAATTAATCATTTTGTACTACAATCTTAACAGCATTTCAAATGCAGCGAATCACGATACATTTATACGGAAAGTTGGGTAACTAACTGATAAGGATAACGTAACAATCACGTGATGTGGAATTTCATAAAGTCTATATTATTACGGAACAATTCAACTGCGACTTACACATATAAGTAGGTACATAGTAAGAAAGATACATGAATATTCAATTGCCGTGTTACATACAAAGTTAAAATTAAGAGAAACCTACACCTTTGCCTAATTGCATCATAATAACAATAGTAGGCGCGCTACACAATTGGTACCTATTAAAATATGCAATCTCATTCATGAACAAGCTTCAGAAAATTGAAATTTTCTTCAACATTATCAACAAATAAGTTTGCACAGTTACATCGCTACGAGATCTCGTAGCGAGCGTAGCTAACTGTAGACTAAGCGTTACGAATCCCGAAAAATGTCAACAATTAATTTGCTATTATTCTATTGGTTATATTCACTCGACCGAGAACATAGGCATTCATAATTTGCTACGCGTATAGCCAATTTGGTTTCGCCGTTGTATGAAGAATAAAAATGTCACTGCCTTGGTCGGAAATTCATTGTTGTACTTAAGACTTACTCAGGATTTATCTAAAAAGGGTTACGGATCCGTGATCTAAGATTTTATAGGCTAGGAAGACGGTAGACAAGATTATCCAAAAGGTCAGCCGAACTATTCTGTTGATTCACCCATTTTTTTTTGCTTTTTTATATTTTTATATCTTCGGTGTTTTTCTTCTGTTAACTAAATTACACCTTTTCCAAGTGGCATAAAAGTGTTTTTCTTCATTTCTTTATGTTATGACACCTCAACTAATGTGATACAGAAATGAGTTTGATAGTGAGTTTCCATAGTTGGTACAAATTGTCGCCGTACAAATCTCTAGTAAAAATGTTATATGGAAATTCATTTTAACACACATAATATCACGCTTGTATTGCCCGAGTGGTTAGACAGAAGTGTACCTATGACACCAGTTATGTTTAAGTCCCATGTAGGTACTAGGGAGACCATATTACCATTTACCTGGAACAAATCCAGTCTCTCTATTGCGACTGACAAATTCCAGATAACAAAAAACCGGTCAAGTGCGAGTTGGACTCGCGCACCGAGGGTTCCGTACAAACCTGTGGGTATATAAGTAAAAGTTCAAAATTGTCAAAAATATTTTTTTTTATATGACGAAACTAAAAATTTACGGTTTTCGTAATTTTTCCTATATCTGTACTATAAGACGTGACTTCGTACAAAATTTCAAGATTCTAAGTTCACGGGAAGTACCCTGTAGGTTTTGATTCCCGTGCGAGTTTCAAAAATTTGCGGAATTTTGCGGCCTAAATGGCTGTATCTTTTGATTGCGTTGACTTAGAAGGTTGATTTTTCTACAGCTTCCAGGGACAGTAGAACTAAGTATCATATAGAAATTTCAGTTTGATACCTCCACGCGTTCCTGAGAAAAACGGTCTTGACAGACGGACGGACGGACGGACGGACGGACGGACAACAAAGTGATCTTATAAGGGTTCCGTTTTTTCCTTTAGAGGTACGAAACCCTAAAAAGCAACACTGCCCGACTTGGGAATCAAACCAGGACCAAAATGAAATGGAATTGAAAATTCATTTTAGCAGCCTTTTAGTCGGAACTGTCTGCGGTGGTGCGAACCCCAGTGAGTCGGGGCCGGCGCTGCTACGGTGCGTCGTGATACAGCGGCGCGATGTGGCCGACTGCTTTTGTCGACCGGGAGATTGAGCTCTCGACCGGCCGAAGAGAAGTAGTGCCGTGGTCGCTTGTTGCGGAAGAGGCTGTGGGTGATGACCAGGCATGCGGTTCGCTGCATGCAGGTGGTCAGGATACCCGTTGAAGCCGTGGGTGCTGGCTGGCTGTGTGACTCGCCGCTCGAAAGCTTGAGGAAGTGGTCTTGATTTGATGAAGATGACGTCACACCGAAGTATTGCACGAAGGCTGCGCTGACGTTCTTTCACGGGGTCACCGGGGGGGGGTATAGCGGTATGAGGAACAGGGTGTAAAGTTCACTCATACCTAAGATGGTAAAGGAGGATCCTCCGACCAGACGGGTATTGTGTCTGGTGGGCAACTGCCCAACAGTTGATGTCGGGATATTCTATCTATTCAAGTGTTGTGGTAAACTCTGATTGCGCAATGTAGAATTTCTAAGAATAGTTCGCCTGTGGCATTGTAGATGGCGCCACTTTTCTTTTTGCGTTTTTCGATTTTTGTTGCGAAGCATTTTTTATTTATTTGTAGTGCCGCTACAATATATTTTTATGATTACTTTTGTTTGTCGCTAACACTAAATGAAGAGCATGTAGCTAAGTAAACTTCGCATGAATCGTTCGATGAAGGTTAGATTTAGGGACTACTCTTACCGCGGTAGTTTCGTGGATTTTACCTACATGGTACAAATACTGAGAGACTTGAGGCTATGTAATAACAGCCGCACGGGTCGATCGAAGGTAAAGCTACGCTTGTTACGGTTGGTCCGTAAATGGGTTTGTTTTGGGATTACATATGAAAACCCCTCCGTGCCTCGGAAAGCACGTTAAGCCTTTGGTCCCGGCTGTCATTCGTGGATCTTCGACAGTCGTTACGGGCCGTCAGAAGCCCGAAAGTAGACAACCAATCTTACCAAGGAGTATGGTGTTACCAGTACCTGGGTTGTGACGGTCCGATAGGCAGTCGATCCATATAAACGCTACTGCTAATCAGCTGCATTCGGGTAGACTGGAAACCGACCCCAACATGGTTGGGAAAAGGCTAGATAGATCGTAGGTCATAACTGATTTAAAAAAATCATTTCGGAGATCGTCATTGATGGTAGTGTTTTGGCAGAAACAGAGCCCGATCTAGCTATTTAGCCGCTCCGGGCAAAAATAACATTCGCCGCCCTTTGCACTAACACCATATAAGTCATGAGCTTCTACCAAAGATGGTATGACTATAATTATGTGATATTCTTTTAACTATATAATATTCACATACGTTAGTCTACTACGGCTTCTGAACAAGTATACAAAAATTCATGAGAGTAGGTATGTTTGTAAGTATACTTTTTCCGCCGCTCATTTTTGCCGCTCTGGGCATTTGCCCGGCTTGCCCCCCCTTAGATCGGGCCCTGGGCAGAAATAGGAATTTTCGGAGAGCAATGGGGCTTAAAGAGAGAGCGGATGGCAAACGCTCGAACACTATACATATTGAATGAAGTGAGTCGAGTATAACCTGTACGTTTTCCGCCCCGATTTCCGTTTCCGCTGCCGCTCGCAACCAAAAATATAGTCTTACAGCCTTTACATGACGTAACATCACGCTTCAGTTTAAAATAGGGTAAGCAGAAGTGCATGTACGGTGAAGATTTTGACAGCAAAGTGTGGTAACTATTTGACATTGACAGCGCTTTAATGTCGCAAGGGCGATATTCGTAGTACGAGTGTTACCACTATCGTGCGGTTGACCGTACTTACGTACGCACGTACGCATTAATTTTCGCCAGTCTTGATAAGTATCATGAACCAAGGAATAAAAAGGTTCAGCATCTTATATGCTGAAACAAGTCCACATTTTTTCCATACAAACTTCGGGAGGGTTTTACTCCACTGTTTGACAAAGTACATCAAAACTTAAACATGGTATGGTTTTGTCTCATTATTAATATTGTCGGTACGGAAACAGAATACTAAAATAAAAAGCCATTAAAAAGTTATGAGCCAACAAAGATTCGTTTTTTTTTTTTATGATAATTTAACGTAACTTTGGACATGTTTAAGTAATAAAAGTGCAAAATGTCCAAAACTAAGTCGGTAACGACAAAGCTCAATTATCGAAAAGTTCAATAAACTTAATTGGTAATTGATTTATGCAGTGGTTTTTCAGAAAACCCGATCTTCCGAAGGACTTTTCTTAATTTTTTACGCGCCGGTGTTACTATAACTGAACCTGCAGCTCACTCAATAATGTTGTGCGTGTAGACTAGCGACTAATTGCTCATCACTGGTACTACCTCTGTCGGACTCGAAGCCTGGTGAGACAGCGTGCTTTTTAGCCAGGCCCACCAGTGAGTTCGAGCCCGCGACTAGTGTACCTTTATTATAACATCATACTGTAATGAAACCTACATTTACGAATAAATTTGATTTGATTTGGTAAAGCTTGCTCGCACCGGATTATAAAATACCGTAAGACGGGGCGAACCTATTACGATAATCATATGAGGCTATCACAACATAACTCCCGATTGAAACGAATTCCCGGCTAAAGCAGTAACCAATAATCATAATATGTTTAAATGACTTTTTTTTTTTGTTAATGTTCATTTACTTAAAATCTAAAAAATAAGTACTGTTTACAAAATTAATCGTACGATGGCAAGTAAAGAGTACCTAACATCTTAAACTTATAATAATTGTAAGTGAAATGTAAACTAATAATCTCCGTATTACTTTATGAACCCAGATCAAGCACTGAACATTTTCATTTATCATTAAATAATATGTAAAAAAAAGTGTCATGTCAGTTGAATAAATGCGTTTCGTTCCGCTCAGCCAATCGCAACACGTCGAATTACAAAACGTGATCTAACTTTAGTTTTAGCCTGTGTGCCAGGGGCCACGGTATCTCTTTCGAACTACCCGCACCCCTGGAACTTATAAATGGGTTCTGATTTCAAAAACAGCTCGAAGGTTTAAACCATACCTACAGAAAACCTTGTTTTGTAATACGACATTTTCCCCCCTATTACAGAACAAGGTTTTTCTTTAGGTATGGTTTAAACCATCGAGCCTGTTTTTTAAATAAGAACCTAACTGAAATCGAAATACAGCTCCTTTTACAAAACTGACAAGTTAGTCCAGTGCTATATTGTCAGCGTTGTAAAAGGAGCTGTAATTCTATTTCAGTTCTAAATTCTTATTTCAAAAACAGGCTCGACGGTTTAAACCATACCTAAAGAAAAACCTTGTTTTGTAATAAGAGGGTTTATGTTCCTTTTCAATAACGTCAAGCAAAGTAACTTGTAGTCCTATCAGATATTTAGGAGCAACCCAATAGCTTCCTTATTTTAACGACAATAAAGATCATTTTGACGAATTTGACAATATGAGAGGTGAAAAACTTTTTTTGTCTGGAAGCTCGTTATTACATATTTGAAATCAAATCAACTGACACTTTGATTGACACTCGATGAAGTACAAGGATGAAAAATAATATTTTTACCCTGAACCTGATTAGTAATAATTAGTATGTTGGTTATTATTTAGACGCAAACTTGAAAATATCTTCAAAAGTACAATCGACACAAGTACTATGTTATATTAATTATTTTATACCATTTATTTTATACATTATTGCGTTTATATGTTATTATTAAAAGCTTTAAGAATTTCATACAGTATTTGGCCATAAATATGTCTTTATTTAATTTATATAATCTATAATATAAATAATTCTACAGAAAATATTCTTAATTCATACAGACACTGTTAGTTCATAAAGCTTACAGTTCAAAATGTACAAAAAGGTTAGTATTTGTGATAAAAATCGGTGGTTTTTTAAACAATTTCACATTTTGATACTAACACTAAAATAGTAGATACTTCATATTGTTTATATTTAGATTGCTGTACCCGAATATATTTTTATGGTAACGATTCGAAAAGTAGTTTTTTATTTACAATTAAGAACTCACTACCCAAAAGGCTCGTACCCAAAAATAAAGGTTGCCAATTAGCAAGATAAAGCGTATAAGTAAAAAAAATAAAGGGACGGCGTCTACTTAAATTAAAAAAAAGAAACATTAATGGCAATATTTTATCAATCACAACACTTAACTAGCAAGTTTATTGTCATTATAGACTGAGCTTATTTTGCCTAGTATTTTAGTATATGGAACTTGGCATACTACGTTTTATTCGTTTATGATGGGTAGTTCAACAAAATCTGAAGTATCGGACATCCATACCCAAATCGTCGATAGTAAGCTAACATAAAATAATAATAAAATAAATTGTCTAATTATTAAGACGTCTGTCAACTGCAAAAGTTTAAAAACAAATGTTTTTTTTTTTAATAACAACTAATTTCAATGTAAAGCTTAACAGCAGGAATGTTATCCGATGAAAAATTTATAGACGGGTGGTCATGGTTTTATACGTATAAATATTATTTTTAAAATGCCGATAATACTGTATTGTATTGTGACATACCCAAATACCCTAATTTTACTCACTCCTCGAAAGCAGATTAATATTTATTATGTAATATTACAGTATTATTATGATTTACAACGTCTAACCATTGAACGCTCTTACAATGCTATAAAAATTGCAAATTGTACTAATATAATCACTCAACGAAAAAGCTCTTATTTACATAATTATATACTATCAAGGAAAATGAATCTTGTCCAGAATAACACATTACAAAAATATTGGTGTTATAAAATCCAATGCACAGGAAGAGGTCTGATAGGCTCAATATAAATACTGGTTTTCAGGTGCATTCGGTAAGACTGGAAGCCGACTATGTTGGGGAACATACTAGATTGATTGAAAGTCATATGCACACAAGAATATTTTTGTAATGTGACAAACTGCTCAGTAATCTGTTTCCACGACTATTCATTAGATATCAATTCCTGATACGTCTTAATTAAGTATTATAATTATTTATTATTGGTCGCGTAAAGCCGATTTACACACCACAGACTCGTAGATATATACAACTACCCTTACATTAATATTGGGCCATTGGGCCCATTTTGATCTTACAAATATCTAAATCTCTTATATCCAGTAGTGTATGAATCGACCTTTTTGGTTAAAAGCTGTGTATTCAACTACAATGAAATGCAATAATTAATATTTTGAACAACAATCATGGCATTGCTAACGAAAGTGCTATATAAGTTTACATTTAGAGAGCAAAGGCACCAATGCTCTTACGATTAGACCTACTGTACAATCAACTATGAAAACGTTGATAATTTTTGGAGTTTGTCACATTAAACTCTTAATTTGTCAAATGTAGCTTTATTATACCGTCGTCACTTGTATCGTATAATGTGACAAGGTTCTAAGTGTGTTCAAGGTTTTCATAGGCCGACTGTACATCAGCGACTAGATGCGACATATTTTACATACCAAAATAGCTGTGTATTAAAAGAATATTATGCCCTACATCTTATTTATATCACACTTATTTAAAGGAAAGCCTAACATTTGTCATCACTTACAAACGTCAGATTTATTAGTCGGTACCTATACTTGGTCATAAAGATTTTTACCGAGAACAGTTTCGTAATTGGTTACAAAAACGTACTACTCATTTATATTTTTATAAAGTCGCATGTAGGCCTTTAATTTCATAACAATACTATTTTGTGACGATCTACGTACAGTCGCGGTAAAAAGTGTCATCCCAAAGTCTATTAACACTTAACCTTTCGACTGTACATTACACCTAAAGCTAGTAACACACCGACAACACCGAATCAAACACCATTATTGTTCTTTCTCACGTTCGCCGGTGAGCCAGGCAGATAGGTCTTTAGTCAGTCAATGCTGAGATCGTTGGAGAAGTGTCGCGAGAGCTTCGCCACATCAAGGCCGGTGAAATCGGTGAAGATATCTGACGTAGCAGTGGAGGGTTTGTTAGACCTGCCAGGGGACGAACTGCTGGACGCTTGATCGCTAGGATCGATCACGACTAGGCTGTCCTCTTTGCTACTTACCTCGAACGGTTCGGATATGCCTGTAAAAGAAAACGTGTGTTAAGTATTTGTAGTAAGGTTTATTTTTAAATATGTTTTTAGATATACTTTAATTTCTATTTTTTTGTTACATTTATTATTATTTCTTTAATTATTCTAATTTTTAGGGCTAAGTTTCGGATTGAAACAGAAGGCCAAGTCTCGTAATTAAAAACGTTCAAAATCTACTCGGCGACAATCGAATATCAAAAACTTCAGACAAATGTATGGAAACTCGAGGTATTTTTGACAGATTGAGACTGAGATCAGACTGAACATTCTTAAAATTACGAGAATTGCCCCTCTAGTTAAGTACTAGAGGGGCAATATTCGTAATTTTGCATTCAAAACTTTTAGAAAAAAAATATGTGGCCTACTACCTACGTATTCATATGTATTCAATTAAATCATACAAAAACGGTGACAAAATAATAGGGTATTTTCCAATTTGATAAAAAAAACTATTTTAATTTGAAAATTGGGACGATATATTTAACATAAAAATAAAGGAGATTGCCACAGAGCAGGTCCCTTTTGTGGTATCGTGTGCCTGATTTTAATATTAACCTAAAAATATTATTCATTTTTTTGGGTACAGGGTATTTTTTACACAATTTCTTTCACCCTGGGAATAAAGTTAAAGTTAATTAAGAGTTAAACATTACGTCGACATCCGTTTGATTCAATGTAGTCTGTGGTTTGACTGGTATACAAAAAAAAGTTGCCAGGTATCAAAGAATTAAATAACGAATGCCATCTTATAATCTATTGAGTAATCGATATCAATATAAAACGATAATTAAACAATAAAAAACCTGTTATTTTTTACCCAATGGACAGTTTATATCTCAATTAGATCTCAACATTTGACAACTTCAACGCTTCCTGTGTTAGCGTTTTGTTTTGCGATGATGAGGTAGAATGATGTTATCCCTGTCCTTTTTATACGTACTATTGTAACATATACATTTAACATATATATCTGAAATGAACAATAGGTGTACGCCAAATATGAGTTTATGTAAAGTATTCTTGATGACGAAAACCATTGGATAAAAAAAACACGGCTCGCATAGACCAATGAATTGAATGAAATTGAAATGAATTAAATTCATAATAGGGCTACATTGATAAATAATAAATGTTCACAAAACAAAAAAACACGGCTCGCATAGACCAATGAATTGAATGAATTTGAAATGAATTAAATTCATAATAGGGCTACATTGATAAATAATAAATGTTCACAAAACAATAGACACAAAAATAATAGCCATATTTATTTAGAAGACCCCTTTTTAACAAAGTAGTGTTTATCGATTGATCTATAACTATTTATTATGTCAATGTCAATTTCTCATTATAACCTAGATTTTTACAACAGAAAAACAATGATATCTTTTTAACCAGGGTGAATAAATGAAAAATGGTTTCTGATTATGAAAATACTATGTTTTTACTATTATTTAAAATAAAAATCTTTATGGCACAACCAGTTTCCACTGGGACCCAACTTTCCTTACAAATCGGGCAATCTCCTTTATTGATTTCCATTTTCTCGATGAAAAAAGATTAAAATCAAATACATTTTTCGTTGTTTTCAATTTACCACCAAAACGCTCCTTACGATGACTTTTTATCACGTGAAATCGTGACGTCAGCTTTATGAAAACGGCACCTATTACAAATACTTAGTTTGACGCAGTTTTAGAAGTATTTGTGCATAGGGCACCGCACACCAGTATTATCACTTTATATCCTTAAAAAATCTTGGTAATTATAAACTTGACATTCGCTTGTTAACTTACTAACTACGTTAGTTTACACAAAGTTGAAGTCACGATCCACTTTTTTGCTGATATACTTGCACAATTTATTTTGGATTTTAAAAACTCAACTCACCCAAAACACTCCTGACATCATTATTTGGCTGGCTGAAGTAGATAAACCTGTAGAATCCAGGGTTCCTCACACCGCTACCCACTGGAAAGCTAAGGGTTATAGTCCGAGGCTGCCCGTCAACGGTGGAGCCGGCGCCGGGTAAGCAGACCTTCGCTAAGTACTCGTATGCGATGTAGTCGTCTAGGTTGTGGAAATTGGCCTGTAAAGAAAGATGGAATTGGTAATAATAATAATAACACCGCAGGAGGCTCTCGTTAGGCAGCTGGATCAAGGGCTTGATCCAGAGAGCGGTACTACTGGACACGGCGCGTATAGTTAGGAGGTTCCTCTCTCAGCAGCCCTGACCACCGGTAGCTTGGACCCGTTTCCAATACCGGTGGGCTACTATTTTTTTTATTTTTAAATGTTTTTTTTAAATCATTTTTGTAAAAATATACTTAATATGTATAAAAGAAAATAAACGAAATAATAATACATCTGACGGAAACCTCGTCAAAGCTGAGAAAGATAAACAAATCAAGTACGAGTATCATGACTTGGCTCGCGAGGTTGGCGACATGTAGGATGTGGACTCAGACGATCATTGTACCGATAGTCGTAACAGCCAATGGCTTAATAGCCAAGAGTGTCGACCAACACCTGAAGAGGCTCTCGTTGAGCAGCTTTGATCAAGGACTTGATTCAGAAAGCGGTATTTCTAGACTCGGCTCGCATTGTTAGAAAGTTCCTCTCTCTGGACCCTTGACCAACGGTAGCATGGACCGTGTTCCCGATACCGGTGGGATAATGTATTTTTTATTTATAATATGTATTTAAAGAAAAATACGTATGGCACTCGGGGACTGCCGCGGTAAAGCTATTGCATAGCATTTTTTATGAACTTATGCAATTATAATTATTTATTTATTTTTTATTTATGCAGTAAGTTTTTTCTTTGATATTAATTCAAGTTACACTTTTTGAGCGTGGTGACCGATAAGAAAACAAATGTTATTATATCGTACAGTCGTACCATCGTTAAGCGAACGCTCGGCCGAGCTACATGATAGGCGGAGTGGGGGGTGTTTTTTTTTTTTTTTGGGTGGGAAATCATCAAATAACTTCTCCCGTTCTGGGTGGAGCAGGAGGGCGTGTCAGACTTTTACTGACTAAAACCCACCCGTGTTCCTTCAGTAGCCCTTAAGCCAGGGGCTGTGGTGTCTCTTTCGAACAAACCCGCACCCCTGGCAGGCATCGACCCTTGCGGGTCCCATCACTTTTTGTGCTGACATCTCTTTGAGGCGCGCGTGGAACACAACGCGCCGTCGTAGGTTTTATTTTCGTTACGGAATTTCTTGATTCGGATTATCTATGCAATAGCTTAATAAATATAGCTAATAGCTTAACTATGCAATAGCTTAATAAATATGGTAATAATACATCTTATACCGATTTCGACTACGATTATCATAATCTGTTTCGTTTTTGACGACTAAAGTAGGTTACGAGCGTGTGATCTGATGTAGCTACTGTAACCTATTTTGGCAGTCTAGGCTGTGATGTCGGGCGGGAAGAAGTATTTGTATGGCTAACTAGATACCTAACTTTTCCTCAGCACGCACTTTAGCTGAACATTATTCCCGTCACTGTCACACAACTGTCAAACTTCAAATGAATGATAGACATGGGAATATACCTACGTTTAATTAAGCTTAAGCAAGGGCTAAGTAACGTTATAGCAATCTCGGCCTTGGTGTTAGTGTATGCGAGTTTTGTTTTTGTAAACAGTTCCAAACTCTATTTCTGGGTTGGTTCTTGAATGAAAAAAATCAAATTAATGATTATTTTGACCTTTGGAAGGATGCCAATGATTTCAATTTCCCACGGCATATTTAGAGACCGTTATATAAGAGCTCGATTTCCAAATCGTGTTCCAAGTAAATACAAGTTAAATCGCTGCACCCTAACAGGGTCATAAACTCAATAGTCTAGACTCGTCTAAGACTGTAATTGGTTTACATACCGTAATGAAATAATAAATTTAATGCTTCGATTTTAAAACAGCCCTTTTATTTAGTGGTCTTATTTGAACAGCTGTAGTGAAGTTTTCATACTTACATCGTATATACCAATCCAGTCGTTAGCATTGACTTCAATGTCCGGTGTGAGCGTGCACTGTGTCCTAAAGTCAGCGTCTCCGATGTACCAGATCCGGTTGATTGGTGCAAACTCCACAGTCTTCTCCGTGTAGTTGGAAAACGTCTGCCAGAGAAAATATTGAGTTACTGCTGGTACCATAGACACACAAACCAGAAGAGAGGAATAAAAATTCCACAACAAGTGTTGAAAGATCCAAAGAAATACATGGTTATTATACCAAATGCTATTGCAGGGATCAAGCAGATTATCAGTGTCAGGTTTATTTGGTTAACACATGCTGAGGTGGCCTCCCATTTGGTGCATGTTCGTTATTTCATATGTCGGTGCAGGAGACCGATCAGGGTGAGGATCTTCCCCAGAGAACATGATGTGTGGGCGATGTGTTGGTTAGCGAGGAAAACAAACTTTTAGAAATCACACTGTTAATTTATTAAGGTAGGTAAGTAGGTACACTGAACACAACGAGTCGTATGACAGTTTCTAGACTAGTGTTGTCCGCGCGGCTGCCAGCAGAGAAGTGAGTCGTCCCCTCCCTGCGATCGGACATCTTGAGTAAAGCCCGCGCAAACTTTAATCTAGACTCCGTCGAAGCGTTGACGTCACAGCGCTTCCGCCTCGTCGTTAATTCAGCTCCCGTACTAATGACTTCTCCGACACATATTAATTTAAAGTGTGCCCAAAATGTAATCGTGCTTTTGTATGTTGTGCAATGTCTTTTGTGTGCCCCAAATATACAATTTATCTATCGATATCGATCTATCTAAATGTAGAAACTTCACAGACATGACAGGTACCGATATAAAATCATAATAAAAAATAAGAAGCACCATTCATAAAATATTATAGGGCATGCTATGAAACAAACTATAAAGTTTTAAAATACGTTAAGTACTTAAGAATATTGAAGTTATTTAAACGATCAGATATTTAAGCATAGTATTATTAATATAACGGTTAGAATAATGGTGCAAGGGTAATGCCCAATAGCCATGCAAAACCACAAAATAACGAATGAAACATTATTTAGAAACGGCATTAAAACACAGCTACGACTCCCTTTTATAAATTCCAATAAAGCGACCGATTATGGATGTATAAATTTATTAATATAGGGTGTGGCGTTAAACATGGATATCTCTTGTGCAGATAGTTTTTTTTCTTTTTTTCAGTCTAAGAGCCCTGGGAAGGATGTGTCGCCAGCCTTTTTACTATTATCTACTATTCAAACCACATCCTAGACAATGAGTACAACTACAAAAGGTCCAAGCAAGCTTGTACTTACCGCTGGTTGCTCCAAGCCTGCATCTACCGCATCACAATTATCAAACGACGTTGCTTCTCCATCAGCAGCAGAATCAACATGCGACCCCTCCCCCCCTTCAATGACGTCAATAGGGACGATCATAGACCGCATTCGGATGCCAGAGTGCATCATCGGAGTCTCGGCCATTATTGTGTGCGTGAAGCCCTTGCATACCTAGCATGCGAGCGTGCAAAATTAGAAGTTAATTCAAGCTAGTACTTATGATTGTACTGTTGGTTGCGTTTAGCGTTCTACACTACAAGATTCTTTGGGCGCTTGGTTTAAATAGGAAGTAACGTCACGATCTGTCAATAGGACTTCTGTGATCATTTCGCAAATGTTTACCAGCAACGTCCTTGTGTTAATGTCATTCAGACGCCAAAAGATTCTTGTAGCGCTCTTTATGTGCAGTACATGAAAACAGGCTGGTATTTTATGCCAGCAAGGCAAAAAGTATGCTAAGGTTTAAAGGTTGCGGTTAGGCAATTTCGTAAAAATAATAATAAATTACACACAAACCCCCTTATTACAAAACAAGGTTTTTCTTTAGGTATGGTTTAAACCATCGAGCCTGTTTTTGAAATAAGAACTTAGAACTGAAATAGAATTAAAGCTCCTTTTCCAAAACTGACAATATAGCACTGGACTAACTTGTCAGTTTTGTAAAAGGAGCTGTATTTCGATTTCAGTTAGGTTCTTATTTAAAAAACAGGCTCGAAGATTTAAACCATACCTAAAGAAAAACCTTGTTCTGTAATAAGGGGGAATATGTATAAAGGATTGTGAATCTGACCTGATTCACTTTATAATTCGCATATTAAGTAATATCACGAAATACTCCTGAAATAATATGCCAATTATAAAGTGACATAAGTATTAATTTTTCATTAGTGTCACATAAATAAAAAAATCACTTCATGAGTTCAAAACTGGTTTTTGTAAACCTGACCCATGCATATTTTTTAAATAATTCTTCCAATTCAAGAACATTCAATGATCAGATATTCCAAAAACACCTGTTAGTGCAATTTACCAAACATACACAACAAAAATTATCACTAGCCCGTCAAATAAATTAGTGAGTGGTACCGTGCCATACAAATCTCCCAGCAACCTACCGTATTTGTGTACGTAATTTAATATTGTTACGTGCATCAAAAGAGTGGTAATTGAATTTGAATGCGTCGAATTTCCGGCCTGTATAGTAACCACCAAGTCAGGTTTATGAAAAGTAAACATTTGTCTTTGTTGAACTATTCAACGGATTTAGATATTTGTTTGTGTTACAATGGTCGTCTTTATTATTAGATGCATTTGACTAAAGCCGGTTTGCACGTGTATTTCTGCTTAGTAGCGAGAGTAGAAAAATCCAACAGTGTGTGTTGGATTTTTACCATCTCTTAAGAGGTTGTTGGTGTTTTCCAATAACCCTGTATATTTTTTTAGATTCGTATATCAATATCAGGCTCTATCTTGCTTAATCTGCCTATAATATTCCCACAGCTGGGAGACAGGCCTCCTCTGTGCGAGAGCGTGGCCTTAAATCCACCACGCGGGCCCAGTGCGGGTTGGTAGATGTCACATGTCTTCGAATGTTTGATTCTAGGTCATGTCAGTTTCCTCATTATACTTTCCATCATCGTTTAGAGGGCTGTAAGTTGAATGAAATTATTCGCGACCGTAACCGTAAAAAATCAGCTTTTCCATACATTTTGAAACTCTGCAAATCGCAGAAAAAGTAAGAAAATTTGAATTTTGCGGACTACCCTAGCTCATCATTCTTAACAGAATCAGCGGAAAGTAGGCAAAGGTTGTGCTAATTACCTATAGCTACTACATTTTTTGTAAAATACAATTACATACAGGTCGGAAATTAGGCCATTACAACTAATTATGTTAGGTAAATAAATAATGTAGGTAGATACGATACAAGCAATCAAATTGATGACGGATCGCTAATTAGTCCTTTGTTTATACAGGGTGGCGGTGACAGATAAAAGTGGAGGCAACACTCTAATTACGTAAGTGAAGACGACTGTGGGCTGGTGCTCTCTTTCTAAATACATACATAAGAGAGAGAAAACACATGACTGTCTCGTTCTTATGTATGTATTTAGAAATAGAGTGTTAGCCCACAGGTCGTCTTCACTTTTTATTTAGTGTGGCGTCCAGTTTTATCTATAAACTTCTTGGCAGGGACGTAGACGCGCAAGCTCTAACCATGAATTTAACATATGATTCTAGTCGTCGATTTATTAAAAAAAATCTGCTGTTTCATAGAAAAATGCAATACCTATGCGGTACCTACTGTACCTATCCTGCGTCATACACATTAATTATATTATGGTTTATGATTTTACTCCCTTGACTTCGGAATGGTACAACAAGTTTCTGACTCGAACGGAGTTACATGACTTTATCAAAAGCGATGTCATAGACGTAAGTCATACTTACAGATGAGCTCATGAATAAAGGCCACCATTTCGAGACTAGTCGAAAAATCCCCAATTACATTTACCAGGCAAACTACGTACTAGGAATTTAGATAAATAATTGCACACGGGTTGGAAAGTAGATCAGTATAACTATTTGTGTTAGGTAAATAAAAAGGTGGATACGTAACAATCAATTAAATTGATGACGGAGCACTAATTAGTCCATTTTATATATTTACTTTGGCGAAATTATCAATACAATTTTGTATATCATATTTACCTACTGTTACACCCATACTGTGTCAGACATTCATTTTATCATTGTTTTGATTTTAATCGCGAGGTTTTCGTCATTGTACAACAAGTTTCGGATTCGAAACGGAGTTATATTCATAAGAATATTTCATCGAAAGCGATGTTATAAGCCCACTGTCTAACGGACAGATTTTTTCGCGCACTGGATCTTCAGTGCATAGCATATCGCCGAGAGTTCAAAATCGATTTATTTTTTTGACTTGCCTATTTTCACTTACGCTGCAGTCTGTTGGATTCTCAATTCTCGGTTCAACACCGAAAGTAGAAAATCCAGTGCGAGATTTACAAAATGTTGGACGTAGACTAAATGTCATACATAAGTCATACTTACAGATGAGCTCATTAATAAAGGCCCCCATTTCAAGATCAAGGGGCCATCCATAAATTACGTCACAAAAAAATTATGGTTTTTCACGGGTGGTCACACTTGTAAAACCCCCTTCCCCCTTCTGTGACGTCACATATTTTTCAATTTTATATTTAGAAGTAAGAGTAGGTGGTAAGTAGAGTTTTAGTATTTTACCTTTTAACATGTGACATCACAAAGCTTTAGACCCCCTGGCTCTTGTCACACAATGTCGCATTTCGTTGACCCTTTAACGTGTGACGTCATTTATGGAAAAATCCCCAATAACATTTACCAGGCAAAATACTAGGAACTTATAAGTGCATCAACCTACAAGTCATGCGATATTAACTGACCCACTGACCTTTATATTCATCAGCGCGACCACTGGCTTGTGGTCACTGACAGTGTAATGGGACATGTGGTTATATGACACCACCTCTGCTTTCAGTGTCACGTTCTCGTAGTTGTTCGCGTTGACTTTGTACAGGATTCTGTCTGTCCATGATGGTTTTCGTCTGTGAACAAGAAATGTTGGTTAATTAGTTATAACTTATTTACTGTACAGAATATCTACTTAAACTTATTCGTTCATTCGTTCACTGACGGACACAGCCTGAACCACTGGGTATACAGCCTTGTAATTCTATGAATAATTCGATTTTTTAAATTGTATCGGAATACCAGCACTGCGACACTTATTTGAATGTCGCAGCATCATGCTGAGATAGAAGCGTTTTGACGTCGTTCAGGACTTTCTGTTTTTTAGATTCAAGAAATTTTGTTTTTCATAGTATTTTATTAAATGATTGTGTGTTTAGTTTAATATGTGATCTTCCTGTGCGAGTCACAATAAATAGTTTTTCTTTCTTTCTAATTTTGCACTAGAATTCCTTATAAAACGAAAGTTAGAAGACAGTTTTTCTTTTAATATACCGATATTCATCATTATCCGGTTTTCCATCCAAATGTAGTTCGAGAAAAAGCTACGCAGACGATGACAATAACATAGTTATTGGCAAAAAAAAAAAACCATTTTTTGTACACTATGCTTTAAGAACAGTTAAATGAACCCTTATTTGAGATTAAACACATTTAAAAACGACCCCTAGTCCAAGCGGGGACTTTAGGTCCTTTGTAGCATCCTTTGTAAAACACCGCCAAAATAAAATAAGTAGAAACATTAGAGAAGACTCAAACGTTTTAAATTCATACAAATTAACCAATTTAAGGCGAAAGGTTATTGGTATCCGTTTGCATTTAGGTTGTATATAACCCACGTTCTGGCTTCGGAAGCGTTCCTCTTACACCCTGTATACTATATTCAGCTTCTTTATTTTTGAACCAATTTTGTGATTAAACAACTTTATAAAAGGCAAACTTGGTTTGAAAACCATGACCTTTGACCTGCACAGGTATATTATATGACTACGATTACGCTTTGATTATGTGTATATTGCTTATAAAACGCAAGATCATGCGAACATGTTAACAGTGGATCTGACCTCGTCAATGGATCAGTGCTCGTGTTAATTTTTATTTTATAATAAAATAATATGATAAGCAAATTCCTAAGATTGTAATCTTATTATTACTGACGTATTGTAATAATAATAGTGCGAAAACAAAAAATAAAAGGCATATTTATATTGATTACTTACTTAATTTTTTTTTTTTCATACAGACAGTTTGTTAAAATAACATATTCGGTAAACAATATTACTCTATAGTAATTTATTATTATAACAAATGTAATAATTTGAATGTTAAAGAAAACATTTATAATTTACTTTTTGTTGTTGAATCCTCCATTACTTATATTAATCACAGAATATAAAATTAACCCATATTATGAAAGTATTGAGTAATAGTTAAAACCTGCGGAATGCCGATAGCACGCAATCTACTCGAATTATCTTTCATATATGTCCCTGAGTAATGACATTATTAACACCGTCATATAACATTCAGCCTATCTATGGAGGCTTACGAGCACCCCGTCGTCTACTGGTCAATACAATAATCTCTTTCAAAATATTGACATCTTCGCTTTCCCAACTGGTAAAGGAGATCAAGAGGAACAATTCTCGTAATTTTATGAACGTTCACGGTCTGATCGCAGTCTCAATCTGTCAAAAATACCTCGAGTTTCCATGCAATTTTAACTACTTTTTGACAGTTGTTTATCGCCGAAGTGACACTACGACTAGACTGAACGTTTTTAATCACGAGAATTGGCCTTCAGATCAACAGTGTAATTTTTAATTAGCCCTTCCTATATTGGGCCGACACCTAATAAATTGAGATAAGGTAAGATGACGATGAAGTCTGTGTTTCGAAAATTCACAAAGATCATTTCAGCCGACAAAGTTTGGCAGCAGCATCTTGGCCTACCTCGATAACAGTTAATGATTAGTATAGAAAAACTTCAAAACCGTAATACTTACTTAATATCATACTCATCTCCACCAATAAGGAACTTGTAAGTAGGCGGGAACCGTATATCATGCTCCGTGAACTCTGAGAACGCTTCGCCGGAATCCATGACAGCGATCAGCTGATCGTGAGTGAGAAGTGACGCGTATTTGTCCTTCTCTATCTTCTGTAGTGTGGCGACGATCTCCTCCGCTGAAGGACTACTGCCCGCTGGGTGGTCGGTACGGAAGTTCAGATCGCCTATCCAGATTACGTAGCTGGAATAGAAATAGAAAATCTGTTTAGTTCAGGTAAATTTAGAAAAAATAACATAGAGTCACATGAGATATTCAACCGGTATCTACTATCGTATACAGGGTGGCAATGTTTAGGGAGTC
This sequence comes from Polymixis flavicincta, assembly GCA_949987655.1. Taxonomy (NCBI): domain Eukaryota; kingdom Metazoa; phylum Arthropoda; class Insecta; order Lepidoptera; family Noctuidae; genus Polymixis; species Polymixis flavicincta. The sequence continues at coordinate 9,401,689 of OX465183.1, forward strand.
ATGGAAATATAATCAAACTTTTATTATAAATGTGAAAGTTTGTATGTTTAGACATTTAAATGTTTGGATGTTTGTTACGAAATCACGCAACAACGGCTTACCGGATTTGGATGAAATTTGGCACACAGATAGATTAAAGTCTGGATTAACACATAGGATACTTTTTATCCCGGTAATACGTATTAATCCCACGTTAATTATCGGGATAATTTTCGACCTCCACGCAGGCAAAAATCCACGCCGACAGAAAATTCGTGATAATGGTACGATCTCGTATAAGCAAAATAAATGGGGGCTTGCGGCTAAGTAACAACCGCTCGGGTCGATCTATCAGGTTACGCTACGCTTGCGGCGATTTGGTACGTGGTTGGATGACCATATCAACATACCAAGACCCCTGTGCCTCGGAAAGCACGTCAAGCCGTTGGTCCCGGCTGTCATTCGTAGATCATTGACAGTCTTTACTGGTCGTCAGAAGTCTGAAAGTCTGACAACCAGTCTTATCAAGGGGTATCGTATTACCCAGTAACTGGGTTGTGAAGGTCAGATAGGCAGTCGCTCCGTGTAAAATACTGGTACTCAGCTGCATCTGGTTTTACTAGAAGGCGACCCCAACACGGTTGAAAAAGACTAGGCAGATGATGTATAAAAAAAATAGGAAATACGCCTTCATTCACGGAAAATAGAAGGGTTTCATCGATAAATTAACTACGATATAATTTTCCTGTTTACTTTTCCATTTAGGTTTTCCTAAACCGTTATCAGTTTTAGTCATATATCTTTATAAGTACATCTGATAAAGCACGCATGACGTCCAGTTCTTCGGATTATCTATAATTTTGTTAGAAACTGATATATAAATATACATTTATCTATAAATGTTACTATCGATAGATCAATCGATATTTTATTTAATAAATGTGTGTATCAGATGATTACTAGGATGCTTTTCAAATTGTGCTACTGTTTCGACTTTAAATATGTAACTGGTACAATTATTTTATCTTATTTGTAGTATTTAATCAACATTAAAAAAAATTCTGTTCTTTGGCATCAATGCAGATTGTCGATCAGTTTGATAACGATTACATTCTGATAATAAAATATAATATGTACCGTCATGAGCATAAATATATTACTATGAGTTAGGAAATAATGTCTGATTGCATGATTCATCTATGAATATGTGGCGGCAAATATATGTGAGAATTTGTGGAAGGCATATAGGTACAAGTGGCAGACTAAATATGTGATATCGAAAGGACACTAAAACTATCAGCAGGCTTAGCACGAGAACTGTAGACAAGCGTTTTGTCGTCAGAAGAATAGACAAAAATGACGTTTCCGTGTAGATAGTTGACAGTTTTTTATTGAAAAATGTAGACAAGCGATTTCTATTCTACAGTAGAGTAGAAATAAAAAGCGTCATACTAAGCCTGCTGGCGAGACAAGCGACGCCAAAATATAGAATGCTGCACCAACTCAAAAAAAATGTGTCAATGCAACATTAATGTCTTCATAAATATCTGCCTGCTCAGTTAAATTCAAAAGAATGTAATACCTACCACATTGTGATCGAAAACATCTGACATCACTTTAGCAGCTTAATACATTCTTCTTAATTTAACGGAGTCGGCAGATATTTATTACGCAAGAAATCTCCGTTAATATTGCTTTGACACATATTTTTTAAGCTGATGCAGCCTCCTATATGTTGTGGTCGCTTGTCTCGCCAGATAGTTTTAGTGTTCCTTCAATGTCACATATTTCTGCTGCCACTTGTAACCATGTTGCCTTCAACAAACTATTAGATATATTTGCCGTCATATATTAATGGATGAATCATGCAATCAGATATTATTGCAGAGCTGTTCATAGTAATATACTTATGCTCGTGACTGTACCTCTAGAGGTATGTTGAAAATTATCTGAAGATTTGTTCAATAGGTAATATTTCTAAGTATAAAGCAGAATGACAATAAATGGAAAAGAAACGAATAACGTATGTACGCAGTTAATGAGTTGACTATTATAACCTTTAGTTCACCGACATCACACAATTCTTAAGAAAGACTAATGATTATGACGTGACAATGTGCGGACTTTTTATAAAGGCTTCAGTTAAATCTTTTGCCGCCTGATTTATGTAAATGTACTTAATGATAAAAAATATTAGATAACGACGTTTTTATTTGCCCATAAGAAAAATGTAAATAACAACCGACACGGTACCATAACAGAAGCACAATTTGGTCAGAGTAATGGCAAGCAAAGATACGTCGAAAATCAAGGGATGCTGAAATTGAGAGTGTTAATTTCGCACATCCGACTCATGGTAGCAGGTTTTATTACAAAACAAGGGTTTTCTATACAGGGTAAGTTTTTATCCAGTGCGCAAATTGTAACCATGAACTCAGCATATCATTCTAGACCCCCCCCCCCCCCCAGCGCAGACATTTTTCGCGGTTATACAAAAAAAATCAGCTGTTCCATACATTTTGACCGCGTAGGTATTGCACTTTTCTATGAAACAGCAGATTTTTTTTGTATATCCGGCAAAAAAATTCTGCGCTAGGGGGTCTAGAATGAGATGCTGAATTCATGGTTACAATTTGCGCACCGGATAAAAACTTTTCCTGTAGACATGGTTTCAATAAAACCATCCAGCGTGGTTTTGTAATAGGCACCTAACGGTGATTGAAATACAGATCTTTATACAAAACTGATAACTTACTCTGTTACTGGTTCTAAAGTCAGCCCTTTTGTATTAAGAACTTCACACGCGTCGGAAATAAGTACAACATCCAATAACTGACTTGGACTGTTAAAACCCGTTACTCCTTATTACAAAACAAGGTTTTTATTCTAGATCAGGTTTAAACCACCAAACCAGTTTTCTAATTAAGAACCGAATATGTATAGAAATGCGCTCTTTTTAACACGCTTTTTTTTTTTCAAAACTGTCATCTAAGTCCGGTGCTAAGTTGCCATTTTTGCTGAACACGAAATTAAGTTGGAAATACAAAAACTAGCTCAGAGCTTTAGGCTACAACTAAAGTTAGATCGCGTTTTGTAAGAAGACGGATTTTGTAATGAGACGATGGTATTTCTACTTTAAAAATAATCCGAGAAAAAGAAGAGAAATGTAGGTATGTACTTACTCATGATATAAAATGTTGGTAGTCTCGCTGACATGGTACATGTGTTGTTTTATTATCGTGTTGTAATCATTGATGCGATCAGCCAACAGATGCTCATGGGCAGTCAGGTGAGAGTTCACGAGGCACATCGAACATCCGTATATGTTGAATCTTATACTAACAGCCCCTTTGTTACCCTGAAACATGAATGTTTTGTAAATTACTATGTATTGTTAGATTTCAATGGACGGACGTTTGGTAGGTAACATTTATATTGGGGAAATTAACGACAATGCTGGGAAGGACATATCTGCCGCATGTCGAACAAACTGTGGGCGCAAATAGCACAGAACAGCCGGTCTATTCTGTAAATGTCTCACCGTGATTTATTTAGGTGAAGTGAGCTTTAAATGAATTGTCATCCAACCTGCTGAAGATTTTTGTAAAAATCTCACTGTGAGAACTTAGGTGAAGTGACCTTGATGTTAGCTGTCAATCCATCTGGCACTATTTTTGGCATTAATCATGACAACTCACTTTAAGCTCACTTCACCCAAGTTATCATGTCGAGATTTTTACAGAATAGCACTGCTGACGCCAGAGATTGACAGCTCACTTCAAACTCACTCACCCAAGTTTTCACGGTGAGATTTTTATAGAATCGCACTGCCCTGAGATTGTCAGGCGGGGTCATGGCAGACCACGTAAAGAGATGGCGGGACGAACTGTTTAGATTCCATCAAAACAGGAAGGAGGCCGCGCGGGATCCGAAAGATGGCAGGAGTCAGAGGCCTTTGCCCAGTAGTGAAAATAAAAAACATAAGTGCTTTTGTTTTCGTATTGTGTGTCTTTCTTCTTTTTTTTTTTATCTCGTATGCATAACAGTATAAGAATAGCTTAAATGCCGTACGGGCTGAACAACGCCCTTCGTGGAAGTTATTTTAAGGCATTTTGTTGCATGCTGGATTAACCCGTGCCGGTACGACCACACTGCAATCTGGCTAAAGAGCTCATGTTAGCTCAGATAAGGGTCCAACTTTTATACAGGCTGCATATTTTCTTTGGGTATGACCAAATATTAAAACCTAAAGAATGTAGATAAGCCTATTTAAACCCAAAAAAAGACTGCCGCCCCGAAAGTAGCTCCGATAAACATGATACGATAGCTATCTGCCACCTTGATGGCTTGACGTCACCAAGATAGGCGAGGCATGACGAAATCAAACACCGAGCACAGAAAAAAAAAGAGTTGTGTAATGATATCTACCAAAAAACTAACATCCTGCTGGTCTCCATTCGATTTGATACTTGGTAAAATTACCAAGTATCAAGAAGCCCGAAAGTCTGACAACCAGTCTTACCAAGGGGTATCGTATTACCCAGTAACTGGGTTGTGGAGGTCAGATAGGCAGTCGCTCCATGTAAAATACTGGTATTCAGCTGCATCCGGATAGACTGGAAGCCGACCCCAACATAGTTGGGAAAAGGCTAGGCAGATGATGATGACTTGGTAAAATTACCACCTGGCAGAATCGAAATCGATCTTCAACTTCTCATAAAAGTAAATCCCAGTAATATGATATTACGAATGTGTATGTTTGTGACTCAAACGTGCGTAAATGTCTGAAAATATTTAGATGAAATTTGGATGGACATTATGAAAGTAGTTCATTTTAAAATCATTCACTGATTCGATTGCCATTTTTAATATCGGTTTTATCCCAAAAAATATTAAAACTACGTTAATTACAGTCACGTTTCCGCCGTAGAGTCAAAACCAAAAGAAATGAAAATGGCTGAAATACCTACCTACTAAGCTAGACCCTTAAACGTGTGCGACTGCGTGCGTTCGTAGATTTGTAAGATAACCACAATTTTCTCCCACAATCAGTCAATATAATTTAATAAATAAACAATGTTTTTACTTATCAAAAATTCAGTGTATATACCTATTACTAGCTGCCCATCCCGGGTTCGCACGGGTGGGATCCCTATTTTTTCGTTAGACCGTTTTTTCAGGTTAATATAAAGCTCACAAATAACGTGGCTTTCTATTAGTAAAATAATTTTCAAAATCGGTTTAGTAGATCCAGATATTACCCCCTAAAACCTCAGAAAGTTTACCTCTTTACTAATATATAACGATATTAAAACAATATTCTAATTAGGGTGTTTAGTGGTGCATGTTAATTCTGGGACATTTTGCATAGATTTATCGGGGTGGGAGGACGCGGGCATCAGCTAATACATGTTTATACAACATAATCTATTACCTACTTATAGGTCTAAAACGTGTGACTACACGGTCGCTTTATATAATAAACTCCCACTCTTGCCAACAATAATTGCGCTTAGTGAGAAGCGACAGGTCAAACAACAAAACACCTCATTGTACAATGAGAAAACCTCATTACAATTACAGGTCTATAAATAACTAGCAGCGCTCCGCGGACTCACTCGCGTAGTTCTCGTTCCCCTGGGAACGTAGCGGGAATATAGCCTGTCACCCGGGGATAGTGTAGCTTCCCAACAGTGAAAGAATTTTTCAAATCGGTTCAGTAGTTTCGGAGCCTATTCAATGCAAACAAACAATCAAATCTTTCTTATTTATTAATAGTATAGATATAGATATAAAGTAGCTAGTACAGCATTAAAGTGATGTTGTGCAGTGGATACGAATTACTTTTTCCATTTACGTAGAAAATCAATACGTAAGGCAAGATCGAGGTCAAGAACACACTGTCCAACTCATTTTGTTCACTCAAACACTGCCCTTATTCATGAAGGCATTTGAATAAAACATGCTTGCGTATATATTTTTACGCTTTTACGTTCGCCATATTTTTTCCATATTGTATTTCATCATTTATTGTATTCCAGGTTGGCAGGGGGACCGACGCGCAACCTGGGGCCTAAGTCTACTAATTTATAAACGTTACAATGGTCTCTCAATGGTGTGTTTTTGACAGTTTTTGTATGGCAAATCTGTCAAAAACTTACCATTGAGAGACCATTGTGACGTTTATAAATTAGTAGACTTAGGCCCCTGTTTCCATGCATTCAGTAGTACATGATACTGAATCCCCTGCGTATAAATTATTCGTCGGTTTTCAAAAAATGATTTACTTTTTCAGAGAAAAGTGCAATACCTACCCAGCCAAAAACTATGGAACAGCAATTATAAGGTCAAAAGCAGCCTGTATATTTTCCCCAATAGTCAATCACCAATTTCTGCATGTCATCATCTGCCTAGCCTTTTCCCAACTACGTTGGGGTCGGCTTCCAGTCTAACCGGATGCAGCTGAATACCAGTATTTTAAATGGAGCGACTGCCTATCTGACCTCCACAACCCACTTACTGGGTAATATACGATACCCATTGGTTTATCGTTCACATTAATGTTAATATGAACGACAAAATATTATATATAAATAACGAATGCATATTCGTCTTGGACTAGGAATATAGACATAGTAGTGTAAGAATACAAGCAATCGACATGCTTTAGTATTTCCTTATAACATTAATCTAGACGACACCAAGTCATGGTCAAAGCAATGGATTGCGAGGGACAATTTCCGTTTTCCAGTCCTATTTACGGGACATTCCATATATAAATATGTAAGTACTACTTATGTGATGTCTTCCTTATGGCTGGTTTTGAACGCCATACGGGCTTTCGGGAAGATAAAGATTGATTGTGTTACGTTTATTGAGACTTACTGCCGCACTCGGAGACAACTCAAAAGTAAATCGACACTGTCACCGCATTTGACTTTCTGAGTACGACAGTTAGAGTGAATTAGGTATAAATCCTGCAGAAACATCCAGCACATAAAATATTTTTCAGTTACAGTAAGTAGGTAGGCCTAACGTGTGACTTCGTAGTTCAAACAGACCGTTCAAGGGCGCGATAACGATTTGTGCATACAAACTTTTCCACTCAAGGCCTTATCGATTTAAACAAATGCTCAAGTTGGTACCTATGTAGCATCAAGGCATTAGGTAATCAAATAAAGAAAATCGATCGTTAACAGTTATTTTAGGCATTCACGCGATAACTTATCGTGATTCATTTCCAACGATAAGAGACATAAATCTTCCTGGGCCAGTTCACTATGACCACTTAACGATTTCTTACTCGTAACCACGCCAATCACACACGAAAACTGCTAATATCGTAATAGTAATAACGACAAATTGTCTTGGAACATACAGAATATGACATTTCGATTCCTTACCGTTACATTGGTTTCTAAAAAACACGATATTGACGTAGTTTGAACGTAGTAAGATTCCGCGGGGAATCATTATAACCATACAGATTTGGGGCTTAGCACGAGAACCGTAGAGAAGCGTTTTGTCGACGGAAGAGTAGACAAAAATTACGTTTCCGTGTAGACAGTTGAGTTTTGAACCGAGAAATGTAGACAAGCGATTTCTATTCTACGGTAGAGTAGAAATATAAAGTGTCATGCTAAGCCTGCTGCGAATGTAGTAATAGAGCAAAATCAATTTCCTTAATCCTAAGCGTTAGGTGTCAAGTCTACACTCAATGACAGATCAGGAAAATATAGTGAAACAAGACAGGCACCTATTATTACTGTAAAGTTTATACCTACTTTATAACCAGTTTTTAACTAGGTATTGTAAAAACGACTTCGTGAGAATTTATGAGATTTTTACAATCTTTATTTCTTAATCTTTAACCAAAGCAAGTATGTAGTCAACATAGGTAATTGCTTTGGTTAAAGGTTTTCTTATATATTTTTTATTCAAGAGAAAAGGGCTTTGTCGCACATGCGAAATCATACTTGTCTTTATTTAACAAAACCTTAGCATAGCTAGTTTGTAAAGTACAGAGGCCAGCACATCAAGCATCAGCAAGCAAGCTACCCCAATCTGTCAAATTTATTTGATAGTTTTTCAACTTTATTACGAAGGAATAAGGTTTATGTTCAATTGGGAAAATTTGACAGTTTGGGATAGCTTGACCTACTAGCGACTGTACTCTAGCTGCATCAGAAAGTGGCACAGCTAGATCACTATTACAGTAACCTATCTCTCTAATCCTACAATCTTGGTTAAAGATTAAGAAATAAAGTTGTAATCCCTACTTAAGTAAACTCAAGTTCGTTTTTTAAACCCAGATAGTAATTAGACATGTGTAATGTCAAACTGCTTTACTAAAAAGCACGAAGACTTCGAAAGTCAGATTACTATTCGGGATCAAAAAAAAAATAACTTATGGAAAACCAACGCTCCGAAAGCGTTAAATACAGTTTTAGTAGTCTACAGTTTCGGGACATAAGATATTATTCAACCACTCAGGATAGTACCGGGTTAATTCAAGAGTGGGTCAACGTTTTGTACGCCTCCTAAATCGCGTTATTAGTCGCAGCTTAGGGGCGCGAGCGTAAGTAACGCCCAGTCTAAATTCCATAGAAAGAAATATTAATTTTCTTTTCCAATTGTTATTATTTTATATAAATATTTTAACCACATAGGCATTATTAAAATTACCACTATTAACGAAATCTAACATGCAATCGTGGAAATACAGGATAAGTTTTTATCCAGTGCGCAAATTGTAACCATGAGTTCAGCATATCATTCTAGAACCCCTAGCGCAGATTTTTTTTGCCGGAATACAAAAAAAAATCTGCTGTTCCATACATTTTGACCGCGTAGATATTGCACTTTTCTATGAAACAGCAGATTTTTTTTGTATATCCGCCGAAACATTTTTGCGCTAGGGGTTCTAGAATGATATGCTGAATTCATGGATACAATTTGTGCACTGGATAAAAACTTATCCTGTATAATGTTCCCACTGCTGACACCCAGGCCTCCTCTCTATGAGAGGGTATGGGCTACGCGGGCCCAGTGCAGGTTGGTGGATGCCACATATCTTCGAATTTTTGGGTCCTATAGGAAGGTTGTGTCACGATGTTTTCCTTCACCGTTTAAGTGGTGGTTTAAGTAAGGCACGAGAGTGGTTAAGAAACAATATTTTTGATCTATTCTTGACTATTCCAAATGAATTATCATTTTTGGCTAAGTTTGCTTGTGGTATGTAATTATTACATACGTGTGTTACAAGAAATTGATAGTTGGAATGTGATTTTGTATTGCAGATGATTGTAACTGCAATATGTTCCATTCTAAATCCAGTTTTAATTACAGATGTAATGTTCAGGTGGTCAGATCATTAGTGCCTCAAAATGTTAAGCTTAGTGCACGCCGGCGAAAGACAGCACATTTATCAACGTACGTTCATGAGCTATACCTATCATACAGGTATAAAGCTTACGAACATAAATATGTTGTGTAAAAATACATGGCACTTTTGATATTATTAATTTAACAGACATTTTGTAAATGTCAGTTACTGTACAGCATATATTTTTTGACATCAAATGTTATTAATATGCAGACATTAATATTAAAATATTTACTGGAAACGGCGCTAGTTAGCTCAGTCTATACTCTATTTTAATCGCCGAAATATTAGAACTAAGATGTACAGATAAAAGAACTAAATCTGATCTAGATTACAGCAAGATTTACAGTACCTATCTATAATGTAAGTAGCTATGGTTGCATCATAAGTTAATAAACAAACTCTTCTTCTTCTTTCTTTTTTTTTTCAAAGATTAAATGAGCCTATATTAATAACCTTCAAATTAAAAGAGAAAAAGAATAGTTATATAAAAACTTTTTATAAAAAATTAAACCGCCGAAAAACCGAAAAGTAAAAAATAATAAACTTGCTTTGTCCAACCCCAATAACTAAGTTCGGAAGTCGGTGACATTTAATTAAATACATATCCAAAGTCACCGACTTCCGAACTTAGTTATTGGGGTTGGACAAAGCAAGTTTATTATTTTTTACTTTTCGGTTTTTCGGCGGTTTAATTTTTTTACAAAAAGTTTTTATTTAATAATTTTTTGTGGCTATAATCTGCTAATTACTACATGCTTAATTTTTGATTCCTTTTTGTAATACACAACTCAGTATTAAAATCTGTGAGTAAACAATTAATTATCCCCTGTTTTCTTACCCTTAGGGTTGGAATTTTTCTTCGAAATTATCAAATCGGACTACTCTGGAAAAAGATATGCGTGGTCATACATAAAAAAATAAATATACGCGTCGAATTGAGTAACCTCCTCCGTTTTTTCGTCGGTTAAAAAGTATTTTTTTCTCACTCACCCACATTCCTCCTAATCCAGTCTTAGTGTACTGAGCTTCAATATCCCTCAGGTGTACGATATGTTTCATCTGAGTGTAGACCAGCAGCAGGATGCCCTGCAATCTTGTGGTCTTAGCAATGATGAACCCTTGCCGGCAAAGTATTTTGTTGAATGATTGTGTCCACGAATCAGTGAACAGCGAGTCCATTACGAGATTCTGTGGTTGGGACTTGACTTCTTGTAGCCTGTAATAAAATATATTGTGGACTGAGAAATGGCTCTTTATAAATAAATTCCAAGTTGGACAATAAACATAAAAACCGTAACCAACATTCAATACCAAGTTAATAATAGCAGTATATTTATTTATTTATTTGTTTTACTCAGACTACTGAGATGACATCCCACCTCTTCCCGTGGGTGTCGTAAGAGGCGATAAAGGTATTTACTAGAGAATGAGCAGCAGCATTCTCTATGCATTTTACCACCATACTGCGATCGCCAACCCGCCTTCCAAGCATGGCGATTGTAGCGAACCCCCCAAATTGGGGGACGCCTATATCCAACAGTGAACGTCTTTCGGCTGAAATGGTGACTGAGATGACAGCTAATCAGGAAGTATAGAAGACATAATGGTACAACCCCATATAAATTGGGAAAAGAGCAAGAGAATGTTGACTCACACATGTCACTATTCTAACTGATATTACAAATGCAAAGGTAAGTTTGTTTGTTACACTTTCTCTAAAACTGCTAAATGGATTTGGATGAAATTCGGCACAGATTGACCATGACCTGGGTAAGGACATAGGCTATTTTACATCCTGAACAGCAAACAAAATTGCAGGCAACAGGTAAACATGTTATAAAACTGCTTATTGTTGAGAATATTTATCTTTATCAACCAACTAGAAGAATGTTATCTTGAAGTAGACTTTATTCAATAACAACTCTTTCTTTATGTCATTATAGATATTTTTTATGCTTGTCACCAGATTTATAAACATAATACTTTTTTAGAATTACTACTCTTGTGTTGTAGACTATCATTTACCAATTTCTTTTTTGTAGTAATAATATATTTTTACTGTCCATCAATAAAGGAAAAACAATTGCTATGTAAAGGCTGTGTGTACCAATATTTAACAACCCATTACATTACATCTATCCTTAATAAGCATGTTAACATTTTTAACCTTCGATACTTATAATACACAATATATATACTTTTTCATATAAATAATTATTCTTAAAAAAGTCAATATTATATTAGGTTCCTATGAGGAAATTCAAAAAAACTTTGTTTTTATGTTTGTTCACACTGTGCGTACCTATGTTGACATTGCTATTGATATAATTTGTCAGATAAATAATATTATGACCTAGTGCTATTAAATTAACTCTATTATAGGTACTGGTCCTGGACCAAATCACACAATTTTCCTTAATTTGGATGAAATGCAAATAAAGTCATTGAATAAAAGTAGATGAAATACACGAAAATTGCTAATAAAGATATTAAAATTTGATGTTTAATTAACATAAAAACAAGTTATGACAAAGTTAAACAAACAATTCATTCAGTGAATTCTGAATTCGTATGTATCACATTGACCCAGAAAATAAGTAGGATATAGCAAACATTATGCAAGTAATCATGAACCACATAACTACTTACCCAATCACGAAAAAGTCTGGTAGTGGCTTATTTTTATTAAACTGTGATGGAAAGTCTAATAAGGCATTTAGATCTTGTCCTGGATTCTTGGTTGCCACATTCCAGGTGACAAAATAGAACCTGAAAGTTTCATAACAATTATTTAATTAATTAGTGCAACCGTGAAGAAGTCAAGTATAACAAACGTTTAGTACGTAACCTTGACTCCTTCTGACGCAGGTAATAAGTAGTAAAATATCTACGTATATGAAACTCACTTGAGAGTATCCATTTTCGTCCAGTTTCGCTATATCCTGGAGAAACCTTTGTATCTATAAACTAACACCAAAAGATAAAATGTACTTCAGGTATAGATAAGATAGGAATAGAATAAAATATTATTTATATTTTGCTATAATTACATTATACCATAATGATACATTCAATGAACGTTATTAACTGATTGGTGTTTTAGCACATAATCACGCGCTATCGTTAATTAAAGCAATAGATAATTGTTGAATTGATTATTATTTCATTTCACTACCTATCACAAAACATCTCCCACCGAGCGCAAATAAATGACTGTCAGTGTCAATTCAACAAATGTCAACATTGTCAACCATCATTCCAACAAACATGACAGTTTCAGTGTACCTGCCAGCAAACAAAAATATAAAATAAACGCAAAAGGTTGATCCACATTTTATTGCACCAAACCTGTCACAGGCTTCGTCTATCGCTTTCCGTAAGGCGTGATCGAGGTCAAGGTAGGCTCATTCACCAATAAAACTTCAAAACTTCACATACCATTCCACCCCCCGTTTTAGAGGGGGCCTATGTCCAGCAATGGACGTCTTTTGGCTGAAATGATGATGATGATGATGCCATTCCAAATTCAAACATGTGAATAGGGCGTTGGGCTTGGCTTGTGTGAACTAATACAATATTCCCTAGATTTAGGATTAGTCCTTTTCTCGTGACGAGTTCTATACAATCATGGCAAACCAAATAGGTAGGAAAGCGAAACTATCGCAAACATTATAATCAAATGAAAATAATTGTGTATGTACAGACGCCAGCACATCAAACTACTCCAATCTGTCAAATTTATTTGATAGATTTTCAACTTTATACCGTAAGCATAAGGTTCATGTTCAATTGGGAAAATTTGACAGTTTGGGGTAGGTTGACCTGCTGGTGTCTGTACCAATGTTTGCGACAAGCCCCAACTATCACGCCGCACATTTAAAAACTACGCTGCCCTGGAATGTCATTCGCACATTCAACCGCCCCAAAAGATTTTTGTCTAGTACTCTTTATGGTGCGTTGTTGGCTTGTGGATGATGGATCGATCCCAGTACAGTGTGACATGTCCCTTTTCGAGAACTGGGTCGGGCACATACCTGTAGTACGGCACTTCTGATTCCAAAAGGCTGTATTTCAGAGCAAGTTGCTGGTGAATAATCCTGGCTACAAGGTTGTGTCTGTGCTGTGCAAGTACTCCTCGTTAGCTAGACGAGAACACCAGGAGATTATGTGTCTGATTGATTCACCCGGACGGTGGCATGCTCGACAAATGTCAACCGTGCAGTCTTTCACAATTAATTATTATTAATATTACCTACCCAAACGCCCTATCCTCACGTTTGAATAGATGTTGTCGAAGATTGATAATCATTGCAAGGGAAAGCTTGCGGACAAGTGCTTGTGATGTGATGCATCCATATTTGTGAGTTTACCGTGGCTTTTAGTTTGTGGCCGCAAGAGTCCAGTTAGCATTACTTGGTTTTAGAAGGATGAGAGTACAATTCGCAAATAATACAGGCTTTATAACAAATAACACTTTGCTGAAAAGCCTAGGTATGCTACAAATTAAATCAGTAAGAAGTAGATCAAGTCCAGTGGCGGGAAAAGCTGCTGTCAAAAAAGTATCTGTCAAAAAGTGTCAATCGGCGTTCGTTGTGAGCTGGTAAATAGGACAAATTAATCGTTTCTTCCGTTTATTTCCTGCAACAGAAAGTTAATATTACATCTCTATAAACCGGTTATCATAACAGATTTCACGATGAGCACTCAAGAGCTCCAGGTAAGAGATAAATTGTGCTTTCTTTTACGGTCTTGTGCAGTGTGCTTGTTACCGGTTCACGTATTTTGATTATAATCTATCTTTTATTGGACCCTAAGTTTTTCATATGCTTTTTTAGGAGACGACGAGAGTAACGAGGAGATCTCTCAAAACTCTACAACATACTGCTTCAGATAGGGAAAATTTAGTGGGTAGACCATCAAAAAGTTTGAAGCACCAACTAAGCCAGGAATCCCCCCCTGCGTGAGTAATAATGTGCTTTTATTCAATGATTGAACTACGACTTAAAGATAAAGTTCCTAAATTATGTTATTTTGGTTTCAGTGATGTTGAGGTTAAACGCAAGAACTTATCCACGAAAGAAACTCAAGCAAACCTTGATACAACAATCACTGTTGATGACCTTACCAATCCTGAAGGGCCATCAGAAAAGTATTGGGAACTTCTAGCTGGGAAACGTCAGTAAGTGCATATCTTCAATATTACTCTAAATTGTACCAAGTGATAACTTGTTGTAATGGATGTGTTGCCTGGTATATGTGCAAGGGACAGTCCTTTCAAACAATTACAAATGACAACAATTACAGTCGATTACAAACTGGTAAATCATGCTGTGAAACAATGTTTTGTGTATGGCATCACCAAAAAGTCCTATGTTTTATGGTTGCCAACAAAGACATGTTTTTAATTTTCAGAGTTGCTTTACAAGATGCTCTGGATGAAAACGAGAAGCTCCGTAAAATCATTGAAGACCTAAAAGAAGAGAATGCCCTGTTCAAACAGATGTTGGATGAGGCTAACAGTTTTGTTGAAGTCATCAAGGCAAGTTTATTTCTATGAAGCAAGATTGAAATAGAACATTATGTTTACTATTTATACATACATACAAATACTGTACATGTAAAATTAGTCTGAGAGACAACACTGCTTGCAATGTGACTGTTATTGTAAATTTAAGTTCTAACTACATAATTATAGATAAAGTTCAATCAGTCAGACCAAAAGACAAATGTCTGTTTTATAAAAATAAATACTTTTGTTATTGTTTTCAATCAAGACTGTTTGATATCTCACAGATGAGGTTTCTTTGGGTGACACACTTCAGTCTAAGTTTAACTAATATTATTCTTAGCATAAATGCTGTTATAAAACTGTACAAACTGATAAAACTGTAGATCCTGCTTACTCCATTAAATTTCACACCTCAACATGTTTTTGCAGGAGGAACTCGCAAACAGCAGCAACAATGACACTGGAATTGATGTCAATGATGTCAGTACTGCAGATGAAACTACTGAGGATGTTGAAAGCAAGACTGACAACCAAGATTAGATCATTTTATGTCAATAAAAACTTGATCCTCTCATGAGAACTTAATATAGGCATAATGATTTTTGTATTATGTGAGGTAACACCTCATGCCAAATGTGTTTCTTGTACCTCTTACTGATAACCTGTTAATAATAAGAGATTGTTGTCAGAATGTGATTTTTGTTGTGTAAAATGAACTGAAATCATGATGTTGATATGCATTGTGGTGTAAGATAATGAAGAAATACTACAGTTTTTTTCTAATTTTACACAGTAAATATTACATTTACATTGTCAAAGTAATTTGCAAGTGTTTGTGTGTTACATAAAGAAAATCAATGTAAGAGCAAGGTAGCTTTGTCCGTTATTTATAAAATGCTAATATATTACTTATTTTCTTCATTAAATGCACAGTACAGCATTTCCGTTTTTTTTTTTTTCGGCAGGCTATCACTATTACAACAGGATAATTTGTACCACCTACCTCATGTAATGTTTTGTCATAATTTATTTAATGTACTTTTCTAGAAGCGGATTTCTTATAAATATTTACATTTTCTTATTACTCTGATGTTCTATATAGTATATTTTGTAATTGAAATTTAAAGGATCGATCTTAGCAATAAGATTTGCATTGCCTTAGTAAAATTTAGTATTGTAATATTCTTTTTATTTGTAATATAGCACAGTAAGGAGAATTTTAAAATTAAAAACTATTAATTTCTATGAAAAAATTGTTTAATTGATGCAATTGGTATCAGGTACATTATCATATAGTATACAATATTAAAGGTATCTAATATAAAAGTTTTGTATATGGCAAGTGTAGATAGTTGCAATAAAGTTAATACATAGAAATGCTCACAGTCATGTGAAGATACTCACTATTTCTTCAAGAAAGCTTTGAATTGCTCATCGAAATTGGTTTCATATGTCCATGGCATCAAATCAGGATACATTGTGATACTCATAAATAAATCAACATTAGCATTTTGAGGCAACACACTTCTTACTCTCTTGTTAAGGCAGCCTGATGCATGAATGTAGTGATTAACAATAAGATTGTAAATAAAATTAACATATTTATGGTCTAAATTATCAGACGTATTTGGAACAGCTGGGTTGTGTGACTTAATTTGTTCTATGTAGCCAGTTGTTATGATGGGTATGATAATATCAGCCTGGAAAAACAAAACAGGAAAATGATTATCTAAACTTAGTGATGGCCTATTATAACATAGGCAAATAATTAACATCCTCATACATACTTTTTCAAAATATTCCCTTATAAACTTCTCAGGATTTTGATACAACTCTTCTCTTCTATTGTTCAAAGTGATAACTTGAACATTTGGTACATCCAACCAGTTTTGAACATACTCTTGTATATTTAAAGCAGTTGGAAAACCATCCTGTGAATAAGTCAAGAAGAGAATAGGACTATCATTTACTATGGGCTCATTTGTAGTAGCAGCTTTTCTGAGTTGTTTTGGTTTTTTCGGGTCCTTTTTGTCAATAACAACTTTTTTATTCAAAGGTGCTGGTAACCGACTAGGCAGCTTAATGGTGACAATTTCTCTCTGCACTGTATCCCCAGAGCTCTTGCTTTGATAACCACTGTCATCCTTATTAAAGTACTGAGCAATTTCACAAAGTGGTGTTTCTATTGACTTCAATATGTCGTAGCGCTCCAGTTTTGTTAAAGCATCCAATATTTTGTCCATTGTTGCATTGTCATTCTGCCTGAACACTTCCAATACCACATCAACAGGGTCTTCATTCACAGAGTGCATTATATACTGAGGAGAAACAAACATTTAGAATTAGATATAATTTTATGTTCTAAAATATTAATTTTAACAACTAGGTAGCTAACTTTTAGCTGTTGCTTGATCATTTTTAGAAGTTTTAACTTTTAAGTAATATTATCATTTCTTAGGATCATTTCATAATATTAGTATAAAGAACGCAACAGGAATATCACTAACGGTAAGTGAAAATACCATATGACATAACTTGATGAAAACAATACTCACATCCAAATCATCTTGTGACAGTCCTAAAGAGAAGCCAAGCTCCCGCCATCCATTGCGAGTCCCTCCTACTTTTTTTAGTAAAGTGACCCATAATTGATAACATGCTGAACCCATGGCAGATGTTGCGTGCCGATAGTACAACAAATTTGTGTGAAGACAAGAAACTTTTTTGCTCAGTGATTGCAATTCCGTTATCTCTTTGGCTCTCTCATTCTGTACCATTTGTTCAAGAACTAATGTATCAACACTGATCGTATCCGCATCTCCATACTCGCTTTGGACTTCCCTGTAATAAAAATAAGTAAGATAATTTCTTGGAATTCACCTTTCTAAATAATATTGTTGTCTTTTAATGATTTCATTAAAACTTACATCATTGTTGATTGTTAACTTTCAATTTTGTTATTAAAACAATTGAACACACATTTACAGGAAGACTGCCTAGTGGCTAGTAGAAGACAAGACAAGGAAAAAGGTGCACAAAAATATTTTAGTCTTTCAATTTCTTGACAGTGGTAGATGTGTGTGTGCGGTGTGCGTGACAGCTGATATCCACTGTTAGGGCGCATTCCGTATTAGACAAATAGTGATAATGTCGCGAAGCCAACCAAAATAAAAATCAGTACTAATGATCTGACAGCTCTTAAATTTTTTGACTATTCAGTTTGGTCGGGTTCGCGATATTATCACTTTTGTTGCATTTCGGAACACGGCATCAGTGTGGTGTAATGGTGTTGTGTTGGATGGTGTTGCCATCTGTCCCTTGACGTCACTTGTGTTTGTTTTTCTCACTTTTTGAAACTGTAAATCTCATATATGTCAGACAAATAACTAGGATGTGACGTCAATTTATTGTCGTCTCCACAGTCGTCTCATATTTTGTTTTATATTTTCGTGAATATTCACTAAAATATTTGCCATTCCAAGAAATTATTATCACTTATTATCAAACGATATGAATCGGTTTTTGTGCTTTTTGAAAACATAAATAAAATTGGAGGAAATTGGTTTTCCTTTACCTTCGTTTGTTAAGGACGACGTAAATACGACACATACGGACGTTCGGTAAACAACTGATATCTTGGTTCCACTTGTTTGCTCCTCAATCCGAAGTTCAACCTTCGTGGTCAGTGCCGCCGCAACTGGGTCGTGATATATTGAGACTGTAGTGTTTAATAAGGATTTAAGGATGCAATCCTCTCATTTTATGTAACTACGTTGCGTAATTCGCTAATTTCAAATAGTTGTTACCAAGATTCTCGCCACAGTGTTCTTGGTTAGCACGTGTGTTTTGAATTTTTTGTTGTTTTTAAAGTAATTGTTGATATTTCTGTGTCTTGTTAGTAATAAGTGTGTTGTCCCTGTGTTCGTAAACAGGTTTGTATTGTGATTGTCTTATTGGAAATTCTTTTTACCCAATAGGTATGAATAAAAATAAACCTCCTGATCCTGATCCGCCTGACATTCCAAGTCCTACACTACCTCTTTCCCCAAATCCACTTTCGCAATTTGCAGATGTTGTTTGCAGTGTTATAGAGATGGATGTATCTCAATCCTTATTGAACCAATCTTCCCGTAAACGTCCCGGTAATGAAGATATATTGACACCTTCCCCGCCAAGCAAACAAAAGAAAAGCCAAGTTGGTCGTGTCAAATATTCGGCAATGGACAAAGGTCCTTACATCGTCCACGTCTCCCGTATAGAGACCCAACCTGATTCAGGCACCACCTTACATCCGGTCAATTTCGGAAAGTTTTTGATCAATAACAACATTGCGAACGTAGTTCGTGGTGGTGTTAATAGGGTTGGTAGAAACCGCGTATCTGTAGAGTTTGCTTCCCCTCAGGATGCCAACTCTTTCTTGGTTAACACTCTGTTACCCAAGTACAGTTACATTGCCTCTATCCCTACATTTAATATTACAAGGTTGGGAGTAGTCACAGGTGTTCCCTCTGATATTTCAGAAGATGAGGCTATTACGTATTTATCTGTGCCCTCAGGTTGTGGACACATCCTTAAAGTGCGTCGACTTAATAGGAAAGTACAGAGAGACTGGATTAATGAGTGGAAACCCACTGAAACTTGTGTGATCACATTTGATGGACAAGTTTTACCCAAAAGAATCTTCTGCTGTTACACATCCCTTCCTGTAGAGCAGTACATATTTCCCACGATCCAATGCCGAAAGTGTTGCCGATTTGGACATGTAGCGACTGTATGTAGATCCAAACCACGCTGCAGCAAATGTGGCCACGATCACCCAGGTGATGGTTGCAACATTTCTGAGGGCGAGGCCTTCTGTATCCTATGTTCGGGTAATCACTTTGCCAACAGCAGGTCATGCCCCGAGCATGGTAGACAGAAAGCCATTAAGACAGTAATGGCTGAGAAATCCATGCCTTATGTTGAGGCTAGCAAATTAGTCCCGACAGCTTCCCGCAACTATGCCAACATAGCTAAAACACCAACTTCTCAGTCTTATCGCAAGACAGTGTTTCTAAAGCCTAAATCTCATGCCCCTCTTTCCCCGTCTTATGACAAAGCTGGTCACCAGCAGATAATTAATTCCCCCCAACTTTCACAGCCTAATGGCTGTGCTCTCAATAATAATGTCACTTCCAGTCATAGTTCTTCTTCTATTATTGAACTGTTAATAAAACTCCTACCTATCATTATTTCTTCTTCTACTTCTAATAATCAATCACCGTCCAACGTTGCCGATCAACTTATAACTCTTCTCTTAGATATTAGAAATGGCGTCTCACCAAGTATTTCTTCAGTGGAATGTGAGGAGCGTGTGGCATAAAAAGCACGACCTCATATTTCTTTTAAATAAATATAAGCCATTGGCTTGTTCCATAGCTGAGACTTGGCTTACTCCAAGTCTTAGCTTCCGTATGCCACATTTTAATATTTTAAGATGTGACAGATCAGATGGCTATGGAGGGTCAGCCCTCCTAGTCAACAATCGGGTCCCTCTTTTGCCCTTTACTTTGCCTCCACTTTCAGGTGATATGAGCATTGCTGCAGGGAAGGCTGAAGGCATTACAGTGTTTTCCATTTATATTGCACATCCTCACCATGATTTTTTAATAATTTTGAGAGATATTTTTTCTAATATTCATGGTCCGATACTAGTCATGGGCGATTTTAACTGCCACCATTATAGATGGGGCTCTGAACGCTGTGATGCCTTTGGGTTGGCTTTGGTTGAGATATTAGATGATCTAGATCTCTGTATTTTAAATAATGGATGCCCAACACGCAGATCTCTTCCCGGACAACAAAAGAGCTGTGTTGACCTAACCTTTTGTTCGGTTGAGCTAGCAGCTTCAACCCACTGGGAATGTACAACCTTGTCGCATGGTAGTGACCATTACCCTATTGTCATATCTTTACTTAATAAGACTTATTTAGAAAAAACTTCTCCTCCACTTTTGAAGTATAACCTGTCCAAACCAGATTGGTCAAAATTTGCTTCATTATTGGATGATAAAATTGATATTCTTCCAAATTTAAATTCAAGTTTATTAGATCCTTCTGGTCATTGCCATGCCAAGAGATGTTATGAGGGATTTGTTACTGCCATCGCTTCCAGTGCGGACTCCTGCTTCCCATTGAAAAACAGTGCCCGTGATAAAATACCTTCACCACCGTGGTGGGATCCAGAATGCACATCGGCAATCAGAGATAGGAATGAGGCCGAGGGGTGTTATAATACGGATATGAGCACTGAAAATCTATTGGCATACTTACAGATTAACGCTAGATCTAAACGTTTTCTTCGTAAGAAGAAACGTACTGGTTGGGTTAAGTTTTGTACCTCCTTATCTCCCTCTACTCCAGTTTCAGTAGTCTGGAAGAATATCAATAGATTTAGACGTGGGTGTTCCCCATCAATGTCATCACCAATCACTCGGGAAACTGCTGAACTTTTTTTTGACAAGATAGCACCATCATATGTTCCATTCTCATCTGAATGTGAAAATACATCCCTACATAATGTGACAGAGGATCCTTTCGATGCGCCTTTTACTCTGGAGGAATTGAATGTGGTACTCAATGTCCGGGACTCAGCTCCTGGTATTGATGGCGTGCCATATTCTTTCATAACCCATTCTGGCGAAAAGGCTAAAATCTTCTTTTTAAATATTTTAAATTACTGTTATAGTCAAGGTTGGGTTCCAGATCAGTGGAAGTTGCAAATTATTATCCCTCTATTGAAACCAGGCAAACATGCTGATGACCCGAATGGCCTTAGGCCAATCGCTCTGTCTTCAGTCCTAGCCAAATTACTAGAACACCTCATTAAGAACCGTCTCGAGTGGATAGTCGAATCGAGAGACTTACTGCCGAACCACCAATTTGGTTTCAGGAAGGGGCTAAGTACAATGGACAGTATTGGTGTATTAGTTACGGATGTTCGCCTAGCTTTTTCTCGAAATGAATCCGTTGTGGCAACTTTCCTTGATATCTCCTCTGCGTATGACAATGTTCTTCTTCCCGTACTCAGGCAAAAACTGCAACAGCTGAGTCTTCCGGCTAAGATGATACAGTGCATATGTGAGCTTCTGTTGTCACGATCATTGGTTCTCAGAGTCCAGGGTGAGGAGTTCGATGTAAGGCGGACATGGAAGGGACTCCCTCAAGGTAATGTCCTCAGTCCCATACTCTACAATCTCTATACGGCTGACATTGGATCCCACAGAACACTATTACTCCTAGCGGAGTTGGATCCTGCCTAAATAATAATTGTCAGATGTTACAATACGCCGATGACATTGTTCTGTATGTGACAGATCCCTCCATAGACGACGCTGCGTCATCGTTGTGCCTCTCTCTGGATTCTTTGAATCAATGGCTTTTAAGTCATGGATTGTCGTTGTCTGCACCGAAAAGTTCGACAGTTATCTTCTCTCGTAAAAGACTCGTTCCTCATATTTCAGTAAACATTTCAGGCCACAATATTCCTATAGTTAGTAAAGTGAAATTTTTAGGCGTTATTTTGGATACAAAACTAACTGGCAAACATCACATAAATTTTCTTATCCAAAAATGTGAAAGAATAATATCAATTCTAAAAGTTCTCGCCGGTGTCTGGTGGGGTGCTCACCCTTACACCATGAAGTTAGTCTACAATGCCTTAGTTCGCAGTATTTTGGACTATGGAACATATCTTCTGATTCCTTGCAACAAAGGTGCTTTGACTGGGCTGGATAGAGTACAGTACAAATGCCTTCGGATCATCTCAGGTTGTATGAAGTCCTCTCCCGTTAACGCATTGCAAGTCGAATGTGCTGAACCCCCTCTGGCCCTTAGACGGCAATATCTGGCATCCCGTTTTGTGTCTAGACTAATAGGTAGATCCTCCCATCCTCTTATAGGAAGATTGAACGAGTTAGACGCCATATGCAGACGCTCAAATTACTGGAAAAACAAAGAAATTCCTTTAATCCTTAAAGCTTTTCGACTACTTCTAAATTTAGAATGCCCGATCGTCCAAAATCCCAGATTACCTCTTTTTAATTTCCCATATGAAGTTTTAAATTTTATTCCAAAAATTTTCTTTGATATTGGTATATCCAAAAAATCTCCATCAGCGAATCTGGCTTTCAATGCGGTGGTGGGTGAGCGATGGAATGGTTTTCAATTATTTTTTACGGATGCCTCGAAACTAACCGATCTTAATCACACTGGCGCTGCGGTCTATTACCAAAGCTCCAAAATAATCCTAAAATTTAAATGCCCTAAGGAGTCTTCTGTATTCACTGGTGAGTGTGTCGCTATATTGGAAGCTTGTCTTTTTATTGAGTCACACCCTAATATTGAGAAAGCCGTTATATTTACAGACTCCCTTAGCAGCTTGCAAGCCTTAGCCCAGAATCCGTTTAAGAGTAAATTGCACAGCCCCCTTATTTTAAAAATTAAAAACTCTTTAAAGTCCAGCGCTAGTAATCAAAAGGATGTTCAGTTGGTTTGGATACCTAGTCATTGTGGCATTAAGGGTAACGAATGTGCTGACGCTTTGGCTAAAGATGCTTGTTCATCTTTATCGTCAGATCTCGCATACAACATTTATCAGGGTTACGACCTTTTGTCCATTCCAAAAAATAATCTGCAGTGTTCCTGGCAGGAGCAGTGGAATGCTTCTAGCAAGAAGAAAGGCAGTTTTTTCTATGCCGTGCAACCGACCGTTAAACCAAAACCATGGTTCTCCGGTTACAAAAAAGTATCCAAAACTGTAATTTCTGTTATATGTAGAATTCGCTTAGGTTTTTGTTGCACTCCTGTGTTTTTACAAAAAATCCGTGTCCGCGATTCCTCGCTCTGCGAATGCGGACTAGCGGAAGGCACCCTTGATCACATATTTTTCGAATGTTCCAATAACGTCCCACCTCTAGATTTGTATAAGCGTCTCACCAAATTTAAGATCCCTCTCCCGATAAATTTCCCCTCTCTTTTAACTCATTCCTCTCCTGAACTGCTTGTGGCGCTGATGATTTTCATCCGTCACAATAATATAAAATTATGATTTACTCCCTCAATCTGTGTTTATGTGGTATATGTATTTTAATGTTCTAACAATTATATTTTAGTATGTTTATTTTTTGTTTGTTTCAGTCCAATACTAACCCCACAAGATCAACATTAAGCCCAACTGTATCACCGAAGATTTATTATCCACAGTTTTTTTTTTATTTTATTTTTTATAACGCACACATGCTTTTCCAATTCACTTTAGACATTGGCAGAATAGTCGACATCGGCTTTGCTTGCCATAATAAAAAATAGAATAGAATAGTTGTTACCAAGAAGTTGCCATATCGAATATTTTTCAAGTCATTTGACATTAATGTGACTGCGACGAGAGGCGTTTTGGCGGGATTTAGAAAAACTTTGTACAAGTCATTAAATTAATTTTGTTTGGTGTAATTATGCTTACATGATGAATACTACTCTGTGAGTCATATTAATTTATTGTTTGTAATAATACATATCATAATCATCGTCCTCTAAATTCTACACGGTGGTGAGGGTTGCGCTGGACAGAAACGCGTGGAGGCGGATCATCCGCTCCAGATGCAACTCCGAAGCTGACCACGATGCTCAGATATGAGGGACCGACTACAGAGAGAATAATACATATCTACCTATAAATAATAAACACAAGATTTTTGTATCTCAGCACGAGTTACAAAAATCTTGTGCTTAGAAATATAGTGCCTACAGAAAGAAGAGGAAAATCGATTTTTTTAATCCGGCTACAAAATGTGGTCTCACAAACGGATTGTAAAATGTAGTACATAATTATTTTTCTTTTTTTTTTAGTGCAAGCTTTACAGATGTTTTGGTCGATGGAGTATGCAATTCGCAACCTCTGTCTTTGTCGTCGTCTGTTGAAAGTGGACCGTCAACTGTTAACAACAATTTCAATGGAGATGGGAGAGTTATGGAACGTCCACCTAAAGGTACTGGGAAGCGTGGCCAGTTTCGAAGTACGGAGGAAGTGGGTAAGTGAGATTTGATTCTACATATATGTATCCCTATCCTACCTACCATTGGAGAGTAAAGCTACAAAAATTACGAGATGCGTCCCTTATGTAAAGTTTAATATTTTTTGGACCTAGCAACCAAACTTATGAACCCTAGGTGATTCTTTAGCCCTGTATCTACCTATTAAGTAGTTAAATACTTTAAATGAAAAACGTTTATAAACAGAACCATTTCTATATTTTTTTGCAGATCCAAAATATCGAGACGTATTTTCATACCCATATTTCAACCTAGTACAGTCAAGTGTCATTGAAGATGCGTTATACTCAGGTTAGTCATATTCTTCTCTTTTTAAATAGGTACAGTCAGCAGCACGTCCATTACTGACTGTTAAAAATTTGACTTTTACAGTGCCTTAACATTTTACTTCTCTGTATAGCTATTCAGAACCATTCAACAGGCTGTCGTACCGAAAATGATACATTTTCAATAACTGATTTGCCTTGCCCACGAGAACGTATGGCTGTCGCAAGAATCAAATGGCGGTCGTATTATTGATTTAAGCTGACAACATTTTCGGGTTTTCGATTTGTCAGCAGCCTTTAGACAACTCCTTTGTTAAGGGAGATGTAGGGATTTGGAGTCAGTTGGCAAGTGTGATCACCCATTATACAAAAAAACCGAACGCGAGCACGATTTCGAAAAATTTACTCGCTAGCCGACCACCAGTAGTGCACCCGGCTGACGGACGACGGCTCACTCATTTTGCGCCACTCTCGTGGGAGAGTGATAGCTGTAAAAGATTTGGTTCATTGTGTTTCAATTTTTCAAGAGGATAAATCAGAAGGTAAGTCTCGACTCAAACTATTCAGTAGGTATTCGTTTCTATGCTTATGATGTGTCATAATCGTAATTCTGAACTCCGTTTGTCCGTTTATGTAACTTTACGTTACGTTAACGTTTTTCTTTTTTTTTCATTTCCTCTGATGTAGGCAGTCGGAGTCGGATGACCCCCGTTGCCCACATAGCCTAACTTGGAATTATCGATATTTTTTGTTTGTCGATGCCAAAGGTTCGTCTACGAAAGACAAATTAGGCTGGCAGGTCTATGGAACACCTGGAAAAGGCTGTGTAGCGCATCGATAGCCATGTTTATTCGATGGAATGGCAGATCACTAAAACCATGAACATTTCATTTGCCAGTCTTCAAATTATATACACGAAACAAATAGACGGGAACCTCGTCTTGGTCGGAAAAAAGAGTTCGAGAACACAGTAAAAAATGGTTAAGGTTTGCTACGGGTGTACTTGAAACATGATAAAGACAGCGACATTCAAATCTCCTCAATTAGAACCTATCGTACTTCAAGTTACTGCAGACTTTATTTCATTATTAATGATGATCAACAGAAGCACTTTGCTTAAATCTCAGCGCTGATAGTTTCTGTTGAGCCAGAATATTGTTGCCCTATTAATGTTGTAGAAGACCCTGGTTTGTAGTGTCTTACTGTCTTGTATGTGCTAAATACGGTTCAATGAAATGTGGTTTCGGTGCACTTCCTCTGGGCTTTGGACCCATGCAGATTCCTCTGGATGGGACTCAGCCCGCAATTATGTAAGCGATATGTCTTGTCTACCATTGTCCACACACTGATCACCATTGCAACCGATGTTGACAATGGGATCACCATTGTCAACATCGGTTGGCCGGTTTTTTAAATATAATTATAGTTCCTAAAATAGTGAGCCAAACTGATTAAGGGTGATCTTAATTGATAGTTAACTAAACAAAGTTTGTAATACAGTTAAAGAAATAAAAAGTTGATTTACAGATAGGCTTTTATTTCACTTCCCGCTTAAGTGACCCCTATTACTCTTAGATCTCCCCTAACATTGATTTATGTTCGATTCGGCACGGAAGCATATATCGATCGGTTGTGAATAGCTATGCTGGTCTGTACTGTTACCGAGATCAATTTACTGTAATACAATTAATCACCTGTTCTCTATTTTTGTATTCCAGACAAATCTATAGTTGTATGTGCACCTACGGGGTCGGGAAAGACAGTTATTTTCGAAATGGCGATAGTACAGCTACTTATGGAGTTAGAGGAAAAGCAGTACACTGAGGACTTCAAAATTATTTACAGTAAGTATCCTCTGTGTCTCACCATTTGACGTCCTTAAGGGAAACCTAGTCGTGGGCTCGAACTCACTGATGGGCCTGGCTAAAAATCACGCTGTCTCACCAGGCTTCGTGTCCGACAGAGGTAGTACCCGTGATCAGCAGTTAGACGCTAGTCTACATGCACAACATTATTGAGTAAGCTGCAGGATCAGTAATAGTAAAAGAGGCGCGTAAAAAATTAAGAAAAGTCCTTCGGAAGATCGGGTTTTCTGAAAAAACCACTGCATAAATCAATAAAGTTTGTTGAACTTTTCGATAATTGAGTTTTGTCGGTACCGACTTGGATTTGAAGATTTTACATTTTTTTACTATATACTTAAACACGCCCAAAGTTAGGTTAAATTAGCAAGAAAAACGAATTTTTGTTGGCTCCTAACTTTTTAATGGTTTTCAATTTTAGTATTATTTTTCCGTACAGACAATATTAATAATAAGACAAAACCATACCATGTTTAATTTTTGGTGTAAATTGTCAAACAGTGGAGTAATACACTCCCGAAGTATGTATGGGAAAAATGTGGACTAGGTTCACCTTAAACATAACTTATGAGCAGTGGTGGCCCAGTGCTATGGCCCTGACTTACGAGTCGTTGGTTGTGGGGTTCGAACCCAGTCTGGCGCTTTAGTTAGATAGATTCTGGCGCTTTAGATAGACTTTAGTTAGAGGCCTTCAAGCCGATGACGTAGCGAACAAAAAGTAGGTTGCGGTGAGGTGCACCGCAACTGAGGTGGGCCGCGATGTCGAATGGGAGGCATCGCGGCTGAGGGTTACGGGCTGCGGTAGAGGAGGAGTGCCGGTGCTTCTGAGCAGCGCTATTCCCTTCCGTGGCCTGAACGGGGATGCCACCGTTTGATGGCGGACGCGGTGGGGCCGCAGGGGAAGAGGAGTGTCGGTATAGCGCTGGCCGCTCTCCCTATCCCCTGCGGCCGAAAAGTTGTAGGCGGGACGGCGCGTTGTGTTCCACGCGCGCCGTCAGAGATGTCAGCAACAACTGGTGGGGTCCGCAAGGGCCAATGCCTGCCAGGGGTGCGGGTTGTTCGAAAGAGACACCGTCGCCCCTGGCACACAGGCAACTGAGGGAACACGGATGGGTTTTAGTCAGTAAAAGTCTGACACGCCCTCCTGCTCTCTACCCAGAGCGGGAGAAGTCATTTGATGATTTCCCACCCTCTAAAAAAAAACCCGCACTGGACCCCCGAGGTAGATTACAGCGCATTTCCCTCAGGGAGGAAGCCTGTGTCCCAGCAGTTACATTATAAGCCGATTATGTTGCAAACATAACTGGTGGAATGTGGGTGTAATAATGAGGTGGGCAGACGTGCAGACCATCAGTGGCGAAAGCACCATATAACACGATTCCTACCGGCTTCCCTTCGGGGGATTCCCATCAGCAACTCTATCGCTATTAAAAATGTCACGTCAATAGGACGGTAACTAATTTTTTAGCAATAGTAGCCATACTATTGTCAAAAAATCTAGTTACACTACGGGTATTTAATTCACCGTAACATTCAAAAAACAAAAACGGTTATTTTTAGCTTTTTATTACAACAAATAAAAAAAATAGAATGATAATAAGTATTCTTTATTGATAAGTCAGTAAGTTAAAGCCGACTTCGCTTCGGCTTCTCTCTGAGAAAAATTGACACCTCGCCGCTGCAGACCACCTCTGCCCACCTCTTTGCATAAGATGTTATGTTATGTTTTATTAGAACACGGAAATAGTGAAATTAAAAGTGATTCGAATTAGGGGAATTTGAGATACCGACTGACCGCCATAGGCTAGCCTAAAGATTTGCCAAACTGAAGTAGCAGTGGGCAAGGCCCATTTCTTGCAGAACAGATGGTCGATGTGTTCGATAGGTTCTGAACTGGCGACCGCGCACTGTGAAGACGTAGAGTTGGAAGGCTCTCACAAGGTGGACCGACGACCTGGTGAAGGCCGCAGGAATCCGTTGGTCAAAGTCAAAGTCAAAGCATTTATTTCAATTAGGCACTTAAAAGGCACTTTTGAACGTCAACATTTACATTTAAACAGAATTGATTCTAGTCGCCCATTCCAAAATGTAGTTTCGTATGGAGAAGAACGGGCAAGAAACTCCACCGTTACTCTTTTAAAATGTTTTACATACAATTTATCATAGTACATTCATTATATAATTATATGTGAAAACGATGCACCCAGAATAAAATTACTATACCAAAAAAGGTAACAAAATGCAACTGAAGCAATAAAGATAAATTAATTCTATGATAGATACATGGTGCCCACACAGTTGGATGCGGGAAGCACAGAACCGATCAACGTGGCGGTGCTTGGGGACGCCTATGTCCAGCAGCGGATGGTTTTAGGCTCAAATGATTATGATGAATTTGAGATCAATATAATTTTAAACCTGTTGCAGTGATTTAGGACTAGGTTTAGCTATGTTAGTTACCATTTACACGATAATTTTAATTAATGTCATAATTTAGTAATGTTGATGTTAATAACATAACAGGAAATATTACATTAACTATTTCATAACAGCTATTACCGATAAACTTTTGTAAATATGGTAAATCCGTAACATACATTTGTTATTATTTATGTATGTTTTACTTGTGATAAATTGTGATGATTGACTTTTTTGACCTTATCTCCTAAAAGGAAAAAAGTTATTATATATTTATGATTAGTTGGTATCCTATGTGGAATGGTTTATCTTGTAATGTATCCTTAGATTTTATTATATATTCAGCTAAGTTTTTATAATACTGAAGTTTTGTAGAAGCAAGATTTAGATTAACATCTAATAAATAAAAAAACAATATAATACTAACTTAACTAATCCTAATCACAAATTAAAAAATGGCGTCAGAAATTTCGTCCTCATCATTCAGCTAAGCACTTTGTAGGTATACCTACCGCTACTTATTCATGATGTTGCGTGTACCCCAAAAATACACACTTATAGTTTTTGGCTTCTAGGACAACTATTAATTAGCATTTATATTATAATATTTGGTACCTATTAAATAAGTCAGTAGAAGTCATGCTGACGCTGAACTTCCATAAACTATGCATATACATCATGCAGAAAGTTAGAGAATGAATAGAATGATAAATTGTTTTATTGATATAATTAGGTTTGTACAAACACTTTTACACGTCATTCATATTTTAAAAACTAGATGAGGTCGGCGTTTTGTATCAGACTAGTCTGGGAAGAAAGGCCGAGGTCACAGTCTCTTTTAAAGTATGTGTAGACCATGTAAATTGGCGTCTGAAATGTTCTTTTGAGACAAGAATCACACAGATTGAGTGGTTCTGCCTAGTCAGTGCACGCATTTGTCAGTAAACATGCGGCTCAACTCAGTTACACTTACCTTCAAGCAACACTATCTTGGGGAAGACGAATGCTCGTGACTTAAGCACAGTTTTGAACAGAAATCTAACAAATAAAAATAAAATAAAACATTACTGAAATCTGTCACCACTGTTGCGAACGACGATGTTGTTGTTGTGTTGAAAGCGACGACCGGCCATCTTTACATACCAAGACCACTACGGGCCCCGGAAAGCACGTTAAGCCGTTGGTCCCGGCTGTCATTCATGAATCTTTGACTGTCGGGACGGGTCGTCAGAAGCCCGAATGTCTGGCAACCAGTCTTACCAAAGGCTTTACCCAGTAACTGGATTGCAGAAGTCAGATAATCAGTCGCTCCATCTAAAATACTGGTATTCAGCTGCAACCGGTTAGACTGGAAGCCAACCCCAATACCTATAGTTGGGACAAGGCTAGGAAGATGATGATCTATCCTGGAATCTGTATCTGTATCCTATTAATGGTAATAGGCTTACGCCCTATCACATAGGGTTTATGTAAATCATGACTATCTTTAAGTAATGTTGTGTAATATGGAAGTCTTAATAAAACGTTTGAACTTATAGTGGCTCCGGTAAAAGCGTTGTGTACAGAGAGATTGACGGAATGGTACCCAAAGTTCACAAGACTTGGTTTGCTGTGTATCGAAGTTACGGGAGACACCGATGTTGACTTTACGCAATTAAAGCCATACAAGTAAGTTAAGAGCAATGGTGGCCAAGCGGCAAAGGTCCCGTCTTACGTATCGTAGATCGTAGGCTCGAACCCAGGCAGTCACGTTACTTTTGTATACTTAATAATCATCACCACTACTCTCAAAACTGTGACGAAAAACATCGTTAGGAACCGGCCTGTCCTAGAAACAAAAATTCTAAGACGTGTGACATCCACGACCCGTATGGCGCAACCACCAGATCATCCACCCATTCAGACAAGTGGTGTTCGAATTTTTAGTTCAAAGAGAAGCTGGTTTCCTCACGATGTCTTCTTTCCCTGTTTTTAGAGGAGTGGTGACAAAATAATTTACACAAAATAAAGCGCCTGACTGGGTTCGAACCTACGAACTGCCGCGGCCTTTACCACTGGGCCACCATGCTGTTCTCAATAAATAGGTCCACTAGTTTTTCCCATCTCATCAAAACTAGGAGCTCTTACGAAACATTGCTTCCGCAGAATAATAATTACGACTCCAGAAAAGTGGGACATGTTGACTCGTCGATGGCGCGACCACCGCGGCCTGGTGGAGGTCATCAAGTTGTTCCTGATCGATGAGGTGCATATACTGAACGACGAGACTAGAGGACCCGTGCTCGAAGCCGTTGTTAGCAGGATGAAGACTATTGAAGTAAGGAATTTAATGTACCTACCAACCGATACCAATAAACACCATACATCTTTGGTTTTTGTTGTTTGGTTTCTTCCAGTAAAGCAGTGCTTTTTTTCAGTTGCCATGTCCGATACAAAAAGTCATTTATTCAAACTAGGCTGGTGTCAGCACTTTTTTACTTTTAGGAGTTCGTGCTAGATGATTATAATCATCATCATCATTTCAGCCGAAAGATGTCCAACGTTGAACATATGCCTCCCACAAGCGCACCCACAACGACCGAGACTGTACGATGCGCTAAGGTAGCACGTAAAATTGTGTTTTTCTGAAATTAACTCGGAGGGTTTTTTTTTGTGGGTGGGAAGTCGTCAAATAACTTCTCCTGCTCTGTGTGGAGGGCATGTCAGACTTTACTGACTAAAACGCCCCCATTTTCCCTCACTTGCCTGTGTGGCCACGGTATCTCTTTCGAACAACCCTTGGCAGAATGCTGTACGGTTACGTGTTGCCGTTGCGAATCATATTTTGTTCAACATACAGCCTGACACCTGCAAATAGCAAAAAGCGTAAGAAAATTTTAATTTCGCGGTCTACCTGGCGCTTAAGCTTTATCCATGAAGTTCTAACTATACTTACGACTGTTCCTCAGAACTCAGCCCAATCAGCCCACCGTATTGAACAACTGCAGAAAGAAATTAAAGGTCAAACTGTTTCCAACAAATCTGCCCCAAGGATTAGGTTCGTCGCTGTTTCAGCTACTGTCAGCAACCCGGAAGATGTTGCTAACTGGCTTGGCGCTAGTGATAAACCAGCTGTGTTTTATAAGTAAGTGTTGAATCTTTCATAATGTCGCTTTCATTGCTAGTTTTTCAAATCAGCCTACGACTGCCTCTGTTCTAGAGGGAGTGAGCTTTAATTCACCACGCGGGTCTACTGCGGGTTGCTAGTTGTCACATGCCTTCGAATGTTTGGTTCTAAGATATGCCGGTTTCCTCACAATGTTTTCCTTCACCGTTTGTAGAGCATTGGTGATGAAAATGATTTACAGAAAATAAAGCGCCGATGGGACCGAAAGGTTCTGGAGTGGCGACCGCGTACCGGAAGACGTAGCGTTGGAAGCCCTTCCATAAGATGGACCGATGATCTTGTGAAGGCCGCAAGAATCTGCTGGATGCGAGACGCGCAGAACCGGTCGCAGTGGAGGAGCTTGGGGGAGGCCTATGTCCAGCAGTGGACGTCTTTCGGCTGAAATGATGATGATGATGAAAGCGCCTGCCTCTGCTTGAATCATGACTAGACGTAGGTCGGAGCCGCTGATACCACTTTGATAATACTGCTCTTTTTTTAAATTGTACGTTCTAAGTAATTGGGTAGCCAATTTCACTAAAGTGTAATATCAACATCTAACGAGCGTAAATAACGCGTCAGTATCTAGTACCTAGTCGGGACTCAATGAATAATCTGCACTACAGTGATTTTGCTATTTCAAATCTGTGCTTCCTTTTCTAAGAAGAACTTACCTATTGTTCACAAAAAATTTGCTTACTAAACAGATTTTTTTTCTTTTCTGACAACTTACATATCTTACTATTTTGAATAATGAAGCTGTTCAAAGGAAAATTTGTAGATAAAGTCTGTTTATAGGAGGTTAAGCACTGCTAATGTAAAACTAAAGACACATATGCCAGTTCCCTTCTATTTTACTTTTCACAATTACCCGGTATGTCCCGTATGTGTCGCGAGGCGTAAAAGAATAGCACCATCCCATTTCTTCCAGTGGGTGTCGTAGAAGGCGACTAAGGGAGTTACTAGAGAATGGGCAGCAGCGTTCTCTATGCATTTTACCACCATACTGCGATCGCCAACCCGCCTGCCAAGCGTGGCGATTATGGCAAAACCCCCCATTCTAGGGGAGACCTATGTCCAGCAGTACACGTCTTTCGGCTGAAATGATGATGAATAACCCGATCCCCTATTCACAAAGGTTTGGTGATGAATGTCGCCCCGTGAAACTGAAGCGCATAGTGGAAGGGTATCCATGTTCTGAAGGCACCAGCATATTCAAGTTCGACATCATCCTCAACTACAAACTATGGCCGATCATACAGAAGTTTCATTCTGGGAAGCCTACACTGGTAAGTTCGCATAAATTGTCTATAGGTACTATCTACCTATCTATTCTTTCGATAAATATCTGTCATTTTTCTGTTACATACATTATTACCTATGTCATAGGTCAGGTTAAGCTACGCTTTCCGCGGTCCGTCCGTGGATGGGTGACCATCTTTGCATACTGAAACCCCTCCGTGCTTCGGAAAGTCGTTAAGGGTCGTGAGAAGCCCGAAAGTCTGGCAACCAGTCTTATCAAGGGGTTATCGTATTACCCAGTCACTGCTGGGTTGTTAAGGCAGTCGCTCCATGTAAAATACTAGTATTCATCTGCATCCAATTACACTGAAAGACGAACGCAATCGTCGGAAATTATCCCACGGGAACGTTGTAC
Source organism: Polymixis flavicincta (assembly GCA_949987655.1). NCBI lineage: Eukaryota > Metazoa > Arthropoda > Insecta > Lepidoptera > Noctuidae > Polymixis > Polymixis flavicincta. The sequence continues at coordinate 9,436,002 of OX465183.1, forward strand.
ACACGACTACACATCAAGCTATATACATTTCCAGTTTACGCTAATCCTCGCACTGTACGGAAATCCTATACAATGCGAGATTAACTTATACTGGAAATGTATAGCTTGATGTGTAGCCATGTGTACCAGGAGAAAAAGTATGCCTATGTTACTCCTTATAACATCAGCTATCTGCCAGTGAAACTCCCGCCAATCAGTCCAGCCGTTTTAGAGATTAGCCGGAACAAACAGACAGAAAAACAACACAAAGACACTTCGATTTTATTTATTTGTACAGATTTCGATTCGTGCGCCAATAAGCAACTTAAGCCTCGATAAAACATACATTGCGTGTACCTAAGCCCTTTCTATGCATATTAGAACAACCCGGGTCTTATTATTGCAACAGTTTCGCAATACCAAACACACTCACAAAACATTTCAGGATGTAGGTAAAATTAATTATGCTACGAACGATTGCCACACATCAAAACATAATGACCCACCTAATTATTCAACAGAATTATTGCAATTCCTACAAAGAAGGTAATTTATTCCACAGAACATTTCGTCATAATTAGTTCAGTACATTTTTTCCTTAGATATTCTGTAACACCCGTAAGAGTGTTGTATTGACGGCGGAGACTTTGTCTCGGGAGCTCACAATTAGCTTCAATGCTGAACAGAAGGCGAAGTTAACTGCAATAGCTTCTTCTATTAAGAATAAGAAATTGCAGGTAAGTTGATTTAGGATTTAATTTTGTGTGTATGATCTAAGCTTTTTATTGACCTGCGGGCTTAGCATGACGCTTTATATTTCTACAAAGAATGGACAGTGCTTTTTCAATACAAAATGACATTTCTTTTCTCCGTTTTTTGACATCGCACCGTAGACATCCTTCTACAATCTGTCATTTAGTATTTCATTTCTAACGATCTTTGTCTAGGTCCTTATAAATGTAGATTGTTTCTGAAGAATATTTCTTCCCAAACTGTCAAAATCACACTGACAACAAACTTTCTACTCGACGGCCACAAAGTATATACGATTATCTACAAAATCATGATCCGTTTAGAACGCATAACTGTGATAATTAATAGAAACACATAGCTATCTTCTTCTATTGTTCATCATTTAGTTAATAGTCATGTTTATTCTTCCGTCGACAAATCGGTGCTCGTGCTAAGCCTGCTGGTGGAGGCCACAGGAATCCGCTGGATGCGAGAACCACAGAACCGGTCGAAGTGGCAGTGCTTTGGGGAGGCCTATGTCTATAACTAGACGTCTTTCGGCTGAAATGATGATATTGGGTATCGTGTTACTCAATAACTGGATTACGGAGGTCTAATAGGCAGATGCTCCATGAGAAGTAAGTACTACTAATACTCCATATGAAGTAGCATTCTGTTAGACTGGAAACCTCCTCCAATATAGTTGGGAGAAGGCTAGACAAGTGATGATAAGTCTCTTTATTGACTAGATTATTTATTAGTTAGTGCATTATAGCTATATGGAGTTCTAACTTTGAAAACCAAGATTTGGCAAACGAAATGAAAAATAACTCATATGTCCAGTTTGTGAACCTGAACGAAGCAAAAGGAGTATGTTAGGATCGTAGTAGGTAACTTTTTGTAATTTCTGCCTACCCCCTATGGCAAGAAGGCATGATTATGTTTGTATGTTTTCCAGCACCCTAATTGCGTAACTCACGATTCATCATAATCCGTTTCGTTTTGAAACGGATTGTTAAACCATTGCTTCATATGTTCGAAAAATGTGTCTGCTCAACAACGTTAATAAAGCAATGAATATTGTTGTGCGGGACAAGTGATAGAACAGTGTATATAACAGAATAGTGTATATAAAGTGATACATAGACACTCATAAGACAGTACATAAGTGCTATAGTTTTAACAATTCGTTCATAGTTGTGTACATCGTAAACTTAGTACTAGGGGTAAGCAGTAATTAAGTGTTTATGCTATATTTTATATTGTTTTCTTTGATTTTATATTTTTCTTAGATAGTCCTTATTACATAGAGTCGAAATATATATAGTTTTACCTATGTAAATGTAATAAAAATAGTGAAAAACGCGAATAATGTAGCGCGGTCCTCATTACGGTAAAGATTGGAGGCATTTAGGAAAAAATGTACTATAAATGAGCTTCGCTCTGATTGGCCAACAGTTTTCGCGCATTTTTTTATGATGTTTTTCCTTTTTTTTATGTATAGCTGACGATTTTCCCGCGCTTTTTGATTATTGTGATTGGTCAAATCGATTTCGAAACCTTATCGAAAATTGTATAAAAGTAGGAACATTTTTGTAATTCGACACATTCAGCAGGCGAGCTACCTATAAGAAAGTACTCCAAATATAGAAGCAAGAAGTCTCCAGTGGTTTCATTCCCCGCCAACCCAGCACACAAATGTGGCAGTAGCCCACATTTAATGGTCCTTCGAGCGCCGGATACTGCGGGGAAGAATTACCTGAAGATTACTACAGCGTTATAGAGAAGATTTCTCAAGAAAATAGAAGAGTACTTTCAAGATTTGAAGAAAATCAGCTGACAGCATGCCCGTTACGCGCTCTACGGGTAGGGGCCGCAAGGCGTCGGGAGAACAGAAGCCGCCGTCGTCAGAGACCAATACCTCGGCGAACGGTACCAGCGCGGAAGCCAGCACGGAATCGACAGTTACAGGGACGACCGCCACGGAGACTTCGGAACAGACAGACACCTCCGCGGCAACTGATCCAACCACCGTGACTTCCGCGACAGCAGCAACCTCCTCGACCGCAGCCGCCTCCGCCCCAGCCGCAACCGCCTCGCACCCCGCCAGCGTCGCCGCTGCCTCCGTAACCCCGTCCGCTGCGACGACGATAACTGCAGGTGTGAAGGACAAACAGCTGATGAAGCCGCCCGCTACTGTCATCAATAGTGAAGCTCGACAAGAAACAGAAAATTCGACAGTGAAGCGAGTTATGAAGAGCACCGCCGGTCCATCGAAACCGACCGGACCACAGGACCTCCGCCCTCCTAGCAGCAAGGGGGGAGGGGGGGGATCCACCCACAGCAGAACAAAGCAACTAAAGCTTGCGAAGGCGAGAGAAGATTTACTACGCCTTCAAGTGAAACTAGCCGCAGCACGCCTAGCTACATTGGAGAAAGAAGACTCAGAAGAGGAAGAAGATGACGTCTCCCTCTACTCGAAGTCAGAAGTTAACGCAAGAGTGGACAACTGGTTGGAGAATCAAGTGAATCGTCCGGTGTTAGCGATCACCAACGAGCCACACAGCCGCCCAGAAGAACCAACCGTCGTCCGCACAGAAGAACCAATGCCAGCGAAGCATGAAGAAACACGTCAGTCACCGGCGGGAGGTCAAACCGACCTAGCCCTCCTAGCTGAAGCCATCACCCGGGCTGTCAGCGCCGCTCAACGACCCAAGTTCGTCGAGTTACCGATCTTCAGTGGGTCTCATCAGGAGTGGCTACCTTTCCGTGCCGCCTACTACGAGACAGAAGCAATGTTCAGCGCAGTTGAAAATACGAATCGACTCAGAAGAAACCTGAAGGGGAAGGCCAAAGAAGCGGTTGAAGGTCTACTGATAACCAACGCGCACCCAGCCGAAGTGATGAAGACTTTGGAGTCAAGATTCGGAAGACCAGAAGCAATAGCCATGCTGGAGATGGAGACGCTTCGAGGTCTGCCACGCCTTACTGAGTCGCCAAGGGACATTTGCATATTCGCCACAAAGGTCTCCAACGTCGTAGCAACATTGAAGACTATGGGTTGTTTCAACTATATGTACAACCCTGAACTCGCGAAGAATATAGTAGACAAGCTGACGCCGACTCTACGTTATAGATACTACGATTTCTCAGCCACACAGCCACGAGAAGATCCTTGCCTCATCAAGATAGAAAAGTTCTTCAAAAGGGAAGCGGAGTTATGCGGACCTTACGCGTTGCCTGAACAGATGGCAGCACCTGCTACAGCCGCCTCACAAAAGAAGACACAAAGGATCAACAACGTGACTGAGAAGACGCAAACAACGAGGTGCTTCATATGTGAAGATACGGGGCACACCAATGCAACAGAATGTGAAGAGTTCAAGAAGTTAGATGCAAACGCAAGATGGGACATGGCTAAATCCAAACGTCTCTGCTTCAGATGTCTTCGCTACAGAAACAAGACACACAATTGCAAACCCAAGTCGTGTGGTGTCAACGGGTGCAAGTACTCTCATAATAAGATGCTGCACTATGAGAAGAAGGCAGAAGCAAAAGAAGAGCCAACAGAAGTCATCAACTCAACTTGGACAGTCAAGAAGCAATCGTTCTTGAAGATCCTTCCGATCCAGGTGAAGGGACCGAAAGGAGATGTCAACACCTTCGCATTGATGGACGACGGGTCAACAGTCACGCTAATCGACGACAGCGTGGTAACAAGCGTCGGAGCAACAGGACCCATAGATCCACTGAAGATTGAAACCATAAATGACATGAAGACATCAGAGTCAGCATCCAGAAGAGTCACCATCAAGCTGAAGGGGCTCAACGATCACGAAGAGCAAATACAAGCACGCACAGTGAAGAATCTGCAAGTTTCATCTCAACGGGTTCCACAAGAAATAGTGGAAGGATGTCAACACCTATCTGACATCCGAGGACATCTCACATATGCCAATGCGAAGCCACGAGTTCTCATCGGTCAAGACAACTGGCACCTTCTGCTGACGTCAGAAGTAAGAAGAGGAGACAAGAATCACCCAGTGGCATCTCTCACGCCACTAGGGTGGGTACTCCACGGCAGCCAGACACGAACTTTCGGAAAGCAGATCGATTTCGTGTCACACATCACAGAAGATCCAGAAGAGAACTTAGAAGACCTCGTGAAGCAATACTTCGAGATGGACGCGCTCTGCATAAACCCCAAGAGACCGAAGACGGATCCAGAAGAACGAGCACTTCGTGTTCTAGAGAAGACCACCACGAAGATAGAAGAAGGAAGATTCCAGACCGGTCTTCTCTGGCGCAAAGAAGATGTCAAGTTCCCAGACAACTATGAAAACTCACTGAAGAGGCTCTTCAATATAGAGAAGAAGATTGATCGTGAACCCGCATTGAAGAAGAAGTACGTCGAACAGATGGAAGCTCTCATCGCGAAGGGGTACGCTGAGCCTGCCCCGAGACAGAAGACAGCTGACAAGACTTGGTACCTACCACACTTTGCGGTAGTCAACCCGATGAAGCCAGAAAAACTTCGTGTAGTCCACGACGCCGCGGCCAAGACCAAAGGGGTGGCACTCAATGACATGCTGCTCAAAGGGCCTGATCTACTACAGTCGCTACCAGGCGTCGTCATGCGATTCCGACAACACATGGTCGCAGTTACAGCGGACATCAAGGAGATGTTCATGCAAGTCAAGCTGCGAACAGAAGATAGAGATGCACTGCGGTACTTATGGCGCGGGGATCGTCGAGACGACAAACCTCCAGAAGAGTATAGAATGACGTCATTAATCTTCGGAGCATCGAGTTCGCCTTCGACAGCAATCTATGTCAAGAACCTAAACGCCAAACAGCACGAGGAAACTCACCCAGAAGCCGCAGCTGCCATCGTACAGAAGCATTACGTCGATGACTATTTAGACAGCTTCAGAAGCCTAGAAGATGCCAAACGTATCACGAAGAGTGTGCGAGAAGTACACATGAAGGCCAGCTTCGAGTTGAAACAGTGGAAATCAAACTCAGCGTCACTCCTAGAATCACTTGGAGAAGACAACCAGACAGAAGACATGGAACTCTACAGAACAGAAGAAAAGACAGAAAGAGTCTTGGGTGTCATCTGGAAAATCAACTCAGACGAGCTCACCTTCAACCTCAACTTAGCCAGAATACCTTCCACACTCATAGAAGGTAAACAGCCGACAAAAAGGGAAGCGTTAAGAATAGTGATGTCACTTTTCGACCCACTCGGGTTCGCTTCGCCTGTCACAATCAGGGCGAAGCAACTCCTTCAGGAAGTCTGGCGCAGAGGAACAGAGTGGGATGACAAGATCGACGAGGATCTGGCAGAGCAGTGGGAAATGTGGATGGGGCATCTGAAGAGCCTCCACGAAGTAGCTATCCCACGGCAGTATCTCCACTACAGCGACGCCGCCTCCTTAGAACTTCACGTCTTCAGCGACGCCAGCGAATCAGCCTACGCTGCGGTCCTCTTCTGGAGAGCAGTGACAACGGACGGTGAGGTCAGCCTATCCCTCATCATAGCCAAAGCGAAAGTGGCGCCGTTGAAGTTGACGTCGATCCCAAGACTGGAGCTACAGGCAGCCGTCATGGGCACCAGACTCGCAGAGACAGTGGTCGAAGAGCACGAGAGGAAGCCAGATCGCAAAGTGTTCTGGACAGACAGCAAAACAGTGCTAACCTGGATAAGAACAGGATCACGTTCATACAAACCCTACGTGGCTCATCGTCTGGCAGCAATAGAAGAGAGTTCCAAGGTCAACGACTGGCGCTGGATTCCGACGAAGCTGAACGTGGCGGACGACGCCACACGAGACGTACCATCAACATTCGACAGACATCATCGATGGTTCAAAGGGCCAGACTTCTTATACCAAACAGAAGACTCCTGGCCGACGGAGACCGCGAGGACAACACCAGAAGAACCTTCTGATGAAGAGAAGACGCATCACGTGAGCAACAAGAGAAGACTGAAGCTTGCAGAGGGTCTGCCTGATCCAGCTACGTTCTCCAACTGGGACCGACTCCGATACTCAACAGCCCGTGTTCTGCAGTTTATTCAACTCTGCAGAGCAACCAAACAGAGAGTCAATTACAGAAGAACGAAGAAGAATAAAGAAGCAGATCCCACATGGAATAAGAACAAGGCTACAGTGAAGAAGCAGGCACCCACGATGACAAAGAAGTCATCACAAGAAGAGAAGAAGCGGCTACCAGTCACAGCCGAGCTGCTCAAGACAGCTGAAGAACTCCTGATGCGGTCCTCTCAAGAAGAGTCCTTCGCGGAGGAAATAGATAGTCTGAACAATGGGAAGCCGATAAATAAAGAAAGCCGCCTTCACCAAATCAGCATCGAGTCAATAAACGGCGCACTGAGACTCAGAAGCCGTATTCAAGCGGTCCAGGACGTGAAGGAAGAGCTAAAAAACCCGCTGGTAATCGACGGTGATCATCCTACGGTCAAGCTCTGGGTACAGGCTGTACATCGACAACTTCATCACGCCGGTGTAGAAGCCACCGTCAACGAGTGCAGGCAACAATATTGGGTAATAAGATTGCGCCCTATTACACGCACAATACTACGACAGTGCCTATTCTGCAGAATGAAGACACAAGTACCTCCGCATCCAAGAACCGGGGACCTGCCAGTGTGTCGCTTAGCTCACCACAAGCGACCCTTCACCTTCACTGGGGTCGACTACTTCGGACCTCTATCAGTGACCGTCGGACGAACTCGACAGAAGAGATATGTGGCTATCTTCACATGTCTCACAATGCGAGCCATACATTTAGAAGTCGCCGGCTCGCTTAGCGCCGACTCCGCGGTGATGGCAGTAAGAAGAATGATCGCCAGAAGAGGCTGCCCGACTGAAATATGGTCGGATAACGGCACCAACCTGAAGGCCGCCGACAAAGAGCTACGACAGGCAATCGACGCAGCGACTGCAGAAGAAGCGGCGAAGAGGACCATCTCCTGGCGCTAAATACCGCCTGGAGCTCCATTTATGGGCGGAGCGTGGGAGCGAATGGTTAGCTCCGTCAAAACGGCCCTCACCGCGACGTTACATGAACGTCACCCGACAGAAGAGGTCCTCACGACTCTACTAGCAGAAGTAGAGTACACCGTCAACAGTCGTCCGCTGACTCACGTCTCAGTCAACCCAGAAGATCCAGAAGCCCTCACTCCTAACCACTTCTTGTTGGGAGGGCCGGGGCGCGTGCCGCAACCAGGCACTTTCGCCGAGCGAGACACCATTTCACGGTCCAGTTGGCGAGCCGCACAAAGACTAGCAGACGTCTTCTGGCTACGCTGGGTGAAGGAGTACCTCCCTGAGCTCCAACACCGGCGGGAGCCCCATGGACGAGGTCAAGCAGCGCAAGTTAACGATCTCGTACAAATCATCGATCCAAACCTGCCCCGCAACGTGTGGATCCGTGGAAGAGTCGTCGCTACGTATCCAGGTCCCGACAACGTCGTGCGAACGGTGGACGTGCTGACAAAGGGAGGTGTGCTGCGCCGGCCAGTGAGGAAACTGGTAATCCTGCCCCTGTCTTCGAGCAACGAGCCCGCACCGGAAGTTGATACGACGCAGTCGCACGGCGGGAGTGATGTGCGGGACAAGTGATAGAACAGTGTATATAACAGAATAGTGTATATAAAGTGATACATAGACACTTATAAGACAGTACATAAGTGCAATGCAATGTTTTAACAATTCGTTCATAGTTGTGTACATCGTAAACTTAGTACTAGGGGTAAGCAGTAATTAAGTGTTTATGCTATATTTTATATTGTTTTCTTTGATTTTATATTTTTCTTAGATAGTCCTTATTACATAGAGTCGAAATATATATAGTTTTACCTATGTAAATGTAATAAAAATAGTGAAAAACGCGAATAATGTAGCGCGGTCCTCATTACGGTAAAGATTGGAGGCATTTAGGAAAAAATGTACTATAAATGAGCTTCGCTCTGATTGGCCAACAGTTTTCGCGCATTTTTTTTATGATGTTTTTCCTTTTTTTTATGTATAGCTGACGATTTTCCCGCGCTTTTTGATTATTGTGATTGGTCAAATCGATTTCGAAACCTTATCGAAAATTGTATAAAAGTAGGAACACATTCAGCAGGCGAGCTACCTATAAGAAAGTACTCCAAATATGGAAGCAAGAAGTCTCCAGTGGTTTCATTCCCCGCCAACCCAGCACACAAATGTGGCAGTAGCCCACAATTGTTGAACTGTGAAAACGAAACCGATTATGATTAATCGTGAGTTACGCATTTAGGGTGCAGTTTAGCACATTAAATTATACTTTTTACGAAGAAGCCATTTTTGAGGTGTCGAATTAGGGCTATTTGGTTGTATAAGTACTGAAACCATATTTCCCTGTTGTCTGTAGGCATTAGTAATGAGTGGTGTAGGATGCCATCATGCCGGCTTGTTGTACGAAGAGAGGCAAAATATAGAGAATGCCTTCAGAAACAGAGACTTGCCAATATTGATAACGACCACAACTTTGGGTAAGCATTAGTTAAGTTTTGATCGTTGATGTCTTTTGTTCGTCGAAACTGCTTGTAATAAAAAAATACCAATTTTGCGAGTAAGACACTGTTTTTTGATTTTCTTAACTCTGTGCAGGAACCTACCGTCAACAATGATTAACTATTATATTTTAAAACTACAGAATAGTTTTTTTAGGCTAACGCTTAACAGCCGCCCAGGCCTATCGGTCAGGTTAAACTACACTTGCCGCGGTTGGTCCTTGGATGGGTGATCATCTTTACATACTCAAGACCCCTTCGTATCACAGAAAGCACATTAAGCGTTTTTGGTCCCGGCTGTCATTCACAGATCTTTGACAGACGTTACGGGTCGTCAGAAGCCCGAAAGTATGAAAACCAGTCTTGCCAATGGGTATCGCGTCTCCCAGTTACTGGGTTGCGGAGGTTAAATAGGCAGTCGCTCCATGTAAAATACTAGTATTCCGCTGCATCCGGTTTGACTGGAAGCTGAGGGGCAATTCTCGTAATTTTAAGAACGTTCACAGTCTGATCTCAGTGTCAATCTGTCAAAAATACCTCAATTTTTCATACATTTTTTACATTTTGCTTTTCGCTGAGATGACACTGCGACTAGATTTTGAACGTTTAAATTACGAGACTTTGCGTTCTGATCCCTAAATTGTTGGAAAAAGGCTAGATAAATGATGAAAATTTTGTAAATCAACTGTTACGAACAGATTGAACGACTTAAATATTTTGGTGCCTATTTAGATGATCTGTATTAGGGGCAATCGACTCTGCTTGCTGACAGTACAATGTGCCAATGTGTTCCTCCAATTAATTGGCCACTTGCCATTTTTTGATTTTAACCCAAGATAGCGATTAGCTTAAAACTTAGAATCGGTTTGGAATGTTTCAGCGATGGGCGTCAATTTGCCAGCCCATCTAGTGATTGTCAAAAATACGCAGCAATACGTCAAGGGCGCTTATCAGGTAACTACCCCCATACCTACCATTTCTAGATGTATTTTCTTCCAGCATTGCACGCATGATATTATGGTGGAAAATTTCATGTTCACTGATTGTATCGACTATTAAGTAGCCTTATGAGCTACCCTTCAAACGGCATAGTCGCAGAAATAGCTATGATGAAAGCGTTTATTCCCAAAGATCTATAGTAGGTACTTAATCGACGAGATGGCATTGGTACTATACCAATGCCATCTCGTCGATTAACAGTTTAGCAGGACCTAAATACCTTCTATATATAGACTATAGATCCTTGGGCATAAATACTTTCATTAAAGAACTATCTTTAACGTGAAACATAAACGTTACAGCAGATTAGGGTGGGCCGCACCGCAGTGTAATGAATTGGAAAAATCCTCCTTCATCAGTTTCCTACATTTTCTATGAACCATTTATATTCCTTCACCTCTATTCCTCACCCAGGAGTACAGCATTAGCACAGTGCTACAGATGGTGGGTCGCGCGGGCCGACCGCAGTTCGACACTGAAGCCACCGCGGTCATTATGACGCGCCTCGTTGACAAGGTCGGTCTATTTTAGTATTGCATTACATTTTTTTTTTTTTTTTTGGTAGAAATTGTACCTGTCTGGACGTCACCTTTATTATACAACACAAAAACTTACGAAAATTATTATCAAAGTTAGGTTGTGGAAGAGAGCAGTAAAAACAGTTCAAGTTTCCTTAAATGTATCGCTTTCTTAGACGCCTGGATGCGGTTAGAAGCTCGTAAATTGGAATATCGATATTAGTACAAGTTAAACTCAAACTCAAAGCATTTATTTCAAATAAAGCTGTTACAGGCACTTTTGAATTGTCAAGGTCGATGAGTTAGAAAGATGAAACTAGTTGTCCATTCCAAAGCGTAGGTACCTATGGAGAAGTAGTACCTATGTTAAATATGTAGTATATTTAAATCGGCACCTAGATGTATCTGGTTGCGACACAAAAATGCACTCGATCACGCTAACTATAGTACTTAGATGAAAGCTGAGCTATGCTTTGACCAAACTTATAACGCCCCACCCCTACACCCCTCTCCAAATCGAATCATCATTTTCCTGGCTTTATTTAGGTATCCCAATTTATTTGAGGTCGGCATAAAATGTTTTTCTCTTTCACCTACTCCACCTTCTCTAGTCGTCATATCAGTAATCACCCTCTTTCTAACCATTTTATTATTCACAAGGTCCATCCATTTTTTCTTTGGTCATCCTCTCCAAGAATAAATGAGAGATCGAATGTTCACTGCTTATTCAAGTCATTACCGCATAGCTGCTCCGCTAATAATAGACGCAGGAATTGATTACATTACATACTTAAGTAATAATTAATACCGGACCCTTGTGGTAGACACTGAAACCGTTATCATGACACGTGTCGCCGGCAAGGCCAGGCTATTATATTATTATTATGTAATATTATACAATTCTTCAGCGAGAAGTCACTGCCGCATCCTTGTTAAAAAATTGTTGTTCATGTTCAGTGGAATTCAGATTATTCAGATTCTAAACTTACATAATGTTTTACGAAGTTTTCTGGTTGAGTCAATTTGGGTACCAAATTATATTATACGTACCTACTACCAATTATGTACCTACGTATTTTGTAGAATTTTCAAATATTACTATGTGAGATAGCAAATAAAATTGTTAATCCCTAAATATTCGTCCAAAAACAAGTGGCAGATGTGAGTGGAAACGTCTGGAGGGGACGTCCTCGGTGGACATTATAGTGACCTAATTGGTGGTATTCTTTAGAAATGTGAGGTGTGTAGTAGGTACGTTTTAGTTTAATTTTTGATTTTGATCTCAATCAAACGCTTCGAGCGAGTTCGGCGCTCCGATTCGGTCCGTCACCAATTCAGGGCCAATCGGAGCGCCAAACGCGTTCGAAGCGTTTGATCGGATGGTAAAATGAAAATCACACTAAGTCCTCAGATGTATGAACGTAAACGAGGCAAAAGGAGTATGTAAGGATCGTAGCAAGTGGTGTTCTGTAGTTTTTGTCAACTCCCATGGGAAGAAGGCGATGTGTACCTACTCATCCCAGAATGAGGGCAAGGTTTTAACTTATGAGGATGTCGGTGTGAAAATTGTCGACGGAGCATTTTCATACCGACAATAGATATAATCCTATTTTTCATTCTTATAACCAAGTCAATAAAACAGCATTAAATATTTCAATACAAAAATATTTATCAAAATCTACATGCAATTAAGTACTAATATATCGATACACATACAAAATTATAATCTACGTTACAATTTTATTACGTTAAATGTCGAACATGGCCTATATTAAAATCGTTCTAATTGATCACAGTATCGGTAACTCGATATGTGCGGTACACCAATATCGCAGAGATCGCTGACTGTACATAACCTTATTGGCGAATGAGTTTTGACTATATCTAGATTAATTATTATAGAGTACACTTATAAAAATTGTACAAAATATGAAGAGTTATTTCGTAGAAAAAAGTTACAGGAGTTTCCTTCAGTAACTAATACTTTTCTCGAGATGTTATAATAAATTCTTCTTCTATAAATACTTCTAAATAACATTAATTTCATAACTATTTAAAGATCCCTGATATCAGATATTCACATATACAATCTAATGAAAACTAAAGTAACTTTCTTCGTTGTTTCGACTTCTGAATTTCATGATATTCAAATTGCGAAATTATGGAAAGAAAAAAATAAGTAAATTTTGGCCTTTTACCGAATTAATAAAGGGTAAAATCTACTGTCGAACCGAACAAAAATTACAAAATAAAAAAGTTAGGTATTAGGACGCATGAAATCCAGAAATCAAAGGGTTAGTGTTTGAACTATTTATCAATTCATCGCGAAACCAGTCTTGTGTGCATCGTTGTAGGGTCTACTTTCCTTTGCCGAACGGGCTTGCGTTGTCTTCGAAGGTGATTTTGGGAACAAAGCCGCTTTCTCCTTCCACGCTGTACTCGACTGTCATGAGGCGACCGTCGGGGAGAAGCACTCGGTATCCTCCGATGACCTTGCCTTGGGCGTCTCCTGCTTCGTTGGCTCCGAAGTAGAGAGCTTTCTCTTGGTCTTCCACGTCGTATTTGTATTCATACTGTGGATGAAACAGGGTTTTAGTAAATAACATACCTAAGTTTTCTTGAATTGGTCGCAGCTTGGGATTTAGTTTCCTAAACAAGTGAAACCAGACATTTTTTCATTCACAATTTCAAAATTTGTAAGCCCACTGAAATAAACTCATTGCCAGAGCCTATTTACACGAGTTTCGCATGATTGCATCTTCTTCCAAAATCTGAAGTTCTGAGTTCCAAGAAGCATATCATGTGGCTTCTCTTAAATATTTGCCTACTACTCCTACTGGCTTGCTTGGATATATAAGATATAGCTAGGTTACGCAAGAAAAATACTACAGCTAAAGAAAAGAAACTTAGTTATAATAATTGGCTAAAACTTTTCTAGAAAGTAAAGTTCATGCAGTTTAAGGCATCATGACTTGATGCAAAAGATAATTACGTATATACCTATGCATTTCTCCACAATTTTGGTTGACAGACAAACAGTCGGAAAGTGCATAACGTACAAACCATCTGATAGGGCGAGATCGTTAAACGTCTGTAGTTTTGAAGTTTAAATTCTTACTTACTTAATTAGGTATAATACTTATGTAGGTACTTACAGTGGTGGTCATACTCGTATAATTAAGAACGCTTATTTAAAGGGAAGATTTTTCAAACTAACAAGTATAACTAATTGCATATATTTTGTTTTTTTCTCGGCATCGCAAAACTTCTCCATATTAGCGGTACATACGTTGATACACATGATTGGCTAAAATATGTATGGATAATATTTATATTTTAGATCTGAACCTAGTATTACTACTTACTGGCTGGTCAACTAATTAAGAATGCTGTACAGATTTTTTTAAATTTAAATAGAGTACACTCTGTGGCTCTGTGGTTTTAGGTCACTATTCGTATAATATTGGCGTCATTTAGTGCTATGATTGCTTCATTTGAAAACAATGGGGAAAAATAAAAATTAGGGTTTAATCTACATGGGAAGTAATAATAAAATTTCGCGAAAGTAATTGGTCACATAAAAAGATAGCCGACCATCTGCAATGCTCAAAAACGATGGTTCTCCACGCTGTGAAGCATTTGCCACTTATCAAACTTCAAATGATCCGCGTGTACCTAAACAGAGAAAGTCATCTCGTCGAGTTGATCGCAATTCCGTTCGTTTGGGAAAATATGCTGAGAAAAGAATATTTTGGTGACAACAACCATTGGGCGTAGAAGAAAAGTTGCACTGAAGGATAGCAAGGAAGTTGGCCCATGTTGAAACGATGCCATAGACAAGTCCGGCTTGCATTTGCAAGAATGTATGAAAACTGGACAGTTAGTCAGTGGAAAAATTTTCTTTTTTCTGACGAGACAAAAATAAACAGGGTTTGTTCTGATGGAAGACGATATGTACGACGATAAATCGTACTTAATTATTTGTCCAGCTTCATAGATCGTACTTAACTATTTGTCCAGCTTCATAGATCGCACTTAATTATTTGTCCAGCTTCATAAATCGTACTTAATTATTTGTCCAGCTTCATAGATCGTACTTAATTATTTGTCCAGCTTCATAAATCGTAGGTACTTAATTATTTGTCCAGCTTCATTACTATTTGAATTTGTTATTAAAGAGAATAAAGTAATTATTACTACATTCCTAATCCCGATTGCTCTATTCATGTGAATATTTCATAATTAAACTAATTACTATTAAGAAAGAACACATAACTACACATGACATGATCAAGATAAATAAATCTGGAACTTCAAATCGTTCTTAATTATATGACTACAACTGTATACAGGATAAGTTTATAAGCCGTGCACAAACTGTAACCATAAATTCAGCATATCATTCTAGACCCCCCAGCGCAACAACTTTTCGTCGGTTATGCAAAAACAAATCAGGAGTTTCATAGAAAAGTACAATACCTACGTGGTCAAAATGTATGGAACAGCAGATTTTTTTTTTTTTTGTACCTATAACCGACGAAAAATTTCTGCGCTGGGGGGTGGGTCTAAATGATAATTATGCTGAATTAATGGTAACAGTTTGCACACTGGTTAAAATTTATCCTGTATTGGGTAGTGGAGGAATATCGGCAATTGCACATATGGTTTTCCAACAAAGCTGTTTTGTGGAAAACTTACTAACGTAATGTACAACAATTTGCTCGTTTGTTCATTGGCTGTTTACTTAATGATGTAGGTAGTTATTTCGGAAAGATCGGCCTTTTTTAGGAATTGACGAATATTTTTTTCTAAAGTGATAAAAATAAGTAATTGAAACTCATTTTCACCATTTCGTTGATTTTAAGCTCCACGCTGTGTGGAGATCGATTTACGACCGACGGCTTTATTAAAATTAAATAATATCTAAAATGTTTTGCAATATCTCATGGCAATAATATTAAATAAAACCTAACTGGCTAATACTTTTGTATCACTAATTGGTATAATAACAGCAACCTTCATCATATTGATGTTACTGTGTCAAACTATTATTATGCGAAAAATATGACGTTAAGCCATTCAATATTTATTTATTCTTTAAACATTTTGTAATGATACCCATATGCATGGTATTTTTCACAATAGAACGGCACAACGATTCCCTTTAAACTATGTTACAAAATAAGTAAGTTTAATACTTATTTATTCTAAACAAAATTTCACCATATCGACCGAGCATGACATCGCAGTCGTTTTGCAAGCTTAATTCTTATGCAAAGACAAATTACTTGAAATGTGAAATAATTAAAATTAGTAGTAGACACAATTACGTTTATAAAATTAGCGTATTATGAGAATAAAATTTAAATTTTTGAGTGCGCGTTTGCATTATTCTTTGGTACAAATACATGCACGTGATTCAAATAGGTTTTTGTTGTGAAGTGTTTGCAATTAATCGAGATAAGACGTATAACGCTCACAAAGACGGTTAAACGCAATTGCGTCCAATTAGTAGAGTTTGCGTTGCAAATGTTCACATAGTTAACATAATCGTAGGCAAGATGGGTCTGATAATGCGCAGACGTGCTAGCAAGTAGGTATACTTCAGTGCAGGCGAACAATAGTATATCGATGAGATAGGGGCATAGTATTTATGAATATGTTGGGTGAGCATGTTATACCTTAATCGCGGTACTTAAGACCGAGGACGCGTTTACATCGACTTAGCTTGATGTGTGAAAACCGTTTGCTACTACCCATTCTAGCTAATAATATGAAGACTTCAAGGCTTGACTATTAGTTCATTGATAACGATTACATAGACCAAAACTCCAACATCAATTTGTGATCCCTCACAGATTAGAGTACATTTTAATGTCTTAATGTTCACTTACAAACAATCAGAGATAAAACTAAACACAGGAAACTCGAAAAAAAGAACATAAAAATGGAACGATTAAAAACAGTTTCACGCATACATCAAACAGAAAAAACCGAACGTAATCATTATTTCGATCTTCACGTTATCATTACATTTGGAGTCCTTGGGAATCTAATTATTACGCTAATGTAAGGCTTGGTAAAAAAGACTCTATTTAAAAAAAAAAACTAAATAAAATACAGGTGAATAATGTTTGTCATGTGTGCATGTGTCACTGAAAATAATGATAGGAAATTTTACATTGAAGCTGTCTTATATGAATATTTAATAAATATGAATATGGTATTATAGTAGTGAACATTTTTTAGCATAGTTAAAACATTAATTACTCACCTATATGTATATGAATATTTAGGCAATATATAGTTTTTATGAAAGCAGAACTCAATAAAAAAAATGATCAACCAATCATTTATTTTTATATAATTACGTCCCTCAATCAAAGGCGATTATGCAATTTTAAAACATAAAATTTACCACAAAATATGTCGTATACGTATTTTATGCACAATAAGTAGTAGACTGGTGGCAGATTATATACTCACTGATTTAATGAGTCGATGTCAAAGATCGCTAGAGTTCAGGTTGCCGTCTGTGCCATCGCAAACTATTTTCCATAAAGAACTGCCTTATTCAATTTGGGATTTAAGAAGCAGAAAAGGGTACTCTATGTACCTATGTTAGGATCATTTTAGTTCTAATGAACTTTTTAATCAAATCTCAGCAACAGAAGAGATAAATTAGTTAAATTATCGATCGCGTTATTCTTTGTAATAATGATTATTCAGCGTTTAAAAAGGATACTTATTATTGCTAATGCCTGTTAATCTTTAATAAACTTTTCACAGGGATTGTTTTATAAGAGTTATTGTATCAGAATCGTGTTAAAGCGAGATAACACCGTGATTTTCCCTTTAACAATGCATACAAGTCCATAACAGCCCATTCAGGTCTTGTCAGGTAGGTGTTGATTTATGTTTCACACTCCTTTTATTTGTGAATCTCTATTAGAAGAATTTTCAATGAAAAGATATTCCATATTACCTTCTATACAGTTACTGTTTTGATATAATACTGTTTAATGGTTCAATCAAGTTTGAAAAAGATTTCACTTTTTTGAGTAAATCGACTAACGAACCAAGTTTTATGAGTCTTTGTTACTGATACAATATGTCCGAAGTCAAGAATATTTTATGATTATAATAACATTCGGATGCATTAAACAATATCAAAACACAGCGGTAAGCCGTTGCTCCCGGGTGTCATTCGCGAATGTTTGACAGTCGTTACGGGTCGGCAGAAGCCCGAAAGTCTGACAACCACTGTTAACAAGGAGTATAGTATCCAGTAACTGAGTTGTGGAGGTCATATGGCAGTCGCTCCATGTAAAATACAATTATTCAGCTGCGAACACAACATAGTTGAGAAAAGGCTAAGCAGATGATGATGAACTTAGGCTAAGTGACTATTTAGTCTGTTGCAATAGATGCCTATTATTTAAATTCTGAAAACATTCAGCCAAAATTATTACACAACAAACTGTCAACTGTCACCTCAGCCTCTGCACCTAATTATGTATTACCGAATACCAGCATTGACGCATCCTTCACGTTATTTAGAGTTTATTGTTACCTCGAATATGTCGTAATTTAACATCTAGCTGACTTAAACTTGCCATAGTCGTAATGCCGTAGGTCAAAGGTATTCACGTTTTGTTTAAGTTATTGCCAACGTACGAGCATCCTTGCAGCTTCTCGCTTATATATGTTAAGGTAGACAACTTTTAGTTGTATAAAAACAACTATTATAGTAAGTACTAATGTGGGATTTAATGATTTAATGACACATTTTAATTAGGCGTAAGATGCCGGATTTGTGCGTGAATTTTAAATGTTTTCACGCATCTTACCGTACATTTTCTGTAACTAATTGCATCGTTTTATGGCTATACCCTTGATTGCATCGGTGTTGATGGATAATGAAATGTCAGTGTTTAACCACACACGCACTGGATGGCTATTGTGGCTTGAGAAATGCCACAAAGTTTATGTCGGTCATGAACATGGGTCAAACAGACAGTACTGATGCAAATAGTCTTCTTTGGTTCATGGCGAGTTATAAACAAAAAATCTTGAATTGCTCGGAAATCTTAAAATTTTACACAAGATTTCTTTAAATAACGAAACCAAGCACTGAGGTAGGATTTTTGAAAATTAATTTTCATAGGAGTATTCGTTTTCGCGTTTTCTAGTTTCTACCTACCCGCGTGGGAAAAACGCGTGAGTATGTAAACCCAAAAGAGGCGAAATAGGGGTTTAAAGTTTGTAAGGAACTTCGTAATTTTTGCCGATGAGAAGAACCGTCGAGCACATGACTAACTCTACTTTATAATAACTCAGAGATAATTTTCAGGAGCTGGTACTTTGCAAAAGCAAACGAATGTTCATTATATTAACGTTATCTTAATGTACAGCATCAAACAACAATATTCTCGGAATCAACTAGGACATCAATCTTATAAATAGCATTAAAATGTGAAGATGTTCTCTCATTGTCATTTTAAAGGGCACGAAACCTTACGAGGTAACATGCTCGTGCAATAACAATTACAGTTGAATTCTTATAATACATACCTACGTATGTTAAGTAGTGGAGCAATTAAAGATTAATCATAACATCTGTATGGATTTTGTTCTATGTACGGACAAGTTTTTCTATGTGTATACCTTGTATGTATCGAATTGCTAAGAATTTATAAGATAGGTAAGCAAGCATTGAAAATTAACAAGTGTTATCTGCAATTGCAAAGCGCCATTGAAATATTAAGGTAAACGTAATAGATGTTATACATTCCCGATAGTATACGTACGCTCCTTATAAATATGTTTTCATTAACTACGGTACGTATGCTCCTTATAAATATGTTTTCATTAACTACGGTACG
Organism: Polymixis flavicincta; assembly: GCA_949987655.1. Taxonomy (NCBI): domain Eukaryota; kingdom Metazoa; phylum Arthropoda; class Insecta; order Lepidoptera; family Noctuidae; genus Polymixis; species Polymixis flavicincta. The sequence goes on from OX465183.1 coordinate 9,455,678, forward strand.
TATGCTCCTTATAAATATGTTTTCATTAACTACGGTACGTATGCTCCTTATAAATATGTTTTCATTAACTACGGTACGTATGCTCCTTATAAATATGTTTTCATTAACTCGTCGTCATCTTCTAAACAACTATTTACATACCATATTATACGTGGTATAAATTATTTTAAATGTATCAAATGAAACCAAAGATCAAAGCACCTGAAAATGTGCCTTAAAGTTTTTAAACCGGAGATTATGCTAGGCATTTAACGTAGGTAAGCGTTTATAGTAAGCTTGCATCCTCGTCTATGAAGGCTGTTTCTACTTCGTTTTTCTTACTTAGTCGTAGGTAACGAAGTACTTGACATTTTACATAATCGTGCAAAGCTTTTTATGATGTTGTTGTTAAAGTGAATGAAACACCTCACAAGAATTTTAATTGCATATGACCCAATCACAAGCCTACCATTGCCACTTCAATTAAACTGCTGTTGCGCACGAAATTAACTTTCCGCTAGAATAAGGGATTACCCTTATTCTAGCGGAAAGTTAATTGAAAATTCACTGTAAATAAATAGCCATACGTCACTGCTGATCATAAAACTTCTATAGCATACATACGTATAAGAAATGTGTAAAAAGACAGAGTAACAAACAAATCGCGAAAAACTCGACCCACATATATGAGATATCTGATAATTTTTTCGTGATTCCGAAGTTGTTCCCATTGAGAAATTTGTACAGTTTAATGGTCTATTAAATGAATGGCCTTAAATATGACCACAACTTTCCAATACATATTACATAAATAGTTCCGCGACAGACTGACAGACAAAACATACCGTGAACAAATGGAAGATAGAAATGTAATATTGAGGAGGCTGGGTTTGAAGGCTTTTCATACTTATCACTCCTAAATGTTTAAGCAAAGGCAACAGCTCGTTTTGCATACAAGATAGAACTTACTGGCATTGGCGGGTATTCTTGCTCCTGAGGCGCAGGCGCAGCTGTCGCTTGCCTAACGCTGACACACACCACCACGAGCGCACATACTAACCACTTTGTTGACGACATCTGTGAGAAAACAATCGTTATTTATTACTAGGAAAGGGCAGAGTTCAATAATTTCGAGTTACGGTTTGATCCGTTAGCGAATCATGGGTCCTTAGCCTTGAGGCTTACCAATATACAGGATAAGTTTTTATCCAGTGCACAAATTGTATCCATGAATTCAGCATATCATTCTAGAACCCCTAGCGCAAAAATGTTTCGCCGGATATACAAAAAAAATCTGCTGTTTCATAGAAAAGTGCAATATCTACGCGGTCAAAATGTATGGAACAGCAGATTTTTTTTATATTCCGGCAAAAAAAATCTGCGCTAGGGGTTCTAGAATGATATGCTGAACTCATGGTTACAATTTGCGCACTGGATAAAAACTTATCCTGTATTACTATACTCTATGGGCTTATAAGTGCCGGTGTCTAAGGGAGTTTAGTATCTATAGTAATTATCTACTATGATCGTCATAGTTACGATGTCTCTCGACCAAAGCTCTCAACTCTCTCTCTGTCATGCTTAATCTTCAAAGCTCTTACGGAAGTCAAGTTCATTAAATTCGCTTGAAAACTATGCAGTTACCTACTTTTGCGACTACATTTTCAGGTTATAAAATTTGACCTATTAATCAAATTTATCTTAAGTTGGTAAAAATACAGGGTAAATTTTTAACCAGTGCGCAAACTGTATAACTGTGTTTTTTTTTGTATAACCGACGAAAAATTTCTACGCTAGGGGATCTAGAATGATATGCTGAAGTCATGGTTACAGTTTGCGCACTGGTTTAAAATTTATCCTGTATTGATAGGTAGGTACGTAACCTTTCAATAACATTATTAGACCACTAATATTATCATAATTTTTCCATTAAGATCAATGTTTAATTTAAATTAATTATGTTGGACTGAAACTCAAACTTGACATTATATTTTTTGCATAGGTAGGTATTAAATTCTCTTAATATATCAATAAAGCAAAATTTATAGGTCTGAGATCACGCAAGAGTTGTATTAAGGAGATCATTATTTTTTACCGACAAAAGAAAATAAACATTAGGGTGACTTTACCAAATGTTAATTCCTACATAAATCAACTTTGTGCATAAAACCAGTTACATTAGTTACATCATCTTTACAAAAACATTGTTTGTCTTACATACCGAAAAACATTTTCAGATCAAATCTTGTTTCCTGATCGTAATTTTCCTAATCGGAAGCTCAATATATACTTGTTTGGTAAATCGAAAACACAGTAAATAAATAAAATAAAAAAATACTTTGAAAGTAGTAATTTCAATCTGTGAAAAATCCGCATTATGAAGCTCACTTAAGGGACAAAGGTTTTTGTTACAGGCTTCGCATTTTTTGCTTTTACCGCTATACTATAATACTATACAGGAATTGAATGGCGTATAAGCCCTATTATTTTTTTAAAACATTTTTGGTATAATCAATAAAATCCTTCTTGCTAACTTGTAGTAATTGAGCATCTTTAAAATCATAACTAAAATCAATCATCTTGCGTACAATTAACTCGGCACAAATTAAATCATTTACTCAACGTACGATAATTGCCGTTATATACCACAGTCGTGTGCCATGTATTATTTTAATATTATAATGATTAATTTTAATTCTTTGTGCGATGTTCAGTTTCATGAGCATTTATCATTTCCGTGGATTCTTCAATCGAAACAATAAGCAATTACATAAGCTAATGTGGGTAAAGAATGTCAACGTTCAATCTTTAGTACCTACATAAATCTATGGTTGTTTATTTAAAGGAGCTACAAGGACACTTTTAATGCGTCGATGTCGAAGATGCATACTTATACGTATACACGGGGTGGCAGGGACATCGTCGCGTATTATACTGTAACCATGTATTTAGCATTCTAGCGCAGAAAATTTTCGTCTGTCAAAAAAAATATCTGCTTTTCCATAGAAAAGTGCAATACCTACTACTCAGTCAAAATGTATGAACAGCAATAATTTTTTATTATGACCGACGAAATTTTTAAGGCATGGCGTTCAGAACCATGTACCTACTGAATCCTTTTTTTTTTTTGGTTTTGGCTTCGCAAGGTTTGTGCATTTAGCCAGTGTCAAGTAATTTTACTTTTCAATCAAGTAAATGGCCCGTTAACAGTCACGAAGTTACAAAAAAGTCATAGTCAGTCAAGTCAAAGTTTATTGTAAAGCGGTAGTAACTTTGCAACAACCTGCATATTAGGAGTTTTTGGGGGGAACACGAAAAGTCCACGTTAGTCACTTATTTTCACTTTCACTACACTTGTGCACTCACACTAAATTGAATAATTCGCTACCAAAATTATACATTTTAATTCGCTATTTCACGAAATTTCATGAAAATTAAAATTCGTGCGACATGTTCCAACGCGATCCCGCCAAAAACTCCTACTGAATTCTTGGTGACAGGTTGCGCGTTGTTGTCCTTGCCATTTATAGGGTGACTGGTAATTAGTGACCGACATTTAAACACATGATTGTACTCATCATTATGAACAACTTTTACTATGGGACCAAACCTGAAATCGCGAAAAAAAAAATCAGGTGTTCCCTACATTTTGACGAGCTGATTTCTTTTTCGCGATTTCAGGTTTGGTCCCATAGTAAAAGTTGTTCATAATGATGAGTACAATCATGTGTTTAAATATCGGTCACTAATTACCAGTCACCCTATATAGCATGATACCTATGTATATTAAAAAAAATAGTAATACTAAGCTTTTGACTCTGCCTAGTAATTTGTCTCAGCCATATCTAATACTAGTAGTAGTATAAATACTCTAGTACTAGTATAAAGCGCGCTAATCTCAGGAACTACTGGTCCGATTTGAAAAAATATTTCAGTATAACATAGCCCATTTATCGAGGAAGGCCATAAGCTAGATAATATCACGCTAGGGCCCTTAAGAGCTGAGCAAAAAGAAAAATGTCACGAATACGAAGTACTCGCACGGCCAGGCGATTCGATGCGACGCGGGGTGGGTCGGGTAAGCAAGAAATTTGACGCAGACGAAGTTGCGGACAGAAGTTAGTAAATATTTTTTTTAAAGATCATTGAGCTACAGCCTTCAATAGACTCAGGAACCTGTAGTATATCTATTCTAAGGATACTTTCACTGTCCCTTTTCGACTACTAACAAAGTCTGAAATATGAAAAATATAGGTTGTTGTCAAAAACTTTCCGTCTTCTTCGGGAATTTATCTACTGTAGCATACTTATTGCATTCGATTTTTTTGTTAGTGCGAAATCCGGTGCCTTAGGACTTTCCCATTATTTAAATAGCACGACTACTACAGGAATAAAAACGTGTAATTGTAAGATATCGATGATATGGCTATAGAATAAACACCTAATTATCAACACAGCTATGGAGTGACAATTACTGTAATTATCTTCAGTTTTATGTTTTTGTAACACGCACGCTTTGTGGCCTTACCCACACGCCCGATAATTAAGTAAATACCTAGGGACATATTAACTTGTTTTTATTTCGGGATGTAGGTAAATAAGACATACATACTAACAAGATCGTCTTCTATTTGTTTGGAAACACGTCACACATCTCCTACCTACAGGTTTTAAACCCAGGAAGGCTATTGAGATGTTTTGTTGATGGTACATATGTAACCGCATCAGCGATAACAATTGCACTACGAAACTGACCCCAATTGTAACGACATAAAGGCGCTGTCAATGTCAAAGTGTTACCACTCATGTGACTGTATTACATGGATATCATTTTGGGGGCTTTCAGGCTGTAAGCACCACACTAGGTCAAGGGAATGATGCTCCCAAGGTCTGGCTTCTCAAATGAATAACGTTGAACTCTTAACCGCTCTATGATCCCTACATAAATAGTGAATTGATTGACGATCCGTACGCGTATTAAAAGCCTCTTTATTTAGTCTTAGCGACCAGGTAGATGAACCACCCGCATTGGGCCCGCGTGGTTGATTATAGCCGACTTACTCTTGAAGAGAGGAGACCTGTGGCCCGGAAGTCGGTGGCCCAGCAATGGGAACATAATAGGCTGATTGTGGTAAGGTAGATGACGGTTTTCGTGCAGATAAAAATGAATTTTCCAGAAATATTAGTTACTCAATATGCAATCGGTATTCTTTGTGGTTTAGCACCACCAAGGCAAAATTATGATTGTAGTTTTTATTGAATAGATAATGACTTGAATATGGTAAATATCCTTTAGATTTACTTCGAAAACTGTTTTAGTTTTATTTGTTTCCGAAGTGCCAAAAAAGACGAGTGTAGATCTACAAACCATTATCATAAATAAACAGGCTAGTATGGATATTGTTATTTTTATCTAGGTTCTGTTTCAAAGACTACAGATGCTGTCTTTTATTTGGACATAATTTATCCACAAATCACAACGAAAAAAAAAAACGAAAAAATGCGAGGTAGGTAGTCGTAGAGCTAGAAACTTATGATTAAAAGTCAAGTTTAAGAAACTATAGAACAATTTCACTTCATTTGAATAAATCCATAATTAGGCACTGACAAAAAAGGGTAATAATTATTATAAACAATACCTGATAGGGAACATTGGCGGCAATCTGCATAAAACATTGACACAGGTATGCCAATAATTGAGATATGCCTGGCCTTGCGTGATCGATTCTTGGGGAATTGCTTTGTTTTGTCGCGTCGCAATCTCTTGCGGACGTGTGATTGTGCACTTATTCGGCAGTTTTTGTTTGTGAAAAGCCAAGGAAAATACGCGACTTTGAACATTTCGCTTGCCGAGATAATGTATTGTGTGAATGATTGAAATATTTTGTGGCCTATGGGAAAGATAGATTTGTAGCAATGTTTAGTAAAATGTGTAAAAATTGGGCGGGGCTGACAACTATAGGCCATATTCATAAACGATGATTAAAGTTAAATGATGTTTAAACATCAAAAATGTATGGTTAAACAGACGCTAGCCATTATTTAACTTTAAGAAACGTTTATGAATAAGGGGTTATGTGTGCAGACATTTAGAAGACGTTTTGTTTCGGTGTGGAATAGGCTTTTGACTTATTTCTTAACCACTTTGTATGTCATGAGATAATTCTCATATAAGTTAATAAATACTCTTCTACAGATTATAAGAACTATAATTGGTGAGGTATACCTAATAATCAACCTATACTGCGGGCTCAATAACTACACAATACAGTACAGCTGGGGCCTTAGTCTGCTATTTTTATAAATTCGTCATCCCAACACGATCCCATCGTCATTTTGTTAAAAGTTCGTAATCTGCTAAATTCATAATGGTCGATCAGTGATCGGTCAATGGTCTCGTAATAGAATTGTGTTATAATTATAAAACCCGTTTGTAGAAATGATTTTCGAAAAAATACTACTAAATTTAATCATTTATTCATGCCAGATTTCATTTAAATGTATATATTTTACCAAACCGCACTGGGCCCGCGTGGTGGATTACGGCCCAATCCCTCTCATCGAGAGGAGGCCTGTGTCCCAGCAGTGGGAACATTATAGGCTGATGATGATGATGTATATATTTTTACATATTATTTTTAACATATTATTTTAGGAACTGTCAAAATTTTAGCAGATCAGTTATTCATTTGTCATTATGTACGAGATTACCAATAGATGCCATTTCTTTCAATGGAGTGTCAGTGGCTGACCATCGGAAAGTCATAATGACGCCATTATATTAGTATATTTCCAAACTTGTCAAAATCAACAATTATGAAATCAATGATAGACTATTCTGACACTATTGTAATAGCAGACTTGAGGCCCTGATCATATCTTTAGTTACTTATCAGCCTATCTTTCACATGACAATTGAACTAAACTTTTTATTTCACGACCTTTAAAGTCGTGAAATCTCATACAAATAAAAATTCCATTTACGTTTTGTTCCGAAAATTCTGAGCGTTCTTTCTCATAGTCGGACTCAGTAACTGTATTTGGCAGTCCTTGCTCTCAATATACAATATTAGCGAAAAAATCCCATGGAACAGAATGTTGTTATCACATGTGTAATCGGTCGGTGGCGACAAACAAAATGACATTCTCACTGTTTCTAGGTTTACGATGGCCAGTTAATGAAGTGCGCGTGCGACCCGATCGTTTACGTCGCTTCACGCGTAGTTTCGGTATACAATCTAGCGAAGCGTAAGGCAGTGGAATTTGCTGAACAAATCGTATAGTTTCGGAAAGGCCACGCACATGATCTACGAACGTATTATTATGTGTCAATGTGCCATCATCACGTAACATTCCGATGACTCCTACAAAAGCAAGATTTTTGTTTGTCCGGATACTTGATGAACATAGCGCATCCTACTGACATTTTAGGAGTCATAACACTCTGTACTATGATAACGACAACGGCGGAAGAAGAAGATTCCGTAATTTAGGAATCGGCAAATCCGTAATTGACGGCACGGTTGGCGCAGTGGTTAAGCGATTGACTGCTGCGCTGCGTTTCGTGGGTTCGATTCCCGCACGGAACAAATATTTGTATGACCTACAATTAGTTGTTCTGTGTCTGACTGTTTGTGTATGTGAGTTTACATGTTTGTAAACGCACCTACAATACAAGAGAAATTCTTAGTGTGAGGCAACGTTTAAAAAAAAGAAAAATGTGATGAACTTTAGATTTCTCAATACAATATAATACCTATGCGACTTAGAGAAGCATCAGAATAATTCCATCACTCAATCAATTCAGCCTATTTTATTGCTGGACATTTGAGGTTAGAATTTTTTCATTATGCGTTCCTTAAATAGACATGTGCATAGGCTTTCTTATAAGTAATCCATGTTCTTTAGATGGATAATCTATTAATCTTTTATTTGTCTATCCACAAGCTGTCTACAACCTTTTTTTACGTTGAACGCACTTTATTCTCCGGTTGCACCGTGGGAACTGCTACTGTGTAAGGGCCCTCCAGCCTTTTAGCTAGGAAGAAATGGCAAAGGTGACGACATTGCATTTTCGCAGTTGCTTGCTCAGTAACCAATTGTAATGGTATGCAATAAATCAATATTGTAATGTACAAACTCACACGTTTTTCATAACTAAGCAATCGATTTTATGTCAGTGCGCAACTAATATCGTTCTAAGATAATCGATACTAATTATGGGGTGACAACAGATCGATGGATGAAGTTAATTCAAGGTTTCTGAACCTCGTCAAAAGAAAAAATATATTCCTTACTTTTATAAATAGAAAAACAAAACATTTTTTTTTACTACGGAGCTCCAGTTGACGGGTTGTTGGAAATATGATAATTAAATGATTATATTTACCTACTTAAATAAGATTGTAATAATATGTAAATTGATGATGACCGTCTAATTAGGAAATTATTTACATATTACAATTGCTTACACAATTAGAAAAAATGGTGCCTATTCATATTTTAGCATAAATTAAGTAAGGTAGGTCTAATATAAGGGCACACATCTGCGTACTTATAGGTAGGTAGGTACATATTAAACTTGTCCCCTCTGAAGTTGAAACTTTTTGATTCTCAAAATCCAAATAATATGAATATAAAAGGAATATGAATAAGTAGGTACAAGTAAAGACTAGAAAACTCTCTTTTGAAGGTGTAAGAAATAGAATTTTGGAATTATTTATCGACTTAACAGAAGTAACTCCTCGTAATTCTGTATCATCCCAGTCATTCCTGTGATTGTCTGAAGATGATTGCGATAAGCGATATGACCGCACACTTGTAGAATTTTTTATATCTTTTTGAGTGCTATTAACACATATTCCTGACCATTAATAGCAGAACTATGAAAACAATAAAAGCCCTCCAGCTAGAATAAGCACCCTTGTCTCCAGTCATAAAAAGAACAGAGATATCCTTCATGGAACACAACAACCATCAGACACCATAGATGCAAACTCACCTTAGAAGGAACGTACACACAAATAGCACGACACTGTACACAACTTGTAACAATCGGTACCGGTGACAATGATCGTTGTTTGGCGTGCAAAGCTGACTGGTAGCGAGCCCCGGCCTCGTCCGCGTCTTATATACGCACCCCACGGCTCCCCGACACAGCGAAGATGCCGCAATGTCGCCCTATCGTGATGGATGTCCCTCCGAACGTACGGATCTCGCCTCAGATAGTACGTCGATAACCGTGACTAAATATCACCGTTTCCACCAACGTATTCATCGGTTCACACACGATGACATGACGTTACACGCAGTGTCGTACATTGCTGGCTGAACGAGCCCCAAGAACACCCATCCAGAGACCCATTCATCAAATAAGCTTCATTGCATCGCGTGATCAAACTTTACCAAACGTTAAGTTTTCGTAACACATGTGTTTCTGCCTTTTGTTGGCATTGTACCGGTAATTATTTCATAATGTGATGACTTTTTGTCTGCCTTCTCGGTTATAAACCAATTAAAATACCAAATTAAGTGACCGTGAACCTTTATTTTAATTATTTTGAAGCTCTATTGCGTCGGTCTTTGGTCCTTATTTCGTTTATAAGAGTTGTTAGGCCCAAGTCTTCGGATGTTTCGGGAAGATCATTCTGTTGCTGGTCAATTCAGAAAATGTTTACATATTTTATTTCATGGTTCTATAGATCCGTTAGCTTAATATTCCTACAATCAACCTGATATTTTGTTAATATACAGGGTGTAACAGAAACCCTATTGCTATCCTAAGCACTAAAGATAACAGCTGGTATACGATCACTATACAGTTTTTTTTTCTTTTTTGTGTGGGCAATCATCAAATAACTTCTCCCGCTCTGGGTGGAGTAGGCGGGCGTGTCAGACTTTTACTGACTAAACCCCACCCGTGTTCCTTCATTAACCCGTATGCCAGGGGCTGTGGTATCTCTTTCGAACAAACCCGCATCCCTGGCAGGCATCGGCCCTTGCGGGCCCCATCATTTTTTGTGCTGACATCTCTTTGAGGCGCGCGTGGAACACAACGCGCCGTCGACTTGGGCTTGGTCCTTACCGAACAGCGAGCTACCCATTACTCGCCGTCCGCAAGCTCATGCCTACGATGGCCGTAAATCGGCCTGGGATTCCCGATGCCCAGGGCGTCTCCGTATCCTGCGGCAGCTAGGATCACGAGGGCGCATATGCTGCCTCTCCCTCACGTGCGCCGCCTCCCTCTTCGCGAGCATTACTGCTTCGCTGAAGGAGGTGACGGCTACCCATGCCCTCTCGCTCCGTACCATGGCCTGGACCAGGGTGCTTACTCTCGAATATAATTCCGATAGATCGTCATTGGAATTATCAGTTAAACGTCAGGGATTGGCTGGACTCACTGAGTCTAGCCAATCCCTGACGTTTAACTGATAATTCCAATGTCGATCTATCGGAATTATATTCCAGAGTAAGCACCCAGGGCCGGACGCGAGAGATCGCCGCCGCCGATCGCCTCCACGAGGACACGGCGGTGCTCCACCCAAGCCGGGCAGCCCGCCACCGTATGCTCCACCGTGTCCTCAGGGAGATCTTCGCAGTGGAAACACCCGGGCGTTTCCTCCCGCCCTATCCGAAACAGGAACCTCCCGAAACAACCATGTCCGGTGAGGACCTGCGTCAGGCGGAAGGTGAGGACGCAATGCCGCCTCTCGAACCACTCCTCAAAGAGGGGACTTACCGCCGCAGTCGTGGCGTGCTCAATCACTATACATAGTTTCAGCTCAAAATAAAATACTATAAGAATTGATATAAAATTTTCGGTTTCATATGTTTCTTAAATTCAAATCATAACAAACGTGTCACCGCACTTCGTAGGTCAATAACTTTCCACGTTACTTCTCAAAATCGCGATAAATCTCTTCAGAGTGATGTGTTTATTTGAATTTGAAAAGTTCGGTTTCTGGTATCAATGTAGGTAGTCAAAATTCTCATAACTTCCGAACGTGTAGAGATAGGATTAAATAAAAACTCCACTATCGTTTGATATCATCCAAAGAAGCCGTGCTCTTGGTATGTACATACCCTTTCCGTTCACGTTGTATACCTATATAGAGGTATTGAGACAGCCTCGTTGGTCTAGTGGTCGCGAGCGCTACTACTGAGCGTGAGGCTCGATTCCCAGGTCAGGCTAAGAGTTATTGGGTTTTTATATCTGGAATTTCTCAGTTACAGCCCGAAGTCTGGATTTTTTCCCCGGTTGATTGCAAGAGGCTCGGGCCCTATGACATAGGACTTATAACGGGCGAAATGTGAAGCTCTGCCCAACTATTTGGGGAAACAAGGCATAATGTTATGTTAAGTATATCAGTACATAACAACACGTTGTTACAACACGTGAAATAGGGTAAACACGTTATTATGTATTAATAGAAAATGGATAGGATTCTATTATTGCATTAGGCCATCAATAATTCTTCATTTAGGCCCTGGTAATTTTGAATGTACTCGTCATATTGCCGTTATGAGCGATAATAGTTCTTACTGCAATCCGATACGAGTTAAAATCTGTTGTAACAAATTCGAATAATAGGTAAATGAGCAAGCATTGTCGTAAAACTGCAAATATAATCGTTTAAATTAGATATTAACTTTTTGATGGTAAATAATCCATCATTGGATGCAGATTGGCATTTGGAATTTTATGGTATATTTTTATTATAATAATAATTGTTATTGAAGGGATAAACTGGTTTTAAAGATAATTAAGAGGTGACTTTGATGATTTTTTTGATGCAATAAAGTATGTTTAATCAAGTTTTGAGGTCCATCACTGTATGCAAAAAAGACTTGAAAATATAACATTTTTTTTTGCTATCAAAATTATTTACGGTTAAAGAGATACACTGGTTTAAAAAACCACCATTTTGAGCGTTTTTAAGAAATCTCCGCCTTAACCTAGGTATTCAATTCAAAAGTAATTTTATTTGCTCAAAACTAACATAGGTACATTCATAGCCATGTAGGGAAATAAACACGCGCGACAGATAAAAATAATTTTCAGTTCATTAAAATTGTGTGCTACTGGCAAAAGATGCACAAACCAGAAGCAATCTCTACTTGGGTAAATTGATTTTATCTCACTTTTAACAAGGAACCTGTGGTAACATCTTACTCATTCATCTGTGTATCACAAAGCGTGTCATGATATCGTTCATAACAGCACTATACAAGTCTAAAATAGTGGGAATACTGCTTAACGTGGTTCACAATACGTGTGCATTATGCCTAAAGTACAATATGGTTCGTTATAGTGCCTAAGTGGGGCAGAGCTTCTTCCTTGTAGTTATCCTTGCTGCATCAAGCGGTGAAAGCGACTATCTGTCAAACGCTCATGACGAGGAAGTGGATCATATGTGCAAGCCTTTATGTTCTTTCGCACGCTCTTCAAATATCGGTGATGTGAAATACCTAGTAGTATTTCAGCTCATTTAAGAAAATAAAGCTATAAAGTTATCCATGTATGCAAACATAGTCACATTGCTAGAAGTTGTGTAAAATATTGCCTTATTATTTTTAAATAAATATTTTTTGCTAGAAATATTATTCTGATCTTATGGAATATTATGTAGGTAATGCTGTGATTTGTCATAGAATCAATGTTCAATGGCAGGTAATTTTATTGTTCTAGGACTTATATGCATTTAGCCGCATTATAAAGAAAACAGCGCAGGACGTAATTTATACATATACTTGTTACTTGGGACAATCGTCGCTCACGATGTGCGATTCAAGAAATAGGCTAAAGTTTATGATTGTCTTTTTTAAATATTTTATTTATTTTACAAATTGTTATCTTCGTACTGCTTAATACGATACTGTTAAACTAGTAGATAATGAGAATATGAATATAAATAATGAAAATTACGAAACAGCCTAAATATTTTTAAATAACGTGCGAAAGTCATTATCACAATAGGCGTTTAGTTCACCTACTTACACGACCACACGAAGTGCAAGGTCGAAACAATATTAACATTTTAAATATTTTGACACACTAGATAGAATGCTTAGTGCAGTCGTGTACCTAATGAACTTGCATACTTTGAGGGTGAATTAGGTCGGGTAATGTTAAATAAAACGCGACGCATGCCGCAAGTTACAAAAGCACCGTTTCCAACATCTAAGAAAAATGATTGTATCTTTTGCATAAATAGTCTGTATTTAAATTGAAAATCTATAATCTAAATTATAACTACAATATTTGATGTAATAAAATAAATTTTAGTTAAAAATAAAAGTTATACACTGATTTGTACAATACTTGCCTTAACGATCAAGAAGACAAATGTGAAAACCGTTTTGGCAGAGTACCTATTTGCATACTTGCAGTCCTATTCATGTATTATTATGGTTATTTATATTTCTACTCCCATAAATCTGTCATATGTGCCACATTAGAAGAAGTAGGTAGGTAATGTCAAAGTGTCATCGCTTGCGCCTCGCGGGGGTTTTGCCTCATAACAACAGGCGCGTGTGACGCTTGTGCCATGATAGACGAAATAACCAACGACGTCACATAGGATCCCTGTAAATCTGCATAATGTTACGTAACTGTTACTTTCGGAAGAGTTTAATGAGCATCATGCTGCAATAACAGGAAAAAAATTGCCGAAAAAAATGTGGACAAAATCTACCATAGATGCTGTACTAAAATTATTTTCGGTCTATAGTTCTATTCAAATAAATAAAATTGAAGTGTCTATTTATAATTTCATAATAACAGCTTTTTATTAAATGAATATGAAAGTATATTTATACTTACGGTACCTACTTATACACCTATGTCTGTCCGTCTGTCTGTTTGTTCCGGCTAATCCTCCGAAACGGCTCGACCGATCTTGACAGAACTTACACTGACAGATAGCTGATGTTATAAGAAAGGCTTAATTTTGTCCCGGTAGCATATTTCCATGGGATAATTACAAAATGGACGGGTACGAAGCCGCGGGCACTGTTATTTTCTTCATAAAATGATATTTTAGTTTGGTAAAATTTTTTTAGCTTCTAAAACTCCATCTATTGCAACAGGGTGAAAAGTCTTATGTCGAGAAAGCTTCTGTTCAGGAGTAGGCTTTAAACAAATACATTTCTTGGGATCGAGTGATATTTTTTTCTCTTCAAATTCTTGAATGGTTCTTACTATAAGATCGTTTTCTTCTTCCAATAAAATTTTTTCGCGATACAAAGCTCTCTTTGACAATTCAGCTTTAGAAATCCTGTGCCATAGTCTTGTCAAACCACTCGTTGTTGCTATAGCGTTTAAAACTAGTGAATCATCCGAGTGCTGTTTACGAATATTCAATTTCGATGCGGTTGGGGAATGAGGCAAATATGAACCAAAGGGCAGAACTTTTTCACGCTGCGTCTCAAATTTTCGGCACAGGCCTGCCAAACGCAGGATTTTATCAACTTTTTCGTACGCTTTTTGCAACCATTCGACAGTCTCATCTGTCACTTTCACCAATATTGCCAACTGTTTTACATCTGTTTCGACACCACTGTACATAAGTTTTTTCAATCTGTAACAAGCATCCCTATGCTTGTTACGACGTTCTCGGAAAACAGCCTGTTTCGTACCAGATTCGTAAGCTGCCAATTCTACTCGTAATCTTCTAAGCAGGCCATCACTATTAGCAATTTTCTTGCCTTGAGAAGCGATAATGTCAGCCATCATATTTTCTTTTCGTCGTAATTTCCGCACTGCTTTTTGATTTTCAGCAGTACCGAGGACGTAAGCTCTAAGTACAGCCTTATACTCATCCCACACTGCATTATAAGTGTTCTCAAGGAACGATCGCAAAATTTCACGCTCACTTGAGTACGTATTGCGATCTTCGTCTGCTTTAACCATATTTTCTCCCCTTGTAGTCCATGCTAAAGTATCAGCTGTGGTATGAGCATGATACAGTAGGAGTTGTAAATGTGTTTCCGCTGCAGTGTGATCCGACATAATATTGGCTGTCTCATCAGCAGCTCTACTTATAAGTTCACCCATTCGGACATCATTCCGTTGTGATAAGTCATCCAAGTCCGTTAAAAATTTGTTCATCATTCTATCAATAGTATCACAGAAACTGGCAACCGTTCGTTGGAATTGGTCATCGGCAACTTTCATGAGTCTCATAGTATATTCAATTAAATTATCTTTTTTATCATAAGCCCTTTCGAAGACATGCCACAGTACTTCAATATCCTGTTTAAAGATAGGTTCCTTTATCTTGAGCATCATTGCGCGCCAACTCTTGTCAAGTTCCCCTCGTCTCAGGCCTTGTGCAGCAATCTCTCGTTTGAGCTGGTCACGTTTTATTTGCATCTGTCTTTCCACCTCCAATCTTATCTTTTCTTGTCTTTTCGCCTCCTTTTTGGCTTTTTTCTCTTCTTTTGTTAACCCCATTTTTAATAAATTTTATGTACTTGTAAATAATTAAAATCTTTATAAAATCCAAGAAAATACGACAACTGTCAATAGTGTTGATTTGATTGATTTAGCTGTTTGTCACATTAACGTTTGTCAATAAAAGATATAAGACCTAACATATTATCGTGGAATTATTAAATGCCATATATAACCTTATTTTTAGTATATGCGAAACCCGAAACACGTGTCTAGTGTTCTTATGTAAAGAATCTACGTACAAAATTTCAAAGCTGTATCATGAAAAATTACAAAGTTATAAGCTTATTATGTTACCTAGTTTTCTACGCAAACCATAGGCACCACGCGCCGCCCGCGCGTCCAGCGTCGTATTGTGCTCATCTATATAAATAAAGAGAGAAGTCCTGACTGGCTGATTGACTGACTCATCAACGCCCAGCCCAAACCCTTGGACCTAGAAAGCTGAAACTTTGCACAGAGGTTTCCTTTATAATGTAGACAAGGAATAAGGAAGGATTTTTCGAAATTCAACCCCTAAGGGAGTTAAATAGGGGATGAAAGTACCGCGCGGGCGAAGCCGCTGGCAAAAGCTAGTTGATAATATTAGGCAGTAGGTGTCTACTTAACCATATGGCAATTGTTTTATAATTAACAGGAGATAAATTAAAAAAAAATAGGAAAAAATATAACAGTGTAAAAACTATTGGAATCGATTCAGTTCCTTATTCTGAAAAAACTATATTCAGATTTCATATACAGGGTAAGTTTTTATCCAGTGCGCAAATTGTACATTTCATGGTTACAATTTGCGCACTGGATAAAAACTTTTCCTGCATACTAAAAATTAGGTTGTATACCAGTGACATGCAATTTTCCCCGAGGCTAAATTAACATTTTAAATGGTTTGTATATTGCACGTTCCAAGATTTTAAGTGTGAATCCAAGTGTATAAAAAAAATCCCGTTATTAAATATAGTATTTCTCTAAACTGTCCCAAAAATTCAACCTATATAAGTAGGTACTTACTTATTCCATGGAAAATATTTACTTATCAGTAAAAACAAAACAGGAAAAGCCACTGCAAAAAGAAAACATTTTCGGACAGTCACATTGAAAATAAAAAGTATCAGAGTGATAGGCACAGGCAGGTCCACTTTCTATTTACCTCCTACTGTACCGATCACCGACCGTTTTATTTACGGGTCTACCTATTTAAGTAAGTTGTCTTCAGTAAATGGTACCTACTGCAAAATGTTTCTTCTACTGCTAAATATACAGGTTGGCAGACACATCGACGCAAAACCTTTCACCATGGATTCGATACAAGATGTGACCCCCCAGCGTAGAAACCAAACAGCATTTTTTTTTCCAAGCTTTAAAGCTGGGTTGTCCAAAATAATAAAATAATGTACTGAAATTATGGTAACAGGCTGTGCGTCGATGTCTTGCCTGTATTTAGAAGTGGACAGCCTGGAACTGTGCTATTTATTTACTAAACATATACATACATATCTACTTACAACTTCTAACTAATTAGAATTTATAAGTGCCTATACTTTCCATACTTAAATAACTAAGTACAAGATATTCCTAACAGCCCCGTTACCAGGCGTTGGTGAGTGGATGCGAACCGTTGCAAAGTTACTTGCACAAACGTTTGGCAGAAAACCTGAACAGTGAAGCGGCCTTAGGAACAGTGGGCGATGTGGCTCAGTGTGTACAGTGGCTACGTTCCACTTTTCTGTACGTACGTGCGGCTCGAGACCCTAAGAAGTAAGTAAAGTGACTTCTCCGTAATAACGGGTCTTAAGGCAGAAAATAAAGAAGTTATTGACCCCATCGGCCATACCTTCTGGTGAGTCTTCACGCACGTGGGTATTCCTCGCATAAGGTGGCCAGATAACCTTGTTAGGGTCACAGGAATCCGCTTGGTGCGGACGGTAGGCACAGATCCGGGCGTTGTGGAGATACTTTGGACAGGCCTATGTCCAGCAGTTGACGTCTTTGCTGTGAGTTTGATGGTTTGTACCACACCTTTAAATATGCCTACCCTTTTTGATATATGCTGTATATGTTTATCAAGGTGTGATTTTAACTAGAACACCTAACACAGTTATCAGGATCAGCGGTGGCCCACTGGTAACGGCACGGTTTACGAGTTGTAGTTCACAGGTTCGAACCCAGAGATTCGAGGCCCTTTCGGAAAACTTCGTGAGGAAACCGGCATATCCTAGAAACAAACATTCGAAGATCAGCATCTACCAACCAGCACTAGGCCAACACACAGAGCTCACAGAGAGGAGGTCTATGTCCCAGCAGTGGGAAAATTATAGGCTGATTATGATTAACACAGTTATTTTACCGCCGTGTATTCTAACAGGTACCTTGGATTGCCACAAAATTCACCGCAGCATCTTATCTCCAAAAAAATAGAGGGTAAGTTTCCAGTTCTGTATTTTTTCGTTGTACTGTTTATCAGTTTAATTGTGTGTGTTACGAAATTAATACGCCGCGCTGCTGGTGCAACAAAACGCAAGACAGTAAACTTTTGTTTAACATCAACTGTTGATAAACGACGCCTTTATTTTCAGCGCTACAGGATAATCGCGCTATTTATCTCTATTGTATTGCCTTTTGGATGTTATCTTTGCATTTGTAATAAAATTACTTTAATTAAAATTAATTACTCGACCCATTAAGCGCTTACAATTATTTATTGATGTTTTTCTGCTTTAAAAGATCTGTTACATGAAGTAAACTCAACTTATGGATTTGAGTTTTAATTGAATTGATAAATTAAATTAAAATTACCTTTGGACTCTTTTATTTATGTTAGGCCCACTTGCACGTTTAAACGTAAACTCGGACTTAGTAGGTACTTAATTAAAGTGTTAACTCGCGTTGCGCCACTTTAAAGTCACCACTGGGTTAGTTAACCTGACATTTGTGTTTTTTGTTGGGAACATTGCAGTTCAATCGACAAAACATTAAATAGAATAATTTTAGTGAACAATAATAAATATTATGTTACATGTCATTTACAAAATAACGAATGCCAGCAACGTCTTAAAAAATATAGGTATGAATATAATAGTAATCATACATGTCGCAGAATCAACGCAGAGGCACATTATTAGAGTGGCTATTGATTATTGTTAGTTTAGAACAGCGCCATCTGTTATCGTTGTCGGAAACGTCAAGCAGAGTGCTTGGGTAAGGTCGGTACAGGGCGTGGCAGGTCTTGTTGACAACTGTCAGTTGTCATTCTTGACATTGGACGCATTTGATTGAGAGACGTCACTTTTTGATCAGACACGAGCGCGAGAGGTCGTTCTGCCAGCCTGTGCCGAACTTACCGCGTTTCCTTAGTTTAATCAATTTGCATAGGCTTAATCATTTGAGATTTCGTTATTTTAATGTTGAGAGTGATTAAATAGACAGTTGTAACACGTGTTAAGACTCTTATTTTGTACCTACATCATGTCTAACCCGGACTCTGATAACGAGGAGCCCCCCCCCCCCCCCTAATGGGTGAACCACCTTCGTTATACAAATTATTTTAATAATATATTTATCACCAAGTTAATGTTGAGTCAGTCAGGAGACCCTAAGTTTTGCAGTTTAACTCTCCCACATCGGTGGGTTCAATATTTAAAGTTTAACCCTGTTTTCCTCTAACTCTTGGTGGCTCAAAATGAGTTATTAACTAAACTAACCCCTAATTAGCATACGGTGGAGATCTGCCCGGCTTGGGCGGAGCACCGCTGTGTCCTCGTGGAGGCGATCGGTGGCGGCGATCTCTCGCGTCCGGCCCTGGTCCAGGCCATGGTACGGAGCGAGAATGCATGGCTAGCCGTCACCTCGAATCATGATAGAATTATATTAATATACAAGCAGACCCTTCAAGCAGCACCTCCTTCTGCGAAGCAGTGATGCTCGCGAAGAGGGAGGCAGCGCACGTGAGGGAGAGGCAGTATATGCGCCCTCACGGCCTTATTCGACGCAGGGACGCCCTGGGCGTCGGGACTCCCAGGCTGATTCCCGGCCACCGTAGGCGTGGGCTTGCAGACGCCGAGTAATGGGTAGCTCGCTGTCCGGTATGGACCAAGCCTAGGTCGACGGCGCGTTGTGCTCCACGCGCGCCTCAAATAGATGTCAGTACAAACTGATGGGGCCCGCAAGGGCCGATGCCCGCCTAGGGTGTGGGTTGTTCGAAAGAGAGACCCTGGCACACAGACTACTGAGGGAACGCCCTCCTGCTCCACCCAGAGCGGGAGAAGTTATTTGATGATTTCCCAACCAAAAAAAACCCCTAATTAGCCGTTAAGTTCGAGTTATTTAGGAAAACCCATGAATGTGCAAGTGGGCCTAATAAGTCAGTTCAAACAAGTTCCACATCATTAGTTTCGTTTTTTCTGAAGAACCCATCAAAGGAAATCAGATTTAATTGTTATGATAACAATATTTTATTGCACAAAAAACATAGGCCATTCAAATTACAATAAAATTAGAAGGTCTGTCCATTAAAGTAATTTATTCCGAAAAAAAAAAACCTTTGAAGGAATTATAATTACGACTACGAATTTAAAATATGTCGTCAATAAAGTCACATATTATCATCTTTACAAAGTATAAAGCAATGTCGCGTTTCGTGTTGTGTTGTATTTCGTTTCGCTTAGTACTTTTAGACAACGCAAAGGATTATAATGCGGTTTCATCAATAGACAGAGTGATTCAAGAGGAAGGTTTATATTATGTATAATACACCGACCTCTACGCGGGAAAAGTTACTGGCAAAAGCTAGTAACAAACACAATTATTAAATCGCGCCATTTTATAGACGAACTTATGAAATATTCATCATCATAACCTTATCTATCTGTAATAACTGCAATTTTAATAGAGATATTTATATCTGCTTATACAACCATCATCATCATCATTTTAGCCGAAAGACGTCCACTACTGGACATACGCTTTCGCTGTTTCGCCTAGTCGTACAAATGCAGGCTTGCGGGCACCTCTACGTCGCCTCACAGGCAATTTTAATAAGTTTTTCTCTAACTTGGATCTGTTCGGTGTATCCGTTGGAAAATTTCGAAAAATCCTGCTTGACACAATAAAAAACTCGAAAGAATAACAATATTGTGTTAAAGTCTCTTTAAGTGTTCTTTATTGTATTTAGTGGCTGTAATCTATGTATATTTTATTTCATGTTCTTATCTATTCTACCCGACTTTTACTTTGTCAACATTGTCTTTATCATTTTGTGTATCTGTGGAGAACGTTGTTGGTTGCACATTTATATAACTTCCTATGTACTATTTATTTGTAAAATATAATGTGTAAGTAATTGCTTGTTCTTCCAAATAAAAAAAAAAAAAAAAAAATTCTCCCCCAAGCTCCACCAGCCACTTCGACCGGTTCTGTGCTTCCCGCGTTCAGCGGACTCCTGCGGCCCTCACAAGTTCATCGGTCCACCTTGTGAGAGGCGTTCCAACTTAAGTCTTCCGGTACGCGGTTGCCACTCCAGAACCTTCCGGCCCCATCAGCCATCTGTTCTGCGAGCTATGTGACCTGCCCACTGCCACTTAAGTTTGGCAATTCTTCGGGCTATGTCGGTTACCTTGGTTCTCCCACGGATCTCTTCATTCCGAATTCAACCACGTAGGGAAACTCCAAGCATAGCCCTCTCCATTGCCCTTGTGTGACTTTAAGCCTGCTTATACAATAGTAAGGATCCAGTGGCATCCTCATTGCCGTGTAATTACTATATTTTATTAAAAACTGCCTCGTTGGTCTAGTGCTCGCAAGCGCTACTGCTGAGCATGAGGTCCTAAGTTCTATTCCCAGGTCGGGCAAAGTGATATTGGGTTTTTCGGTCTGGAATTTCTCAGTAGCGCCCGGAATCTGGATTTGTGCCCGATTGATGGCAATAGGCTTTTAATATGGGCCCCTTTTAATATGGGACCATAACATAACTGGCGAAATGTGGGTGTATTATAGGTAACTCTGCCCAACCCTTCAGGGAAACAAGGCGTGATGTTATGTTACCGGGCCACTCTGAAAGTGTTTCGAATAAAAGTTTTTTTTATGTATGAGAGACTGGCCCGTCGTGCCCGATAACGGGCCATTTACTTGATCGAAAAGAAAAATTACTTGACACTGGCTAAATGCCCAAACCGTGGAAGCCAATACCCAAACAAAAAAAAATGGCATTCATGGATGAAAGCCCTTCTAAGGCAACCGTGTATCGTTGGCATAACGAATTCAAGCGCGGTGGAATTACTTTGGAGGATGAAGAAAGAAGTGGTCGCCCTTTGACGGCTGTTACGGAAGAAAACGTGCTAGCAGTGAAAAATTTAATCCACGACAATAGGCGAGTTACGTATCAAGAGATTCAGCACATACTGCAGGTTGGACCGGGAAGCCTTCACGAAATTCTACACGTGCATCTTCGCGTGAGAAGGATAGTTTCACACTGGGTGCCGCACAACCTCACCGATGCTTAGAAGCAGGCCCGGGTGGAATGGTGCCGTGATATGATAAACAAATTTGAAGCAGGCTCATCTCGGCATGTTTACGACATCTTTACAGGGCCTCAAGTCTGCTATTACAATAGTTTCAGAATGGTCTATCATTGATTTCATAATTGTTGATTTTGACAAGTTTGGTAATCTACTAATAAAATGGCGTCATTATGACTTTCCAATGGTCAGCCACTGACACTCCATTGAAAGAAATGGCATTTATTGGTAATCTCGTACATAATGACAAATGAATGACTGACCTAGGCGGTAATCTGCTAAAATTTTGACAGTTCCTAGAATAATATGTAAACATATATACATATAAATGAAATCTGGCATGAATAAATGTTCAAATACATATAGTAGTATTTTTTCGAAAAAAAAATCTACTAACGGGTTTTATAATAATGGCAATACGATAATGCCCTTATAACACAATTCTATTACGAGACCATTGACCGACCACTGATCGACCATTATGCATTTAGCAGATAACAAACTTTCGGATCGTGTTGGAATGACGAATTTATAAAAATAGCAGACTAGGCCCCCTGGTGATGAAACGAATGATGCATGATGAGGTGAAACGAAGTGCCAGTCGACGGTTTGGGTGTTTCAAAACGAATCAATGCCTACCAAAGTGAAGCGATCTAGAAGCGGGGGGAAGATTTTAATCGTGAAGACTGGCTACTTGGTGTCAATTCCTTTACGGAACCAAAGAAGCATCAACGCTGAATGATATACTATCAAATGCTCGGCAGAAGTTTTCTCTGTTGTGAGCAACAAGCGACCAAACCAAGGGCTCCGCGGGCTACTGCTTCACCACGACAATGCACCTTCGCACACCGCGCTCAAAACGAGGGACTTCCTGGACAGCACGCCAGTCAAACTTCTGGGTCACCCTCCTTACAGCCCTGACCTAGCACCGTGTGACTTCTTTTTATTCCCGAAAATAAACAATCAGCTAAAGGGATACAATTTTCGTCGCCGGAAGATTCGCTGTCAGCGTCGACGAACGTGATGTTAGGCGTCCCGGATGACTCAGTTTCAACTGTTATGGTTGGAAACGAGCGTCTGGAGATGGTGGACCATTACCTTTATTTGGGACATGTTCTATCTTTTGACAAGGAGCATTCCAAAAAAGAGATTTCTAGGAGAATTCAGCTTGGGTGGGCGGCATTTAGTAAGCTGGATTATGTTTTTCGGTCCAAAAAGATAACCCAGTGTCTAAAAACCCGCCATTTCAACCAATTTGTTCTGCCAACAATGACCTACTGTGCCAAAGGAGACTGTCCATCGCATACGAGTAGCACAAAGGGCCATGGAGCGAGACATGCTTGGCATAACTCTACTAGGCCGAGTGCGTAACACCGAAATTCGTCGTCGGTCGAAAATGATCGACGTCGGGGACAGGGCGATTCGCCTCTAGTGGATTTGGGCAGGACATCTTGTTAGACGAAGAGATAGCCGATGGAGTAAAGCTCTGACCGAATGGTGGCCAAGGTTTTTTTTTTTTTTTTTTTGGGTGGGATATCATCAAATAACTTCTCCCGCTCTGGGTGGAGCAGGAGGGCGTGTCAGACTTTTACTGACTAAAACCCACCCGTGTTCCTTCAGTAGCCCGTATGCCAAGGTCAGGCCTCGACAATTGATCTATTATATCTAGAACAATTTTAAATTTTTATATTTCGTAACCTACCATTGTATAGAATCAAGTTCTTCTAACATAACAGACAGCTGTGCTGCTGGGGAGTTTGTTGCGCCACTTCTTCTTCCCAGCTAAAGCACTAGGAAGTGGAGAAGGGCGGGCGTTTTTGGGGGACTGTCTTTTGTAATTTTTGACGTTCAAAAAGTGCTGACACCAGCCTAGTTTGAATAAATGACTTTTGATTTTGATTTTTGAAGCCTACATTTTAGAGAACATCATGTTTGTCAAATCCGAATCCGTACCTATTCCCCTTAGTGTCACTTAAATTAGTTCGAAATAGACGCGAAAATAGTAAGCTATGTATCCCGAGATCCAGGACATCTCTAACGCATAAAAGTATATTCTGTATGGCGCCAATTATTTATAATAAGTTGCCAAAACGTTAGAGAGAATCGACTATCGGTAGTCGATTCTCTACTCGACTAAAAAGCCTTCTGTTAGAGAAAGTCTATTACAGCACTGACAAATTTCTAACTGACAAATTAATTTGAATTATTCCGATCTGTCACCCCGCTTTGTCCCCTTAGGGTGACAGATAGGAAAAAAAAGTTTGATCTGTCCCCCTGTTAGCAATGAGGGGACAGTTCGAACTTTATTCACTGCTTAACGGTTTCATCTGTCCCCCTATCACTGACAGGGGGACAGATGAAACTTTATATTCCTGTTTGTCCCCCACAGAATTTAATATATTAATTCTTAAAACTAATGCCACACATACTGCAACATTACATTAAATTAAAGACTAGTGGTTTAGGTTTATAATCATCTGTATTTAAATAAGTTACAAATATTTCTTTTGTTTTTCTATTAATCAGCCATAGTCCCATATATCACGTCGTAGGTATTCCAGGTATAATAAGTATAATAACAATCAGTCCTCTGATTTGACTTCATATTACAAATTACTCCATTTTTTAAACTCTTCTTTTTATAATATTGATGACCGGCGTGTAAAAGCACCTGGCTACCACCTTTTTTTATAAAAGACCATTGGTTGTCTACTGTAGCAGAAGTACCAGGTATGTTTTTGAATTCCGACATGTTATTGTAATCTGAAAAATAAATATTGGTGCTCAATAACTTTTGTTCTAGGTATGTTTTCAAAAAAATTGCATTAAAACTTGCTAACAATTTCCAAAAGTCGTATTGTGTGTAGTGTACATTCTACATGAACTTACCTCTGTCTGTAATTTCCTCTCAGTTTAATGATACAGTGCAATAGTTCGCTTGAAAACTACATACTTAATAATATAAACACTTCACTCAAATTAATGATTACGAACATTTTAACACTGACGTCTCACCTTCAAAAATTTGAAATTTGCACTAGTTCTCTTAGTAATGCACATCATTGCGGCTGCCCGTATGGCCCCTTGAGTAAGAAAGAGAGAACTGATCTATTGTTTATTTGCACCGAGTAAATTCCCGGAAGAGCCGGCTTTTTTGGAAACAATAATGGAGTGCAAGTAATTCTCAACCATATTGTACAAATCTTTAAGTTGTCATTCGCAAAATAAGTTTTGATATTAACTATAGTACTGACATACAGAGCACAGACAGAAATTTTATTTTGTTTGATAACTCCTATAAGAATGAAAACGTCAAAACTTGAATTTATTTACTTCATTCCTGAATAATACAGAATTAATTACCTTATTAGAAGCTGCAATTTTATCTAAACAAGTAAAATTTTCTTATTAGGAACATTTCCTCATCTAAAAGTTAACATATTGTTAGTAAAAATTAACATTTGTAATATGAAGTCAAATCAGAGGACTGATTGTTATTATACTTATTATACCTGGAATACCTACGACGTGATATGTGAGATTGTGGCTGATTAATAGAAAAACAAAAGAAATATTTGTAACTTATTTAAATACAGATGATTATAAACCTAAACCACTAGTCTTTAATGTAATGTAATGTTGCAGTATGTGTGGCATTAGTTTTAAGAATTAATATATTAAATTCTGTGGGGGACAAACAGGAATATAAAGTTTCATCTGTCCCCCTGTCAGTGATAGGGGGACAGATGAAACCATTAAGAGGCCTACGTACAATGAACTGTCCATACATACGTAATACCTAAATCATTTGCAACTTGAGCATATTTCCATCATATTATGATGATATTCGGATTCAGACAGTATTTATCTAGGCTCGTAGGGTTTTTTTTTCCAAAATACTTACCTGAAATGAAGTTTAAGCGAATTGCATTTCGCACATTTTTACAGCGTAAATGACATGTTTTCTCACTGTTTTTTTGGTATTATAACCAACAATTTCCGTAATATTGTTGTCTCAGAAGCATAGCTCATATTATCAAGTTGTAAAATGTCGAAAAAAATATTAAAATACAATAAGTTTTCATTCATAATTTTTGGTATTACGGAACACATCCAAATTCATCATAAATGGTCAGTAGCTAGTAGCGCTATCGCGTCAAGCCATTGTCAATGTGTGTGTGATCGTACTGCTCACTGTAGGTATGTATCCTCGACAGGTACTAACACTAGCGCAACGATAGCAATTTTCAGACGAAATATTGTCTCCGCCCGAATCCTAGTTGCGAGCTTCGGTCGTAGGATTCTTAAGGAGTCAATAAAGTTCGAACTGTCCCCTCATTGCTAACAGGGGGACAGATCAAACTCTTTTTTCCTATCTGTCACCCTAAGGGGAGAAAGCGGGGTGACAGATCGGAATAATTCATTAATTTGACTTGTATATTGACACGCTAATTTTTATTAAGAATTGCTTTAACATTTGTAATTTTTTTTTTGTAGGTATTATTTACTATGATAAGTTTATGACATTATTGTATTTTTGTTGTACCATTTAGTTAAGTATAGTCAAATTGGATTGTTAATTGCCATGTTATTTGCTGTGTAATGGACGAATTTAAAATCTATTGATGCTGTGTAGCATCCGACAGCTTATATTTGTACGCCGATCATGCAAAACATGACTGTCATAATCATAATTGGATATAACATCTTGCATGCTGTGTGTATACTCATGTTTTAGACTTGAATATTTAAAATAAAAAAAGAAGAAACCAGGGCCGTCCAAAAGCGCGTTGGATGGATGATAAAGTCGCGAGTAACACCTGGATGATAGATGCACGGAACCCAGAAGTATGGCGCAAAAAGGGGGAGGCCTATAACCAGCAGTGGGTGATTCCGGGCTGAGATGATGATGATACAGAATTCGTGCCGTGGTTAGACTGGAAGCCGACCCCAACAAAAGGCTAGGCAGATCATGATGATTATCATGATTAGCCATAGCAATCTACTGCTGGACATGGGCTCTCCAATTGCAAGTCCTTTAACGCTATCGTCGGCTACTTCCCTTCAACTGCTCCTTGTTTCCAGCCACACTGCGTAGATTGTCATTCCATCTAGCCAGATAACGACATAGGATACATATATTAACATTAAAGATACCTTATCAGTATCTTTGGATTGATTGAGTGATTAACTTTTCGTTTCTTTATTTGATGCAAACGAGCGTGTTTTTTTTTTGTTTTCTGGTCACCATATTTAATCACTATGTCGTATGTGTTGAAACCAGCCTATTATTTTGTTGAGCCATTTGTGTGCTATATTATTGTACCGTGTAAGTGTAGGTTGTGCCTATTCACATTTAAAGTTCATTCCAAATCTCTTTTTCAATTTATTATTGTCCTGATGCTACCTTTGTCTGAAACAATACCAACTGTTGTTAAAATTTTGTCTTTGGTCAAAGTTCAAAACCAACCGGATTCTTCCTCTATACCTACTGTGACATGGGCAATTAAGCTCTTTCACGTAGCTGCACAGAAGGACATAATATAATTTTGCAATATCTTGAATGATGTGCCAGCAGTAACGTGTATAAATAACCAATGTATCGGAAGGTTTCCACATAATCGATTCCCATCAAATCGATTACCTAATTGGCAGGCTTAGCGATCTTGGCCTCCAACAATAGAGACTCGATTGGCGAAATCATTGACTACCTACACCATGTCGAAAAATGCATCGCATCTTGTATTAAGAAATTCTGTAGGTACTTATAATTACTAACCTTATCTGTAATGTTTTTGCCCGGTTGAAGACAATAAGCTCTCCTGCTGTTAGATCTTCTTTTTTTCATGTCGACGGAACTCTTACACTTTTTTATTATTATTTGAGCCCAGTAGTTGTGGCATACTTTAGCTCATCCGTAGTGCAGGTGAACGGGCATTTAGGACATTTCAGCAAGTGGGGCATGATCCGATCAGAAGAACGGCACTTGCACTGAGGTTGAATGGGCCAGTGTTCCACTACTTCCACAAAAATGTTGTCTGTGCAGCCTACATGGATACGCAAGCGATTGAGAGCTTTCCTATATCTTTCTATCATAAACATAACTGGTGAATTTTGGTGTAGCTACTATAATGCACATCTCATCTAACCTTTTGGGAAGACAGGCGTGAAGTTATGTCATGTTATTATGAGATATCTATTTTGATGGAGATATCTAACTTTATTGTTTTACCTTGAATCCTCTTTCTCATAATCTACTATGGAGTAAGTAATTGCAGCATGTCACTCAAGTTCGCTATCCCCGGTCCTGAGCGGCCTCGCTTGAGTTCCGGATCGTGATTGATGGATGACGCTGTCGACACGCGCTGATCTATCGCATTTATCGATGCACGCGATCCTCTTATCCTTGGTGCAAGGGAAGGGCTAAAAAAAATGAGTGTAAATCCACATTTGAAAATATGGGATTAGATATTATTTTATTGTGACTGCATGCCACAAAAATCACTGCCGCATCTAACAAGGTAATCAGTTCCTTCGATTTCTTACAATATGATTAGGATAATACGCAAAATAACCGGTCTGTGTAATTTGATTATTATTTTATGTTATTGTTTTACAAAAAGATAACAACATACACGCCGACTGCCTCTAGCTTAAAGTTCATTTAATACATGCCCTTTTAACGTACACCTAACCATTTCTGATGTCGTCGAAGACACTTAATGTATGTGTTGTGCTAAATCGTAGTAAACGCTTGTAAATATCACGTCATTGGAATGGCAATTATGTTTATTCATCTTCACTTTAGTTATAATAATTGCTGTTGTGACCCTTGATTGTATCTTCTTCTCCACCTACGTTGTCGTTCTTCAATGATGTCCTTATCTGGAAAAGTTGAAAGGCGAATGATGCATCTTCGCACCATATACAAATCCGTTCACCTATAGAATAAGTGCGTTTGTTGTATGCGACATTTAATTACTTTATGTTGTAGTCGTGACTAATAGTAGACACTTTGAAATTATTGAACTTTTACTTGAAAAGGAAAACACGTATGAGTTCAATGACAAATGTTGCATGTAGCGTACCTACTTAATAATTGTTGAACTCAACCAAATCAATGCACGACACATTCTTAACAAAACCTATGCCTTTTAAATACAATGTTATCAGCACACTAGATCGAAATCCATCGTGATATTTGCACATCCTTCTTGTTCACAGAGCTATGTGTAAAAGCCATGAACGGGTTGGCTTCTTCGGGTCTCATTACAATGGACGACGCTAGTTGTATAGAGTCAACTGAAGCCGGACGACTTATGTCCATCTTTTATTTGGACTTGGAAACTATGAAGCAGATTATGAAGGTAACTTTTATCTCATTAGAATATTTTTCATCCAAAGTATGTTACAGAAGTTTAGATGTTCGTAATACCTTTCATTGATAAAGACTGATAATTAGGCAAACATGGATCTTCATGCATATTGGCTCAACTTGACAGCTACCTACTCGTACAAGAACACTTCTATGTTTTGAGCAGTTCTCTGTGACTCCAGTGTTTATCTATGATGGAGGCAGGAGCAGCATTAGCCACGTAAGGAAATATTAAAAAAACAACATCAATGTCCGACTCCCTTTGATTAGACAGATTATGTTAGGCTATACGTATGTGTAAAATAAAAAATAAAATATGCCTTTATTGTTGGTTCTACAATTATTTTCTTAAAGTATCGGCGTTCGGTGCACTCTTTTTAAACCGCTTTTCTTTCAACAAAGGCCTCCTCTATAGATTTCGATCTCTCTCTGTCTCTCGCCCGCTGAATCCACTTTGGATCAGCTACTCTTCTGACATCGTCTTCCCATCGTTTCGCTTGTCCTCCTTTGCTTCTTTTTCCATCCCTTGGGTACCGCTTCGTTATAAATTTGGAAAAAAAGTGAGATCCATTTTTTTTTCCCATTTCATGTCCTGTCCATCGCCATTTTTGTGTTTTGCATACTTAATATGCATCTTTAAACTTGTTTATACTTTTTATTCTCACTTGTTTCTAGATACTATTTTGACAGACTTGTATTTTCTGAGTCAATTGTTCTGTTAATGTTTCCCCCGTATTCCTCGCTATGCAGTGCTTTCCACATAATTATATTCATGTTCTAAGGAGTCAAAGGCTTTATTGAAGTCAACGAAGCCATAATAATATGTCTTGTCGAATTCTTTATATTTTTGTACAATTTGTCTTAGAACATGTATGTGATCTATGGATGAAAATGTACTACGAAAACCAGCAGGTTCCTTAGGTTGATTTTCGTCGAGTTCCATGGTCATTCGAGATAATATTATTTTGGAAAAAACTTTATATACATTGGACATTAAGCTAATAAGCCGCTAATTCCCAACTTCGGCTTTATCTCTTTTTTATGTAACAATATTATTGTTGATTTAGTCCAGTGAGTAGAAATATTTTCGGTCTCTATAATTTCGTTAAATATGTCTGTATTCTCCAATATTCCGTAAAAAAAAAAAAACTATTATTTCATTTTATTTTATACGTAGGTACCTATGTATAAAATAAAATACACTCAGTAATAGATCCCGTCATATCTAAAGGAACCTACGACAATTTGGAAATGGAAGTCCCAAGACTATCCTCTCGCACAATAAACTTAACTAGAGTGAATTGGGGTCTTATTATCTCGTGCATGTTGTAAACGTCACCCGAGGGAACTGGGCTGTATCTTTGTATGTAACGATGCTCGGAGGCAACGGGGACCTGAAAACCTGTCATTGCTTACGCACTATTACCATGTTTAGTCATGTAGGTACAGATTGACGCACTATCGTTTAGTGCTGTAGACCTAATTATAGGTGCCATCTTTCTACTTCGATATTGATAATTAAAATAAAGAGAGACTTATGGCTAAGTATTAACTGCCGCACAGGTCGATCAATCAGTTTAACCTACGCTTGCCGCGGTTGATCCGTGGATGGTATGACCATCTTTAGTTCTTTACACACCAAGACCACTCCGTGCCTCGGATAGTAGGTACCTACGCTAAGCCGTTGGTCCCGGCTGTCAGTAAGCCCGAAAGTCAGACAACCAGTCTTACCAACGGGTAGGTAGGTGTAGTATTTCCCAGTCACTGGGAATACTCAGCTGCATCCGGTTAGACTGGAAGCCGACCGTAATATAGTTGGGAAAAGGCAACGTAGTAGATGAGGTAAGATTGGTAATTAAGGTGACACTTGTCCATATTTTTTCCATACAAACTTCGGGAGGGTTTTACTCCACTGTTTGACTACGTACAACAAAAATTAAACATGGTATGGTTTTGTCTCATTATCAATATTGTCTGTACGGAAACAGAATACTAAAATAAAAAGCACTCTCAATTAACTTTCAAAAAACCAAACCACGGATACTACACTAGAAATCGCAATAAACTCGAACTTAGACCACCCAGAACCAATTACGGGAAAAAAAGTATTTTATACGAAGGAGCGGTTCTGTACAATAAATTGCCAGATTTGATTGTTAATGCTAAAAATCTAAATATTTTTAAAACGATGTTAAAAATGTATGTTCAAAAAACAATAACTATCAGCTAGAAAAGAAAAAAAAATGCCAATTTTTTGTAATCACCTTTTGTATAGAATCTAAGTTCAATTTTTACCTTATCAATACTGTTTTCCTTTTGTCGACTCACGGAGTCCAGTATGTAGGTACCTTTAAACTGCATGACTTATTTTTGTATATCTCATATTTTAAGTGAACTGTTTGTGTTCTTTATGAGAATAAAATTCTTTAAACCGAAAAGCCATTAAAAAGTTATGAGCCAACAAAGATTCGTTTTTCTTGCTAATTTAACCTAACTTTGGGCGTGTTTAAACCAAGTCGGTAACTCGGTACCGACAAATCTCAATGATCGAAAAGTGCAATAAACTTAATTGGTAATTGATTTATGCAGTGTTTTTTGCAGAAAACCCGATCTTCCGAAGGACTATTGTTAATTTTTTACGCGCCTGTTTTACTATAACTGATCCTGCAGCTCACTCAATAATGTTGTGCCTGTAGACTAGCGTCTAACTGCTCATCACGGGTACTACCTCTGTCGGACTCGAAGCCTGGAGAGACAGCGTGCTTTTTAGCCAGGCCCACCAGTGAGTTCGAGCCCGCGACTAGTGTATCTACCCTTAACCAAACTTTAAGATTCAAATCTCTCACCCTTCGTTTCGACGATTTCCGCTTTGCTGGTATCAGCGGTAGCTCTATCTAGTTATGTGGGGAAACATAAAGATGTATGATGAATCATTCAGAATCATTATAATTAGGTACTTACCTATCTACTACACCTGTATACTGTAAAGTTCAGTCCGGTACCGCAAGTGTCATCATGTGCGAGTTTAATTATTGACCTTTTTGCAAAGGTCGAAATGAGCTCTTGGGCTTAATTGAAGAATAATGAAGTAGGTACTGTAATCTGACGAGATGGACGTAAAACTTTTTGCTTAAAGGCTAACTAACCTAAGGTTTAACTAACAAAGCAAAAAACCCAGCATTGGCAAAAGTCAAGTTGTTAATTAGAATCGCACTATATTCGGTATCTACATAGTTAATTTTTTTTTTATTCATCATGGCAACACTCCGTAATCATAACTCCTTCAACTATATGCACATCAAAGCGAATTGCTTGGACGTGAATTTGGCTAAAAGTCATCAGCAATGGACGACTTCACGAGCAGCTTATAATAACCAATCCTACCTGCATCCAGCGGATTCCCGCATCATTTACTATGCTACAGTTCCCCTTGTATGCCTAGCCACGTATTCTGTACACTTACCTACAGCTGCTGTGCTAACCACATCGGCACCGTGCGGTAAAAACTTTCTGATCGCAATCTAAGTTATTTTACAGGGGATGATGAAAACTGTCTGAAGTATGGACGTCATTGTTGTTCTCCGAGGTTCATTATCATCAACTAGCTTTTGCCAGCGGCTTCGCCCGCGCGGAACTTTCATCCCCTATT
This sequence comes from Polymixis flavicincta, assembly GCA_949987655.1. NCBI lineage: Eukaryota > Metazoa > Arthropoda > Insecta > Lepidoptera > Noctuidae > Polymixis > Polymixis flavicincta. Next base: position 9,488,644 of record OX465183.1, read on the forward strand.
TAATTCCCTTAGGAGTTGAATTTCAAAAAATGCTTCCTTATTCCTTGTCTACATTATAAAGGGAACCTCTGTGCAAAATTTCAGCTTTCTAGGTCCAAGGGTTTGGGCTGGGCGTTGATGAGTCAGTCAATCAGTCAGTCAGTCAGGACCTTTCTTTTTATTAATATAGATAGCAGACATTAGAAGCATCTTAGGGCTGTGCACTTTTGTTCTTAATATGTATTAGGTACCTACCTTCTTACGAGATTGACTACCTACACATCGAAAAACAATTATTTTTCGTTTCGAGGTTTTCATTGCACGGCGACGACGTTATCTACATTTTGTTATCTCAAAAAATGCTACAATGTGGGCAGTATTTTGTTCCTATTCATCTTTTCCAATCATTAGATAGAAGGCACGGAATCTCTAGAACGTCTCCTGGTCCTAATATGCGAAAGCCACGAGCTAGCTGACATGCACTTGCGAGTGGACGAACGAAGATGTCTGAACCTGCTTAATAGAAACAATGCTGCGGCCACCATACGTTTCCCTATGAAAGGCAAGATTAGTACGAGGCAGATGAAGTTAAATTGGTGAGTCGGTTTTTATAATACCTCTGAAACTGTCTTGAGGACAGTTTTGAATAATTAATGTGGTTATGTGGATTGAGTAGAGGAAAACCAAAGAAACGATAGATGGACTGTATAAAAGATGATATGGCTAGAAAGTGACTGCCGAAATAACGACAATAGATTAGTAGATATAGACGACAAATAAATAAATAAAATAATTAAAAATCTTTATTGCAGACCACATGATCCATTAAAAAAAAAAACAATTCAAAAACAGTACATTATAAAAGATTAATAACATTTAGAATAAGGAAGAAGAAAAAATACATAAAAAAGCATACATACACACACATACACAAACTCACGCCTTTCTTTTCTTGCACATAAATAGGCACAAACATTTTAAGCTGCTATTTTCAACCACCGCTTGAAGGTTTTGGTATCGTACATCCTCTCAGCAATGTCCTTAACTAAGGTGTTTCTACACGTACCAACCCTGGACATGAAAGAATCAATTCTGCTTCTCTGAGTGGCATTGAACGCGTTCAACCTTGCCTCCGCGAGCATTCCTGAGGCACTACAATGGCGCTTCAACCCCATTAGGTGTCTGTAGATGTTGTACTGAACACGTATGCCATCCCAAGACTTCCTTGTATACTCAATCCAGAGCTGGCACGTATAGAAACTTTGAGAATACATGTTGCGCCGACCCCGATGGTTTTAATGCTTCTGAATTTATACCGGGTACTGTCTCCTTCATAATATTGGTAGTTTCATTGGGAATATTGTTTAGTTATATGTTATATAGGTGGCCTATACATGTGGGCGGCTTGTGCAGCTATGTTTGTAAACACACCCACTAAAGACCAATGAAAAAATAAGATATGTTGCACACATATCGCTGGCCCCGGGCAATATAGCGGTAAACGCCGGTTACGCCCTTTTTTAATGTTATTTGATTTTTGGCTTCTCTGAGTATCAGTCTGTCACTCTCATTTTTTTAATTAATATTTCTTTAGAATAAATGACAATAACGCCTTTATTGCATGGAAAATTCTCTTACGACTAAAAATGTATTATTGCATTACTCTACTACACTACATTTCTAAACAAAAAGTAACAGTCATTTTCCCTGAAGAAGGTGGTAATCGGCTGGTACGCTCGAGATCTAAAGCGGAAAATACGTCGTATTATATTCTTACAGTCCTGAATCTCAGTGATCGGTGTGTTTATAAAGTCATTAATGGTGTTGCAATTGAAACAATATCGTCTATATTTTGTATTACCTATACATTTTTTTAAATTATTTCCTTAATATTTATACCATTACAATTATTTTTAACAGGTTAAACTGGTAAAAAATTAGCTTTCATTTGACATTTTGAACACCTGTTTTGGATCACTGTACTATCAACTGTATCACTATAAACAAATTAGCTTCTTTTATTTCTGCTGTAAAAATAGATTTTTGACATTACCGCTTTATTGCCCGGGGCCAGCGATATCATCTTAACTCAGACAAATATCACATTTTATTTGTAAGCCTGTACTGACACGACTGGGCCTCTACTAGGTATCGCAGTATGGTTATTAATCGTAGTCTTTACTTACCTATGTTATTTCGTTGACAAGGACAATAATAAAATATTTCATAATAATGAAGCTTCATGTGCCATTTGATTTATTTTTGCCTATAAAATATTTGCTGATGAATGAAAATGATGAAGTTTTTAATAATAGATGTTATTTTGTTTACAGCGTTATTCAAGCTGTCCTCGGATGCCTTCCAATCCCGGATCCGTCTCTAAATCAAGAGGCCATGAAAATCATGAGAATTACTGACCGGGTTTGCAAATGTTAGTAGAAGATACAATTTATTTCAATATTTATATAGGTATTTACCTAAGTAGGTCATCATCATCATTTCAGCCGAAAGACGTGCACTGCTGGACATAGCCCTACCCCAAGCTCCGCCACTTCGACCGGTTCTGTGCTTCTCCTAAGTAGGTATCTATGTAAAGTTGTCTACAGGTACAATTACATTTGAAGCCGTATACCATAATAATTATTATTATGAAGTCCTAAGGCGCGAATTACACAGAAAAGGCGTAAGGTGAAGGCGCGGCGCAGGCGCAACGTACGCAGTACATTTTGAATGTAGGCATGATGCCGCTTTTAAACGTTTTCATACAAAAAAAACGACACCAAATAATATGGAACAAATGATTTGAAGACAACTACAGAAATCTTACTTGGAAGGTATAATTTTCGTATTTTTCCAAACGTGCTTGATGTTGCTCAATCCAGAAGGATAGGTGGGAGTCACGAGACGATGTCGTAAAACATCGTGAACTTTGTAGAAAAAACTATACTCTTACTTTAACGGCCGATTTGGAAGTGTTAAATAACCTACTAAATATAACTGATCAATGTTTACATACTCTTGGAATTAAAATTCGAGTTGTTTTATCAAACTTTTCCTTTATCCTCTTCCAGGCCTAGTTACATACATCACCCGTCCAGATCTCGTATCCCAGCAGCCACAGTTCTTCACAGCGGTTCTAAACTCGATACTCCTAGCAAAGTGCGTGGCTGCCCATCTGTGGGAGAACTCACAATTTGTAAGCAAACAACTGAAAGGCATTGGACCTACATTCAGTACATTGCTGGCGTCGGCTGGAAAAGTCAACTTTATGCTGTTAGAGGAGAGCCATCCGAGAGACTTGGAAAGGGTGAGTGAGCATTGTGGATAATTTTGAAATATGAGGGCAGATGCAAAATAAACTAGGTATTTCCAGTTAGACTTGATTCGAAATTGTGTAGATTGCTCACAATGTTTACAGATACCTATAGCTCACTGCACAGCCATAATAGGTACCTACATCCATAGTAAGGACACGACTTTTAGCTCAGAATTCTAGAACAATGTTGGTACCTACCTACAGTAATCTTGATTTTAAACTGGAATTGACTTGAGATTTCAGATTAGTACCTACCTATCTAAATAGGTACAGAAGTTGACAGTTAAAAATCAAAATTCGAACTGAGCATCGCCTATGGATACATCCCTTTATTTTCATTCCCATAGATAATGAACAAAGGCCCCCCAGCCGGCAATGTACTCCGCAAACAAGTAAGTCTACTGCCAAAGTACCAGCTGACGATGATACCGGTAGACGAGAAGACTGTGACCGTTCAACTTGTGTTACTAAACAAATCACACTTGTCTGAGAATATGGAGAACCTGACTGCCGGAGACAGCCATAAGAGTTATATCATTGTGGGCGACTCCAACAATAATCTGTTGCTATTGGCAGCATTCAAGTAAGCACATATTTCGGTAACAACGTTCCACAAACTTAAAAAAAATTCTTAAATCTCAGTTTACTAGATTATTAATTACTCCTACTTAATCCTTACTAGGTAATATTATAAACGCAAAAGTTTAATGTATGGGTGTTTGTTACTCTTTCACGCAAAAGCTACTGAATGCATTTGGATGAAATTTGGCTCACAGATAGATTATAACCCAGATATACTTTTTATCCCGGTAGTAATTTATAGACGCAGTTCTTAGATATCTCCTTTCATCTAATTGTATACTTCACCTATGCTGTGTTACAGGGACAGGGACCTTATTAGTGTTTTTAATGGCACCATTACACATGAAGTAAGGCGGAAACACAATTTCGAACACAAAATATTTGCTCACTGCGTCAGTTCTACTTTTGGTTAGTTAATTGTAAAATAATACAACCAATTACTAGAAACACCTACATGTCGCATATTTAATCTACTTTCCGTCTTTATTTCAGTGGGCATTGACGTGCAGTCAGAATATATGTTTAATAATTTAGAACCATTCATAAGAAGTACAGCACCATGTACAGCGACACAAAAGAATACAATATCAGCTAAAAAAACTGCAGAAAAGCAAACCTGCATAACGGACACATTTAAAGAACGTAAAAGAAAGATTAACCCAGATGCCATAGAGAAGTCAAACGAAAAGAGGAAACGGGATAATGCTTTAATTGAGAATTTTAAATATCTCAAACAATCATTTGAAACAGCTTCTAAAAATGTAAGCCAAAGTATGCATGAACAAAGCAGGAGAAACGAAGTAAGCTTGAATAAAACAGACCCATGCTCATTATCAAGTAATAAAATGAGCAACGCACCATCCGCTGTAAATACAACCTCAAAAAAAGACAAATTTAATGATTTATTAAACCAAAATACATGTTATGAAGAAACGGACAGCGATGAGTTTATAGATGAAGAAAAGATTGATAGCATACTTAACGAAATTGAAAATGAAATGGGTAAAAGTAAAGCAAGCTTAGGCAATACAAAACCTTCAAGTATTGATACATATTTTGGTGAAAAAAATCTCAATGTTCAAAATCCTTTTTCCACTAAATTGACGGCAGATGCTCAGAAAAAATTGTCTGGTCAGAATTCAACTACAAAGTCCAGTAGTTACAAAACATTAAGTGGACCAAGAAAGCCTAAACCCAAAACTCCGAAATCAAATTACACCTTCATTGAATTATTAGAACGAAAATTGAGTATCAGCGACGACGAAGATAAATCTGAAGTCGTGCAAAAAGACAACGGATTTTCAGACACTATAAAAAGCCAAATCCAGAAGTATTTGAGAGAAACACAATCAAATACTTGTATACCCGACATAAATATAAAAATGTTATTAGATAAACCTGATGAGAGATTGCAGAATGATAATGAAAATGCCCAAGACATTAGACCAGTCAAACTAGGTACTCCTTCTCCGCGATATGAAATTAAAGAAATTTTAGGTGGTGACAAATTTGTCGCACCAAAAAGTAACATTCAACAAACAAAGGACATACAAAGCTTCATTTACAATCAAGATTATAGGGAATGCAACATGGTGACAAATATTAATAACACTGAAAAACATGATAAATTCAACGAAGTCGCCACAAGTCATTATGATACTGATATGAAAGCTTCAACACCTTTGCATGAAATACACAACATAATGTTAGATGATGAAGATTCCAAAAACAACATTAACAATGAAGTGAAAGAGGACGATTTGGACGACACATTAATTTTAAACTTTGATGAAAGTAGTGAAATACTAGCGAACAAGGAAAATGTTACAAGAGGAGTTGATGATTGTAATGAAATTAACTTGGATGAGATAGTATGTGTAGAAGAATATTACTTTAAAAAAGAAAACAAGGAAAGCCGTGATAACCCAGCAAGTATTGATTCAGATGTTATAATGATTAGTCCTACAGAAATAAGTGATCAATTTACAAATGCGCATAACAGAAACAAGAATGATCAGCGTTCAGATTTGAATGAACAAAACTTAGTTACAGAATGTATTGTTCCCGAAGGAAGCAATAATAATCCAAATTATGTTGTACTTCACAATAAAGAATTTCAAAATCTTTACGAGTCCACTAAGATAAATACTTCTACAAAAAATCCTTGCTCTGACTTAGTTCTGAAAAAGGGGACTAACCTATTTGCAAATGATGGTGCATCGCATAGCAAAGCCATAGCAATAGTAGATATCGGTGATAACCTTTATGAGCCCACAAACACAAATGCTTTAGCAAATAATTATTGTTCAGATATAGTTCTGAAGAATAGAAAACAACTTTTAGACAATTATAGAGCATCACATTATAAAACGTTGGCGAAAGAAGATATAGGTCGTAACCTGTGCGAGCCTACTAAGGCAGTTGTTTTAACCAAAACCCCTTGCTCAGATATAGTTCTGAAATATAGAAATCAGCTGATTGAAAATAACAAAGCATGGCATGATAAAACCCAGGCGATACAAGATATCGGTCATAACCTCGATGATCCTAATAAGGTAGATACTTTAGCAAAAATGACTTGCTCAGATATGGTTACAAAACATAAAAACGAACGATTTGAAAATGATGGAGTGTCGCATTATAATGCCCTGGCGATAGAAAGTATTGGTCGTAGCATACGTTCTAATCAGGCACACCGAAATAAAAGCGTTTGTTTTCCATTCGTGTCTAATGATTTGTACCCTCCCAATTATTTAATAAAAAGTCAAAACAACTCGAGTCATTCTCCAAATAATACAGAAATAACTAAACAAAAAGCAGAATACGTTAAGCGATACACTTATTCTACTAGTAAAATAGATGTTTGTACTAAAGAAACTCCGGAATATTGTGTTCAAGTTATCAAAAAAGTAAAAATGGACCTAGACATTACAGCAATACTATCCCGTAAACATAACTCTTCTCAGAATATTAAAACAGATTGTGAAGAAGCTTCTTCAAATAATAAAAGAAGGAAAATGATTGAACTCATGAAACTTGAACATACTTTTCAAAATACTAACGAAGACAATAAAATTATAAATACGGTCAACAACGAGATTACAAATACCTCAAAACTAAACTTACCATCAGATAGATTGTCCAGACCCGAATTTCCAGCGGTTAAGACTGTAGTTCAGCTGCCGAATAAAACTAATGAAGAAGATCAAAATACAAGCAATAATCTACAATACATAAATAAAAGCGGCGGGCCTAAGATAAGTGATTCCAAGAAGAATAATAATCAATCCAATAGTATTGCCACTGACATACAAATTCCTGGCAAAATAAGAGTATTAGAAGAACAAGATAATCAAAATGATAACTGTGAAAACACAAGTGGAAAGTTAATAGAATCAGAATCTGGAAATAGTATATTTACGGGAGAAAATAAAATAAGAAATCTATTACAAAAATACAGCAAAATATTAGCGTAAGTTTATTTCATAAATGTATGCAATTTACTATACATCTACCTATGTACACTCTGTTCTACACCTAAATCATTTCTTTTATGTTCCAGAACAAATGCAGTAAAAACTCTTACTCCAAGCTGTTCTGGTATCAATAAAAATGTAACTAGTAACAGTTCACCAACTATCAAACCTCAAAAACCGTTCAAGATAACCGACATTAATAAACTACATGCCGCTTTACCAAAAACTATTGTAGATAATAAGCCCGAAATCGAAAAAGATGTCCTACAATTCCCAGAAGTTCATCGCTATGTTGAAATTAAAAACAAACGTGAAGATTTAAATTCAAGTCGGTACATACGAAGTACAAAAATGAGACCAACCGAACAAATTCCTGAATATGAATCGATCATTGATTTGGATTTAGAACCGATCCACTTACCTGACAATGTTGACTTAGAACCCTCTATGGACTACAAAATAGATCAGTCAATGTTTGATCCGAGAAATCTTTTACAATGCGTGGCTGATGATGAAACCGACGAGATAGTTACGCCGCCTCCTGAGTTCTGTGACCGCATGACTTACTCGCCTGGCTATGACAATGCTGAAGCTTCTGTGAATAATATTAGTGAAACAGTACCTTACCTTGACATTTTTGTAGAAAAGAAATTGCAATACAATGAGAGCATATTTGACGATTCCTGTGCTACTGATCTGACTCCAACAACGGAAATAGAAACTTGGAATTTATCTGAAGAAGATAGTTGGGCACCTCGCTCGAATACAAGTCCCGTTCAATCATTTACAGTCATGCGGAAAAATACCAATAATGACTATAATTTTTTACCTAATAGCCTTACGTCCAGACAAAGAAAGTTAGGAAAATTTAAATTTAATCACAAAAATAAATTAAAAGTAAGAAAATAAATGCTCTGAGTTAATGTGTCTTTGTAATTTAGTAGATTTAAATAAAGTTACTGAATTGTATTACCACGTATTTTATTAATTTCTGGTCACCGCCTTCTGAATTTAAAGTTATTTTTCACTATCTAATGTTTTTTTGAAAGTCGGTTGTTTTTTTTTTTCACTTTTTGGTTATGGTACCTACCCCACACCAATTCGAAATTTCATGGGGTCAAAACAATGCATATTTATGCGATAGCAGCAATCGCGGTTAATTTGCTGTCTTTAATTGAAGAATTCCGTTATCTGTCTCCGAAATGCATCACCAGATCTATATGAAATTTAAATGGGTCCATTTCGGAATAAACTCCTTCCTAAAAAATAATAATTGGGAATCGGTCTATAAATGACGGAGTTATGGCCGAACCTCCACCTAACTCCTAACCGTTAAAGAGTTGTGCCTTCTTTCATCAGCTCAGCGTCATGAGATGATGATGACCATACGCAAATGTCTCAATAGCTATAGAAAACATAATATGAAAAACATTATTAATACCTACAAATTTTGACGGTTGCCCTCGATTTCCCTGGGATTCCATCATCAGATCCTGATTTGGTGCCAATAGGACCACTTCAGGAGTATCTTTCAAATAAAAAAAGAATTTTGAGAATCGGTCCACAAATGAGGGAGAAATCGAGGAACATACATAAAAAAAAAATACGCTCGGTGGAACATATAACCTCCTCCTTTTTTTGAAGTCGGTTAAAAATAAGGCTAAGGCGAAACACACTGCCCCGCGCTACGCTGCGGGGTGCGTGGCGACTGAGCCACGCGTGCGGGTACGGGAGTGCAGATCTGCATCGTCATGCAGATTTGTCCGCACAAACGCGCGGAGCTGCAGTATAGTCATGCGGTGGCCTTGAGGCCTCATTTCATAGCAGCTTGCGGTGGTGATAGTACCTAAATTGCAGAGCATTGTTTTTATACTTAAAATGGTTATTCATATAAAACTCATACAGGATGCTGCAGTTATAATTATGTTTGGTTTTTGTACAATCAAATCAAATTGCTTCACGACTTTCGATTTCGAATATAAATCGATCAATATCGAGATCCATTTCGAAATGATACGTCTGGATCTGTCAAAATCACGATCACGCACGATACTGCAGAACTCGGTGTGCCATACCTTGCGTCTTTCCCCGCAGCCACGCGCGGGGGTGCGCGTTTCTCCGCATGTAGGCGCGTGATCTGCAACACTGCACGTGAATGCGTTTTCTACTTTTCTGTGTGTTGCACTACGCGTATTTTCTATACAAATACTGATATTTGCAAACAACGTAAGAACACGCAGTCCCGCGCTACGCTGCGTGATGCGATGCAGTGTGCGAATCGCCTAATAGAATGTAGCCAGATTTCTACGTTTGCTAAATAGATATAGATAGGTACTATTTGCGGTGTGTGTTGCGGCGGCGCAGCCCGGCCACAGTCGATTTCGTCATTATAGAAATATAGACATATCACTAAATTGTTCTTGCTGTACCAATGAATAGATTAAATGTACCACCAATATATCTTGTTAAAAAAGCACTTGGTTGTGGCCGGGTAGTACCGTATACGTTGCAGCCCGGCCACGTGTATATTTTCTGGTAGGATGCTCAGAATGTTCTAAAAAGAATGTTCTTTATAACAAATAAATGTTCATTTTACGTTCATAATCTTTTTTCAATTTGCACTAAGCGCCTACACTACTAAAATAGCAATGAAAGTATGTACAGACGCCAGCACATCAAGCTACTCCAATCTGTCAAATTTATTTGATAGATTTTCAACTATAATTGGAATCTTCGCGAACAATATGTTTGAGTTTAAAAGAAACTAGACTTTAAGCAATACATCATAAGGTCAACTTTTACTTGTCTTGTTTAATAAAATATTGTTTTTCACATTTTATCGAATTAAAATCAAATAAGACTTACCAATGGTATGAAATACCTCCATTTGATACCTCTTTAGTTCTGCTATCATGTTTACATTGTAAAACAGCACAATAATTTTTGAATTTTTTTTTTTCAAGTTCGTTTCACCGTGGCGGTTGTTACAAGACTAATGTGTTCGTGGTGTGTGCGCGGAAGCTAACTTTGCGGCACTTCGCGAATCTCGGGGTACGCGGGCTCCGCCTACTTACGACTTCTACCGTTTTTTTAGTTCTGTGGGTGCTCGTGCTAAGCCTTCTGAACATAATGACTAGGCAAGTAGAGGTATTATTTTCCTTTGAAAATGAAAAAAATGCGTAAACTGCGTTTCTACGCTTTCATCCCATTGTATTATTAAGTAATAATTATAATACTTATCGTTCATCGACGTATGATGAACGATCAGCGGTCGATAGAATAAAAACGTATTATACCCGGCGCACATTCGGCAAAAGAGTACAACAAAATGTACAAAATACACAAGTTCTAACGCGTTCGACGCCCCCGCGCTGACTCCGCGCACCCGCTACCTAATTGCGTAATGCATTATTGACAAACGATTCAGATTAATTTGCTTCGTTTCTATCGCAATTTGCTTAAATTTACGAATTTCGAATTGCGAAACTCCAATATCTGTGAAAGCGATTACTATTCTATTAGAGTGAATGATATGTCGGGAAAAATTGGGTATACGGTCTATTTTTCTAACTAAAGCGAATTGCGTAACTAGTTTGACAGCTATCAGTTTGTTTGAAACCAACGAGTAGTCTGTTTCGCAAGCCGAAGGCAACGTACTCGCCGCAATCATTTTTCTTCTTACATTTTAATGGGATTTAATCATTAAATCTCTTTAATTATAACGAAAAAATATAAGTGGTAGTCTTCCTGATAAACTGTGAATGTGATTTTGTGTAAAACCTCAATGTTATATCAGTATTGTGGTATTTTGAATAGCGAAGCAACGAGGTGATTATACAGAGATAATTGCAATCGTTTTCTTCTGTTACGTGTGCTTACAACCTAAAATAAAGATTCCTACTAAGAGAACCTACCTAGATGATATTTCAGAAACGAGATAATTTGGTGGCGTTTTAACGAAATACAAATTCGTAGGTACCTCGTATCGAAACTTATCATAATGTCACCAACTTAGCAAGCCAGTCGAGCATTTACGAATTGTAATTAGAAAACCTAAAAAGCGATCAATTTAAACAGGAAGAACAAAAGAAGCACACATTGAAGAAGCAGTTAATGTCAATGTATTATTACCTATCTAAAGACTTCTATGAACTAGCTACACACACCGTAAATACAGACTTATTTCCACATCATTGTCTGTTCAAGGTAATATCAATATTATTTCCTATAAAAGAACCTATTGAATATGCCTAAATATTGTATCTACACATATTGTTTGTTGTCAATACAAAATATAGATAAGGCAATGCATAATTACTTTAAGCAAAGTAGGTAGGTAGGTACTTTCCCGTCAGTGTCGTAGGAGGCGACTCAGGGACTTACTAAGAATGGGTAGCAGTGTTCTCCATGCATTTTACCACCATACTGCGATTGCCAACCCGCTTGCCAAGTGTGGCGATTATAGCAAACCCCCCAAATTGGGGGAGGCCCATGTCCAGCAGTTGACGTCTTTCGGCTGAAATGATGATGATGGCCTACTAGGTACCTTAAATATTTTTCAACTAATTATTGTGAATAATAAGTTAGTAAAAATATCCAATTCAATTATTCTGTCTGTGGATTACAGTCCACTCCCTCTCACAGAGAGGCCTGTGCCTGTCAAGTTTATCACACACATTGCATTGTAAAATTACTATGCAATGTGTGTGAAGATTTTCAATCATACAATATTATTCTTTACATTCGGTGGAAATCCACAAAATAAGCATTGTACTCTACATGCATCAGACTATGGTAGTATTGAACATTGTTTTCTAAATATTGAAAAACCATAATACCTATTTATTTGTTATGTTTATTATGTGGAGGCCTACAAAAAATATTTCTCATTGAATTGGTTTTGCTTGATATTAATACACAATGACTTGCCTATGAGGACTTGCCTAAAAAAAATGACTTGCCTATGAGGTACCTAAATAAAGATAATTTATACTTTTTAGTCAAGTATCTATGTTCCATCCATCAATAGAATTGTAGGCATCTAATTACTGTTTATCTAATAGCAGAATATTGTAGTTTTGTAAAGTACATCAGCATTGAAGCGTTTAAGGGAGAGGCCTATTAAAGACTGGATGAGTAATGGATGATGGAAAATAATGAGGATGTACTTAAAATATTTTTTTATCTTTCAGGTGGCTCAACTATATGTATAAACAGGAAAAATGTAAACTTTCTCTCAGCAACATTACCAAGCTGTATTAAATTATAAATGACTTCCACAGGAAAACAGTAGCCCAAATTTGCCAAATTCCACTAATCTATACAATATACTTGTTTGAATTTCTTTTTGCCTCATAGCTAACAAATTCATGTCAAATGTGAACAAATGCTGTAGTCAGAAGGGTGAAATGATATAAATAAAGCAGTTATGTTAACCATTATTTTATTTGTTTTTAATTTACCTTTATGTACCAAATAAATGACAATTCAGATAAACACTGCTATTTTCTAAATAGTATCACTTTAATGATCAATAACTTGTCTTTTTTTAAACTTAATCAATGCTATATGTATTTCAACATTTAACAGTTATTTTAGTTCATAATTAAAACACTTTGTAAGTATTAAAGTTTACACCAATATCAATTAACACAAGTACATATTAAGTATATTGCTGTTGAGCAAAACTAGTCAGCAGTTTTCTTAAATAGGTAAAATTAGTATGTTCATAACAATCTTCAGTTTCTACTTTTGCACTTGAGCAGCTTGATAACTGAAGTAGTTGCAGTAGCAGTAACAGTGATGTCAGAAGTAGCCGAAACAAATGGCAACAGCCAACATCATAAGTAGCCGAAACAAATGGCAACAGCCAACATCATTCATGCTGCTTTCATGTCTATGCAGGGGAAGTGTTCCGGGGACTCCTGCAATTTTAAAACAAAATTATTTTCTGCTCAATTAAAGTACTTAATTATGGGCCAAACTAGGCAATATTTAGTAGGCCGTCATCAACCTATGGCTATTTCTTTATTTAACATGGCACGAAACTAGAACTGTAAAAAATAGGGACATGAAATTTATGATGTGATTACATTTATGTATAAAGTTCGCCCAAAGAAAATTCATTCATAATTATGAGTTGCTGCTTGATACTTAACTGTGTTAAAAAGCTCACCTTCAATGATAAATACAAAAGCTTGGTTTTCAATGTCCTGCGTTGCCACCAAATTCTTTGAGGTAAAACCCTCATAGGTCAATATTAGATTGAAGTTAGTAGCTCTGGCATCGTCTGCGAAAATGTTATAATAATTAACGTTATGTTGTTGGTTGTAATTGGTTATTATAGTTTGTAATTTAGTATCTGCTGCTTATGTAGATGCTGATAGAATTACATACATACAACCCCTAAGACGACCCACTGACCAAAATATCAAATAACAACATCTCAGTAGTTAGAATGTGAGGTTGACAGACAATCATTATTACCCAAAATAAATAGTTAACCTAAGAAAGTTACAATCACTAGACACACGAAATTCCTGTTTATATTGGCTTACTTACAGCACTACAGCTGATACTGAATTATGGGTAACTGGTTCGTCCTTTTCGCTATTGAGAAACACAGCTTATGACGTAGTGCAGCCAGTACAAAACGAAGACAGAGCCCTATTCCTTGCCATTTGCCAATTACGTGTTCTGTGCAGAAACCACAAAAATAATCCGATACTGTTTATCATAGGCCCATGTCTTTGTATGCGAATAGTAAATATAATTTAGTTTATTGAAAAACTTATAACAACGAATTTAAAACAAAATTCAAGACAAACAAAAACATTTCATAGTTTTTTTATTTGTTACAGTGTTGCCAACTTTTTCCCGACTCCACTTAATCGCAATTTTTAATTTTATTTAAATTCCTATTGCTGACGTTCTGTCGTCCTTTTTGAGGTCCATTTGAAGATTTGAAATTGAAAGTAAAACTTATTATGTCACAATCAGTCATAGTTTTTCAAATCATCGTCACGTACTTTATAGATGACTAGCTTTTGCTCGCGGCTCCACCAGCGTGGATGTCGGTTATCGCGTATAAAAGTAGCCTATGTCCTTCTCCATATTCCAGAATATATCTCTGCCGAATTTCATGACGATCAGTTCAGCGGTTTAGGCGTGAAAGCGTGACAGAAAGAGTTACTTTCGCATTTATAATATTGAGTAGGGATCACAAAATAGTTACTGAAAAAGTAAGTGGAGATGTATGGATGATTGTTAGATACACAATAATGGCTTGACTTTATATTTTGGAAGCATGTTTTCATGGGATTTATTTGGTCGAAATGACACTGTTTTCGATCTCGACACGGGCACAGCCTCTGTGTGACTTCACTATATTCGTCATGCTGAAGAGTCTTTTCATATTAGCGTTTGAATCCAAAATGATTTCGGTATTATAAGATATAATGGGAAAATTACTATCACAGGTTTCATGCAAACAGTAAAAAAACATGCCATCATCGTGTTATTATAATAACAAATTTCCACAAACTAAATTAGACTAATCAAAACAAAACGAACAGCCGCTAAAGCAAAATTTAATCTGCTAGTTGGGGTGTCCAAACCCCCAGTTTTAGGAGTTATCCCAATAAGTTGACAACACTGCTTTTCTACGATTTTTTCATCGACTACAGATAAATAAAACGTGAACATTGTAACGTTTCGTTGCTTTTTTCAATTATGGCAGTTTTTGGTAGAAAGTGTTTTATAAATTGGTTTTACGTTTTTTAGGGAATCATTGTATATTTTCATTTGAAGCAATAGTAGACCACCAGTTGTAATTAAAACAATATTAATTTATAGTAATATTATTCGGAAGCGAATAGTTCATATGTTATGAAACAAAACGCGCAAACGTAATAGATTGGGCAAGATTTTATTAACATCCCTATACAATTCTACAGATTTTGATTCAATTTAGTTTCGCAATTCGGATTATAGAACACGATTACGAAGGGAGTTTGCTTAGTTTCGGAATCGTCATCAGAAAGTTAATACGTTACGCAATTAGGCTGCCGGGCCTCTCCGTCTCACATGTTTTTCGGTACCTACCGAAATCGTATACAGGTTAAAACCGTTATTTAGCCCCCTTTATTTATAAAGGTTTCGGTATAGCTCAACCTTTATTTTAATCCGGTACCGATATATTTTTGAGGTATCATAACCTCTAAACGTAACCTGGTATAGGTAAAGTATGAAGGAAAATCGACATACAATGTAGCTTGTAGTGAAGTACCTACATCATTTTTCGAACTTGTCAATCACTGTCTTCATCTTATTCCGATTTGACTCGTTCAGATTTGCTGAACTAAATGAAGTACTGAAGTAAATGAGTGGACTACTTTCGTTGAGCGTCAAGTTATACTTCATTCATTTCTTTTTACTGACACATTTTGCGCATCTCTAACTGGATGAGAGTTGCCGAGAATCGGGCTGAATGGTATCGGGCTAATTGTACAACGGTACAATAGGGTATTTTCCAATTTAATAAAAACTATTTTAATTTGAAAATTGGAACGATATATTAAACAGAAAAAAAAGATAAATTTATTTAAATCCATTTTCTCAGTTAAAAACGATTAAAATAAATTTCGTTTTCGTTGTTTTGAATTTACCGCCAAAACGCTCCTTACTATTACTTTTTATCGCGTGACATCGTGACTCCAGCTTTGTGTAAACGGCACCGTTACAAATACTTAGTTTGGCGCAGTTTTAGAAGTATTTGTGCACAGAGGCACCGTACGCCAGTAATTCCACTTTCTATACATTAAAAATCTTGTTAATTATTAACTCGATATTCACTTGTTTACTTACTAACTACTTTGGTTTACACAAAGTTGACGTCACGTGATAAGTCATCGTAACGAGCGTTTTGGCGGTAAATTCAAAACAACGAAAAGTAAATTCGATATGTCCGTTTCAACCGCTCGGCCAACTCATAAAATTTGATGAAAATTTGCCAGGAATTAGTGGTAATTTGTTACTATACACACCTCTTTTCCTGAATTTGTTGCAAAAAAAACTAAGACGCTATGACCAAAAATAGTTGGCCGCTAGAACCGCCACTTGCCGTAGTCATCGCCTGTGATTGCACAGAAACTAAATAATGCAGATAGGCGAATGATACATCAAAAGAAAGGTCTTAATTTGTTGTATTTGTTGCAAAAATAAAAAACATCAAAACGTAAATATACAAAAAGTTATGCTTTAATTAGTTACCAGGTCAAGGGTAGGTAAGTATCTCACCATAAATATCAAATTATTAGAGGCTTATGCGTATGGAAAATTAGTTGCTAATTTGTTGCAGCGAATAAACAAGAAAAATATTAGAAAATAGGTTTAATAATTTGTTACGAGTCGATTTTAGCTGGCCGCGCGGACGGCAATGTGCCTAAAATACAATGGCGTTTATTTCGTTATTTAAAGTAGTTTCAAGTTCAGTTAAAAGTACATATCGAACGATAACGTAACCTAGTTTGGATAAATGTGGCGAAAATAACGGTGAAATTCATATTTTAAGAGATATTCACTGAAATATAGTAGTATGAAACTGTATTAGAGTAGGGTGACCATGAATAATTTTAACAATGAAATGAGACTGAATCGTGATAATTGGAATGTTCTTTCATATCTCAATTTTTTAGGGCGAGTGCTTACACTTTAAGGCATCATATAGCTCAGTTTATTAAATTAAAAGTCACAAATCGATTAAAATTTCTTTATTAAAAATCAACGAAAGGACTAATTTCAGACGTCTTTTTAAATATATTTTATATTTCTGCAGATATTATAATAGGTATAATATTCACAGTTTATTTCTTTAATCAAGTCATGAAATTGTAAATAAAACTTACCGCAGTTGATTTGGATTCCTCTGTAATACACTTTTTGGTGGCGACTTCTACATTAACAAATGCAATATACAAGTGGGCACAACTCATAACTAAGCACTTTTAAACACTTGATTTAGTGATAATTGTCTCGGTAACTTAGTAGTATGAAAAACACGGGAATGAAATACGTACGACCACACACTTCAAAATTCTGCACAATAATGACAATATTCACAACAAATAATACTTACTTTTCAAACACCTTGCGACAAATATTTTTAACAATAGTTTGGAAACAAAAGAGATCCTGTTTCTGGAATCGTTCCCATCATAAAACACCTGCGGAAAGTCGATGAAATGAAACTTTTATCAGTAAATACTTTAAAGAATTAAGAACAATAAAAATATATAAGGCCGCAAACGAACCGCATATTTTTGCAAACAGATTACAACAAAAATACACATAAACAAACAAAAGATACAAAAATTTGGTTGATGTAATGATTAGTATATATGTAAGTATAGGTAGCTAGTTGAACTCATATAGATTGATACCTTATGTAAATAGGATACCTTTTTACCTATTATATTTTTAAAACATGCCTTCGTATTTATGTACATAATCATGGTCACCCTACTCTAATACAGTTTCATACTGCTATATTTCAGTGAATATCTCCTAACATATGAATTTCACCGTTATTTTCGCCACATTTATCCAAACTAGGTTACGTTACCGGTCGATTAGTACTTTAACTAAACTTGAACCTACTTTTAATAACGAAATAAACGCCCTTGTATTTCAGGCACATTGCCGTCGGAGCGGCCAACTAAAATCAACTCGTAACAAATTATTAAACCTATTTTCTAGTATTTTTCTTGTTTATTCGCTGCAACAAATTAGCAACTAATTTTCCATACGCATAAGCCTCTAATAATTTGATATTTATGGTGAGATACTTACCTACCCTTGACCTGGTAACTAAATATAGCATAACTTTTTGTATATTTACGTTTTGATGTTTTTTATTTTTGCAACAAATACAACAAATTAAGACCTTTCTTTTGATGTATCATTCGCCTATCTGCATTATTTAGTTTCTGTGCAATCACAGGCGATGACTACGGCAAGTGGCGGTTCTAGCGGCCAACTATTTTTGGTCATAGCGTCTTAGTTTTTTTTGCAACAAATTCAGGAAAAGAGGTGTGTATAGTAACAAATTACCACTAATTCCTGGCAAATTTTCATCAAATTTTATGAGTTGGCCGAGCGGTTGAAACGGACATAATTCGATTGAAATCGTTTTTAATTGAGAAAATGGATATAAATCAATTTACTTCTATTTTTCTGTTACATATTTCGTCCCAATCTTCAATTTAGAATACTTTTCAATAAATTGGAAAATACCCTATTGGAGAAGCCTAGTGCCTATGTCCAGCAGTGGACTGCTGTAGGCAGATGATGATGATTTGCGTTACACAAATACGCGAGAATGGTAACGTTCGAGGAGGGTCGGGCTGATCTGTGACGCCAAATCAGTACAGTACCTATGACTTGGATGTGAGTGTAATGTGGTCTATCCTAAATTAAACTTGAAGTATGTAGTTAGGTAATGGGGATTTCAACGAAAAGACTAGATAATATAAGCAACATCAAATTTATTTAAATTAGCGCAGAAATAATTCATAGCAAAAATTAAAGTTAGTCTATTACATGTTCAAAAAAAACTTCACATAAATAGGTGAGAAGTGTGATAATGTCCACGAAGTTGACAATAATCTACAATTTATTACTATTTTATAACTTGAGATTAACCCCAAGAACAAGTAAAACCAAGACTCACTAAACACAAAAATAATACATTAAACTTCAATGCCACGACTCTCGGACATTGTAATTTTATTTAGTTGGTCTTGGTTGAACGGAACTCCAATCCTTTACTCGAGTAGTCTTTTCTAACTTGAACAGTGCGATGTTTTACAAGGGCAGGTTGAACTCACACCATTCAATTTAAAAGAAACTGGGTGCGTGCAGGATCCTCGTCATTGCCCGGCACGTATAATCAAAGCATCGACGACGACACTGTACAGTTAGAAATTGTTACAACCTCTATACTTTGCATTAAAATAATGCCCATTTTCACAGGCAAGGGATCCTAACTTCGCAACCACTAATTCCAGTGATAAATTCACTCTAGCACGTAGTTCTCAGCTTCCCTGCAAAGTTAACCATCTTGTATTCAAAAGAAAACCTAGACTCACTGGTTCAAATTCAAATAAAAACATTCTGCAATCCTGCCTGCCTCACATGATTCATCCACAAATTCCAACCCTTGCGTTTTTGTAATAAAGTTACATTTCCAAGTTCAAGCTGACCGCAATGTTGGAGCTTGTTACAAAGCAAAGGTGGCAGTTCGTCAACAAGACTTTACTAGCTGAGAATATTTTTTCCGTTTAATGCTCAGCATGTTAGATAGCTGCTTAACACACGACACTTAACTAATTTTATGTAAATAAGTATATATCTGGTCTAACAAAATGAAAAATATGACTGGCTATGCCATGATTATAATATACATTAAAAGCTAAGACTTCAACTTTTTCTGATAAGTATACATTTTTATTAATATGAATGCAAAAATCATGCCTAAATAATGCTGAATATTAAACTGGAAATATCCACACGTATTTTTTTTTTTACATTTATGTATTTTATATTTTTTTGTATTTTTATTATTATTTTATTTTAAAGTAATTTCCACGCTGGGAAAATTACACTAATTCTATGCAAAGTATAGCTTGTATTTGTTATGTAACCACTCCATACTTTGTTTCATTTAAATTTACGGGCTATGCCATTTATCCTCGCACGTTGGCAGTAATAGTACAAGTGAAAAGTCACTTGCCGATGTTAAATTAAGTATTAAAACAGAAACATAAACAGCAGTATTTGAAGAAATGCACAAGATGACAAAGTGCAAATTGAAACTAACTGGGAAAAAAATCACAAGTAAGATACTGCAAACATGCCAGTTATAAAGCATAGCCCGAAGTGCTGTTGGCACACAGGCATAATGCCATATTCAAATGGGAAGTGGTGATAAAGATAAGTATAGGCTCAAAACCTAGCGACATCAATCACCAGCTAAGTGCCATGGGTTCACCACTAAAAGGTTACTCTTTCAAATAACTCCTTTAAAATAATAGCATACTGTGGAGTGCCCTGCAAGTGGTGCTGATGTCGCAAGATAATGAGGCATTCACTTTTTTGTCATGATCTTGAGGTACTCAAGAGCATTCTGAGCTGCAGATGACTGGGCATCCTTGCTGGTGAGTCCGGATCCATAGCAAACAGCCACTGGCAAAGTTGACAGCTGGACGAGGCATTGGCTGCGACCAGTCATGGACTTCTCTTCAATATCCACATAGGTAACTTCAAAGGACTGCTCAGATGCGATCTCTTGTAGGAACTGCACGAAATTGAAGTCCTTGTTGTTTAGTGGAGTCACCTAATCCAAGAAAAGACATTTAGGTATTACTATCTTAACAACCACAGATTTTTTTCAAGGATATTAATTCGCAGTGTAAGATTCAGATGAACGTACCTACGTTTGCTAAATTTGAAAGGAGAGCAAAAAAAACTGTGAAAAATCGCCTTTTCAAGCTTTACTTTTTGGCTAAAAAAAATATATGTTGATGTATTGGCATACTAGTGAAGCTTGAAAAAGTTAATAATTATTAATATAGTATATAAGCTTACATAGAAACAATTTGTATTTTTTTATAATTTGATTGACAGATGTGGGGTTAGCGTTGCTGTTCTACAAGCACTGAACAATCACACAGTTGACTCTGGGCTGATGTACGAGTAACACCAGCAACTCAACGAGGTAGGTAGCCTCAATAATATTACCATTTGGTAGATCAAAGGACACAGTGGTTCGCTAGGCAACGATGCAGCCGATGAACTTGCCAGGAGGGGGTTGAGCATGGCACCAGTGGGACTAGAACCCATTGCGCCACTCCCCTTCGGGTATCTACGCACTCTGGTAAGGAAACAAACCAGGGATCAACTTCACAAAATATGGTTGGACAAGTGCAGGCAGGCTAAGGAAGCACTTCCTGCGGTGATGCCCCCCTCACGAAACACAACTTTCTCCGTCTAACTAAACCACAGCTGCGTACAGTTACAGCAGCCGTAAATGGGCATGGGTCATTTAACAAACATCTCTTTGTCATGGGAGTAACAGAGAGTCTGCTGTGCAGGGCCTGCATGGAGGACGACGAGACAGCGGCTCATGTGCTGTTAAACTGCCCGGTGGTCGCTAATTACAGGGCAAAATAACTTCGGTAACCCAGGTACCCCACGTGAGATTGTCAGCAACACCAAGGCATTTCTGGGCTTTCTCAGGATCTGGGGTGGATCGAATAACTGATTCTCCCACCCGTATGCAAAATACGCAATTGACGTGGAGTTGCAGACAACAGCCCGTTTTACCTTTAAGTTAGTGTGGCTCTTAATTTCATGAAAATGCTTGTGCCAATAAAACGTTAATGGATAAACGTTGTTTTGGCTCTTTAACACAATTTAGTAACACCCAAAAAACCGTTTAAGCTTTTAGGTTGATATGGTACTTATGGAGATTGTGAAACAACCTATAATTTAACTATTAAAAATATTGTTTTTGTAAATACGTTCCTACAACCCTAACTGATAGCATTACAATATTAAAACTAATTTAGCGGTACTCATAATACGTTTTTCTGGTTCTGCTGCAAGTGGTTTTTAATCTATTAAGTTTTTGGAATTTGTGTAATATTTAATACTAGCTTCCACCCGCAGCTTCGCCCGCGTGGAAGTCGGAAATTATTCCCCAGGAACGTACTACAGGCAATAAAAAGTATCCTACGTGTTAACCTAGGCTATAATCTATCTGAATACCAAATTTAATCCAAATCACTTTGGCCGTTTTTGCATGAAAGAGTAACAAACATCCATACATACAAACTTTCACGTTTATAATATTAGTAAGGATACCCATATGTCGTTTTGGCATCTCAACAAGACAATATTATAACCTGTTTTATGAGAAAAAACTCATTATTGTTTTTGTAGATACGTTCATCTGGTCCATAAACCGCGAAATACAACCCATTCTATTAATTGATGTCATTAACCACCAACAGATATATCCATGCATAATAATTTAAGTATATCATACCTGCAACTTGGCCAGGTTAGGGCCGACTGACTGTTTAAGATGTTTGTGGAACTGCGACACCTTGTGGCTGTGACTTGTAGTCAGAGTGGAGATTTTACTATCTTTCAAGTCGGCATAACGGGCCGCGACTCCGCCCTAGAACATAACACGAAACATTAGATCAAATAGTAAATTTTGCCGCGAGTGACCCTTCTGTCCATTCATGCCTGCAGAAACTGACTGAAAGATAGTAAAACACCTGGCCAAGTGCAAACCTTTCAGGGAATGATACAAAAGAACCAGTCACATGGCTGATGCTAGTGTAGGGATCTGTTAATAAACATGTCAGGTAAATTAAATAACAAATATAATTATAGGTGTAAGTAAACATAAGACTTTAACTGTGACATTGGGGTTAATTAATCCAAGAAGCCAAAGTAATAGAAAAAATTGGATTCAATTAATGAGGTAACACCAAGTCAATTAGCATTGCATGACTAGATACTGTTCGCAATATAAAATTTAAAATTATGTCTGAAAATAATATACCTCTTCCTCGGGCTGAAATGATTCCGGAGGGTTATCCTGCAGAGCCTGCCACATCTTGTAAGCAGCCTGGCGCTTAGCAAGCTTCTTGGACTTGCCAGTTCCAACTTCACGGCGTTTCAGCAGTGTGCAGATAATGGTAAACTGGCGCTCATGAGGCAATCCTTGAAAAAAGGGGGATTTAGAAAAAGCTAACATCTCTTTACTGTGATGTTGCAATTGTTATAAGAGAAAGACCAGATGATTCTATCAAGCAAACTTACGCCTATTAACACTGTCATCATTTTCAGCATGGTAAGATGGAGGTGGCCAGAATCTGGACATGCAAAGCTCTTGCAGCCATCCAACAGGGTTGCCCATCAATTTATCTTCAAATGACGACACCACAGTTCCACTGTAAACAAAGAATGTATAGTACATAAAATTTGATATCTTAGAATAAAATCATATGTAATCACATGGATTATTTACATTTACACTTACGTCTCAGGCACATTGCCATTAGTAGGCTGATCAGTAACTGCACCAGTCAATTTATCAAGCAAAGCTTTAGCTGCAGAATGCTTAGCTTCCTTCTTGGAGCGTCCAGTACCCATAGCTGTAATTACATCTGTTATTACATTGTTGTGAATGTAAACAGTTTAGTACATACTTGCATGTACTTACCAACCATGTCAGCAACTGTAACACGGTAGCGAAAGGTTGGCTCGTGTATCATGCCCTCTATTTGCACCAGCTCATACTTGGGCACTGTTCCACGACGTGCCAGCAGTTCTTGGAGCACAGACACAGGAGTTTTTAATGGAAGAGACTCCATTTCCTGGAACATGCAAGCATTAAATGGTAAACATTTATTTCACCAATTCTTGCCCCTTTCGTATTGCTTCTAAATGGTTACTGCACAAAGGTAAAATCTACAATATAGGTAGTTTCACTTAAATTGTTTTTATTCCAAATATTAATTGGTCAAGTACCTTTAATGAGATACAATTGGTTTTCTATTGTTATGGATCGAATTGGATCCAGGTGGTGCTAAACCGATGTATCCCGTTGATGACTTGGTAGTATAATGTTCTCGGTAAACATTGTTGCAGCACAATACTGTCATCAGTCTGAATTAATCACTATAAGAATAATTGGTAGTTTTGTAGCATAAAATGCTTACTCTCTTAGCAGCTTCATCAAGGGGTAAACGTTCCAAGTTGTTGGGAGGCTTCGGCCTGTTCTGGTAGCGCCGGCGCGGGCCATGAGGCGCGTGCTCGCCGTCCGGGCCAGCACCGTGCACCGCCATGCCGTGCACCACGCCGGGGATGCCGCCCGGCACCACTCCCGGGTGCGGGTGTACTACGTTTCCGTCCATCTATTTAAACAATAATTCATCATTGCAAAACCCAACTGCAATGCAATTATTACTGCCCAATTAGCTGATAAATTACGATAATACCTAGTCAGATTACATGACGTGGCCTGAGCCGGACCTTTGCGGTATGCCTGGATAACACTGTTAGAGACCTAACAATGCTAAATGATTTACGTACCTGATGCTGATGCATAGGAACATACATCGTAAATTTTCGTAAGATGGTATTGATATCACCAGTTCACCACTCCCACAATATAAAACTAATTTAACACACGAGAATTGTTTCCGATTCCTTGAAATTCAATGAAAACAGGAAAATATCACGTGAACTAACTCTAGATGCACTGGGTCGATAAATTTTCCGCGAGCATGCGAACTTTAGCGTGAATCCAGTTCTGTGACATGGCGGCCGCCAGCCATTACAGTAACTCAAAATGGCTACACCGCATGCCGGCATCCGGCGCCTACATATTCATAACAAACTCAGTTTAGTTGAAAAAATGACATTAAACACTTTGATTTTACACGATGTAGGCTATAATTCCGGATGAAATAATCTAAATTAGGTAATACCGCGAGATTTCCCTTTTTAGACATAACAACTTACCATTTTGCAATTTTCTTTCCCGAACTTGCTAGTGAAACAACACTGAAAATATTTAAATAAATGATTTATTATTTGTATGAGAATAAAAAGATATTTTATTTTTCGGAAAATATGTACTAACCACGGAATTCGGAAAGCTGCCCTAGCTGCTTCAACAAGAATCAAGAATAATGAAATTTGTTAGATTTGACCGGTTGTCAGAGTAAAAAATAAAAAAACTCCCATGCCCCAATGCAACAATTTAAAATAATGAGATGGTTAACACCAGCGTAAATAAAATAAATAATTTTAGTTGCTGAATAGCTTTTCGTTAGCAAGAACAGTAGTTAAGCAAATTAGAGTGAAGTTTTAACTCAATCAACTTCAACATCAGCTCATTGGACATGCTCATAATTATTAATTAATTATTTACTAGCTTCGACTAGCGACTTTGTCGGTGTAAAAATATATCCTAATAGAGATGACACTGAGTATCGGATTTTACAATTTTACCTTCTTATAATATTAATTTAATGAATTATGTTTATTAAGTAAAGGCATAAAGTACCTACGTAAAGTAAAAAAAAAAAATTTGCTTACCTACTCAGCTTTAGCTTACCTACTCATTTATTGTGACTCAAAAACTGGAAAAAAACCTAATCTGCGTCATGGCACTTCTAAGCATGCATGTACAAATTACGCCTGTTCAAACAAATTGAAAATGCAACAAGTGGAAGAAAAATCCAATTGTGATAATGGGTGGGAAGGCCGGCATTAAAATATGGGGAAAAGTAAATATGTAAGGCCATTTGAAAATGTGAAAAGAGGATGCAACTGTTGATCACGTTAGTAAATTTGCGTAATAATGAAGGACTGGGACTAAAAATGTTGAAGCTTTTGGCAGAATAAAAGTTTCCCACATTACAAGGATTAAAAAAAAATCTGGTAACTATTATTGATTTGCACAACTAATATTTATTTTGTTCTCTTGCAACACTATCTGTTAAAAACATACTAGCGCCATTGTTTCCTTGTAGGTGTCAAATCCACAAATCGAACCTCGACCATAAACAAACTATTTCCGGTTTACTTTAAGCGCAATTATTGCAACAGGAAGGCACCCCGTGATTTCTTTTAGAGCCAGAGGCGCGCAGGGGCGGCAGCGTCGACGTGATTTAAATGGAATTTTCACTTTTTTATGGAAAATAATTCGAAGTCGAAATTTTCATTATGTTTGCGATAGGACACACCATTTTCGAGATATAAGCAAAAAAAAAGAAACAAAAAACAGTACTATTTTTGCACCAGAAGTCGAGGTGACGGTGTGAATTTTAGTTCTTGACAACCATTGACATATTGACAACTAATTTTATTCCACACCTATTTAATCGCGATTAAAAATAGTCAGATATAGTTAGACAACCAAAATTTTATGTTGAATAAAATAATGAAATTGACAACAACAGAATAGCAAAATTGCTTTTTTCACTAAACTAATAACTCAGTGCAATCTTAGCGCTGTCAAACTAAAATATAGTTAAGTTGTGTCACTAATCAATTTGAGAATGGGAAATCGTCGTTTGACAGGAATAACCTAAATTTTCGTGATTTTCAGTTTAGTTTAGAGAATTTTGTGACAACAGAATCGGCACCACTCTCTTGTTTATTCTACTAATCGATAGGATTATTGTTCAGGATATTATTGTTAATGATTGGTTAAAATTATAGTTTTATGAAGTCCGCTTGATCGCATAGAGCAACACAGGCCACCGGCGGGCGGTCCGCCGCCGGTGGCCTGTGTTGCTCTATGGCTTGATCGTTACCACTCCTACAAGCTTATCAGAAAGAAACAAAAATAATTCGGTAAGTAGTAAAAGCTTTATACCTACATGTAAAAAAGAATCAGATATAATACCAATATTATTTATTAGACAACATCAGTTTTTAAGATATAGGTACAGAAATATAAAAATAATTGTTAGGTAGGTATAGTAAAATTGGCGGTATTATTTGTCTTATATTCGTTTCCTGCGACTTAATATTGAGGCCTCAATCGTAGGGTAGTTAAATGGTGTCAGCTTGTGGGTACCTACGAAACTTTCTTTTACATATAAAAAATACCTACAATATAGATAATTATAGTGTTGTTCATCAGTTTAGTAGTTTCATTTCCTATCAAACTGCACCAGAATTGTTAAATACATAGCTGACGATGCGATTATCTGTAAAAAAGTAAACAAGTAACATTAATGAATGAAAGTATTTTTTTTAGAAGCGGTCGCAATATGCAAGGTGTATTATACAACATGTTGATTTGCATCCTCGTCAAATTTCAGGAGGCTGTTATGAAAGACATAAATAATCAAATAAAATTACGATACTTGCTCACTGATGAATACATAAGTACTTGTTTTTTTCGTTATTTAAATTTAATTTAACAGTATTTCAGAAAACACCTCTTTCAAAGAACAGAATCGCCCCGTTCCGTATGCGGTAGGCAGTGTCGCACGTCTATAACGCTGTGTGTTACAGTGCGGTATCACACGCGCCGCTTTTTAACATGCGGGACCGAAATAAAAAATGCCAAATGCCGATTTCCGAAAAAAAGAAAAAAAAAACCTTCTTATTTTATTATTGATTCGTGTCGAGAATCATTAGCATAGTTACAGTTGTAGCTCCTTGAATTTGACGCAACACGTTGTTTATGCAATATACGCAAAACCAAAAAGTAGTTTGTTCCTAATTGACTAGTGAATCGATTTCAGTAATTTTTAACATAGGTATTTTTCTCAAAAATTATGTTTTTTGCCATGCCTACCACTGATTGTGCCAAATAAAATTGAATCTTATCTCAAAGACATAAGTCTTAATTTTAAACGCATAAAGCAATGCTTGGTCAACGTTTGATTTAAAATGAACAAAACTTTTTTTCACAAAGTTGACGTCACGTGATAAAAAGTCATCGTAAGGAGCGTTTTGGCGGTAAATTCAAAACAACGAAAAAGAAATTTGATTTAAATCGTTTTTAATGGAGAAAATGGATATAAATAACAAAAATATTGTTCTGTTAAATATATCGTCCCAATCTTCAAATTAAAATAGTTTTTATCAAATTGGAAAATACCCTATTGGGGTGTATGAGGTTTTGCGCATTTAACGTTACACGTTGTATTGTTAGTAGGTACCTATGTAGGCATACCTATGTACTTTAGGTTAAATGTGGGATAAAAAACTTTGTTTACTACGTAGGTAAGTACTAATGCGACCTTCTAGAAAACATGACAAAAAAAAACAGCCAAGTTAGCCAGCTACGTGTCGGACCACGCGCATTGGAGGGTTCCGTAGTAGTCGGGGTAAATATAATTATGTGCATAGATGCATAGGTTTACGTCCGGCATCGTGTGGTGCCGGACGTAAAAGAATAGCACCATCCCATTGCTTCCCGTGGGTGTCGTAGAAGGCGACTAAGGGATATATAAAAGAGAATGGGCAGCAGCGTTCTCTATGCATTTCACCATCATACTGCGATCGCCAACCCGCCTGCCAAGCGTGGCGATTATGGCAAAACCCCCCTTTTGGGGGAGGCTTATGTCCAGCAGTGGACGTCTTCCGGCTGAAATGATGATGATAGGTACAGACGCCAGCACATTATTATACTCTTTGCGCCAGCACATCAAGCTACCCTAATTTGTCAAATTTCTTTGTTAGATTTTCAACTTTATGACAAATAGTAAAGTTCATGTTCAATTGGAAAAAATTGTACATACACACAGTAGATTTAATAGGCTGCAAAAATAATATTGTAGTTATATAAAATTATTTCTGCTGTTGTAACTGAAAATATTGTACCTTGGATAAAAAAAATACTACACGACACGACGTACCTAAGTGTCGTCTTCAAGACATTTTCACTGAAAGTTTTTTTTTTCCAGCATGTAGTTAAGAGCATTCATTCCACGCGGGCTGGCAACAATGCATTTACAGTAGTTTTTCGTGATTTTTTCATTAAATACAAACAAAAGTACAATTTTTTTTCAGCCAAGCACTAGATATTCTGAGTTTATGATTATTTTTAACATTTACTCTTTAATAAAAATATTTAATTATACTAAATAATGCAAACAGAAAATAATTGACGGTATGTCGATTTCTGTAATTAAATAGCAAAATCACTGCAAAAAAATAGCATACAAACAAAAAAATACCAATGACCTAGTGCATGGCTGAAAAACACGTTTACTTTTGTTTGTATTTAATGAAATAATCGCGAAAA
This sequence comes from Polymixis flavicincta, assembly GCA_949987655.1. NCBI lineage: Eukaryota > Metazoa > Arthropoda > Insecta > Lepidoptera > Noctuidae > Polymixis > Polymixis flavicincta. Next base: position 9,517,850 of record OX465183.1, read on the forward strand.
ACTGCTATAAATACGCCGTTGCCAACCCACGTGGGATGAATGCTCTTAAAGAGACAAACATTTTTTGCTAGGTACTTTACGAGTGCATATATCTAACCAACTATTGACTTTAAGAAAGGGCACTTGGAAACATCATGATCTTTTTAATTATGGGATCCAATTACATCCAATACGATTATGTGTAAATGCTGATTTTCGTCCATTTAAAAATGTATGGAGAGTGACACACTGATTTTTTTTCGTAATTTACTATCATAGAATACACCTCAGATTATAAAACAAAGGCAGATCGACCGCGAGGAACACCAAGAGTGAGGCCAAAAAACCAAATACTAAAGCGTCGCATTTCATGTAACATACAATGCGACAATTTAGTATTTGTTTTTTTTTTGTTTAGATTATATAACAAAGGCAGATAGATCGCGCGGAACACCCAAGAGTAAAAAACAAAAAAAATACAAAAGCCTCGCATTTTATACAATGCGACGCTTTTATATTTGGTTTTTTGGCTTCACTCTTGGTGTTCCGCGCGGTCTATCTGCCTTTGTCTTATAATCTGAGGAATACACCTTCCTTTCATCGATATAGTGCCGTTAGTTTTGGAGTAATATGGCTGTGTGACATACCGGCAGACAGACAGGTCAAATTTAATGGGTCTCGTTTTTGTTATTTGGTTGCGGAACCCAAAAAATCTGCTGTTCCATACATTTTGATCGTGTAAGTAGTAGCTGGTCGAGGCAGGTATTGCATTTTCAGGTGGAGTAGCTGATATTTTTCTCATATTTCAACTTTGGTCTGTGCTTTGGTCCTAAAGTTGTTTATGGTTTTTTGAAGTGAAAACTTCTTCAGGCGCGTTGGGCATTTTTTGAAATGGGAAAAAACAATTGAACTCACGACACGGCTACCGACCGCGACACCACTGACAACACCACAGAACACTATTCTCTTGAGTATAAGTGTTCTGTGACACTATTACTCCTAGCGGAGGACAACACGAACGCACGAACGAACAACGTTGAACGTTGTTACTCCACGGAGTTAATACAAAGGTTTAATCTGACGAAACAAAAAATATTTCCTGACGATTCAAAAAATACACACGTAATTGTTCAAGTTTTCACTTCTGTCGGCACTCCCGGAGTGCCACTGTTTTTTTTAATGAGTAGGTTCTTGGGTAGGATCGAATAATGAAAGGGTTATTTAGCATTCCTCATCCCGTACCTATGTCTCTCATTTAATCATCATTTGCCTAGCCTCTTCCCAACTATGTTGGGGCTAATAATCTGACCGGATGCAGTTGAGTACCAATATTTTACATGGTGGACCGATGATCCTCCCACAAGGTGAACCGATGACCTTGTGAAGGCCGCGGATATCCGCTGGATGTGGGGAAGCACAAGACCGGTCGAAGTGGAGGAGCCTGGGGAGGCCTATGTCCAGCAGTGGACGTCTTTCGGCTGAAATGATGATGATGATGATTTTACATGGAACGACTGCCTATCTGACCTCCACAACCGAGTTACTTGGTAATACAATAGCCCTTGCTAAGACTGGTTGTCAGACTTTCGGGCTTCTGACGACCCGTAACGACTGTCAAAGATCTACTAGTTATCTTAGCTTAGTAGGTATACTGCATATATATTTGTATGTGTCTAAAGAGTCTGCGGAGTTCCTCGCGTAAATGCATTCCTACATAAAAAAAAATCTGTGTCCGTATGGATTGAGCCATGTCTCATATTTAGCGCGGACAATACCAATATTTAGTAGGAAATTAGCTGATTATGGAGGTTTATCCTACATTTTGGAGAATAACCTTCAAAAGTAAATATGAGACATGGGTTCTCAATCTATACGGACCCTCTTGTCTTATATTGGCACTACTTTCAATTATTATTAGAATAGCCGGTGCTCCCAAACTTGTGGAAACGATATTTTTATGTATCCACTAGCTTTTGCAAGCGGCTTCGCCCGTGTGGAGGTCGAAAATTATCCCACGGGAACGTACTATATGGATAAAAAACCGGTCAAGTGCGAGTTGGACTCGCGCACCGAGGGTTCCGTACAAACCTGTGGGTATATAAGTAAAAGTTCAAAATTGTCAAAAATATTTTTTTTTATATGACGAAACTAAAAAATTTCGGTTTTCGTAATTTTTCCTATATCTGTACTATAAGACGTGACTTCGTACAAAATTTCAAGATTCTAAGTTCACGGGAAGTACCCTGTAGGTTTTAATTCCCGTGCGAGTTTCGAAAATTTGCGGAATTTTGCGGCCTAAATGGCTGTATCTTTTGATTGCGTTGACTTAGAAGGTTGATTTTTCTACAGCTTCCAGGGACAGTAGAACTAAGTATCATATAGAAATTTCAGTTTGATACCTCCACGCGTTCCTGAGAAAAACGGTCTTGACAGACGGACGGACGGACGGACGGACGGACGGACGGACAACAAAGTGATCTTATAAGGGTTCCGTTTTTTCCTTTAGAGGTACGGAACCCTAAAAAGTATAGTATGTGCTATTCCAGGTTACAAACTATGTGTGCGCCAAATTTCATCCAAATCGGTTAAGCCGTTTTTGCGTGACTGAGTAACAAACATCTAAACATACAAACTTTCATATTTAAAATGTTAATAGGATACCTACTTGTACTGTGATATTTTTTAAGTACCTTAGACAGCAGAGCGGCATCTAGTGAAAATAACCCATACGCTGTAATTTCGTCTCCTTGATACATAATCATCGATGAAAAATGTTGTATCTGGAAATGTCCCACAAATGGAATATCTTTTATCGAAGATAACATAATCTTAAAATATTATCAGCACGATTCTTATTACAGTATTTACTGAGAATTAAATTTACCTCCAATAACAATCGTATATCGTGTTTATCCGTGGGAATACTGTGCAGTGCTTGTCCAATCTTCGTCACCTGAAATACAACAACCTATTTGATAATACTTAATAATCATCTCCAAAGAAAATACCGCATTTCCCTTGAATTACCTCTTGCTTCAATAAATTTCCTGTTCTGGACATAATAAAAACCTTAATGATCTGATAAATGATCCAAATAGAACAGTTAACGACGGGGTGTAAGGAGAAGTCTCTCTCGACAACCAGACCGTGGTAGATGATGTGAGCCTCGCTTACCATGGAGTGGAAACACTGTATTGTTGTGATCAATAGGGGCGCCTGAAATGCTTCGTTAATGTCTCTCTTCGCTTCGAAGGCCTTTTCGTACAATGATTCCACATATTGCAGTGTCAAAACTTTGCTTTCTACCTTTCCAAAATAATCCATCGCAGTAATTTTTTCCTTCGATAGGTTGGCCATGTGTACCCTTATATTCTTCAGTAGAACCACTAGCATCAAAATAAGCACATAGTAAAACGCTATAACAGTGAACTGCATCATTTGCGGTAACATGAATGAGATGGTCACCAAAATCATCTTCCAGAATGAATCATTTCGAGAGAAGTTCACAGACATCTGAAGTAACAATGCTGCTAAAAGAAATATCATTATCATATTCATTTTAAAACGAAACTGCTTCATTGTACTCTCCATATTTGGGGTGTCGGTGTTACTTGCTATTTTGTTTATTATTTTCACGTAAGTGCAACGGTTTTTAAATGCACAGAAGTATGCAGCAAGGCAGAAAATAATGAAACCAACAAGTTCTACAATATAGTTCATTTGAGTCAATAGTTCCCTGGTCATGACTGTGTCGCCGATAGAGTCTTTCACATACTGAACGTGCAACACTAAAAAAGAGAAAATAAGTAATAAGTAAGAAATAGCACATAAAGTATTAATGTATATCGACTTCTTGATGATCGTTAAACCACGTTTGCTATTGCTGAATCTAACACTATAGGGGAAAAGACCAAGCATTGATAACACGATGTAGAGAGGTTTAAATATATGGCGGATATTGAGTTTTTCATTTGTTTTTGCATAAAAATATTTCTGTACGTTGGAAAACATTGTTTGGAAAAGCAGTAGAGGATATGAAGTTACACGACCAACTAAAGCCCATTATGCAAATGAATCACACATCGGCAACGAGCGATTGTAAAACATAACTACTATACAAAGTGAGGCGATAGTATCTTTGCGCATTATTTATTCAGAGAAGCCTCATGTGTATGTGCATAACGTAGAATTAAATGTCTATCAACGGTTGAAAACATTTTCGCTGGTTGTGTAATTTCAATCTGTTACGTAAACTTAACCATAGTGCCACAGTTACACATTACAATAAGCCGCTATCTAGCAAACAATTATATGAAAAATGTATCCTTGCTGTGTTATTATTTTGAATATAGTGCACGGTCCCTCGATTACAAGATTGTATTTCAGGCAGCTAATTGTTAGAAAATGGGCGACTCTTAACTCGTAACCTCGACCTACAAGTTATTTATTTATTTTTTGAAACCCTTAAAACTATCCTTACAGTCCTATTTGCAGAAACACATCTTTTGAGCTCGCGTTACAAACTTCATTGATTTTAATAAGATATAATTTTCTAATTACAAGATAACTGGACAGTACTGACAACTCTTTGAGGCGCGCGTGAAACACAACGCGCCGTCGACCTGGGCTTGGTCCTTACCGGAGAGCGAGCTGCCCATTACTCGTCGTCCGCAAGCCCATGCCTACGGTGGCCGGGAATTAGCCTGGGATTCCCGACGCCCAGGGCGTCTCCTGCGGTGACTAAGGCCGTGAGGGCACATATACTGCCTCTCTCTCACGTGCGCCGCCTCCCTCTTCGCGAGCTTCACTGCTTTGCAGAAGAAGGTGACGGCTACCCATGCCCTCTCGCTCCGTACCATGGCCTGGACCAGGGCAGGACGCAAGAGATCACCGCCGCCGATCACCTCCACGAGAACACGGCGGTGCTCCGCTCAAGCTGGGCAGACCTCCACCGTATGCTCCACCGTGTCCTCAGGGCGATCTTCGCAATATTTGATACATTCCGTTCATAGTTATTACCCGACTACGTTGAAACAAAAAGGAGGCTTATGATTTTAAGGGGTATGAACGTATGTATGTATGCATGTATGTTCATCGTTCCCCCATAACTGCCAAACTTTACTTTACTTATCATAATTTGACAAATGTGCCGTTACATCAAATATGTACCCTCTAGAGGACTTAAAGTCATGAACTAAAAAAAAAAGATAAGTTCAAAAACGAAAAGTCGACTACTGAAAAATAACGAAAGATTAAAACAACAAAAAAAAAACATTCTCATCTGAAAGCCGTGCCTCGTACCCTAATAAAACTATACAGGGCAAAGTGGCATACGTGAAAATATTTTCTTGTTCCAAACTTATTGGAGCGTGATTTTTTACCTCTGACAGCAGTGATAGCAGCAACCCTATTCTAATGAGCACAAATATCACTTTGATTGTATCAGCGACGCAAAATCAGAGGTGAAATAATTGTGAACGGACTTTGTACCAGATGCTAAGTTCCACATTCGAGTACCTACTGTTGAGTTCTAGGGTCCCATACTCTTTGAATCGCTGTTAGGTGAGTTTATGTTCCTTGCTCTTTGAACTCTGAATTTGTACCATAGTCAGAATTATTTAAAAGATTCTTTTTCATGCAATAGTTCATGCAATTAATGATCAAAGAACACGAAACAACTGTCAACATTAAACTGTCAATGAACAGAAGAAAAAAGTAAAGTCATACTTCAAAAACATAAATTTTTAGTCATGTAAAATTCAAAGAAAAATTAAGATAAAATTCATTAGTCTAAAAAAATATGGTTGTTTGGAGATCCTTTTTTCAAGGGTGCCGTGGAGGAAGACGGTATTTGGTGGACGGGAGATACACCGTGTTGGGTTGTAACGATTGGTATGGGCGAAATGTCAGGCGGAATTACAGCACCTGCCCCAGTTGCCCCAGCGGGTTGAAGGTCACCATCTGCGGCGCCGCTGGCTGCACCGGTACGGACCTAACCACTTTACAAATGTATTTAACTGGATTTGAAAACTGTTAAATGTAATACGTACATTTAGGAACCGCTTGCATACCCAAATTTCATTTTTTCTGGTATTGTTCGTCCTGGAGTCCACCAAATGTGTGTGGTTCTTTCCTCAAAATAACATGTTACTCATCAATCTACATCGTCTTCACATGATCTGAAACAGACTATGTCTGGCATTTAGAAGAGATCTCTGAGTTTGTAGCAGCGTTTCTTCTCAGAGTAGTCTGATAGGAAACCCTGACCTCATCTAGTTTAAAAAAGTTTTTGTACCAACCTACTTACGGAAATAAAACCATTTATTATTAAGAAATAACTTCAAGGTAATAAGCAGGTAGATAATTAAAGTGTGCTGCTGGGGAGTGCGTGCGCCACTTCTTCCCAGCTAAAGCACTAGAAAGTGGTGAAGGGTGGGCGTTTTGGGGACTGTCTTATGTAATTTTAACGTTCGAAAAGTGCTGATTCTCAGCCTAATTTGAATAAACGATTTTTGATTTTGAAAGAGTTACCAAAGAGGTCCTCGTATCATAATTTCCGAATTATCTGAGTGTGAATACTTATTGTCTTGAAAATAACTTCCTTGATTAAAAATGTCTTATTTAATCTGCAGGCCAGCCATTAGCCCTGTTACTGAAGCAATGTCCATTGCTGGATGAGTTAGCTCTGTACGACCAGTGTGCTACTTGCGGCTACGGCATGGAATTAAGTCACGTCGACACCAAATGTAGAATTACCTCGTACTCCGGGAAACACATGTTGTGCGATGCACTTAAAGTACGACACCATAATAATTATAATTATAAGCATACATCTCTCCTAACGTAACTTCCAAATGTGAATGAAATTGCTGCACATTTTTTTTGCGTAGTTCGTTTTTTTGTCGCGTAGGCCTGTGGCTACGTGCGTAGCAGCTACAACAAGCTACGATTCGTAGCAACGCACGGGTCACAGTCGTAAAACGTGCGTAGACGCACTGAAAAAAGCAGCGTTGCGTGAAGTTACGTTATAAAGTGAATTTTTACCTCCCGTGGTCCTGTCCCCTTTATTTAATTTTTATTCTTTGTTATCAAACTAATGTCCAGTCCACTGTGCAATAAAACATAATCTAACAATCTAAATGTACTGAGACCTTCAGTACCCGAAGGTTACTTTTTCATAAAATAAAACATACGTCATCTCATAAAACAGCCATTGGTGTGCTTCGGCCTTAATGGGGCTATTAGTAAATGAGTATGTTATTTCAGAACTCGAAGGTAGTGGTTATCGTGGCACGGAATACTCAGGACACGTTCGAGTACAGTGCGCCGATTATTACTGAAATAGCGCTGCAGATTTGTAACACGTGCCCGGGTGTAAGTCACTTTTATTTAATGTTGATACATTTCTTTTCTCATACATATTTCTTGACAAATAATTAGTAAGTACAGAGGCCAGCACATCAAGCTACCCCAATCTGTCAATTTTCTTTGATCGTTTTTCAACTTTATTACAAAGGAATAAGGTTTATGTTCAATTCGGAAAGTTGACGGTTTGGGATAGCTTGACCTACTGGCGACTGTACCTAAGTCTTGTCGCCTAACAGAGAAGAAGCCCTCTAGACTTTGTAAGTGCAGCTAAGTTGTAATTTATAGATAGCTAAGTTTGCCTATCCTAAATATAAAACCGTACCTAGGTACGGTCAACAAAAGAGATAACTATAGTAAGTTGTCTTATACAGTTGTTGTTTTCGAATAAAATAAAATAAAATTAATAAACAGTTCATTCAACAAATTTAATATCATTCAACATTGTGACTTCTACGGTGGTAATACTTGTATCCCGAAATCCAACCTTATTGCGACGAATTAAAGGGACTGTCAAAGTCAAATATTATCATATGCAGTAGACCTATTCATATGTTTTATATGATCACCAGCAGGCGGATCACGAGCACCGATTTGTCGACGGAAGAATAGACATGATTTTTAACGAAATGATGTGCAATAGGAGATGATAGCTATGTTTTTCTATCAATTATCACAGTTACGCGTTCTAAACGAATAATGATATTGTAGATAATCGTTATACTTTGTGGCCGTTGAGTAAAAAGTTTGTTGTCAGTGTGATTTTGACAGTTTGGGTAGAAATTTTCTTCTGAAATAATCTACATTTATAAGGACCTAGACAAAGATCGTGAGAAACGAAATACTAAATGACAGATTGTAGAAGGATATCTACGACGCTTTGTCAAAAATGGAGAAACGAAATCTCACTTCTTTGTAATGAAAGAACACTGTCTTTTCTTCGTAGAAATGCAGTTTATAGATAAAGTCATTAGTTTTTTTTTCCTTTTTTATAATGCGAAAGAGTCACGACAGCCCTAAAATGTATGTAATGCAATTTAATTCATATGCAAACTTTCGCCATCCTCCCATGGGAGTTAGCAAGAACTTCAAAACGACACCTGCTACGATCCTTACATATTGTTTGTACACACGAGCGGCACGAGTCGGCATGCGTCTACCACTACGCAGTTTCATATTCCGTAAACACTTACTAATTTTTTGCAATTTGAACGTCTGTATTAGCTTATACGTTGATCAAAATATGTTCGCAACAGTAACATTTAAATACTAAATGACAGTACATTTAATACTCATATGTTAGGTACTGTCGTGAATATATTTTGTTGTCTGTATGCTCATGTTTTTATAGAATTTTCTTATTAGGTACATACCCTATTGAATGACTGTTTCATGAAATCATGACATAAAGGGCAAAACGAATCAGAATTATTTATTTGTGAAACATAGGTGAAGAACATATATACATTAATCATACATGTCAAGGTCTTAAATGACGAATTTAGAGAGTAATATTCTAATGATTATAATTGATAATATTTCGATCAAGAACTACACGGGATGCCTTAGCGCATCCCGCTTAAATAATTTCTCGTTTTGTCCATCAGGCATTCACGTTAGTAGCGACCCAGCCAGTGGAGAGCTTGGTCCCTCTGATTGGTGAGATCCAGCGCCTCCGCGGCGCTTACAACCCTCGCGTGCTCATGGGCTGCGTGGAGCTCAACTGTGTGCGCGCCAACACCGTGCTCGCAGACTTCCTAAAGGTTAGCTTTAATTACTATATTAATTAATATACTAGTGGTCGCCCAGTGGTCTAAATTCGACCATAATCCTTTTAAAACTTAATTTCTAATGCATTAACATTTCAAAAAAATTGCTGTCTACACTCTTTCTCCCTATAAACTTTCAGAGTTTCATACTCTTCCGTCCGCGTAATTTTACGTATGCGTATTAAAATATAGATAGATGAATAAATAAATTAGTACCAGTTTAGGCACCTGTCCCAATGCCAACGATGAAGCGATTAGCTATTATAGACTATTTTGTGTTCAAGAAACGTACAAGTGATGCAGGTATCATTAAACAATATTTTTCTCAATATTCTAGAAATTGTACCTACATATACACCGTGACATTTTAGTCGTCTTACAACGGCAGCCCACTTCATGTATCGAATGACTATAATACCTACATTTATAAAATAAAAATCTTCTACCCTTTGATACGTAAACATTATTAACAGGGTGTTTCATAAATCTAAAGCATTATTTATTATTCTTTGTACAATTAATGGTAACAATGTTTAATCGCGCCTAGAGATATTTTATGTCGGATACATCGAGTGGACCATCTTTGTAAGACGACTCGTCGACGACACGTTCACGGTGTATTACAAACTATGCTCTAGTAATTCTGTTCTGCAATCCAGATATAACATAAATAAATGATGACCAGAGACTATCTTGGCACCCCCACCTTGGTCCACCACAGGTCACTAACAGAATCAGAAAACTGAGTTGGATATTTAAAACGCCTAAAACGCGGTATACCTCAGCGTTTTGCGCGATTGTACGAATAAAAGCACCAACCAGCACAAATACCAGAAACTTACTCAACGAAATATACATAGTGTTAGTACAGTCCGTTTTAGTGTACTGCATCCTCATATAGGGGGATGCGGCCAAGACCTAAGTTCATAGACATTGAGCGGGCATAACGGCTCTAATAAAACTAATTTATTTTGAAAACCTTAGATATCCTACACAAAGTCTTTATCGATTAAGCGATTGACTCTCGGTGGGAAAACTATAAGTATGTAATTAAAACTGTTCTAAAAAACAGAAAACTCTTTCTGTTGACCCCAGCTTAACCTTGAAAAGAAGAAAAGATATAGTAGCAGAAGTTCCCCAAACTAAAACAAAGTTCGCTTGTATCCAAAACAAAAGATGCTCAGCTCAACTATACAACAGAATTAACAAAGAGATTTACATATTTAATAAGAAAAAAAGAGAATAGAAAAAAAAACGACGGGTTGCACTCGGGAGTGCCGGCAGAAGTGAAAACTTGAATATTAACGTTGTGCATTTTTGATATTTTGGAATGGTTAGGGAATAATCATCTAAATTGTTCTTAATAAAAAATAATATTATTATAACTTAGTTTCCAGACCCGCCCTATGTAAATTTAAGCATTCATAGCAGCAACCTTTAACATAAAATAAAGTTGTAATAATAAACATTTGATAAAGGTTCCTCCCGAAGCCGTGAAGGTTCCCGTGATAGGCGGCGCCACTCCGACTACAATGGTGCCTGTACTATCAGCCGCTGTACACCCCAGCGCCATGAATCAAGAACAGGTGTGTATGAACGAACTCATACAAAATGAAGAATTCGATTGAATTCAATAGGGGTACCAGTGGACAGTGGAAACTTTTTTGTGGAGGCCTTCCTGACCTCCACACAAAAGAAGTAGGTCCATGTAAAAACAGCTTGGGGGAAACCTATGTCTAGCAGTGGCCTGCTATAGGCCGAGATGATTGATTGATGTAAAAACTGGTATTTAACTGCATCTGACTGCATCTAATTAAACTGGGAGCCGACCCCAATAGTAGATTTGTCCATAAGGCTAAGCAGATGATAATGACGAAAGGGACGGTTAAAACGAGAACAAAAAGTCCTTGCTAAGTTACTACGAGATCCCAGTTAACTAATGATTCCAATATATCGAACTGGTTTTAAAATAATTACAGATTGAGTGCGTGACATCTTGCATAATGAGTGGCAACGAGGCCGTTTGCGCGGCAAAAGGCTGTACGACGGCGACCGCCTGTCTAGCCGGCGCGTACGCAATAGCTCGCAACACCATCAACGTGCTGAAGGGCATTCAGGGGAAAAGAACCACCCAGTGCGCTTACGTCGACAGTCTAGGCACCTGCGCGCCCAACTGCCAGTATTTTGCTAGTGAAGTGAGTTAAGGGGGATTGGGTAGCTTGCAAATTCCATGCTTGAAGTTCTTTTCTTTTGATATTTCACTCGAGTGAAGGTTAATTTTTGTTTCATTCCATGTTCACACGAAACCTACAGAATGAATGACCGTTCATCTGCCCCCTTTCATTTCATTTTCAATCGTTCTTTCGGCAAGTGAAAGAATCCGAGTGAAAGGTGCACTAATTAATTAATTTTTCATCTTTTATACATTTTTTTCTTTCACTTGGAGTGAAAGATCCCAAATTAAAGACAAAACTGAACAACTCTCTCATTTTAAATAGATCGAAAATGTGTGATTCTTCTTCTTAGCCCAATAGCCTTTCAATAAAAACATAAGCGTCCTTTCGCCTTGTAGCAAAATGGTTAGGCACAAATGGTTTCGCGGCAATTTTACGCAAGAAAGCGGCGTCTCTGCTGCACAGAGTGTGTGAGAGCAACAGCATCATGAGTGAGATTGCGGACAGGTTTCAAGCGTCCGTTCTTCAAGCATTGTATGAGCTTATGTGTGAAATAATATATTTTACGCATTATGTTTATTAGTAAAATTGATCATTTTGTCTGAATAAATACATAAGTTAAAAAAAAATGTTTTCTTGATTTTCCAGGTCGTGCTCGGTCCTTCCGGAATAGAGAAAAACTTGGGCGTACCAGAGCTGACCAAGTTTGAGCATTGTCTTCTGTGTACTTCTCTGCCTTATATTAGGAACGAGATAGCTCGAGGCATTTGGTTGGTAAGTAATAAGAATAACACAGAATTATCGTTTGTTTATTTACTTTTAAGGTGACACAAGAATTTGGTGGGTTTTAATATTCATACCTGTCTCTATTTTTGAAGCTAATTTGCACATATTTTCTACCGTCAAAGGACATTAGCAAGGTTTGTAACGTTTTGTACCAAAAAGTTTAAGTGGCCCGCCAAAAAAAACGATTTTCTTAAATAACACTCGTAACATTTTGTTGCCATTACAGGGAGAGTATGCAATTAGCTATAATTGCGTCTTTAAACGAATGTTCAAAATATTTTTGGCGAAACTATGACTAACAGGTACTTTCAACCTCAAATAGCAGCCTAGGGGTGGACTTTCGTTGTAATTAAAAGTTTTCTTTTTTTTAACGACCTTTTCTTATTATTTGTTAATAAAACGAACTAAAAAATGAAAAATTATTTAATTCTGAAAAGAAATATACCATTTTATAGATACATAACCTTTAACGATCATTAACTTTCTTCGTGTACGTCAAAATAATCTCTTAGCGTACATAATTATATCATGTATTAAATCTTTTTCACAATCTCAATTATTTAGGTAAACAAAAGTGCGTTACATTTTGATGGCAGAAGAAATTACTTATCTTCTTTATTTCTAATCGTCATTATTTTATTTTCAACTTTTTAGTATTTATGATTATTTTTAATAGGGAGTATTTTTACTACGGCGTAGTTCGTAGCAGGGTTTTCCCGTTATATAGCTCGTAATAATTCGTAGAACCCACACATATGTGTTGTTTTTAGCACTTAAAGTGTTATGTATTTTATATTTGAATAAAAGACATGCTAATACACCCTCATACCATTCAGCCCTCGGCACGTGCTCACCACGGCATTGGGTCATCCATCTAATCAGACAGAATCCATATTCATACCAAATGGAACGAACTTCTTTTCCCAATTTTCATATTCCAGCTCCAGCATCAGACCCTGGTTACCATATAGGATCAAAGTACTCGTCAGTACGAATAAAACGAGGCAAAACTCGATGGGGTTGCGTCGGTTTATTGCGGAGTTCTTATGACCACCTTCCAACTCCAGCATCAGACCCTGGTTACTATATAGGAACAAAGTACTCGTCAGTACGAATAAAACGAGCCCAAACTCGATGGGGTTGTGTCGTTTTATTGCAGAGTTCTTATGGCCATCTTTCAGCTCCAGCATCAGATCAGCTCCATGTCATCATAATATTGCATTGTCACGCGATATACACATGCACGCAAAATTTTAGCTCAATCGGAAACCGGGAAGTGGGTCAAATTTAACTTGCAAGATTTCATTACAGACACCGGTACAAGTGAAAGTAAATAAAAGCTTGTAAAAATGTTCCAAAATGTCATTTCCTATACAAAAACAGCCTTTACCTACTTTAATTTTTGGGTGCAAAATGAATGATGTCAGATAAACCTTTTATCTATGTAAATGGATGGCAAAGAAGCCGACGACCTAGCTAATGTGAGTGGTGACCGCAGCCTATGGATATCTGCAATGACAGACAAAGCTGAAAATGTCTCGAGGCCACCCATAAATTAAGTCACACGTTAAGGCGGAGAGGAGATCAAAAGCTTTGTGACGTCACATGTTAAAATCAAAAATACTAAAACTCGACATTTATAACGTAAACTAAAAAATATTACATTTAATATAACTTCATCTATAATGCTAAGCCTTCATCATTCATCATTTCAGCAGATAGACGTCCACAGCTGGTCATAGGCCTCCCTCATAAAAAAAGGAAGGAAAAGGGTATTCATTTTATTAATTAATATTTTTAACTTAATAAAAGAATTTGGAAAATAAAATGTCAGACGTCACAAAAGGAGGGAGGGGGTTTCAAAACTGGACCACCTGTGACAAGGACGGGGGGTCAAAAAGCCATAAAATTTGTGTGACATAATTTATGGATGTCCCCATATCTGCTACACAAAATACTGTGAAACATTTTAACAGAGTAGCCATGGAGTTTCTTCCCCATACGATACTACCACTTGGAAGGGGCAACTAGAATTTATTTTCTCGTAAATGTTGACGTTCTAAAGAGCTTGTTTAACCTAATGTGTTGTTGCAGGTGTACACGATGTGCCAGCAGTGTTGTTGTCCGACTTGCTGCTGGCACCCCGGCACATGCTACACACCGCCCATTTGTCCCTGCGTGCCCCCTACCAACTGGACTTGTGGCTGTCCAGACGCTTGCAGGGACGAGTATCTTGCCTCGGTTAGTATCACTCAACGTCCAGACATAATCTTGGTCAGATCGTGTGAACACAATGCAGATTAGTGCCTGAAATGGTCTTTTGAGGAACAAACCACACAGATTTTATTGTGCCAGTCCAGTCAGTGCAGGAATTTGTCAGTAAAGGTGTAGCTGAACTCAACACTTGAGGAGCTCAACGACTCGACGACAATACCGAAGAAAGTACCTAAATAATGGTAATTGAAACGTCTTAACATTTGTGTTAAAAGAAAATTTCCATATATTTTGCTCAATGTAGGTGACATCGAAATAGGTCGAAAATTCATTGAATCAGTGTTCGAGTTTTGAACAGTGGAATCACTCCACTAAGTTTCGTCTGATCAGTAAATACACCAAAGCCAAACTGGTTACAGCCACACGTACGATACCAACAATTAGTTAAATAGGTATAGCTAAGCAATGGGCTAATAGGATTTTTTGGGGTGTAGAAAGATCCATCACGAAGCCCGTACGCATATTCTGTACATCAAACGAGTCACCAACAATGTGCAAAAACAATTGCTTGGAAACGACTGTTAATTTTGATGTGATATTTCACTGGTTACAATAGTGCGCAATGTCATTCATGCAACACATTGTGCTTATTGTGTGCATGCAATGCAACGGTACAGGGATGGATATTTAAAATGAAGTTATAGGTATACATTTAAAACTTGCTTTTGTAAAAACACGTCAGTAAAAGTTGGAACTTTGACCTTCAATATCTCCGATTACCAAAAGGTTCCCAGTACGATGCAGTAAAAAATTATCATTAGAACGGAAAGAACAAGTGACCCCCGTTCGATAGTAATATTTAGATTCGGATGTTTAAGAAGTTTATCTCTGTGAATTCAATCATGATACTGAACACGCTGGGTGTGCGGCAAAAAATAACAATACGCAATATTACTTTACTGCAATCATTATCAACATTAAGCTCATAAATATTTTTGCATTTTCAAAACGTTTTTCATTAACACAACCATGCATCGTCTCAATTGTATAACGATACTGATTATTAATGTAACTCCTAAACTGCACTTTTCAACGTTTTAATCTTCAACTTTTAACTTACTTCCCACAGATATGTCGGGAGATGACGTGCAGGTGCGGCAGCACGGAGCTCTGCTGGCGCCCCCGTGAGAACGACTACGACGCCGCGCGGGCCGCCAACATCACGCACCAGATCCCCCCATACATACCCTCGTGCGGAGCCCAGGTCCCCAGGAGCATTCGCATAGCACAGGAAATCTTGGAGAAGGCCAAAAACCCCTGCTGCAAAGGATTTCGCGAGGCATAGGCTTTTGCAAACCTTACTTACCCATTCGAGAGAACAGCAGACACAATGTTTTCAACTTTCTACATGTTTAAAGTTATGGAAGGTCTCAAGACGCATCCAAAATATTTCATCAGTGTCGCAAAATGTGAACCCGTGTCAGTTTAGAGCGAGCGGTTTGAGAAGAGAGCATACGCATGATAAAGAAAGTCGGCTGGTGTTGCAAAACCAGGACTTGCTTCCTTGTGCCAAAATAATGTGTCAACACCTCGTACGGCACCCTAATTGCGTAACTCACGATTTATCATAATCTGTATCGTTTTGAAACGGATTGTTAAACCATTGCTTCATATGTTCGAAAAATGTGTTTGTTCGACAACATAAATAACGCAATGAATATTGTTTAACTGTGAAGACGAAACCAATTATGATCAATCGTGAGTTACGCAATTAGGGTGCGGGTCTGTTCAATGTCCATGTCCTCGTTGCTATCCCAAAGTCAGTATGCTCCTGGTACAGTCGGACGAATTTTGCTAAGAAGTGACAAGAGTTTCTTAAAAAAAAAACCAAGGTAAGACCTCAGTAGGTACTAAGATAGATACGTGCACCCAGGGCTTAATTATTGAGGCGCATATTAAGCACGGAAAATATGAATTTGAATCTCGAAACTGGACATTTGGGTCATGCCCTTAAGTAAAATGTATTCGTTCGACAAAATTTCATGCACATCAGAAAAAAAGTGATGTTTTATGATAAGTACAAATCATTGTTGATATCGTACGGCTTTGACCTTTTAAATATTTTACCGTGTATTTTTTTAGTTGGTGACGAAAATAAAGTATTATTCTTACACTTGTACATTTTGTATGTTTAGGTCTATAAACATATTTATATTTTATAAATTATGATTTGCAAATAAAAAATATTTATTCCTGAAATATTTGTTTTATTTTAAACTTTCAAATACCAACAAAACAAAGATGTCTAAATAATTGTTGCTTTTGCGTGCATAATTCTAGATGTGCAACACATGTCTTATCTTTCCTCGCCAGTTGTCCAATCTTCCTTTCAGATTTTCCAAATAATTTACGCAATTACCTTCTTCAATCTGAAAATGCAACATATTGAAACCGCCGCCAAAATAGTGTTACAAAAAGGAGTTTTGTACCTATATCTTATAGGGATGTCCCTTTAAGCTATACAAAACTCCTTTTTCTGACACTCCATGACAGCCTTCTTCAACCCAGTGCTATGTAGCATTGGGTCGAACAAGGCTGTCATGGAGTTAGGACATAATCGGAGAGGAATTTAGAACTTCTGTCCAAATTATGAGTGGTGATGGTTGTGAGAAATAGATGAATGTGAGGTACGAGTTGGAGAAGCTAAAACTACGTGTATCAGAACAACTACCCATTTTGGCCTATCCGCTACTACTCTTCCCTTTGGTAAAGCGCCATCTCCACGGGCTAGAGAATCGCGACAAAAGACACGTCGTACCATCAAATTGCCTCCCGCCCGTCGAGGTGACGCCTAGAATTACTACTCTTCTCAAATATAAGTAGGTACGGTTACGAGCATAAACACCTCACAGTTACGCAAATGGGCCTGCCTTTGACCTCTATCACGCTTGATGGAAAGCGATGGATGAGTTTTAAGCCTGGAAGATGCTGTTCTTTCAAGGCAAGACGGATTATATGTGGCAGGGAAACACAGACGCTGGCAGAGACTTTTGTGTGACAAAACATATTGTGTTTTGGTGTCTTAATAAATAGTGTGGATACTATTTATTAGGACACCAAAACAAAATGTTTATCTAGCCGATATACCTACCTACGTGTTTTTTTACATCTAATATTAGTAAATGATTTATTTATGTAAGTATTTACGCTAGGTGTTAAATTAAATGACTAACTAAGGAAATAAATGCAAAAACAAAAGGACAGTCAGGCATCGAAGTACTCGTCCGCATGGCTGTCATCCGGAAACGTGCTCAGAAGACTGGCAGCATTGCCACGTTGAATAACAATGCTACTTCTTTGACCAAAGAACGACCCAGCAGTCTAGTGATGTGAAGTGTTGACAAGTCGGCGAGAAATTTCCTTAAAAATTAGGGGCACACTCGAGCCCCATGACCCGAGCGTTTCAACCCCAAAATGCTCAAAACTGTAGTTACCTTGTTATTTTTTTTTAGTAATATAATAATTTGAATTACTTTTATTTCTATTTGATTCTTGCTCCGTGGAATAACAATACGGTCCGTACCATTTCTCATTTCAAAATCACTTGACAATTTTGCATTATTATTTATGCATCTCTGAAAATAAAACGAAAGTATAATGGTATTGGTGGTATGGTATTCATGCTATATTATTTTTACCCGACTACGGCGAAGCAAAAAAGGTGGGTTATGACTTTGACCAGTATTTAGGCTTGTATTTTTGCATGTTCATCTTATATATTCTTATATGTTCATTTGTTAAATTATGATAAGCAGCTTAGAAGTTATGAGGGAACACCTCATAATCTGCTGCTTATCATAATTTAACAATTAATGAGATATCGTTGAAAGCGTCTTGCTCGTCCGTTAGTTATAAGCGACCTATATGTAACATCGCATTAAACTGAATATGGAACCCTATAGAGACTGCCACGGGTGCGGGTTGTTCAAAAGAGATACCGCGGCCCCTGGCAAACAGGCAACTGAGGGAACACGGGTAGGTTTTAGTCAGTAAAAGTCTGACACGCCCTCCTGCTCGATTCAGAGCGAGAGAAGTTATTTGATGACTTCCCACCCTCAAAAAAAATCCTTATAGAGAAAATAATAATTTCGCAAACCGCATAATTTAATAGCTAGCCAGGCTAGTTGCGTAAAATACTAAAGAGTAACAATGGCTTACATTTACACAGTTCCAGAAACGTATATTGCGTTATTTACGTTGTTGAGCAGACAAAATTTGGAACATATGATTAGCATTATCAAATTATTTAGATTTTGATTGATAGTACCTATGATACGCAATTATGGTACTGTGTTTCTATAATATTTTCACCTTCTTGAGCTACTCTTCCGTGACGACGCGAGAGGAGATGCAAGCAAGCCTGAATATTCTAAAACTGTACATTTTTGTGGATAAGATAAAATAAAAGTGTGCTAAAATACCTTGGACACGTTTATGCTAATGCCTTCTGTTTTATTCGGTTTGATAATATCATTACAACTCCTCAGAGATTTCTGAAATGAAAAAGTTTGTATCCAGTAAATCCAGGTAACTAAATACAAAAACTAAGTGACTTTAAAGTTTAGTTTTTGTTGTTTTCATGCAAAAAATTACTGAATTGAAACTGTTTGTACTATTCGGCACTTGACCCTAAAGGTTAATTCGAACCAGCGCAGCTGTTTGGCGCACACTATTGTTTTTAAAACATTATTTTCTCTTTTATGTCATTACTTGTATTTTGTGTTTCGCGAACTGAATTCTTTCTTTCAAATAAACGGTATTCTTTCTTTCGAATTGTCTCTTGTAGGGTTTCGTACCTCAAAGGATAAAACGGAACCCTTGTAGTTGTCTGTCTGTGAAATTCTTATGAAATATGCAGGTCTAAGAAACCTCAACTCTAAAAATTAAGGTTGAAAGTCAACGCATCAAAAATTAAGGCCATTTATGAGACATTTATTTTGATAGTCCCAAATAAAAAAAACCTATACCGTCTTAACAAAATGCGTTTTATCGTTAGACCCAGGATTGAAACATTCAGCCATTTTTGAATTCGAGCTTTATTCCGACCGAGGTAAAGTTAAAAACTTTGAACCGGACTAAATTGGCAGGTTTGTGAAAACGTTTGATTTTCAGAAACTAGATCTATTGTCTAAACCTGATAGGGTTTGACGGCCGATATGGTTCCTACCCCGTTACCGCGTTACTTCCCGTTGACCGCACAAGAAAAGGAAAAGAGCGTGATAACTAACTTACGGAGCAATTGGAGTGTTTACCGTGACGCATATCACTATTCGTTCACGTTCACGTTCACGTACACGTTCTTGGGATAATACATTATTATTTATATATTTTTTTTGTTGGCGGAGCTTGGGAGGAGGTCTTTGTCCAGAAGTGGACGTCTTTCGGCTGAAATGATGATGATGTATTTATGCTTGGTTCCAAACTAACCTTGGGTAAGCAAATGGAAATCCCGGAAGGCTCTCCGTACGGCAAGGTTTTTCTAAAGCAAGGCCCTATCGAAGCCTTCCGATCCAACATCCAAGCTACACTTCGGGTATTCAAATTCTACAAGAGATTATTTTCAAAAGTTATTAATTTTGCAAACCTACTCAATAAAACAAACATATAATCATCAGTCCATGAAAGTATCAATAAACGAAAGGAAAGATTTGCATGTTTGTAATGAATAAAGTCAAAAACAACTGGACCGATTTCAAAAATTCTTTCACTATTAGAATGCTACATTATCCTTGAGTAACGTACGCTTTATTTAATATTAAAAATGTTTGCAAAATAAGTGTCTACCCGTGCGAAGCCGGGACGGGCCGCTAGTGTAAAATATAGATAGGGATATGTAAACCTATAACTTCACTTTGTCCAGATATGCCGGCTGTGTCCAGCAGATGTCTTTGTTCTTTAACTGATTAGTGCAAGTGATCTGTAGCGCATCAAGAAACAGGCTCAATTCATACTGAAAGGGCAGTGACCGGCAGCGTAGGGCTCGTAAGTAGCGTCGGCAAGAAAAGGTGCGCGGCCGCACTCTCGCACTATGCATTGGGTCAGTTTACATTATACAAAAATTCATTTTAACAAAAAAAAAAAAAAACACCGAGTTCCAAAAAAAATTATGCAATTTTTCTATGAAAATACTATTTTTAACCGACTTCCGAAAAGGAGACGGTTTATATGTTCGACTGCATTTTTTTTATGCATGTTCATTGATTTTCTCCCCATTTGTGAACCGATTCTCAAACTTATTTTTTTTATTCGAAAGGGGTTTATTCCGAAATGGTCCCATATAAATTTCATATAGATCTGATGATGCGTTTCGGAGACAGACAACGGAACTCTTCAAAAAATGGCAGCAAATCAACCGAGATTGCTGCTGTCGCATAAATATGCATTGTTTTGACCCCAAGGACCATGAAATTTCGAATTGGTGTGGGGTAGGTACTATAACTAAAAACAAAAAAAAGACAAACGACTTCCAGAAAAAGGAAAAACACTACAAAGTGACAAATAACTTTAATTTCCGGAAGCGGTGAAAATAAATCAATAAAAAAACATCCAAACTCACCAATTTCCGAAATTAAAGTTATTTTTCACTTTGTAGTGTTTTTCCGGAAGTCTTTTCTTTTTTTAGCTGTGGTACCGTACCTACCACACACAAATTCGTATTATTGTGTTATTACTGTTGTTTACTTGCTATGTATAAAACAGGGACATAGTTCGCCTTTTCGTAACATAACATTAACTTCAATTTGACTCCTTCCGCAAGCTGCGTTAAAGAACTTCGTTCCAAGAATGATAAGAACTTACCTAGATGAAGAACTAGTGACTCAAAATGGTATTTACTTACACCTTCGTTCACGGTCCCGCTTGGCAATTTTCTTCGTTCGTCAAGATTCCCCATCTTGATTGCGCTTTCTCGAACCGGGGGAATATCGTTCTTACTTTTTGTTGCGTTACCCTAAAACATTGCTAAGGTAATAGAATGCCTGGCAAATACTGTCATTGCTTTATGACTTGCGCACGTAAAGGCGGGCCGCACTGGACCTTTTTGTATTCAAATGCGGTGCACTACAGCCCGCAGCTGCTGTTGCCTAAAAAATATTGAAACAAATGCCACATGATTGTTGTAACTTGTAAGCCAACGATGACCGTTATAAACGACCAGCATCAATATCTAGCTACCCTAGGCAACGGTAGATCGATCATTCAAACCGATCCAGCGTAGCTACTTACAAACTTTCGACACGCGTCTACGACAACTCTAAATTTTATCAAAAGAGTCCACATAAGGCTGTAAAACCGTAGCTATACAATTTTGTCAGTTTGGTGAAATAGACGACCGCAATCCTTCTGACAGCTATTTTCCTCAGGAGCAAGGCAAATTAGTGATTGAAAATGTGTAATTTTTTAATAGGAAGCCTGTCTTATGGTTGTGAACAGCTATGTTGATCTGGTACAATGAGCAGTTCTACTTAATACCTGCCGACTTCGATTACTCTCCTTTTCCCTCAAGCAAAAGCATAAAATGATTTAAATCGGTCTATAATGTTTCCACTGCTAGGACTAATTAATTAATTTAATCCAGTAATTCACGTAAGTCACGTCTTCAAATTTTCCAACAATGAGAGCAGTGGTGATGAAATAATTTACACAAAGTAAAATGCCTGTCTGGGTGCGAACCTACGACCTGTCGCAGCCGTTACCACTGGTCCACCACTGATCCTCTTTTCTTCAAGACTAACCAGAAACTGAGTTGCTGATGATTTTATGTTCCTGAAAACGATGTTCGGTGTCCTAAAACATCTCAGCAATTCAGCAACAAAGAATAACTAAATACTTAGTAACATCTTTTAATAGGTTGCATAGGTATTGTTACAGTAAAACATTAATTGGTCTTGGTAGTCGAAACTTTAATTTTCATTTTTCACACAGTTTTATAAATACAAGCTCTCTAACTATGTATATTATTCTTAGAGTGGATTCGAAACAACTGAAGTAGGTAATTCAAGGTTCGGTATTGAACCTTTTGGTTTAAAGAACACGAGAAATATTATTATCATAATAAAAACAGCACATAGAAAACGCGTATATATTTTTTTTGTCATATTTTCATATGCCGTACTAACACTCAATGAGCTTTGGACCTGAAATCTGTAGACCAATCCCATAGGTGTCCAGACCCTCATAAGTAAAAAATATCACCATTTTTAGTAATTTTATATACACAGCACAGACACGTAATGTTTACATGATGTAGTAAGATTCCCTATATTCAGCTGGCCATTTTCGAACGCCGTCTCCTACGAACACCTCAGTAGCACTTCACGGGTGGACACTTATGATCTAGCTGCTGAACTATTCATCACACACTTTACAGGGTCGACTAAACATTTATAGCTTAAACACTTACTAAGATTGAGGGGCGACGATCGAAAATGGCCAGCTGATGTAACATTGGTGTTCGCGAACGTGTCGTAGATCGCGTGACGCGAGTGTTGTGGCAGGGCTAGATGCCGCCGGGGTAGCCGCCGCCGCGAGGAGAGGATACGTTGTGCTCGGAGGGCGCCTCGTAGGGTACGCCGCAACAGAACAGCTGGCGCCACACGCGGGACACGCGCGATGCGCGTGAGTCGCTGCGCGGCAGCCCGCCCGCCTCCTCGTCCGACTACAACCAAACAATACGTTACCGGGAGCCACGCACGACACACGCCGCAGCGCCGCTCACAGCCGCATTCGCAACTATTATTTACTCATATCTACCAATCTCTTATGTCAAGCATTACGTGTCCCAATTGAGTTTTTCACGCGTTAACAAGTGCAGACATTGTCTAGACTTCACTAATATTAAACGTTAGACATTAGATATAAATTTTGTGTGAGATTAGAGCGGCTATGTGGAGTGCGGGCTGCCTCACATCGACAGTACGATGACTATAGCAATACGTAATTCACAAACCATACGGTCCGCAATTACTTATTTCTAAAACTAAAATTATCAAAGTTTACGTTTGGCGTATTACATTTACTATTCTGGATTGTTTCAAATCAACAAAACGCAATAATAAATAAAATTATCATGTAGCTTAACATAGGGAATATCAATGTCCGTACCCATTCCTTGTGAGACGATTCGGCAGTCCGCAACTCTGCAATTTCTTCCGTTATGCTATCTTCGTTTTCGCTCACTTCCTTCGTGGTAGAGATATCCGACGCCGCAGGGCCCACTGGCGGCACCGCCGGAATGGGCTGTGTGACGATCGACGCCGGTGGGACGATGTCGGCTCGCTGAAACATTTCATAGACCAGTTCATAAAAACCCGAAGCAGCGTGATTCACAACGTTAAAAGTATCGCGTGAAATCATTTAAATTGCTATCGTTAACAATGTATTGTAATGATCACGTACAGAAAGGATTCCCTTATCACACGACAGTAGCGTGATAGAAAGGTATTTGTGACTAAACAAAGCGAACTGATTCATTGACCCCACCTTTACATCCACTTCTATAGGCGTCATGGCTATGGCTTCGGGTGACGTCGCTCGCTTCGAAGATATTTTAGCGACGATATGCTTCGGCTTTTCGGAGGATTTTGCTACAATAGACCATTTTTCGTTATTATCACTTCGTAGGTAAGTAATTTTAGATATTTGTTCGTTTATTAATTTAATCTCACCATGTTCGCTTTCCTTTCGTCCTTTGATGGCTGTATTCTCAGTTGTATCTTTGAATTCCTCAGCAACAGCTGTCATGAGATATACTTGTAAGTTAACAAAATTTACAAAAAAAAAAAAACATTGTGGCCGCTACCAATTATATCTTAGAGAAGCTCCTATATTAACCTGATTTAAAGTATGCTTTATTATACATACATGTAGGACTACTAATAAACGTAAATAACGAGCTCAGTTGACTTGGAAATAATCAATAGCAAACTACTTGAATATGCTGAAGTTTATGTATATTTGGGACAATTTATATCACACAAAGACCAAACAACTTAAGAAACTGGAAGACGAATAACAAATAGGTGGAAAAAATAATGGTCATTAATGGAGGTCAAGAAAGCAATTGATTAAAATGAAAGGTCTTCAACACTTTTATACTGCCTAGCATTACATAATATGTGGTAGCGAAACTTGGTCTCATACAAAACACCACAAACACATGCTGGCACACTTCCAAAGAGCAATGGAAAGGAGTATGACAGGTATTAAAAAACAAGTCAGGATATGAAAAACCCGGACTCGGGAAAAGACATCAAGCTATACATTTCCAGTATAAGCTGATCTCTCGTTGTATAGGATTTCCGCACAGTGCGAGATCAGCGTAAACTGGAAATGTATAATAGCATGATGTGTAGCTGTGTGTACTTGCCAAAATGGACCAACAAAAGTGGAGGCCCATGTTAAAAGAAATTGAAGACACAACAGGGGAAGCTAATATAAAAGTTGGAAAGATGAATTAAAGCTTACGGGGTGTCCAAATTGGAGAAGAGTTGCTAGAGATAGAAATCAGTGGAATTTGTTAGAGGTGCCTTTTGTCAAATGTTTAGAATAAAAAGGGTTTCTTATTATATTATGTTTAATCAAATCATGATCTACCTCCATACTTAAATGATCAACCTATATCCAATATTACTACCCACCTAAAGCGTGATTGAATATCGAAA
Source organism: Polymixis flavicincta (assembly GCA_949987655.1). NCBI lineage: Eukaryota > Metazoa > Arthropoda > Insecta > Lepidoptera > Noctuidae > Polymixis > Polymixis flavicincta. Next base: position 9,542,858 of record OX465183.1, read on the forward strand.
GTAGTATTCGAACTCATAAAGAGAAACATCCAAAATATTAACTAGTATTACCTATAGATTAGTAAGATTAGAACTTGTCCTAAATAGGTAAATAAAACTATTTAACATCATTTAAAAATAACACATCAGCATACCATGTCATCAAATAAAATATTCAGACTCTCACATTGTCAGGATTCTGCCAATGAGTAAAAGAAGGACATACATGGAACGGCGGGTGCGCGTGAGCGCTTGTGATGCAGTTCGACTTGGGTGTCGTCCGGCAAGTCAGTGGGGCGGAACGGCTTGTGCCTGCTCGCTGTCGTTTTCTCCATCAGCACCACAGCCGACCCGCCGGCGGACGGTGCATTGCTTATTTTATCTTGATCCGTCATCCTTCACGATCACTGCAGTTTAAATATTCCATACGTTACGTGTACCCTAAAACCTTGCTAATTTGTCACCAGAAAATTGGCTAACAATTTTTAGAAAAGCAGAAATAGGTAAAACGTCACACTTAGTAAATTTTGACAGCTAACTTACTTGTTTTTCTATTTCCATTTTCGAAATGGGCCTTTATGGAAAAGTATCGTTGAGTCTACTGAGTGAACAATCTGCAGCCCAGCGTGTTAATCAATTCAATCAAGGTCTGCCCTCCAATGACGGTATCATTGGAGAGCTGATCTTGGTTATTGCTTTAAGTTGTCTATTTATTGGTAAAACAGGTACTCACTTCTACATCAACAGCCCACTGAGCTGTCGGTTATTGGTTTTAACATATTGATCAGATCATCATCATCAGCCAACAGCGGTCCACTGTTGGACATAAGCCTCGCCAATTACACGCCATTCAGGTGGATTCTCGGCAACTTTCGTCCAGCTGCTACTAACCACCCTGTGAAGATCTTCGCTCCACCTAGCCTAAGGGCGTCCTCCCTTATATTTGCCGATTCGCGGTCTCCACTCTAGAATCAGATTATACTTATTTATGATATTTATAACATAATATCACGCCTTATTTCCTCGAAGGGTTGGGCAGAGGTGTATCTATACCACACCCAACTTTTCGTCAGATAAATTTAAGTTCCGTGTATTAGGGGGCGAGCCTATTGCCATCAATCAAGCATAAATCCAGGCTCCGGGCTGCAACTGAGAAATACTTGTTAGAAAAACCCAATTACACTAATACGGACCTAGGAATCGAAACCAAGGCCTCGTGCTCAGTAGTACTGCTTATCACCACTAGACCAACGAGGCAGTTTTGATATGGGTATGTAAAATCATAAATCTATACAAACAGATGTTGACATAAACGCAGCTAAACTATTGTACAAGAATATTTTGGCACGTGGCAGAAATCGGCACTAACGCCGCCATATTGTTTTCAATACAATTTCCCAAAACATTATCACAGATTACCAACAGCGCCACCTGTAAATTTCAATCAAGCGCCAAAAGATCGTAGAAGCCAATGATATTTCTATCTCTCTAATAGTAGAGAGATAGAAATATCATTGCTACAAGCATAGACATAGGTCTATGCTTGTAGCACTGTATCTCACTTGAAAAAATACATGCTTCTTGACTATCTAGCCTATATTGACACATAGAATAATAAAATATATTACCTATTATCTCCTTTACGGAATACATACATATACAGTGCGACATAAAAGAGTAGAAAATAAATGAGGGTACCACAATTGCTCAGGTAGCAACCCAGTTAGTACGACTCAGCTGATTTTGATACTTGAATACAAGTACATACAAATTAAAAAATTTAAAAACCTAAAATATAGTAGTCTACCAGTATTGGGTTTGGGCTCCAAAGACAGAGTACCCTCAAATAATTGAGCGATTAAAAGAGCTGTGCCCAGAAATACCGCTTTCTGAATCCCGCATACCGCTTCCCGTAATCCAGCTGCCTATCGAGAGCCTCCTTAGGTGACGGTCTAGGCTCTCGGCTACGTCTAACGTCGGCAGGACACGGCTCGGCATACATCTGAGGAGCCGCGCCGTGTCTTCGGATCAGTGGTTGGAGCCGACCTGTCGCTCCCAGCCCACTTGTTCGACACACACAGTCACTTGTTCGATGGTCGCGAGCGAGAGGGAAATTAAGACCACTCTCCTAATCCGCAACAGGCAGACCGGGCGACAGCGGGGGGGTAGACAACGTTCGAGGTCACCCGCCGCCACTATTCAGCCGCGTTCCACGCGCGCCCCTTGCGGACGTCGCGCGGGTAGTCTTGCACCTCAATCCTCCCGCGAGACTGAGGTGGCGCGCAAAGGCCGGCCTGCACCAGCCACGGATCGTGGAAGGCGTACAAGTTCCCATGATATCTGATCCAAATTTGGGAACGGAACACCGGGGTGGTTTTTAGTCAATAAGTGACAGACTCTTCCGCTCACCCCGGGGACTCCGGGACATACATGAGGATTTTCCACCCCGGGACAAAAGGCTCTTAGCTATTAAGCCAGGGGCCATCACGACTATTGATTGGCTCGTTGGTCTTGTTTAGTATTGGATTTTTTTTTATTCAAACCACAGATTCAAACTCAAATGCAGCATACAAACTTCAAAGTTACATTTCTCTAAATACACTGATGAAGATGAAAGAAGAAAAAAAATTCCAGTCAAAGCACCTGTCAGAATAATGTAAAATTTTCTTTTTACTGTAAAATTAAATTATTGTTTTAGCCTCTTATCACTACAGTTCCGGCGCGTTGATTTTAGAACTATGCATGCGAAGAGAAAAATAAAATGTGATGGAAAATAAACAGTCTCCATCCAAGAAGAAGTTATTGTCCATCCAAGAAGAGAAATTGATACGTGAGGTTGATTACGACTATCTCGCAGGAGGCTCGGGCCGCCTGCCTCAGAAACAACTTCTTCTGGGTAACACTCCCCTCGATAACAAAGGTTTAGTTACCTTCAAATGACTTCTAATAAAAGGTACTTCAATTCCCAGATTTAGAAATACTTCAGAAGAGTCCAACGCACCGTCCGGCTTCACAAAGAGTACTCGTATCCATCAAACCGAGAGCACCCGCCATTAAAACTATTTACATTGCAGAAAAGAGCCGTTTCAAGGCTAAAAAGGTACTTTTTATTTCCGTTGGAATAAGAACAAGAATAAGAATCTTTATTTGTAAACATAAGTAGTTATATGGTGTGTTATGTCACAATATTAGTTAAGATTATCTATATTTTGCTGTGAAGCGTACAAATATGATCAAATTTGAATTTATTAATTTACAAACATATATAATCAAATAATATTGAACAAGCACCTACTGGTAGTCAAAATCATATAGCAATTAAGTAAAAAACAATTATACAGAGGTCAATATAAAAATATCACTAAAATTAGATGTCAAGTAACAAAGACGTCAATAATTGCCATTCGATCGTTGGCTCTCAATTATTCTCGTATTTTTCAGGGTTCAGACAAGTCAGGTTCACGTCTTGGTATTGGAGACCATTCGTCTTTTACCACCCGTAAGTATATATTTGGCCATTTTCATATTGATTTGGTGTTGTTAGCTAATACAATGCTGTTACTATTGTAGATTTCAGTGAAGATGATTTAAATTCAATCGGTTGTGGTACGGAGCAGCCTTATACGAAAAGTGAAACAGAATCAGACAAAACCTCCTCCGGCGATATTCAGGTAGAGAGCTCAGCAGTTCTTTCGAAATATTCCCACACTAACATCAGGCCTCAGAAGGTAAATGTGTACAATACAAAACAGAGGTCAGCGGAAAAATGCTATGTTTATACACAACCACAAATGAAAATGAACCATCCTAAAATTGAAGCCAAATCAGACAAAAAGACGTTAAATTCCAATAAAGTCGATATTGCCACATTAATTGTCACGAACACATCTTCTGAAGAGCTTGCACAACCTTCTGGTACCACAATTCACGAATTGAATAAAAGAATAGATCATTTGGAGCGTAAAATTTTGAGACAGGAAATGGTTTTCCGTTCTATAGATCCTAATATACCTCTGTCTTCATCAGATGAAGAGCCCAAAGGTAACATAATGGGGCCGACATCTGGGGCCGGGAGGCCTGGGTGTAGCTACATTCAACAATATAGCCATGTTCCTGAAACTTCGGCGTTTCAGCGGTACGCGCAGCAAGCGGCGCCGCTTTCTCCAAGCAAAGCAACCACTTTGGAAAAAGAACATAATTCAGAGCAATACGGTCGAGATTTCACCGCATACGACGGCATCACTGCTCGAGGCCGGCGACAATGCGCATCTGTGCCATGCAAACGAGATGATATCCCAAAAATGGCAGCCGAAAGAGTTCATAAGATTCGACACAAACTCAATCCAGTTCGAGATTATCGGCTGATGGATACAGTCCATTATTTGGCGCAAGGGGAATTTGCTCCACGCGATGATGGTATCAAATTGACACCTTCAAGAGAAGCTGTACTTAGCGACATTATCTGGGAAGACGTTTGTCGCACACATTGGCCCAACGCTAGGCTCGGCCGACGTATGGCCCACTCAGAGAGGTGCAGCACGAGATGTGAGCTACAGCGACTAATAGACAGCTTGCTGAGGGAGCGCGTCGCACACGTGGAGCGCAGGCGGCGCCGACACTACAGAATAGTTAAATTGAATCATCGACATGAAAGCTGTAGACCTGTGGGCAAGACTGGCGATATCATCGTGGCCAGTCATAAAAATAGGCAGGGTGAGGAGGTGGCGATTAGCGACCACAACGCTGCTGACAGACGTTGGGATGACTCGAGTTCGCGCAGAGCTCCAAGAAGTCATGATCGGTTGGGATCAGAGCCACGACATAAACGTCATTCTTTGGAACGCAGATTTGGATACGAGGATTGTTCTCCAGGTCCAAGTTATGCAGTAAACAGATCTCCAACGAGAAGAGAGCCAACATGTTGCTACCAGACATCGAGCCCGATGAAGGCGGACAGGCGCGGTGCCACTCCGAAGAAGCGTCGCAACGGAAGCCATGACTTGACTAGCGGCAGTAGTTCTACGTGCAAGCCAAGAAGTCCTCGGCTTGTCGTCAAAAAAGTAGCTTCTCATCGCAAGTACGCTAGAGAGGAGCCTAATCTTGAACATTACATCTTACTGCCAACCCTAGTTGTACGCACTCCATCTAATATGAAACGTCAGAAGAAATTCAATGAATTGTATCATCGCATCCTTAACGTGCAATTAAACAACGGTAATTATTCCATGTATTTCTTTACGGATAACAATTTCAAGAATATCTTAAAAAATGCCTTACTTTATAAAAATACAATTAATAGGTAATAGGTAATAAGGGCTGTTGTCCGCGACTCCACGACAGAGCGCGTATTTTGCGTACGGGTGGGAAAATTGGTCATTCTATCCACCCCAGTTCCTTGAGAAAGGCCAGCAACGCCTTGGTGTTACTAACAATCTCACGTAGGTTACCTGGGTTACCGAAGTATTTAGCCCTGTAATTGGCGACCACCGGGCAGTTTAACAGCACGTGCGCTGCTATCTCGTCGTCCTCCATGCAATCACTGCACAGCGGACTGTCTGTTACCCCTATGACAAAGAGATGTTTGTTAATTGACCCATTGCCAGTTACAGCTGCTGTACGCAGCTATGGTTTGGTTAGACGGAGAACCTGTTTTGTGAGGCGGGCATCGATCGTAGGAAGTACTTCGTTAGCTTGCCTGCACTTACCTAGGTCAAGCCATATTTTGTGATGTTGGTCCCTGGTTCGTTTCCTTACCAGAGTGCGTAGATCCCGAGGGGGAGTGGCGCGATGGGTTCTGGTCCCACTGGTACCATATTCGACCCCCTCCTGGCAAGTTCATCGGCTGCATCGTTACCTAGCGAACCGCTGGATCCTTTGGTCCATTGGATGGTAATGTTATTGAGGCTACCTACCTGGTTGAGGCGCTGGTGGCACTCGTATATCAGCCCAGAGTCAACTGTGTGACTGTTCAGCGTTTGCAGAACAGCCATGCTGTCTGAAAGTATGCGAATCGAGTGGTCTCTAACTTTCCTGGCCATGATAGCAGACGCGGCAAGGGAGATGCCCATGCATTCTGCCTGGAACACTGTGTTATGGACCCCCAATAGTGTGGCTAAAAGTACATCTATAACTTCACTGGTTTAACATGTTTTAAATTTCCTACGCCTTGTTTTTTTCAGTTCAAAACAGTACTGCGCCTGATCCCTCACACCCGAGCACATCTCAAGGCCCTAATACGAAGGACGTTGGACTGAACATCAACATCACATTGTCCAATACTTAGAAGCAGCAAATGAAAAATCGTAGAGTGGATCTCCCGAAAGATAAAAAATGAGATTTCATATTAATATTATTTATATTTCAATCCTTTTAAAATATAGTATACCGTTGGATACAGGCTTTTTCTTCAGTCTCATCTGAAATCTTCAACATCGTGTATTATGTTATACTTTGGCAGGAATCTGAACGGGATTAAAGAGAGTTTTTTTTTTTTAAATAATCATTCAGCTTCTTCAGAACTCATAAAATAGTTTAACTTTCTCTAATATGTTTTTTCTGCAATCTGCAGTCCGTATTTCTATGGTAAAAGTCGCTGTGTTCGATAATAAATGGCGCAGAGCAAGGCCACGCTCGGGAACCGGAGCATTCGTTGCACGTGGCGTTGTTTATTTAGCATTTCCATTTTTTATGATAATGGCCGGCTAGCGAGCGAGCGTAAAAATACCTATGAGCTCCTTTCTTAGTGTTTTTTTGTTTTTTGTTAGCCTATACTGCCCGCTGCTCGGAAAAGGACCCGCCCAAATTCTTCCCGCGCTACCTCGAACCAACCTTCATCTTAGTAATTATATAAAAAATAAAATCTAAAGAAATTTATCAGATCCTCTACTTTATTCGTTTAGATATTTCGGTTCAATAATAAATAGTTATCATCATCATCAATACAGTCTAAGATATCCACATTGCTGGATCTATTGAAAGACATCAAGCGGATTCTATCAAACTTTACAATTTCCACCTGAAAAGGTTACTTACAAAATATTTTGAGAAATTGGTAATTGAGGCGACTTCCGAGATATAGGTCGTAGGTTCGAACCCAGACAGGTGCTTTACTTTGTCTAAAATATTTCATCACCACTGCTCTCAAAACGGTCAAAACGGAAACTGGCGTGTCCTAGAACCAAAAATTCGAAGATATGTGACATTTACTGACTCGCACTGGGCCCGCGTAGTGGATTACGGCCTATTCCCTCTCACAAAGAGGAGGCCTGTGTCCCAACAGTGGGAACGTTAAAGGTTGATTATGATGATGATGTTAAACCAATAACAGTGTTCATAAACGTGTTTTTGACCGGCTACGGAATGGAACCTCTGACTCAAACTTGATGAAGTCGCTTTTTCTTACTCCCAGTCATCTCCCAGTAATCTTAACAGGCAGCGATGCTGCTGGGGAGTTGGTTGCGCCACTTCTTCTTCCCAACTTAAGCACTAGGAAGTGTCGAAGGGTGGGCGTTTTTGGGGGACTGTCTTTTGTAATTTTTGACGTTCAAAAAGTGCTGACACCAGCCTAGTTTGAATAAATGACTTTTGATTTTGATTTTGCTTGAAAGAGTAACAAACATCCATACATCCATAGATACAAATTTTCGCGTTTACAATATTAGTAAGGATTTATCATCATCTTGTGAATTTTAAAAGTGTTGAATTTCAGCCTAGTTTAAATGACTTTTAATTTTGTTACTTATAATTTAAGAAGTACGTATCTCTAGAAAGCGCTTCGTGAACTTATTTTTCTATCAGCTGCTACCTGCCACGATGCCGGCGGGCTTGTTCAGTTCTGTAGAATCTTCTGTCTCTGTAGAATAAAAAGACAGTACAAGTCCTACCTACCAATTTTCTAAAAACGCCTTGCACGAAGGAGCATAATTAGAAGAAGAAAGGGTACCGTCGTGTGATCATTAATATCGATGTCAGCTGCCTTTGTGTCACCGCATTAAATATTTATTTTTTACGCTGAATCACATACACCGTCGGTGTAAAGTTTCTACCATACAGAGTTCTTGAAGTTTTATGAGAGATAGGAGAAATATCAAAGTGGAAAATGTAAGAATGGTGAGGAGAATATATATTTGGTAGTCCAGGCCAGGACATACACTACTGGAGACGTGAAGCCAAAAACATTTGATTAAAAACCACAAAAGACTCGTAGATAGGCGAGAACATAGGTACAATATTTTATCTTAGCACTTTCTCAGATTATCTTGGATATCACTGAAATCGATGAAGATAAACATTCCGAGGCCACCAGCGGGTACATTCTCTTACACATTTACAATGGCAACGCCTTTAATTTCGACAATTCAATAACATCAATTATGTCATTAACTTTGTCGAGCAGACGAATTTTTAAAACATATAAAACAATGAAATACAACTTCCTTAAAAATCCTTCGGATTGTGATTCAAACTGTTAATTTTAATATTTGAGGGTCGTCGTAGTGAAAACGTAGGGTGAGCTTTAAAGTTTTATGTTTTTCACTAGGTATAAGAAAATGTTAAAATGAAAACAGACAACTACTATTGTATAAAATCAAGTTTATCTAAGTGGAAAGATACCTGTGTGTGAAAAGAATGCTGGGGGTGGGGAGTTTGTCGCGCTAGATGCAATACTTGTGCTGGCGGTATCCACTCCGACTTGAGCAAGCGTGGTGATCAACATGCTCATGGCAGTAAATAATAATAGGCTCGTATTATTATATATTTTATCATGTCAATAATTGAAATCGAGAATTGTCGTTTCAACAGACACTACAACGGATACCTAGAGAGAGGGAAATGAAAAAAACATCAAGTCATTCACTGCTTGCAATATTTCTCAGCCTTCATTCTCTACCTACTAATTTACCAGTAGCAACTTGCGTGGTCGGGTGTACGTATTGTTGCACCGCTGAACACCACGTCTGATGGGAAGCGACGAGCCCGTCCAGTTGATTGTACACCTGCTATCACTTCTGTTCTTTACCGACTGTGTACACGAAACTTAGGACAAATTGTGAGTGACCGTGAGAACTGACGTCATAATTCTGGACACAGTGTACCTTTAAATAAGCGTGTTAAATCTGTGCTAAAAGATAAAATCTTTTCATTTATGTACGTAGGTTTGTACAAACACGTTTTTACACGTCAATCATATATTAAAAACTAGATGAAGTCGCCGCTTCCTATCTGACTACTCTGAGAAGAAAGGCCGAAACGAAACTCAGAGGTCACAACCTCTATTAATGTCCAGACATATTCTTGGTCAGATAAATACCCTTCAAAATTATTATTTATATTTGTTGTTATATTTATATTTCTATTACTAAATGGGCCTGCTCTTGACCTCGACCACGCCTGATAGAAACCAATCTATGAGGTCCATGATGGATAGAGCGTGCCCAGAAGATGCCTGTTCACTCTAGCTTATTTTGAAGGTAGACGAGTTATCTATGGAAAGGAAAACAGGCGCAGGCAGAGAGTTTGGCTGTGCGCATAATAAGTGTGGCGCCTATTGTCTGTGCCTGTATTTTTTGTGATTAGTTATTACAAAACCAAGTTTTCATGTTAAGATCTAGTTGGCACTTGTCAAAATTCTATGAAAACTATAATACTTTGTTCTCTTTAAACAGTTTGGCCTGAATTTCAAAAAACAAATACAGTTTTCTGAAAGTAATTTTCGATGCTCTAGGGCTAGCAAAACGATGTTAGTCGGACACTGGTTAATATTTGATGGGAAACGATTTCCATAGCACACAGCGGCTTGGTATCGATTGAAGTTATATCTACTTATGTGTAGACCATGACATTTTGACATGAATAGCTTCTTCATGTACAAGAGTACCTACCTACCTATTTTGTTCTTGAAAACTTTAATATTGATATGTAGGAAGGTTGATGTTCACCGTGACATTTTATTCGTCTTACAAAGATGGTCCACTTATGTATCCGGGTCATTCTCAAGAGAATCATTATTTCGTTGACTTCGGTGTCAATTTTTTTTTTAATTTAGGCCTTGTTAACATGAAATATCAAATCTAGAGTTAATTTAAAGCATGTTAGTAGTAGAGTGTTAACTCTAGATTTGATATTTCATGCCTAAATTAGAAAACAAAAATGACACCGAAGTCAACCAAATAATGAGTCTCCTGAGAATGACCCATCCGACATACAGTACCTATCGGCGTGATTAAAAATTCTTACCATTAATTATGATAATAGGTACAAAGATATAAATAATGCTTTAGAATTATGAAACACCCTGTTAATAATGTTTACGTATCAAAGGGTAGAAGATACCACATTCCATCATTCATTCCATCTCCATATCAGGGTGTTTCAAACTATGTCATGCGTCTTAGTGAATATTTTCTTTTTGTAAATTATTCATAAAAGTCCATTCTTTTATTTTTTATTATTTAAATTTAGTGTAGTCATTGGATACATGAAGTGAGCTGCCGTTGTAAGACGACTAAAATGTCACGGTGTATATATTCCAATACAGTCTATTGACGTTTTGTAGAAGCTACAAATAGTGTAAATTCCTGGTGCATAAACGAAGTTAAAAAAAAAAAAACTGACATTGGCTAAAGAGTTGATGGCGCACGAAGTAACTTATCGAGTACTTATTGGAGAAGAAGAAGAAAGAGAGCATCTTTGAAATAAGGAACATAGTCTAGCCTAGATCAGCTGACGATTTATACAAAAATACTATACAACCGAATTGAGAACCTGTTAATTTGGCTAAAAAGTAAGGCATAAGTAATTCTAACTTCATTTGTAACATCGAAGTTCGTTTCTTGAGTTACTTGATTAAACAATTTGTAGGTTGCATATATAATTGGCAGCTTGTTAATTACGTTTCGAGTTCACTTAGCACTTTGCCTTAGTTGAAGAAATGTCGATCCTTGTTAGTTGAAGTTTAAAAATAAAACTAAACTCAGTAATTATCATACACGACCTACTCCCATCTGTAACAATTACAAACAGTTTCAATAGTCCAATTATAGTGGTTATAATTAATTGAATAATAGTGACATGAAACCGAGTATTTATTCATGAGAATGTGATGTGACGTGGTTACCTCGCTCCTTACCATGGAGGGCGTGAAGAAATGGCTCACAGAGCGAAATGCGAAGAAGAATGGGATGTATGTACACTATAGTCCGCCGAAACGTGAGTATCTAATCTAATCTAACTAGCCTGTCACCCCACCGCTGGGCAAAAGGCCCCCTACATTTTTCCACACAATTTTGTCTTTTGCTAGTCCTTTCGGTACAGTCCATTCAAACTTATTAACCAACTTCAAAAAAGGAGGAGGTTATAATGTTCCACTGTATGTATTTTTTTAAATGTATGTTCACCGATTCCTCCCCCATTTGTGGACCGATTCTCAAAATTATTTTTTTATTTGAAAGAGATGTGGTCCCATTGGCACCAAGTCAGGATCTGATGATGGAATCCCAGAGAAATCGAGGGTAACCCATCAAATGTTATGGGTGTTAGCAATGTTTTTCATATATTTTCTAAAGCTATTGAGACATTTGCGTATGGTCATCATCATCTCATGACGCTGAGCTGATGAAGGAAGGTACAACTCTTCAATGGTTAGAAGTTAGGTGGAGGTTCGGGCATAACTCCGTTATATATATATACTGATTTGCAAAATTCTTCAGATTCATTTTTTGTTCGAAATGGTCCCATTTAAATTTCATATAGATCTGATGATGCGTTTCGGAGACAGACAACGGAACTCTTCAAAAAATTACAGTAAATCAACCGCGTTTGCTGCTATAGCATATATATGCATTGTTTTGATCCCAAGGATGATGAAATTTCGAATTGATGTGGGGTATGTAGATACTATAACTAAAAAATGTGAGAAATAAAAACTTTTTCAAAAAAATGTACAACCCACTTCCGGAAAAACACTACAAAGTGAAAAATAACTTTTATTTCGGAAGTCGGTGACTTTTGATATGTATTTTATTAATTTCTTGTCACCGCCTTCCGAAATTAAAGTTATTTTTAAAAAAAGTTAAAAAGTTTTTATTTTACCTTTGATTTTGAGTCAATGTCAAAATCAAAGTAATCTTTGTTCTCGTTACCATTACGTTGCTTTTGGGTTGTTTCCCCTAACAAGTCTGTCAATATCACTGTGACTATTAGGTTGCTGCTGGGTTGCTTCTTTCAGAGGTATAATAACTGTGAACGGACTGTAGAAGTTAAGTTCGTACTCGATCTTCGACTCTGCCGAAACAAAAAAAAAAAACCTATGAATATTTGAGATTTTTTTTCCGTTCTTCTTTTTATCTCTCAGATACACTGTCTCATTATACTCAATTCTCGTGCAATTGTCTAACTTGCCCGTGAAATTTCAAAAACCAAAACAAACATGTAGTTCAACCTATAGTTGACCTGCTGCGCCCCATGGTTTCACCTGCAAGTTTCGATTCCGTTAGAATATCGAAATAAAGGGCCTAACCTAGATCATGGTCTACCGATGTGCCTATCCTAATCCGTCAATGCAATCGTATTTCGGTAAACTTAGTAGGTATTAAACTGGGTTTTGAATAATAAAACATCTTCAAACCTACTTAAGAAACATTGCCTCTTATTACCCGTCCGTGCCGTCTTTGACTTTTGTAAGTATGGAACTACTAAAGTTTCTGAAGGTTTTGAATTGTATCACATATACATAAATAGAACTATTTCTTTATTCTGTAGGCACTAATAATAGTTTCCTTAAGCCCAGTTAGTAAATGTGTTATCTGTATTGAACTTCATTGTTTAACTTTAAACAAGACCATTCTATATGTTGGCTTTCCTGGAAATCTTTAAATAGACTTCGGACTCAGGTAGGCCGGAGAAAAAAATACCTACTCAGGTGGACACAGACTCCACCCTGGGGTGTAAGTGTGGTGCTATCCCACAAACAATGGGGCACTTCATATGTTGTCCAGCGTGTCCTGTTGTCTGCACGCTACAGGAGACGATGGACGCGGATGAAATTGCCAAGCACTTAATAAAATACTGGGCTGACTTTATTTAGATTGCTATCGACACGCGAAGAAAAATAACAGGACCATTACCGCAAACAAAACCTATCTACGATTGCAACTACAGTTAAAAAAAACACAAGTTTCAATCGGAAATCGATATTAGAAAAAAGGCCGTTTAAACAACCTGGCGGAAACACTATGTAAACATCTCGACTGAAACATGGCTGGGAAACGTACGGGAGCTCGCGTGCTAGCCAGGAAACTACCCGCCTACAGGCGCTCCATAAAACGAATGTAAACACAAAATTGCCATATAAAGCTGAAAGCTTTTTTCCTATGCAATTTGTCTGTCTAACATTCTTTAAAAGAAAATTAGAGAATATCTATTACTGCTTGAAAAAAAATGCGCATTGCTTATACCATTTATGGTCTAAGCCGCACGGCAATCATAGATGACATTTGAAAAAAGAACACGTTTTCGAAAACCATATCAACTAATTTAAAAAAAAATCTCAAGTATACTCGCGTGACTGTCGGAAATTATCCCTTGGGAATTTGCTACAAGGACAAAAGTAGCCTATGTCCTTTTCGATGATGCCATCTATCTCTTAGCCAAATTTTATCGAAATCCGTTCAGTGGTTTAGGCGTGAAAAGGTAACATACAGACAGAGTTACTTTCGTATTTATAATATTATAGTATGGACACTAAATCCATGCAGTTTATTGTAACACATAAAAAACTTACAGGATAAACGAAAGTTACAAAATAAAAATATTTTTGCATGCACTTCCTAAGTCTGCACAAGCAAGCGACTGAATAAAACAATTCCTAGAAACATGCTACACACTATGTCAAGTCTAGCAGGTCAAAGAGCATAGCTGTGAGAAATATAAACTGAATAAAATAATTACAAATACTTAATACTGTTAATAATTTATTTCAACAAGTGCTGGTTACGACGTGGGTGCGATTCGACCTTAGCGTGATGTCGTGAGTCCGACTTTTTTGCATAAAATATCACAAGCATTGCAATCACACAACATACCGTGTGACCAGCTAGACTACCTACATATTTTTAATAAAGAATATAATTTATGGGTATGATTTTAAAGCCCGGGAGGGGTTTATTGTGGATCAGTCATAGCAGAAACACATAAGCTGCGCTTCACTTTAGGTGACCCTCTTTAGATACCAAGACGTCTCCGTGCGTCAGAAAGCATCTAAAGCCGTTGATCCCGGCTGGCATTCGAGGGTCATTGACGGTCGTGGGGGTCGTCAGAAGCGCGAAAGTTTGACAACCAGTGTTAACCAGGAGTATCGTGTTACTCAGTCACTGGGTGATGGAGGTCTGATAGGCAGTCGCTCCATGTCAAATACTGGTATTCAGCTGCATCCGGTTAGACTGGAAGCTTACCCCAACATAGATGGGAAAAGGCTAGGCAAATGAGGCCCGGCGTGCACGGTTGATGGTAATAGCCTAGCGATGGTATTAGGCTCGCTTCCTATTACATGGGGTGAAATGTGGGTGAAACTGTGTCTAATCTGCCGAACTAATAAGGATATTGTTATGATTTTTGAAAAGCCCAACCAAGTCGATAACTCGTAAATTAATAGAGATGCCAGAAAGAAGGTTCACATACATATATTTCAACTAAATATTCGTAGCTTTATGTTTTATAAAACAAAGGTATATTTCAATTTTGAATCTAAAGGAAGGCAGCAACATGTAAAATGTACTTATTGCACTCAAAAACAAAAATAATGTAAAGTTCACCAATTATATTACTTACAAGGGATGTACAGCTCAAGATTCTGATCATTATAGCATTTATGCTAATTACTTCATTAGCACTAGCGCTAGAAACACCTTTATATTATTGCATTGTTATATTTTCGCTGAATCCCATTTATGTTGGCATTTAATTAGGTGTCACTAAGTGTTTGTGAAAACGGACCAAACAATAATCCAAGTGAAGCAATACATTACGTTTTAAACAGTAAGCCTTCTAATTGCTTCACGTATTAACCGTCAATGTATTATAAATTTGCAGTATAAACAATTTAGGCCGCTGCGTTAGTACCTACGTAAATATTGATTGAGTTCGATCACCCCCGGCTGTTCACCTATAACGATCCATTAAATGGTGTCAACACACATGTCACGCCTACTAAAATGTTATTATGAGGATGGCTTAGTAATGCATTTATGTATGTCAAATTAAGGGTTGAAGGCAAAATGTTAGGTACAGGCTACCTACAGAAAGTGTTTCTGTGTGAAACGAAAAGCTTTGAAAGTCCTGTTTTTGTTAATCATTAACTTGCAACCCACCCCGGCTTTGCACAGGTGCAATGACGAGATATCAAAACATTGAGATTTCTCTGCTATGTCAAATAAAATATAAATGTATTATACACATAAACTTTCGGGATTAAACGCTCTATATGATGGTGGAACCCAGTGAAGCCGAATCAAAATTCGTTAAGAAGAAAAGTGACTTTGTTCTATACTACCTATGTGTAGATATACATAGATTCTCTCAAAACGGTGAAGAAAAACATCGTGACGACACCGGCACGTCCTAGAACCAAAAATTCGATGACATGTGACATCTACAAACCTGCACTGGGCCCGCGTGGTGGATAACATTTCACTCAGAGGATGGACGAAACATTTCAGGATGATTATACCGTATTATGACCAATCATCGTCATGATTGAAAACACTGACACTTTTATTTTCATACTAACTCATCTTGGTCTTACTAAACAATTGAACTGTACAGATCTCCAATGTGTCTTCAATATGAATTGTCGATTCAGCCATGCTTTATCGGTGAATAGGACAGAATCAGTTTATAATCAAATTAATTTTGCTTCCTGAACAGAAAAATAATCAGCGTTCTCTCCTTCGGTAAATCCACGTACCTGCCACAAAATACCATTTAATTTCACGCCCTAAAGCACTTTTCAATCGCGACATAATTAAAAACACTTAATCTTAATTAACCCAGTTATTTCATGCAAACACTGAATTATGTTAGCATGAACTTGTCGCATATCATTATTGTGCTAAAACTGTTTGACGTGCAAAAGAACAATAGCTAAGTGAATATTAAAAAAAAACACGAACATGGGCGAGGACACACAAAATATAGACAAACTTACAATAACAAAATGTTTTTAGTTCATTGTTTATTGGAGCCCTTATTTTTGCATGTGGAGGGTGTGTTTGCGCCCTAAGAGTGTTAGGTCAGCAGATGTCAAGATAAGTGGCGTACAACGGGCTGTTAGCGCATAAATCCCGTAATCTACCACCAGAAATAACCAAGCCTTCAAACAGGATGTTTCTTATGCAGTCACGGAATTAAAAGTAAAAATAAATAGTTATTTATTATTCATTAGTACTTCTATGTTACCTTACCATATTGCCACGGCTGTATTCCCAAAGCATAAGCAGATGTATGTTCACTGATTTATTTTATTATTACGAGTATTCTGTTAATTATATATGATGGCTTGTAATTAGCTGTCAGTCATATTTTCGATTTCTCAATCTAGTTTGTAAGTATACCGAAGGAAATTAAAAAAATGTGTATGTTTAATTTTGTATGAATTTCTCCCATATTTCGCCAGTTGCGTTATAATTTTCCTAAAGTCCAATAGCATCTAGGGGCGAGCCTATTACTATTCATCATTCATTCACTTGTTTTGAAGTAATCTTGAATAAAAGTAGTGAGGCAGTAGGAAAACACGTGGTTATTCATAGTTTCATTCAACCTCAGAAGTCATAAAAACTTAGAATGGATACTAAAAACCCGGCGAGGATTGGGACAGACTAGACAATAAAATTCTTACAGTGACCTAGACTTATCTTTCAACCGAGGCGTGCACAGCATTGTGATTTTGGTTAGTTTTTTCAAGCCAAAATATTTACTCATTCATTCATTCCAAAGTGCATCATATGCACTCAAAAAAAATATAGTATGTACAGAATGTGCTCGTATACAATATAAAGAATGCCCAGAAATTCAGTCATCCTTACTTACTTACCAATAACTACATCTAACTTGTCCAGAGTGCACTCACATTTCACCAGTTATGTTTAAGACCCATGTTTATTAAATGGGGCGAGGCTATAGCCATAAATCGGGCAGAAATTTAGACTCCGGGCCAACAGACCTCTGCCCAACCATACGGCGAAACCAGATGTTATGTTATTTATTCATTTGACTTTTCTACTAACTAGACATAACTAAGCTACGTCTACAATTCAAACAAACAAAAGAACAACAGAATGATAATGTGAACACTCTGTATAAAGGCAATCAGTAAATCACTGGTCACAATATCACAGAAGACGATCTCTTGAACTGTGCCGACATTACTTTCAGTCTCAGTGAGCTTCTGCTAACGCCCACAATACTTCTATCTTGGCAATTATAAATGTGTGTAGTGCTTCACTTGTGAAATATTATGACAATCAATAAAAGTTTAATAATAATAATGAAAAAATAACTTAATCCAGGTGAGTTAGATGATAAAAAGGTGAAAAATAAAAGTTTAATAAAAGAGAATATTGAATTATATACAGTATTCCTACTTCACTTCTATCTAGGCAATTTAAGTGTGTATTGTGTTAAACTTATGAAGTAATTATGTATCAAAATATTAAAAGGAAATAAAGATGAGAAAATAACTCAATCAAGGCGAGTAGGATAGGTATAAATCAAAAATAGCTGTAAGCTATAAGAAAACGTAGAATTATTAATGAATAGAAATTTTATTATGAAATGCCTTGAATTGAAATAAATACCTTCCATTCATTTCAATTCAGCGAATTTCGTCAAAAAATTATACTGACATATTACATGATCGTTCTTTATGTTTAAGTTCGTATAAACATTGTTATATACTCACATCTAGCCGTCGGTTAGTCTCATAAAGTTTTCAGACTCATTTAGTAGTCTGCCTGTGACGCTTAACTTCGTGACTTTCTGAAAAAGATAAATGTTTTCTTGTTAGGCTACAGTCAAGTTTCAGAATATTTTGAACGTAAAAACCTATTGAACAACAATAGTTAATGTTTGGGATCATGTAGAGCTATTCGATGTTATTTGAATAACGGATTTTTAATCATTATGAATGTGACAGAAAAATGCATAGGTATTTTTAATAGTGAAAAAAATCTGCTTCTCCATACATTTTGACCGCGTTGGTATTGCACTTTTCTATGAAACAGCTGATTTTTTTTGTACAACCGGCGAAAATTTTTTGCGCTAGGGGTTCTAGCATAATATGCTGAATTCATGGTTACAATTTGCGCACTGGATAAAAACTTTTCCTGTATTGTATGTTTTATTTTCCAATCTTAGAAAGGCTGATTTATGGGAAAATTAATTCATTAACACAAACATCATAATTCAATTAACTTAATCAGTCTCATAATAATCTTAAAAATAACTCAAGCAATTTAACCTCGACAATTATTTCCTCATTAGTGGTGGGCGTGGTCTCAGCTGCCCAGCTTCGCCAGTGGGCACGCGGCGGTGCCGAGAGCAGGCTGGAGCGGGCAGTGCTAGCTGGCCAAGGTCGGCGGCTGTTGGCTGAAGCTGAGGGCCTGTCGCTATCCAACCACCTGCCAACCTTGGTCGCCAAGTGTGACGCACTACATGCCGCTGTAGAGAAAGGGTCCCTTCTTGAGCTTCAGGTATTGCTGGTAAAACTCCTTGAATTTCTTGTTAGGACTTGAAAGAAGGTTCAATTTCTTCTGCTGTTTAAACTTTTTCGGCAAGTGTAACATGTGGCTATGGAGGAAGGGTCCAGGTTTATATGAACATGCTCAAAATATACCCTAAAGATTCTGACAATGGGTGGTTACTGGCTGAACCCCAAAGATACTTATTGGCAATGGCGAAAACCAAGTTACCTAGCGTCGGAAACGCTGTGAAATTGAGCATATAATGGGCTTAAGTAATTTAAATTTTAGATGCTACGACAAAACATAATTTTTCCTCCGCCTTTGGACTATGATTACCGAAGTAGTGAAAGTAATAAGTACACAAATTTTAACATTAATTATTAACTAAGTATCATCTACTTCCGCAGTGGTCTGTTTACATATTTCAAGGACAAGCCCAAACACAAGTGCTACGCAAACAACGTACGCGTTGCTTCATGAAACATCACTGTAAATATGTGCTCAAGTCGGCATGGCATACAGAATATGATGGAGTAGCAATGGCTGGTACTTTAATGTAAAACAGAACATAAATATGTAACTGAATATTTTGTTATCTTTTGTACGAAACGTTAACAGGTAGCGCAATTTAACGAAGCATTCTGGAGTGGTGAAGATATAATTATCGCCGCGTCTGAATTCTACCTCGTAAACGTGCATGTGCATATATACAACGGAAATACACAGGTTTATTCACCTATGGGACATAATGTATCCGGTAATATACACATCCTCTACCAGAATCACCACTATGATAGCTGGGTCCGGACCAATGACAAACAATACAGCAACACCCGGATAAACCTAATGCAAATTACAACCAACATTAAAACACCACATAATACCAAGCCATTCGGTAACCGGTGCAATACACAACAAGAACATGATAAACCCAAGAAACCCCAGCCTCAAACGAAAAACCTGCAAACGGTTAACTCGTTAACGCCGTGTGAACAACGACAGACAACACTATTTACACAGTTATCACACGTCATTGCGGACGACACTGGATACCTACACATTACTCCGAAATCCGACCTCTATCGCAATTAAGTACACTTGCCCAGACTTGTGTATTGCAACGTGGAACGTCCGCGGCGCCTCGAAACCCGGCAAAAAAAAACCAAATAGACGCTGAACTTTCACGTAAAGGCATTCATATAGCCAGCCTACAGGAAACAGGGATGAATTCAGGGACATACAGCTCCAAACACTACAAATGGCATCTTTCAGGAACTGAGGGCAACAGACATCGGGGTCTTGCAATTTTATTAAGAAAGGATGCCCAAATTGAACTACTCAACAGTAAAAAGGATACCGACGCGATGTCAGCTACCCTGGAAGTAGGCACGGAAAAAGAGAAAACAACTCACCTGTACATAATCAATTCACACATCAACAGCTGTACCTCGAAAGCCATCAGATCCTTCACAGGCATATTGAACTTGATTAGACAAAAACCAAGAAAATGCACACTTATAATACTCGGTGACTTCAACGCTCATATTGGTCGACAAGATACACAAAATTTCCAACGCATAAGGTAGATCCAACAAAACCTTCACCATGAACACAACGGCGAATTATTACTGGATATAGCTAACAGGGAAAAACTTCAAATTGAAAAGACAAAAGCTAGATCATCATGCAAAATAACATGGTCGAATGGCACCCAGAAATCGCAATTAGATCACATCATGACAGCACACGCAACAGAAAAACTATTTCACTTCATTAAATGTGAATTGGCCGCTGGCTGCATATCCAACCATAAAATAATCTGGCGACTGGTAAGAAAAAACAGAATTGTAAACAAAAACTAAACACAATACCCAAAAGCAACGACAATGTACGAATGAAACAACAATGGAGGCCAAGCTTTTCAATCATAAACAATGCAACTATGCCGCGCTCAATAGAAACTCTACCAAAACAAAATACCAAGAATGCATTTAAAAAACCAGCAAATTTAGGCATCACTCCAACAGATGAAAACATCGAAATACCCTGGAATACCATTACGGAGGTGTTAAAAGCCGCTGCCCAGGAAATTCTCACTTTTCAGCCAATGTACTCAAGGGATCATCGACTAGCTCTTGCTAACCTACAAAAAGCCAAATTCCTACATAGCAGACAACCAGATAATCCCAATAGACATAACCGAGTAAAAGAATGTCAGACAACACTACAAAGGGTTAAATATCTGGAAGAACAAAAAACATGCAGAGCATGCTTCACCGGACTTGGGAAAATTCACCCTGCAAAACGCATGCAAATGCTCTACTCATTCTACAGGAAAAGTAAACCACAAACAAAACGAAGAACAAAAACCGCGTACATACCGATGTCCAAATGGGAAGAAATACTAAAAAACTCCGAGGGCTATCATATATCGACGGTTAATATAACAAAACCAATAAACGAACCACACTGCGAAGGACCGATGGTGGATGAAATAACGGGAATCATCAATAAAATGCGAAACGGGACAGCTCCCGGAACGGACCAAGTGGTAACCGAGCTGTACAAAGCGATGCCCCAAATATTACAGGAAGCTGTAACTAAACACATGAATAAAGCCTGGACGCAGAACACTGTACCCGAAACGTGGCTTGAGACCGTACAGGTCCCAATCCCAAAAAAAAAACCTAAAGATGCAAACGATTTTCGCCGCATAACGATTTGTAATACGGGCTACAGAATTTACGCGTCATACTTACTAAAAAAACTAGACGATACAATAACGGAGCTGGGAAACAAAAACATTTTTTTTTTATTAGAGACCCCATAGCATCACAGCAAACGACCAACGTGACCCTCAACGGAATAAGTTTACCAACAGTGGACGTAATCAAATACCTAGGTACATACATAACATCCACATTAAACAGAAAAAGCACCATTAGAAAACGATGCCAACAGGCCACGAGAAACGCCAAATCATTACTACCATTCATACTAAACTCAAAGATGGACTGGAAGTTAGCCAGACTCATGTACAGAATGGTTATCGTACCTTGTATGATTTATGGGTTAAAAGTATCGACCCTCACTAAGGTGAACAGATCAAGACTCAGAAGATATGAACGAGTTATCATGAGAGACTTCATTAACCACGCCAGGAATAAACCAAAAACTAAGAAAATGCACCAAATCTTAGACGGAAAAACCGTAACAAAACGTATCAAGAACCACAGGATGTGCTTGCTGTGCATGTCTTCAGACGGGATAAACCACACCTATTGCATGCAGAAATGCATCATAAGGCTAAAGCTAAGAAAGTCGGACGACCGATATACACATGGAACGACAACCTAAAACAGGACATGAAATACTTCGACATGGGAATCACGTTTTGGAAGGGCATGGCTGGAGACAGAAACAAGATAAAGAAAGCCGCTAGTTATGTCTACAAGAAACCAGAAACTGGTAGCAGCGAGAACTCAGAAGACGACTATGAAAACAACAACGCAGAACATAGCGAAGCAACGGCATAGAAAAGAGCTAAGAAAACAATGGAACGTACCCAAGAAGCTCTATCTGAATCAACATGCCGGCGACGTCGTGAAAAGATGCCCTCCTATAAATAAATAACACCCGTCTCTCCACTATTCCAATGCTTACTCAAGGATGCATATCCGGTAGGCTCGCAATCCTTTCCTATCCTAAGGGCACGTCTACCTGACCATTACCGCGCCCCCCGGTCTACTTCTTGATATGCAATGGCCTCTGTAACACCATGAAGCATGAGGCTCCAGGGGCAGTGCGAATCTTGGGGTTCATTCGATTTATCGAGTCTGGTCAAGCCACGCTGGGATCGGTGCATTACATTACATACATTACATTACATTTTGTACGAAACGTTAACAGGTAACAATGGGATCTGCTTGCAACAAAATTATCTCGAACCTCTCTTGATGTTGGTAAAACGTAAAAAATTATAAAGCCCTATTATTACCTTTTAGTTTTGTTCGCAACTTTCCGTCAATCGTAATTTCATATAATTCTTTGTTACTAAACTAGCCTGCTTAGTCAACTTTCGTACTGATATTATTTTATGTAAATTTATTAAGTGAACAAATAAACAAAACCCCCGGTTTCAATTTTCAACAGACTTTAGAGATCTTCTAAGATCTCGTAGCAATATTGCTACGCCGTAGCGCTACGAACTAACCGTAGCACGATAACTAACATTGTTTACGAGACTTCAACACTCCTTGAATGTTTAACTCAGGAGTTGCTGGAGAGTGACTACAACCGGCGTAAATACGTGATGTGTCGGGATGAGGCCGGCACAGGGCTGCTGCACAAAGCCGTCTTCTACGACTACATGGACATCGCACAGTATCTAGTCAGGAATTACCCGCAAATGGTGCATGAGAAGGATTCCGTGAGTTATTTTTTGTGATTTAGTTTGTAAACTGTGCTTAGTTATTGCTGTACAAGTTACCATCTAGCTGTCTATAGGGCCTAAGTAAGATGACATTAATTTGTAGACGTGAACTGAACTGAGATTAGCTTTAGGTCCAAATATGATGTAAATTACGAACTACCTTATATAATGGCTACCGTGACTGGATTTGAGCTGAAAAAAGCCGTATGGGTAGTTGCTTTGAACCTGCAGCATCACAAAAACCGACCATGTAACATCAATGCCATATTGCCATCACGATTTGCGTTTACATAGGCCATGTTAACTCAATCGCAGACCAATCCTCTATGTCCTCATTGTCACAGGAAGGTCGCACCCCCCTGCACTACTCATCAGTGTGTCGCGACTCTGCCTCGCTGTCCGCGCTGCTTGAGGGCGCGGGGGCGGCACGGGGGGCGCGCGACGCGTCCGGCCGCACACCGGCACATTACCGCGGACAGGCGCGAGAACTGCTCGCGCTACCCGACGTCATGGCGCGCGATAATAAGAACACACCCGGTAAGTGGACACTTACCTTTATGTTTAAGGTTTAGGATGGAAGTGGTTTGGTTAGATTTGCTCGTTTTTAAATTATTAAGTAATAATAATTAATTTATAAATATAAAGTAACGTATTTTTTTTTTCTGATATAGTTTTTACCGAAAAGTTTCAGAGACGCTTTTTTTTTAGTGCAATGTTAGAATTTATGAGAAGAAGGTGTGGGTTTATGTATGTATGTTACAATTGTTTGCAATTATTGAAATTTCATTAAATCATACCATTGGAAGGATTATTCAATAAACGAATTTCTAAACTTAACTAAAACTCCAGAAAACGCAAACTACAAACAAAGTTTAAACAGCGTACTTGCGCTAGTAATTAATTTATTACATCGATTTGCTGTGTTCTCATTAAATAGTTATCGTATTAAATATTGAAAAACATTTAGAACGAGAATGGTAATTCATAATCATAATATTAAAACAAAAGACAGCTTGTGGCTAAGCAATTACAGCCGCACGGATGGTTCGATCAGGTTAAAATGCGCTTGACGTGTCTGGTCCATGGATAGGTGACAATCTTTTTTACATACCAAAACTCCTCCGTGCTTCCGAAAGCACGTTAAGTCGTTGGTCCTGGCTGTTATTCGTCGATCTTTGATAGTGTTGCCTCAAGTTCTGAGTTGGGCCGTATGATTACTGATACATGCGTGCACTGAATGGACAGGTCCACTCAATCTGTGTGGTTCTTTCCTCGAAAGACCATTTGAGACACCAATCCACATGGTCTTCACATGATGTGACCAAGATTATGTCTGGACTTTAAAAGAGACTGTGACCTCTGAGTTTGTTTCAAGTAGTCAGATAGGAAACGCCGACCTCATCTAGTTTAAAAAATATGATTGACGTGTAAAAGTGTTTGTACAAACCTACTTACAGAAATAAAATCATTTATCATTTATCAGTGTTACGGGTCGTCAGAAACCCGAAATTCTAACAACTGATGTTAGCAAAGGGTGTGGAGGTGAGACAGCCAGTCGCTCCATGTCGAATACTGGTAGTCAGCGGCATCCGGTTACCCTGGAAGCTGACCCCAACAAAGTTGGGAAAAGGCCTGGCAAATGAAAATTAAAACAAGTATAAAATGATGCCATGAAAAATGAATATTAATTTATTCCGCTGCTCACTGTAAGCATTAATCGCCACATTACCCTCAGAGATGATAAGTTCAGCTTCCGACATGGTTCTTACACAAATCAATTGGGTCTTAGATCGTCTAAGCATTCACATCACCTTGCAAAGTAAAGGGACTAAGGCAATTGTTACTTAAATTCGCGAGGTTTCGTATTAGCTATAGTGCGAATATGCTCACATTATCAACTGCAATTTTTATTCATGGTTCTTCTCCGTCGTGTCGATGATTTCAATGGTTCGTTTAAAATAAGCTTCGACCAGAAGTCAGCCACTTCCGCAGCGTTATCGTTGGCCTCGCGAAGGTTTTCCGATTCCAACCTGAACCGAATTTAAAACAGAACCGATAGCGTTTCCGTAACCCGAACACACAGCTGTGTAAACTGCTTTAAAGTTTCCAAATCATTATTAAAGAACTTCTACGTTGTGTATTTTACTATTTGTACACGAAATCGGCGCAGTTATCATCTACCATCGAACGACCACTTTAAAGTCACGAGAAGGTAGGTAGCGGCCGTGGTAGGTAATCACCCAATTTGTCGCATACATTACATTAAATTTCATTGTATGAACAATATGCATGTTTATGAGTTATGCGGTTAACTTAAATGCAGTAATGTGGCCGAATGTATACCTACCGACCGTGTTTGTATTTGATTACGTTAAATTAGGTTAGGCAAAGTGAATACTTTGCCTAATCTAATGTAAGACCATTTACAAGCAAGTCAAAATGTACATCCAAATCTAGCTTCGTTTTGGTTTTTAAGACCTCCGCCTGAATCTTTGCAGTAGTTACGGATAGTCAGAAGCCCAAACTGGGTATCGTGTTACTCAGTAGATAACTAGGTTGTCAGATATGCAGTCGCTACACGTAAAATACTGGTACTCGGCTCCAACCTGCTGACCCCAACTAACGTCTTTAATGAATTCGTAAAACTTGACACAGTTGAACTACAGAGAAGAAAAGAGTAAATTCATCTATACAATATAGGTATACATGAAGGAACCGTAACAAGCGTCTTTCAGTTACACAATAGTCGACAAATACAAATTGGCGGCTTGACATGCCGCTAATGAGAAAGCTGTTTTCTTGGGACAGATAAATGGGTCATTTGAACCCTTACAAAAGTATTACCATCCCTACTTTTAAATTTATGTTAGTTCTCGTAGTTCTAAGTAGGTACTAAGCAGTATTGTCATTCGCCTGTCCTTATACCAATTTATTGGGGGTCGTCGGAACATGCCTTTCTCTTCTATTTCTCTTTGCTTAATACTTACCAATAATCTATGCAAATAAATATACTAACTTATTTTATTAATGTGTGAATAAATTAGAATATTTATTTTATCTGAAGCCGAGATCTGAATCGCAAAAATATGCAATTAATTTTGTTCCGATTGTGCTAAATAAATGGGAGACAAAAAAAAGCGTCAACTTGAAAAGCTCCTATTTTTTTCGTCAGTTAAAAATCACAGTGCGATACCTCCTAAGTAAGTAGATACCCTCCACCGTGATGATCATGGTATCAAAGAATAAGTGCATCAAAACAATATCATGAAATACAAACACAGAAAAACAAAACAACACAAATGAATTGAAAGTAACAACCAACGCCATTACATTCTATAAAAAGATAAAAACAACCACGTAACCAGAAATATGTTTGTCCACAGCAGTACCTAATACTCACAGATTGTATCATATTGATTACATATTCCTATGAAAGCACATGCCGGCCGACTATTGCTGACACCGTGCACCGTATGAAACCACCAATTACCGACATACGCTGAACTAAAATACGCAAATGAAACAATACACTAGTCAGCAAAAAATAAATGATAAAGTTTCTTATTTCACTATGGGTAATCAAACACAAGGGTGCGTTTGGCGGCGCCGGAATATACTGAATATTGCAGAGAAAAGCTCGATATGATCCTCGTCTCCTCGCGGATGATCAGACGAAAAGACACGTCATGCGGTGCGGGGTGGTTCGAGAGATACGTTACACACGGGCGTTCATGTGCAATTTCTTTGTCGAATTGTCAGCTTTCAATCCTCGTTCTCACGTTCACGTTCTTGAATGATGATAAAAGCGCTGCATGTGCAGGTGGGGAAAAGGAGCGGGAAATACAAACTGCCTCATATTATAAGAGTGAATCTATCGAATCAGTGTTGGCGTTACCAAGTATGTTTAAAACGAAAACCTGACTCATGAAATATCACGGTACCTACAACTACGGCTCTTGCTTCCACTACTTTGCCCTAAAGCTAGTAATCGCTTAATAATGTTAGGATGTACCATTTTGTAAATACCCAACACGGAATTTTTTTTAGTTCACGATTTAATGTCCTGTAGAGGGCACGATGTTCAATTTAAAGTGACGTCACATAGCTTATGCCATTATCATCGAGTATCATCATCAATACCATATAGGTACTAGAGGATACTTCCAACAATACACACATAGTTACATTTTACATTATGCGTCTTTTTGACCTCGGATAGGTCTTCCTCTTTCTTTTTATTGGTTTCTTATTTTGTTATATTGTTATTTGTATTTCACCATTCGAATCTTCGTTTTGTAATAAAATAGGTATTATTCAGTCTTTCTTTACATCATTTGACAAAACTATGATTAGTAGTTTAGAATTCATGTGGGAACAGATGAAATACAAAATGGTGCCATTTTTTTTTTTTTTTTTTTTTTTTTTTGGGTGGGAAATCATCAAATAACTTCTCCCGCTCTGGGTGGAGCAGGAGGGCGTGTCAGACTTTTACTGACTAAAACCCACCCGTGTTCCTTCAGTAGCCCTTAAGCCAGGGGCTGTGGTGTCTCTTTCGAACAAACCCGCACCCCTGGCAGGCATCGACCCTTGCGGGTCCCATCACTTTTTGTGCTGACATCTCTTTGAGGCGCGCGTGGAACACAACGCGCCGTCGACTTGGGCTTGGTCCTTACCGGACAGCGAGCTACCCATTACTCGCCGTCCGCAAGCCCATGCCTACGGTGGCCGGAAATCGGCCTGGGATTCCCGACGCCCAGGGCGTCTCCGTATCCTGCGGCGGCTGGGGTCGCGAGGGCGCATATGCTGCCTCTCCCTCACGTGCGCCGCCTCCCTCTTCGCGAGCATCACTGCTTCGCTGAAGGAGGTGACGACTCCCCATGCCCTCTCGCTCCGTACCATGGCCTGGACCAGGGCCGGACGCGAGAGATCGCCGCCGCCGATCGCCTCCACGAGGACACGGCGGTGCTCCGCCCAAGCAGGGCAGACCGCCACCGTGTGCTCCACCGTGTCCTCAGGGCGATCTTCGCAGTGGAAACACCCGGGCGTTTCCTCCCGCCCTATCCGAAACAGGAACCTCCCGAAACAACCGTGTCCGGTGAGGACCTGCGTCAGGCGGAAGGTGAGGACGCCATGCCGCCTCTCGAACCACTCCTCAAAGAGGGGACTTACCGCCGCAATCGTGGCGTGCCCAAAAATGGTGCCATTAGGTTAGAATTCGGATTATAATTCCTTAGAAATTTCAGTGTGAGGTTGAACCCGGTAAATATAATTCTTTTTTTCACCTAATTTGAAAATGGAGTTGTTTCGCGCTTGACCTATCACATGCTAACAAGCATTTAAATTGCAGACTAATAAGTCTAAATTTATCTTGGCATATAAAATAACAACAAGTTATTAGTTGGTAGCCATTCGTGTCACGGTGCCCCCTCCACATAGATAAGTATTTTAACGTTGAAGAAGTGTCGGACGCGGCAGACATGTTTATGGTAGTCAAATTTAAGAACCAACAATTTATGGTCCTGAAAACTGCATTAATTTATTTTTTTGGCGCATAAGAAATATTTATGGTTTAGGTTCCTTGCTACGTAATAGCTATGTTGGTTTAGATTAGTCACTTTACCTCGGAGCAAAACGTATGAAGACATTATGCATACGAGTATCTATTAGAAAAATACAATGTACTCTAGTTAAAGTCAGTTTATTACTCGATTCGTACGAATTAACTCGCCCGAATCGGCTCTTTTAAATAATAAAATATTTTCTATAGGCACTCGCACAAAGAAAATTTATTTGTGGGTAAATCGACTATTCCAGAAATACGTACTAGGCAATTGGCACGTTTTTTATTTTATGTGAAATAGTTGATGTACTTTTTCCTTAACTTTCGTTATTTTTATTCAAAACGTGCCAATTGCTTGATACGTATTTTTGGAATTGTCGATTCGCTCACAGGTAATTTTAACATCTTGCGAGTCGCCTATAGAAAATAACATATTATTTAAAAGTCTTTATGAATAGCACGTGTCAACAAGGCCAATTCTCGTAATTAAAAACGTTCGCAGTCTCATCTCGGCGACAATCGAATTTCTAAAATTTGACAAAAATGTATGGAAACTCGAGGTATTTTTGACAGATTGACACTGAGAGCAACGTGAACGTTCTTAAAAATTACGAGAATTGCCCCTAAGGAATCCTGCGTTTTTTGGCAAGGTAAAATCCTGTCATACAGGAATTGAGTTTGAGATACCTAAATGACATCAAGGCATACATCATCCACACACTGAGGAAGTCCATAGAGACGGGAAAAAGGACGAAAATAAAAAAAGAATATCACTGTCCTCTGCCATCTCTCTGTATTACCAAAAATCCATCACAGATGACTGAATATAAGTAAACAAGTAGTAGCATCATTAATGTAAGTCTCTTTCTGATAAATTTTGCCAGCTTACATTTCAAGAAAGCTTCTACATTCATTACTATGCATTAGTATGCATAACAACACAGACGATTTCGTTAATAAAGCTGTTGTATTCTGTAGTTCGTGACAAAACATAAGACATTATGTTAAGCAGGTCTTAACGTTCCTAAGTAGGTCTCTCGTCGCATTCATAATGTATCAATCTGAGAGTCCTAGATCTCTTTATCGAGTTCTTGAATCTGTCTGAATGAATTATTTATTTGTACTTCAGAGCTTTGTTGACTGTTACAAAGTTTTATGAGAGACTTATTCGAAAAAACTTATTCACCCGTAAAATATCACGTGACGTTGATCAAGTTTTTCCAGAACGGTAATAATTGTTACTTTTCGTGTAGAACTTTCGATAATTCTTATGTTTGCTACTTACGTTCTGAGTTGAGCTGCATGATTACTGATAAATGTGTGCACTATCTGCACAGATCCACTCAATCTGTGTGGTCATTTCCTCTAAATACCATTTCAGCCACCAATGTACACCGTCATCATATGACCAAGATTATGTATAACGTTTAAAAAGGTTGAGACTTCTGAGTTTGTTTTGGCCTTTCTTCGCAGGATAGTCAGATAAGAAACGCCGATCCCATCTAATTTAAAAAATAATATCTGGATGACCCAGATTTCTTTTTTGTTTGACGTTTTCTAATAATGAAACCTACCTAGATCGATTTATCGCCCCGAAACCCCCTGCATGCCAAACTTCATGAAAATCGTTGGAGTTTTTTCCGCTATTCAGATTATATATAAAAAAGAATCGCTCGTTTAAAGGTATAGATAGATGATTGACGTCTAAAAGTGTCTGTACAAACCTACTTACAGAAATAAAATCATTTTATGGAAGTTTTCGTTCTTGCTCGTTGGTTGTAATAAAGTCTAATAGAATAAACAGTGACTAACTTGCCTGACCAGTCGATCGTTAGTGCCGTGGGTCATACTCGTACCTACATAATTCAAACTAATTTAAACTGTTTTATTTTTTATCCTAACACACGGTATTTCCAATGAGGTCGGTGTTGCACTTAAAGCTATTCAAATCTATTTATAGGTTGCTTTTCCCCTATAGAACTATTTCACATTTCCATTACAGCTCGCATTATAATAATTATCACAACAGACACATCAATAATGGTTGCATGGTGCCTCTGTCACGACATTGTCTGTCAGCGACTTGTCCATTCCGATATTACAGGCATACATTAATTTCATTAACGTGTAGTAGGCTCGGCTTTCAGGCTTGGTGTTGCGTGGTCATGAATATTTATTTTTATGGAAGCCTTTCTACTCTGAAGGCGCGACACACCCCTTTTATGTATATTTTTATTTATAACTCCCAAAAACGATTGGTCATTCTCGCTGTAACTTATCCGCGAAGGTCATCGATTCATTACGTGTTTTGGTAAATAAGTGCAGTGACGTAGAACTTATTTTTACTTGAACGGTGAGTCTGCTATTAAGTTGTAAAATAAGTTATTAGTATGTCTACAAAAATGTAGAATGACATGAAAATTATAGGTACCTATGCTTTTTTTTTCGAATATATCCGGCATGTAAAAATGGAATGTTCTGTAGTAAAAGAAACATTTATGATCAGCTTTTCTAAAATAATTCACATTACTCATAATTAAGACAGGAGCACGGGTGGATCGTTCAGGTTAAGCTACGCTTGGTTGGTTGTTCCGTGGATGGGTGCCCATCTTAACACACCAATACCCGTCCGTGCCTCGAAAAGCACGTTAGTCTGTTGGGCCCGGTTGTCAATCGTGGATCTTTGAAGTCGTTACGGTTCGTCAGAAGCCCGAAAGTCTGACAACTAAGAGGTACCTATCGTATTATCCAGTAACAGGATTGTGGAGGTCACATAGGCAGTCCGGAAGCCGTTCCCAACAGAGTTGGGAAAAGACTAAACAGATGACATCATCATCATCATCATCATCAGCCTATAATGTTCCCACTGCTGGGACACAGGCCTCCTCTCGGTGAGAGGGATTGGGCCGTAATCCACCACGCGGGCCCAGTGCGGGTTGGTAGATGTCACATGTCTTCGAATTTTTGGTTCTAGGACATGCCGGTTTCCTCACGATGTTTTCCTTCACCGTTTTGAGAGCAGTGGTGATGAAATAATTTACACAAAGTAAAGCGCCTGTCTGGGTTCGAACTCACGACCTACAACTTGTAAGTCGCGGCTGTTACCACTGGGCCACCACTGCACAGATGACATGACCTCATGCTTTTACTAACGTATCTACACACGCTGCATAATTTGTGTGACATTGTCTTTCTTTCATTACTCCGTGGACATTTCCTCCGAATAATTTCGTTGAATTCTGCTAGAATTGGTTAATTAGAAAATTGGGGGCATATCGTACATCACTAAAAATTACTGAAAGGCCCATTCATAACACTATAACAGCAATTTAAATTAACTTAACAGCAAGCCCGACTAGCCAACACTTGAAAATTAAAGAATTCGGTAATGAAGTGTATCACGCGTAGAATCTAGTTGGTTTTCGGACTGTTTTGTTGGTTCCCATTATGTTAATCTCGGTTAGCGAGTAGGCGCACGCAAACTTGTTGCTTCGCCAATTTCGTACCTTCATATTATTTGTACGTAATAAAATCTGACACGTTTTTATGACAGTTGAATGTAAAAGATTGGTTTTTGTTCGAGTATAAAGTTGGGGCGGTATGACTAGAATTATATGACAGTAAAGTGTCCCCAGAGCAGTTGTCAGCCAGTTGTATAGGCCCCGCCTTAAAAGTGTACTTTGTGTAATGAATTTCTGATGGAATTGGTGTTCCACTACGCTCAAAATGGTGAAGGAAAACATTGAGAGAAAACCGGCATGTCCTAGAGCCAAAAATTCTAAGACATATGTGACATTCGCCAAATCTGCAATAGGCTCACAGACAGCATTCGTCCCAGCAGTGGAAACATTATTTGCTGATTAAAGGGTTCCCAAAACGATTAATAAGCCATTGTCATTTTTTAAATGATTGATACAATTCAATTCAAATGTCCCATGTGGTGCCGGGCGTAAAAGAATAGCACCATCCCATTTCTTCCCGTGGGTGTCGTAGATGGCGACTAAGGGATTTACTAGAGAATGGGCAGCAGCGTTCTCTATGCATTTTACCACCATACTGCGATCGCCAACCCGCCTGCCAAGCGTGGCGATTATAGCAAATCTCCCCGTTTTGGGGCAGGCGTATGTCCAGCAGTGGACGTCTTTCGGCTGATATAATGATGATGATGATGAATTCATATGTTTATTGCATATCCCATGTGTGTAAATATCTTAAATTCACATACATGTACAGTAGTCTAGTACATTGATGCGCACATTGATCGTCGATCAAATGCAATTGAAGCGATTGACAGTATTACTACAATAACAATTGATCAATTGCAATTGATCCTTTCGAGGACCCGTGATAGTAAGATAAATCAATCAGTAAAGTAAGCAATACGCCACGTTAGATGACTTCACCGAGATCATCACATGAGCCGTAGATATGTAAAATTGACACGGCTTTTTTACACACACACACGACGTGTCCTATTTGACATTTAGAATTACGAAGTACCTAAACCTACCAAAGCTGAAAATTACTCGCATCGATTTAGGCCTTTTCGACCCTTTCAGGCGTTATGTTTAGTTAGCACCAATTAGTATAAAAATTTCTTGTGCCCAATTTTCATATTATTACTTAGGTACTATTTAATAAAGTACAGACGCCAGCACATCAAGTTACCCCAAACTGTCAAATTTTCCCAGTTGAACACGAACCTTATGTTCATGGTATACAGTTTAAGATCTATCAAATCAATTTGACAGTTTGGGGTAGCTTGATGTGCTGGCATCTGTAGGTGGTCGCCCTTGGTCAAAATTTGACCATAAATCACAAAAACTATAAGCTTTCGGCACTCCTCCATATAAACTATAACTGTGCCAAATTTCATACTTTTGGAAGGACGCGTAATTTTCGTAAAAAAATGGTACTTTATAACGTAAACATAAGGTTCATGTTCAATTGGGAAAATTTTACAGTTTAGGGTAGCTTGATGTGCTGGCGTCTGTGCAAAGTTTTTGCGTCGTATTAATACATAGATTTAATTACTGTTTTACCTTCACGGTTTACCATTACCACCAAAAAGTTGTAAACCTAGGTAGTTGAATAAAAATTATAACCAAAAACCCAACAACATTGAATAGGTACATTCAAAAGAATACATACTTTGTCCTCGATGATTGTCCTACATTGAAAGGGACGTAGGGCCGAAGGGCACAGCAGGTGTATGTGATCGATCGATAGCCGAGTCATTAAACATTAAAACCTATCTGTCTGACTTTCAGTCTACCTGAATAATATAACGAATGTCCTTGACACTTGACATAAATGTAACTAGCCATCAATGTTTACTTAGGACTTCGGTTTTAAAGGCGGACGTTTTCATTTATTATTATGCATTGTATTCTTGAGTTCAATCTATTTCTTCAAACTGTGAGATATTTTTATAACTAAGCGTCTTGCTGGCGATTTCGTTAATTGGTTTAACTAAATCTAGTAATTATTTCAATAATCATGGCAACGATTAATTCTTATTTTGGATGAACCAGCATTTGCTTATATTAATAATATACATTACTTGTAATTATTTATTTTGAAGAGCATTATAGTTCGCCGGTTTTGACTTGCAATCTGATTTTTTTCTAAGCTTTCAAGTATTAAGTGGCTCTTCAAGAGTAGTCCGTTGTTTTGAACGAAACTAAGTACGAGACGACCGAGATCCGAGGACGAACGAAGGTCTTCGATATCGGAAAGCGTATTATAGAACTCTAATAGAGTTGGGCATGACACCTGGTAGGCGCAAGAGTGGTGCCCAAGGGCTGGAACACGAGATGGGCGGATGACATTGTTGCCATCTCGGGTAAAATCTGGATGAAGCTGGCGCAGGGGCGTGGGGTTTGGTATAAGAATAGAGAGTCGTAACCTATGCCCAGCAACAGGTGAAGTCGTACTGTGGGTGATGATAATGATGAAGTACGAAACGACTCTATAGGTCTCACACGTCGTATTTTAGTTAAACTCAATCTCAGCGTGTTCCAGCTCGTATACACGGACTAGCTAGCTAGGTACTACATTTGGTCACCAAAACCTGTATTCCATTAAAAATGATTGGTCAAGTTCTACAAAATCAATAAATTAGATCGTATTGCTAAGTAACACACACAACAATGCTAATGTATATAGAACGTTAGTCATCTTTTCCGTAACATCGATATTGATTTTATCGAAATAGAATCACCTACTCAACTTTATTTTACGCCAGCAAAGAATAATATGTGTTACATTATGATAATTAATCAAACAACATTGCAATATAAGCCTTGTTTTAATTGAACCTCTTTGTAGGAAAGTAGAATGTTTCATAGGTACTCATTTATTTGCTGATACTCAATCGGAATTCGATTGATTGTACCCTGATTCGCACGCACGTTGTTGATCGGTCTCTAAAACTTTATTTTTCCATCAATAGCCTATAGTTGTTTTGATCACTGTTATTTTGTGATAAGAATCAACTGTAGAATTTCAAACAGACACAGATTAATGTGAAAAATGGTCTGAAAATACTTTTATAAAGAACCACACAATAAAAATTAAACAAAAGAAAACCAACACCCTAAATTTTGGAGAATATTGCTTATCCTTATCATGCTTCACATGTTCGAAAAATGTATCTGCTGAACAATGTAAATAACGCAATGAATATTGTTGAACTGTCAATTCAAAAGCCATTACTACCTGATATTGTGTTACACAATTATCCCTCTGTATTCAATAAAACCGTGTAAACCGTTGCGTGTGGTGCCGAACATAATAGCATCATCCCATTTCTTCCCGTGGGTGTCGTAGAAAGCGACTAAGCGACTTACCAGAGAATGGGCAGCAGCGTTCTCTATGCATTTTATATATATACATACTGCGATCGCCAACCCGCCTGCCAAGAGTAGCAATTATGGAAAAACCCCTCTTTTGGGGGAGGCATACGTCCAGCAGTGGACGTATTTGGGATGAAATGATGTTGATGATGATGACGAAATCTGTAATATAATGTAATAAAATAAATGTAATTTAAATATACACAAATATAGATCAAATAAAACAGAAATCCCTGAAACATCTCTTACAATTGACAACTTATTGGTGTGAATTCTTGGCATATTTTCTAATATACAGTTATAGTGAAAACGCTCCTCTACAGGCTTTTTGATAGACGCTTTCTACGAAATTATACTTAAGATTTACATATTAATTTCCTGCCACATACTTTGACCATGGATAATTCCATATCAGCCGCTATAAAACTTTATGAAACCTACGCATTACTCGCGTGAACCGACACCCAATAAGCGTTAGTGAATTTACCCTATTCACAAAAAGGTTTAGCATTTTCAACCATTTTTCTTCAATGGTGTTCACCTTGAACATTTCCATCGATTGCAATTCCAAGTACAAGCAGTGGTACATATTGGCGGTTCCTTTCGAACTAATGTGTCGGTAAAGCGATACGACGCCTTATCTTGCATGTTTCTACGACGGAACGACGTGTAGGAGCGGTTTGTTGGCATAGCACATGGTTGAATAATATAGCAGGTAATGTACATACCTAACATTACTGTGAGTGACGTAATGATTGCACTTGTACTGAAAAGCTGAAATAATTTGTGTAAAATAGGTTTAAAATATTGTTGTTGAACTGTCCAGTTAGGTAAGTCCAACTTCGAGAAAGAGGTCAATCGTTGAATCCGACTCGGCTGGGCAGCGTTCGGGAGGCTTCGCAATATCTTCTCGTCCCAAATACCACAGTGTCGCAAGACGAAAGTCTTTGACCAGTGTGTGTGAGTGTATTGTCAGGGATGACCTATGGTACAGAGACGTGGCCGCTCACAATGGGCCTTATCAGAAGCCCTAGCCCGAAGAATTGCCAAACTTAAGTGGCAGTGGGCAGGGCACATTGTTCGCAGAACAGATGGCCGATGGGGCCGAAAGGTTCTGGAGTGGTGACCGCGTACCGGAAGACGTAGAGTGGGAAGGCCTCCCACAAGGTGGACCGATGACCTTGTGAAGGCTGCGGGTATCCGCTGGATGTGGGAAGCACAAGACCGGTCGAAGTGGAGGAGCCTGAGGAAGGCCTATGTCCGCGAAAATTTGTATGTATGGATGTTTGTTACTCTTTCACGCCAAAAAATACTGAATGGATTTGGATGAAATTTGGCACACAGATAGATTATAACCTAACACATAGTACACTTTCTATCCCGGAAGTACGTTCCCGCGGTATAACTTCCGATTGCCACGCCGGCGAAACAGCGGGCGGAAGCTTGTATTATCTAATCCTTTGCAAGACTATCAAAATAGGTATACAGATATGGACATAGAACATATCCACTTTAGAATATTAAAATTAATCATAATGCGTACACAGTTTTTTTTTAATGAATAATACATTGCTTATTCATAAAATTAGTTATACTGCTCGTGGGAGAAAATTGTGGTCACATACAAATCTCCTCTCGTACATAGTCGCACACTTATAAGGGTCTAGCGTAGTAGATTTATTCTTCTTTGGTTTGTTTGACTGTACAGCGGACGTGTGACTGGAATTTACGTACCTAGTTTTAATTATTTAAAAATTACATAAATTCAAAATGATAGAAATCGATACAGTAAATGATACAAATCTTTGCCGACTCTTTTAACCAATTCCGTAAAAAACTTATGGCCCCCAACAAACATAACATTTTGATCACATTTATTGCAGTCGTTTTACGCATAATAATCACAAATGAGTACAATTATAATTAAAGTATCCATTATTAATTATGTAAATCTGATTTCTTTTCTTATAAATTGTCTTTCTATGGTAAAGTAGGTCTTATTTATTTTATTATTGTTTTTTTTTTTCATATTTTAAATCACTTTGAAATAAGGTTTCATAATTTGTATGTACGTTTTGATTTATGTTTAAGCTGTGTACTTCTTTGAGTGATAAATTCACCATACTAATAGATACAATGTGAATTTTTAGAAGTTCTTTTATGTAACATGTTATTAGTGAATAAGTGGTTGGAGTACCTTACATAAATAAATAAATACAGAGTAAATCAGCAACCAATCCCCAACCTGCCTCCCACTCTCCTGGCGAAATGTGAGTGTACTATTACGTTTCTGCCAACCCCTTCGGGGAAACAAGGCGTGAAGTTATGTTCACTTTCATAATGTGGATTGGTTTTCTTTCGTTGTCAGGTCTTCTGGTGATAAAGTGCCACAACATCCGGATATGGTGCCACGACTGCGACATGGGGCGTCTGCAGCGCGTGGTGTGGGAGGGGCACGGCTCGCGGCTGCTCAGCGAGGTCTCCAACCAGCCCGTGGTCAAGAAGTTCTTGGAGGCTGTGCCTTATATCATGGTGAGTTGCAAAGATTATACTTTATTTTTAATTTAGCTCTAAATTTGCTCTTAATGGAAGTGACTCGTGAACAAACCGCAATATTTTGAAAATTTGACTACAAATATTAAGTTTCAAAATTAGATTACGTTAAAAAAAACAGAATATAATGTTAGGTATCTAATAAGATGAAACAAAAATAATTTTATAACTTATAGTCGGTACCTATTTGGCTATACTATACTACCCTAGCACTTTCTCCTTACGTTAGCTGATCAAGACATTAATTCCCCTTTTAGGATTATAATAAATAGTAACCACAGTTTCGTCGTTTAGTGAAGAATTCATATTTTTATTTCCTTTTTTTTAGAACACCATAAGAGACATCCACACAGCTGTAGTGCAGAATGATCTGGAAGGTCTGATGAAGCACGCTGGGGACCCTGTGCCACCGCTCGCTCTCTCCAGCAGGGATGCGAACAATATGACAGTCATGCATAAGGTATTTAATCGATCAGCTTTTAAAACTTAAGATAGTAATGCATAAGGTATTATTATTGACCTACTTCTAAAATGTTAGCCTTGACAGTAACCTTGCCCAAGCTGTCTTTTTCACACCTGTCAATAAAGCGATTAAAATATTATTGATTTCTTTATGAACTGGGCAAATAACTCCATTTCAATATGCAAGCAATGTGCCGATTTCAATCTGATAATGTTGATAATACTATTGTATGCATTCGATACCCGCATCGTAAATATAAAATGGATTTCAATATATTTTAGCAAACTAGGTAATATGATTATACACTAGAGCCATACACTTTAGATCTAGTTGTTATTGGTAAAATGTGTGTCTCACATGTAAAATAAAATAATACGTATTCGGAGTACTCGATAACGATGAATGAATAAACAGTATCCAACTTTAACCGAAAAAATATTTAGGCTGCAGGCTTAGGCCACGGCGGCATCCTCAAGTATATCGCTGAAAGGTATCCACAAGGTATTAATGACGTAGACAACGATGGTCGCACACCACTTCATTACGCCGCAGCCATGAGAGATGATCAGCATACATACAACACACTCGTTAGTCTCGGAGCTGACGAAAGTGTTGTTGACAACGTAAGTATTAATCGTATACATACTTACAACTAAAAGGTTTATTCCTTGACACTGCATGCTCAAGTCTATGAGCTCATCACAATTTACAATTAAATTACTTATTAGTCATTTTTTTTTATTAAATACCTAAGTACTACTTATGCCATATTTTCTGGTTTTTAGAAAAACAAAACTCCAGCTTATTACATAAATAGGCCCCAGGAAATAGATAAAAATTTATTCAAAACTCTACCCGATGCACCCAGAACTCCATCGAGTGCTTATCCAACTTCTTGGGATTGGAAGCTTCTGGATACAGAGGTTATAGCTGAATTAAACAAAAAATCTAGAAGGAGAAATCACAAAGCATCTAACGAAAATATTTCGTCGAAAGATACAAATACGATCACTGCATCTGAAAGTACAGATATTCGTATCGGTGGGATGAAGGGCAGTAGCACGCATGAACTTATTCATAATTTGCCTGAATTAGATGATGCAAAACATACTAAAGACGATATTGAGAATCACATTGTAAATGTAGAAAGTAACAAGGTGAGCAGTGCATGACACGTTTTCACGGAATGTTGTTATAATTAAGTTGCGATGCTTTTTTACGAACATCTGCATGATTTTTTATCTTATGCATTTTAGGAATCAGAAGTAGTGGAAGAAAATCAGGAGCATGAAGAAGATGAAGCTAATGAAGCAAATGCAGAAGAAGCTACTGAAGAGCATGAAGAAAAGGTTGAAGACTCTGAAGAAGCAGTAGAACATGTTCAAGAAACAACAGAAGATAAAGAAAAATCAGAACATAACCCTGAAAAAACAACTGATCATGTCGAGGAAGCAGCTGAAAATACCGAGGAAGCTACTGTAAATGTTGAAGAAAGTGCTGCAGAAACCCACCATGAAGCAGACAATGATGAAAACAGTCCTGAGGTAGAACATGATGAAAAGGGTGTAACTGAAGGAGAAAAGGCTGAAACTGGAGAAGACAAGGGTGACACTGAAGCAGAAAAGAGTGACACTGAAGTAGAAAAAGATGTCAACAATACTCATGTGCATGAAGTTGAAGATGAAGCCTCAGAAAAAACCGCTGAGTCGAATGAAGAAAGAACCAAAACACCTCAACAGCCGCATGAGGAGGAAACAAAAGAAGAAAACGAAGAAATTGTATCACATAATGCTAATCACGAAAATGAGAATCATACGGGAGAAACTGGGGAACATGAATCCCATCAAATAGAAGAGATTGATTCCAAAGGAAAAGAAACCAATCACGAAAATGAAAGTAATGAAGGCGAAGAACATGATGCCGCTGCTGCAAACGAAGGTAATGCTAAAAATGGTGAACATGGTGAAGACGATGATGACGTGCAGGTTCCAGGAGAAACACAATCTGAATATAGTGATTCGAATCTTAAAAGCACAGCAGAACTATCTGACATGGGAAGTGCCAAGAGAGGTAAAGCCGAAATCTCTTCTGGCACTATACACGAAACAATCAAAATATAATCCTCGTTATTTAAATCATATAAGAGGGTCCCCGACAAGTTCAATATTTTTGATTATTTTGCTAATTAAGGAAACGTGACCAACGGCAGAAGTACACAGGAAAGTCTTATAGAAGGTGTTGTGAATGGTGAAGCCGAGCTGGATTCACAGGATGCAAGTATGACGCAAAGGGAAGGATCAGTGCACGGAGAAGTCCTCGTAGTTGTGAGTATACCTCTAACTTGTACCATCAAGTAAGACAATCGACCGACTAAAGAAGGTAATAAGTAAATTGATTAGTTGATTGTGGTGTTCTTTAGATTAGAAGCATCATTGTAGCACTGTGTACTCTCACAGACACCTCGTAACACCACTGTCATGAATTGATTTGCCAGCTTCTTAGTTCTTTGTACTTTCCATCAAGTAAACTATTAGTCAGCGATTGTAGTTCTAACTTTAATACCGCAACCACAACTTATTTTTCTTGGCGATTAATACTCTTCTTACAATTTTTCAGGACAATGAAATAGACCCAGAAGTGACAGATTTAATTAACAATGCAAACATGGAAATGTTGGCTACATTGGTATTGAATGGCGAAGGATCAAGACTTATAGGAAGGATTTCGGGAAATTCTGAGCTCCAAGCTTTTCTCGACAATGTACCAACTTATATGGTAACTCCCAGTTCCACAAACGTTATATTTTTTATGTGTGTAAAATATAACGTTTACACTTTATGTTTTAGCAAAAAATAAACAAGGTGCATATAGCTGCGAGAGAAGGCGATATACGAGATCTTCAAGCGGCACTGGACAGACGAAAATTCGCAATAGCTCGAGACCCAATATCACCGAATGGAGCAACTCCGTTACACGTGGCTACCATATTTGGTAAAACCAACATCATCAAGTATTTGGGTGGAAGGTTTGTGGACTGAATTTTTATATAGCTGGTAGATTATAAAACCAAGCGTGACATACATGTAGTTTTCACTTTTATAGGTTCCCTGAAACTCTGTCAGCAGTGGACTTTGAAGGAAGAACAGCACTGCATTATGCAGCGGTACTCCCAGACAACGGACATTACTACAATTTGCTTCAACAACTTGGTGCCAACTCGAAAGATTTAGATGATGTAAGCTAAACTATGACCTTTTACCATTAACGTGGATAGGTATATTTACAGGATCAACCATGTTTTTTTTTTTTGCATTTTGGCTTCGCACGGTTTGTGCATTTAGCCAGTGTCAAGTAATTTTACTTTTCGATCAAGTAAATGGCCCGATATCAGGCACGAAGTTACAAAAAGTCATAGTCGTCTTTATTCAGTCAAGTCAAAGTTATTGTACAGCAGTAGTAACTTTACAACAACGTATTAGGAGTTTTTGGAGCGAACACGTAAAGTCCACGTTCGTCATTTTCACCTTCACTGCACTTGTGCATTCACACGTAACTAAATTGAATAATTCACTACCAAAATTATACAGTTTAATTCGCTATTTCACAAAATGAAAATGAAAATTCGTGCGACATGTTCCAACGCGATCCCGCCAAAAACTCCAATTATGAAATATAAAATTATATGATTTGTTTTAGAATGGGAAATCTGCTGAAATGTATCAAAATCATCCAAATTTACTACCTTTTCATCAATTGCTATCAGATTACGGCATAAGTGAAGATGCAGCTAAAAGTATGTTCTCCGATAAAGGTATGTAATATCAGCGACAAAAATCGCTTCTGCAACCAATGAAAAACGCACTCTAAATGAAGAATTCCACTAAATATTATATTGCTTGTTTTAATATGAAAATGTTATCCGCATGTTTTAATTTGAGTATGTCTAGTGCCTGAGGATCAAGTGTCGTCTCGCCGGGTTTTGGATACGCCTGAGGCTTTGGATACGTTGGAACGATGCTACCATCTGTTATCCTCATCAAGACCACCTCGAACGCCCTTATCAGCCTCTTCTAATAGAGCTACGCCACCGCTCGTACTTGCACGATTCCTGAAAAGGCCAATCTTTGATGTTATAAAATACAGAGTCACTAAATTAGACCATGACCTTTTCGACGTCATCTGGCCTGCTGTTAAAAAACTCCCGGATAGCAGAAATATTATTCAAACGGTCGAGGAGGACTTTCCTGGAGGAATTACGGCCCCAGACTACTATGTTTATGATGTATTTTATGAGTTTTTAAATCCACTTATAAGAGATCTTCATAATATACACGTGAATTCTGATTTACCAACACACCCCAGATCAGATTTTATAGCCACCTCGTCTGCAAAGCTATCTTCTGAACCTTTAGTAGAATTAAATATTGATCCAAATGATGAATTCGTGCTTTCTGGTGTAATTGAATGTTCGCGAAATTTAGAAGGTTTTGAACTACCTTTAAACATAAAAGTGGGAAAGTTGGAAACAATAGAAAGAATTGTAACAACATTATTGATGAAAGAAGATTTTTCGAAATTCACCGAACATTCAAATCCCGAATCTGACCTAAAGGGTGGAACTTATTATACCATGAATGAAGTTTTGGAAAAGCCGTCAGAAATATGTGCAGCTTTAGCATCTAGTGGTCTTCTGATAGCTCTTTGTGATAGAGATGAGATTGATGATTGTGCGAGATTACACGGGAAGCACTGGCCTTACGGTCGCGGT
The DNA here is from genome assembly GCA_949987655.1 of Polymixis flavicincta. NCBI lineage: Eukaryota > Metazoa > Arthropoda > Insecta > Lepidoptera > Noctuidae > Polymixis > Polymixis flavicincta. Next base: position 9,586,204 of record OX465183.1, read on the forward strand.
GTATTTGTCACTGACGATAGAAGCATAGCCGTCTGGATTAATGTGCATGACCACGTTCGCGTACTTGTATCTACTCCACAAGACTATCCTGGAGAAATTGGTCTAGCGTTCAGCAAAATTTCTTACATCATGACTTATCTGCATGAGAAGCTCGATTTTACATGGGATGCAAAGCTGGGATATCTGTCTGCTAGACCAACATACTTGGGCGCCAGCATTCGTTTCAGCCTCATTGTTAATTTCCCGGGTCTATCAAAGGACGCTGACAACATGAAACATCTCTGTGCCATGAGGGGGCTGCAGTACCGTGAAACATTAAGTGCTGATATTGCCAGAATTAGCAACTATCAATGTTTAAGTGTAACCGAAACGAGCTGTTTCAACGATTTTGCGACCGCAGCTTCGAACTTACTTCACCTGGAAAAAGATTTATCAATGCAAAACTCAGCACATATAGCAACGATGCTATCAAATATTTTTCGTAAAAAAAGAAGTAGTATTACTGGTCACGAAACCCCAGAGAAGAGGGAAAAGTCCTAGATGTTAAAACTATAGATCTAATTCAAATTATATTCACCTTCACACAATCGTTCACATATCACAAATAATTTTATCGAATGTTGGAAAGATTGTAGGTACTGAATGCGTGCCTATGTATGGTTGCAGCTGAGCAACATCTAGATAACTATTTGCATCTATAAAGTTTTAGGTCAGTACTAAACAATTTCGTTGATATCCTTGTGAGGTGGCGTGTTCGTGTGAGTCTTACACCAGTGAAGTCACTGCAAACGTTCACGCTTGCACATCAAATAGTACAACAAAATGCTTTTGTTAATCTGCACGCTCACCATCAACCATTGTCTTTCCAACATTAGATACAATGTGGCCTCAAAAATGTGTTGTCCTGTCTTTAGATGGTGTGTGCTTTTTAGAAACTAATCATTGTTTACTAATAACGTAACTTGTTATTCCTGTACATATTCCTAATCATAATTAGCCTATAATGTTTCCACTGCTAAGACACAGGCCTCCTCTGAGTGAGAGGGCCTGTAATCCACCTAGCGGGCCCAGTGCGGGTTGGTAGATGTTACATGTCTGCGAATTTTTAGTTCGGAGACATGCCGGTTTCCTCATGATATTTTCCTTTACCGTTTTGAGAGCACCTGTCTAGGTTCGAACCAACGACTTACCACAGGGCCACCACTGCTCTCATTCTACATATTCCTAAACATACTATTAATAACACAAACAGTCGATATTATTTTAAAACATAATAGCGTTAGTCAGCGATTGCGTTTAACGGACGATCAATAACAATAGGCCATTATCAATAATGACTGGCGAATGCTAATAGAGCCTTCTGTCCAGTCCCCACTATTACCGCCGACTATAATCATCTACCACCCACTGCCCCCACCAGATGTTCACGTTCGCGTAAAAACCCACGTGTTTGACGTATTCTCGCACCCCTTCCCCTACCACGTGAACATATCGAAGGCCGGCACTGAATAATTGATCGGTTTCAGGCACAGGCCACGCCGACAACGGTCATATGGACATTCCCATCTTTCGGACCGAAGAGGGCAGATATCTTGCTAAGTGTAAGCTCCAATTTAAATTTTAAAACACTTTGGTCAATCATAAAATGGAATTTTTAAAATACAAGAAGGAGGTTGATTTGAACGATATGTTCACAGCTCTCGGCGATCCTTTGATCAAAGGTCTGACCGAGGTGGCAAGTATAAAGCCTAAGGATCCCGTCGCCTTCTTGGCCAGTTTTCTTCATAACTTTCCTGATCAAGATAAAACAAATTTGTGTACCCAGGTGAGCATAACATTTACACATTGTTTTAATTAACGTTTAGATTTTTTACCGTTTTTCAACGTCGTTTTTGAAGCAATTTGCAAGCACGGATGATCCGGCGATACCGCAAGATATCCGGTGAGGCGGCGGGCCTCTTTGCCGGAGCACCGCCATGTCCTCGTGGAGGCGATCAGCGGCGGCGATCTCTCGCGTCCGGCCCTGGTCCAGGCCATGGTAAGGAGCGAGAGTGCATGGGTAGCCGTCACCTCCTTCTCCGAAGCAGTAATGCTCGCGAAGAGGGAAGCCGCGCACGTGAGGGAGAGGCAGTATATGCGCCCTCACGGCCCTAGTCGCCGCAGGAGACGCCCTGGGCGTCCGGAATCCCAGGCTGATTCCCGGCCACCGTAGGCGTGGGCTTGCGGACGGCGAGTAATGGGTAGCGCGCTGTCCGGTACGGACCAGGCCCGGATGTTGTGTTGCGCGTTATGTTCCACGCACGCCTCAAAGAGATGTCAGCACCAACTGGTGGGGTCCGCAAGGGCCGAAGCCTGCCAGGGGTGCGGGTTGTACGAAAGAGATACCGTGGCCCCTGGCACACAGGCAACTGAGGGAACACGGGTGGGTTTTAGTCAATAAAAGTCTGACACGCTGTTCCTGTGCCACCCAGAGTGGGAGAAGTTATTTGATGATTTCCCACCCTCAAAAAAAAGGACATAAACTGATGACTAGTGATCGGAATAGGCTGACGATATTTGCCTAAGCTTCGGAGAACAGAGACAGAAAGTGGAGACTTCTTTACGACTATTTTTTTTTCCCGGGATTCGGGAAAAATCTTCAGTAAGTTGTGTGAATGCTATTTTTAACTAAACTGTGTAAAAGGTACCAAATTTTCAGGATTTTCACGTAAAATCCCGAAATAAATAATCTAACTTTAATTTATGATTGGATGCAACGGTTAGTTGCATCGTAAATATAATTCGATTACATGAATGAAAGTTAGATTATTTATTTCGGGGTTTTACTTGAAAATCCCGAGAATTTGGTAATTGCAAGTTTAGTTAAAAATAGCTTTTACACTTCTTATATAAGGCTTATTTTTAACTTACTAAAGATTTTTCCCAAATCCCGGGAAAAACAATATAGTCGTAAAAAAGTATACACTTCCTGTCTCTGTTCTCAGAAGTTTAGGCAAATATAGTCAGCCTATTCCGATCACTACTGATGACAGTTTCTATCGGTTCGTGGTAAATTTAAAACTGGTAGCCATCGATCAAATCGTATCCTGATAAATTCTGTATTATTTTCTGCACTCGAACTTTTCAAACTATGTTATAGCGTATTCGATCAATTTAGCTAGCGAAACTCCACAGTTGGCATCTAAACACGATAAATCAAAATGATTTGATGATTTGTTTTGCTAATTTAATTTGGCCTTGTTTTTCATTTTATTTGACTAAGAATCAAAGTCAGACATAAAACTTTTCCACCATTAGGAAACCGAAATGCTAGTGACTCAAGAAGCAGCGGAAGTAGAGAACGATCAAGCGCCGCGGCTGCTAATTGAACCAGCGCTGTCTAGCTTGCCACCCGAGCGGAACCGCACGGCCACCAAACATCAGCGGCCTATTGACATCGTCACTGTGGATCCGCAGCCAGCTACCAGCCCTGATGCTCCCGAGTCAGCCTTCAGTAGTGCAACTAGAGTGAGTTTTTCAATTCAACTGTTTTTATTTTATTTTTTAAATAGTATATTATTTATGCATTTGGCGAGTTTTTTTTGTTTAGGCCAGTACCCTAATTGCGTAACTCACGATTCATCATAATCTGTTTCGTTTTGAAACGGATTGTAATACATTAACAATAATTATCAAAACACAAATTAAAATAATAGGAGCAGCCTGTAGCACTTTTAAAACATTCCACCACCACTTTTGTTCTAACGATGGACGGCCAGATTGGTCACCGATGTTCGATGGTAGATATTATTTCTTCTATACCCGAAGCTATTTTATTTGTTGTTTGTATGTAAGCTAACTACCTACTTAAGTCATTTTTTAACCAATATTGTATAGTCGATGACCTTGGTGCACGGTAAAACTCTAAAGAGTTTATGTTGGCACCACATTAAATGTATAATAATGTATGTGTACTATTAAATAAATAAATAAATATATATATATATGTTCGAAAAATGTGTCTGCTCAACAACTTAAATAACGCAATGAATATTGTTGAACTGTCAAAACGAAACCGATTATGATTAATCGTGAGTTACGCAAGGTGCTGGAGCCAGCTACCGCCCTGATGCACCCGAGTCAGCATTGGCAGTAATGCCACTAGGGAGATACTTTTTGTCGTAGTTTTATTTTTTTAAGCAGCACACAATGCATTCGGCAATTATTGATTCATGTATGTTCACTGATTTCTCCGTAATTACCTACTGGGCTGATTAACGTGAGCCTTTGTTGCTTGGACTGCCTCGTTGGTGTAGTGATCGCAAGCACTACTGCTGAACATGTGGCCTTGGGTTCGATTCGGACAAAGTGTTATTCTGTTTATATATCGTGAATTTCTCAGTAGGAGCTCGGAGTACAGAATTCCCCCTGAAGTATATTTATAGTATTAAGTCGAAAACAACGACATTTTATTTCGGTTGCTACAATTCATCTGACTCGCATTTCCCTACTCGAATTGCTACATAATCTAATAATGCAACAAAAAAACTGCGAAGCTAGTCGAGATTCTTCTCGCAGTTTTTTTTGGCAGCACCCTGACGTGAAATGCACAGATCGAACATATAAGAACAAAAGTTTGATAACTTATTGGATCACATCGACGCATTGTCCGGTGCATTCCATTTATATTCCATTTATAACTCCCTTGTGAAACCACAGTTGCTATACCTGATAGAGATCTAGGGCAATACCGTCAAAACTGGAAAAAAATAACATGCAAAACAAAATTATAAAAATTTTCACCATCACTTTTAACACCTACTTCTAAAATACGAGTACAAAGACACAAAACTAATAACATAAAACAATTATGCATTTACCACACTTACATTCTTGTCAGAAAAATATTAAATAACTCACTCCATACTAACCTATCCTTTGTACCTAAGCGTAGTAGTATTATTAGTAGTAGTATTTGTGAAGTATTTTTTATTATGTACACTTCAGAAAAATTCCATTTAACAAATTTAATAACGTAAGGTATTTATGACCGCGCTTGTAGGGCGCGTCGAACCAGTTTTTAGTTCTACCCAAGATAAGAACGAACTTCGGTAAAACAATGTTTACCTACACAGGCGCGGAACTTTAAAATAAACTACCGTCAACAATTAAAAATGTAAGCTCCTTTAATGCATTTAAAGTAAACTGGCTCGGCTTATAGTCGAAAAATATTGTCAATAGTCCATTAGCAGCCAATTACTTTGAATGCATTAGAGAAGAACAAATAATGTGAATGAACGAAAATCAAAATATCAACAAAAATATGATATTCTCATGTAAACTGTGTGTTTTATGAGAATAAAATTTCTTTAAACCGAATAATGTTTCTTAGCGGTTTCCCATGATTATTTTCTCGGCGGAGAGAGGTGTGCTAAGGCTAATAACTTCCTTGAATAAAATCTCACTTACACTAAAAATCACTAAATGCATTTAATACTAGACGATTCATCATTCTGTCTCCGTCATCTTCAAACAATTGACAGAAACAAGACGATGTTTTAATTGGCTAAATGCATTAGTAATTTGTGGTGCGAGTGGGCCTTAATATCGTTCGTTAAAGCACTCATGCCATATCCTTTCTCGGTCAGGATGAACATGGCCAGTCGATGCTGCACTTCGCAGCCGCGCGCACGCACGCGCGTAACGCGCTGTTCCAGCTGCTGCAGGAGTCTGACATCAGCCTCGGGTTCAGAGACGAACTGTACCGAACAGCCAGAGACGTGTCCATACAGGCGAATATACCGGAGAATACTGTTGAGATTGATAAGTGGATGTTACATATGGCTGCCAGAGGTAAGGCATATATCGAAGACGATACACTTTTAGCGGTATGAGGAACAGGGTGTAAAGTCCGCTCATACCTCTATTGAAAAGGAGGATCCTCCGACCAGACGGGTATTGTGTCTGGTCCGGGCAACTGCCCAACAGTTGATGTCGGGATTTTTGTATATGTTCGAGTGTCGTGGAAAACTCTGATTGCGCGATGCAGAATTGCTCATTTAGTTCGCCTGTGGCATTGTAGATGGCGCCACTCTTCTTTTTGTGTTTCTCGATATTTGTTGCGAAACATTTTTTATTTGTAGTGCCGCTACATCACTCCCCCCCGGAGACCGGAGGTCGATAGTGGGCTGAGTCAGTGCATGTTATGATGCTTGCCAGTGCCAGTTGTGGTTCCAGTGAGTCGGAACCGGGTGTCACATAGTTCGCGGTGAGTCGGAACTGTCTGCGACGATTCCCCAGTGAGTCGGGGTTGCGCTGCGTTATGCTCCAGTGAGTCGGATCTGGTACAGCGCTGGGTTGAGAGGTTGAGGCTGACTGCTGGCGTCGACCGGGAGATTGGGCTCTCGACCGGCCGAAAGTGCAGTGTGCTGGGCCATGGTTGGTGATGAGGCTGTGGGTGATGACCAGGCATGCGGTTCGCTGCATGCAGGTGGTCAGGATACCCGTTGAAGCCGTGGGTGCTGGCTGGCTGTGTGACTCGCCGCTCGAAAGCTTGAGGAAGTGGTCTTGATGTGATGATAATGACGTCACGCTGAAGTGTTGCACGAAGGCTGCGCTGACGTTCTTTCACGGGGTCACCAATTTAGCGGTATGAGGAACAGGGTGTAAAGTCCGCTCATACCTCTATTGAAAAGGAGGATCCTCCGACCAGACGGGTATTGTGTCTGGTCCGGGCAACTGCCCAACAGTTGATGTCGGGATTTTTGTATATGTTCGAGTGTCGTGGAAAACTCTGATTGCGCGATGCAGAATTGCTCATTTAGTTCGCCTGTGGCATTGTAGATGGCGCCACTCTTCTTTTTGTGTTTCTCGATATTTGTTGCGAAACATTTTTTATTTGTAGTGCCGCTACACACTTATCAGGATATAATAAAAATTTAATTTGAGGGCAAGCCCCTCAAATTATATTTTTTTGGCTAAATAACAATAGCTGCACGGGTCGATCGGCCAGGTTAAGCTACGCTTGCCGCGGTTGGTCCGTGGATGGGTGACCATCTTTACATACCAAGACCCCTCCGTTCCTCGGAAAGCACGTTGGTCCCGGCTGTCATTTGTGGATCTTTGACAGTCGTTACGGGTCGTCAGAAGCCTGAAAGTCTGACAACCAGTCTTACCAAGGGATATCGTATTACCCAGTTACTGGGTTGTGGAGATCAGATAGGCAGTCGCTCCATGTAAAATACTGGTATTCAGCTGCATCCGGTTAGACTGGAAGCCGACCCCAACATAGTTGGGAAAAGGCTAGGCAGATGATGAAAAATATTATTTACCTACTGATTTCATTCTTCGAGAACCAGTAATAACAATAGAATTAAAGCATGACTGTCTCGAACTATCGCAAACTGCTGAAAACCCCAAATACTTGCGAATTTATTTTTCATTTCACTTCATCATTGTTCATAATATCATCAATAAACAAATCTGTTGAAAATATTTTATCAGGAAATACGGACAAGATAATGGAACTACTAATGGAAGGCTACGATCACATACTGGACGTGGTCGATGAGCAAGGAGTGTTGATAACAGATGTGATAGGTCAGCGGGGCGACAGCGATATGAGCAACTTGCTGGCTTCTATACCTGCTTTTGAGGTAAATATAGCACCAATCTCATATTTTGTATGTCATTTTCCAAAGATCTTTAATTTTTTTACGAAATTCAAATTAAATCTAACGTACTACGCAATAATAACATCACCGCTAGATTGTCCATGCTACGCTACTACACCCTAGTGGCTACGCTACACCAGTCCCTGCTACGCTGCTACGCCGCAGAGTGGCTACGCTACTACGCCGTAGCGTGTGTAACCACTACGGCGTAGTAGTGTAGCACTACTACGCCGTAGTGGTTACGGTAGAACGCTGCCGTGGCTACGCTCTATTGCGACTAACGGTAACGGCTATGGTAGTCTGCCGTATTGTAATATATCAGTGTTTAAAGGAGTCCCGCGAGACGCTGCACGGCGCGGTGCGGCGTGGGGACCTGCCCGCGGTGCGCGCGGTGCTGGAGGGCGAGGGCGCGCGCACGCTGGCGCGCTGTCAGAACTCGTTCGGTCGCACGGCGCTGCACGTGGCTGTGCTGGCACAGCACGAGGATGTCGTGGCCTACCTAGCGCAGAACTATCCGGAGCTACTGCGACTTGGGGATAACGTAAGCGTTTTACGAAAAATACTCTGTCTTCATGGCCCAGTGCTCAAGGCCTCGCCTCTCATGGTTGTGGGTTCAACTCCGAGCAAGTGGGTACCAACGTGACTTATATAATTCATATGAACTTACTCCCCCTTATTACAGAACAAGGTTTCTTACAAAACTGACAATTTAGCACTGGACTAACTTGTCAGTTTTGTAAAAGGAGCTGTATTTCGATTTCAGTTAGGTTCTTATTTAAAAAACAGGCTCGACAGTTTAAACCATACCTAAAGAAAAACCTTGTTTTGTAATAAGAGGGCCTGAGTTTATCTTGGAAATTTCTGAAATCGGTGTAGCGAAACATCGTGAAACGGACTTATAGTTAAAGTCTGAATTCGCAAACCAGTCTTAGAAGAGGCCTTTGCCTTGCAGTGTGACTAAATAATCTAGTATGATTATTCATTTCTTTTCTTTTTATGAAAACTTACAGCTAATACATTTCATTATTTAGTACAATGTGTAAACGATGGCCAATTAAAAGCTTCATCACACTCCTCAAGTGGACGAAGACCTTTTTCTAAATTGCTTAGAGACTCACTTTTCAGTTTCGTTTGTCTATTTCTCAAACTTTTCAATGTATGTATATTAATTCGTTTTCTAATCTCAGACAAACTAACTAACTTATATTTATCACTCTAATTTATTGCACCTACCACTGTTTGTCTCTGCATCACCCAAAGGTCGAAAATGGCTATGGCACTAAGTCCGCTTCTGTACATGTGTGTGCTTAAAGTATTAAATATATAAATAAGCTACTTCAGAACAGATGACAAGCTAATGATAAAAATTTCAAAATTAGTTGTATACAACTGTTTTGGTTTTACTTCACAGGCTAATAAGTTAGGCAAACGCACACATGAATGTCCGTTGAAATGTTTCCACTGACGACTGAGTCGCTCATAAAAATGTTGTCCACGATAGTAATAATGCAATTACGACCATACCAGCACTCAAATTGCGTAACACTATCAATCAGAATGTGAGCCATTTTGAAAGAAAATTATTATCCAATGCTACTTAATTCCGAAAAAAATGTCTGCGAAACATCGCGAATAACGCAAAGAATATTATTGTCTGTCAAAATTAAAGTAATTACTAATGTTAGTTTAAAAAGTTTGTTGCAAACTAACGGTATATATAGCCGTGGCCCTATACCACAATACTTAGCCGTTGCAATTTACAAATATGCAAGTTTTACAAGTGCCTGTACCACAAAACTCTGAAATACCAACGTAGGTTATCACAGAATTGTAGGTAACGGAAAAATATACAGAGTAATTTTTTAGTTACCGTCCAAATTTTTCAGCGTCCCAAAATTCGGACCTCCCATGCAAAATCAATAGTCAGCTGATCGACATGTATGGGAGAACCGATTTTTTTTTTTTATATTCCGATTTGATTGTGAATTATAACAATACATATTTGTAATTTAGGCGATAAAAATACATATGATTGTAGGCTAAGTTTTGTGGTATACGACCCAGAGTGTTCTAACAAAAATTCTAAATGGTATTTTAAGAAATCTCTTTTATAACAGTTGGAGCGCACTCCACTACACTACGCGATGGGAGTAGAGAAGATTGAATCTCTAAGCAGAGTGCTGATCAAGGCTGGAGCAAAGCGCGTTCTCAAAGACCTGAAGGGAAGACAGCCTACGTACTACTTCATGAACAAATCCGAGATACTGCGCCTCAAGGAGGAAGAGGACGTATACTAAATACTTCTACTTAACATTACTTAGAATAGGTGTCAATTATGGCTGTGGCTTGTACGGAAAACTTTGTAAACGGGCTTAGAGTAGTAACTATAGGATCTAGGAATTCGTCGCTTCTTATTATAGCACATTCTTGCAACTCGCAAATTTTAGTTTCAAATCATCGTAAATAATCTTAGGAGTATAGGAAAATTATTGAGTGCCGAATAGTAGATATTTGACAATTTTCTATGGTATATATTTACATATAATATTACTTGAGGGGGACCCTCATACTTGCAAATTATTATAATTAAAATAAAACTATATGTAAAAATAAACAAACAATGTTTTATTTAACGAGCGTTTAGCTTTTCTATTATATTTATTAACACAATAACCCTGATAAAGTAAATAACGCGACTACAACAAAATGTTAATCTAAAAATCGAAAATTTATTCTAAAATCAAGTACATCAGTTACTAAATAATCAGAACAAATTATTACTATCTTTTACACTTAATTGTGATTTTGACGCGCACAAAAAAAATAACGATTACGTATAATCAGTTAATTTTAGAAGTACCTATAATTAATTATAACGATATCTTCTTAGATGTTCATGTGGGGGACTGCCACGGAATGGGATTTATATACATTTGTGAGACGGAACCACGCATACCTGCAAGTAAGAAGATCCATCTTAATATCCAACATGTACGACAACCGACATTTCTCAGACTTCTAACCCTCTTACTTTTAAACGTTGCCTTAACGAGATGTTTAAACGTTAAAAATGTATGGTTAAACACACGCTAATCATTACTTAACTTTAAGCAACGTTTATAAAAAAGAGGGAAAATGGATAACGACCTACTTATAGTGCGGACGGACGTTGTTTCAAGTTTCACTGATAGCAGTGCACATTGAAACAACTCTCCAGTTTGCATTAGCTATAGGCCTATGGTGTCGGCGTAGTTACAAATTACGTAGTAGGTTATTCGACACTAAATTAAAACATTTGAATAATAACGATTCCCTGCAGATTCATAGTACTGTAACGAACTATCCGAAAAAGAAGCCTGTGTTACTCCTTATCAAATCAACTATCTGCCAGTGAAAATCCCGCCAAAATCGGTTCAGCCGATTCTGAGATTAGCCGGAACCAACAGACAGCCATACCTTGGTTTTTGTTATTAGTACCGTACTTTCATATGCATTTACTAAAACGCTGATATTTTCACATTACAAACAGACACTACAATTTTTTTTTTTTTTTTTGTATGGATAATAAATGGTCAAGACTTTCAAGTTTTTAAAAAGTTCTCAAAGCACCAGCCTAGAGAATCCTTAGCCTGCTTTCATAACGGCGACATTCTACCCAATTCCCACAAATGTAGCGACTTGCTGAAACTTAACTTAATCAAACTTACTAAGTTCTCCCTGGTTTAGTGGCACAGGCAGTGGCTTGTTCTTACTGGTGCGCAGCCAGTCTCGATACGCTTGCTCACCATTCGAGCGCCTGCGCTCCTCGTCGATAGCCGCTTGCGCCGCCCTCCGCTCTTCACGAGTTTTCATCACTGCAACACATTTATTTTTATACACAGTACAACAATAACAACTAACGCACAGTTCTAGTACATCGACTTATGAGTTGTAGGTCGAAAGGTTCGACGAACCCAGACTGGCTTCACTTTGTGTAAATTATTTTACATTACCACTGCTCTCAACGGCGAAGGAAAACATCGTGAGGGAACCGAAAATCCTAGAAGCAAAAATCCGAAGATATGTGACATAGCCCGCCCCACACTCGGCCCGCGTGGTGCAATGGATATACGGCCCACTTCGTCTCACCCAAAATGAGGTCTGTGTCCCAGCAGTGGGAACATTGTAATGCTACTTGGAAAACATTTAGATTTTAGGTCAGTGACAGAGATTGAAAATGCAACAAAAAAGTTTATATACACCTTTCATTTCTTCTTCCTTCCTACGTATCCAGTCCGCTAGTTTCTCTTCTTTAGCTCGGTCCCGCTTGTTTCGATCTCTTTCAAGCTTTTCGTTGTGTCTGTACTGTCGCATGATCTCTTCGGCTCGCTGTCGCTCCATCTGTGTTCTTTTTCGTTCCAGCCACTGACGATACGACTCGTCGCGTTGCTGCTGCGATATTGTAGGCCCAGTCCGACCGTTCAACTTCTCGAGACGAGCTTTGTCACGTAGTTTTTTCTAGGAGAACCGGAAAAAAACTTTTTTAGATGTGTGTAGATCTGCACGAGGCCCAGTTTGGTTTCAGGGTTGGGCAATCGACTGAAACTGCAGTGCTGAGACTCAAGCATACCTACTGTCCCGTACTATGTTACAAGGAAAACGCCTATTTACGGTTGTTTCTTGGACCTGTCGAAGGCATTTGACCTGCACCCTAATTGCGTAACTCACGATTAATCATAATCGCTTTCGTTTTCACAGTTCAACAATATTCATTGCGTTATTTACGTTGTTGAGCAGACACATTTTTCGAACATAAGAAGCAATGGTTTAACAATCCGTTTCAAAACGAAACAGATTATGATGAATCGTGAGTTACGCAATTAGGGTCCTGGTGTCCTATAACGTACTGTGGGATAATCTCCGGGGGAAACCAGCAAACCCAGTGGGATTATAAATAAATTGCAATATTGATACGGCAACCAAACCAATAACGTTAAGGGGGCGGGCTCATGTTCATCAGAATATAGTTTGGAGTGACAAGGAGGCCTGACTTCACCACGGCTCTTCAACCTGTAAGTACGTGAATGGGCTGGTAGGTGAGCTCAGCGGTGGTGTCGGCTGTTCAGTGGATGGTGTGTGTTAACAACATTAGTTATGCGGACGATGGTCCTGTTGAGCCCATCTGTCAGAGCTCTAAACGTCCTCATTGGGATCTGTGAAAGGTACGCGGAGTCACATGGCCTCAGGTTTAACAGTAAGAAGACTGAACGACTTATTTCCAAGGCGGGTAGTAAAGTGTCCGAAAACCGTTCCACTGGTCACACTTGGAAGAATGCCTCTATGTAGGGTCACCAAATTCAAGTACCTGGGGCACTGGGTCATTGAGGACCTCTCAGTTGATGTGGATAGAAGCGGGAACGTAGGGCATTGGCGGTGAAATGCAATATACTGGCGTGCAGGTTTGCACGGTGCTCACGAGACGTGAAAATTGCTCTTTTTAAGGCCTACTGCCAGTCATTTTATACCTGCAGCCTATGGGTCCGGTATACGGGTAGACTTTCAATGCCCTATGGGTCCTATACAATAATCGTTTCAGGATGCTGTTGGGGTTGCCTCGCTTTTGCAGTGGATCAGGGTAAGGCCAAAACGGATTGTTTTAGGGCGATCGTTCGTAAGAGAGTGGCCTCCCTGATGCGCCGCATGCGTAGGAGCACCAACAGCCTTCTGAATACCATATTGGAAAGGGTTGATTGCCTGGTTGTGAGGCACTGGAATACATGGCAGTTCACGGCTCGGGTGGTGCCCTATATAATGTTAAGTAGCAATTTTTTTTTGATAATGTTAAATTTAATAGCTTAATTTTTACAATAATTAATAATTTTACTAACATAGTTTTATGTATTTTTTTACTAACAAGTTATTGAATGTTATAATGAGTTCTGAATTAAAATGATTATTTATTATTAAAAAGTTCTCACCGCAAGGTTGCAAACTCCAGTTCACCACGGTCTACATACCCCTATCAACTTACCTACTTGTTAAAAAATCCTGTCATGTCAATCGCAGCACCAAATTACACCAAAGTAATTCACGGCTATCGGAAGACATAGTGTTGGAAGGCCTCCCACAAAGTGAAACGATGACCGGGTGAAGGACGCAGGAATCTGTTGGATGCGAGAAGCACAGAACTCGTCGAAGTGTCGGTGATTGGCGGCAGCCTATGTCCAGCAGTAATGAAATGATGATAATAATGAGTCTACGGCAATCTTAATTCAGGTACCTCTTGGTCTTTCCGTGCCACCCACTGCTTGAAGGCTTCGCTCTTTTTATTTTCGTTGCGCGCCCGCTCCTCCTTAGCTGTAGTAGTGGTCGACACGGATGCCACTGATAACCTAAAGGTATCGGGCCCATCTTCACGATAAGTGCAACCAAATCGCGGTGTCTCTTGGTGTTGACCTACGCCTGCTAGGTTCCCCAGACCTGTCAGTCGACACGACTTTCTTTTCACACTACCTGATGAAAGACTTGAGTCTCGACCACTCAGCATTGGCGTTGAGTTACTCCTATAGCTACTGTGAGGGTGCGGAGTGACGTCAGAGAGACAAGAGTCCGCCTGCAGAGATGTCACCGAATGCGACGTCTCCACTGGTTCAATGTAAATAGCCGGATTTATATAACGTGTTTTACTTTTTCTCGAAGCATCGGATTCCGAATCACTATAATATTGTATGTTTTCGCCAGCTCCATCAAAAATGTGATTAGAATTATTTCTTGATTTCAATTCGTACACCGTAGTGTTACGGGCGCTGTCACCAAAATTCCCCTTGTCGATGTCGCTCGCCATTATCTCAAATCCCTTTAACAATTTATTATCATAATTAAATAAATCAAAAGGTATTTCCACAGTATAAAATATAAACGATCGAAAATAAATATAAAAAGCTATAGGTCAATGTTGTACAAGTAGACTGTCAAAATGGCTTACCCTACAAGAAGTGCTAAAAGAAGTGTTAATAGAACGTTACGTCAAAATATGGATGGTTGGTTTTGAAAACGAAACTTATTTGACTTTACTTACTGACCAGTATCGATTAGGTAAGTACCTATAGCAAAAAGTATTTACACTTATGTTGAATAGATAAGCGCTTTTTAATTTTAGTCCTTTTGAGGGTTAAGAACCTCAAAGAAAAAAAAATCAATCACTTCGTTGATTCGTTCGTTCCCGTCCGTCTGTCTGTTAAGAATCAAGACCCTTTTCTCAGGGACGCGCAAAAACTTGATACCTCATAAAAATATTAATAACTAGCTTTTGCGAGCGGCTTCGCCCGCGTGGATGACGAAAATTATCCCACGGGAACATACTATCGGGATAAGAAGTATCCTATGTGCCTAACTTCATCCAAACCCGTTGAGCTGTTTTTGCGTGATTAACAAACATCCAAGCATCTAAACATCAAAACATACAAACTTTTACATTCATTAGTAGGATAATCAGCCGATATTGTCTCACTGTAGGGCAAACGCCCCAAAATTTAAATTATAATATTTATGTCATAGTCAAAGGTCGATATGCAGTCTCTTCCCGGAATAACTGGTTTATCCTAAGTTTAACCAAAGCCTTCGGGCAAACCCCGAAATTAATTCCAATTACATTCTTTGACTAAAGTGATTTTAGTCAAACCTAGAAGTTCCTAACTTCAGTCAAACGCCGAAAGTGTAATAATGTTTCGGGCTTTGCTTAGTCGATCCTAGAAGGGACTGGCAGACTCGGTCAAACGTCGACTGTACATAAAAACAAGTTTATACTTGCGGTATTCCACAAATGTTAAATTATTTATTATTTCTTGTTTGGGCATTGAGCGTGCGGGTGTGTAAGATGAAAGATGAGTGAATCAGTTTTGTTACTAAGAACGTTGATGAAGAAGGTTTAAAAGTGACGTTTATGGAGAAAGTTACTAATTTGAATAAAGATACGAGTATCTAAGTGTTCATTTCATATAAAAATAAACAGATGTATGAGCAAATTATCTGTGAGGTAGGTCTAACGTATTGTGCAATTCTACCTAAATGTCATAATGCCTCACCATGTATGAATATAGTATTTATTTTATTTTAATTATGAACATTTATATATTTATGTTAACATTAAAACAATAAACATTTTTTTTTATCGTTTTATTACACCTAATCTAACAAACGAAGACATTCTAATACTTAATTGAAGTTTGACTGGTCAAACTTCAACTATGGACCCCGATTTCATTAAATTGAGTTTCGACGTTTGCCTGACCACATTAGTTTCTCCTAGGTTTGACGAAAATTCTTTAGTCAGAGGCCGAAAAATTGCATCTGTTTGGGATTTGACTCTTCAAGGAAGACCTGAGGATTGACTAGTCAAACCTAGGAGCGCCGGAGCTTCGAGGTTTGACTATAACATTTGTATAAAATACGTAGTTGCAGTAGGCCTTCAAGCTCTAAAAAATCACTTTTCAGCTCAACGCAATAAAAAAAAATAGGTACGACACAAAGAGTATTACAATAATAATGGGAGGTACGGCCATTTATGCGATGCACCTATTTTGATACTCGAAAATAAACTACAGGATAGGTACTTCCCGTTGACCTAGAATCATTTTTGGCATTTTTTTTGGGTTGCATGGACTTACGTACTCTGCCTATAACGTTCCCACTGCTGGGACACGGGCCTCCTCTCAGTGAGAGGGATTGGATGGGATGGACTTGACCTTGTAATACCTACCTAGATCAAAGACATTACATTATTTGTATTAAATCTTTGTAATAGATAGATGTGCTACAAATTTTAACGACGTAAATAACGCCTTACTGCAGGGCCAAAACTGCTTAAAATTTAGTAATAAATGAAAAAGAAAATGAAGTGCATACAATTTTCTTTGCCAAATGTCAAAAGTAGTGATTGTGAGATAGTATTGAATCAAGAGAAACTAGAATTCGTCGATTAAACTGTTTTCTTGGTGATCACGCTCAACTCAAGGCTACAATGGAGGCTTCCTATTTATCTCCCTGACGTGGATGCGACGTGGTTGCGCGTGTTGGATCATTTAGCTCCCTTCAAAATGGTTGAATTATCCGGAAAAGAACCAGAGTCACCGACATAGTTTGCTGAGTAAGCAAGCTGAAGTGGCAGTGGGCTGGCCATGTTTGTCAAAGGACTGTTAGACGGTGGAGCAGACGAGTCCTGGAGTGAAGATCGCGTATCGGCAAACGACTTTAAAAAGGTGGCTGGGACAGACTGGATACGGAAGGCGGAGGATGGTGTTGTGGCGCAGCCTGGGAGAGGCCTATGTCCAGTAGTGGACTGCGATAGGCAGAGTTGATTGATTGATTGAAAATGGTTGAGCTGACTGGTGCTGCTCCATAGCGTCATGTTCGTGAACGAACTCGACGGCCGCCGTCACATGGGACGGGTCACGCGGCTTCTACCATGTTTTTTTTTTTCAATTTCCTATACTCTGATCGCTATTAACGTGCAAGTATTAGTAACATTGCATCGTTGGCACATATAATTACTAGCTTTTGCCAGCGGCTTCGCCCGCGCGGAACTTTCGTCCCCTATTTAACACCCTTAGGAGTGGAATTTCGAAAAATCCTTCCTTATTCCTTGTCTACATTATAAAGGGAACTTCTGTGCAAAATTTTAGCTCTCTAGGTTCAAGGGTTTGACTGGGCGTTGATGAGTCAGTCAGTCAGGACTTTTCTTTTTATTTATATACATTTTAACATTATTTAACTTATATTTTTGTAAGAAGATAATTTAAAAGTGTATCCTACCCGTTCTTCTGAGGTACCAACTACGCTTTGGACTGAGTAACTAAAAAATTCTGACTGACCTCTTAACAATTCAAAAGCACCAGTAAATGGTTTACTTGAAATAAATACTATTAGGCTAAGTTTGAATACAAAATAGGCAAGAACTATCTTTGTTTTAACAGCTCTTTATTAGATCTCATCTTGGCGCGTTCGTATTTACGAAGATAGAAGGTGATTTCCGGAGCGTAAAATTTTCTTGGGATAGTTGTATGTTCAATAAAGTATTTCTTGTGCTGGCTGACGAAAAATAATAGCTGTGTTACTCTATTTTTTTATTGATTATCTTCAAATGTTTTACCAGAAAATGTAGGGAAAATACAAACTGCATTTATACACATTCATAGAAATGTATTCATTATTATTGACATTGGGTACATATTTAAATTCAATATTGACTATAAGCCAATCATATCACTTTTGGATAGAATTCAACCAAAAATATACGTATATATAGTCAACAGAAATTTTAAGATTTCATTATATAGAAATTGTCAACCACTGAGGCTTATTGAAAGTATTAAGTATCAACATAATATTTTAGCTTAACTAAAACCTATTTTATGAAAAGTTTTGGAACAACTGTCTATAAATATAATCATATTGTAGTTTCATAGCAAGTTTGTCTTTTAAATACTATGGGAATTAAAGTTCAATGTTCGAAAATCAGCGTTGTGGAATCACAATTTCGCCAACAACACCTAAAAAAAAACGGTCATAAATCTCACAATCAAAGCATGTAATTACTACAATAATATGTCACAAAGAAATATGTTACGACACAGCACTCAGTCTCACATTTTAATAAGAGTCTTTAGCCTCTCATCTTGCTATAAGACCACAACACGATGTACTAACTTATTTTTTACTCACTTGACAAAAGCACCTAAAATATAATAATACGGTAATGGTTTAATAGGTATGTGATAGTTAACATCACACATTGATCTACAAAAACGGGAGAACTACTAGAAAATGTTACAAAATCATGCTAAAGCACAAGTATTTACCTACAGAACTTGTGCATGTAGAAATAATATGTACATAAATGCTGCCTAGTGAATAAAAAATAAGGTATATAAGCCAGTATCAGTATTACTCTTAGAACCACAATGTATTCTTACAATTGCTTGTGACTAAAGAGCTACTACTTGAGATTGAAATAGTGCCTAGTATAGAGACTCCGCGTTCGATGAACGTGGCTTTTTGATCTTCTCCAAGTTCTTGATGACGATGTCGTGGAGCGAACAGTAGCGGTTACGAATCTCGCACATCACCAGCCATAGCGACAAGTATTCCTTCTCGTCCAGTTCCTGGCAAACAAACAGAACAATTAATACGGACTAGTTGCACCATGCACACATTAATATTAGAACAGAAACAAACACATTCGATTTTTAACAGCTTTCCTGTTTAGTCAATGAAGGAAAAATGCCACGCAAGAGGTTGCTTTTCCCTGTGTGTGCGTGTGGTTTAAACAGAGAATGTGTGACAAATTTTCTATGAATGCATAAATCAAATTGAACAACATGAAATTGACATATTTCCCAGTAGGGCCCAGTGGTATCGGCCTACACTTACGAGTTAGAGTTTGCGAGTTCAAACCTAAACAGGCACTTTTCTTTATGTTAGATACACAAAGAAAAGTTTCATCACCACAGCTCACAAAACTGTGAAGGAAAACATCGTGAAAACCATGGACCAGGACATGCGTCCTAGAAGATAAAATTCGAAGACTTATTTGACATCTACCAACCTACATTGGGCCTGCGTAGGGTCTGATTATGAGGTACATGGAATAAGGTTCTAAAAACATTTGAATTTTCGTTTCTTATCTAATAAAGTGAAAATAATAAAACTTACTCGGACAGCTCTCCTGTAGTCTTCAATGTGTGGGTATTTAGCGACTTTAGACACAATCTTCGCTCGCGAGATGAAGTATCGTGAGATTTGGTCAAAGAACGCTGCGGCCTCCGACTCCACAGACTGAATCTCAGCGAGTGTATCCTCCTGTATTGATACACCGAAGTTGTTGCCGTCTTCGATTTTAGGAATCATGAATGATATCCACATTTTCAGCTGGAACAAGGTTAAATAACACTGAGCAATTGGTTCGACATTCATTTTTATACATAAACCCAATTAAGATCCTGCAATATAAAAATATTTGTGGAATACAATGTTGTGATCGCTACTCTTTGCCAGATTTGTGTGGATTGGTGCCAGCTGCCATCTTACCTGCAAAAATCCCTTTGTCGGCAGTTACGACGAGACCGAAGAAAATGCCAAGTGCAACCCCTCATCCTAGGTGGGCGACGAAAGCGACACGACGCAAGGCAACGCAAAATTACACAATGTGACGCAACTGAATGTAAGTCACCTAAAACTAAATTAGCATTACTATGTCGTGGAAGAATGGTATGTCGTATCGTTCGAGTCGTAGGCAGATAACCACCTAGTGGGAACACCAGCTGCCTCGTATTCAGCATCGGGTCACGTCGTTTCATTTGTCACTCACCTAGGACATGGGGTCAGGCTCGATCACACCACGCAGTAGTAAACAAATGAAGTGATAATTTTCATATTTCTCCCTAGAATAAAACTCACCCAATTTGTGAGGTGCGCAGGGAAAGAAACATCTTATCATTGGACGGTTGCAGCGTCGCGTCATACGGCGCAGTTTCAATTGGCGAGTGACGCGGCGACATACGCAGTGTTTGTGCAGATGTCGATCGCGATTGAGTTCCATTAGGCTTAATAGCATATAATCAGAAAGATCTATACACAGTTTTCCAAATACATGTAGGCATGTTGTTAATAGTGAAACAGAAATTGATTGCATCTCCAAATATAAAATACCTAATGGTTATCTCAAGTTGATAGGATAATAGTGTTACTATATTTGAACATAGGCCACTTCCAAATTCCAACAAAGATATGACTGTGATGATTCTACTTCCAGTATGAACGAATTATTTCCTGTATGAACTGCACGAGTCAAGTCCTGGTAGTGACATTTAATAGAAATACACAAATGCAGCAATCAAGACAATCATCTTTGTCACAAGTTTCATCTAGTGCAACTTGGAAGAAGCCTACGTGCAGCTGTGGACTGCACTGGGCTGAGCTGATTGATATTGAAAGCTTCATAGTCTTCTTTTTAATTTAAATCCTCTTGCTTGGGTCCTTTTTCAGAGTCCTAGTTTAACATTACTGGGAAATGATGAAATCTTCATGATATTCCTAATAATATTCACATAAAAGCCACTTACCAAATTGGAATCTTCAACCAGTTCTCTAATGTGTGGTTTTACAAGATGGATGAGGTCACTGAGTGGTTTGTTGCATGGCACAGTGCCATTGGGCAAGGCATACACTCGAGTGCCCTCAGATGAGTTGCTCGACACTTCAGATGACTCCATCCGCTGACGTTTAGCATTTGGCTCATTTGCTGCTGATGCAGGAGGTGGCACTGGAATGTTTAAGTCCTGAAATTTTATAACTATATTAGGGATACAGAGTATGTAGTAGATAATTGTTTCAAATGAGAATATAAGATATTACCACTTTGCAATATAAGATTTTTATAGCTCATATTACTCCGGAATAATGTGGTTGTCCATAACTGTCACAATATTTAAAGTTTTTGAGTTTATCCACTACAAACCATTTTAGAAACAATAAAATATTTCCTCTTTATGTATAATATTAGTGTAGATTAGACATAACATCGCTAACTCGCCTGCCAAGCGTGGCAATTATGGCAAACCTCCTTTTTTTTGAGGGGGCCTATGTCCAGCTGTGAACGAGTGTCAGCTGAAATGATGATGAGACATAACAGAACATCACGCCTTTAATCCCCGAGAGGTTAATCAGAGGTGTACCTCTAGGTACACATTCACATTTAATTGTATATTACTGAATAAATATGACCATAAAACAAAACTACTATACATATGAGGATGGTGTTCTGTAGTTTCTGCCTACCGCATGGGCAAAAAGGCATGTGTCAATGTATGTATAAAACAATGAGGACACATCTTTTGACTGAACAACTAAATAAGTTTTCGCAGTTATCATTGCTCTGGCAAAAGTGAATTACAGTGCAACCTAACATATAACAAACCGAAAGGGAACAAGTAAATATTTGTTATATCAAGTAATTTGTTAAACTGAGGTTTGTTATATTGGTTTGTTACATCTCAAATTACAATGTTCTTTTTTATTATTTTTAGTTTTTACATGTCTTGACATATTCTCATCATTATTTGACATTATACATCAATTTTAATATCAACTAATTTTTAGTGATTGTCATGGAAATCATGTCAGTTGGTTTAAATAGGTTCATTTTATTTATCCAGATTATATTTACATATTGTGAATGAGAGAATGTTGTAGGCCTTACAGACTAGATTTGTAGACGATTTTCTATTCTGTATTTTCATTCCTCTAAGTACCAGGTACTTATTGACAGGCCTGCACTGTTGTCCCATACCTATTTTCACTGTAATTTGAAAACATTGTTAAAGCCAATTATTTTTAAAAGAGTAACCATGGAGTTTCTTGCCGGCTCTTCTCCATAGGAAGCGACAATTTGGAACTGTGCACCTAGCTTCTGACGTTTCATAAGTGCCCATGCAGGTTTATGTGAAATTTAATATTTTGATTTTGATTGAGGTTATGTTGGTCTAAAATCTATACTAATATTATAAAGAGGAAAGATTTGATTGTTTGTTTGTTTGCATTGAATAGGCTCCGAAACTACTGAACCGATTTGAAAAATTCTTTCGCTTTTGAGAAGCTACACTATCCCCGGGTGACATATGCTATATTTCTATCTCCATATTCCTACAGGAACGGGAACTACGCGGGTGAAACCGCGGAGCGCTGTTAGTTGGTTTTAAAGAGGTGCTGAGCCTTTGCAACTAGCATCTTTAATAACAGTGACAAGCAGCACTGTTTACATTACTTTCCATCAAACAACACTGATTGTTATACAAATAAAACGTGTCGAAGCCTGTCGCGACTGAATCGCATACTATGGGACTAGGGGTCTTATTGGTGGGAACGTTGTATAAAATGTTTTGGGTTTACAAAATTAGTTAACTAGAGGTATTTAC
The DNA here is from genome assembly GCA_949987655.1 of Polymixis flavicincta. Lineage (NCBI taxonomy): Eukaryota > Metazoa > Arthropoda > Insecta > Lepidoptera > Noctuidae > Polymixis > Polymixis flavicincta. Next base: position 9,608,804 of record OX465183.1, read on the forward strand.
ACAATTTTATATAGTTGAAAATTCGTTATATAGAGGGTGTTCGCAAGAAAAATCGCAATGTAAAGGTATATTTTACATTGACTCATGGATAATTCAAGGGGATTACGAAGAATTTGATAAATCGAGGAATTTGTTGAATCGAGGAAGTCGTTATATATATTGAGGTACGCTATAATAAGATTGCACTGTATTATTAAAAACAATGTACATATATACCTGATGTACATCAGCCAAATCTCGATTTTGGAAATGTGATGTTTCTAGAAGTTCATTTAATTTCACTATCTTCTCTGGAAATCCTTTTATAATTAGATGCTCAGCCTTCTGCTTGAGGGAATCCTTGTAGTCCTGTACCTGAAACAGGTACACGTGCCCGATTTACATGAGCCACCTAACAACAGCCATTATCCGTTGTTACGGCTAGGATCCCCCACGGTCGCGCAATATGTTGAGGTTATGCGCTCGTAATACGTAAAACTTACAGCTCCCATTGTAATTGTTACACGTTCCGGTACTTTTCCAAAGGTAATCTTTAATCCACAGCAGGATTTTACTACGAAACAATATTATTCAACAGCACTTTTACAGAAAACTGTGAGGTCACACACACACACACTAATCAAAGTAGGTACGTTACTCGTGTCAAACAAAGCGAAGTATCAATAATGGGTTTACCTTTTTCGCTACGTCTGCCATTGTGATAATATTATTATTAGTAGGAGTTTAGCTATATTATGTCCCTTGTTATACTTGTAATACAAAATACTTTATAAAATCCACACAACTTTTTACGCTAACAACTCGTGTATATGAGTGAATGAAATGAATTATGTACGTTTGTTGGTTTCCAAAGCGTTCATTCGATGTTTAAAAGAATAAAAGTTACTAAACTAAAAAATACAAACACGTCAATACCGTTTTCTTTAGCACTGAGTTTTCCTTTGGAGCTACATCCATTATTTATAAAAATCTAAGAATATTTTTTACACGTTATGGCGGTGTGACATAACAAACTTTTTAATTTTTTATAAAATAATGTTTTTTCTTTTAAATTTCCCGAACACCAAAATTGTTTAAAAAGTTAGCATAACAGAGGAGGACCACAGACTACTTTATTGTAGTATTTCCTCTGTTCATGTCAACATTATGACTAACAATGGTGCCGATTCTGTTGTCTGTGACTAAAAATCACCAAAATTTAGTTTATTCCTGTCAAACGACGATTTCCTATTCTGAAATTGACTAAAGTGACACAACTTAACTATATTTTAGTTTGACAGCACTAAGATTGCACTGAATTATTAGTTTAGTGAAAATGGTAATTTTGCTATTCTGTTGTTCTCAATTTCATTATTCTATTCAACCTAAAATGTTGGTTGTCTAACTAAATCTGACTATTTTTAATCGCGATTAAGTAGGTGTGGAATAAAATTAGTTGTCAAAAACTAAAATTCACACCAACACCTCGAGTTCTGGTGCAAAAATAGTACTGTATTTTTTTTCTTTTCTTTTGCTTATGTCTCGAAAACGGTGTGTCCTATCGCAAAAATAATGATAATTTCGACCCCCTTTAAGGAACCCCAAACACATCGAAAACTCAACATGTGGATAATAATTTTTCATATTTTCCATGAAAAAAGTGAAAATTCCATATAAATCACGTCGAGGCTGCCGCCCCTGCTGCGCGCCGCTGGTTCTAAAAAAAAATCACAGGGTAGGGCAAACAAGTACCACGTTGCGAAGCCAAAACATACCACGTGCGAGTCGCGATTGTCAAATTCGATATTAGTTGTGTCAAAATAGTTTTTAAATTTAGAGATATTTTTTTGCAGAATAGAGTTTAGATTCTTATAGTAAAAAGTAAGGAATTTTAGTTATAGTTTAGTTAGTTTAGTTCGGTGTACAACAGAATCGGCACCAATGTCAACGTTGTTAATGTAATTTTTTTTTTTTTTTTTTTTTTTCCTTTTTGGCAATTGAGCCGGTTTCGACTATTCTGCCAGCGTCGCGTTAAGACGGCAGCGTAGCGGCTGGCCGTCGACTTCGCACTTTGTGGTAGGTCTACAGATTTCGATATTAATTGCTGTAAAGACAAGGACAAGGGTTAGTAAAACATAAATATTCTAAATTACTATCTTACATAAAGTAGGGTACAGCACGGAGACATATAGTACATATTATTTACATATTTATTACGCATCAATTACAATTTTATCTCATTTTCGTTTATAAAAGTTGTTAAAATTTTAATAATTTTGGGAGAGAAGTGGCACAAGAGGGTATGGAAGTTAGTCGGAAGAGGAATGTTACATTTGGAAATTTTGCTATAGAGGTCGAAAGATTTGGAGTTCAAGGAGCAGGAGAAAAATATATGTTCTAAAGTACCGTCCGCAAGACCGCATTCACAAAGGGAACTGTCCCTAACATGGATCTTGTTCAGAAACACTGGGCTACAACAATGTCCGAGTCTTAGTCTGCAAAGTGAAGAAACAGTTCTTTTGGTTAGTTTTGGATATTTAAAAAACCAAGGTTTCCGCTGGATGTCAGGCTGTATAGCTGCATAGTAGGCACCTTTGGTTTTTGAGGTCTCATTCCAATTTTTGGTCCATGAGTCGAACAGTTTTGGCTTGGCACCATTTCGCAAATCGTAGTTATGAGCTACATAGTGCTTTCGATCAGCTGGATTTGATGTGGCATACTTTGCTAACGAATCAGCGCACTCATTGCCAACAATACCCGAGTGACCAGGAATCCAGGCTATCTCGACATCCAAGCCGTTTTGGGAACAGTCAAATAACAAGCTCTTAATTTCTGCAACGATTTTACTATGGATTTTACTGTGAAGTTGATTTTGTTTTAAGGCCTCAATACTACTACGGGAATTTGAAAAAATTACTGCTTTTGTTATTTGATGAGATTTAATATAATGTATGGCTTCTAAAATGCCAATACACTCTCCTGTAAAAACTGATGCTTCTGGGGGGCATTGAAAAAGTAGGGCAATTTTTGAATTTTGAAAATATACTGCTACTCCTGTACATTCTATTTGTGATATTTTTGATGCATCAGTAAAGAAAAAGTTCCAACCTTCCCAGTAACGCTTGACGGCTAACTCAAAGTCGCGTCTTGCGTTTTGGGAATTCTTTGAAATACCTAGTCCCAAAACGGCTTTTGGTTCGAAGTGAATCGTTTCATATGCAGCAGAAAAGACGGGGAGAGTTGGATATTGACACACATGTGGAGAGAGGTGTTTAAGCTCTCTGTACCTATTTATCAATAGAGGAACTGTTTTATTATTCCAATAAGGAGAGTTATTGAAGAGAAGATCAATTTGCTCTAAAATTGGGAGTAAAGGATGGGATGAAAGAGAGAATACTTTAGATAGGAAACGATCTGCCAAATACTGTCTTCTGAGGTATAGGGGCGGTTCTGCACATTCAATTTGAAGCGCATTAATGGGAGAGGATCTCATGGCTCCAATAATAATTCTCAGGCATTTGGCCTGGATGCTGTCTAGTTTTTTGAGAGCTTCTTTGTTGCAAGGCTCAATAAGGAAGGAACAGTAATCCAAAGCACTCCTGGTCAACGCATTATAGACCAGTTTGAGGGTGTAGGGGTGGGCTCCCCACCACACTCCGGCCAAAGCCTTAAGGACCGATACGGAGCGTTCACATTTTTTGACCGTGTTGTTAATATGATCAATCCCAGACAATCTCGAGTCCAACGTTACTCCCAGAAACCTAGCCTTATCACTAACTGGAATGACTTGTCCATCAATACTTATTTCTACTCTGGGAATAGAACGCTTGCGGGTAAAAATGACAGCTGTACTTTTTGGAGCACTTAAAGATAACCCGTGATCAAGGAGCCATTGGTTTAGTGAAGACAGAGAGACATTCATTGATAGTGCGGCATCCTGGATAGAATTGCCAGTGACCAGTAATGCAATATCGTCAGCATACTGAAGGATTTTGCAGTCATAATTTAAAGATGAGGATAAATTTGCTGTGTATATATTATATAATGGGGGACTCAGAACAGATCCCTGAGGTAACCCTCTCCATAATGTTCTTTGTTCAGAGTCGGCCCCAGGGATTCTTAATTGAATGACGCGATTGGTAAAGATGCTACCAATGATAGTAGAAATCCTAGCCGGGATTCTCAGCTCGTGCAGTTTTTGCCTGAGAACAGGGAGGAGGACCGAATCATAAGCAGCTGATATGTCAAGGAAAACGGCCACCACAGAGTCATTCCTGCTGAGGGCCAGCCGGACCGCTGACGTGAGGGTACCTACACTGTCAGCTGTGCCCAGACCTTTCCTGAAGCCGAACTGAGTCGTTGGGAGCAGTCTCCTATTCTCCACCAACCACACTAGACGATTCTTAATTAGGTGTTCTAAGAGTTTGATTAGTATGGACGATAGAGCTATGGGTCTATATGAGCAATGATCATTAGGATCTTTGCCAGGTTTTAATATTGGAATGACAACTTGAACCTTCCATTCTGAGGGAATATGTCCGGAAGTGAAGCAAAGATTAGCCAAGTCCAAGTAGTATTGGTGGGTTTTTGGACCAGCTTTTACGATAAAAGAGTAAGGAAATCCATCCACCCCTGGGGCGGAGTCCTTAACATGGGATAGTACAGTTTTTAATTCTTCCATGCTGAATGGCATGTTCATTGGATCACTAGTGTTGTCTACATCCTCGATGCCAACACAACTGTCCTCTACGCTCGGAACATACGCTGGAGCGATTTTTGAGAAAAACTGGTACCCCAGTTCTTCTGAGATGTTGTTCGAAGAAGCAGGTGCTAGACTACTCCTGAAACGCTTGATTTTCCGCCATACCACCGAAACTGGAGTGGATGGGTTCAGCGAACAGCAATATTTTGACCAACCTTCACGTTTTTTCTTTTTAAGTACTTTCCTGGACTTAGCTAAGATTCGCTTGAAGGCGATGAGGTTATCCAGGTTCATATCACAGTTAACAGTCTCTTCAGCCTCATTCCTGGCCCTGACCATATCAGTGCATTCCCTATCCCACCATGGCGGAGAGGGGATTCTGTTAGACTGGGGTTTTTTGGACGGAAAACAGTCATCTGCTGTAGCAGAAACGGTGGATGAAAAGGACAAAAAACATTCCTGGGCATTATCCCCACTAACTTTTGGAAGGGAAGATACTCTTAAGTCTAAAATTTTGGAATATAAATCCCAATCTCCTGAGTCAAGTCGGTATTTCAAAAGGGGAGGCGAGACTTTTGTGGGAACATTTTTAGAAGGGAATTCGATCATGATGGGGTAGTGGTCACTTCCATAAGTCATATTCAAGCGACGCCAGATAAGGAGGCTAGATATATTGGACGAACAGAATGTCAAGTCAACACAGCTATTACTCTGCCCTGGTGCAGACCTGCGTGTAGCACTGCCGTCGTTGATGACACAGAGATCAAGATCATCCAATACATCCAGCAAGCCAATGCCAAAGTTATCGCAGGTATCTGATCCCCAACGGTAATGGTGACAATTAAAATCACCCATAACAAGTATTGGACCACTAACATTGCATAACAAATTTCTAATTACCGAAAGATATTCGAGTTCTGGATGCGCAATGTAAAAAGAAAAAATATTGATACCCTCAGCCTTAACAGCAACAACATTTATGTTATCGCCAACAAAGGGAAGAGGAATCGGGGCAAATGATACTTTGCTATTGATGAGCAAAGCACATCCCCCATATCCATCAGGTCTGTCATTACGAACACTGCCAAAACACGGCATCCTGAAATTACTTTCAGGTAAAAGCCATGTCTCAGCAATGCCGCAGACTGATGGTTTATACTTATTTATTAAAAAAGAAAGATCAGGCTTCCTGGGAGTAATACTCCTCACGTTCCATTGAAGAAATGTTAGTGGATGGAAGATGGTGTATATAATTTAAGATTGAGGTCAATTTTAAGGCAACGTGGTCAGGTAATGATTGTGTAGGATTTGTCAGTACAGTCATTAACATGTTTGTGATTAATCCTAATATATTCTTTGGGCTGTCCTCTCGTCTGTAATTCATTGGCTCAGCGGCTTCTGCTGGGAACGCGCAGCCATTATTGGAGGGGTAAAAAGAATAATTTTGGGTAAGTTCTTGGTGAGCTTGCTTATTATAGCCTGGAGAAAGGGGGGCACGGGGCTTAGGGCTAAGAAATACCGTTTTACGGTATGACCTTTGGGTAGCAGGGATTGGGCTTGAGGAGTGAGATTGGGATTTATTTATTGTAACCTTGTTACGAGGGTGGTATTTGGAAACATCAGCATATGATCTGGAAACTGGGGGGAAAACCTGACTAGCTTCTACATATGAAATAGATTTTTCCGCCATCAGAGCTTTGATGCTCTTCTGCCGGCCTAATTCAGGACAAGCACTATCATTTGCAAAATGGTTCCCAGAACATGAAATGCAAAATCCAAAGTCAGGGGTGGTTTCACATCCATCACCTGGATGATCTTCACCACATTTGAAGCAGCGTGGTTTAGATCTGCAAAGTGTACGTGTGTGGCCAAACCTACAGCAATGGTAACATTGGATTGTTGGGTATGTGTACCTCTCAACTGGAAGAGCCGAGTAGAAACAAAACACCCGTTTAGGTAAAACTTGTCCGTCAAAAGTAACAACAACTGTCTGCGTAGGCTTCCACTCAGCTATACCAGAGGATGTAACTTTACGGCTCATCCTCCTGGCCTTCACAACAGCACCACATCCTTCAGGAACCTTAATATTTTCAATAATTTCGTCTTCCGACCATTCAATGGGGATATCCCTAACAAGACCTAATCGCGTAATATTGAATTGAGGGATGGAGGCAATATAATTGTGTTGGATTAACAAGTTATTCATTAAAAAACTGTTTGCATCTTGATGCGACTTGAACTCAACTGACACTTTATTTCTGCCTATGCGTTTGACCCCATCGAGGTGTACGTTACTGATGTTATTTTTAGTCAAAAACATACCAAACTTGACCGGTTGTAGCACAGTGCCTGAAGTCTGACCATCCTTAAGGGAAACATGAACAATATACGGCGGGTTATCTCTAGCCGAATATGTAAGTCTGCCGATTACGTTTTTCGGTACCTTGGGTGGAATAATTGGAGTAGTAGGGGGTGACACAGCTACCCTCTTCCGATTTGTAGTCTCCGTTTCCATTTTGGGATCTTGCGTGAGAATTTGGGTGTCATGGGGGAGGGTGATAGTCAAGCCAGGGGGAAGATCAAAAGGTTCATCAGGGGGGTCGGGATCAGGAGGCTTTTTGGAGTTCATAATGATGGTAAATGATGATTAAAAGCGAGACAATAACAAATAAAACTAACCTTACACAAAGAACACAAACACAAGGAATAGTCTCGATCAAGTTTCACACAGAGATTCACTAAAAATCGAAAGAATTCGTAATACTGACAAAAGCACGTGTTTAGCCTTCACCACTACCAACGAAAAGCCCTTTGTCGTTAATGTAATTATACACACGCGGTTAATTCTGTCCTCCTACCCTCCTACTTTCTCACAGAAAATGCAAGAGCTGAGAATGCCGGCAAGAATGAGTCAAAAAATTTGCAGTTTCTTTGTAATAAATAGCCCAAAACCATAAAATCCAGCATTTGTGTATCCCGAAAGCTATGTAATAAAGCTAGTTAAGTAATAAAGCTGATTCAAATGTATAAACTGGAAACTAGCTTAGGTGTGGCTCGGGCAGTCGCTACTAGCCGTAACATTTTTATCGAATGGTTAGTAGCACTTGTCAGATTTTGTCTAGAGTAAATATTAGAGCTTACGATATTGAGATACTACTTCACGTCGTACCGAACGATGCACTCAATTACGAGATAATAGTAGGCCACAATTTGATTGATCAAGGATTTTCCGTAGAGATTTCTAGTAAAACTTTTCCATTAAAAAAGTACAAGTAGTTAACCTATGTGAAGTAGGTAAGCGAGTCTCTAATTTTGAGTGTATTAATACAGACGTTAAAGGTATAGACCGCGAAAATATTATTAACATTCTAAGTCAATATTCGTCGTCTTTTGTTGAAGGCACTCCAACTGGAAATGAACTCAAAGCATTTAATTCAACCATTAGGCACTTTTGAACTGTCAAAAAGTTGCTCAGTTATAAAGTTGAAGCTAGTCTGACCAACGAAAGCTGTCCAAGAAAAAAGACGAGAATCAAGAGTTGTCAACCATGGCCATGGCTATACATACACTGCTTAAAACGGAGTTGATACTAATTATTATTCAAGACATATTATTATGCGATATTTACATCAGTATAACCCACTGACGTATAAATCATATGGACTTGAAATGTTTGACTATAGAAAAAACAGTTATACAAATATGAGGCATATCGACACCGAAATCATAAAAATGCTGTCATCTCTTTTTAACTTTCATAATTTTGCGTAAGTGACAAAGGACATCAGTGTTTTTGACAGGTACCATAATGGCAACTCTTCATTCCTAGCGTCATTAAATACCTATTTGCGGCCGGGTAGCCATTTTATCCTCTCGCTGTTTGGTAGCAAAGTTGGGGTACGTCAACTGTCAAATGCTCTTGAGCTGTGGTTATAATTTGTGAATTTGTGAGTAATTTTGCTGTGTTATTGCGTTTGAACTCGGTTCTATAGTGTAAATCGTGAAATGCAAGATGCCCAATTGCAATATAATCGGATGTGGCATTAAAAGAAGCGGAAATCACCCGAACATAACTTTGCACCAGTACGTACTTAATTTCAGCTGAAATATCTATAGATTTTGATAATAAACATAAGATTCTGTATTTGTAGAGGAGTTTCAACAGTTTCCCTTCACAATTTCCCATTTACCTTTATTATCAACAGTAATATTTGTACCTATTTCATAAAATCATTTTCTTGTTATTATAGGGATAGAGTAGTGCATGCATGACATTTTTTATATTTATCGATATTGCTATTATGGTTCTTAATTGGTTTTTTGTTTTACTTTCCAGGTTGCCTGCTAATAAAGTAAAAAGAAAATTTGGCTGGAAAGAATTTGTGAAGAAAATTTAAAGATGTCAACAAAAACAATTAATATTTGTTCTCTTCACTTTTAATTAAAAGTGTAATAGAAGTATACATGAATTTGAGATACAAATATTATTGGAAGAAATCTACTGAAAGAATATCACACAGAAATTACCTGAACAAAATTGTATGGTTTAGAAATGAATGAGATTAATTTGTTTAATATCAAATACTTTATTTAAAATAATTATTGTTGACTTTTAATTTAAACCCAAAATCATCGGCATTTTAGAAATGATAGGTGTTGAGACGTCCGTGCAGGGAGCCCATCGCGGATGTAGTGTCATTTGCTTTCTTAGAATTTGTTCCCTCCGCTCCGAGTCGAACGTCTACCTAACGCAAGGCTCTCGGTCTAGAATAACACTTACATTTAATTTAAAAAATTGACACAAACTTATTCGATGTACCTACTTACTTATCTTAATAATGGCAATAGGAACCTAAATAGTATTAAAAACGATGGTACGGAAAACTTAATGCGCGAGTCCGACATGCAGTTGGCCGGTATTTTTATTTTATTTTTCGTGTTCTTCTCAGCAAACCCTTTCATTTCAAACCCACATGGGAATGCATACAAAATAACTAGTCCGCCATAATAGATTTAGAATGACGTCAGTTAACAGTTAGCTCACCACGCATTGGTGTCAAATTGTCTATTCTGTTGTGCACTCGTCATTTCAGCCAAAAGACGTTCACTGCTAGACATAAGCCTTCCCCAAAAGGGGGTTTTGCCATAATAGCCACGCTTAGCAGGCGGGTTGGCGATCGCAGTATGGTTGGAAAATGCATAGAAAACGCTGCTACCCATTTTCTAGTAAGCAAGTCCCTTAGTCGCCTTCTACGACACCCACGGGAGAGATGGGATGGTGCTATTCTTTTACGTCAGGCACCACACGGAACTGTTGTGCACTAACTGAACTTAATTTAGGCTATTGCTATCTTTGTCTCTCTAATAAAACGAGAAACAGACGGACGTAATTTAGAGCTGTCAAATTTAATTGAACTAATATTTCCATACAAATTAAGGGTAGGTGCACGTAATAAAAACATGTCGACTAAAAACACGGTGAAGCGTAGGCATAAGATTGACATCTGTAACTTAGTCGTTCATAGCTATAGGCGTACTTTTCTCGCACTGCCTTTTAGTAAAAAAAAGTGATAGATAGCGATACTCTAATTTTAGATTAGTAATTGAACAAGAGAATCGGCAGCAATGTCATCCAAACTAAACATGTACGCAAAATTTTAGCTTTTTTAAAAACCGGGAAGTGGGTAAAAATAACTTTTAAGATTTGTTTACATGGTTAGTTATGTTGATATTGTACCGTGACACAATGAAAACATTCTCACAATCTTTTATCGATGTTATTGTAGAGAAACATCGATAAGGGGTACACTATTAGCCGCCATTTTATCTTCTCAATTAAGTGTAGGTATCCACGTTTTTCTTGTAGGTATGCCAAGTCCATATGATTTATACGTCAGTGGTATAACCTTATTACCCCTGGTATATGGCATTTTTGGCATTATATAGGAAAGGTTGAATTAAATAATTCGTGGTCAGCTTTCGTTGGCCAAACTCTAGTCGCCCATTCTAAAACGTAGATCTCTCTCTATGGAGAAGAACGGGCAAGAAACTCCAAGAACACTTTTAAATTAAGTTACGTACTTATTACAAAATCTTGAGAACATTATGCTTGTTGCTTCTATAAATTAGAACAATGTAAAAAATTAATAATTAACATAATTTAAATTAATTTAATTAATAGTAAAAAAAACAATCCTAAATAAAAGACTAAAAATATGCCCTGGAAGTTAAGAGATGACCATTGTCAAACGACGGCGCCCGTTCATGAACTTGACGCGTGGATCAGCACCATCCAGCTTAACCATTTTGTAGCATAATCATATTTATGCGTAACAACGTTCAGTTTTCAAGACGTGGCTATTATTAAACTAGAGTGGACGTGGCTTTGTTGTGCTGTCAGACCCAGTTTTCCAGACTTATCACTACGTTTACACGTGCCGGTTTTGCAGCTCCCCGCTACCCCCTCCTTCACATTACCTACATGACATGCCAGTTAATGCCAAAAACTGTTAAATGTTGTGCGATCTACGATCTACTCGCTTACTAGATAATAGCATGCCAGTAAGCCTATACACATAAAAGTAGACGGTACGTGGAAGGAGCTTGGGGCTTACTCTTGAAACTAATTTTAATTTCAATCTAAACCCAATACAATTCCAATGTCAATTTTGCAGTCACGTGATTCGGTACTCTTGAACACAATAGTGTCAACATTGGATTGAAATTGGGATTGCCCCGCCATTATTTTATTCAACGTGAAGTTAGCTACGTTACGGGCCGCAATAGTGTTGTTCGACTCATTACAATAAACCGGTAATAGAGAATTAAAATGCTTTATCCTTTAAATAACGCGGCCAATAAATAAATATCTTATAGATAGTTGCTTAATTGAGTAATTGTGACGTAATCAATTCATTTGGGCGTAAGAAAATGATTAAAATCATAAAATTAACCATGACTTTGGCTGCATGCGGTAGGATCGTTGCCATGCCCTACACTATCTACTAATAAAAAAGACGGCGTAGAAGGTCTCAATTTTCTATAGTAAAAGTAGTCAAGTTTTAGTTTGTGTAGAACAGTTATAAATTGTTCGCGTTTGGTTCCTTTGTAGTAAGAAATACCCAATGGCGTTCTTTATTTATGTAAAATAACAATATTGAGTGTGTCTAGTAATAATAAAAAAACCTAGAAGAAAACCAATGAAAATGTAGTGTGGTATATTTTCTCTTACATTAAATCTTGAATATCTTTGGAACCCGTGGTACGCTTTACACAATTCCAACTGTAAAAATGGTTTTATCCATAGATCTATCGTTTAAAACCAAAATAAATAAAAACTGTGCATAAATAAGAAATCTCATTTTCAACTTACGTAATTATACGAGAACCTTACATTATTTTCAAATATTCCGTATAAAACTCAATTAAGTACAACTGGATTTTATTATGAAAACTATGTAGATAGTAATGAGATCAAATTAAATTAACTAGTTAATTAGAAACCTATACATTGAGTTGAGCCAAAATCTCTTAACATTTCTCGTCTTTGTTTCCATTCTTTTTTAGGGAATTACGTAAAACACTGTTTAATACTGCTAATCGTGCCATATTAAACTCCTTTTACTTGTTTAAAACCACCTAAAATGCAAAACAATTTCAAAAAAGTTACACTTTTGCTATTGGAAAAATCACAATCTACAAACAATCCCAGCGTAATATTGATGCAATACACAGCTGTCAAAAAAACTCAAGAGTAGCGATTACCGCGCGCCAAGCCCGATCCCGATTTCATTTAGTTCTCCAAAAAGACACGCAATTTAAACACGATTTGGCGCTAGCGTCGAACTCAAGAGTACGAAAAGTCACAATTCCAATGTCGATCGATCGGAATTGAACTCAAGAGTAAGCACACTGGTATGCAAGTGTGCCAGCTACAGTAATGTGTATTCCCGCCTTAAATAACGGTAATACGTATTTGTGATATGCTGCGGCCACATTACGGTCAACGTCAATGCCCAACATCGCGATAAAGATTTCGATAATTAACGCGATAAATTCAGTGGCCACACTACGATCAACGTCAATGCCAAACATCGCGATAGACAACGCGGTAAAAAATCGGCTAATATGCTCACGGTGGACAATAACAAACGTTAGTGTGGCCGTTCTATCGCAATATTTCTCACGTTTTGTTGTAACGTCAAATGGCAATGTGAATGCCGTTGTAGAATTGTCGCAATAAGTTGTGGCTACACCTACGGTTGACGTCCAACATCGCGATAATCAACGGCGTTTCACGTAGGTGTAGCCGCACCATCAGAGGTGACAGCATATTCGATAAAATACTAGTGACAAACCTCCGCTAGGAGTACTGTGCTCTGTGTGTAGATATGGGTTGAATTAGGTTAAAACGATACCTAATACACCTAATCCTAGTATTAAAAAATACCTAATCCGAGTATTCATTCAATAAAGCCGCTGGCCTGTTACCGATATTATGTATAGTATGTGGATTGGGTGAGAAATATTCGGCATGGAATATGGACGTTCCGTTTATGATATATTGTGGAACGGTGGACCAGACATATTTCGTTTTTTTATGCAGAGCACTAACTAGTCCAGTAGTATTTTACATAGATGGCGCTGGCGGCAGTGCTAATTAAACTTGAAACTTTACCCCCACATTTTAAGGTACGGAATATCTTCTGTGTACACTGTGTACTAGACATGGATGGTACTTGCAAAATCGAGTAGCAGGGCTTCCAAGTACGTCGTACCTTAAGAAACCACGGCCTAAAACCAGGACTCGAGATACTTTCAGGTACCTATTTTCCATCTGCATCGAAAATTTATCTATGACTTCATACAAATGAGAAGCACAATAGGGTATTTTACAATTTATTGAAAACTATTTTAATGTGAAGATTGGGACGAAATATGTGACAGAAAAATAAAAATAAAATGATTTATATCCATTTTCTCAATAAAAAATTATTAAAATCAAATTTATTTTTCGATGTTTTGAATTTACCGCCAAAACGCTTCTTACGATGACTTTTAAATCACGTGACATCCTGACGTCACACAGTGGTTCGAAATCGACGCTGCGTGGACATTGAAATCATTATTTCTTTAAGCGAGAAATAAAAGTCGGAAAGGCTTTATTTCAGTATTATTTATAATATTTGGTAATATGACAGCTATAGACAGCACCATCTCCGAAAAAAATAATATTTAATAATTTTTTGTATGAAGAAAAACACAAAAGTCGTTTTTTCTCACAACTTAATAAAACGTAAAGCCTGCGGCTTACATGGGGTGTTATCCCACATGAGGCGATTCTGAAATGCTATAACATGCACACGCATGCGCGCCGCTTCACTCACAGCAGAGTGTTGAATTTCGAGAAATTCAGTTAGAGATTTTTACGTTGATTTAGGTGTGATCTTAAAAATATACAAAGAAATTGACGTTAGTTGGCTAATTTTGTTAATTATAATGAGAAATAATGGAAAATACACTATGAAAACAATCAAGTAGAGACCCATTTATAACATAAATATTTTTTTAAATATTTCATATGATTATTTAATTCGTTGTTAGTAGATTATGTTAGTAGATACAAAGTTCGACATCATAAGTAACATAAAAAAATATTAGTACAAAAACTTATAACCATACTAAGAATAGGCAATTGTATAAAATACGAAATATATTATTTTGTTGAGTACCTACGTGGTTGAGCGAGTAGATGTATAAAATACCTTGAACTCTTGAAGTCTTGCAAGTATTTCGGGTCGGTACCTGGTGTGTGTACTTGGAAACAAATACCTGGTGTAAAAACCTGGTCGCGTAAATACGTACCTTCCCTATTGTGTACGAATATTTTGTGCCAAACCTAATCTTCGACGCTTTGGATTAGGTACGGACTCGTTTCGAAAAATACCTAATCGACATACCCCAATCCAATATTCAAGCCTCACGTCTATCTGTCAGTGTACAGTCAGTGTTGCCAATTTAGCGACTTTGTCGCTAGAAGTGACTACTTCCGTTTAAGTCTTAGCGACATAAAATAAGATTTGACGACAGAAGTGTTTAAGTGACTTATCTGACGACGTTTGAAGTACAGACAAACAGGCCGTCACGACAGTACAGGCACATCAAGCTACCCCAATCTGTCAAATTTCTTTGAAAGATTTTCAACTTTATTACATAAGGTTAAGGTTCATATTCAATTGGGAATATTTGACAGTTTGTAGTAGCTTGATGGTGCTGGCGTCTGTACAAATCAAAACAATTTAAGGTCCTGTAAACAATTTTTTTTTTGTTAACTCGACACAGAATTATATAGTGCCAAGAAATATATATGGAAAACGCAAATACGCTTGTGCACCAAATTAAAACTTAATTTAATTAAAGTTGGATTCGTATATATCAAATAAAATTTATTTATTTTGGGACAACGAGATCCAAAGGTTGGTTTACAAAAAAGAAAAAACTTAGAAAAACGATTGTTAATATAGGTATTAACACACACAGGTACAGCATATATGTAGTAGGCTACATATATGCTGTACCTACAGCTATTAAATAAATAGCCAATTTTGTTTTTAACTCTAGCTCTAGATACATGTTTTTTTTTTAGAGCGTTCGGAAATCTCCCGATAGAATCAGTTTTAGCGACTTTTCAATTGAGTCTAGCGACTCAAATTTATAGGAGTTGGCAACACTGTTATCTGTGCTGTGTGTCTCATGCCGTGTTCCGAAATGCAACAAAAGTGATAATATCGCGAACCCGACCAAATTGAATAGTCAAAAAATTTAAGAGTTATCAGATCATTAGTACTGATTTTTATTTTGGTTGGCTTCGCGATATTATCACTATTTGTCTAATACGGAATGCGCCCTCAGTCAGTCAGCTGTCAAAGTCGGACTTGTTGAGTACATAAGTACAGACGCCAGCACATCCAGCTACCCTAATCTGTCAATTTTTTTTGATAGATTTGCATCTTAGGGCGCATTCCGTATTAGACAAATAGTGATAATATCGCGAAGCCAACCAAAATAAAAATCAGTACTAATGATCTGATAGCTCTTAAATTTTTTGACTATTCAATTTGGTCGGGTTCGCGATATTATCACTTTTGTTGCATATCGGAACACGGCATTAATTTCATCCACTTAATTATGGCTAATTTTCAATTGGGAAAATTTGACAGTTTGAGGTAGCTTGATGTGCCATGGTTTGCATTTATCATATTTTAGGATTATCACCATAAACTACTATTCATTATTTACAACAAAACAATTTCAAACAAGAAATATGACTACTTTTAGATTTAACTTTTCTGGTGAAGATGACAGTAATCAACTTGAAGGTGAACCTTCGAAATTTTAATTCATGTTTATAATTTAAGATTACTAGACAGTTTATCACATGTGTCTATCCAACAGAAACAAAAGAAACCATTCGATGGCTAGATAGTGAGGAAGTCGTTCCAGATAAACAAATACAAAATCTGGATCACGCAGTTGCTTGCGCTAAAATGTTCGCCTGTGGTGATGTAGAGATTGGGGTTATAAAAGAAGTAACGGCAAGTTTAGAAGAATTTGGATTGAAGAATGCAATTGAACTAGCTGAAGAGGAACATAGTGACCTTATTGCTGGGAAATATGAAGGCAAGTGTGCATACTATGGATTAACCACAATACATCATTGTTAGCTCTCTATTGAAACCCTTCATAGCCACAGCATGCTTCACTTGCTTTCTCTACTTACACATCATACTACTTAGGCAGACGTAAAAAAATCAATTAAAGTTGGGACCTAACCAACTTAATTGAATTTTCGACGTCTGTTTATGTAGAATGTAAACTATTGCATTTATTTGATTTATATTAATATAATATATGTATTTATTCATAAAAAAAAAAACCCTCACACTGGAATAAACATGCATGATGTTGCATACGGTATCAACTAATACAGGAGGTATTGTGACTGTTACTGACTGGCTTTTAATAAATATTGTAGTGACAGCAGTATCTTAAGGTAAAAAACCGATAAATAAATAAATACCTAAGCCTGTTGTATCTATTACATTAACCTAGGCTGATAAAACTTTTGTTTTTCTAAATTATTCATATTAGTGTTAAGATTGGCTAACCCATTTTTATGGTAAATAATTACAGGTGGACTAAAAATATGGGAGTGCACTTACGACTTAATAGAGTATCTGGAAAGATATAAAACAGAAATAAAGTTTGAAAACAGCAATGTCTTGGATTTAGGATGTGGAGCTGGGATTTTAGGAATATATGCATTCTTGAATCATTCAAATGTTACTTTTCAAGATTATGTAAGTGAAGTGTATTATTAATTATATTTTTGAATAACTCTTTTATTTAATTATAAATATTATTTCAGAATAAGGAAGTTTTGGAGCATTTCACAATACGCAATGTAATGTTAAACATTGAGGAAGAAGAGAAAGAAGACACAGAAATACAAAGGTGTAAGTTTTATTCCGGAGACTGGGCTTCATTTAACGAGAAGCTGCCTTGCTCTGAACACTTTGATGTTATCCTTACATGTGAGACTATCTATAATGAATGTAACTATAATAAACTCATATCACTATTTGAGAATAGACTGAGCAAAGATGGAGCAGCATATGTAGCTGCAAAAACATATTACTTTGGCGTTGGAGGTGGAACACGACAATTTGAACAATCTATTCAGAAACATGGAAAACTAATTAGTGAAGTTTGTTGGAAGAGCACAGGTGGTATTCAAAGAGAAATACTAAAAATCACGCATAAACCATAACAACCTTTAATAATCATTTGTTCTTAAATGTTTGTAATAAAATTGTGATAACTTACAACACACTGGAAGACTTTCCCGTACATTTACTTAGTTATTAAACTTTTAAGGAGACAATCTTTCGTAGACCCACCCCTCCTCTCCTTTATGCAAGACCTTTCCATCAGGAATTTCTCCTTCTTTCGGCCTCCTGAATTTAATTCTATCATGAAGCCGGTCTCTTTGTCCTTGCCAAAACTCAACAGCTTTAGGATGAATAATGTATCCTCCCCTGAAATTTTTAAAAGGTTGTGTAATAATAAATTAAATAAATGTAATTCATTCAGTCTGAAGAAGATAGCAAATTGATTGTGATTAAAAAGTTAACTTCTTTTCAATTATTGAGTATCATATATGGTTTGCCATGATTTATTTTGGGAAACAATAGAATGTTTTATTATTGCATCAGATTAATAGAAAAAATACTGATGTAACTACTGAAAGAGGTAGAGGTAAATAAATTAGAATCATGATGAAATTAGAATCATGATGAAATTAGATTCTTAAAATATAATCACCAAAAACTAGGCTTTGGAACTTCTTTCCCAGGAATCATGTACTCTGCTTCTAAGACTCTCTCTCTCTCACACAAAATGTCCCTTGATTCAATGGGGGTGCTCTGAAAACTAGTACATGCAGCAATTTGGCTGGGCACTGGTCTGGAGTGGAAATATTTTGTTGATTCAACCTCATCCAGTTTCTCCACACAACCTTCAATCCTAACAGATCTGTTGAGAATTTCCCAATAAAATGTTGCAGCGACATTTGGGTTGCTCTCCTGGAACAAGGCAAAAATAATTTTCATTAACCAAATAACTCTTTGTTTAGGTCAGATAAGACTTGTGATATGACTATCCTGATTCAAGCTTTACAGACTACATGCTGCCCCCACCCCTCACCCCTCTGACACATGAATTTGTTACTGGCTACTCGCCTCATGTTCTACACCGCCTTAAACTTTGAATTGAGCTGTAGCTGGTGGAGAAATAGCTGTTAGCACAGTTTGTCTATAGAAGAATTATTATTAATTATTTTATTATTGAATATAATACAAACCATTTCACTAGCTTTCCTGCTTCCATAGTTAGTAAAGAATTTAAAGCCATCTTTTCCATATCCCTTGCACAAAACAAATCTTGCTGATGGGAAGCCATCCCTGTAATAAGCACACATTTATTGTTACATTACATTGTAAACTACATGAGAACTGATAACGATAATGGGAAACTATGGAGATTGTGTTGATGATGTTGAATTAGAGATAAAGAAAGATATCTACTTTGAAACAGTTGCCAAGCACATAGCATTGGGCTCTAGAATCTCCTTCTTTGAACAAGCTTCTTCAAACCATGCCTTGAATTGACCAAAAGGCTCTTTGGACACCAAGTGTTTCTCCAAAAAAGTTTCATCTTTATCCTTGTATTTTATTCTCATACCTGCAAATAACCAGTTATATGGAAAATAGGCAAATAAATTCGCATCATTTAGTGTTTTCGTAATTAACCTTAATTATTCGTTTTGTTATACGAGACAGTGGTACACTTTCCTTCTAAATTAATATACATTTTAATGAACTTACCTCCAATATCAATACTCATGTTTCTCAAATTATTTGATCCTAACTTACTAATAGAATACGTTAGATTAAGTAAGCGCTTTGAACCCATACAACTAATTAAAAATGCACTAATTAACGCGGTGCTTTTAATCGGTTTTATTGAATATTTTTATTCAATCAGCTATTTCAGTATAGGCATGAAGCCTTCTCAAAGTAATGAACAGAATTTTACAGTTGAGTGACCTTGTCAATAAAACGATAACAAACGTTGATGTAATATTGTGAGCAGCGTGCAACAGGCAAGGAAATTATTTCGCAACGCAATTTTTTAGACCTTTATCATCAGCCTTTCTACAACAGCTGACCTTCGGAAGCAGGGTTATAAGTTCTGTGGCCTGAAGTCTGAAGTGCCTGACGCAGTGTTGCCAACTCCTATAAATTCGAGTCAAACTCAAAGCATTTATTTCAAATAAACCAATTACAGGCACTTTTGAATTGTCAAGGTCGGTTAGTTAGAAAGATGAAGCTAGTCGCTAGCCTTAATATCAAAAGTCGCCAGAAAGTCGCTAAAACTGATTTTATCAGCAGGCTTAGCACGAGAACCGTAGAGAAGCGTTTTATCGACGGAAGAGTAGACAAAAATAACGTTAAGGTGTAGACAGGTGATAGTGTTGTACCCAGAAATGTAGACAAGCGATTTCCATTCTACGGTAGAGTAGAAATAGAAAGCGTCATGCAGCCTGCTGGAGCGAACTCAGGATTTTGTTCTGGGAGGGGCTTGTGAGGCTAGTGGCGGTATTTCATTGTAATTACATAAAAAACACGAATGTTTATTTAAACTATTACAAAAATTGGATATTTAGCTACAGCTACAGCATACACGAATCCAACTATAAGTTTGCATTTGGCGCGCAAGCGTGTTTGCGTTTTCCTTATTTATCTCTTGGCAGTATATAAATTGGTGTCGAGTTAACAAAACATTTACATACTACAAGCCCTAAAATTGTTTTCACTTATATGTACTCCAAAAGTCGTCAGATAAGTCGCTAAAACATTTTTGTCGCCAAATTTTATTTTGTGTCACTAAGACAAACGAAAGTCGTCATTTATAGCGACAGAGTCGCTGAATTGGCAACACTGGCCTGACGTTGTCAGAGTGCCATGCATGACAGGTGAAGGTGACTCCACAGAATAGATAAAGATACTATACAGATAGATTCCTTGGATGGTTTAGTCGATTTCAATTATTACGCACACACTTGCCCAACCACGAAAAATGATCACACATGGTCTTGTCTTGGGGTCGGCTTGCAGTTTTGCCAATATTTTACATTTGCTATTGGTTTTTGTACAGAAATCAAAGTAAGCTTGTAGCAAGCGCTTGCGATGCATCGACATCCACAATTCCACACGTTTGTGCATTTATAGAATCTTGTAGTTTGCTACTAAAACTAAGCGTAAAAGGAGCCTCTTTAACAATAGAAAGTCAGAAAACTCAGGATACTTGATAGATTATAAACAGAAGACGTAAATATCTGTCTGTCCAAAAAACGAAGCAAGTCAACCTGTGTGGGTCTCGTGGGAGAACTAGAGTTAGAGTTCGTTTATTTTTTAGTTATAGTCTAGTTTATTTTTTGCTCCAAGGCCTTTGGTTACCTAGCTACGCCACTGCGAAATACGGTAGGTACTTCGACACTGACAAAAATTGTTGAAATTGTCTTTAATTACGGATGCCCATTTTCACCGACATCCCCTAAGTTTATGGGATCCACTAAGAATGCTTAGGCTGTTAGAAGGTGGTTTCTGTTTCACCAATAGTAAGGGGTCAGTTATATGTTAAAAGGTACAGTCGCCAGCAGGTCAAGCTATCCCAAACTGTCAAATTTTCCCAATTTGATTGGTACTAACACTAGATAATAAGTTGTTTTCATAATATGTTACTAACACTCTATGGATTTCTTTTCCGAAATAAATAAATATTATAAACCTTATTCCTCTGGAATAAAGTTGAAAACCTATCAAAGAAGTTTGACAGATTGGGGTAGCTTGATGTGCTGGCCTCTATACCCAATGTTATGCTAAATATTGAAGAAGAAGGGAAAGGAGAAACGGAAATACAAAGGTGCTTTTTTTTTGGGTGGGAAATCGTCAAATAACTTCTCCCGCTCTGGGTGGAGCAGGAGGGCGTGTCAGATTTTTACTGACTAAAACCCACCCGTGTTCCTTCAGTAGCCCGTATGCCAGGGGCTGTGGTGTCTCTTTCGAACAAACCCGCACCCCTGGCAGGCATCGGCCCTTGCGGGCCCCATCATTTTTTTGCTGACATCTCTTTGAGGCGCGCGTGGAACACAACGCGCCGTCGACTTGGGCTTGGTCCTTACCGGACAGCGAGCTACCCATTACTCGCCGTCCGCAAGCCCATGCCTACGGTGGCCGGAAATCGGCCTGGGATTCCCGACGCCCAGGGCGTCTCCGTATCCTGCGGCGGCTAGGGTCGCGAGGGCGCATATGCTTCCTCTCCCTCACGTGCGCCGCATCCCTCTTTGCGAGCATCACTGCTTCACTGAAGGAGGTGACGGCTACCCATGCACTCTCGCTCCGTACCATGGCCTGGACCAGGGCCGGACGCGAGAGATCGCCGCCGCTGATCGCCTCCACGAGGACACGGCGTTGCTCCGCCCAAGCCGGGCACACCGCCACCGTGTGCTCCACCGTGTCCTCAGGGCGATCTTCGCAGTGGAAACACCCGGTCGTTTCTTCCCGCCCTATCCGAAACAGGAACCTCCCGAAACAACCGTGTCCGGTGAGGACCTGCGTCAGGCGGAAGGTGAGGACGCTATGCCGTCTCTCAAACCACTCCTCAAAGAGGGGACTTGCCATCGTGGCGTGCCCAAATATACAAAGGTGTTAGTTTTATTCAGGAGACATATTAATTTAAAAAGAAGCTGTCTTGCTCTGAAGGCTATGATGTTATCCTCACATCTGAGACTATGTATAATAAATGTAGGTAACTATGATAAACTCATCTCACTTTACGAGGATAGACTGAGCAGGTAATAATATGTAGCTGCAAAAACACATTACTTTGGCGTTGGTGATGAAACACGACAATTTGAACAATCTATTCAGAAACATGGAAAACTAATCAGTGAATTTTGTTGGAAGAGCACAGGTGGTGTTCAAAAGGAAATATTAAAAATCACGCATTAATAATAATTTTTAATGTTCACAATAAAATTGTGTTAACTAACAACATGCTGGAAGACCTACAATAAATTATTAAACTTTTTAAGGAGATAACCTTTCGTGGACCCACCCCTCCACTCCTTCATGCAAAAGCTTTCCATCGGGAACTTCTCCTTCTTTCGGCCTCCTAAATTTAATTCTATCATGAAGTCGGTCGCTTTGTCCTTGCAAAAACTCAACAGCGCTAGGACGAATAATGTATCCTCCCCTGTTATTAAAAAAAAAGGTAATTATAGAGATAAACTATTACTAAACATCTACACTAATCCTACTTTCCTAGTAATATTATTAATGTGATATGTTTAGATATTTGGATCGACTAATTCCGGCCTCCCGAACAAGCCAGTTCCGTAGAGGCTTCAGCGCCGCGCCGTAGACTACATACATACGCAGCAGCAGGTAATACAGAAGACGTACAGTCTATCCTACCTCTCTGTTTAGCGTTTGTGGACTACGAAAAAGCCTCCCGATTCGATCGAGACATGGGCTCAACTGCAGTCCCTTCAACGGTGCCAGATCGACTATCGGTACATCGAGGTGCTGAAGTGTCTGTACAAAAACGCCACTATGTCAGTCCGACTCCAGGACCAGACCTCGAAACCAATCCTTACGGAGCGAGGTGTAAGACAGGGAGACGTTATCTCTCCGGAACGGTTCACTGCAGGATATCTCCAAGTTTCTGGACTGGAAAGGGCCAGTCCCTTTAATATAAACATCAATAGCAACTACGTCACTCATATCAACGGTATTCGGTTTGCCGATGATATAGTTGTCAAGGCTGAGACTATAGAGGACCTCAGTAGAGCTTCCGAAAGAGTGGGTCTTAAAAAGAACTTGAACAAGACAAAGGTCATGCATGACCAGTGCCCATGTAACATCCACTCTCGTGACGATCGGAGACGCTACGCTCGAAGTTGTAGACGAGTACGTTTACCTAGGACAAACTGTCCAGTTAGGTAGGTCCAACTTCGAGAAAGAGGTCAATCGTCGAATCCGAGTCGGCTGGGCGGCGTTCGGGAAGCTTTTCTTCCCACGTACCGCAATGTCTTTTAGAGTTTTGTGTGTATTGGTGGTTTAGGAACTTTTCATATAAACACAGTCCTAACATTTAAAAGTTTATTACATTAAAACAATATTAATTATAAGTTTTTTAACACTGCAATGATGCGCGGCGCGAGTCGATCGTCATGCTCTAAACGTGGATTAGCACGGACTGCCGAGGGCGTAGAGGTGAGGCATAAATATTGGATTAGGGATGTTGATTAGGTATTTTCGATACTAGTCCGTACCTAATCCAAAGCGTCGAGGATTAGGTATGGCACACAATATTCGTACACAGTCTACCGAATATATTCCGTACCTTAAAATGTGGGGATTAAGTTTCAAGTTTAATTAGCACTGCCGCTAGCGCCATCTATGTAGAATACCACTGGACTAGGTGCCAGCACATCAAGCTACCCCAATCTGTCAAATTTCTTTGATAGTTTTTCAACTTTATTGCAAAAGAATAAGGTTTATGTTCAATTGGGAAAATTTGACAGTTTGGGATAGCTTGACCTGCTGCATAAAAAACGAAATATGTATAATCCACCGTTCCAGTCGAGCGAGCCGCTCGTCACGCGGTTCGGCAAACCTCTTGGAGATACTTATGTTTGCAGAGCGGCCGAACTGTAGGTAGCTATAGCCTACACTGGTACCTGGTTAAGGTAATGATGTGACAGGTACTGTGTCACTACAGTCTCAAGACGAAAGTTTTTTTGGGTCTTAACAGAACTATGCTTGGAGTTTCCCTACGTGATAGAATCAGAAATGAAGAGATCTGTAGGAGAACCAAGGTAACCGACATAATCAGAAAAATTGCCAAAATTAAGTGGCAGTGGGCAGGGCACATTTCTCGCAGAACTAATTTTTGGTAGGCCCAAAAGATTCTGGAGTGGCAACCGAGTACCGAAAGACGTGCAGTTGGAAGGACTCTCACGAAGACTGAACCGATGACCTTGTGGAGGCCGCAGGCATCCGCTGAATGCGGGAATCACAGAACCGGTCCAAGTGGCGGAACTTGGGAGAGGCCTATGTGCAGCAGTGGACGTCTTTCGGCTGAAATGATGTTGGTGAACAGAAAAAACACTGGTATGTAATATAAACGAGCAATTCTTATATAATATATATAATCTGGATCTCGGAAACGGCTCCAACGATTTTCATGAAATTTTGTATGCAGGGGTTTTCGGGGGCGATAAATCGATCTAGCTAGGTTTCAGTTTTAGAAAACGTCAAATAAAAAGAAACCGAGCATAATCTGAATCTCGGATAGTCACCAATAACAAGGCTTCGGAACTTCTATCCCAGGAATCATGTACTCTGCTTCTAAGGCTCTCTCTCTCTCACACAAAATATCCCTTGATTCAATGGGGGTGCTCTGAAAACTAGCACATGCAGCAATTTGGCTGGGCAACGGTCTGGAGTGGAAATATTGTGTTGATTCCTCCTCATCCAGTTTCTCCACACGTCCTTCAATAGTGACAGATCTGCATAGAACTTCCCAGTAGAATGTTGCAGCCACATTTGGGTTGCTGGCCTGAAAAAATCAAAAATAATTTTCGAATTTATTCACATAACTCAGTTTTTTAGGTCAGTTAAGTCTACAGCCTGATTCAAACTGTATGGGCTACTCGCTGCATAGTACCCTACCCGTCAACCCGCTGAACCATGAATTTGTTACAATGCATCTCCGCGCTGTAAAAACAACTCGCCTCCACGCTGCCTTAAACTTTGAATCGAATGTAGCTGGTGGAGAAATAGCTGTTGGCATAGTTTATCTATGGAAGAATATTGTATTTTATTACTGTAATATACTTACTAGCTTTTGCCAGCAGATAAGCCCGCGCGGAAGTTAGTGTATTACGTTACACGTATAAACCTTCCGCTTGAATCACTCTGTTTATAAATGAAAACCGCAATAAAATCCGTTGCGTAGTAAAGATCTAAGCGTACAAACACGAAAACCGTTTTTTTTAAATACCATTAAGGATATAATACAAACCATTTCACGACCTTTCCTACTTCCAAAGTTAGTAAAGAATTTAAAGCCATCTTTTCCATATCCCTTGCACAAAACAATTCTTGCCGATGGGAAGCCGTCCCTGTAAAAATAATACATTTATTGTTAGTCAATCATATTGTAAATTAAATGTGAACTGATCAAAATAGTGGGAAACTATGGAGATTGTGTTGATGTTGAATTAGAGATAAAAGAAAGATATCTACATACTCCGAAACAGTTGACAAGCACATAGCATTCGGCTCTAGAATCTCCTTCTTTGAACATGCCTCTTCGAACCATGCCTTGAATTGACCAAAAGGCTCTTTGGACACCAAGTGTTTCTCCAAAAAGGTATCATTTTTATCTTTGTATTTTATTCTCATGCCTGCAATTAACCAGATAAATGTAAAATAGACAAATAAATGCGCATCAATTAGTGTTTTCGTAAATAATTAGTCTTGTTAAACGAGACTCACATTTTCCTTCTAAATTACATACTTAACATCAATTTTAATGAACTTACCTCCAATATTAACACTCATGTTTCTCAAATGATTTTATCCTGCCTTACTGATATAAGACGTTAGATTTAGGGTAGATTTTTTATTTATTTAAAAAAAATAGTATTATTGGTTTTTTTTTTTTTTTTTTTTGGGTGGGAAATCATCAAATGACTTCTCCTGCTGAGTAGAGCAGGAGGGCGTGTCAGACTTTTACTGACTAAAACCCACCCGTGTTCCCTCAGTAGCCCGTATGCCAGGGGCCGTGGTATCTCTCTCGAACAAACCCGCACCCCTGGCAGGCATCGGCCCTTGCGGACCCCACCAGTGGTTGCTGACATCTTTGACGGCGCGCGTGAGGAACACAACGCGCCGTCCCGTCTACCACATTTCGGCCGCAGAGGATAGGGAGAGCGGCTGACGCTATACCGACACTCCTCTTCCCCTGCGGCCCCACCGCGTCCGCCATCAAACGGTGGCGGCCCCGTCCAGGCCACGGAAGGGAAGAGCGCTGCTCAGAAGCACCGGCACTCCTCCTCTACCGCAGCCTGTAACCCTCAGCCGCGATGCCTCCCATTCGACATCGCGGCCCACCTCAGTTGCGGTGCACCTCACCGCAACCTACTTTTTGGCCGCTACGTCGTCGGCTTTGAGGCAAAAGCCCTGACGAGCGGCCCCACCGTTGGGTTCCTCTTGGCTTCACCGTGGATGGGAGACCACGGTTACTAAGCCCCCCCGCAACGACAATGCGGGAACCCACTCGGGGGGGATAGTATTATTGGTTCAAAGCGCTTACTTAGGGCTGATTAATCAATTGTCAGATATTTTATCCGACGGATAAATATTGCGGTTGGAAAACTTTTGTTTAGATAATTTGTCAAACTGTCAGACTTTACTCTTCAGATAATAGTTATCTGACTATTGGATAATCAGCCTTAAAAGTAAGCGCATTGTGGGTTCAAACAAAAAAGGGCATGAAAGGTTGCAGTAGGGTATGAAAGTTTGTATGGGAGTTCGTCACTATCAAAGATAAGACCATAAAACATTTTGGAATTTATTCAAGCGTTTTTGAAAGGTCGACCCAGGGTACACAGTAAAACAAGCGGGGTATGAAACGGGGTATGAAAGCTCGTATAGAAATCCAAACAAATCCGTCTATGTCTGTTTAAATAAAAGCGAAAGGCACTCGCTCTTTCATACATTCATTCACTCACTGATGTAGCAAGACATCTCAAAAACGACTGAACCTACGAAGACGAAATTTGAGACACTCAGAAGTAGATCATGATTAGGAGACGTCAGCTAAAAAAGGATTTTAGGAAACTCCTCCATATAGGGATGAAATAGGGGGTGGAGGTTTGTATGACAAATTTTATTCCTTGGGCCAGAGAAGCCTGTTCTAGATAATTTTCAACATTGATGCGGGCAGAGCCGCGGCAGCAGCTAGTAATATTATTAATCTGAAGAGTTTGTGTGGTAGAAAGCACCATAGAAAAAATCTATTAGTGTTGGATAGCCCATTTATCGCGGAGGGCTATAACATCACGCTACCCTTACGAGCCTGGACACGCCATAATTGCGGCGGTAAGTCCCTTACAATCTTTGAGGAGTGGATTGAGAAGCACCACAGCCCCACAGCGTCCTCACCTGACACGGTTGTTTCAGGAGATTCCTGTTTCGTATAAGGCGGGAGGAAACGCCCGGGTGTTTCCACTGCATAGATCGCCCTGAGGAAACGGTGGAGCATACGGTGGAGGTCTGCCCGGCTTGGGCGGAGCACCGCCGTGTCCTCGTGGAGGCGATCGGCGGCGGCGATCTCTCGCGTCCGGCCCTGATCCAAGCTACAGTTCGGAGCGAGAGTGCATGGGTAGCCGTCACCTCCTTCTGCATAGCAGTAACGCTCGCGACGAGGAAGGCGGCGCACGTGAGGGAGAGGCAGTATATGCGCCCTCACGGCCCTAATCGCCGCAGAAGACGCCTGGACGTCGGGAATCCCAGGCTTGTTCCCGGACACCGCAGGCGCCGGCTTGCGGTCCGGTAAGGACCAAGCCCGGGTCGACGGCGGATTGTTTTCCACGCGCGCCTCAAAGAGATGTCATCACCAAATGCTGGAGTCCGCAAGGGCCGATGCCTGCCAGGGGTGCGGATTGTTCGAAAGTAAAACCGCGGCCCCTGGCACACAGGCAACTGAAAGAACACGGGTGGGTTTTAGTCAGTGAAAGTCTGATACGCTCTTACGCTCCACCCAGAGCGGGAGAAGTTATTTGATGATTTCCCACCCTTTAAAAAAACCTAAGGAGCCGAGCATAAACAAAAAAGTCACGAATACAAAGTACTGGCGCGAGCAGGTGATTCGATGCGACGGTGTGGGTCGGGGGAGCAAGAAATTTTATGCAGACGAAGTCACTCACGGACAGAAGCTAGTTTCAAAGAAATCCAGTTTTAACGATACCTATGAGCTATGACACGACTCAAACAAAACAGCACAACTGTCTTTTTTGGCAGCGCTCACGGTGAATGTCAAAGAGTATAATATGGTGAATGTTCTGTGAACATGGCGCATGTCATCGACGTCATCTATGACGATTCACAGGACATCGTTATCGCGCTCACGCCAATTGGGAACGGGCACAGAACACATATTATATACTCGTGGAGGGAACGGGTGTGAGCACGCTCAAATCCACTCAAATTGATTTTATCGCAAATCAGAATGCAACCTCAACGAGTTATTTATTCACTGTTTACGCCAAATATCATTGGTTTACGCACACAGCCTTCTCCAACTTTATGAACAGAAACAAACACCCCGCTTAGGAGAGTTCCAGGACGTCGACCAGAGAGAGTAAATTGTTCAAACTTTGCTCCACTCTCGGGGCGATGGCGTCAAACTTTACTTTGACTTCTTCACCCCGATGACCCCTTCCCACATTCCTCACAAGGTATCTCATAGACCTAATGTCCTCGATATCGTACTTCTCAAGAATATCAACCAACGGTTGGATTCCATACAAGCAATAAACGAGCTCACCTCCGACCATCGCCCTGTCGTCATGCATCTGTCCCCCCGCACGGGTCTACCATCGATCGACTAAAATTCAACACATCCCCCACTTAGACTCTATAACCGATCAGTTCGACTATCTCGCCGACACAACGGCCGCTATAAACTCATTCACTGGTCGCGTACAATCAGTCTTGAACGACTGTTCCAGTGAAATTCCAGTGGTGGAAGACCATCGCTGAAAGTTGCCGAACGATGTACAGAGGCCAGCACATCAAGCTACCCCAATCTGTCAAATTTCTTTGATAGTTTTTCAAGTTTATTCCAAAGGAATAAGGTTTATGTTCAATTGGGAAAATTTGACAGTTTGGGATAGCTTGACCTGCTGGCGACTGTACGTAAACTGCTGAATGAGAAGAACGCGGCCGTTCATGCCTACAACAACTTCCCCTACGACAGATCAGTAGACCAAGCTCATCTCTCTGAGGTGGACGCTGAAGTCGAACGTAGAACCTCTCTCCCGCCTGTCGAAGACCCTGATGTTCCACTACCTCTCGTCACCCCTGACGAAGTGCACGAGATCATCAAAGGTCTGAAACCCCGTAAGGCCCCTGGCTGTAATGGAATCACCAATAAGGTGTTCCAAATGCTACCCGCCACCTGATCATGCTCTTAACCAATATCTTCAATGGAGCCTTGAGCAATAACATCTTTCTGCAGGCATGGAAAGAAGCCACGGTCATTGGCATCCCCAAGGAGGAAACGTCCGGATGTTTCCACTGCATAGATCGCCCTGAGGACACGGTGGAGCATACGGTGGAGGTCTGCCCGGCTTGGGCGGAGCACCACCGTGTTCTTGTGGAGGCGATCGGCGGTGGTGATCTCTCGCGTCCGGCTCTGGTCCAGGTCATGGTACGGAAAGATGGTAGCGAGCATGGGTAGCCGTCACCTCCTTTGGCGAAGCAATGATGCTCGCGAGGAGGGAGGCGGCGCACGTGAGGAAGAGGCAGTATATGCGCCCTCATGGCCCTAATAGCCGCAGAAGACACCCTGGGCGTCGGGAATCCCAGGCTGATTCCCGGCCACCGTAAGCGCGGGCATTTGGGTGGCGAGTAATGGGTAGCTCACTGTCCGGTTAGGACTAAGCCCGGGTCGACGGCGCGTTGTGTTCCACGCGCGCCTCAACGAGATGTCATCACCATTTGGTGGGGTTAGAAAGGGCCAATGTCTGCCAGGGGTGCGGGTTGTTTGAAAGAGATACCGTGGCCCCTGGCACACAGGCAGCTGAAGGAACACTGGTGGCCTGTGGGTTTAGTCAGTAAAAGTCTGATACGCCCTTCCACTCCACCTATAGTGGGAGAAAATATTTGATGAGTTCCTATCCTCAAAAAAAAATACAACCCATCTTGATAGATGGGTTGTATTTTTTTTGAACTGATGTTCACAATATAGGTGACGAGTACTTGACCAGTGCAATAGTGATAGTGCACCATGACCATGAATAGTCTAAAGCCATGTTTAGTCTTCTTTACTCGTGTTGTGTATGTACACACCTTAATAGAAAATATAAGTAGGTAATAATAGAGAAGACACTATGGTGCTCACCTAGCGTCGCTTGTTTTGTCTTTTCCCTTGGTTTCTTCTGGAATAAATATTGTATCGAGCACACGCCTTTTATTCAACAGTGGCGACGAGGAAAATTAAAATTTATAAAAATAGTGTAATTACAGCGCTAAACCGGATAAAATGTCGGTGGGACAGGTACGTGAGTTCAATATAACAACAGGGAACTGGTCCGCTTATGTGGAGCGACTAGAAATGTACTTTTTAGTTAATAGCGTAAAAGATGAGCTCAAGCTACCAACGCTGATTTCGATGATGGGGGAGGAGGCTTATGAGCTCCTATCATCACTAGCTAGTCCACTAAAACCCGCTGAATTGACGCTAAATAGAGCAGTGGAGTTATTGGCTGCACACTTGCAGCCAACGCCATCGATCTTAGCGGAGAGATTTAGATTCCGGCAGCGGCGACAGCAAATGGAAGAATCGGTGGCGGAATATGTCACACAGCTGAAAAAGTTGTCGAAACACTGCAATTTCCTAACAGCATTGGATGAAAATTTACGCGACCAGTTAGTTTGTGGCATCAGAAGCGATATAATACGCCAAAGGCTGTTCGCTGAAGACGATCTCACTTATAATCGAGCGGTCAGCTTAGCGCTGTCATTAGAGGCCGCGGAACGAGACGCTATTGCTGTAGAGCCTAATATGGGGGCAACGGAAAATCTGAACAAACTCGAAGAGTGCCCAAACTGTGGCGATAATAAACACAAAGCTAACGACTGCAAATATAAAAAATACGTGTGCAGTAGTTGTCACGAGGTCGGTCATTTGAGAAGGATGTGCCCGGGGTACAATGATACTAGACGAAGTAAATTGGCGGGATCGGCCGATAGTCAACATAACAAAGCTTCACGTGGAGGGCGCGGTAGCAGCCGTAGTACGAGCGGGCGCTCAACGTGGAGGCGAGCGGGGCGCGTGCAGCGCGGTGGCCGGAGTGGCCGAGAAGGGGCTCTTTTGTACTCTTTGGATGAGGAAGACAACGGAAGCAATAGCAACCTAGATGATGAAGAGCCCATGCATCAAATGTCTTTAAACAATTATAAACCGGTGTGTATAACTGTTAAGGTACAAAATTGTTTACTGAATATGGAGATAGATACTGGGTCAGCCCTATCTTGCATTAGTAAAAGTGTTTATGATGAATTGTTCAGCGATTTGCACTTGAATAGATGTAATTTGAACATCAAGTTTTATGATGGCACAACTATTCAACCTATAGGATTCTTAGAAACAACGGTTAGCTATAATGGTGTGATTAAAACATTAGATCTGTATGTTTTGGACAAGGGATCCTCAAATTTATTAGGACGGCAATGGCTAGCTGAATTAAATATACCTATTAAAGTATCCAAATGTCATTTGATAGCCGATCAGAATGAAACTCACTGCAAATTTAATTATGACAGAATAATCAATGAAGTTGTTTCCAGGCATGAATCCCTATTCGACGGCACATTAGGTAAATTTAAAGGAGGTACGGCAGAGCTGCATGTGCACGACGGGGCAATACCCACATTTTGTCGCGCGCGGCCTCTGCCATATGCGCTGCGTGAGCGTGTCGATGCCGAGCTGGAGGCCATGCTGAAAACTGGGGTTATTGAACCAGTGGACCATTCCGACTGGGCCACGCCACTAGTCGTGGTACGCAAGGCAGACGGCGGCCTAAGAATATGTGCCGATTATAAGGTAACCCTAAACAGAGTTTTAGCGATCGATAGATTTCCGATACCAAAAATGGAAGATTTATTCAGTAATCTTAGCGGGAATGTTTTCTTTACAAAACTAGATCTATCGCAAGCCTATAACCAGGTACTTTTAGCAGAGTCTTCTAGAAAGTATACAGTTATCAACACACACAGGGGATTATTTAAGTATAATCGTTTGGTTTATGGGTTATCCTCAAGCCCAGGTATATTTCAAAAATTAATGGTAAACATGTTTAAGAATAATCCAAATGTAATTGTATTTTTCGACGACATCTTAATTAAGAATAAAGATTTGGCTAGCCATTTAAAATCCGTTGAAGAGGTGTTGCAAATACTAGAAGCAAACGGTCTAAAAATAAAAAAAAGTAAATGCGAATTTTTGGCAAGAGAAGTAAAATACTTAGGCTTTATTATTGGTAAGGATGGCGTAAGAGTAGACCCAGACAAGGTAAAGGCTATTGCAACCATGCCCCATCCAAACAGTGTCACAGAATTGAAATCCTTTCTTGGAATGGTAACTTTTTATGGGAAATTCATAAAGAATTTGAGCATGCAGTTATCGCCTCTTTACCAGCTCTTAAAGAAGGGTAGACATTGGAAATGGGGAACTGAACAAAATTCTGCATTTATTAGAATAAAAAAAAAATTGTGTAGTACAAAAACGCTAGTACATTTTGACATGGATAAGGAGTCTGTATTAACAGTAGACGCAAGCGCGCGCGGGATAGGCGCCGTGCTAGCACAGCGCGAACCAGGAGGTGAGGAACGTGTCGTTGCGTACGCCTCGCGCTCACTCACAACTCATGAGCTACACTACAGTCAAATTCACAAGGAGGCCTTGGCAATTGTATTCGCTATTGGGAAATTCCATCAGTACCTTTACGGGAGGAAGTTCGTACTTAGGACTGACCACAAGCCACTTGTTAGTATTTTTGGGCCTAGCATAGGTATTCCTACAGCGGCGGCAAGCCGTTTACAACGCTGGGCAATTAAACTATCAGCTTATGATTATTCTATAGAGTATGTCAAAACGGATAAAAATATAGCAGATTGTCTCTCACGTTTAATTGACTCACAAAAAAAAGAGACAGCAGCTGAAGAGGAAATTTTACCAGAGCAAACATATTTGCACTTCGCAGTGGAAGCCATGTCGCTAGATTATAATGTAATTAAAAAAGAAACATTACATGACCCAATTTTAAGTCGCGTTTTAAGTTATATTATGGACGGTTGGCCATCGGAGGTTGAAATAAAGGAAATTAAACCATACTTTAATAGAAAGAACGAATTGTATTGCGAATTGGGTTGTGTTATGTGGGGTCATCGTGTGGTTATACCGTTGTCATGTAGAGCTAAGGTAATTTCGGAACTTCATGAGGTACACATGGGAATAGT
The DNA here is from genome assembly GCA_949987655.1 of Polymixis flavicincta. Lineage (NCBI taxonomy): Eukaryota > Metazoa > Arthropoda > Insecta > Lepidoptera > Noctuidae > Polymixis > Polymixis flavicincta. The sequence goes on from OX465183.1 coordinate 9,642,425, forward strand.
AAAGACTAAGTCGCTAGCTCGTAGTTACGTGTGGTGGCCGGGAGTAGACGAAGCGCTGGAGGCGGTATGTCGCTCGTGTGTAGTATGTGCGGCTGTAGCCGATGCACCGCCTGCACACATACCATGCTCATGGCCGTGGCCGTCACGTCCTTGGTCCAGGCTTCATTTGGATTTTTTAGGGCCTATAGGTGGTTTGACCTATCTTATTATTGTAGATTCTTGCTCAAAATGGATAGAAGCAGTCCGAATGAATAGAACTACAGCACAAGCAGTCATCAATGTACTACGTAGTTTGTGGTCGCAATTTGGTCTTCCAAAACAAACGGTTAGTGACAACGGCCCACCCTTTTCAAGTTTAGAATTTCAAGATTTCCTAAAACATAATGGCATAGAACACATTTTCACAGCTCCGTATCACCCAGCTTCCAATGGTGCAGCTGAGAGCGCGGTAAAAATTTGTAAACGCACTATAAAGAAGGCGTTCAAACAGAATCTCAATGTCGAAATAGCTCTGACTAGGTTTCTTTTAGCTTACAGGAACACAAAACACGCTACTACCGGTGATAGTCCAGCTAGTATATTACAGGGTCGTAGTCTTCGTATGAGGTTGGATAACCTAAAACCAGAACGAGAAACGCAGGTCGCTGCGCGCCAAGGTCGTAGTGAGCAAGACGCGGGAGGGATTCAGCGCGGATTCGAGCCGGGCGCTCGTGTTTGGTATCGCGAATATAGAGGTTCCGATAAATGGGTACCTGGAACGATACTTGAACGTTTAGGTAAAACAAATTACTCTATTAGGTCTGACGTAGGAACGGAAACTCACAGACATGTCGATCAGCTGAGGCTAAGAATTATGGAAAATGTGGATAAAGATATGTCCAGGAAAAGGACAGTACTAGATCAGGTTACGAAACAGTTGGAAATAAATAGGCATTCAAGAAAATCATTATCATTTCCCATGATCAGTGGCGAGGGTCCAGTTCGAAGTGCGGGTGATTTGAGAGAAGGTAGTTTAGGTGGAGTTTCGTCTCTAGATCCAGTAGTACCACCAGTCGTGTTAGCAAAAGATGCTGCTATGGAAGTATCTTGTAGTTCGCCGGGAGAACCTAATGTGTCGGCTAATAGCGAGGATACTGGCAATGTTGCCACAACTAGTAATCGTCCCGTAAGAGTACGTAAACCTCCAGCACGATACGGGTGGTATGACGAAATTGATTAAGATAATTTATTTAAGTTAATGTTTAGTTTGATGATAAGAACTTAAGTTCATTAACACATTTATAATTAATAATATATATATTTTTTTGGATGTTTTTAGGATCATTTTCACACTTGTTTAATTTACTTGTGACTTATGTGTTCGATGTTATTTTAAGGTGTTGAAGTCTTAGCTATAGTTTTTTGTTTTGTTATATTAGTTATTAAGGGTAGAGGTGTTGTGTATGTACACACCTTAATAGAAAATATAAGTAGGTAATAATAGAGAAGACACTATGGTGCTCACCTAGCGTCGCTTGTTTTGTCTTTTCCCTTGGTTTCTTCTGGAATAAATATTGTATCGAGCACACGCCTTTTATTCAACAACTCGTAGTGAGAATTATAGTTTTTGAGTAGAATATATGGCAACACAAAAAAAATGAACGTCACATACGTCATCAAACCATCCCAATTTGTCAATGTCAAAACTTGTGTTCGTGTTGGAGTTTGTTGGAGAATTTACGAGAAATCTTGATTTTCTTTTGTATTAATAATATTTATAATTTTTCTAAAATAGATCAATAATGGAGCCCGAAGTTATAAAGGAAAAGATTCACACAGAACCAATGCTGAACGACCCGCGGTATATAACCTTACTGAGCGGCATAGTTCTTCTTTTTACTCTAGGTGAGTAAATTCAAATAGCAAACTAACGAAATACGTAAATAGTTGTTAATTACCATAAGTAAAAATGCCATTATTAGTATTTTCCAAACTCACTTTCATGACCTTAAATTCTGAGGGCATTTGGTTAGTGGGTCGTCTTAGGGGCGGAGTTGGTTATTTTCATATTGGAACATGTGAGAGGAACAAAGGAAGGTGTTCTGCAAGTTGTATGCACCTTGGCTTTGTAGACTGTATAGTAAAAAAAAGTTAAAAAAAAAGTTTATGGACACAAAATACCTTTTTAAACAATAGGTACCAATACATTTCACATCAATAGGTTATGTATCATTCATAATATTATTAGTAAATATTTTTGTTTTATTTTTTCAGTGTTCTGGTGGTGTTTCTCGAGAAGGCGCACGCTTCGTAAGTCTGTATTGTTGATGGGTCTCTCAGACTCTGGCAAAACTCTATTGTTTGTGAGACTTGTGTACTCACAATACAGGCAAACATTTACATCCATGAAGGAGAATGTCGAAGAATATCTTACGTCCAATGTAAGTTATAAAAAACTGGAATAGAACTAGTCAAATATTGATTAAAGGTGGAAGTCCCAGGGTACCCCGTGAAATACAAAATTTCTAAACGCAAGTAACTTAGCACATCAACCATAAATAAAAGAGATTGCAACTAACTCTTGTGGGTCAATGACCCAAATGTGTCTTCTTCTGAACTGAGACTTTCCCCTTGACTGACTACACCATTAGCTTTCAATAGAATTTTTTGAACTTTCAATATTCTTTGTGTTGGTTACAGTGGCTAAATACTATAGCTGATTTGAATTTGAATTTTAAGATGCAAATATACAGAGATAAATATGTCTATACTATTATTTATTGCATTACTAGCAACCCAATACAAGATGTCCTGTCTAACTCTCATTCAATAGTTCATACAAAATTCCAATAAAATGAAATTTCGGTTTTCCAAATCAAAATATTTTTCAAACCATCCTTTATAATAGAGCAAACAAAAGAAAAGAATCAACTATTCAAATTGGTTGAGCATATTTGAGTGGCGAGACAAAGAATGGCAATAGATTTTTGTATATAGATTTAAAGTCCTCATAATTTTGACCATTCTAAACTTTTGCCAGACTTATTAGGATTTTAATTGAATTTACTTCTATTATTTCCAGAATAACTTCAAATTAGTGGACATGCCTGGCCAAGAGAGACTGAGAAACAAATTCTTTGATCAGTACAAAAACAGTGCTAAAGCGATTGTATATGTCATTGACTCTGTCACCATTCAAAAAGAGATAAGAGATGTGGCTGAGTAAGTATTCTTTGTAATAAACTTTATTAACGTTAAAGGGGCTTGTAGCTTAGAAATAACAGCCCTATGGTTTGATCGATTAGGCCAAGCTGCGCTTACCGCGGTTGGTCCATGGATGGGTGCTTTGTAAAACATATTAAGCCATTGGTCCCGGCTGTTGTTTGTGGATCTCTGACAGTTGTTACGGTCATAATCATAAGGAGTCTAAAAGTAAGACAACCAGTCTTACCAAGGAGTATCGTTTTGCCCAGTAACTGGTATTGTGGAGGTCACGATGCTCTACCCTCCAACGCATGAAGTGTACCTAGCAATGCCATTTATACCCAAATGAATAATCTGCTTAAGAGAACATTAATCTTGCTAACATTGTCATTTTAAATTCATAATGGAACAATGGTAAAAATCTCACAAATGTGATGAAATAATTTACATAAAGTAAAGCGCTCATCTGGATTCGAACCTGCGACCTGCAAGTCGTAAGTCGTGGCCGTTACCACTGGGTCACCACTGCACTCTTGTTTTGCTTGATAATTAAAATTTATAAAAACATCACATCACCCCTACCTTGAGGAGTAAGGCAGAGGTGTATTATATTGTATAGGAGGCTCACCAAAATTTACATAAAAAAATCCAAATGAAATAGTAGAAAATAATTTAATTTAATAAGAAAGAGTGTTTTTTAAATTATTACCTATTTTCTATTTTTTAGTTTGGCTGACTACAAAAATGTGTTTTTTTTTTCGATTTTTGTTTTGCCAGCATACTGGAACAAATTTATGATATTACACATTGAATTGAAATTGGTCCTTGATAAGTGGGTTGAAATACACATTCAAAAATTCCATTACATAGAGAGACATAACAAGCTGATAAAAGCATATTAATAAATAAATGTTGCCATATTCTGCTGAATACTAAAACCTATTTCATGATTATCTATTTCTTTCAGATACTTATACACAGTGCTGTCAGACCCTGTGGTGCAAAGCTACAATCCTCCACTCCTGATTCTATGTAACAAACAGGACCAAGATCTTGCTAAAGGCAGTCAGGTCATCAAGAGTCTATTGGAAAAAGAGATGTAAGTACTAAAAACACTATTTTATCTAAAGACAATTAACTATAGTTATTACAAATCGTATTTACATTTACACAAGGTTTAAATTGCAATGATTGATGAGTGCTCGCGAAATCGAACAACAATACACAGACAGATAGCCACTTGGGTTCAAAGGAACTAGTTATCAAGAATATTTATTTTTAAACTTTCGCTCGTTGGAAACAGTAATGTTTCTCGAAATTAAATTTAAACCGTAGGTATTACTATTATTTGGTTAGACACACCAACAGCTATTAGCTGATGCGTATGTGTATAAACTAAGAGATATTTATCGTGTGAATTTATCCGTCAAGAAATCAACACAACAAAATCACGAGTCGAACACTTCGGCTTCCATTTCCATAATAGGGTATTTTCCAATTTTTCAAAAACTATTCTAATTTAAAGATTGGAACGAGATATTTAACAGAAAAATAAAAATAAATTGATTTCTTTCCATTTTCTCAATTAAAAACGATTTAACCTAAATTTCTTTTTCGTTGTTTTGAATTTACCGCCGAAACGCTTCTTACGATGGCTTTTTATCACGTGACGTCAACTTTGTGTAAACTAAAGCAGTTAGTAAGTAAATATGTGAATGTCGAGTTTATAATTAGCAAGATTTTTAATGGATATAAAGTGATATTACTGGTGTGAGGTGCCTCTGTGCACAAATACTTCTAAAACGGCGCCAAACTAAGTATTTGTACCGGTGCCGTATAAACAAAGTCGACGATACATGTCACGTGATAAAAAGTCATCGTAAGGAGCGTTTTGGCGGTAAATTCAAAACAACTAAAAATAAGTTAGATTTTAATTGAGAAAATGTGTATTAATCAATTTATTTTTATTTTTCTGTTAAATATATCGTCCCAATCTTCAAATTAAAACAGTTTTTATGAAAGCGGAAAATACCCTATTACGTACGGCGGCGCGTCGCTACGGGCCCACGTGTGTCCGTTCGCAACTACGACTTTAGTACTTACCGCATTCTGAAACACGAGGGCTTATTTTGACGCTGATGCTATTGGAATTCTTTGTATAGACAACATTTCATTCTTGTAATGTTTTTAGTCTTATGATGTCTTGTATTAAACTTTATCTGTAAGTCTTCAAGTAATATGGTATACGGTTCACCGGTCTGGAAACACATGTAACAAATGCTGGAAAGATTAGTTCAGGGAAAAGAAGTTTTCATCGTCAGTCCCAGTCGTATTTAGAGATTCTGATTTTTATATCGAGCCATCTTCCATTCTGCTTGTGTGTAAACACACAGGTGTACCATATTTTGGAAATATTAAACACTAAGAAGAGGGGATTTTCCGAAGAGAATCCCATAGGAATCGGTTTGTATGAAGGCTGCGCCCCTGATACCCACATTTTAATATAAATTGGATCTAGAACTTCATCTCTCAAACATGATTGTTTCCAGAAACCTAGTCCGCGTAACGAAATCCAGTCAGCTGCAATCGGTGGACCCATCACAGGGCAACAACGCGACCTACCTCGGCAAGATCGGCAAAGACTTCGAGTTCTCTCACCTCAGCAACCGCGTGGACATTGCCGAGAGCTCAGCTAACACCGGCGATGATGACACGCCCGCAGATATCAAAACTCTGCAAGATTGGATCTCGAAACTTTAGTTATTCGCCACGTCATTATTTTTGAGGCTTAATTTTTTTTCTTTATATCAAATGGCCGTGCTTTTTCGCTAAGAACAATAATATAATATGGTGGAGTGAATGTTTTGGCCTGTCAAAGTACATACATATTTTGAAATTGAGATGCTTGTTTCTATTGTTTAAGTTTTTTTTTTTTTGTTGGTCTCATTTTTTTGTTGAATGTTTAACTTTGTGATTTTGGATGTATTGAGTGGGTAATTGGTATCTAGTAATTACTTAGGACGCATTTATTAAATGAGGATGTTTAAAATGTCAGTAATTTAATAATACTTATGCAGATATCCTTGTTAGGGTTCTTAAAGAATTTTGCATTTGAAGATATGAGTATGTATTTTACTATTGTCAAGGGTTTTTATAAATAAAGCTTGACTGATTTTTTTAAAGAATTGTTTTTACTTACTAGTTAATTCTTCCACTTTTCATTGAATAATACGGTCTAATTTTGTCTTAATTTTGTCCGGGAAAGTTTACATAATGAGAGATGAGACGGTATTACATCATTGCCTATTTAAACAGTCCACTTCTTTTCACTACTGTCGGCGCTAACACAATCGATATGCCCAAAAATATTGTTAAAACAATATTTATGATGTAATTCAATACCTTCTTTATCGACACGCTTGTTCTATAAAACCCAAGCCCCCTTATTACAAAACGACGTTTTTCTTTGGGTATGGTTTAAACCATCGAGCATGTTTTTGAAATAAGAACCTAACTGAAATCGAGAAATACAGCTCCTTTTACAAAACTGACAAGTTAGTCCAGTGCTAAATTGTCAGTTTTGGAAAAGGAGCTGTAATTCTATTTCAGTTCTAAGTAATAAGGGGGAAGAAGTTCAATCAATGTGTTTCAAGTTGCCAAGATCTCGCAAAAGGTGTGTTTGAAGTGTCATATGACATGTCAATGACACAAACACTGCTTAATCCTAAAAAAAACCTTAATTCTTTAGATAGTGCACAGAGTGGCTTTTATCACCATGACACAAAGTTGAATTTACTAAAGGCAAGTCTTCACTAATAGCTCCCCTACTACCTATTCCATGTTCGCACGGAGATATAAATATCGCGGTGGATTTTTATTGCGCACTGGATTTTCAACACTGTGATGAATCGAGCATTGAGATTCCACCCTCCGGTTATAACAACAGTGCATCCCAGCACGTTAAAAAACACACTGTTAGATATTCAAATAACAACAGTGCGCGAAAAAATCCCGCCGTGATATTTTTACGTTTGTGCGTTCTTGGACTTATAGATTGATTATAAAGCTGAAGAGTTTGTTTGCTTGATGCATATTTTTGCATATTCGCATTCGCGAAATTATTGCGAATGTTTTTGCGTGTATAATTTTTTAAAGTAGGTAATAATAGTTGGTTATTAAGAAAATCCAATTCCATTAATTTCTTATGTTTTTTAATGCAATAAAAAGTAACTTAACCTCGTAATCACATTATCAGTCTTCTCTTTACCATTTGGTATCATTTATTTATTTAACTTTGGGCACTGAAGCTTAAAAATGAAACTTAAATTCACTTGTGCGCGAGCGGAATGACATTTCATTTGAATCGGATGCGTTCGTATTATCTCGGCTAGTCTCGGAACGAAAAACAGACGGAACGCACTTCGTTCGAACGGGACTGCCGCTAAAGTCACCAAGCCATAGACAAATGGCGCCAAATTTAAACAAAAGCTGAATATTCGCATTCGCATTCGCGAATGTTGGCAGCTGATATTTGCATTTGCATTCGCGAATGTCCAAAATATGACATTCATTACATCACTAGCTTGAACGCGCTAATCTCAGGAACTACTTAACTGGTCCGATTTGAAAAAATATTTTAGAGTTGGATAGCCCATCTATCGAGGAAGGCTTATAACATAATCTCATAAAGGATAATCATGATATAGTGTTGTTTGCGGATGACACTTCACTTTTGTTTTAACTTAAACGTCAGCAACTTGTTAATGACGATGTAAATAGCACAATCTCAAAAGTAGTTCACTGGTTCAATGTTAATAATTTACTTCTTAATGAAAAAAAGACCAAATACATTAAGTTTACGCTACCTCACGTTAAGCAGGTGAAAACTAATGTGTTGATAAAGGGCGAAGAATTGAATCCTGAAAATAGCACTGTATTCTTGGGCTTAACTTTGAATGCCAAGCTTCAGTGGGGCCCACATATAGCCAAATTATCGAAAAAGCTAAGCTCTGCAGCATACGCTGTTAGAAAAATTCGTAATTTAACTGTTATAGAGACAGCCCGCTTAGTGTACTTTAGCTATTTTCATAGTGTAATGTCGTATGGTATTCTATTGTGGGGAAACGCCGCCGACATTCAGACTATTTTTGTCTTGCAGAAAAGAGCTGTTCGATCAATTTATAAATTAAGTCCGAGACACTCTCTCAGAGATAAATTTAAGGAGATTAATGTAATGACTGTGTCTTCACAATGTATTTATGAAAATCTTTTATATGCCCATAAAAATATTAAATTGTTTAAAAAATACAGTGATATCCATAGTATAAATACTAGGAACAAACACAAATTTGTTGTACCATCAACAAGGCTCAAGAAAATAGGTGGGTCATTCAGATGTCAATGTATACGCTTCTATAATAAACTTCCAAGCCATGTTCAAGATCTAAGTCTCAATAAATTTAAATCATTAATTAAACGTAAGTTGTGCCTGAAAGCCTTTTATACCGTTAAAGATTATATTGAGGACAAAAAAGCTTGGGATTGACCTGCCCCAATTTTGTATACTGTTTTTTTTTATATTGTTGTTTTGCTCTTTGACATACGATTATTGTTATATACACTTTGACATTTGATGATTAAATAGGACTTTGACATGAATATTTACTTTGAGAAGTATAATATTATTTTTGCTTTAATTATTGTGAATGTGAGGACTATGTGGTATTTTTGTTTTTGTGTTTCATTTCTTTCTCAGTTCATTTTTAAAGTTAATCTGGCAGTTTGAGTACTTTATGTGGCCTACCCTAATGTCCTTTATTTGGTATTGTTCGTCAAATCGTTGAGCTCCTCAAGTTCTGAGTTGAGCCGTATGATTACTGATACATGCGTGCACTGAATGGACAGGTCCACTCAATCTATGTGGTTTCTTTCCTTAAAAGACCATTTCAGACACCAATCCACATGGTCTTCACATGATCTGACCAAGATTATGTCTGGACTTTAATAGAGACTGTGACCTCTGAGTTTGTTTCGGCCTTTCTTCTCAGAGTAGTCAGATAGGAAACGCCGACCTCATCTAGTTTAAAAAATATGATTGACGTGTAAAAGTGTTTGTACAAACCTACTTACAGAAATAAAATCATTTATCATTTAACATCACGCTAGGGCCCTCAGGAGCCGCGCAAAAAAAAAGTTACGAATACGAAGTACTCACGACTTCACGAGCAAGAAATTTGACGCAGACGAAGTTGCGGGCAGAAGCTAGTCATGGATAATAGTATCTATCTGTTCAAAGAGTATTGTTCGAGTCTTTGAATTTGATTTGGGGGCCAAGATAAAAATTCCCATCCCTTCATCTTTCCAGAAATGTCTCTCCTCCAGCACCTTATAACATTCTACTGCGCTTTTATCCCATTCAAAACCGCGCAGGTGTTATGCAAACTTAACCCTTCCTATTTCGAACGTGTGCATAATCGATTCTATTCCAATTAATGATGGTTCCATGACTCGACTAAAATTCAAGATCAAAGCCAATATTATTGATTATCGTAATTGTTATTTTTGCATATTCATGACTTTCATAATGATACCTATTGACAGGAACCGATAGCTTTGTTCTTCTACTAAAGCAATAGGTGAAGGGGTTACATATATGAATAGGTTTTTTTTGTTGTTGCAAGTAACATAAAATTCTATAACGGGTCTTTTTTAATAGTCGATTATGAGTAGTGCATATTCATGAGTTGATCATAAATTAGTACTTGGTACTGAATAGTTTGACACATATAAGCACGTGCGTACCTATTATTACTATTATAATTATGTACATTTATCGGGCTCCTATAAAGTTTATAGGGTTAGATGCCTCTCGCAACAAGGTTTGAAAGGAAATTTGTTTTGATGCAGATCTATCAATTCATCTCTTTTGCACCATTTAATTATTATATAGTGGATAACACGTCTACCTTATACTGGTTGTGTCTTTAGTGCGGTGGTCGCTAAGGCTCTAGAAGTCTAGACAAACGGACTGTATTTCAACTGCACTCCGACTGCAAATTTGAAGTTTGAATGCAGTTAGTACAACTGCAATAATATTGCAAACCAAAAAAAAAAAAAACCGTGCATTCCGATTGCAGTGGGCACCAACTGCATATGCAATTTGCGGTGTGTAGTTCGTCCAACTACATTTGAAGTGACGATTTGCACGTCGACTGTGCAGCTAGCTTGCAGTCGGCGTGCAGGCGTTGAAACTGCACACCGACTGCGAGCTCGCTGCACGGTTGGTTTGCAGTTTTATTGATGTCGTACTAACTGCATTCAAACTGCTAATTAGCAGTCGGAGTGCAGTTGAAATGCAGTCCGTCTGTCTAGAGCCTGGTACGAGTGTTGCGCGTGGGGTCCTGGGTTCGATCCTCACTCCTCAGCCTCAGCCGGGCAGTAAGTTTACTATACGAAACTATTTCAAGAAAGTGGGACAAGTTGTTGTTCAAAGTAGAATTGCGAGATTTGACGTCAATAAATATGTAGATAACTACATTAGTGTTCGAACCCGCCTGCCAAGCGTGGCGATTATGGCAAACGCCCCCCCCCCCCCCCCAGATTGGGGGAGGCCTATGTCCAGCAGTGGACATCTTTCGGCTGAAATGATGATGATGAAAGTATATCATGTGGAGATAAATAAGCTTGTAAAGTATTTCATTCAAATTATGAAACAAAAGTTAATTTGAAGAACGGAAATAAATCGAACCTCCAAGACGAATAAGAAGGCACGTTTTTAGCGACGAAAGTCCTTACTTTCATTAGGGACTTTGAAGCAACATCCCTGTGTTGCTTAACGTACGAACAAGAACACAATTTTAAACTTTTTTATTTTTTATTACTTACTGTAGATAAATTGCTAAAAATCGAGAAAGATTCCAGTAATAGCTCCGGACTTTGGCAAAAAATATATTCCTAAATAGTTTTTGGGCGTCGTTGACAACGAATGCAAACTCGACCAAGCTCCACCACATATTGACAGAGAAGATGTATCATATTATTTTTAATAAAACAATGTATGTAACAACAATACTTTATCTAACAGTTATCTTACAAGTTTCTGCTTGCTTGTCTCGGACGCCATGATCCTTTTCTCTAGTGGTGTGCCTCCACCACTCATTCTAAACTAGTGATGTTCTTATCAAACAATACAACATACTACATCTTTCCCTTAAAATTATATTTATTTATAACAAACATAATCTGCTAAATGTTTTGGAGGAACTATGTTCCTTCTAGGTCTCAATTCAAAATGTCTTACTTGCCCTTGGGATCTTCCACTACAATATTTCGACCACAACTATTCCTTCTTTCCATTAACATATTTTGTTCTAAATCTAAATTACATTTTTGTCGAACATTTTCATCCTTATGAAATGAAGGTTTTACATGCAATGTATTCCTTCTAAGTACTTGCCCATTCATATCTTTTAAAATTAGAGACCTCGGGGATGAGTGTATATCTATGACATTTGCTGGGACCCAAACATTATCCCTTAGGTAAACAACATCTTGGCCAGAATAAAAAGTGTGTTTGTTAAATTTAGCCGTCTTATCAAAGTTTCTTTTGTTATTTGTATTTACTTTGTTTTGAGTTTTGTTAAAATCTGTTACCAACTTTGGCTTTAAAAGTTCATCATGAATAGGTAATTTGGTTCTTGTCAATCTGGTAAATAGTATTGTGATGGTATGTATTGTGAACCTAGTACTGGAGTATTTCTATATTCTAGCAATACTTCAGTACTAGGTTCACAGTTTTTAGCTAGACTTTTCAATTCTGTGAAATATACATCAAACGGCTCCCCCGGTAGCTGAGAGCGCTTAAAGAACAGAAATCTTGAAAACAATACATTTTTCTTAGGTTCGCAATATAAATCGAACGATTCTAATATGTAATTTAACCACCACCTTTTTCTTCCCGTCGCGGTCGGCACCAATTTGCTTGTCAAAATCAAAATTATTGTATATTTTTACTCCTTCCTCGCCAATGACGTTTAGAAAAATGGCAATCTTTCTTTTCTCTTTTTCATCGTCTAGTCCTGAGGCAATTAGATATATACCTAACTGTTTTTCGGGCAGGCTGTATGACGCTGCGGCCATGTTTGCACAGTTACAAATTGTTTAGCGATTATCAAAAAAAATTGTAAACAATTACGGCTGCGCCATGTATCATATTATTTTTAGTAAAACAATATATGTAACAAAAATACTTTTATAAATCTGCTATCCAGTTATCTTACAAGTTTCTGCTTGCTTGTCTCGGACGCCATGATCCTTTTCTCTAGTGGTGTGCCTCCACCACTCATTCTAAACTAGTGATGTTCTTATTAAACAATACAACATACCTACTACAGAAGAGTTTTAGGCTGAGAGTGCGCGTCTAAGTACCTAAGGGCCTATTGTGTTTCATCATCATCATTTCAGCCGAAAGACGTCTACTGCTGGACATAGGCCTCTCCCAAGCTCCGCCACCTCGACCGGTTCTGTGGTTCCTGCACACACCGCGCACACACTGCGGACACCTGTGTTTGTTGAAGTTAATTTTAAGGCGGGTTAAATGCGTAGGTGCCCATGCACTAACAATGCCGCCAATTACTAACAAAACGCCAGTACATCAAGCTATTTCTTTGATAGATTTTCGTCTTTATCACATAAGTATAAGGTTTATTTTCAATTTGGAAAATTTGACAGTTTGAGGTAGCTTGATGTGTTGGCGTCTGTACAGAGGCCAGCACATCAAGCTACCCCAATCTGTCAAATTTATTTGATAATTTTTCTACTTTATTACAAAGGAATAAGGTTTATGTCCAATTGGGAAAATTTGACAGTTTGGGATAGCTTGACCTGCTGGCGACTGTACATACGATTTTTTCAAACATATTTATGAGGCAATGGATTAGCAATGTCCTTCAAAATTACTACGCAATAAAGTGCGAGTGGCAGAAAAGTGGCCGGTTGAAAAAAAAACGCAACGCCACTGGGGGCAGGTACAGACGCCAGCACATCAAGCTACCCCAATCTGTCAAATTTCTTTGATCGATTTTCAACTTTAGCACTTAAGCATAATGGTTCATGTTCAATTGGGAAATTTTGACAGTTTGGGGTAGCTTGATGTGCTGGCGTCTGTACCTAGGTAGGTAGGTACTACAAACTACCGCTTCGCACCCCATCAGAAAAACTGTCGTCATATTATGTTATCTAACATCACCAAATAGACTGAAGGTCAATGCTCGTAACTAAAAACGTCCAAAATCTAGTCGCAGTCTCATCTCGGCGGCAAACAAATGTCAAAAACTTGTCAAAAATGTATGGAAACTCGAGGTATTTTTGACAGATTGAGACAGATCAGACTGAACGTTCTTAAAATTACGAGAATAGGGTATTTTCCAATTTATTAAAAACTATTCTAATTTGAAGATTGGGACGAAATATTATGTAACAGAAAAATAAAAGTAAATTGATTTATATCCATTTACTCAATTAAAAACGATTTAAATCGAATTTAGTTTTCGTTGTTTTGAATTTACCCCCAAAACGCTCCTTACGATGACTTTTTATCACGTGACGTCAACTTTGTGTAAACTAAAGTAGTTAGTAAGTAAACAAGTGAATGTCGAGTTAATAATTAACAAGGTTTTTAATGTATAGAAAGTGGAATTACTGGCGTACGGTGCCTCTGTGCACAAATACTTCTAAAACTGCTCTAAACTAAGTTTTTGTACCGGTGCCGTTTATACAAAGCTGGCGTCACGATGTCACGTGATAAAAAGTCATCGTAAGGAGCGTCTTGGCGGTAAATTCAAAACAACGAAAACGAAATTTGATGTTAATCGTTTTTATTTGAGAAAATGGATTTAAATAAATTTATTTTTATTTTTATTTTTCTGTTATCTAGATCGTTCCAATCTTCAAATTAAAATCGTTTTTATTCAATTGGAAAATACCCTATTGCCCCTCTGATCGTTTACATGGCTTAATATTAACGTAGAACAAGAACATGCCTAATGCATATTGTGTTGATGTTACAGTTATTTCCTTAGCGTTCAAACTCCAAGTTTACTCTTAAAACTCGTGTGAAGATGATTACGGCACATTACTCAAGCACGGCAATGGCTCAACAATGTTGTCTCATTAATGACAACACAAACAATTTCCAACTTAGTGAAAAAGTCGAAATATTGATCAAAGTTAAGTGCGCCGGCGGCGGCGGCGCAGTCGTTAAGGACACTGGCTGGCACTGCTGGCAGTGGCTGAGCCTGTCATAGCGCGTTCCTACGTTTTATAATGGACGCCATTTCTCGAATGAATGATAATTTTACATCGTGCTCAGTAAATAGTGTGTCCAGTTAAGGAGGAGTCTTTTTAACGTCATGTAGGGCTAGATGAGGGTCATTAGGGGTGTTTTAACGACTGTAGGTAGGTACCTCGTTGATAAAAGAGATCTTGAGTAGTGTTCTGAGTAGGTAGAGTCAGACGAGACGAGAGGTAGACTCTTGATCAGTTTATGGTGATAGAGGCAAGACGAGCAGTAGTAGCCTAGTGGTAACGTCCCCGACTTACGAGTTGTAGGTCGTGTGTTCGAACCCAGACAGGCGCTTTATTTTGCGTAAATAATTTCATCACCACTGCTCTCAAAACGGTGAAGGAAATCAGCGTGAGGAAACCGGCATGTCCTAGAACGAAGAATTCAAAGACATATGACATCCACCATCCCGCACGTGGTGGAATGTGGCCCACTCCCTCTCACAGAGAGGAGGCATGTGACCCAACAGTGGGTACGTCAAAAGGCTAAAAATGAACGAAAATGATAGAGGCAAGTGTAACCTACCGATCTATGTACAGACGCCAGCAGGTCACCCTACCCCAAACTGGCAAATTTTCCCAATTGAACATGAACCTTATGCTTACGGTATAAAGTTAAAAATCTATCAAATAAATTTGACAGATTGGAGTAGCTTGATGTGCTGGCGTATGTACCTATATTGTTTATTGATTTCTATTCTAGTCTAGTGCTTTTCTAAAATGGTGCGCTTTTCAAACTCTTTAAATTCACGTTTTACACCGAGGTTTCACGCCTTTAGCGGGAAATTCTCAGGCTTGTTTTCCTCGTAATTTTTCGTCATTTCATTCCGACGTACTCTTTTGTTCCAATAAGACAAACAATATTTAGCTAATAGTGTGTCAGTACTTGTGGCTAGTTTACCATTTCTGACCGGCGGGGTAAGTGCGGGGTCTCTTTCGCACTAACGGTAGCAATATGGCTTTCATTTAGAGAGTTCAGCAAAATTAATTGTGTTATTTACGTTGTTGAGCATACAATCATTTTTTTTTTAAACTATGAAGCAATAGATTCGCAATAGATAATCTTCCAAAACGTCCCGTATGTGTCGCCGGGCGTAAAAGAATAGCACCATCCCATTTCTTCCCGTGGGTGTCGTAGAAGGCGACTAAGGGACTTAGGTACTAGAGAATGGGCAGCAGCGTTCTATATGCATTTTACCACCATACTGCGATCGCCAACCCGCGATTATCGCAAAACCCCCATTCTGGGGGAGGCCTATGTCCAGCAGTGGACGTCTTTCGGCTGAAATGATGATGATGATGATGAATCTTCCAAATGATTTAGATTGTGATTAATCGTGTGTTACGCAATTAGGGTGCAGATTTTTCATTCAAAGCAATCAAGCCAGTAGTGAAAAATCTGGTTTCGGCGCAGAACGTCAGAAACGCAAAATGACAAATTAGCGAATGTATCAATAAATCGAACTTATTCGTTTCACATATTTCCTCAAAACAGTATGCGATAAATTACAGCAGAATTAACGTTATGCCATCATTACTAGGTACTTAATTGCCCGTGCATATTCACTTTCCGAAAAAATAAGTACTGGGTGATATTATATTAAATTATGATTGCACTCATCAAGCCAGATGAAGATGCTTAAAAAAGCTGTTCTTATTTTGGTATTAATAACCTGCGTCCAGTGAATGTGTAAATCGTTAAATTTTGCATGAAAATACTGCTTTGTTAACTGTAAATTGATGGCTGATTCCTTATCAAGATGGGGGTCTGATGATGTCTTCTTAAAGTATCGTGCGTTTAATAAAAGGTGGTGTATTAAATAATAATGCACTTCGCTGTAGATTGAATACTGTCGTTAGATCACTGGGTAAAATAAGTCCACGTATAATATACTTATTTAATGGTTTATTTTAATACAAATACAGTGTTTATAGTCACACTTCTACATAACTCAAAATACCACACAATGGGTAGTTAAACTTTTGAACTGCCTATCTGAAAGGCGGGAAAAAAACTTCCACCACAGACTACAATATAATTACCGTTTTTTAATCAAGCAAATGCGAGTTAGATAAAAAAAAAAACTTACAAAAAAAATGCTTTTTGGCTTCGATATTTAAAACTAGCTTTTGCCAGCGGCTTCGCCCGCGCGAAACTTTCATCCCCTATTTAACTCCCTTAGGGGATGAATTTCGAAAAATCCTTCCTTATTCCTTGTCTACATTATAAAGGGAAACTCTGTGCAAAATTTCAGCTTTCTAGGTCCAAGGGTTTGGGCTGGGCGTTGATGAGTCAGTCAGTCAGTCAGTCAGGACTTCTCTTTTTATTTATATAGATAGAAGATAGATCATCATCATCATCATCATCATATCAGCCGAAAGACGTCCATTGCTGGACATAGGCCTCCCCCAGGCTCCTCCACTTCGACCGGTCTTGTGCTTCCCACATCCAGCGGATACCCGCGGTCTTCGCAAGGTCATCGGTCCACCTTGTGGGAGGCCTTCCTACTCTACGTCTTCCGGTACGCGGTCGCCACTCCAGAACCTTTCGGCCCCATCGACCATCTGTTCTGCGAACAATTTGCCCTGCCCACTGCCTGAAGATAGATAGATGATCCTTTTAAACGAAAATGTTATCAGCTGAATTAATATGGATTTTTCTTTAACTATTTACAATATTTTTACTATTTAGCGTAATCTGAATACAAATCTTCATAAATCTTACCAGCAGAAATAAGCTTTATTCTAACAATGTATCTAAGTAATACCTAATACAAATTTTCTATACCAAATCAATTTATATATTTATCCTTTTACACAAGCGTTACACTATGTAGTGAATTCATGATTTTATTACTGGGTATAGCTATAAGGCGATTCACACACGGCACCGCGCACCGCCGCGGCGGCATACAATTCGACCGCGCGGTCGGGCGGTGTACGTGTGTTAGGCATCAAAGGATTTCTTAGAGACCAATGTGCCATGAGATCCGCTTCACCGCCTACCGCGGCGGTTTGCGGTGCCGTGTGTTAATCGCCTTAGCTCAGTTTCCATGTTTTGTAGGTACCTACTACCTAATTTTTATGGATAGGTTAGGTTAGGTTAGTGCAGTGCCTGCATGAGTGCTAATGACTGACAGAATTAAAAAAAAACACATCTTTCAAAGCCGGACGTGACAATATAACCAGTTGACATTACTAATAACCAGTGATAGGAATAGTTAGTGCCTATTTGCCTAAACTTCGAAGAACAAAGACAAGAAACGGAGACTTCCTTAGGACTAAATTTTTTGTCCCGGGATTCGGGAAAAATCTTCAGTAAGTTGAAAATAAGCTTTATTTAAGATGTGTAAAAGCTATATTTAACTACAAATTGCTATATTTAACTGAAAATTTGGTAGTTGCAAGTTTAGTTAAATATAGCTTTTATACATCTTAAATAAAGCTTATTTTCAACTTACTGAAGATTTTTCCCAAATGCCGGGAAAAAAAATATTGTCCTAAGGAAGTCTCCGTTTCTTGTCTCTGTTCTTCGAAGTTTAGGCATATAGGCACTAGGTACCTATTCCTATCACTGCTAATAACCCTACCTCTCTCTCATAAAGGTATTTGCATTCCAAGAAAATACAAAACGCAACTATTCACAATGTTCCCACGGTGGAAGGCTTGCGAGTAAACCTCCCACGGTCATCGCAAGCCTGCCCACTTGTCCTGCCTTTCTTCAATATCCTACAAATCATAAGCACAATAACATGAGATGTTCTATACAATGTGTGACATCTTATTGTCCGCTTTGAAGACTTCATTTTAAGTTTTTCGTTACAATATTTTCTACGGTTTTTAAGTCCCTACCTACCCATGTTTTCATGGTTTTTCAATGTTTTTATAATTGCATTTCTTCCCGTCTCTTTCTAGTAGGTACCTTTAGGTACTACAGATGTTTTTAGTCCTGACGTTTCTAGTCTGACATATTCCCCCTTATTACAAAACAAGGTTTTTCTTTAGGTATGGTTTAAACCACCGAGCCTGTTTTTGAAATAAGAACTTAGAACTGAAATATAATTACAGCTCCTTTTCCAAAACTGACAATTTAGCACTGGACTAACTTGTCAGTTTTGTAAAAGGAGCTGTATTTCGATGTCAGTTAGGTTCTTATTTCAAAAACAGGCTCGATGGTTTAAACCATACCTAAAGAAAAACCTCGTTTTGTAATAAGGGGGTATAGTTTCTGGCGTTTGATTTTTGTTTTTGTTGTTGGAGTTTGACATTACACCTGTCAAATTAGTGCATCTAGATTTTAGCGTTTTATGTAGAAACATTCAATAACTATTCTCGCGATAAAATAAGCAAATCGTAGGAACCTACGTTATTATACAATAATATATAGTTCCTTGCCTCGTCTTTTATCATATTGATATACGACGTACTTACTTATTATTGCAAGGATTCATTTATGATCGCAGTGTGTTGCGTTCTTTTTGTGGGAATCCCGGGTAACTATAGCTTGCCATAGGCAACGAAGTGAAAGGATCAATCAATGAACGCTTTTTGCTGGTTTGCGGCTGCTCTCAATGGAGTTGGGTTAAGGGGAAGTCGATAATAGTACATTATGGTACAAGTGTGTAACGTTGGTGATTATCGCTGAGGCGCCATTGAGACCCGAGCCGTTAGGCGAGGGTCTTAAGAGAACCGAGGACGATAATCATCAATACACACGTGTATCATACGACGTTTTTCAACACACTTGCGAAGAAAATAATACTACAAAATCATCATCATCATTGTCATCGTCATCATCATCGTCATCGTCATCGTCATCGTCATCGTAATCGTCATCGTCATCGTCATCGTCGTCATCGTCATGTCATCGCCATCGTCATCGTCATGTCATGTCACCATCATCGTCATCGTCATCGTAATCGTCATCGTCGTCATCGTCATCGTCATCGTCATGTCATCGTCATGTCATCGTCATCGTCAACGTCATCGTCATCATCATCGTCATCATCATCATCATCATCATCATCATTATCGTTGTTTTTAAGAACAAAGCAACTCAACCAATTAAAAAACAACCTATAACTCACTAAGAACAAAGCAACTCAACCAATTCTATAGCTCACTAGTGAATAATAGTAATGAAAAAGCCACAGTTTGATAATAGGTGTCATAATGTGCCTAATTGCAGTGAAATTAGAGCCATTTTATGAGCAAGTGTGTTGAAAAATAAATAGTATGTTGAATTTTTGACCCGCTAATATTTATATGACGTGGTTTTTATAGGAAATCTTCCTCCCTTTTTTTATTACATCATCCAGATTTATCGAAACGGAATCCCTGAATATCGCGCAGTATATATAAGGTTTTAACTACTTACCCACTGGATAAATGAAAATGGATTCTGGCTGGTTTAGAAAATCGAATGATTGCTGCGGTAGGTAATTTAGAAAAACATTGTTTGTTATCAAGTGCGTGTAAAACTCGAAAGTTTTTCTAGGTGGCTAAAGGATGGTGAAAAATTCAATGTTGAAATTTTTCATCAGTTATTTTAAATCGGCTCTTTCATAGAAAAGTGCAATACCTACGCGGTCAAAATGTATGGAACAGCAAATGTTTTGTTTGTTAACACATGAAAAATATTTAAGCTAGAGCGTCTAGAGCCATAAGCTGAATTCATGGTTACAGTTTTGCCGGATTACCGCCATGGGATCTGGAGGCAAAGGTCCTCGCGCAAATATGGGAGTGGCGCGAGGAGGCCAAACGCCGGGGCGTAACTCCGCTGCCGCGGGAAATCGCGGCACAGCGGACAGAGCTCCGGCGGGATCTCATGGTGACATGGAGAGAGCGATTGTCGCAACCCAGTGCTGGGCACGCCACGATTGCGGCGGTAAGTCCCCTCTTTGAGGAGTGGTTCGAGAGGCGGCATGGCGTCCTCACCTTCCGCCTGACGCAGGTCCTCACCGGACACGGTTGTTTCGGGAGGTTCCTGTTTCGGATAGGGCGGGAGGAAACGCCCGGGTGTTTCCACTGCGAAGATCGCCCTGAGGACACGGTGGAGCACACGGTGGCGGTCTGCCCTGCTTGGGCGGAGCACCGCCGTGTCCTCGTGGAGGCGATCGGCGGCGGCGATCTCTCGCGTCCGGCCCTGGTCCAGGCCATGGTACGGAGCGAGAGGGCATGGGGAGCCGTCACCTCCTTCAGCGAAGCAGTGATGCTCGCGAAGAGGGAGGCGGCGCACGTGAGGGAGAGGCAGCATATGCGCCCTCGCGACCCCAGCCGCCGCAGGATACGGAGACGCCCTAGGCGTCGGGAATCCCAGGCCGATTTCCGGCCACCGTAGGCATGGGCTTGCGGACGGCGAGTAATGGGTAGCTCGCTGTCCGGTAAGGACCAAGCCCAAGTCGACGGCGCGTTGTGTTCCACGGGCGTCTCAAAGAGATGTCAGCACAAAAAATGATGGGACCCGCAAGGGTCGATGCCTGCCAGGGGTGCGGGTTTGTTCGAAAGAGACACCACAGCCCCTGGCTTAAGGGCTACTGAAGGAACACGGGTGGGTTTTAGTCAGTAAAAGTCTGACACGCCCTCCTGCTCCACCCAGAGCGGGAGAAGTTATTTGATGATTTCCCACCCAAAAAAAAATAAAAAAAAATGGTTACAGTTTGCCCACTGGTTACAATTTTATTCTGTATACTTTAAACAATTTTTTTATTCGCAACCACCAGCCTTCCTCTTAATATAGGTAAGCGTGGGATAAATGCGCTCTCCAGCATGTGCACCGGTCCATGGGAATCAAACTGCGATTCACTTTACAACACTTTCCTTACCCTTTCCGGTATTGCTGTTTTTGTAATATTTTTCTAAGAACACGCACGAACGTAAAATTACCGCGGTGGGATTTTGTCGCGCAATGGATATTCAACTCTCGGTGTTGAACCTAGCATTGAAATTCCAACAGAGTGCATTTCAGCGCATCAAAAAATACACTGATGGATTGTCAACTCACGGCGCTAAGCACGTCCTGCACCCTAATTGCGTAACTCACGATTCATCATAATCTGTATCGTTTTGAAACGGATTGTTAAACCATTGCTTCATATGTTCGAAAAATGTGTCTGTTCGACAACATAAATAACGCAATGAATATTGTTTAACTGTGTAGACGAAACCAATTATGATCAATCGTGAGTTACACAATTAGGGTGCTGAATTCACCACTTACCGATTCCTTACTCGTAACCACGTCACTTCGACAAGTCGTTCCGTGTGGTGCCGGACGTAAATGAATAGCACCATCCCATTTCTTGCTGTGGGTGTCGTAGATGGTGACTAAGGGACTTACTAGAGAATGGGCAGCAGCGTTCTCTATACATTTGACCACCATACTACGATCGCCAACCCGCCTGCCAAGCGTGGCGATTATGGCACTTTTGGGGGAGGCTTATGTCCAACAGTGGACGTCTTTCGGCTGATACGATGATTATGGTGAACCACGTGAACCACACACGAAATCTGCCAATATCGCATTCATAATATCGACAAATTGTCTTGGAATGGGTCTAGTTTAGGAGTCACCGCACTTTAATGTGACTCTATTGTACAATGTTTCCATAATCCTTGTGTACTTATTTATATTTTTGCTATGTGTTTTTACAAATAAACATTTTTTTTTTGTTTCTAAAAAACACGTTATTGCCGTAGTTTTCACTTAGTAAGATTCCGCGGGGAATCATAATAACCGTCACATACAAAATTGTGGTACAGTGCGTGGAAAAATCCAGCCGTGATATTTTTACGTCCTGGCAAATGTGGACTAATGGGACAGTACCTACGTAAATATTTATAATCGTACACCTTACACCAGGGCTGCACAGACCGCAGCCCGCGGGCCCCATGCGCCCCCCGGCAACATGCCAGTAGCCCGCCAGCAATAATATTCCGTCGTACATTTGGAGGAAAAGTATTGCTGAGGTTTACAAATAATATAAATTTGAATCTGGGGCAATTTTTATGTTTTTAATTTGTGCTGGTGGCCCATCATTAGTTCATCATTTTGTCCAAGTGGCCCATGGTCTCAATGAGTCTGTGCATCCCTGCCTTAAACTGATTGCAGGAGATAGGTGTTAGCTACTTAGACGTCTTAATATTAATATGTACTTACCTGCAGTTCGATATCTAAGCTCTACCAGTGAAAATGTTACATACCTATACTCCATTTATTAATACGCATTAGAAAAAAGAGGCTCGTAGAAGCAGGAGTGCAAAACATTTTATTTCAAAGTTAAGTAATAACTTTTTAGATAGATTTATGACAGTATGAAAAACTGAGATAAACGAAATAAAGGTCATTTTATTTTAAATAATGTTTTATTTATAGTGAGATCTTTATCACACATTACAAACTTAAACGAATGATTAATTTATTAAGTTCATGGTGTATTCCTATATTTCGATACAAATGTATTTTTGTTTATGAAACAAATGAAACGAAATGATTGCAACAAAAAACAATCACCATGATGATTTAAATTTAATGAAACTTAAAGAAACAAAAGAATTTTTTTTACAACACTTTAATTTATTAACAACTTACAACACACAATACGTTGGCGAAACTTCTTCGTCTTCATTAGCCAATTTAGTGACTAAACATTATCGGTATTGTTCACTCCTGCTTCTTTTGGGTTGAAAACCCAAAAGAAGCAGGAGTGAACAATTCATTCAATCATTCATTTCATCAATCATTCAATCAATCATTGACACTTTCATTTTAAATTGGAATAAAATAATTTTATGAACGAAAGCCATGAGATAAATAGTTAAAATTATTACAATAAAGTACGCTGGTATATAAATAGGTTTTTAATCAATTTGGCGTCAATCGTAACTGTAACAAGTTTAATGTATCTACCTACTTTTGTTACAAAGTGTACATCAAAAAGAATCTTTTTAACTTCTGTCTAAATAAATGTAGTATAGGTAACTTATCCGAAGAAGAACGTATAATTTAAGCTCTACCAGTGAAAATGCTATTCCTATTTCCTACTTAGGTAACTAATCAAAAGAAGAACGCAGATTTTACAAAGTCTTTAGTAAAAAGTAAATTAAAAAAAAAAACCAAGTTGCACAGGCAGCGTTATCCAACACTGCCTGCCACTACGTGCGTATAATACGACTACAGTAATATCCTGCCTGGAGCCGTATTAAATCTTTTGACAGCGACTTAAAAAAAGCCTCAATAATATTATATGACATCGACAATCGATTTCGGCGACGATCGACAGTTTCCTGCCATCATAATTCGACACAATGCCTCATTTGGACATAAATAAGATTGAGAAATTCTGGCAATTTTAATTTGAGGATGAGGATGACGCTGGTATTGAATATTGAGATAATGTGCTGAAGTGTATACCGACTAACAACGAGGTTGCTAGATGTCTGACGGAAACTGTGATAGTTATGTATGTTAATCAGCATACTTGCATACGTTCCTTATCATCATCTGCCTAGCCTTTTCTCCAACCAGGTAATGTTGTTCGGTTCGGTGTGGTGTGGTGTCGGTTTCCAGTCTTACCGGATGCAACCGAATATCAGTGTTTTACAAGGAGCGACTGCCGATCTGACCTCCACAACCCAGTTACTGAGTAATACCGCTTGTCAGACTTTCGGACTTCTGAAGACCATGATGCCAAAACAAAAAAAAAACAAAAAAACTGTCATGATCTACGAATGACAGCCATAGAAATATACCTTTTCATTTCTCATACTCGGAAAATAGTGCTTGTTTTATCCGAGTACCGGGTGGAAGACGCTGTTTTTAAACATACATTTGAAGTTGGGGCAACTTGTCTTTTTCTTCCATACTTCTCTATTAGCCGTCATCTCGATAGTCAAATCCCTTTCTAGCCACATCATCTTTCACAAAGTCCATCTATCGTTTATTTGGTCTTCCTCTACTCTTATATTTTTCACCGTGAAATTGTACCTAAATACTTTTAGATTATAATCTAACTCGCAAGATTGTGAACTGTCGAAAGAAAACTGTAACATACTGCTTACAATTTAACCCATTATTTTTCGGTAGTTTATAATCTATCGAAGTGAACTGGTATCAAGACGGATAGTACCTTGCGCTATTACTAAATAGTGAAGTAACTGCCACTAACTTGGAAGTGGCGCTCGCTCGGCTCGCGCGCGGTTGGTCGCAATTGTAACCTAACCTAACCTATTCAGTCGGTAAGCAGTATGGTGCAGTTCACAATTTATCGACAGTTTATAATCTCGCTAGATAGATGATAAGGTAACGGTGTTCACAATCATACTGTGACATAGCCATCAGGGTTTAACTTTCCTCACGAAACTTTCCTCATTCCTCCGCATCACATGCCCATACTATGACAATCGATTTTCGGACAACTTTTCAGTTACTGGTGTCACTTTCAGATTTCCTCGTTTATACTTTTAGGTATTTATTACAAAACGAGGTTTTTCGAATTTAGCACTGGACTAACTTGTCAGTTTTGTAAAAGGAGCTGTATTTCGATTTCAGTTAGGTTCTTATTTAAAAAACAGGCTCGACGGTTTAAACCATACCTAAAGAAAAACCTTGTTTTGTAATAAGGAGGTTAGTGTTTGTTGTACATACACTAAGTAATTATTGTGTTTGAATCGTGAGCACAGGTACCTAAATAAAACATGATTGTTTGCTACTCACGGTTATAATGTTCGACACAATACACTGACACATTCACAGAAGAAAGGTTGTTTATGTACCTATGAGTGTAGATATTTTGTGTAAGTGTAGTGTAGTGTGTGATATTTTGTGTATATGACAAAATATTTAAGTTCTGTGTCTCGTAATAATGGTAACTTTACCTGCCTATGTATAGAATCATGTCTATCTGACTAAACAGATAGCTGTGCTGCTGGCGTGTTTGTTGCGCCACTTCTTCTTCCCAGATAAAGCACTGGGAAGTGGTGAAGGGTGGGCGTTTTGGGGGACTGTCTTATGTAACTTTGTCATTCGAAAAGTGCTGATTCTCAGCCTAATTTGAATAAATGACTTTTGATTTTGATTTTTGATTTTGTATTGTAACAACAAAGTGTATTATTGCATTGAGTATGTTTCAAGGATCGCCAGAATACTCAATGGAATAAGGATGGTAATAATCTGTCAGTCTGCTATTAATAACTATTTATTTAATAATTATGCATGTTTATCTCATAGGAGTCAGGCAAAGCAACGCTTCGATGGTAGAACGGATGCATTCGGACGCATCCGCATTCGCGCAACTCGTATCGATATGGGTCCAACTGGTGGGGTCCGCAAAGGCCGATGCTTGCCAGGGGTGCGGGTTGTTCAAAAGAGATACCGTGGCCCTGGCAGACAGGCAACTGAAGGAACACGGATGGGTTTTAGTCAGTAAAAGTCTGACACGCCCTCCTCCACCCAGAGCGAGAGAATTTGTTTGATGATTTTCCACCCTCAAAAAAAAAAAGGATGGTATTAATCTATCAGTCCGCTATTAATAATTATGCATGTTTATTTCATAGAAGTCAGGAAAAGCAACGCCTCGATGGTAGAACGGGTGCATACAAACGCGTCCGCACTTCGTGCATCTCGTACCGATATGGGTGAGCAGTTAAGTACATATTAAACACGAATTACATTACGGTTTTAGTAGCGTCTTAACCTTTATCAGTTAATCTTAATCGACGGTTAATTATGTTGATCTGGCCGACGCTGCTAATGGTTATGGTCTCAATATGTATTTATGTAAAGCAATAACGATTTTTCATTGCATTCTATCGCTACCGGCTTTGACAACACCGCTATGTATATACGTATATGTTATACATGTAGGTTTTGATACAGTAAATACAAGGTCAAATTAAACTAGCTAACGAAACTCCGCAGGCTGATGGTATCGATAAATAAACACGGTAAAATATAAAAGTTTTGGTGTTTGTTGTTTTAGGGTCAACCAACCTGTCAGTGTTGTTATTTAAAGTATGACTTGAGAAAATCTGTTATCTTTTGTTTTATCATGTTCAGATATTCACATCATCATCACGTCTGGGAAGTTTACACAAAAATCCAGATTTTTTAAACTGATAGATCAAGTGACTAGTGTTACCTACCTGCGGTAGATGACACAGGAAGAAAACAAATTAATACCATTTCATTTTATGTTTAGATAAATTTAGATAGGTACCATGATATCTGTGGAGTTTGCCTAGTTAATTTAAGTTCAACCTGTTTATGGGGACATAAAATAAAAAATCGTTATTTATAAAAACCAAAATTACTTACTTTTGTTTTAAACTTTAATTTTCGTGCTGTCTCACTTATCACAGCTATCACGGCCGCCATACGAAGGCTGTTATAATATGAGCCATAAAGTCCCTGGCTATGACTTCAATTGAAAGTTTACGTCAACGTTTTCTTAATGATTGTTATCTCATTAATTTTTCGCATTGATTCGGGTGGTGGTCGCCGTATCCTGTCGGCGTGCGCTGGGTCTCCGTAGCGAATGGCTAATTATTTTAATCAAGGATTAATCGAATTCTTTGTTGGGAGATAAAGGAGACTGCGACGTCGTCACATGTCATGATTGTGTATTAATATGCGCACTAAACCGTTAAAATATCGCGCACGCACGGTACAAACACGCCGCGCCGTGTGTGGTCCAGTCGCCCTAATGGAAATCAACGCAAATTTCAATATTTATCAACAAATGTGAACGCATTGCTCCACTGAGAATTCTGAGATATGCGGTTATGCAAAACACTTATTAAGTGGAAGTTATTGAGTTTAGAATGGAGTAACATTTAAGTTGCGTACTTTTAACTGGGTAAGCTTTGAATGTATTGTTTATTGGACTTGCTCGTGCCGTAACGTGTGTTATTTCTAGGTCTTATAAACATTGTTTCCCGCTATATAGTTGCGATTAACTTATCTACAGTAATGTGGACTCCATCCAGGTTCTGTATGTATTGCATACTTTAATCAATCAATCAACTCAGCCTACGCAGTCCACTATTGGACATAGGCCTATCCCAGGCTGAGCCACAACGGCCTGACCTCCACCATCCGCATCCAGTCTGTCCCAGTCACTTTCTTGATGTCGTCGGTCCATCTAGCTGGTCCATCCTGCGTAACGCTTGCCGATACGCGGTCTCCACTCCAGCAGGCCTAGACAAAATAAATTTCTGTTAGCGTTCACGCCAAACGCTACGCCAAAATGTATGAGAATCACATTACCTGCGGAAAGGACACGGCGTAACCTTTCCGCAAGTAATGTCATTCCCCTACATTTTGGCGTAGCGTTTGGCGTGAACGCTATCAGAAATGTATTTTGTCTCTAGCCCCAGGACTCGTCTGCTCCACCCCATCGGTTCTTCGACAAACATGGCCAGCCCACTGCTACTTCAGTTTGCTTACTCAGCAAGCTATGTTAAATTTACACAATAGAGAGTGAAAACTGTAGGTTAACATCACATTTTCAAAAATTAAGTTACTTTTTTCCAGCACATTTTTATTCTCACAAAAAAAAAGCGGCCGTTGTATACAAATATCGGCAATTAGGTCCCAACATATATCTATATCTAGATATCTAGAGTGGATAACATTTTTTTTTTTTTTTTTTTTTTTTTTTTATTAGCCTATACTGTCCCACTGCTGGGCAAAGGCCTCCCCCAAATCCTTCCAGGAACTCTTTTCCCGCGCCACTTCGAACCAGCCTTCGCCTTATCGACCGTAAATCTTTCAATTTTTATTAAATTGAAAGATTTACGGTCTGTAGCAATGATTTAACGCTCTCGGGTCAGTGGTGGATGCGACTGCGGTCGATAGTGGCACTCGTTAAGGGTGTACAATTAACCGATTACTGTGAAATAAGCGTGGCGGGCCGCGAATGCCCGACAACTCGACCCCTGGAGCACGCTCAGGGATGGCACGAGGAGTGAGAAAATAGTATGAGAAAAAAAGTTACATTTTCAAAATAAAGAACACCGGTTGATTAGGCAATTTTGTGTTTCGCTGTTTTGATTTCAGATAAAATAAGTTCCAAATACTACCTACATCTTAACCTAGCGGAACAATTTATTTTCTATTTTTCTTTGTTATTTTCTCTTATCCACTGTGACTATAATAAATTTACGCAGTGCATCAGTTGCTTACGAACTCAAACAAATGATGTTGGTAGAGAATATCCATTACTTAAATGAAAAAACAGTTTAGAACTTCCAGGTCCGTGTATTTTATACTAGCTTTTGCCCGCGGCTCCGCCCGCGTGAATGTCGGTTATTGCGTAAAAAAGTAACCTATATCCTTCTCCATATCCGAAGCTATATCTCTGCCAAATTTCATGACGATCGGTTCAGCGGTTTAGGCGTGAAAGCGTAACATACAGACAGAGTTACTTTCGCATTAATAATAAATATTATATATTTTCTGCTACCAAAATAAGGGCTTTCATGGACCGGTACCGGATCGTACAGACATTACAAACGTTGCTTTGAGGACAAACGAATTCCATTTTGTGCATCCCCATTCCTTAAAAAAGTCTCGGTAAAAGAACTGAATAAATATTTTGGTTGAGTTAGGGGCAAACCTGTCCCTCGCAAGTGTCAAGTGGCAACCTTGGCCACGAGCCGCTTGCCTCGCCTTTGTCGGCGAACAGTGTCTTGTTGACATTTTGTGGGGCAAATCTTCATTCCGCGGCCCCTTTGATCCCAACCACTGTATTATTTAATTTTGATGTACGCCTCATACGTTTTATAAATAATGTAATTGGACTATCCTTGACGTGCTTTTTCGAAGTGAATTTTACTGGTAAAGGACTTAAATTGATGTTCGAGTAATTTTATGATATGTAGAGGTTTTTGTTCTAAAAAACCTTTGCGCTATCTCGTGTATTAAGTTTCTGAAGTAAAATCTTCGCTGCGGATTGCAATAATAAAACCTCCCCAGTACGAAACCTCATTACTACTACAAATTATCCCAAATGGCTAAGTAATTAGTTGCTTTTGTCTAAGTTCGATTGATCAGGTTAAGTTACACTTGCAGTGGTTGGTCCGTGGATGGGTTCATAGTCATACCAAGACCGCTCCACGCCTCGAAAAGTACGTTAAACCGTTGGTCCAGACAATTGTTGGTTGTCATTCCTGGATCTTTGGCAGTAGTTGGGTTAGAAGCCCGAAAGTCTGACAACCGGTCTTACCAAAGGGTACCATGTTACCCAGTAACTGGGTTGTGGAGGTCAGATAGGCTCCATGTTAAATACTGGTATTCAGCTGCATTTGGTTTCACTGGAAGCCGACTCCTAGCTGGGAAAAGGTAATTAAGTTAATTTTCACTTTGATTTCATCGCGCTGGATACAACTAGGTAAGTGTCATTGTTTTAGCTCTTGTAAAGTCGAGATCTGTTAGAACGTTTTATTATATTATACTAGCTGACCCGATAGACGTTGTCCTGTCTTAACTATGAATATATGTTACGCGCAACTTTGTTATTTTTTCATCCTTATGAACCTTCTTTAAGAAACACAACAAAACGAGAATTATCAAAATTAGTCCAGCCGTTCACGTGTGATGCAGTGACCAAGGGACATAGGGATTCATCTATCTATATCTATATAAACAAAAAGAAAAGTCCTGACTGACTGACTCATCAACGCCCAGCCCAAACCCTTGGACCTAGAAAGCTGAAATTTTGCACAGAGGTTCCCTTTATAATGTAGACAAGGAATAAGGAAGAATTCTTCGAAATTCAACCTCTAGGAGATGAAAGAGGACGAAGCCGCTGGCAAAAGCTACTTTTTATATATAAGAAGATAAGATAGATAGAGATTAAGACTATGATATAACTTACAGAATATTGTGCTTCTCTCATGGGCATTACCTACACAAGCTAAATACAAATAAGAACAAACAAACAACCTCGATAAATTTTTTCAATGTCTATTTTCTAGCTGAACTATCTACTATATCCCTTGAATTCTTACTTGTATGTCTCTAGGAACAGTTAAAATGATTATAAAAACGCATTTTACATCTAACTAGCTTTTGCCCGCGACTTCATCCGCGTAGAAGACGAAAATGGTTCTAATAGGTTTTTTTTTTGTTATTAATTTTGTTGTAACATATAAATTATTATGTTAAAATGTAAACGCTTTCTAGCTGACACATCTATGTCAGATGTGCTCCTACCGAGTTATGACAACCTGGTAGATACTCCGAAGGCATAAAGCGTTTAAAAACTGACTAACTAAATGTATTAAGAGTTTTTTTTTCAAAAAAAAAAGATATGCTCCTACCGTGTTATGCCAACCTGTACTTTAACGGCATAAAGTGCTTTCTAGCTGACACAACTATGTAAGGTGTGCTCCTACCGAGTTATGACAGCCTAGTACTTCTACTGTATAAAGTGTTTTCTAGCTGACACAATTACCTACCTATATTAGGTGTGCTCCTACCGACTTATGACAACCTGGTATTTCGACGGCATAGAACGCTTTCTAGCTGACAACTATTAAGCTATGTTAGGTGTGCTCCCACCGAGTTATGACAACCTGTTACTTCGAAGGCAAAAACGTTTAAAAAGGTGACTAACAAAATGTATTGAGAAAACTTTGCCCCCGTTTTTCACCGCCTAAAAAAGGGGTAGAATTTCGAAAAATCCTTTCTTATCGGATGCCTACGTCATACAAAGAACACACCCTCCAAGTTTCAGGTCTCTACGATCAGCGGTTTATGCTGTGCGTTGATCCATCAGTCAGTCATTCAGGACAAAGCATTTTATATGTATAGATTTAAATCTATTGTTATACACAAAATACCTTTCTACCCCTTTTTAACCCCGTTAGGTGATGAGTTTCAGTAAAATACGAAACACGTCTTCCATTAAATTCTGTTAAAGAATGTTTATGCAAAATTTGAAGTAGATTGGACCAACGAATCACTTTGTACCACACAAACTTTGCCTCCGTTTTTCACCCCCTTAGGGGTAGAATTTCGGAAAATCCGTTCTTAACGGATGCCTGCGTCATACAAAGAACACACCCTCCAAGTTTCAGGTCTCTACGATCATCGGTTTAGGCTGTGCGTTGATCCGTCAGTCAGTCATTCAGGACAAAGCATTTTATATATATAGATAGATTACATAGATAAGGTGGCATCATCATCATCATCATATCAGCCGAAAGACGTCCACTGCTGGACATAGGCCTCCCCCAGGCTCCTCCACTTCGACCTAAGGTGGCATACTTACAAGTAATAAGTTGAAATCCTTGGTGCACTTGCTACGTCCGCCTACCTTCGAGCCTTACCTTAAGTCTATCAGCTCATTGGTCTAAAAGTACATACATGTACGAGTACTTAAATATAATGTAGCTGAAGAAGCACGCGATAGTTTTTCAGTAGTAGTAATTACGAGTTCGGTATGTCTCGATCTCGAACTCAATACAGAATTGTAATGACACATTTTTTTTTTTTTTATTTACTAGAGGATGTATAAATGAATGGCCAGTGCCGATCATGATCGATTGTAGAACTTAAATTGTTGATGAGTCGGTTTTTGCATCATTTGCGCGCTGTATTATTTATAGTAATGAATTTTGATTGTCTTGACGACCATGGAGCTGATCTTGAAATACGTGTTATTATTTATTAATGGCGTCTTAGTTGTTAAGATAGAATAGATATACATGAGCATATCGATCATAATAAGCATATTTGTAGTTAAACTAGGTCTTTTATAGCTAAATTGAGCAGTGGTGACCCAGTGGCATCGGCCCAGGTCGTAGTCAGGCGTTTACTTTGTGTAAATAATTTTATCACCACTGCTCTCAAATAGGTGAAGGAAAACATCGTGAGGAAACCGTCATGTTCGAGAACCAAAAATTCGAATACATGTGACATCTATCAACCCGCACTGGGCCCGCGTGGTAGATTACGGCCCACTCCCTCTAGAAGAGTGGAAGCTTGTGTCCCAACAGTGGGAACATATGGCTGATTATACCTATGCATAAACCCCGATAGACAATTCGTAGAACGAACGTCGTTTTCTCGTAGCACGTTGTAGCTTACCCGTAACTTTTATGTTATCTTCACGGAAAATATAAAGAAAATAATATTTAATTTTATCGAGCAACCGCCATCACACTGCAATTGAAACAGTAAACATGCGATCAGAAGTATCTTTAAAATTCTTTGAACAAGTCAGGTTCTCAAAACGCATACAAAGAACTGTCGCGTCGCCGTTGCAAAAATAACAAATTTGATTTTTATTAATTGAACTGCCAAGCAGAGCAATCATGTGGCAGCAAAAACAACGGGCCATACATCTGCCCCATTTATTAATACCACAGACAATAAAACATTTGAAACACGTTCTTGCGAATCAATACTCGGCTCTGCGAAATGAATTATTTATGTATTTTATTGTCGCTTTATCGCCTGGATCGTCCACCCTCTGGCCGGCGGATGCCGCGTCTTGCTTCAAATAATAATCAGAACATAATTTTTATTTTTGACAAATAACTGGTCAGCGTATGTGTAGTCGGGTTTTTGTTGCGCGGGCGCGGCGGTCGGCGAGGCCCGATGCCGCGGATTCCGGGTCCCCCGTTTTATTGCCTGAATAAATATAAGAAGATGCTGTCGGTATTCGGATCTCGTGTAATTGTCCCCGATGAATGCGTCGCAAGAAAGTGCCTTGT
Source organism: Polymixis flavicincta (assembly GCA_949987655.1). Lineage (NCBI taxonomy): Eukaryota > Metazoa > Arthropoda > Insecta > Lepidoptera > Noctuidae > Polymixis > Polymixis flavicincta. The sequence continues at coordinate 9,675,668 of OX465183.1, forward strand.
ACAAAGGCCGTATGTAGGTACCTACTTACTATACGGACCTAGTTGAGTCGTACCTGTTTCTTTCCACGTTGGCTGGTCCATTTATTTTTAATCGAGTGTAGGTACGCTCTTAATGTTAAATTAATAAATCATTCTACTGAATAAAAAGGACTGACCTCTCTGGTTCTCATTCCCGTCGATGTTTATATATATCCTATCACAATGTGAACATGTGGGACTGTTCATTTCTAAAGACTTCAGTGAATTGGTTCTGGTAACTCATCTGCAGCAGTGAGCATCTGAGAGCAGTGGTGGCCAAGTGGTAACGGCTGCGACTTACGAGTTGTAGGTCGTGAGTTCGAACCCAGACAGGCGCTTTACTTTGTGTAAATTATTTCATCACCACTGCTCTCATAACGGCGAAGGAAAACATCGTGAGGAAACCGGCATGTCCTAGAACCAAAAATTCGTAGACATGTGACATCTACCAACCCGCACTGGGCCCGCGTGGTGGATTACGGCCCAATCCCTCTCACCGAGAGGAGGTCTGTGTCCCAGCAGTGGGAACATTATAGGCTGGTGATGATGGTGATGCTTCATTTGCGCGCTGTATTATAATAAATTTTGATTGTCTTGACGACCATGGAGCTGATCTTGAAATACGTGTTATTATTTATTAATGGCGTCTTAGTTGTTAAGATAGAATAGATATACATGAGCATATCTATCATAATAAGCATATTTGTAGTTAAACTAGGTCTTTTATAGCTAAATTGAGCAGTGGTGACCCAGTGGTATCGGCCCAGGTCGTAGTCAGGCGTTTACTTTGTGTAAATAATTTAATCACCACTGCTCTCAAATTGGTGAAGGAAAACATCGTGAGGAAACCGTCATGTTCGAGAACCAAAAATTCGAAGACATGTGACATCTATCATCTCGCACCGCCCGCGTGGTAGTTTACAGCCCACTCGCTCTAGAAGAGAGGAATCCTGTGTCCCAGCAGTGGGAACATATGGTGATGTTATATAGCCTATAGCCTTCCTCGATAAATGGGCTATCAAACACTAAAAGAATATTTCAATTAGAACCAGTAGTTACTCTTCAGCTTTATAATGTGAATAATAACATAAAGTATAGATTAGCCTATTATTCGTTTTCTGTTGTTATAGCATTCAATTGTGTTTATTTCTTGCATTGTCCTGAGACCCAATCACAAACAAAACCGATAACCCTTATGCCGCACCATTTCCTGCATGATCACAACCTATAAAACACGTTACAAATCAATCAGCCAACAAACGATGCTAAAAAGAGTATTGTAATAAAGTTATGTATCCGAACGCTACGGGACGTGCTTCAGACAGATATTAATCGTAGTTACGTCTGGATACGCGTCAAGCTCGTTACAAACTCACAATATAGAAAGTAACGCCGCCGCGGGTATATCTCGCTTGACAATGTATAAATCATTGTCATATCAGACCAGAGGCGCTGCAGCAATGGTCGGCTCATTTGGTCAGTCTAAATAATGCCTTCAGCTTTAGCTCAATGATGAATTGTGTGGTCGATTTGTAGTTTGAAGCTGTTTCATTAGACGTGTAGTAGGTATATGGTCTATGGATCCTTTCAGGTTGTGTTTATGGTTTGCTGTTGTGCATGTTTTTTGTTCATTATCTAGATGTAACGTAGGTAACTTAAGGCTACGCCTTTTTAACTGATTTCGAAAAAAGGAGGAGATTCGGTTATATTTTTTGGAACAAAGTTCCTTATCGCGCGTTGTGAAAGGGGGCTAGACGGAAAAAAATCATATGAAAAGTTGTAACGACACTTGTTGCTATAGTAAGCTATTTATTGTAAGCCGTGCGGCGTGCGCATGTTTCTACGTCTGTCTCTCTCTCTCTTATAGAAAGCAATAACGATGGTGAGGATGGTGACGATGGTGACAATGATGACGATGGTGACGATGGTAACGATGGTGACGATGGTGACGATGCTGACGATGGTGACGATGGTGACGATGATGACGATGGTGACGACGATGACGACGATGACGATGATGATGATGGGCTTTAAAACCCTGAAAACGCGAAGTTCCTTATCGCGCGTTGCTAAAGGGGGCTAGACGGAAAAAAATAAGACCAAAAAGGAACTGCGTTCCATCCGGGTGTCCCTTGACACCTCTCAAGTTTTTGAAATGTTTTTTTAGCCCAGATATCCGTCATGTATGATTTGAAATATTCTTCTTTGGTGGTTCGCATATAAATTTGGTCCCGTTCTGAGTAGTGGTTTTTGAGTTCGCTTCAATAATACGTTTCTTTTTTAACTTAGTTTAAGTTTAAAAAACAGAAAAAAAAACACTACAAAGTGAAAAATAACTTTAATTTTGGAAGTACGTGGCAAAAAAACTAAAATGCGAAACTCCTCCGACTTCCGAAATTAAATTAATTCTTGACCTTTTAGTGTTTTTTTTTTAATACTTTTTTTCCTTATATAAGTTCAAATATGATCTAAAATATAACAGGCTGTTTTTTTCGAAACAAATAATCTTTACTCACCTTTTGAAACCACACGCATCAGTTTTTGCCATAGCCTTTCCTCCGTCAAGCTTCACTTTACATTAAGTGATACGTACGTGTTCAGCAAGTCAGTTGGAAATTTGATCAGGTCTCGATCGGTCTGGTTGACTTAATGAGTCGTGGTTGTCAATCGTCTGTCCTTTACTCCCCCGTCCGAGGATCGTATGCAAAACGAGCCTCGATATACGGGATACTTTCGTACTCCGGACTTTTTTACCAAACCTTTTTGTTGCTCTAATTTGGACTTAATTAAATAGAAATAAAGGAGCGCAGCGTGTGCCCACTGACTTTTAATGCATTTCGATATTTAAATTAGTTTCGACGTTGTGTGTTGTGTTGCGTGGACAGTGATTACATTTTATATATGTTTGTGTTTGTTCAATTTATTTTTAGATGGTTCGTGATGTTTTAAAACATGTTAAAATCATGCAACATAAAAAGAAATGGCGAATTCTCTGCCTAATTGATTAGTCAGCAATGAAAACAATAGTAGTTGAAGAAATGAAAATATATGTTTGCGAACGACTGTTTATTTACATGAACAAAACCAAATGGTTTCGAATCTTTTATTCAATGGGATCTCAAAAAACAAGCAGCCAATATTTTTTTAAAGGCCGTCATCATCTTAAAAACAAGTTCAATTTATAACGTCGAAAAAGGATTATAACAAAAACGTAATATGACTTTTATGTTCAACATAGCAACTACAAAAAGGTGGACAAAGATTTATCGGATGCTGTTAACCTTTATTTTGTGCGAACATTTTGTTTATACGGAAAATCGTTGCAATCGGTGTTTTTATCAAAACTTGCCTTTTAACAAATGCCCGGGACAGATTGCGGTATGCCCGGATGGTCGCGCAATGGCCGCAAAGTATTTTAATTAATGCCACACCAGGGGTACATAAATTTCCAGTTCATTTTGCTGATTAAGGTTTCTTTGCGTCACCCACTTATTGTCCCGTTTCGTGACTCCTTACAATGAGGTTCGTAAATTGTTGAAGATTCTTCAACAATTTACGAAGAACAACCAACAACTGAAATAAATGTCAAGAAAATAATTTTATTAATTTCTAGAATTACTACAACAAACATTGACATATACAGGGTAAGTTTTTATCCAGTGCGCAAATTGTAACCATGAATTCAGAATATCATTCTAGAACCCCTAGCGCAGAAATTTTTCGACGGTTATGCAAAAAAATATCAGCTGTTTCATAGAAAAGTGCAATACCTACGCGGTCAAAATGTATGGAACAGCTGATTTTTTTTTTTGTGTATCCGTTGAAAATTTTCTGCGCTAGGGGGTCTAGAATGATATGCTGAATTCATGGTTACAATTTGCGCACTGGATAAAAACTTTTCCTGTATATACAACAAAGCAAATCATTTCATTTGTTGATTGATTGGAAAAGTTTTGATCAATGCACAATCAGCAATTGTTGTTTTCCTATTTGTTATATTGATACACGGAGAAAACTTGACAACTGTCGAAAATCGACGTAATCCCGCAGCGCTACGTCCAGGACAATGACTAAATAAACCTATGGACTTGTCATACCTACAAAATTAGCGTGTATACCTACAAAAATCGGGCACTTAACATGGCCGCCTTCGTAGTGTTGTAACTGCGAGCAACATGCGCAGTTGAAATCGACATTTTAACCTACATGAATTTCTAGACGCGGAAGCCTTAAGTACTTAAGTCAAATCTTTTTGCATGCAAAAATTTTACAGGAGAAGGTTTTATTTGATTGGTATGAAAAAAATGTACTAGGGTTTTTGTTTTTATTATTTATTATTACACAATTATGAACTAGTTACATATAAGGGTATGGATATTTAGGCTATAATTATTATTTACTAAAATATCTGACTTCAGTTTCTTTGAACGTCAAAAAAATGCGACTTAAGTGTTTATTACCGTACTATAATTACTTGGCTTATTTAATTTATTATATAATATTAAAACAAACTATGAATAATTTTGAATTATAATTATGCTTATTAATTAAAAATGTTATAATATGATGCAATGCATGCAATAAAGTCAAAAACTAAAAGTCACTGTCTTATGAATCTGATATATCTGGATCAACATCCTTGGTGTCGTCAGTGGTTACTAAATTCTGGTAAAAAATATGGAAACATTCAGGTATTAAAGATAAAAGTGATATTATATCACGTTTTTTTTCGACACTTATTGGTACTGGCTTGTCAGTAATCTGCATCAAATTAAATTCTTTGTGACGTCGCGTGTTCCGTTTGAAATTAATAGTTTTAAATGATTCATCTTTAGACAGAGATGTTTTGTATTTTATGACGCCGTACTCAGAGTCATAACTCAGCCACTTCACTTCATGCCACTTGAAAATATTTCCGTTGTCGTCTTTTTTTCGGGCCACTAAGGGACCTTTCAATAAACTAGCGAAGTCAAAGAAGTCATTTTGTCGCATTTCTCTAACGGTAAATTTTTTGCTACTCGATCTTACCAACTGCATCCAATCGTGTGGGTGATAAATTTGTATTTCGGTTTTTTTCTTTTTTTTTTCAATAATTGCATGGTCTAAGTCAACCTCCATATGTGTATGACCAGGTATCATAAACTTGTGATGTATTATCTTGATTGAGGGTTTTACAGTCAACAAGTACGTAAACATTGCAGCCACGTGAGTGTTCTTATTTTGTCCTCCGCAAGTATCAGAGTACAAAATCACTTCTGAGATAATTATTTTCTGGTAGTTCTCGTAAATATACAAACAAACAGGAGGCTATTTGATTAGCACCTCGACCCGAAATACCCTCATGCCACATGTGGTGCGTTGACATTCCTGTTGCGTTGTCATGTATTGTAAGATTGAAAGTCCAAAGTTGTCTTTTATAAAAGGCTACAGATGATTGTAAAGCTGGGGTTGGCAAGCATTGCTGTAAGTCAAAAGTCAGACATTTGATTTTTTTATTTGTAACTGCGATATTTTTATCACACTGCTTCTCGTTGTACGCCATATCAGCTGCTAGTAGATGAGAGTCGCGTTCTTCTTCAAGGGCTAATTTTGTGATTTCATCTGTAGCAATGTTTGATTTCATTTTAAAGAGGTCGCATGTGTGACAAGTGTCCACTTTTGGTTTTTTGAAACTTAAATTTAATTTATGAAATTCTTTGCGGTATATCTTATCACTTACAGGATTTTCATGTGATTCTGAGTAAAGAGAATGCATTTTTGAAATTGTCAAATGCGACGGTAAATATTTGCGGGTGCTTCTACGTCTAGTGTAATGACTTTCATATAGCGGAAACGAATTGATGTGATTAATCACCTCTTGAATTTTTTGTTCGGAATGTTTGTTTGCTGGTGTATTCTTTCCACGTTTGTCTGTTTGTATAATTCCACTCGAGCTGCCACGTTTCTTCAAACCGATTAGTTTTACAAAATTATCACTTATCGTTAGGGTTTTTAGAAAGCAACCTTGACACACGGATATTTTTTCACTGTTGACGTTAAAATGATACTTATAAGTCCACTGTCTATTTTTTTGTAAACTAGGATCTTCGACCCGACGACGCTCAGTTTTTTTCTCTTGAATGGTAATCAAAGATGAAACGAACGCTGCCCTTAAATCATAAGACCCAAGATTCCAAACGTCTTTATGAATTACAGCTCGTTGCTCATCACTTATTTTTTGACGGCACTTATTTCGACAATTAGGTAATTCCTTCATTTGACGTTTAACGATAGTTTTCCCACTAGCTGTCAAATAGGATTGGCCTAAATTTCTTTTTATTTTATTATCTTGCTTTCTTCTTCTACAGGGCACGGAATTGTTTTGTTGTAGTAATGACGTATCTTCAATACTTTCAGGTATTGCATTTTGTGGTGCTATCTGTACATCTACTGATGCATCGTAAACAGTGGTTTCCATCTCATCTTCGTGTTGTGTAAGCAAACTAGGACTGTCTGGAGAGTAGGTAGGATCAGCAACAGAATCGTCACTAGAATAGTCAATAGCGATTTCATCATGAGTAATTTGTTTTTGAGTTCCAGATGTACTTGGTTGCGGATTAGAGAATGGGTCTTCATCGCCTGTAAAAAAAAGTGAAATGACAATTTTTTGTTGATTGTGTTGTAATCATGTCAACAAAAACCATACATTTATTTTGCATATTGCATAAAAATGCCAGGAAAACATTCAAAACTTACCTTTATTCTCATTATTTATGACGAGATTTACTAACTTCCTGGCTCTTGAATTCATTATTAATACAGTTAATGCACAACACCACTACGACCGTCACACCGTAACACTAATGAAGAAATACGTATTTAATTTTACTTTACCTACAACGTTCGTCAACTTTTTATCAATCACTTCAAAAAAGAGGGTAAAGTGAGGGAAGGTACTTGAAAAAATTTCAAGTACTTTCCCACACTTAACCTACAGTTACCATGTTACTTAAGTCAGTTGGCTTAACAGTTGCCATGCCGGGAAAAAAAACTTAAGTCAACTTAAGTTGTTTATGTTGCCGCTTGGTTTATTGATACGACTTAAGTATTATGGTACAGTCAACTATTGCGACTCAATGAAGTGACGCGTGACTTACGTGCTTATTCCAGTCGACGGATAATACAAAAACATGGGTGCTGTGACTTTTTATAATTTTGAGCAAAAATTGACTTAAGTGCTTTTGGCCGCCGCGTCTAGATTTGTTTTCTATTATTTCTTTAAATTTTCCGAATTAGCCTCGTAATGTAATGCAGCTGAATTGACAAGAATTTTAAAATTTGTGGGTGTTTTATAAGACGTTGTAACTTGTCACCTTTCTCAACCTTCATTCAATATCAGAAGGCCAATTTTCGTAATACCAGCACCCTAATTGCGTAACACACTATCTATCATAATCTGAATAATTTTGAAGCCTATTGCTAATCCATTGCTTCATATGTTTGAAAAATGTGTCTGCTCAACAACGTAAATAACGCAATGAATGTTATTGAACTGTCAAAATGAAACCCGTTGCAACTGTTAGTGTGTTACGCAATTACAGGCCACTCAGAAAGTATTGCGAAAAAATATTTTGTGTATGAGAGACTGGCCAGTTATAATCTATTTTCAAAATATGATTATTTGTCAGTGAAAATAGGGCTAGCGTACAGTCGCCAGCAGGTCAAGCTATCCCAAACTGTCAAGAAATTTGACAGATTGGGGTAGCTTGATGTGCTGGCCTCTGTACAACGGAGAAACTGAAATTTATGCCGAACAAAAATTTGGGTTTTTGGTCAAAAAACGTGTTTTGCGACTGAAAAATCTTTAAAATCAGCTAGTGGAGAGTACTTTGAAAAGATTTAATAAAAAAATATTTACATATAGAACATTTTATTTTATTCTCGCAAAACTTTCTGAGTGTCCCACGTATATTTACTTACTGTGAGTGTAGAGTATTGTTCATATGAGCTTACATACTAACCAGAAGACTTACCTAACACATTAAAGACTTTTTGTATTATGTTTTTTTCTATCAAATCATTCAAATCAGCCTATCACAGTCCACTGCTGGACATAGGCCTCTCCCAAATCATGCCATAACACCCGATCTCCCACCGTCCGCATCCAATCTGACCCGGCCGCCTTCTTATTCTTCAGATCGTCCGCGTTGGTCCATCTGGCTGATAGGCGTCCTACGTCCTACACTATACCTACCCTATTCAGTCTGGCTTGAGTCAAAACGTTAACAACATTTAACTACTCTTAATGAAAAGATATTCTGTAAAATATATCAAATAATTAATTTCTAACAAAAAAAAAAAAATGTGATCTTCTTGTGTACTTAACAAAAATAAGTTGTGTGTGTTTCGAATTTTCCATTACCTGGTTTCGTATTTCACCACAAAAGGATACAATATGATTGTTTAAACTTTCTCAAGTAAAGTTAAACAAGGTATACATTTGCCGATTTACGGTCTCCATGGTCCCCCCGAGTGGGTTCCCGCATTGTCGTTGCGGGGGGGCTCAGTAACCGTGGATTCCGGCCACGGTGAAGCCAAGAGGAACCCAAAGGTGGGGCCGCTCGTCAGGGCTTTTGCCTCAAAGCCGACGACGTAGCGGCCAAAAAGTAGGTTGCGGTGAGGTGCACCGCAACTGAGGTGGGCCGCGATGTCGAATGGGAGGCATCGCGGCTGAGGGTTACGGGCTGCGGTAGAGGAGGAGTGCCGGTGCTTCTGAGCAGCGCTCTTCCCTTCCGTGGCCTGGACGGGGCCGCCACCGTTTGATGGCGGACGCGGTGGGGCCGCAGGGGAAGAGGAGTGTCGGTATAGCGTCAGCCGCTCTCCCTATCCCCTGCGGCCGAAAAGTGGTAGACGGGACGGCGCGTTGTGTTCCACACGCGCGCCGTCAAAGATGTCAGCAACCACCGGTGGGGTCCGCAAGGGCCGATGCCTGCCAGGGGTGCGGGTTTGTTCGAAAGAGATATCACAGCTCCTGGCCTAAGGGCTACTGAAGGAACACGGGTGGGTTTTAGTCAGTAAAAGTCTGACACGCCCTCCTGCTCTACTCAGCAGGAGAAGTCATTTGATGATTTCCCACCCAAAAAAAAAAAAAAAAAAACGGTCTCCATGGTTTTTTTGTAAATACTCTGATAAATATAGTCGAATAGATGATTGCGACTATAAATGTTTTCGAGCAATCTATTATTATTTAAATGCCGTTAATGTAGTAACAAAAGTAATCATTAATAATCGAAGTTTGACCCGAGTATTGAACCTAGGACCCCACGCTTAGCAATCGCGCTTGCGACCACTAGACCAACTGGGAAATAAATAATATTTTGTTAACTTCCTACTTTTCAAACAACTTAATTTATGTTAAATAATACAATGTTTTATGTAAAAAAAAACATTTATTCATTTCTGAACAAAATTAGCTTATTTAAATAGTTTCTATAAGAAACTTTATCACTATTTTTTTTTGCATGATATCGGAATCTTACATCAATGTAGGCTTTAATTACACATTTAATAAGCAATAGCCTGTGGTTGGTATTATGCTCCATGTTAAGCGGCAAATATAATATTTTTTCACTGTCGTAATACTCCGTCAAAAATTTGAAAATATATAAATAATAATTTTCTGGTTTCCCCTGGTTTGTGAGGTGAGGTTTAATCAAATTTTCAGTCTTCTTTATAATATCTATGACTCCGATTGACGCGTACTGAAGACCCCCTCGAGACTTCTGGAAGATCAAGCTGTCATTGTTTTCTCCTCCAATTAGCAGCGATAAACATAAGTCACATTTTAACTGCCGTGACAACTTTCGTGTTACAAAACCCGCAATATATTCTAACACACTTTCTGTGTAGTCGTCGACGTTCAGTCCTAAATATTCAATATACGTATCATAGAGATCACTATGGTCTTCAGATATATTGACAAAATCATTTCTACAAGTCAACTCGTTAATAGAATTAACTGGGTTTTTGCTTGAGCACGTCAGTATATTAATTTGCTCCAGAGGAATGCAATTACCAACTCCACCATCTCGAATTTCTGCTCTAATCAATAGTTTTTTGTACGCAGCGCGAAACTGAACCGCATTGGGGTTATTATTAAACCCTCCCCTGGCTCTAATAGCCGAAAAGAATAGTTCCAGGTGGTCTTGGCTAATTTTGTATAGTGGGACATATTTTAATATGCATGTACCTTCAACCAAATGCTCGTAAAGTGCTAACGCACTTTTCATGTCAATAATTAAGCCAAGAAATCCAGTTTTTCTTCGTGATTTTACTAACAACTGCCCTGAAGGAAGTTTTAAACTATTTATATAATCACTAGCACTTTCAAACAATGCTCTTATAAAGCCAATGTTTTGCGGACACATGGCTTTCTTCCAACCCGGTGGTCGAATCGAGTGGCTGTTGAGTACATCAAAAACGTCGTTCATGATGTTAATAAAGTTTACAGTGCCACTGCAGAGTTCAAACTCTTTTATTTTTAATTTGTTGCAGCAGAATTCAAGGGCATCTCCCACAGAGCTGCTGAATAATTGTGTAGCGAGCTTCACCTTCATTTTTTGTTTTTCAAACAAAATGTGGGCTTTCCCTATTTTAGTCGCCAGATGAAGACCTTTCTGTTCTTGTAAATCTAGAAGCAGCTCCAAATATTTAAAATTAATTTCCCGACCCATTGAATCAATAAAAACACGTAATTCCCCAATAGCATTTCTGACTAGTTTGATACAATGACATGGGTCAATGAATATATGGATTAGGCTGTCGTGGCATTCGAATTTGGTCGTTGTTTGGTCGTTCAGAACATTACAGCCCAAAGATGTGAACATGCTAAAGTTACCAGCCAGACCATCGCAGGTGATACTAACCACTTTGACTCCAGCGTCTTGGCAGAGTTGTACTGCTGTCCGCACAAGGACAGCCTTCTGCTCTCCGGTAAGCGATATAATTAAGAAGTATCCAATTGGCAACTTCCATGAGCCATTAATACACGTTACTAGCAAAACCAAACATTGGCTGGCTTCTTCCACACTGTCACTGTTAACATCATGACCGCAATCAACTCGACCATAAAACTTTTGTGCCTTTGGATCCCAGGTTAGACATTTTCTAATAGCCATCTCATCTAGTGTTAAGGCACAAATCACAGGGTGAGAACTTTCTACAACTTTTCTATGTAATGATTCAAAAGCTTCCTTTGTAAAGCCAGGTTCAGCATTTATATTTTGGTACCATTTGCTCAAAGTGCGAGAGTGTGGCAAACAAGTGTTGTAAGTAGTTCTTATAAAATCATACGCTTTGGGAGAAAAAAAATGAAGCGTAAGGGCAAATTTTCTTATTTCTTCTGAATACTTTTTTTCTAAAGGTAGACCTTTAGATTTGGCAATTTGCCGTTTTAGAAAACCTTCTGGTCCTGCACATTCCTCCAAAATGAAAGTTTCTTCATTATTGATAAATTTACCTTTCTTAAGGTCTTGAATAATTTTAGAAAAAAGAGCAATCTTTCCGTCCCGTCTCCGGACCTTTTCATTTAAACTTCTGACTTTTTGCTTTAGTATATCACATTTCTTTGTAAGATACTTTACTTTATCATTTGGTTGCTGGATCTGAAACATAGAAATATAATATATAATAATAAATGTATGTCAGGATTTAAAAAAAAATGTCCGACGTCCCCTTGAAAAGTTCACTAGAACTAATAACATTATCATAATCGTTTTTTTTTTTAATCTTTCTGTCAAGAAAGAAAAGAATAATCATTTTCACTATGTAGCACTATGTGCACATTCATTTAACTTTAAAATACATGATGTGAATACTGAGTTGGGTACTAAGAGAATGAATAATTAAAATAATATATAACATATTTTTGGAATAAAAAAATGATCAGTTTACCTTTACAGATTGTAAATTTTCTGCTAAATGATCTTCCGGCAACTCCAACTTCAATGGACATGTCGAATCCGATTTATTTTGTTTTTCACGCAAAACCGCTATGCTTATTTTATTGGGAATCTAAAACAATTAAGTAAAAAGGTTTTTCAATTATTCAAAATAATTATGCATCTAAATAATATTTATAAAATGTATCCTTACCATTATACTTGAAGTAGGTTCTTGCGAGGAACAGATTTGCCTAGGCTAAAAAAAAAATGTAACAATCCAATTACTTATTTACACATTATTTTATTAATTAAAATACTGTCAATACAAGTAGTATTTAACAAGATGTGTTGAAATTACAGTGCTTTAGAATTTTTGTTTAAAAACATACCAGCATAGTCGATGTAGGCACTGCGCCGTCATGTAACCTCATCACATCGAGGGTTCTGTTAAAACATGATACGTCAAAGTGCATGGAGCAGATATGCCACATTTTATGTCTTGGGTTTATATTTTCAGAACCAATAGCTTCTATCCATTTCTTCTTTAAAATTTCGTTTATAGGAAATCTGTGGATTAAAATATCATTGCAATGTAATTTACACACTATACAAATATTATCGATACTACAGATCGCATGAAAGCATCGGCACATCACTAACCTGACATACCTACCAATCTTATTGTATGTAAACAATGCAAAGAAATACAGAAAGTAACAACGCTATAAGCCGTATAAACATGCGACAGGTTTCAATAAGCTTCAGAAAGATTATCTTGTAACAATACATTGCACAAAATTCTACAATATTCAACTGGATTAGTTAAAACTAGTTACTAACCTATGCAGAGTCAAATTAGGCTGATTTTTGTTTTTTCTCGCACCACACTGTTTTATACAACACGAGGGCATGATTTTCTTATTAATGGCACAGCCTAGAACACCAAAATACCTAGTTTCTAGACGTATTTCTATCGAAAACAACAAAAATATTTTGAGCACTCAACCGTTTGACAGCACATCTACCACAAAACTCGGCACTCAACATGGCGAGCGATCACGCATAGACATGATTTTGACGTCACACAAAAGTGTTGCCAAATTTAGTACTTGACAAACATTTAGATGTCTCTTTTTTCATATGCAGCTCTTGATTAGTTAAAAAGAAATAAAACGCTTTTTAACATGTATGTGTCGTTATGATAGATATTTGTATAACTATTATTTCTATAGTAGAATATGCCGTCTCCATGTTTTTCCTATCTCAATGGTCCAGGACGCGACGCCAGTTCATGTGTCTCCCAGCAACTGTTGCCAGGGCTGCGCCAAAATGCATCGGTGGTGCAGCGCCCTAGGCCGCCAGCGCGACTGCGTCGTTCCCGTCAACAGTCGTTGTCATCGGTGTCACATAGACATTTTTGTGTTTATATTCGTTTTGTTTGTTTTTTATATATTATTTTTATCAAGGTATAACATTTAAGTGAATTATAAATGATTAGCGGCAGCAGCGATGTGGTGATAGTAGTGCATGTCAACCTTCAACATCGCTGACCATCCTGGAGAGATGTCCGCTGTGTACCCAAGCACGATTTTTCAAAGGTAAGCGGGGTCTGAATGTGCATATTGGAAAAGTACACAGACAACAAACTACACTCACTTCGGACCCTGTCTTAACTTCTAGTCCTACAACACCAACTACATCCACTGTTGACCCGTTTTGGAAAACCCTCTCCAAGTTCAAAAACTCTATTCCTGTTTTAAAGCGAGTTCCCCGCGGGGCTAGACGTCTTGTGGCACAACACCTAGCAGGCTGCGTTCGTCTTGCCGCCCGGGAGAACTCACAAAGTGCTTGGGAACAGCTTCTCACCTTCCCTTACAGAATCCTACATGTACAAAAGGATTTGGCAACCAAAAAGACATTAACTGCACAAATTAAAGAAAACTGTAATGTTTCGGCTCATAATTTGGATTTAAAATTACCGACACAGCGATATATCCCTTCAAGAGGTATATCCCATCTTGTAGAGTCTAAGTTAGCGGAAGGTGACATAAGCGGAGCAGCCAGGATTCTTTTCAGTAGTGATGTGGTGGCACCGTGTTCTCCAGAAACGCTCGCAGCTTTGGAGAGCAAACACCCTGCCCCAGCGGATGACCTTTCTTTTCCCGACCCCCCTAACCCGGATAATCACTCCCTCACCATTTCAGGTCGCGAGTTGGTCACAGCCGTCTGTTCCTTCCGGAGCGGCTCCGCTGGCGGCCTCGACGGTCTGAGTCCTCAGCACCTAAAGGATCTTATCTGTTCAGGCGCCGGGGAAGCTGGTGAGTTGCTCTTGAAGGAGCTCACGGCTCTGATTAACCTTATGCTCTCCGGCAAGGTGAACGAGGCCGTCATCGACGTTCTGTACGGGGCCAATCTATGCGCCCTGCGTAAAAAGGATGGCGGCATTCGTCCTATTGCCGTGGGAACTACGTACCGGCGTATGGCAGCCAAAATTTGTTGCAAATTTTACGGTGAGGTGGTTTCGGAAAAATTTCAGCCCCTTCAGCTAGGTTACGGCTCCAAAGGGGGCTGTGAGGCTGCCGTACACGCCTTGTCGACCTACCTAAATTCCGGCAAAGGAGAGGTCATCCTGAAGGTTGACATAAAGAATGCCTTTAATTCAGTTAATAGGGACACCTTGCTGGCAGAAACTAAAAAAGAAATACCCCAAATCTATAGTTTCCTTTGGCAATGTTACAGACACCCTTCAAAATTACTATATCGGGACAACCTTTTGGAATCTGCTGTTGGCTGCCAACAAGGTGACCCCCTCGGGCCAGTGATTTTCAGCTTAGCCATTCATCCAATTATTCGGCAGCTAAATTCCAAATTTAATGTTTGGTATCTTGACGATGGAACTTTGGGAGGCGATGTAGAAACGGTCTTAAATGACTTTAAATCCTTGAAAAATGAATTTCATTCGATTGGCCTTGCCCTTAACCTTTCGAAATGTGAAGTTTACATAACGGACAGTACTGACAGACATCTTACACTTTCCAAATTTAACGCAATAGCTCCAGATATTAAAATAATTGAAAAAAGCTCTCTTCGTCTCCTTGGGTCTCCAATCTTTGAGAATTCTTTTCCCGTTTTTATTGAAGAAAAAATTCAAAATTTCAACGACGTTTCGGAAAGATTGTTCCAAATTAACATGCATTCGGCCATCACCTTAATTCGCTATTGCTGTTTCGGTCCCAAATTAACATACTTCCTTCGCGCTTCCCATTTATGGAAACACACTCACCTATTAAACAGAATAGACCAAATTATCCGGCACACACTAACTTCGATCTTAAATGTGGCCATGGACGACCGAGCTTGGGCACAAGCTACTCTTCCCATTCGTATGGGAGGCCTCGGCGTCCGCAAAATTTCTAGTATTAGTTTACCGGCTTTCATATCCTCGGTCCACGGCACTGAGAAACTAATCAGGAAAATCCTAGCCTCCACACTGATTAATTTGACGTGCCGTACTTCACCGAGGCTTTGGATGCCTGGAGACTCGCTTGCCCGAACTCTGATCTACCCGATAATCCATGTTCCCAGAGAAGGTGGGATGAGCCGCTCTGCAGAGTAGTACAAGACAATCTACTTAACACGTCTGCTACTACTGCGGAGCGTGCGCGCCTGCTGGCTGTGGGTAAGTGGGAGTCGGGTCTGTGGCTTCATGCACTACCGTCGTCGAACATAGGCACTTTGTTCGATGACACTACTTTCCGCCTCGCTGCCTCCCTACGACTGGGAGCTCCTTGTTGTTCTCCTCATCGCTGTCACTGCGGCGAAGTTGTCAACAGTCTAGGACACCACGGCCTGTCTTGCAGCCGAAGCGCGGGCCGCTTACCGCGGCACGCAAACATTAACGACATCATCCGACGAGCTCTTGTCACCGTCGGCGTTCCAGCTGTATTAGAACCCAATGGCTTGGCACGCGACGATGGCAAGAGACCGGACGGAATGTCTTTATTTCCATGGAAGATGGGTAGGCCTTTAGTGTGGGATGCAACGTGTGTCGATACTCTTGCACCATCCCATCTTCCTGGCTCGGTGTGCTGTGCTGGCGCTGCCGCTTTGGCTGCGGAAAACCTCAAGCGGCAAAAGTATAACAACCTAATTGGTAATTATATTTTCGAGCCGTTTGGGGTTGAAACCCTCGGGCCGTGGGGTCCGAGTGCTCACGGCCTCTTTAAGGAAATCTCGAAAAGGCTGGTTGACACTTCCCGTGACCCAAGGGCTGGTTTCTACCTTGGCCAGCGGCTAAGCATTGCCATACAACGTGGTAATGCTGCCAGTCTCTTGGGAACATTACCAGTCGACAGCGATGAGGATGAATTTTTTGACGCTATTTTTTAATTTGTGATTAGAATTAGCTAAGTTAGTATTTTATTGTTTTTTAATAATTATGTTACTTTTTAATTCCCACTACCCCTTTGCAATAAAAGAACTTTTATTATATTTATAGAGATTCTTCATAATTTGAAAAAAATAATAATTGGTAAAGCATCTGAAGAAGATAGGTAATAGTTTTGCTTATTATTAATAGTGAAGTACTAAAGTTACACCGCTTCCTCTGCCTAGACCTTCAGGGAAATACAGGCTTAATGTTATGTTACGTTAAAAGTTTATTCAGGTAAACCGTTTAACAAATTTTCAGCGTAATTATGATAAATAAATTGTGTTGCGCTTGCGTTATTGTAGGATTTATAAATAGACCGATGGCAAGATTTTAGAAGTATTTAACACAACTTTACGGGCGTTATACGAGCTTACAGTAATGTCTTTTTAATTTAAATGTAATTAACACCAGTATAAAATTAATTTTATGCACCATTAACGGATATTACTTACCTGCAGAATATATATTCAATCATCCAGCGCGATGCGACTCTAATATGATAATTTCTATGAAAGCTTAATGGAAATTGTTCTACTAGAGTCGTGTTCCGCGTATCAGCGGGAGCCTCTAATGTTGTTATCTAAACCGATTCCCATTCAATCAGGCTCGATAACGGTATTTTCAACTATTTTCAAGTACTGATTTCTTAAGTCGCAAAAAATCATCAATGCCATTACAAAAAAACGAAACTGCAAAAAACAAAAAAGTGAAACCACCAGGAAACCAGACTAGCATTGTCAAAGTAATGTGTGCTAATAAAATCGGCACGTAGTGTACCGCTACCGAAATCTGGTTGTCGCAGGAAGCGTGCGCGTGCTCAGTACAGCGCAGCGTTCCGAAGCGTGCATTATTCAATACAATATTATCAATAAATTAATGCTCACATTCGGATGCCACCACACATACTAATGGCGACACGCGGCGAATCGCTTTTTGCGTCGCCGTCGAACCATTCAGCTCCATTGATACGGCGCACGCAAAAACTGGTCGCTGATCATGTATGTACGTGAAGTCGTGAAACTAACTAACATTGCCACTTTTTGTTTTCGTTTCGACAAGGACGTGATCCGTTTTTGTTTTGGTAAAGCGACGTGAATATTTAATGGGGTAGGTAGTCAAGTATCTTCACAATTATTGGTTGGTATTTGACTTCTGAGAGCAGCTATTTTTAGGCAGCAATTTCTTTTCTTGATCTTGACTGTAGATAGGCGGACACATAATCAAAATCAAAATATTTTTATTTCATATAAACCTGCATGGACACTTATGAAACGTCAGAAGCTATGTGCACGGTTCCAAATTGTTGTTTCCTATGGAGAAGAGCCGGCATGAAACTCCACGGTTACTCTTTTAAAAATAATTGGCTTTAACAAGATTTTCAAATTACAGTGATAATAGGTATGGGCGGACAGTGCAGGCCTGTCAATAAGTACCAGGTACTTAGACGAATGAAAATACAGAATAGAATATCGTCTACAAATCTACAGGCTGTAAGGCTTTATAGATACAATATAGATCTATCTATGTTCTTCAATACATAATTGAGCTTGTTTTTTGTTTTTACACGTGTATTTTTGCATTTTTCATTTAGTAAGTAGTTTGCGTAGGCTGTTAAGGAAAATATTACTTACCAATAAGATTAATTCAACCACCTGATATTATTTAACACCCAACTAAATTCCAAACATACGGCTATAGCGGCTTCGCCCGCATCGTCGCGTTAGGTTGGAAATTATACAATGGCGTTCCCATACTACCGGGATAAAAGTATCTTATGTCTTACATTATCCAGGTTATACACTATCTGTGTACTAAATTTCATCAAAATTCGTTCAGCTTTTTTGCATGATTGAGTAAAAATTATGCAAACTTTCACATTTATAATATTTATATAAATAGGTGATGTTTATTTTTTCCGTGCCCCGGAAAGCACGTTAAGCCGTTGGTCCCGGCTGTCATTCGTGGATCTTTGACTGTCATTACGGGTCGTCAGAAGTCCGAAAGTCTGGCAACCAGTCTTACCAAAGGGTATCGTGTTACCCAGTCTGGGTTGTGAAAGGTCAGATAGACAGACGCTCCATGTAAAATACTGGTAATCAGCTGCATCCGGTTGGACTAGAAGCCGACCCTAACATAGTTGGGAAAAGGCTAGGCAGATGATACTATATTTATTTAGGTATTAGTAGGACTGCAACTCAAGCACCTTATATAAATAACACCCAATAAAATATAAACATAAAATTAATAATATTCATAAAAAATTTAGACCCAATCAATATTCTACACCTTATTGTAAATATCACCTCCCTTATTTATGTGAGTTATAAATAATTAAGAATTTATGCTGATTGCAAGTTTACGAACGCAACTGTTTTATCGTATGTACGAGCACCTATCTAATTAGTATTTTATGTGTATCGCGAAAAAGGCGTGCATTGCCGAAATGATTTTGTGCAATAAAATTTATTTGGTAACGAAGATGCATTGATAGTCATAAGGTATTGAATGGCGAATATAATTACATGTCTCTAACATGTAATATAAAAGCCATTAAGAGCAAGAGGTCTGTAGCTTCGTATGTAAGTACATGGTCGTTAACACAAAGGCTTACCTGCTCGTTAATGTATTTTCAATTAAAAGTGTAAAGGTGCTCTTAAGGTGTGCTCACACGAGCAAATAAAAACGACTATATCCAGCAATTTAGAGCAATGGCAACATGTAGCAACCTGTTGCCAGTGATACGGCCACACAATACCATGCAATATGGAACAACTTAGAAAACTAGGCAATGCACCCCCTCCCTGCCACCTCCGCCGCGCCGCTGGCCGGTTCTTCTCGGAAAAACGACACTTAGTTATACCTACGCAAACGATGTAAAAAGAAAATTGACTAAAAATTTCCAAACCGATTGGATAGTCGGCAACTCATGAAATATTATAGAGCAATCTTCTAATTGCATTATTGCAACATTTCCGAAACATATCCGCAATTTATTTTTGTTGCTGACGATTCAAAAAAACACGTCATTGTTCAAGTTTTCACTTCTGTCGGCACTCCCGGAGTGCCACTCTTTTCCTTAAATAAGTAAGTCGATACATAAGGCATTGAAAGAGCATCTCGTCTCATCATCCATAAGAAATCTCATATTTTCATGCTCGATACAAGATCTCTCTCTTTCTTTTAGGCCTTTAACAAAAATGACTGCTCGTTAAAAGCTCCAAAATACATTTTCAGACGAAAACTTGAATTTTTCTATTACAAAGATTATGAGGTAGTCACACACTGAATTCCGAAGTCCGAGACCTTTTCATTGCGCAAAGTTGTCATCACAGCTTACTAAAATAAGCAAAGATAATTGGCAGGAGTGGCGTAGGCGCAGTACGGGTGACACCTAAGCCATAATTAAGACAAAACTACTATTGTTTCAGATCTAAATTCTCCACGCAAAGGGCCCTAATTGTGAAAGTCTACATCTATCCCAATCCCATACTCACACGCTGTGCCATAATCTGCTGCATCTTAAGGACTAAAATATCTTTTAACCTGGAAAACGAAGTATTTAATGAAATTAGTATAGCTGTAAAAAAAGTAAAAAAAAAAGTCAGTAAGTAAATTTTTAGTAACCATTGATTAAGCGAGGACAAAAGATCTACTCGTTGTCTGCTAATAAAACCGCTAACATGCTATTTTACTTTTATTGACCCATGTTTCAATTTAGCTATTACTTCATACACATCGTTAATTAATCACATTAAGTATTTGTGAATTTTGTAGTCTGATGCACACAGGTTCAGTTCAACCCAGTTCAGGCAAATTAGCAACTGTGCTCAACTTTATTTCTTCTGGCATTTATTGTACATGTGTCCCTTTTATTAATAAACTATTTTTTTGTATCTACGGAGACTAAATTCGAAACTATTATCTTGCATAAGAGAGTTCGTTGTCTCAGTTCAGTTCACCAAAAAGCAAAACCTTCACCCGTTCCCACCTTCCCACCAAATTCTTTGCATGCAACGTCCAACACACGCTTATCTTAAATGTTTCCTCCAGTCTCATTAAACACGTACTGACAGCGATGATATTCGGCAAGTCTGCTTCGGGGCTGTGCGCCCACTGCGGGCGTCTCATTAACTCGCGTTATTATTCTGCGGCCATCTTGTCGTGCGTCAATTTGCGCGTCGCGTGTGACGATGCTGCGCACGCGCCACTCACAGCTGTTGCTGTGTAACTGTGCTTAGGATTTTTCGAATTTGATTTTGGTTGTGCTGTTTTTTAAGGCTTTAGGGCCTCATAACATATTGGGAAGGTTTATTGAAAAAAGAGAAAGTTCACAACACAGATTTATAATTCATAATTTAAAATTAAAACAATGGTAGAAATGTTAAAAGCCGATTAAAAATAACGTAAGTACCACAACAATGCCAAGAAAAGTCTCAAGAAACTAAAATCATATCACCAAAATGTCGTGCCGTAATAAAGACATCAACGAGTTTGTTTGAAGGGGTAATCAAAAATGAGTGAAGATAAAAACTTTGATATTTTTTTGATACCATCTTAAAGTTATTAATATTATATTTTGTAATATATAATCGTAAGTTGTTAGTTCGTTTTTGGAAAATATTTCCAGTTTTCCTTAAAAAATACAAAAAATGTACCTATACTTATTTTATTCCAACTGGATTTCACATCTAGGACCCAAATTACTTAGTGCACTTAGTTACAGCTCTGCAAAAAACATGGAAGCACTGAAGTGCAACATTGTCCTCCGCGGAATTGATGCGCGTCGGATCCAAGGCTGTGTCCGTGCTTAGAATTAAAACGTGTCTAACGAGCGACTCGACCTCCGAGTCCGTACAAACGACGTTTAATTGATAAATTCCTGAGAATAACGGCTTTGTATCTAATTGAATAAATTGAATTATTTCAATAAGAAAGGGCAGGCGGCGGCGCCGCGGCAAATTGTGCCTACCCGTGCCGTTTTCCTTTTGTAGTTGTTGCCGCGCCGACGCCCATTGGTCCATTTTAATGAGCTCCGATCAATGGGCGTAATTATTTCTTGTATCATTCTTTGTCCGACGCGAGCGCGCTGTCATCCTGTAAGGCTCGCCCGCCTTACATACGCACTTGCGCGAGTTTTTGCAACGGTTTTTGGTGAATATCCATATAGAGAGGTCGGAACAGGGCCTCGGGCGATATCGACAGCTTCATATCGGTGCCAGATACGAGTATATCACGGTGCAGCAAATAGTTACAGTTAATCACTATTATTATCACCGTAAAGTATGGTCATATTTTCGATTTGATTTCTCAGTGACGAGCTTGCAGACTGATAAGACAAGTCGTCAACATAACTCGTTTGTTTTTTTTTTAATGTTTTACCGTTTATCAAAATTATATTGACAAAATCATTTTCCCAAAACTTACAGGTCCAAAATAACATTTTCAAAGCGAACTTAATTCCAGTAGAGTTTCTCTAGAGGATGGCAATCGCTTCGCATCGAAAGCGAATCGACAAGCACCTCATTCGTGCCGCAGATAAGTTAGCGAGTTCCAATTATCGAGTAGTGCGGTGCGTATGGAGAGGAGTCTGCGCACCGATGTTGAACAATGCATAACAGAATAACTACAATGTGCAAAGAAATTACAGTAGTACTGTTTAGAGAAACCTTTGAAGGATAAATAAAAGTGCTATGAGTCTTTCAGTCAATTAATGATCTTAGACAAGGTCGACAAAGTGGATTTGCTTATAAATACAAGGTATTTTCACTTAAAAGGACTAACAGGAACACTTATTTAATTTAAAAACCACATTAGGAATAATATTCGATTGTATGTATATTTTACGTGCTTAGAAGTATGTTTACCATCCATGAAACAGCCCATTAGTACAATCGGCCTATGATGTTCAAAATAAAAATAAAAATATTTTATTTCATATAAACCTGCATGGGCACTTTCAAACGTCAGAAGCTAGGTGCACGGTTTCAAATTGTCGCTTCCTATGGAGAAGAGCCGGCAAGAAATTCCACGGTTACTCTTTTAAAAATTATTGGCTTTAACAATGTTTTCAAATTACAGTAATTCAAATAACAGTTCCTTCATCTAGGACTAGGACACAGGCTTCCTCTTTTTGAGCCCAGTTGGATGCCATCTACCACGCGTAGCGTGCCTTAGAATTTTTAGTTCTAGGATGTTTCTTTACGATATTTTCCTTCACCGTATTGAGAGCAGTGGTGATGAAATAATTTACACAAAGTAAAGCGCCTGGTTAGGTCTCAATTCGTAAGATCGGGATCTATACCACTGCTTCTACCAATGCACCTACAGCTAATTATTAACGAGTACAATTCTCTAAACTCCTAGCATTTTACGTTTTCCTATGAGAATAAGAATAATTTATTGTTTTAAAAGTTACATTCAAATGCTTTGCTTCCTTGAACTCACACTAAGATACCCTGTGTCTTGAGATCCAGGCTCCTTCGTTCCGTTTACATTTATTGCTTAACCAGCGTTTGCCAGCGGCTTCGCCCGCGCGAGTTTTCATCCCCTATTTAACTCCCTTAGAGGTTGAATTTCGAAGAATCCTTCCTTTTTCCTTGTCTACATTATAAAGGGAACCTCTGTGCAAAATTTCAGCTTTTTAGGTCTAAGGGTTTAGGCTGGGCGTTGATGAGTCAGTCAATCAGTCAGTCAGTCAGGACTTTTCTTTTTATTTATATATGTATATATATATATATATATATAGAAGATAGATTGCTATACATGTAATAGGTAGGTATATCTACGTTACAATTTTCTTCTAATCTACTGGTAATCTACTAGAAAAGAATATACAATAAAGCTTGCAGCTTGCTTGCTTGCTTGTGATTGTGTGGGTGTGTTGGTGTTGAGGGAGTTTGTCTGAATGTTACACCTGAGGATGTATATAATTATGTGGGAGTTTATGTTATAGAATAATAAGTAAATACTTAAATACAGATATACAGGGTAAGTTTTTATCCAGTGCGCAAGTTGTAACCATGAATTCAGCATATTATCATTCTAGAACCCCTAGCTCAGATATTTTTCGCCGGCTAACCAAAAAAAATCAGCTGCTTCATAGAAAAGTGCAATACCTACTCGGTCAAAATATATGGGGCAGCTGACTTTTTTTTGTAAATCCGGCGATAAATTTCTGCGCTAATTTCTGAGGGGGTCTAGAATGATATGCTGAATTCATGGTTACAATTTGGGCACTGGATATTTTTTTTCCTGTATAACCTATCAAAGCGCTCCAGGTTTTTTTGTTAATATAATAAGTTTTCACTCATGTCATAGTCCAGTGTAAGAAGCCATTTTGTAACCGTAATTTTGCATTTAATAAGTATTACTTCTGTAATATCTCTTTACATTTCAGACGTCTTGTTGCAGTTGCCGTAAACGTAGGTTGAGGTACTTACCTACTGTTTCCATGTCACTTTAATGAGACGTGTGTACATAAGTAACTGATGTAAAAACTTTACATAAAGTGTAGGTTTCATTCTTATTTATTGCAACGCAACCTCTTTATGTACTGGCTGTTTATAAAACAGGTGAAGGTTCAAATAAATTACTGTGTTCTATTTATAAAATTTTACTGTTTAAGCGCGCTTTATTTATCTGGGTTTGCCAAAACAGTTCTTTGGTTTGTCTAGAAGATTCTCTGAGATGTAGAGATGG
This sequence comes from Polymixis flavicincta, assembly GCA_949987655.1. Lineage (NCBI taxonomy): Eukaryota > Metazoa > Arthropoda > Insecta > Lepidoptera > Noctuidae > Polymixis > Polymixis flavicincta. Next base: position 9,699,737 of record OX465183.1, read on the forward strand.
GTAAGTCAGTTATACAGTTATGTTTCTGAGGGTTTTTCCTCAAATCTACAGTATTTTGCTTTTCCTATTTTTTATGGTTCGTATTCATCATTTCAGCCGAAAGACGTCCACTGTTGGCATCCCCCAAAAGGGGGGTATTGCCATAATCGCCACGCTTGGCAGGCGGGTTGGCGATCGCAGTATCATGGTAAAATGCATAGAGAACGCTGCTGCACATTCTCTAATAAGTCCCTTAGTCGCCTTCTACGACACCCACGGGAAGAAATGAGATGGTGCTATTCTATTCTTTTACGTCCGGCACCACACGGAACGGTTCGTATTATTTAGTAAAAACTGTTTGTAGACTGGATCTTGAGACCAATAATTAGAATTCATAGTCTAAATTATCGTTATTGTGTAAAACTAACTTGAAGCCAATGTTTTAGAATTCCAATTTTGCTGAACAATTAACAAGAACAGTTGTTGTTTAACATTAATTTATTTCTTATTACACATTATAAAAATAAATCTTTACAAAACGTTTAAAAGCTATTCGTTCGCACGTCTCCAAATTTGTAACAAGTCATTAAAAACGTGTTACAATTAAAAATGCACATAAAGCGTGTGCAGGTGTGATGCCAGCAGTAAAAATTCGAATAACTTATAATTGTTCATGTTCTTTCTGTTTATTACCTGTGTTTGATGCACTTGGGTCAGTGACCGGATGCTGATACGAGAAAAGAAAAAAAAGTTTTTGCTTCATTCACAAACAAGTATGCTTCGTAGAACTTGGATAAGCTGGAAAAGCTTCGACCGTAGGTAGTAATTTTGATGGGAAATGTCACGTATTTCAAACCGACGAAAAAAATATGAGATTCTTAAAACAACGCGTATACTTATCTCATTCTAGGGTAGCCAGCGAAATTCAATTATTCTTACGTTTTTACAATTTGCAGGTCCACAACTTAGGTCAAAATTATAATAATGAAAACGTATCACAATCTGTAGCACAACCCTCCTAGTTCATACAACCTAATTGAATGACTACTTCATAAAAATATTTATTTGGGGTTGAAACCATCGGTCCGTGGGGCTGACTGCTCATGGTCTCTTCAAGGAAATATCTAAAAGGCTGGTTGACACTTCCCGTGACCCAAGGGTTTCTACCTTGGCCAGTGGCTAAGCATTTCCATACAACGTGGTAATGCTGCTAGTCTCTTGGGAACATTACCAGTCGACAGCGATGTGGATGAATATTTCGAGGCTATTTTTTAATTTGTGTTTTTTTAGGTATAATATATTGAAATTACATTTAAAACTATGTTATTAGAACTTAGAGGGTTAAAGTTTGTTCAAATAATCTCATAGTGATCTGCAAATTGCAAAAAACGTAAGATTTGAATCTCGTGGGTTGCCCTGCTTCTCCCTAAATATAAAAACAGGCATTTTTCACAAGTCCCTTGCTAATAACAGAGGACTGTGATCAACATAGTCCGTCTTTCTCATTCACGGTCATCATTCATCATTATTTCAGCCGAAAGACATCCATTGCTGGACATAGGTCTCCCCCAAAAATCGCCTCGCTTGGCAGGCGGGTTGGTGATCAAATGCATAGAGAACACTGCTGCCCATTGTCTGGTAAATCCCTTAGTCGCCTTCTACGACACCCACGGGAAGAAATGGGATAGTCACGGGCGTAGCCAGGTTTTAGTATCGGGGGGGGGGGGGGGGGGGGGGGTTGGGTTCAAGAAAATAAAAATACATAAAAGTACATAAAATAACCCTTATATAAGAAAAATATTAAAGATGTGAAAAAACATACAGAAAAAATCTCCTCGAAGGAATTGGGGGAGTCCTTTTTCGAGCAGTGGGACAGTTTATGGTAGGTAAGTATAAGCTAAAAAAAAAAACCTTTCAAAAATCCAAAACCCCGTGTATTTAACTGTAGGTAATGTAATCATCTGGGGGAGGCCTATGTCCAGCAGTGGACGTCTTTCGGCTGAAATGATGATGATGAATGTAATCAATGAGATATGCCGCACGCCTGTTCTTATTTTAATTCTATGAATGTTAACTGAACTTTTCGGGGGGTGTAGTACGCCCGTGGATGGTGCTATTCTTTTACGTCCGGCATAACACGGAAATTTCACTGAGCTTCCGATAAATCCCTGTTTAATCCTCATAATGGCAGTGTTCTCTGTAAAGCGATATCTACATACTTAACCCAGAACATTTATTTACGTTTAAAATGGCAGTAATGGCAACCTGGCCACTACATTAACAATTAATCACATATTTCCTGTTGGGTGACCTATCATATCGGAGCACGATTGTGTTTTTATTTCCTGTAATGCTATACAATTGCGATGACCTTACATTTCATATTGAATTCGCATTCCATAATTGGATCTTACATTTCATATTGAATTCGCATCTCCATAATTGGATGTTGAGAATCATTTTCATTTTGGCCATCGACTTCCGAAACAATAATATTTTTTAATTTCTTTTTTTTTAGGGTGGTTGCACACGCATCTTCGGTTGAGTGTGTAGGTTAGAATTTTTTAATATCTACTTGTCCGTTCTGCGTCTGTTTATCCGAAAGGCTTGTGGCTAATTAACAGCCGCTCGGGTCGCTTAATCAGGTTTAGCTACGCTTACCGCGGTTCGTCCGTGGATGGGTGACCATCTTTACAAACCAAGACCCCTCCGTACCTCGGTGAACCCGTTAAGCTGTTGGTCCCGGCTGTCATTCGTGGATCTTTGACAGTCGTTACGGGGCTTGAGTCACTCCACGTAAAATCCTGATATTCAGCTGCATCCGTTAAGACTAGAAGCCGACTCCAACATAGTTTGGAAAAGGCTAGGCAGATTGTTTTTTTTTCCGACCTGGCGTTACACGACCGCCGATGTGCGACCACCCTTTATTAACTTTCTTTTGTAAAAACTTCTTTGATGCCACTTTTCTCTTCTAACCATTTTCACCCACTTCTGAAGATAGTCAATAATAGGTGCTTAATTTTTTGTTCAATGGTACCCATATGATTTCCATTAATCTCGTTCCTTAACTGTCCTCATTCATGTTCATGAAGTCATCTCTGCATCGTGCTTGAAATCGCCATGTATCTTTACCAGTTCTCAACCTTAACCTATCTTTTAAACAATCTCCAGGAAAAAACACCATCTCTCTCTAAAATTAAAAAAACACGCTTTACTAAATGCCGCCAATTACGGCACTTCTTTGCATCGTAAATCCCTTGGTGAGTGTAATCGGCACCTCGAACCACTCATTACCTTTAATTTCTTAATCGTGGTTTTAATTGAAATGTTAAGCTACTTCGATAACGACGCACACGTTAATGTCCGAGCGCGATTAAACTTAGTTTTATCTTTTTGACAGCTGGTAGCTTAATGAGTGTAATGACACATTACGCGTTTCGCAAAGGGCTTTAGTGTTGGCCACTTAGCGAGTCTGCTTATCGGCGGTGGATATTATTTCTTGTAATTATGCTGTGATCGTTAATGACTGGACTGGATGAGCTTGCGAATCATAATTGCAACTGCGGGTGTGTTTTCTTTTGTTTCATTCATTAAATTAAGTAGGTATACTTTTGTTTATTTTTTCGTAACGTTTTCTTAATACCTCAGCTGATCTATTCTGTGGAAATCTCACTGTGAAAACATGCGTGAGTGAGCTAGTGTCAGTGTGGTGACACTGAGTCTGACAGCTCACTCCTGATGCGCAATCCCTAGATTGACCAAGCATTACATTTATAATCATAATCGAGATTTTTATAATAGTTGTTGTGCTTATTGTATTGATCATTTTATACTATTTCGAAGCTAGTATTTAAGGGTCAAAACATTACTGATAAGGCGTCTTTAAGAGCGTTTATTCTGAAAGTTGGCAACGTTGCAAATAGCTGTCAAATATTTACCTGTTTTTATTAATTTGTTAATATTACTGTATGAAAATGTGAAATATCGCTAACTAGTGACCTAAAATATTAATAAAGATTTGCAATTACAACACTGAATTTAATGTTGTAACCGTTTTAGGTGCAAAAAAGGCATTTGGAAAGTTTCAAAGTATTTTTTTTACATCTAAAACTAAATATTCGGTGTTGAAATGTTAACTACTGCATTTCAAAATCAATATTTTAGGTCACTAGTTAGCGATATTTCAAATTTCCATACAGTAATATTGCCAAATTAATCAAAACAGGAAAATATTTGACAGCTATTTGCGAAGTTGCCAACTTTCAGAATAAACGCTCTTAAATAGAATATTAGTCTCGATTATGATTGTAAATGTAATGCTTGGTTATTCCCTAGCATCACTGGGATGACACTGACAGCTCTCTTCAAACTCACTTCACCCCAGTTTTCACGGTCATGTTCTTTTGGTTTTGAAGGTGACATACCGTGTTTTTTTAAAGTTAGGTATAGGTCGTGTAGGTAGACAGACAAACTGTAATTAAACATTTTAAAACATTAATGTGTGTCCATCACGTCAACATTATTGTATGACGTGATGGACATATTATCCCATAATGCAATCAAAAACAGTACCTATCTAATTTATTTTTAACAGACACTTCACAATGACAAGCAATTAATAATATTGTAATGCGTTAATTTCAGTTGTCGTTATTAGTAGGATAGCGATCGATTAATCACTCGCGTCATACTTAATTAGCGCTGTTTGTCCTGCGCAGACGCAGACCTCTCAATACATCGCGTTTGTAATCACAAGTTGACAAGCCATCACTCTGCTTATTCTCAGTTTAGAGTGCAATTCGGTGAGGTAATTATACGAAGAATATTCCTTTGATGGAAAAACAACGAATTTTTTTTTTTTAACAATTTAAAATGTTTCTTTTGGTAAGCCATTTTAGAGAAACGGTTTTAATTTACGTAGTTTTAGACAAATCATAGAAATTAGGAAACTAAGACGATTAAATAAGATCCATTAAGAAATTATGCTTTCAGTAGATACCTACGTGAAACATTGTCTAAGTTTCCTTATTGTATCCAAAAGCGTAGTGAGACAATTCTGTTTTCAACGTTAACAGTTTTGGGCACGCCACGATTGCGGCGGTAAGTCCCCTCTTTGAGGAGTGGTTTGAGAGGCGGCATGGCGTCCTCACCTTCCGCCTGACGCAGGTCCTCACCGGACACGATTGTTTCGGGAGGTTCCTGTTTCGGATGGAGCGGGAGGAAACGCCCGGGTGTTTCCACTGCGAAGATCGCCCTGAGGACACGGTGGAGCACACGGTGGCGGTCTGCCCTGCTTGGGCGGAGTACCGCCGTGTCCTCGTGGAGGCGATCGGCGGCGGCGATCTCTCGCGTCCGGCCCTGGTCCAGGCCATGGTACGGAGCGAGAGGGCATGGGGAGCCGTCACCTCCTTCAGCGAAGCAGTGATGCTCGCGAAGAGGGAGGCGGCGCACGTGAGGGAGAGGCAGCATATGCGCCCTCGCGACCCTAGCCGCCGCAGGATACGGAGACGCCCTGGGCGTCGGGAATCCCAGGCCGATTTCCGGCCACCGTAGGCATGGGCTTGCGGACGGCGAGTAATGGGTAGCTCGCTGTCCGGTAAGGACCAAGCCCAAGTCGACGGCGCGTTGTGTTCCACGCGCGCCTCAAAGAGATGTCAGCACAAAAATTGATGGGGCCCGCAAGGGCCGATTCCTGCCAGGGGTGCGGGTTTGTTCGAAAGAGACACCACAGCCCCTGGCTTAAGGGCTACTGAAGGAACACGGGTGGGTTTTAGTCAGTAAAAGTCTGACACGCCCTCCTCCACCCAGAGCGGGAGAAGTTATTTGATGATTTCCCACCCAAAAAAAAAAAAAAAAAACAAAAACGTTAACAGTTTCATAATTATTGCCAGCTATTTTTAGACTGCAAGCCGACACCACCCTAAAAAATAGAATGATGATATACGTTTGTTTGCGGTGGCCATGACACAGAGGAGGAACACAAACACAAAAAAGAATAAAGTGGGGGAAAATCTGCGTCACATCGCAAAACGGCCATCGGTAAACTACTACCACGACCCAGCGCTTTTCAGCGACATCCGGCGTTGACGAGATCGTGTTTTTTTGTAAGTGGAAACTTGTTAATAGCGTCCAGTTTCATATTGCTTATTTTCCCGAATACAGGAAAAGTTTTTATCCAGTGCGCAAATTGTAACCATGAATTGAGCATATCATTCTAGACCCCCTAGCGCAGAAATTTATCGCCGGATACACAAAAAAAAAATCAGCTATTCCATACATTTTGACCGCGTAGGTATTGCACTTTTTATGAAACAACAGATTTTTTTTGTACAACTTGCAAAAAAAATCTGCACTAGGGGTTCTAGAATGATATGCTGAAGTCATGGTTACAATTTGCGCACTGGATAAAAACTTACCCTTTATAATAAAATAAAATAGGTAAGGTAGGTTGGGCGCCATTCACACTTCTTTTTCGAGCGTGGAACCTGTGAGAGAGCTCCTTGTTTATCCACCCCTATTTTTTATAAAAATAAGCACTTAAATTGTTTATCGTAAGTACCGTATGTCCAGTAAATGCGCACCCAGTCACGCAGTACAAAATGTGGGCTTGACTTAAATCAGCTCACCCACTCGCAAGGATTAAAGTATCTATCTTACTTTATGGTTATAAATTCCACTGGTGATATTGATGGCTAGCTGGATATTTTGATTCATAAAATGGTGGAATAGCAAAACCAAAAAAAAAAAGTCTTTGACGCGCCGCAGTTGGTTCTATGGGAAAGATAATAAATATTTACCAAAGAAATTGCCGTTTAGTATACAGAAAGTTAAAGTCATCTATCTATCTATATAAATAAAAAGAAAAGTCCTGACTGACTGATTGACTGACTCATCAACGCCCAGCCCAAACCCTTGAACCTAGAAACCTGAAATTTTGCACAGAGGTTCCTTTTATAATGTAGACAAGGAATAAGAAAGGATTTTTCGAAATTCAACCCCTAAGGGAGTAAAATAGGGGATGAAACTTCCGCGCGGGCGAAGCCGCTGGCAAGAGCTAGTTTTTAAATATTTTTTATTTTATGTCTATCAATCAAAATATGCATCTATGCTATCGATGCATGCTTGTGAGCGCTTTTTTCAATGCTCTAATTCTTTAAAAGTCAGGTGTACGGGAGCCAACAAACTCTTCAAAGGCATTTTGTACTGCCTCAGATAGCATCATCACTTTCGATGGCGGAAATGTTACTATCAATTTGTCAAGTCAATTCCAAGCCTATATCTACCCACGCGGCATCGTCAATCATTTACTCCGCTGCAACTTAAAAAAAAACCGGTCAAGTGCGAGTTGGACTCGCGCACCGAGGGTTCCGTACAAACCTGTGGGTATCTTATATACCCAGTTCAAAATTGTCAAATTTTTTTTTTTTTATATGACGAAACTAAAAATTTTCGGTTTTCGTAATTTTTCCTATATCTGTACTATAAGACGTGACTTCGTACAAAATTTCAAGATTCTAAGTTCACGGGAAGTACCCTGTAGGTTTTGATTCCCGTGCGAGTTTCGAAAATTTGCGGAATTTTGCGGCCTAAATGGCTGTATCTTTTGATTGCGTTGACTTAGAAGGTTGATTTTTCTACAGCTTCCAGGGACAGTAGAACTAAGTATCATATAGAAATTTCAGTTTGATACCTCCACGCGTTCCTGAGAAAAACGGTCTTGACAGACGGACGGACGGACGGACGGACAACAAAGTGATCTTATAAGGGTTCCGTTTTTTCCTTTAGAGGTACGGAACCCTAAAAAACACTTAAAATGAAAAAAAAAATCTGCAACAGAAACTCTTCACTGATATATCGATACAATCAGCGCATAACAGGCAATACCTTGTCCTGACGAAACTTAATGTGAGCTTAAAGGCCTGCCCACGCGCCGAAAGATTAAAACATCCTAGCATTACCGCGCAGTGATAAATTCAGCTCCTTTTATTGATCGCCGTGTTGGATGCTGCCGACGTTTGAAATAAGAGTCGTTTCGATCGATTTACGATCGCGGCATACCTAACTTACGATTCGCAAAGTGTTCTTTTATTTCGTGGCAAGATACAGAAATAGGTTAAGTGTACATGTGAGATATGTGTCGTGTACTGTCCTTGTAATTGGACACAACATAAAATCTTTTGAGAAGACTTACGCGCTTAGTTTTCTTTTTCTTTTTTACTGGTGTCTGTGGTTGTAGGCATAGGGCAAGTATATTATGTGGCATGCCATGGCACTAATTGACTATAGGTAAGCCAAAGTAAACGGGGTGAATAGGGATGCAGGGGTGAATTGGGACGAAACTTTAAAAATGGATTTTAATGATGAATTATTATAGTCGGTTGCCAACAAGAGCAGTTGTCCGTTAATTATGATACAGTTAACACATTAGAGGCCTTTAATAACCTATCATATGATTACAATATAAAAAATGCCTTCTAAAGTTTCGTCCCGATTCATTTCTGTCAATTATCGTACCGTACCCCATCCCATAAAACGTTGACCGTTTGACGGTACGTAATTACGTATCTGTGTTGACACTCTGTGGCAAAAGTTTAGTCCAATTGGTTTCTGATATAATAAAGCACACTGAAATTGTTAGAAACAAATCCATCCAAGTGTGTGGTCTTTCTAATGTTTATAAATGAAAATATGCTTAGAGGAAGCAGTTACTGAAATGTGTGAAGCGATACAGAAAATTAAGTTGAATTAACATAACGGAGAACAACTTTACGGACACACTGATCCGTAAGCAAATGTTATTTGTTTCCCAAACAATAGGATTTGGTTATAAAACGTAATAGCGTTCGGTTACGGTCGGACGACTTCGGCGGTGTTCGGCCGGGTCCGGACGCGCGGCCATTCTATTGTTCTACCGCTAATTGAATCGATGCCACTGATAGATTGCGTGGCACTTGCGGTCGGCGGCACCAACGGGTTAGCTTTAATTGATTTTACACCCATATTCTAAGTCCAGTCATTCTCCATTTGGAGGGTCGAGACTAAATAATGCTTGCCGCGGTCGGTTCGTTTTCGTAGATGAGACCCTTTCGTGCCTCAGAGTGCACGTTAAGTCGTTGGTCCCGCCTAAATATCGTAGATTATTGACAGTCGTCACAGTTAGACGTCAGAAGTCTGACAACCAGTCATGGGGTATCATATCACTCTGTAACTGATTTGTGTAGATCAGATAGACAGTCGCTCCATGTGAAATACTGGTATTCAGCTGCATCCGGTTGGACATAAAGGCCTTAAAGCAATGAAAGCCGACCTCAAAATAGTTGGGAAAAGGATAAGCAGATTGATTCTGAGTAATTTCCTCTCAACGTCTACTCCACCTTCATTTAAGACATTGAATGTTTAAACTTGTTATAAATTGACATAAATGTCAGCAAAAGTAGGACCAAGTCCAGGTCGGCGGCGCGTTGTGTTCCACGCGCGCCTCAAAGGGATGTCAGCACCAACTAAAGAGGCCCGCAAGGGCCGATGACTGCCAGGGGTGCGGGTTCTTCGAAAGAGATACCACAGCCCCTGGCGTACGGGCTAATGAAGGAACACGGGTGGGTTTTAGTCAGTAAAAGTCTGACACGCCCTCCTGCTCCACCCAGAGCGGGAGAAGTCATTTGATGATTTCCCACCCAAAAGAAAAACATAGTTGGGAAAAGGCTAAGCAGATTGATTCTAAGTCATTTCCTCTCGACGTCTACTCCACCTTCATTTATGACATTAAATGTTAAAACTTGTTATAAATTGACATTAATGTGAATTTTCTTTAGGTAAGGGCATCCCCTCCCCTCAAATGGACGCTCGCAAACGGCGCGCAGCATACAAATATTCTAATCTAGTACAAAGGAAAATTGTAACAGCCACAATTAATCCTTGAAAAACATTCTTCATTTAGTATTATACTCAGCATACATCTGTATAAAGGCATGGCATTTGAGCTCTATGAAAAGTGGGTGAACTGTAGATGATTCATCAATCATCTACAGTTCACCCACTTTTCATAGAGCTCAAATGCCATGCCTTTATACAGATGTATGCTGAGTATAATACTAAATGAAGAATGTTTTTCAAGGATTAATTGTGGCTGTTACATGTGCACTGACTGGATGAAAATTTTCTAATGTTGTGCGCAACTTTCTTATTTTTTCTTTCATAAGAACCTTCTGACAAAAAAAAAAAACACAACAAAAAATAATTAGCAAAATTATTCCAACCGTTCACGTGTGATGCCGTGACCAAGGGAAATAGGTATTCATATTTACGTTTATAGATGAGGTTGGCGTTTCCTATTTGACAGAAAAGGCCGAAACTAACTCAGAGACCACAGTCTCTTTTAAAATCCAGACATAATCTTGGTCAGATCATCTGAAGACCATGAAAATTGGTGCCTGAAATAGTATTTTGAGGAAAGAAAAGAACCACAATGTTTGTGTGGACCTGGGCCTAGAGACAAAACACAATTCTGTTAGCGTTCACGCCAAACGCTACGCCAAAATGTATGGGAATGACATTACCTGCGGAAAAGTTATGTCGTGTTCTTTCCGCAGATAATGTCTAGGCCTGCTGGCCAGTCAGTGCACACATTTGTCAGTAATCGTGCAGCATAACCCATTGAAAGGGTTTAGTGTTGAATCCACTTAAGGACGATCCTTCTGAAAAACCTTGGAGGTTTTTATTTATGAAACTCGATTGTACAAAATTGGCTTTAATTGCAATTGAACAAAAATTATTACCATTAATATTTTCAGCCCTAGACATACTTAGGTGTATTTATTAAAAACTAATCGACACACACACCTCGCTATTTCCTATTCAAATGTCATAAAAAACCATTAGCACTTTCTATTTTTTCACGACGCAAAGCTAACGTCGAAATAATAAACTATTTCACAGCCAGCCCTTCACATAATAGTTTATGAATGCGAACTAAATACATTCAAACTAATAGAATTCAGAAAATAATACTATACTTGTACAGTTCTCGTTCTCTTCACATTAAACAAGATTGAAGAATTAAATTATCAAGTGAAACGTATTGGATCGCGGTGTGGCGTCGTTGACGAGAATTAAACACAGCTAAATAAGGGACGATAAACTGCCGTGCACCTTGTGAGTTGTAAGTTACTGTCTCATCTAATTGAAAGTGAAAGAAATTAGCATAAACAGGGCTACATATTCGGAGTGCCATTGCTCGATAATCCTTTAGCGGGAAAAGCAAATGTTAATTCTGTATTTCTCTTCGCTTTGTATTGCCGCTAGTCTACGTGAGTTCATTAAGCTTAATAACATAATTTCGAAATGTAATTACAACAATAATTAACGGTTTGTTCGTGTGTACAACTCAATTGACATAGCTCTTAATTTGCGTGAAGGCGCAACGCATTGATTAAGCAGTCTGTTCTATAATTCGTAATTACATTTTATTGTATAGTCAGCGAAATATAAGATTAAATCGCATTGGGTGTTCGTGTTGTAGCTTATTTGTGTGAAACAATGAGGTGCAATAAGACTTTGGGGATTGGCCATGTTTTATTAAAATTACCTCTGATGTACAGTCGCCAGCAGGTCAAGCTATCCCAAACTGTAAAATTTTCCCAATTGAACATAAACCGTATTCCTTTGTAATAAAGTTGAAAAACTATCAAAGAAATTTGACAGATTGGGGTAGCTTGATGTGCTGGTCTCTGTACGTGGCTGCTATGTTAAAGCTCGTGGTGGTTTTCTGAGAAGTCGAAAATATTTAAATAACACAATTAAAATAATTGCGCTGCTTTTGTCTTTTCAATCAGCTACATTACAATGAAAATATAATGAAGCAAATATAACCGTTTAGAAAATACGAAATACCTATGATGTTTCTTGATGACTCAATTTTCCATTTACTCGCAATGTCATACTAAATATACCACGGAGCACCAAAAAATAAACCATAAATCTACCAAGTCTTTTTCCAAATATCTTGGGGGTCGGCTTTCATTCCCAGAATCTCTGATTTTTACAACAAAGTTACTGGGTGACACGGTACCCCTTGGTAAGACTGGTTGTCAGAATTTTGGGTTTCTGACTACCCGTAGCAACTGTCTAAGATCTACGAATCACGGCCGGGACTAACAGCGACGGCTTAACTTGCTTTCCGAGGCACAGAGGGGTCTCGATATAGGTAATGGATGGCCACCCATCCACCAATCGACCGTAATTGAAATATATCATAGTCAAGCTTAATATTATTAAATAACAACAAAAGGTGAAATATTACTACACACCCAAAGTATTGCAAAATTATTATAAATATTATATGTATTTACGTAGAAGACAACAATGTTAAAGTCACCGTATCATTGTGAACACCGTTAGTTTATAATCAATCTCGCGAGATTATAAGCTGTCGATAAATTGTGGACTGTACCATCCCTACTGCTTACAATGGCACCCCGACCGAATAGGTTAGGTTAGGTTAGAACTGCGACTGCGATCAACCGCGCGCGAGCCGAGCGAGCGCCACTTCCAAGTTACTGGCAGTTACTTGGTTATTTAGTAATAGCGCAAGGTACTGTCCGTCGCATTCAACTTTGATACCAGTTCACAATTTGTCGGTTTGCCACGGACAGATTTTGAACTATCGAAAAATAGTGCGTTAAATGGTTTTTGCATTTCACAATGTTACGATACTTTGTAATCTTCCGAGAAAGATGAAACTGATGAAACTGACGATGTTCATAGTATTACGGTGACAATATATACATATTATGTAGATAGAACGCCCACTAAGAAAGCGGGAGGCTTTTTAAATAAAAAGCCACTACAACAATTACGTTTAACTTAACCATTATAATTGTCTAACCCTCTTACTAATAAACACAGAATAAAGTTGTTCCAAGTTTACACCTATGAAAATGTTTGGTTATACCTTTGTTATTCCTGGTATAACTTTATTCCGTGTGTATTAGTGAGAGGGTATACTCGTATGTGTAAATTATTATGAAGAATATTCAAATCGTCTGGCTCTGCAGCAGTGGCTGCACAGATAACGCCACATACTGAAAGTTTTATAAGCACCCAGATGTTTTGTTCAATGACTATTAGTCATTGAGCTTCTTCATTTTCGACTCACGATAACTGACAAATGCATGCACTGACTGGACAGGTTCACTCAATACTGTGTTGTTGCCTCAAAAAACCAGTTCAGACACATCCACATGGCCCTCACATGATTTGACCATGATCATGTCTGGACTTTAAAAGAGACTGTGACTTCTGAGTTTGTCTTGCAGTCTTGGTCTTTCTTCTCAGAGTAGTCGGTTCGGAAACACCAAACTCAATAGTTTTAAAACCTAATTAATTTTGACGTGTCAAAGTGTTTGTAGAAACCTACATACAGAAATAAAATCACTTTAATTTACCCAAGGGTCTAAGAAACAATTTTGGCAAGCCTCTTACTGTCTACAAACCTCTTTGGGTCTATCGTAAAATCGAGTAATAAAGTAATCTGAGTATAAACACATGCGAGTTGCAAAAGTTTGTGATGGCTATTACCGTTGTTTATATCGCCATAGATTAGAGATGGTAAAATACTTTTTTATTACGATTTGAAAATTCAAATATAGAAGGTTCATCATAAGCTGCGGGAACAAATTCTAAGTTCACGTTGCTTCGAAGCTCTTTTTTTTGGCAAGGACATCTCGCAAGTCAACCTAGGAGGTTATCTGCTGCTTAACCGGATTTGCCTGTGGCTACCTTAATAAATTAAGGTCTCCACCCAGGGCTTATGAACTTAAAAACTAAGCGACTATACGATAAGGGCACCCCCTGTGGGACTGGGGTACGCACCTCGGCTTAGGGCTTCACTGAAAGAGAGCAGCATGAGACGGGCTGGATCGGAATGATTGTTATTTAGGGACGAATGCTCAGCGGCGCGGGCTGGCCCGAGGGTCGGGCGGGAACTCGGGAAGCCCTTTCCGGAACAGAATTCGCATTTGTTTAAAAGAACACGTGATAAAGATTTTTGTCATTAAAAAAAAATACGCGTCAGATTGAGTAACCTCCTCCGTTTTTTCGTCGGTTAAAACCAGGCTGTAATTTCTTAATCCAGCTCCATCTATTCTTGCCTTCATACTTTTTTTGAACATTATTATTTTTCTAAACCTGATTCTATTAAAATACTTTATGGCCAGCAACAGATCCCCGACTTATACGCGAGACTGCGCGGGAGTGATCGATTTATAGTGAATTAAACAACTTCTGCAGTTAAATTTTATAACTCTAAAGGGACAGTTTATGGGTTTTTTAATTGCACCCGTCAATGTGTTATTAAAGTATTCAACTTCAAATTACTTAATTGATGTTCTGTACCTTCATATAACGTATTGCCTCTTTTTTAATCGACATATGTATCATAAATTCAAAATGAAAGGTCAAAAACCCAAGAAAACAACATAACATACACGCCACGATTGCGGCGGTAAGTCCCCTCTTTGAGGAGTGGTTTGAGAGGCGGCATGGCGTCCTCACCTTCCGCCTGACGCAGGTCCTCACCGGACACGGTTGTTTCGGGAGGTTCCTGTTTCGGATAGGGCGGGAGGAAACGCCCGGGTGTTTCCACTGCGAAGATCGCCCTGAGGACACGGTGGAGCACACGGTGGCGGTCTGCCCTGCTTGGGCGGAGCACCCTGCTTGGGCGGAGCACCGCCGTGTCCTCGTGGAGGCGATCGGCGGCGGCGATCTCTCGCGTCCGGCCCTGGTCCAGGCCATGGTACGGAGCGAGAGGGCATGGGGAGCCGTCACCTCCTTCAGCGAAGCAGTGATGCTCGCGAAGAGGGAGGCGGCGCACGTGAGGGAGAGGCAGCATATGCGCCCTCGCGACCCCAGCCGCCGCAGGATACGGAGACGCCCTGGGCGTCGGGAATCCCAGGCCGATTTCCGGCCACCGTAGGCATGGGCTTGCGGACGGCGAGTAATGGGTAGCTCGCTGTCCGGTAAGGACCAAGCCCAAGTCGACGGCGCGTTGTGTTCCACGCGCGCCTCAAAGAGATGTCAGCACAAATAGTGATGGGACCCGCAAGGGTCGATGCCTGCCAGGGGTGCGGGTTTGTTCGAAAGAGACACCACAGCCCCTGGCTTAAGGGCTACTGAAGGAACACGGGTGGGTTTTAGTCAGTAAAAGTCTGACACGCCCTCCTGCTCCACCCAGAGCGGGAGAAGTTATTTGATGATTTCCCACCCAAAAAAAAAAAAAAAAAAACGCCTTGATTCCCCGAAGGGTTGGGCAGAGTACCTATGTTTAAGTCCCATGTTATAGGGACGAGCCTATTGCCATCTACCGGGCACAAATCCAGACTCCGGGCTACTTCTGAGAAATTCCAGATAGAAAAACCCGAAAACAGATTGTCCGACCTGGGAATCGAACCTAAGACCTCATGCCCAGCAGTAGCGCTTGCAACCACTAGACCAACGAGGCATTCGAGCAATTCAAATTTATACATGGTCCAGTGCGCAAACTTTAACCATGAATTTAGCTTATCATTCTAGACCAGAAAATTTTCGTCGGTCATACAAAAAAAGTCTGCTGTTTCATAGAAAAGTGCAATAGGTACCTACGCGGTAAAAATGTTTGGAACAACAGATTTTTTTTTTTTGTAAAATCGGTTATACAAAAAAAATCTGCCGTTCCATACAAAAAAAAGGAAAAATTTGCCACAGATAAAATTAATTCAATATTTTTATAAATTTTAACGTAAAAAAGTGTCTTTTACGTGCTTATTTGAAATACATAAATGATTTGACTTATTAGAGTCTTACAAGAGCTTGAGTGGATGTTTTTACTGTAAAAATTTTGGACGTTGCCATCTGAAAGTTGTAACGACCATTTCAAGCTGAAACGATTGACTGAAACTCTGCAGGCAATAAGAATTAATAATCGAAAAATAATATCTTGAATTCACTTCCTTTAACAGATACGAAATTAAAATGGCTCACGTGTCCAATAAATTGAGACAAACTATAATTAAAAACACATACATAAGCCTATTTTTAGCAGTCCAACTTGAAGTTATGTACGAAGTAATTTATACAAAAGTAATATGAAAAATATAAACTGATTTATGTTTAACTTTCAATGGCGTAGATATTAAGTTCTGTTGATAAAAATCGACACCTGAAACGCTGCATTCAATTAGCTAGATAGAAATCAAAGATGAAATTTGCGTGAATTAGAGTGGGGCTCAATCGAGAATCGCGATCGTATCAAGTGAAGCGAATGTCGTGGAGGGATAATCGTTCCGCAGCTGTAACCGATACAACACTAGCATCCAGTGTTGCCAACGTAGGCGATTTTTCGCCATTTAGGCTACTCAGAACGAGAATCGGCGACGAAAAAATCTAAAAGGCGACTGGTCGCCAATTAGGCTACTCTAGGGGCAAATTTTTGTTATACTACCTAGTAGGCAAACAGGCATACTGCCCATTACCTTTGAGTAATGCCGTCGTTGAAAGAATTTTCAGCGTAATGGGAACAATCAAAACAAAATTAAGGAATAGCATGCAACTACCCATGCTGATCGCCATTTTTAGAATTCGTACCCATGTGAAAGTAAGAGGTACCTATGTGTTGTAACAACTTTAAACCAAGCAATCACATGATCAGTTTGCACTCTGGCAGCAAAATGTATGTCTGCGGTGGATCTTGCCAGTACTAGCACATTAACTACTAGTGAAGATGGCGAAAGTCTTGGTGATGCCTTACTATTGCTGGCAGAGGACGAATCAGAATAATCCTAATTTTTGTCTAGTTTTTTAAATGTTAACTTTAATTTCATTGACGTGTTTAAAAGATGGCTTATGCCTATTTATCAGTGTGTTATAAATATATTATAAATAAATTGATAAAAAATACATTTTATTTTATTAATATTGTTATTTTGGTGTTTGGGCTACTTTAGGCTACTGTAACTACAACTGAAATTCGGCGATATTAGGCTACTTCATCCATGAGAAACGGCGACATTAGGGCCAGCGCTGTTGGCAACACTGCTAGCATCCGTTTAGACGGATATTTAAGACTTTACTCACAAATTGTACTCGAATTATCATATTTTAGAACTAACAGCCTCATTTCGCTAATTATAGGGATTATTAAAAATATCGTTTAAAGTTTACCGAGTTAAATCGTTCCGACGTATAAGATTTCGGTACTTACTGATTAAGAAAGTCAAATTATAACGGATCAAATAATTACGCACTAATTAAGTGAAGCTACCAAATGCGACCTAGCTCATTTGGGGATATAAAAATTCTGCCAAAACTGGTGGAGCTGGAGTCTGACTTTTTGGCTCAACGTTGACGTGGAACTAATTAGAGCATTCGCGACGGACATTTTGATAAATTACGTAACTCAACGTAGATATGCAAAGTTGCTGGCAGCCACTATTTCCAAAGCTTTTAATATGAGTGGAACACATCCCTTTTTATGTGTTGGAAACCTTCCAGCTAATACATTAGAGACCTGTTCATAAACTCCAAGTTAACTATCTGTTAATTAAACGGACGATTACGTAGCACGCGTGTATCGCTCGTGTAACTGGCGTTCATTAATTTTTACACGCTTGTATCGTAAAGCCTCCCATAATAATCGCTTACGAGATTTATCGATGCAAAGATTAATTATATATTATAGTTAATTTAAAAATGTTAGACGAAAAAAAACTTTTTATGTCTAATGAAAAACAACATTTATCTAGCTTTGGTACTTTTATTTTTATTAAATAAAGTATCTATAAATGGTCCCTTTGTTAAAGGTTTTACTAAATGGGAAATTGAAGACGATTAATCCTTAAATGGCAAGGATACTTGCAGTTATATTGTCAAAACCACTTTTATTGTCAAGTCAGATGCAGCTCTACGTAAAGACGAGTAAAAAGTAGAATAAACTGCGATATTGTTTCGTAAAGAATTTATTTATTGCCGCAAATGGTAGACAAGTTATAGCGATAGGTCGAGCTAGTAATCGTGTCTTAAATGGCACCTGTTATAAATATATATATATATATATTCTATCAGCAGGCTTAGCACGAGCACCGACTTGTCGACGGAAGAATAGACAACACTATTAAATAAATTATGTACAATAGGATAAGATACCTATGTTTTTCCATTCATTATCACAGTTATGCGTTCTAAACGAATCATGATTTTGTAGATAATCGTATATACTTTGTGGCCGTCGAGTAGAAAGTTTTGTTGTCAGTGTGATTTTGACAGTTTGGGAAGAAATACTCTTCTGAAATAGTCTACCTATAAAAGGACCTAGAGAAATATCGTAAGAAACGAAAGACTAAATGACAGATTGTAGAAGGATATCTACGGTGCGATAACAAAAATGTAGGAACGAAATATCACTTTGTATTGAAAAAACACTGTCTATTCTTCGTAGAAATACAAAGCGTCATGCTAAGCCCGCAGATCAAGGGCTATCGCTATCTTTTCAGGATAATATGGAAGATGTATTTCTTTATAATTATTTATCAGCATTTCCAAATCTGACAAATCCGGACAAAGTGACGATCCTTGGGGAGGCCTATGTCTAGCAGTGGATATTTTTCAGCTGCATAATCAGCCTAAAATGATCCCACCGCTGGGGCACAGGCCTCCTCTCTGTGAGAGGAAGTGGGCCATAATCCACCACGCGGGCCCAGTGCGGGTTGGTAGATGTCACATGTCTTCGAATTTTTGGTTCTAGGACATGCCGGTTTCCTATGATGTTTTCCTTCACCGTTTTGAGAGCAGTGGTGATGAAACAATTTAAACAAAGTAAACTGCTTGGGTTCGAACTCACGACCCACAACTCGTAAGTCGCGGCCGTTACCACTGGGCCAGCTCTACTCATTTTCAGCTGAAATGATGATAATTTGAAAATCCTTTTGCTGATTACAGAACTCTTCTTTAGACTTCATTTTTTAACAGTTTGGAGGCGTCTGTAACACCCACCTCGCTACTCAAATGTCAGCAGATTTTTACTTTCATCATTTCAGCCGAAAGATGTCCACTGCTGCACATAGGCCTCCCGCAAGCTGCGCCACTTCGTCAGGCTCTGTGCTTCCCCCATCCAGCGGATTCCTGCAGCCTTCACCTGCGGTCATCGTTCCACCTTGTGAGAGGCCTTCCAACCCTTGAGGGAGAAGCAGTCTATGCGCCCTCGCGACCCTAGCCGCCGCAGTATACACTGAAAAACCGAATAGGTTGAATTCCATAATGTTGATTTCATGTAAGTTGCGTTAACCTAATATTATGTTTAAACAACTATTGAATGACATTTATTTCTACAAAAATAAAATTGTTAAAAATAATAGGTTAAACCAACCACTAAAAGAGGTTAAAACGACACAATATTCGAATCTAAGTAAGTCTAACTGATAATATAGTCAAGTCAACATATTAACGAAGTAGAGTCAACAAAATAACTAAGTTAAATATATATAATCAGTTTAAACCAAACTGAACACAGGTTAAATTTACCTTTATAGTTCAACTATTTTTATTTTGTTAATTCAACAAATCATGTCGGTAGGTGCTATATTAACCTAAAATAAAGGTTGAAAAGAGGTTAAAACAACCTTTTCGGGTTTTCAGTGTACGGAGACGCCCCGGGCGTCGGGAATCCCAGGCCGATTTCCGGCCACCGCACCGTAGGCATGGGCTTGCGGACGGCAAGTAATGGGTAGCTCGCTGTCCAGTAAGGACCAAGCCCAAGTCGACGGCGCGTTGTGTTCCACGCGCGCCTCAAAGAGATGTCAGCACAAAAAATGATGGGGCCCGCAAGGGCCGATACCTGTCAGGGGTGCGGGTTTGTTCGAAAGAGATACCACAGCCCCTGGCATACGGGCTACTGAGGGAACACGGGTGGGTTTTAGTCAGTAAAGGTCTGACACGCCCTCCTGCTCCACCCAGAGCGGGAGAAGTTATTTAATGATTTCCCACCCAAAAAAAAAAAGAAACCTGTCTAGTTTTTACTTTTCCAATCACTAAATTATAACATATTTTCGGTTGCATATTTTTGGTCTGTATGGTTTTCGCAATATGAACAAAATGAGAACCTACGAAACCTATCAACCAGAAATTTCAAAAGCAATAAACCCGCGCAAGGTCCCGATCCATTAGACACGCTCAGGGCAAAGGTGTGAATCGACATTTAATAAAATAATTTATATGACGCTGATGTGTTTTTAATGGACGCCAGACGAACGGACGTGTTTTTGTTACTCATATAACGACTAAACAGTTAGTGTAAATGGAAGAGAAACAAGCAGTTACTGCTCATTGAAATACCATGTTTCAAGGCTTTACCTTGATATGTAAAATGATCGTGGAAACGTATTAGGAATGGCTGCAATCACGCTAAAACGAGTTATCTCAATGCATGGTAACTCATGATTGCACATGATTTATTCAGAACTTTGGACGTTCTTAAAAGTAGTAGAAAGTAGGTATATGGCCTCCAAATAAATGAAATTAAAGAAAAAAATCTGTATAATTATGTATGAACACGTGAAGCAAAAAGTTTGTATCCCTTTTTACGAAAATTACGCGAATGGTGGATTATGGTGGTCTTTTTTTTTTTTTTTTTTTTTTGGGTGGGAAATCATCAAATAACTTCTCCCGCTCTGGGTGGAGCAGGAGGGCGGTTATGGTGGTCTTTGGCACAGTTAATAAAAAAAGTTGAAGTTGTTATGAAAAAGGAGTGCAAAGAAGTTAATATTTAAGTAAATTATAATAATAAAATCAGGGTCGAATTTCGACCACTGGTGTAAATAAAATAATACCCACTAAAGCTCTTTTGTGCAGTCGACTTTTTCTTCCATAAGTATCTACGAGCGCGCGTAGCATCCGCGTAGCACAATTACTGCTCGGCCACCAGACGTACCTAATTACTTTGAAAATATATCATTTTCGAAAGATATACTCACTTTAGCATGATATAAGCGATATGCCTGCGCCACCTTCCCCTCTCGGTACTGGTGGGTATCACAGCCGTTATGTTAGTCTTATTGCAAGCACCCGATGCACGCACATCGATAGCGCGGCGTCGTATCCAGAGACAATCAATTAACTCGCCTCCGCAATTCGATTATTGATTTTGTAATTAAATCGCGTCGGTGGGCGTGTCGCGCACCAACTCGCTCGCATGAATTATCTTAATGGCAGATTTTTAGTGATGTTTGTTGACTTTTTCAATTAAGCCATTACGAAAGAGTAAACTTTAAAGGTTATCTTACAAGCCATCTTTTAAAATATTGTTCGTAACATTAATCTCCCGGTGCGCTGACGTCGAAGCATACCATTATATTGTACGAGATATCTCGCAGTATTATACATTGCTTGATAGTGGAGCTGAATGGAAATAATTATGGCGTTACGGTGACCAACAAAAAGGGACCGCGCTAACGTAATTATTTACCGAGCGAGGGATTGCTTTATAGCTGCATATGCAAACATTTTAACTCAGTGCACCGACTACAATCGCCCCACGAGAGAAACGTACGAGCACAAAAACTCCAGTACTTAATCATGTCTTTCTTAATCGATTTTTGAAAATGCCCATTCGATTCTTATTTTTCACCTCTCAAAACCGGACGTATTAAATAATCTGGATGGTCAATGAGACTAAATTGCACACAGTTTAATCTTGTGTTATAGGTATTAAGGACGAGCTATAAAAGCAATTAACGATTAATTAAGAATCGGTTTTATGGTCTGTTCAAGTGTTTCTACTACGAGTTTTAAGATGTACAATTACCGACTACATAAACTTTTCTCTCAGAATTCTTTCGGTTTAAAACTCAGTGTACAATAATACATTGAGAGCTTAATGGAGGTATGCATACGTGCGACAAACGAGACGCCGAAAAAAGTCGGAGTATCACAATAGATAAGAGAAGACAGAAATAATTGGGAGCTCCTGTCTATGTGAGGAGGCAGGCGGCACAGCTCATCAGTATGCGAGGAGCGGAGCGGGCACATGCCACCGTCGCCGAGCCATTCATCCGCGCCGCACAATCCAAAACAAATTGCCTTAACCAGAGGCTACTCTTTGTGAAAATGGAACGCGGCGATCCTTTTCGGTAAAAAACCAACGTGTCGCGCGTTTTTTAAGTCGGCTATATGAGTAATTGAGGACAAGTCCCGAAGGACGTGACGCGCCTCCATGTCCCAGCGACGCCATGAGATACGCTGATACTCCGGTGTTTATACCCATTTAAAAGTCAATCATTGTTGCGAAAATACTTCGTTTGAAAAGTTGCATTTGCATACCCATTTATAGGATAACCACGACTTCAGCCACTTAACTTGTCGTTATATGGGAATCCTTAGTCCGGAACAAACGACGATTGTCCAGTCTACTAGTAAGTGAATAAGTAAACGACTCCTATACAATACGGTAGTTGTCAAGTAGAGAAAGCTATCGTCTGAAACTGAATGTAAAGAGCGACGCGTGCCTAGCTCGAGGAGCACGTACGAGGTTTATAATTACTTACAAAATTGGTGGGATAAAAGCGCAAATTGAATTACCATTCATTTTAAATAAACGCTATGGGACCAAAGTGTGGTGCAGCCGGGGGCTGCGCTGGCGCACGCTCCGCAGCGGCGGCCAGTGTGCCATCAATTAAATTTTAATTTTCGATCGCCATGAATGAGTCGGCAGTGCCGTAATTGGTCCGCCCGTCCCGATGATTACTTTATTGGTCACACGCATACCCGGCTATCACGTGAAGCATTTTGTTGCCAATTTATTTCTATTCTCCTTTACCCTTTATTGCATTCGGATGTAAAAAGAAAAAGGACAAGATATCATTGAGTCTGCCTGTTGCAGACGACACGTAGGCGTAGCGGTTTCGATACAAGAGCCGAATTTAAATAACTTGTTTCGGCGTCCACCGCCTTTGACATAACCCTTAAATGAGAAGGGATGTAGTATTTCTTTCTTCCTTCAATAGATTGTATAGTTTATCTCTTTCTGAAGCGGTTTCATCATTTTAGACGCGGCCGAGGCGGCATTCTTATAATAAGCTCTCAAAATGACGGGGGCGCAGGTAGCTGGTTTTTGCAGGTCCGTTTCGCCTAATCTGAAGCGGCGTTTGTTTTTTGTTTATATTGTGACCTCATACGCACGAGCTTGCCATGTGACTTGACAAATAGGACGTGTAAAGAAGAGCTGTTTGAGTTTGTTCAACATGTAGTGTGAAACGCGAGACAAGTCGCTAGAATAGGGACAGGAAATGCCGCGGGGTACACCGTACACGAAGCCACGAAGCGTGCTGTACCTATATGCGGAAAATCGTGTCACAAAGTTTCTTTGATATAGACATATAGGTACCTATTGCAATATAACTGAATAAATCATTTTGGGATGTAGGTAACTACATCACTTTTCAGTTTCACGAGTACCTAAGGACCTGCACGTATCATACGGGTTATTTCATCATTTATGCTAAAATGTGCAAAGAATGGCTTCGTCCCAGCACTTGGATTACCTTCCTAGGCCATATTTTATGTTCTCGGGACAGGATCCTAGCTGTCACATGCCTTACACTAGCACTAACTTATTGTCACGTTCCTTGCAATGTTTGATCGGGTGTATTGAGCCTATTGGTTTCTTTCAAAGACTTCGAAGACTCTAGTAGGGTAGATATATATCATTATTCACACAGTCAATTGAGTCCGTCCATGGTTTCTTTGGTCTCCCTTATACAGGAAAAGTTTTTATCCAGTACGCAAATTGTACCCATGAATTCAGCATATCATTCTAGACTCCCTAGCGCAGAAATTTTTCGCCGGTTGTACAAAAAAAAAACAGCTGTTCCATACATTTTGACCGCGTAGGTATTGTACTTTTCTATGAAACAGCTGATTTTTATTTTTATAACCGGCGAAAAAATTCTGCGGTAGGTGGTCTAGAATGATATACTGAATTCATGGTTACAGTTTGCGCACTGGATAAAAACTTACCCTGTATAGGTGCGTACAAACTTTTAATATTGAAATAATATTAACCAGTTGAGACACAGTAGGCTCAAAGTTAAATGACGTTTAAAAAAATAAAAAAATTGCAATTTTGTGCAATAAACCATTGAACACACCACATGGTTATACTAACTAACACAACTCGGATCAGCAAGAAATAGAGATAAGCAAAGCATTTTATTACCAGGTGAAAATGAATTTATTGTGAGTGCAACTGATAATTCAGTATAAGGAATTAGTCCGGGGCACGACACGCATCGCGTTGGATCGTGGGGAATTAAAGGCTGAACCACACTGGAGTCTATTCACTACGGGAGAGGTTCGATGGAGTTCTCCTGACAATCAACTGCAAAACAAATGCCTTTTGGAAAAAGCATTAAACTTTTCCAAAAATCCTCTAATTTAGTTATGGTTTTTTTTAATGGTGGGAATTCATCAAATAACTTTTCCCGCTCTGGGTGGAGCAGGAGGGCGTGTCAGACTTTTACTGACTAAAAACCACCCGTGTTCCCTCAGTAGCCTGTGTGCCAGGGACGGCGGTATCTCTTTCGAACAACCCGCACCCCTGGCAGTCATCGGACTTGCGGGCCCCATCAGGTTGTACTGACATCTCTTTGAGGCGCGCGTGGAACATAACGCGCCGTCGACCTGGGCTTGGTCCTTACTGGACAGCGAGCTACCCATTACTCGCCGTCCGCAAGCCCACGCCTACGGTGGCCGGGAATCAGCCTGGGATTCCCAACGCCCAGGGCGTCTCCTGCGGAGGCTAGGGCTTTGAGGGCGCATATGCTGCCTCTCCCTCACGTGCGCCGCCTCCCTCTTCGCGAGCATTACTGCTTCGCAGAAGGAGGTGACGACTACCCATGCACTCTCGCTCCGTACCATGGCCAGGACCAGGGCCGGACGCTAGAGTAGCCGCCGCCGATCGCCTCCACTAGGACACGGCGGTGCTCCGCCCAAGCCGGGCAGACCTCCACCGTATGCCCCACCGTGTCCTCAGGGCGATCTTCGCAGTGGAAACACCCGGGCGTTTCCTTCTGCCTTATCCGAAACAGGAACCTCCCGAAACACAGCTTGATAAACATGGTGGTCTATTCTGTAAAAATCTCACTTACTTAAGTGAAGGGTAATAGAGTAAAATGGAGAGAATCCAAAAAGATTGACTAGTGGATTCTCTCTATTTTACTCTATTACACTATCCCTTTGATCAGGCAAAATGACATCTCATTTCATGATTACTTCACCTAAGTTTTCTCGGTGAGATTTTTATTGAATAGGCCGGCTGGTGTTTTAAGGCAGCTCTCAAAAGTAAACACATCATCATCATTGTCATCTGCCTAGCCTGTTCCCAACTATTTTTAGGTCGGCTTCTAGTCTAACCGGACACAGCTGAACACCAGTATTTTACAGAGAGCAACTGCCTATCTGACTTCCACTACCCAGTTACTGGGTAGTACGATACCCTTTGGTAAGACTGGTTGTCAAACTTTCGGGGTTCTGACGATCCGTGACTACTGAAAAAGATCCACATAAGACAGCCGGGAACAGCGGTTTGAATGTGTGTGGGTTTTGGTATGTAAAGATGATCACCCATCCACGGACCAACCGCAGCAAGCGTAGGTTAACCTGATCGATCGACCCGTGCGTTATAGCTTTCATAAATACATCTCAGCAGAAAACGATACCTGCCTTTTAAAACTGAAATTCCTTCATTAGCATCAGGTGTGGTCCAGCCTTAACTATTCGTATCGTACAATGCAGATGAAGACGCGGCGAACGTGCGCGGACTCCTGTCCTGACCACTCGTTCGTGCCAACAAATTTTTCTTTACATCTCACGAGTACTCACGACACGACACAATATATGTTCTGATACCTTGTTTATGTACCGCGCTTTGACGTAAATGTTCCTTACTTGATATTGATAGTAATAAAGTTAAGTCCAACTCAGTGTGATATTGGTAAATTACGGGTTTGAATTGTACGTAATAACTTTATGCGTACGGGCACATTTGAATATCGAAGTGTATACGCGAGGTTAAACGTGTCGAATTGAGAACATCTTGCATTGGGCATAATAAAAAAGTTTAAATATGTGTTAGGTACGGTTGATCATGGTGGAGCCAGTCAACTGTCTATAAGAGTAGAACTAGTTTCACTATACTTAATTAAACTATGAAATAGAGCACTACCGAATCTATAATTATATTGATTCGGTTATAGAATAGAATAGAATATTTTTATTTCAGACAAAGTCCATAGGGTTAGTAACAATTTTGCTTATCCTCTAGTGTTAGTACAAATACAGATTACTATTAAATAATTAAAAATCAGCGTGGAGCTACATCCACCTTCGCAACATCAGGGAATCCCACCGATCTGCGAATACACTGAGAACACTGTTGGTGCTGCCGCGAACACGTGACATCAGGGATGCACATCTCTTTCTAATAATGGCGGCAAAACCATCAATGTTGTTATCTGCAAACATCCCTGACGCACTACAACGCCACGGCAGCCGCAGCAGCACTCTCAGTGCATTATTATATTGAACACGTAGGTCGCTGTATGCCCGCTGAGTGAAGTTGACTCACAGGCTGCACGTGTAGAAGGACTGACAGTAAGCTTTGAAAAGCGTTACTTTAACTGCCCTCTAACATAGAACAATTAATGCTAGAACAATGATATTATAAGTGTAAAAAGGTGTGCTAGAACGGCTGAATAGTTCCCATCTTCTTATCTATGCAAATAAGAAAATATAATTGAAGCGTCTGTTTGTAATATCAAAATAACAGGACTTTACTAAATGCAGAAGAAAGTATATCCGATACTTTGAACAAAAAACCTTTTTTTTTTGTCTCTTTGTTCCAGCTAATTTCCGAAACTGCTTGCTGGACCGATTTTGATAAATATGGCATGGGATATTTTGAACTTGAAGGACATAGGCTTTTCATCGACACACTATGCGGGCGAAGCCTCGGCTGGAAACGAATCCCACTTAAATTCATTGCCTGTACACGCATAAAATTACTACCCACAAAAATTATGGGTTGTAGTATCTAATTGCTTATTGAGATAGGTTAGGGCTCTAGGGACATTAATTTAAATAGTAATGTCAATGGTTAGGGATGACATCATGTCAATTCCAAATCCCGTGTAAACGGCCATTGTCTATGGATGTGTGAGTAGAAAACTTGTCTATTCTTATAAGACGTATCTAAGGATGGAGGTATACATACTACAGACTACGTATTCTATGGGCTCAGTGAAGTCGACCGCGGAGCTTATAAAGTAAACAGATTGCATCTGTGCTCTGTCGTACGTGCCGCGGGCTACACACGCGCCGCACTAGAGGCGTGTCATCTATGAAATCGCTAAGCCGAATGGTAGGTACATCTCTTGATATCGGGACCAAAAAAAAGTTATCCCTCTTTTGTTTGGAAATAGATACGTCTTCTAAAAGAGAGGTGCTTTATGTTTGTATTTTGGATGAAATGTCTGAATTTTTTTTTGTCTACTGATAAGTATTTCTATTCAATCTGCTAAAATATTTTCTGTGTGTTTAATTCTGCTAGTACCTAAACTGAGTATTCGTGTAACAAATGATCGTAACCCCTATTCTGTTGGGCACGCCACGATTGCGGCGGTAAGTCCCCTCTTTGAGGGGTGGCGCCACGGCAGCCTCACCTTCTGCCTGACGCAAGTCCTCACCGGACACGGGTGTTTCGGGAGGTTCCTGTTTCGGATAAGGCAGGAGGAAACGCCCGGGTGTTTCCACTGCGAAGGTCGCCCTGAGGACACGGTGGGGCATACGGTAGAGGTCTGCCCGGCTTGGGCGGAGCATCGCCGTGTCCTTGTGGAGGCGATCGGCGGCGTTGGTCTCTCGCGTCCGGCCCTGGTCCAGGCCATGGTACGGAGCGAGAGTGATGGGGTACCCGTCGCCTCCTTCTGCAAAGCAGTGAAGCTCGCGAAGAGAGAGGCGGCGCACGTGAGGGAGAGGCAGTATATGCGCCCTCACGGCCCTAGCCTCCGCAGGAGACGCCCTGGCCGTCGGGAATCCCGGGCTGATTCCCGGACACCGGAGGCGCGGGCGTGCGGACGGCCCAAGCCCGGGTCGACGGCGCGTTGTGTTCCACGCGCGCCTCAAAGATATGGCAGCACCAACTGGTGGGGCCCGCAAGTCCCGATGCCTGCCAGGGGTGCGGGTTGATCGAAAGAGATACCGTGGCCCCTGGGACACAGGCTACTGAGGGATCACGGGTTGATTTTAGTCAGAAAAAGTCTGACACGCCCTCCTGCTCCATTCAGAGCGGGAGAAGTTATTTGATGATTTCCCACCCTAAAAAAAAACCCCTATTCTCTCAACGGCGCTGTATGTAGTATTTTAAAGAAGCTTTTTCATTTAAAAATACCGCACTGACGGTCGCATTACTCCTAATATTTCAATTCGGCGGCCGTACCTCAATAAGACGCGCAAGGGCACCTTCACGTACCTTAGACGAGACGTGCACACTGACCCTGGATTATAACTTAACGACTTAACGAGCTTAACTTGTTTTTAAAGAACGAGGAAACAATTCTACGAAATAAACAATATTTCAGAATATAATCCAGAATAGTTGACTGATAGAGCTTCGATCGGAAGTAAGCAGCCTATCAAAGCCAGAAGTTTTGTTCAAAGTACAAAGATAAACAGCTCTAGATGAAATCGTTCCCATATGCATGGCAAACTAAACCTCCTAGCACAATATAGCCAGCCCTAGTTAAATGAGATGCGCAGAATCACGTACCGGCGCGCGCGCACCTTAACGTGCCTTCGTGGAGATAAGTGCGCGATGGCCCTGGATTACCACAGCAGCGCACTGCACCAAGGGTTACCATCCGTCCGGATTCGTCCGACTTTCTGGGCACCGTCTGGGCTTTGTTCAGACTTTTTGCACGACGGGAAATTCTTTGGAGGGGGATTTTTTGAAAGTAAAACTATTTAAAAAATTACTGAAAAAAGGTTAAATGTTGTTGGA
Source organism: Polymixis flavicincta (assembly GCA_949987655.1). Taxonomy (NCBI): domain Eukaryota; kingdom Metazoa; phylum Arthropoda; class Insecta; order Lepidoptera; family Noctuidae; genus Polymixis; species Polymixis flavicincta. The sequence continues at coordinate 9,728,787 of OX465183.1, forward strand.
TTCTTTTGGAAATGTTCGGCTTTTTGCCAGGACATTTCAAAATTCGAAATGGTAACCCTAATTGCGCCGGAGTGCGCCGTCGGCCCACTTTGAACCGTTTTGTTTCTCTATTCGTGTTTATTCATCGCTTAGTTTTTGTTGCCGCTGGGTTTATCAAAGCTGCTACTTAGATATGCTGTAGAATAATTGCCTTTGTTAGTATGTCGGTGTTGTTTTTATGGAGAAAGGAATTAATCGTTTTACTTCAGAGGGAGTATTTTCCGTACCTCTTTGTTAACGGAAGATTGAAAACGTTTATGTAGCTATGCATAAACATTTACCTTCAGAATGCGATAGACCGCATTGGTATCTGATGGGTGCCATGATAATTTTAAGATCAAACTCATTTAGCTGTCCTTCAAGCTTGTATTTCCATTACAATTACATCTATAGTATGTGTGATTCAGTGTGATAGGGAAAATTGTTATAGAAACAATTACAATCTACTTCCAAGTCCTACTAATTATAAATGTGAAAGTTTGTATGTTTCGATGTTTGTTAGGTACTCAATCACGCAAAAAACGGCCGAACGGATTTGGATGAAATTTAGCACACAGAACTCAAACTCAAAGCATTTATTTCAATTAAACCATTTACAGTCACTTTTGAATTGTCAAATACATACACTTGAAAAATATAACCCTCCTTCTGGCGCAGTCGGGTAAAAAGTCGATCAGTTGGAAAGCTTGTAACCCGGATTAACACTAAAATAGGTATTTTATCCTACTTATTATTCCGGTAGTACGATCCCGTGAAATGATTCCCGACCTTTAGGCAAAAGCTAAGCTAAAAATAATTTATATTAAATATTCGACTAAAAATATATGTGAAATAAACATGATTAGTACTTGCTCCATCTTTCATTTCCATAAACACTTTAGCTACATTTTAGGCTACCATCAGCCTTAATGATGATGTGCAAGAGAAAATGTTAGTGCTTATTGTGTAAGGCAAAGCAAAAAGCTCGGGGCGCAGTGCCGTGTACCTATTAGCCCGTAATACACACTCGAGGCTCGTGGGAAACTACATAACATTCTTTTTCGGATTCCGTACAATCATGCTCGCTTTGAAAAATAACCTCTTCAAGATATAGTCTTTGGCTTCTTGTTTCGCTCGCGTGGCTCCTAGATTTTAAAAATCTGAAAATTATCTCAGAGAGAATTGGCAATTTATCAGAACTGGGCGACTGCCATGTGGATGAAATAATTCATCTACATGTTAATACATTATTTTATGAAATATTTCATCAAATTATTATGTAAAACTTAAACTGTGCCAAATATCATAACTCCTCCGTGCGCGTAATTTTGTGAAAAGGGTTACAATTTCTTGTTTCACATAATAATATACAATAAAAGTATTTATTCAGTACGCAAACTTTAACCATGAATTCAGCATATCATAGAATAGCATAGCTCAGAAATTTTTCGTCGGTTTTACAAAAAAAAGGTTTTAGAAAAGTGCAATACCTATGCGGTAAAAATGTATGGAACAGCTGGTTTTTTTTTTTGTAGAACTGGCGAAAAATTTCTGTCTACAATGATATGCTCAATTTATGGTTAAAGTTTATCCTGTATATATAGATGACACTCATAGCACGGTGATGATCGCTATTTGGTGAAGAAAACAGTAAGCAATTGCTGTCATGGCTAACAGGATATAAGGTAAGGCACAACCTACATCATCGCGGCATCATGCAGATTAAATCAGGTATAGCAACTAGCCATCATTTCTATAAATATGAACACACAGACACACGAACTTTGTGATTCATATAGATCCTATACTTTGTGAACTTATGTTGGTACCTATGTAAGTCTTTTTATTATAAAGTCACAGAGGTACTTATACATACGTCCAGAGCATGTAGGTATATTGTATAGCTACCTGGTATGCATGGTAGCGGATGATTACAAGATACATCATCGGTGCACATAAAATATGTATATAAATCGTTTATATCACGTTACGTTCGCCATTCCTCGATATAACTTTATGATTGTGTTGATTTCCTGATACCTATCAATGTCAATCTGTCTAGCCTTTTCTCATCTATGCTGGGGTCGGCTTCCAGTCTAACCGGATGCAGCTGAATACCAGTATTTTTCAGGGAGCGACTGCCTATCACACGATACCCCTTGATAAGACTGGTGATAGGACTGGACAGATGAGATGGCTCCGAACGGAGCCATCTCATCTCTGAGCCGCTTATAGTCTGAGCCTTGATAAGACTGGTTGTCAGATATTTGGGCTTCTGTCTACCCGTTACGACTGTTAAAGAAATACGAAAGACAGTCGGAACCTTGGCACCGCAGGCAATCGACCCAGCAGTTAAAAAACTAAATTAAAGGCCTTCTTATTGGAAAAATGTTTATACTCAGTGTCAGAATATATGTCAAATTTTAATGATAGGTAAATGATAAAATATATATTTATGATTTTAAAGTCACTAATAGCTATGATAAATTATGTTTTTGACTTAGGACCTTGATGAATTTGTACTCTCAACTAAAAAAAAAAAAAAAAAATCTTGACATTGAATTTTACATGTTTACAGATTTAGATTTGACATTGTATTTATTAACATATTTTAAATTAACTTGACTATTAAACTAACTTTTCACTTCAATCAATTTTAACTAGGTTTTTAAATGTATTGTTTCTGCATGTGATAATTTTATTTAATATGTAATGTTCGACACAATGTTAATTGTTTATGAATAATAAATGATGATGAATCATTAGGAGAGTTATTATTTACCCACAAGCTCCTTCTGTCAAATTCCTGCACCCACTATAAAACTACTATAAATACTCGTAAATGAATTGTATTTATGCAATTGTGTACGTAGTGTATAATGGCTCATTCATTACTAGTAAGTTTTATCTTTATTTATTCGCTATTACTTCGCTGAATATCTCGATGACCATGTGAAAAAAAATCTGATCAAGGTTCATACAACACTCTGAAATTATTCGAGAAAGTCACAAACCTATTGTAGTGTCTAGTTAAACAAAATAATTTAAGAATGTTTGCCAACCATTCAATCTTCGGCTCAACAAATTAATGGTTGCTGGCGAGTGTTCGATACTTCGGTGTTAGGAGGCGGTTACTCACACAGATGAGGCGTAAGGAAAGGCAGTTTCGGTGTGGCACGACTTGGCGAGGCGAGGCGGGAGGGGGGAGGGGGCGAGGCGCGGGTCAGAGAGGCCGTGAGAAGTTGCGCGTGCGTCGGGTTCCCAGGCACGCGCCGAGAAGCGCGCGCGACCAACGCACGCCTCCTGCTGCTAGTGACCATTGAGATGAAACATTTGATTGGGATACTTGTAATTCGAGTGATAACTGTGGTAAGTGGTGATTAGGTAGTTATCTATGGTAGATCGTAAGCTGACTTTCAAAATGTTTTGGTAAGATTGATTGGTAAAAGAGGAACTTTAAAAAGGAAAATAGATTTTGCACATGGCAGTCTAGCGTTTGAACAAGCAATTTTTCTGACAACTACGTATAAGTAGGTACAACCCTAGGGATTATTGGACCACAACTGTGAAACTCTTCAAACATCAACAAAACATTCTTCTGTGTACTAAAAAAAATTTAAACTCCTTAAAACCACTATGTCTTAGAGGTGTACTCCATCTCTGCTGGGAGTCGGTCGCCGGGGTCGCCGCGGTCACGCCTGGCCGCCCTTCTCATGGGACCAGCACTAGAGGTGAGACGCTAGAGGTGAGCCGCGACGTGCACAGCCTGCGAGCCGCGCGAGGAATCCACCTTGTTACTTACATCCTTACATCGCAGTAAGATACCACTGGAAATTGTAATGTTAAAGATAGGGACGAGCGGCGTTTGTTTTTTAATAGGCGGGCAGATGAAAGTATTTATAAATAGCTTTTCATCATCAATAGCTTTTATATAAGATTAGGTACATTGTGTGTGGCGTGTGTGTGTGTGTATGTGTATGTTTGTTTACGTGAGTGACTTGTAAGTCAAGTATTGAATTGCAACTCAATACTTTGTTGGTCAATATTAAAAAAAAAAACTAGATGGCGCCGGCATTTCTTGGCTGACTGTTCCATGTGAAAACTCAGAAGTCATGGTCTCTTTTAATTTCAAAACAATGATTAATTGAATTGTATGTGAATGTAATCAACATCATTTGAGAGGTCAGCAGATATTTTCTGATTTGTAGATTACTTCGTTATAATTTAGCCAAAATCTTTATCCATGAGCTAGTGAGCCTCTACATTTCCAGACCTCCAATGCAAAAATCTTCATCACAGCAATCTAAAATCATACTTCCTTATCTAATTATCTCCTCGTATCACATCAGCATCCCTTTAATTTCCTTAGCATCTCGCAGATATTTCTCCAGTCAGTCATGCAGTCACGTCGGTCGGCGGCGACGGGCGTCATTTCTAATTTATGCATGGTCGTGCGCAGCTCGCCTACCGCTCGACGCGCGCGCCTCTGGGAGGGCTTCTACACATACCTGCATAAAAAACATGGCTGCTACATTTTTACCTGACTGCTTTATATTTGGTTGTGTGTTAGTGTACTGCTTCTGTTGTTTTCGTTTTATGAGTTCATTTAGAAGCTTTGGTTAGTTAGAGGCATTCTGATGGACTTTTACAGTATTTCTAAACCTTCCAATAAATACAGGTGATTTTTCAGGCAATATTGTCACATAAATATTTTCTCTTTTCCATATTACTCGCCCTACTTTTCAGTTTGATGGGGCATCGCCTCGGTGATTAGTGTTTGGCTAGCATCTACTAGATGAAACTTCCGGCCAGATGAGGCTGATTAGAAAAATCATGATAATTCGTACAAGATGCCAACCCACTAAGATATTTTTATCTTTTTTCGGGTTGCCCGATCGTGATTAGTTTCGACCCAAATATCTGCAGAGCATCCCTGAGTCGTGACGCGCAACCTCGACCGAGAATTAGATCCTGTCGCTTCTCTTTAAGCCAGAGATCGCCAATTAACTTTGACCTCCAAAAAGTTGACAATAACACATTATTCTGGTTCTTTTTATAATGGACGGCGAACACAAAGATCGCACGTGTGGCGATGCGTGAGGACTGTTCAGTCACGGCGCATGCTCAAACAGTCTGTTCTATAGTTACGGCGCGACTGACGCCTGCACACTGATTGATGTGTTTGAGTTAAAATGTTTATCGACCTAAGAGATGTTTTGCGTTTATCGTGAAAGGGTGCTTTATTCGCACAATGATTCCTATAAAGGAGATAGCAAAGGTTCCATAAGTAGCGGTTTGGTACTGGGTGGTAACGCTTTTTTTTTTTGCGGGTTATAATATATGTATGGCAAAATGTTTTAATGGGCAGGTCATATGATGAGAGAACAAATACAGAGAGAAATGGTGTAAAATCAAAACAGATTGGTACCCTAGGACGTACAAACTACAAACGGAGCACAGGGAAACGGAAAAGGAGATGGGAGTACGAGCTCATACTTACAGCGGGTCCTAACTGGAGAAGAGTAGCTCATGAAAGAATATTATGGAAATTGCTGAATTAAAGGGTAGGTGTACTGGAACTTTTCAGAATAAAGAGGCATTATTATAAGATGTCTTAAGAACTGATACCTACTGTAGAAATAATATAAGAAGGGTAACCCGAATTATGTTTGAGGCGTAGGTATAAAAGCACTCTAACCAAAAAACGTTTTAATGTCTTGTTTTGCTTAAACTTTTCCCGAAGTACCTATAAGTTAAACAAGGCTGAGAACCGTGAAGCAAATCCACAAGCAGATGTTTGAGCGCAAATTTCTAAATCCCAACTGTACCCTTTCATCAACGGAGATATGAAATTAGCCAAAGGTAGAATTCTTGGCCTGCTAGAGTTAAGGGTTCAATTTGAGGCCCAGGCTGTAGAATTAAGCTCGGCTCGTGATGATGCGCCGCTAAAACCAGTAGCCGCTGCGCTTGCGTCACGACTTCGATGTTGCCATGTCGGGAAAACTCCCTGAAGGATTGCAAAATGTCAACAAAATGTATTATTTTATATCAACTGCTGTTCATCAATATATTTTTTTTGCAGAACTTACGAACATTCTACTTTCTTCCAATTTAAGATTCAGTAACTATAAAATAAAGACAACAAAACTTAAACCTGCTTGGAATTGTACGGAAAAAGATATAAAGGGTGGTAAAAAAAAAATCTAATGTTTTACAAATTAAAAGCCATAAATACAGCATAATCTCGCACCTGGACATGAGTTGCCTTGGCTTTCCTGGAAGTCTTTAAATAGACTCCGGACTCCTGCTCAGGTGAAGATTCACAGATGCCTTTGCCCCGGAGTGTAAATGTGGTGCTGTCCCACAAACATTGGGCACTTCATAATCGTGTCTAGCGTGTCGTGCTGTCTGCACGCTACAGTAGCTATGGACGCTGCTGAAAGTGCCAAAATCGTAGCCAAATTCTAGGCTGATTGTAATTATAGATTGTTATCGGCACGCTAACAAGAAGACAGCAAGTGTGAAGTGAAGTGGTGAATCAAAACAACTCCTTGGAATCGGTAACGTTGATCTTGCAACACCAATCTCAAAAGAGATTTTATTCAGCAGGATAACCAATTTTGCACCCGCTCATTACGGCGCCACATTATTGAGCAGTAGCAGTGACTGTGCATATGTGTGTTTCAGAATTATATCCATCGAGATATAATCACCATGACCGATACTTGTTATATTGGATGACATCGCTTTACGTTTTCGTACATTCTTGCTATTTATTCGCGGACTTGAAACTGTAAAAGAATAAAATGAAAAGGAAATAAACAAACATGCTACGAGAATATCATCCTCAATAAACATTGAGACACCAACAACAACAGACATTGAGTAATCTCTATTACTAGGTCATCGAAGACCTTTAACTGATTTCCTTTCGGTTTCATCACATTTGACTGGATGCATATAATTTGGTAAACAGTGGAAGTTGCACAAGCGGGCAATGCAGGGAGGCGTAACTGATAGTTGATACCGTGGCTCTAAGGTAGACAGTCAATCACAGTAGTTGTCAAGCACTTTCGATAAACACTGAGGATACTGGTAGCGGTGTGAGGAAACTCTAAACATAATAATAGACTATTATTATTTACTGATATTTCGTAGTCGACACATTAAATTAATAGTCTATAGTCATTTAGGTATTGGACGACTTGTATAGGTAAAGTCTTGGAAACTTTATTGATCAGCAAATTGACTATCAAACTCAATTGTCCCTATCTATACTTGCCTGTCTCAGCTGTCATTTGTGAATCTTTGACAGTCGTTACGGGTCGTCAGAAGCCCGAATGTCTGACAACCAGTCTTACCAAGGAGTATCGTATTACCTAGTAACTGGGTTGGTCAGATAGGCAGTCGCTCCATTAAAATACTGGTATTCAACTGCATCGGGTTAGACTGGAAGCCGACCCCAACATAGTTGGGAAAATGGCTAGGCAGACGATGATCTACCTATACTTATTAATATTCTAAAGCTGAAGAGTTTGTATGTTTGTTTGTTGAACGCGCTAATCTCAGGAACTACTGGTTCGATTTGAAAAAATATTTCAGTGTTAGATATTCCATTTATCGAGGAAGGCTATAAGCTATTCTATAGATATAACATCACGCTAGGGCCCATAGGCGCCGAGCAAAAAAAAAGGTCACGAATACGAAGTACTTGCACGGCCAGGAGATTCAATGCGACGGGGTGGGTCGTGGAGCAAGAAATTTTTCGCAGACGAAGTTGATGGCAGAAGCTACACGACAAATTGATGTCTGCTAAAGATTTAATACGCTAAGCATTTCCATACAATGTGGACATCCCAGGCAGCACACAAGTCAGATAACTGGCCAAAAATGTAACCTTATGCAGGGTTAAGTTTTATTATTTATGTATAGAAGCTGTGTGTATTACGAAGTTCTGTATTAAAGTTTTTTTTTGCTATAATAATGCTATTGGCCGAGTTAGTTTAGTAATTTGCGGAATTTATTTCTTAAAACTAAATAATCATCATAAAAAGACCTATTACTAAAGAGTTTGTGTAACCTTTTGTATAACAGGGTATAAAATTCCATTTTCAAGCATGAAACTGGGTAAGTTAGATTTTGTTCTCTTTTAGTTGTATTACATAACACATCTTGATAGTTATTCAGCTGCTGTATAAAATAGGCGTTATTTTTGTTATGAAGCATATAGTAACTTAACAGAAACTAAGATAGCTGTTTTAACTACTTTCTGCCGCTTTTAAGTACGAAATTACCGTTATGTGCAGCCAACTGTGGTTAAAGCAATAGTGACAGTTTCTTATGCAGAACTTTGCTGGGTATTCACGAAAAATAGACATTTTCTTAAGCTGGAAGAACTGTTCTGGAACGTTAGTCAGCATTTAAGCGGCTAACTGCGCTTTATTTTGTAGTGGTTGTGTGAATATGCCTCCTTACAATTTTATTTTTTTTAAACTCTAGTTCATGGAAAAATAGAAAAAGAACGAGAACGAATAAGTATGAAAAGATAAAAAAAAACTATATTTGTTGCAAATAATATTTTGATTTACAGTAAGAATGTATGTGATTATAGAACAGTTTTTGAAAAATCTTAAGTGCAGACTAATTTTAACCAGAGAACAACTTAATAATGGACACAATCGGGTCTATTATGCATATATAAGACGATAAGCCGCTGTGCAATCAGATTTTATTCAGAATGAGCGTCGCCATATCGAATAACAAAACCTATTTTATTGATGTGGAATTTTATACACAAATAAGTTTAATAACGAAATAGGTATAATCTTCTTATAAAAGTATTACAAGGTTATTTTTGAACCTTAAACTGCATAATATTTTTTTTTTAATTCACACGTAAAACACACCAATAGATGAAATGTTGTTTATCTCTCCAAAACCCGGCTTATCAGGTGGCGCGTGAAAATTTTACAAGAAATGTATATATAAATACACGGTAAAGTTGCGTGCGCACCAACAATTTCTTTCTAAAAGCATAAATAAGGGTAAAATTTACTTTTGATAGTTAATAAAATTTGGCCATTTAAATTATATTTCAATGTCGCAGTCACGCTGTTCGGATTTGACAATTTCAATTTAATTTGATTAACATCTTGATAAAATATACTGAAATAAGCTAAACTCTGTGTATTATCTGAATATCTGAGCTTTGGAGGACTTAACCATAGTTCATTGAATCGTTCGTTCATCAACTGGCTAACAGAGCTGTAATACTTAAACTACAGAACAAAATGCTTTTATGCAGAAGATACTCAGCTTGTCGTACAATTATTCAAAACTTATTCATTTGTTACGTTGCTATTACACAGTTATTAGCAGTATAATTTTGTGCCCAAATTGCTTGAATAACGTTTGAGTAAGCGCCAAATCAGCTAATTATGGTAGTCTTATCCAGCGATTAGTTTCTATGACTGCTGTTAAACAAAACTTACTCAGAAGATTTGTGCTGGCTGGGCATGCCACCAGTCTCTTGGAAACATTACCAGTCTATACCTACAGCGATGCGGTTGAATGTTTCTTCGACGATAGGTATATTTAAATTTGTGCATATTTTTAGTTAAGTTACGATAAAAAATAGCTATTTGATTAATTAGGTTATTATTCAGTTGTTATTAACATTCATTGTGGTCGTTTTATCTTATTTAATATAAGCAAAGAAAGATGCCATGCTCAACAATCATAATAATGTATCCTGACTGTGCCTACAATATGTAAATCCTAATTTAGTTGACACTGGAATTTAACCCAAGGATACTCTTTATTCCAGATGTATTGATATATGCATTCGGCAGGCAGGTGTACCGCTTCTCGTAGTTGACATTTCATAGCCTATAGAACACGTGTAGACATCGCTACTATCCTCTTAGAGGTGGTCCAATTTGCAACTGAAAATGGAGAGACGATTATTGTACGGCGAATAAATAAATAAGATATACACACGCGTGTCCGACAAAGCCTCACCGGCTAGACCACCCAGATGCAACTGACAGTAAATGCCAACTGCCAATTAATTTCAATCCAATATCACTTACAAATGTTACAAAACATTATTTTGAAATACTATGATTGCACACCCTATCTTAACATTTTAACCGACCAAGTAATGTACTCACTTATTCTGATGGTACATAAAATGCTAAAGTGAGAGGGTATACCGAGTTATCAAGGATGCCAGATATTAATTTTAAGATACTATTCAAGGCATAAATGTGTACTACTTTATATCCATTTCTTGGTTTTACAGCCATATAATTTGTCCATATTAAAATTATTGGTTTCGTCTTTAACGTGGTCAATTAATTGTCCAAGATATTTTTCGTTGGTTTATTTTATGTGGAACATGTAAGATGTAAGCTACTTTCGAATAAATTATCACAATAAAATAACTGATGTTTTGCTGATGGTCCCATTATTCATCGAAGTAAAAATAACAAAAAAAAAAACACAATTGATTTTTACAACTCTTTGGGCGGTGTAAAGTGTAAACCGAACCACCAGTTTTTGTTTTTTGTCCTTGTAACAGATTTTTTTTAAGTTACTTCACGCTCATCGAACAAAACATATTGTTCTGATAAACAAGAAGTGACTTTAGACAGAAGCCTTAATCTATACACGGCGACAGGGTTCAAAAAGGAAGGCGTAGTATTGATTCAACGCTAATGTGTTGCAATGATTTTTTCTGGAAGGAACCTAGCGAGTCAATATAAATAAAAAGAAAAGTCCTGACTGACTGACTCATCAACGCTCAGCCCAAACCCTTGGACCTAGAAAGCTGAAATTTCACATAGAGGTTCCCTTTATAATGTAAACAAGGAATAAGGAAGGATTTTTCGAAATTCAACTCCTAAGGGAGTTAACTAGAGGATGAAAGTTCCGCGCGGGCGAAGCCGCTGGCAAAAGCTAGTAAATAGATAAAACCAATTTGTTGATACGGTCTTCAGGAAAATAATTTCATCCAATATCAATGCTCCAGCTAGAGACCACACATTAGAAGTAAGTTCTAGTAGAGCTTACGAAACAAGGTATATTCAACCATTAATTGATCAATTTCGCCAATTACACTCAATATATAAAAATTACCCTTCACCTAACATTAAGAGAAGTGAAAATAGTCACGATATCTTCATGTAACAATTATATGAAGCTTTCACAGCCGTTTCCTTCTTACAGACATGTACGGCTGGTAAAGATGCGGCTTAATGTAGATATATAGAGATGTATCGTGATTTAATGTCCATCGAGAAATTGAACTAAGTCGAAGGCGAGTTCACGCATTACTTTGAAAATGATCGTCTATATTTTAAGGCTTGAATGGCTTATTGTAAGTGTTAAATATGATACCTGATCATCAGGTCTGACTTCAATTTCAATTTAACAAAATATTGAAGCTTTTGCGTAGCTAATTTGTATGATCCAGAAAGGTTTAATTTTAAAAGTAAAATGAACAAATTCAGAGGTGCTCTCTTTGTTTGAGCAGTCCTGCTATGTATATAATCAAAGCTGCCAAACCACTTTAGGCAATGTTACATAATCAGCCTATAATTTTCCCACTACTGGGACACTGGCCTCCTCTCTGTGAGAGGGAGTGGGACGTAATTCACCACGCGGGCCCAGTGCGGGTTAGTAGATGTCACAGGTCTCAAAATTTTTGGTTATAGGACATGCCGGTTTCATCAACGAATCCTACACCATTTTTTAAAGCAGTGGTGTTGAAATAATTTACACAAAGTAAAGCGTGAGGTGCCGTTGGAAAAGGAAACTTGGAAGGATTTAGGTGAACAGTGGGACTGTTCAGGCTAATATACGAAAATAAAAAGCCCCTGTCAAGATTTGTACCTACAATACGTTAGTCACGTCCGTTTCCACTAGACTACCACTGCAGGCTTTGTATAACGCTTTCTATTTCTACTCTACCGTAGAATAGAAATCGTTTGTCTACATTTCTCGGTACAAAACTGTCAACTGTCTATACGGAAACGTAATTTTTGTCTACTCTTCCGTCGCCAAAACGCTTCTCTACGGTTCTAGTCGTAAGCCTGCAGCTCTTAAGTAGATAGCCAGGGTCTATGCAATTACCCTTGGCATTCTGTAGTACTTTCTTGGTAGACGAGGTCCTTATCTGATTGCTTTTTGTAGGAAAATCGTAACAAAAACACATTTTTACACTTCAAGACCTTTCATAGATTTTAGAGGGGCTTATGGCTAAGTAATAATGGCCGCACAAGTTGATCGATCAGCACCCTAATTGCGTAACTCACGATTCATCATAATCTGTTTCGTTTTGAAACGGATTGTTAAACCATTGCTTCATATGTTCGAAAAATGTGTCTGTTCGACAACATAAATAACGCAATGGATATTGTTTAACTGTGAAGACGAAACCAATTATGATCAATCGTGAGTTACGCAATTAGGGTGCAGGTTAAGCTACGCTTGCTGCGGTTGGTCCGTGGATGTCAATACCATCTTTGCATACCAATACCCCTTCGTCGAAAAGCACGCTAAGCCGTTGGTCCTGGCTGACATTCATGAATCTTTGACAGTCGTCAGAACCCCGAAAGTCTGACAGTCAGTCTTACCAAAGGGTATCCATATAACCCAGTAACTGGGTTATGGAGGTCAAATAGGCAGTCGCTGCAAGTATAATACTGGTATTCAGCCGCATCCGGTGACCTACCTGGTAAGCTGACCTTTTATACCGAAAATATCGGTCTTTGCACTTTAAATCTAAAGGACGAGTTGTCTGTGCAGCCTTTATGAAGACAAAAAACCGCAGATTTATAACAGTACCCTTAATAACAGGTTATTGGTGCTTAAAGCGATTCCCTGGATGATGGTTATCTGTTCGAATGTCTCAATTACGACGTCTCTCAAGGGACAGTAAAGACAACTGCACTCAGTTTATGAACGGGCCAGTTCCGTGTGTCATTTGTAAGTAATACGTAAAAGTGTTTGACAACAAAAAAAACCTGTTTTCTTTTTACTTGGTCGGTAACTTATAAGTTATTCAGATAGAGTAGGTATGTAAATAAGTTGCACATTCATTCACAATCATCAAGTCCCACTTGTTTTCTCCTGAAACCATAGACTACCTGCTCTCTAGACCAAAATAGTGTTGTCACTTTATATCTAACAGTGGGAACCATAGAGAAGTATTTCGATACGCCACAAGATCATTTGATTGTTGTGATTCAATTAGAACAGCGTGTACAGGCAAGTAGTCCACGGGACTAAAATGCGGGTACACTATCGAAGTAATGAAGTACGATAAAACTGAACACGTAAAAATACAATAAAATACAATTAATTTAACTGTGAAGTCTCTCTGTTTCTGAATCACCCGCTAAAACTTTTTACAAAACCTTAACCTAGTGAAACGACAGCTAAAGAATGGGGGCCCATTAAAAACATTGTACTTATAACTTACACGTAGTAACATTGTAAAAAATAGCGCCATTACACTCGTTGTACCAACCACGAACAATACATGATATATGTAACTTCCCTTGGGGTAACACAGTATCGATGAAAAAACGGTTAAAAAACCATGGTTCGTTTCTCGGACCTGTTATTCTATAATTTGTGTGGGCCTCGGGCCCGTAATAACAGTAATAAGACATACCATGGCCACCATAAGTCACATCGCCTCGTTGTAAACCGGGGCCCTCATTACGAAAAGAACTTAGTAACTGCACAATTGCACATGAAATATTTTTTAGTTTCCTTCAGAGATGTCAAACGTGGATCACAGTCGTTTAATCCTTAAAAAATAAAAATGTATTTAGAGAAAATTGTGCAAAAAGATTAAAGACAACAGGTATTACCAAAAATGAAAGTGTGGGTTAGAAAATGCAGTACTTATTTTAGTAATGCTGATTTAATTTTATGCGGATGAGAAAATCGGTGCATAAATAACGGAGTGAGGGCTGAACATACATAAAGAATATAAATACGATCGATTTGAGTCTCTCCCTTTTTTGTCGGTTAGGAATGAAGTTAAATCAAATTGCCCATTTTTTTTTACTGAAACATAATTCCACCATCCTTAATTCCATAATGAAAGCTCGTTAGTCGTTATTGTCATAACAAATACGTATTCCAGATACCAGTTTTTGCGATAATATTCACATTAAACACCTGTCAAAATACCATAGACTTACGAGCTGAAAGGGACGTACATAATGAAGAAAGTAACAGCTTCATTATCTGGATATAACGAGTGTCTTGTATTTAATAGGTTCCCAGTCGCCCTCGGATCGGAGTAGCGCATTGTGTGGTGAAAATAAAACACACTTATGACACAGTGCTGCAGTGAGAGCCGTCACGTTTCTCGTCGTCTTCCTCCGCTCTCCCACAGTACTAGTCACGAACTTATACTTCACTTAATTAACGTAAATAAGACAGTTTTGCGAATGAAAAAACAAACGGGGCCGAGAGGTCGACGTTTCTGAAACCGGATTCGCGGATTAAACCGAAGCACAGTCGGTTAGCCTCTTAGGCCACACTTTATGTCACTTTTTATTTTTAATGAGAGTTTTTATCGTGACACTAATAATCTTCGGGGAAATTAATTTAACCATACCGTAATTATTAGACAGCCGGCAAAGTGGCAGTAAATGCCCCAGTCCACTGGAAAAAATAACCGTTGAAACATTAATTAATTATTATTCTTTACGATTCATATTTTATTCGAAAATTAAAATTAAAGTAAAGATCATTTACGGATGTTTTATCACCTCTTTTATATATCAGAAGGAGCTTACGAAAATTGTAATAATAGCTTTATTATTTTTAGGACTCAAATTACTTAAAGTGACAACCACAATTTCGAAAATGAATAAAATATCTTACTCAAGCCCAGAAAGAGCCCCTTTAAAAAAAATATCGATCAGCCGTTGACGACGTTTTATAAAATTAAAGCTTAAATAATCTGACCCTCAAACTTGTCAGTACATACCTATACACCGTTATAAATAACCCTCTGCATGCCACGTCAGACACAAAATGCAAGTCAGTGCAGTCGAAATCACCCCGAATTATGAACGCTCCGTACCGTGAATGGATTCGCGAGACAGCGATAAAAGACAACCGCCTGACTGCTACTTATATTTAAAATGCTTTACTTGCAATTTATTGTTATGAGTGCAACAACATAATTGTGGCCCGTAATGCACCTTTTGAAATGTTACTATGTAAAGCTTTCAGTAAGTATTGTACCTAGGTAATAAATAAATTCAAAACCTTACGCATTTCATCAAATTCTGGTCATCAAGTTTAAAAGCAAAATATTCCGGTCTAATAAATCAATGGCAACACCAAAAATAATCCGTTGCCCAAAAAGGCTATAAAACATTTCTTTCAAAACTAAGATTATTTCATCAGAAAAAATTAAAAATAACATCACGTATTTTTTCACCAGCAATAAGAACGGGAAATTACGAGTCAATTCCAATTTTGCGAAGCCATGCTTTCATATTTTCAATTCATATTTTCATTACACTGCCGTGTTTACAAAACAGAATTGCATGCAGGGTGTTGCCCACCTAAGGTATGATTACGTTAATAACTTAAATCAAATAAGTCATAATCAGATAGCTGCAGTCGCTACGAGAAATAATTTTCTACTTTCACAATTTTTTGGCTAACTGCAGCAAAAATGAGCAGTTCTTCAGGCGTAGTTTAGTCAAAGTTATTAGATGAAACGACGTGGTCAGATAGGCAGTCGCTCCATGTCAAATATTGATATTCAGCTGCATCCGGTTAGACTGGAAGCCAACCCCAACATAATTAAAGCTAGGCAGATGATGATGATGATGATGATATTACATATGACACTAGGTAAAAGAACGAAAGGACTGGCCCACAATGGCTGCGGGCAGACGTGTGTTGCTATGGAAAATAGAGAGGGAGACAGTGGGACATTGCGGGTTAATGAAATAGATACAGATACTAGGTTTAGCATTATTTGGCGTACGTAAATCTTCTTAAAACGTGCATAAATAAGACTGTCGGTTGGTAGAGCGTGGTCCCATCAAGTATCAAATGAAGAAATTCATACTATTCTTGAACTCCGCAAGCATAAAAAATGGGATTATCATCATCTCCGATCTTTGCGTCTGCTTTCTTCCACTTCGTAGCCTTTACATACAATAAGTATCTTTGAAAAATAAGCGGTCCAAACTTTAAATTGTTAATAGCGTCGGTACGTAACTCTTGGTCGTAAGCTCGTAAGTACGGTGTGCGGTATTGCGCGAGAGCCGACCGGTCCGATCGACGCGTACGCACCTGCCTCGGGCACACGCCACTAGGGACCACCGCACACTGGTACGGAAAGGGTTAGGGCTTTTGATTATTAAGTAATTGTAATAGTCTGGACTAATTATTTTCTCTCTTATCTCTAGAATGGACACAGATTTTCATGGTTTTCCCTATTTTTAATGTAGGTACTGAAATTTCCCATAAAAATAAATGCGGTGTAATAAAATTGAAATTATATGAATAACCCCACAGGAATTTCGCAATTGAGCTTAATTTTTATTATTATTATTTGCACTCTTGTTCCCTAAAACTAGCTCTATCTTTTGCCACCCAAAATAGACTTTCAGCATTTACCATTCCATTCACGATCATCTACCTACTAGATAAATAATTTTAATGATCCTTGTTAAAACGTCAAATCAGCTACAAAGGTAATTTCAGCTGATCGACAGCAGTTTAGTGCAATACTTTCCAAAACCGTTTTTCACCTTGTCCGTCACGTAAGTCATATCGCACATTATCATTATGTCCTCTACTCCTATAATTTCAACTTTTAAAGCTCCATAAAAACCTACAATTACGCCACAGCTTCACAGGCTCACTCCCTCATTACTGGATCCGCTATGCTCAGTGCACGCGCTCCCTTCCCTGTCCTCGGTCTCGACTACGCTATGCTGTGAGATAAGCCGGGACGTGCGCATTTTATTTATTTTAACATTTTTAAGTCGGCGTGGGCGTTTATTTCTTATTGGCAGCGCTGCAGCACGCGGCGGGTAAGTCACGACGGACGCCACCTTGAGGGCTAAATAGCACCTACGCGCGCAACCGAGGCCTACACACCGTTTATTTAATGCACACTTAAATAGATCCTTGCTGCATTAAAGATAGGTACCTATATCTGTGTCATCGGTTCGGTTTTGTGTCTGCGCAGTTAAAGTGTACGGCTATGACTTGGCTTATCTTCTTGAATATCTAAGGAAGGTCGCATAGATTTAGCCAATAAGTTCAAGATTTGGGAAGACTACTGAGATTGGAAGGAGTCGTTCATTAATGTTTCAAAGATGGGAAATTGGGGATTGGCGATGTCACTTATCATAATCAGCTCAGGCCTCCTCTCTGTGAGAGGGAGTGGGCCATAATCCACCACGCGGGCCCCGTGCGGTCTGGTAGATGTCACATGTCTTGGATTTTTTTACTCTAGGATATGGCGGTTTCCTCACGATGTTTTTGTTCAGCGTTTTGAGAGCAGAGGTGATGAAATAATTTACACAAAGTAAAGCGCCAGTCGGGGTTTGAACCTACCACCCAATCACCTCGCTGAAAACCGACGCTTATTATCCCCTTTACAGCTGACAATTCCCTTATTTTAAGAAACATATCATGTTGCTAGATTTCAGTCCAATAAAAATCATGAGTACCTACATGCATACCTACAATAAATATGTAGGTACCTATTAAGTAGTAAAAGTGCTTCGATTGAATCCTTATTTATCCACATGTATAAATATTCACATTGTAACTTGATCTAACTTGCGACCTCAGCGAGAGGTAGGCAGTAAATATTTCATTTTTAATATTCAATCCTTCGAGCAAAGATTCTTCGTTTCTGAGTAAGCCGGATTAGCCGGATGATGAAGAGGAACTACAAATTCCTGGAAGACGAAAATTAATCATACAAGTTAACAGCACCTGAATAGAATAGAAACGTTTTGTTTTGACGAAGACAGCATCTTGAATCGATTTCAGAACAAAGAAGGTACTTTAATTGAGAACAAAATAGGCATTGGGTTAATAAATCGGTCTAGCTAGATTTTATTTTTAGAAAACGTCAAACAAAAAATTAAAACCACTCATCCAGATATTTTTCTATAATAAGTGTATTTTATCTTTCAACAACATTTTCCCACACTTCTAGACTTTAAGTATAGAGAACACGGCACTTCGCACGTAAGTACAGCGATGTATAATTATTGCAACCAACCACAAGCTGACTCGTGACAAGTCCGTCCTCCGAGAGCAGCGCGCGCGCACCACGCGAAAATTATTGAGGTCAATATTGTACCTACGGGTACAATACCGAGGAACATGGTAAAGCCCTGTATAATAATGTTCAATAATACCACTGGAACACTAGAATTACTTGCTATTCAAAATTTTGATCGTATAAAGAAAGAAAGGAAAAGTATTTTATGGGACTTGCAGTGGTGGCCCAGTGGAATCGGCCACGACTTTCTTGCGAGTTGTAGGTCGTACGTTCGAACCCAGACAGGTACTTTGCGTAAATTATTTCATCACCACTACTCTCTAAACAGTGAAGGAAATCATTTATAATTTTATTTTTCAAATTCAAGTAAGACAGTATAATATAAAATAACTTATCACAAATGAGCATATACTAAACAGAAGTTCGGCAAGACATCTTGTGTCTGAACTGGATGAATAAATATCTGTATCTCAGACAGCAGCTGTGCTGTAACTAAGTAGTATGACACAAACATAGTAAAAGCACCAAGCCACACATAGTTACCCCCTTATTTATCGTTTAGTCCACTCTCGGCCCCTCGACCGATAAAAAAAGATTTGTTTATTTGTATATTCTCAACCTTTAAACATAGTTCACATTCGACCCCCAGGGATCGAGTCTGAACTTTCATAGAAGGGACTGGTATATCTCGTCCACTTTCAACCCCTAGTTCGGTAATACCTAATGTTAATATTTTGATACCTTACTAGGTACAGACTGCTATGGGTAATGGGGGTCGAGAGGACAACTAAAACTAGGCTGAAAAATTAAATCTACTCTCGACCCCCAAGGATCGAGACTAAACTATAGTCAGAGGTCCAGTTGACAAGTTATTTATTGGGGGTCGACGAGCCGAGAGTGGACTAAAAGTTATTTATAAACGTTGCTCAAAGTTAAGAGATGTTTAAACGTCAAAAATGTATGGTTAAACAGACGCTAATCATTATTGAACTTTAAGCAACGTTTATAAATGAGGAGGTTAATGTGCTATGTGAGGCTCTGATTAGCAATAAGTTGAATAATTGAAAAAGTTCACATTTAATTAACCAAAAACTTGATGAACATGAAATGTTGGTATTTTTTATTTATTTATAGGTATATTGTATTTAAGTATTGCATGTCTCCCTAAGGTAGGTAGGTACATACTCAGGGATAAATTAGTCTTATAGACTAATTTCTTGCTAATTTAACCTAACTTTGAGCGTGTTTAAGTAATAAAAGGAGTGTAAAATCTCGAAAACCAAGACGGTACCGACAAAGTTCAATTAACAATAAATTCAATAAACTTTATTCGTCATTGATTTATGAAGTGGTTTTTTCATAAAACCCGATCTTCTGAAGGACTTTTCTTAATTTTTTCGCGTTTTTTTTTCCAAAAATGCTCCTGCATCTCACTCAATAACGTTGTGCATGTAGACTAGCGTCTAACTACTCACCACTGATACTATCTCTGTCGGATACGAAGCCTGGTGAGACAACGTGATTTTTAGCCAGGCCCACCAGTGAGTTCGAGCCCGCGCATAGTGTCCCCTTAATACATAAATATAAGTTTAAAGTCATTTTCAGCTACGTCTGTTACATGGTGGTGTAGCTTTTTGGCGATTCTTATTTAGTGACTACTTTCTGACCTGGCGTGTTGTTCCTCCGACTACTTCGGTAAGCGTTCCCTTTCTGATGTTTTTTTCTTTTTGCACGGGCCCTAAGAGTCCCAGCGAGATGTTAAATAACCTATAGCCATCCTCAAGTATTGAGCTACCAAATACAAAATAATTGTACAAATCCAATCGCCAGTTAAATAGATTAGCGCGTTTAAAGAAAAAAACAAACTCTTCTTTAGCTTTTTTATTAGTTTGATTTATTATTAATAAAGATAAGCGTATCAATATTGAATCTATAAAACCTAGAGTGTGACAGTTTTACAGCATTACGAGTACCACACCGAGAGAGTCGGCTAGATGTTAAGTACCAGTAATGAGATCTCCCTAATTACCAAGCAACACATTATACGCACAGGTTTTTATTTCCAGTAATTATTGGTCGTTCCTGTGAATTCCGACAAAAATGTGCAACATTGTAATCAACATTCGAGTTGCTAAATAAAAGCCTACTAAATAGCGCAATGCCCATGCAATGCGCATGGCCCATTGTGGTCGCTCACAACCCATTGCCCTTTGGGTGACCCAAACGGCAATGGAGAGGGCTATGCTTGGAGTTTCTCCTCGTGATCGAATCAGGAATGAAGAGATCCGCAGGAGAACCAAGGTACCCGACATAGCCCGAAGAAATGCCAAACTTAAGTGGCAGTGAGGAAGGCAAATTGTTCGATGGCCGATAGGGCCGGAAAATTCTGGAGTGGGAGATCGCGTACCGGAAGACGTAAAGTTGGAAGGCCTCCCACAAGTTGGACCGATGACCTTGTGAAGGCCGCAGGAGTCCACTGGATGCGAGAAGTACAGAACCGGTTGAAGTGGTGGAGCTAAGGGGAGGCCTATGTCCAGCAATGGACGTCTTTCGACTGAAATGATGATGATGAAATAGCGCATAAGCTAGGTTAGATTAGCTAGGTTTACATCGAACGAAACCTTCTGAATAAAAATCAGACCCATATTATAAATTTCATATTTCTTTATAAAGCACGAAATTTTGCACAAAATTCCCATAAACAATAGATAACAATAGTGGAAGGATTAATGAAGGTTTTTTTTTGCATATTTGACCATGTAAGACTTATCTACGTGTCCATAATATTATTAATTGACTTCACTTTAATTCCTGTTTTGTTTTGTTGACATAATGTATATTTTAATTTATGTTATAATTTGCACGCCGTAAGGTAGACGTGTATGTACAGAGGCCAGCACATCAAGCTACCCCAATCTGTCAAATTTCTTTGATGGTTTTGCAACTTTATTGAAAAGGAATAAGGTTTATGTTGAATTGGGAAAATTTGACAGTTTGGGATAGCTTGACCTGCTGGCGACTGTACACGTCTACCACCTTACGACGTGCAAATCCAACCGGTAGGTAATTACAGGCAGGTATCTGTACTAAACTATTTATAGCAAATAATTCTGATTTTTGAAAATTATTAGTCTAATGGAGTTAAATAGGAAAAGAAGGTTTGCATGGAAGTTCTTAATTTTTTCCGAAATAATCCCATCGGGCATCCCAAACTGCGATTTAGGTTACGTTAAAAATATCGCTACGAATACCTACGCTAGCTACGCCGCGTAGCAGGTTTTTTGTACTTAGTTATAATTTGGATTTCCGTAGTAAGTGACTAAAACGTAGCGAGTATTATATTTTACTAGCTGACCCGACAGACGTTGTCCTGTCTTAACCATGAATATTGATTTCACATTGGTATAATATTAGAATAAGTAATATGGTCGTTATTTTTTTTTAATTGTCTAATGTGGTCAATTGGTCC
Source organism: Polymixis flavicincta (assembly GCA_949987655.1). Classification (NCBI taxonomy): domain Eukaryota; kingdom Metazoa; phylum Arthropoda; class Insecta; order Lepidoptera; family Noctuidae; genus Polymixis; species Polymixis flavicincta. Next base: position 9,750,575 of record OX465183.1, read on the forward strand.
AGCTGTTCACGTGTGATGCCATAACTAAGGGAAATAGGTTTTTTTTATTTTAAATAGACGATGCGTAGTTGATTTTAATAACGTAGATGATTTTGCAATACGAACAAGAATTGTGTACCGCCTATAAGTCTTTATGGCTTCACTAAACAAAAGTGCACCAATTGCTATAAATTACCAATAAACATTGTTTTTTTCTCCCACAACAAAATACTTAATACTATATTTAGATCTTTATGAAGCAATAAACTAAACCATAAAAAACTAAGATCCCGGATTTAATAGACCGACCGACCTCGATGATTTGACATTTAATACATCGTCACTATTTTTATAACAATTATATGGTTTTTACGATCACATATTTGCTTATATGCTGGAGTTACAAAGTATTTAAGTGCTTGCAGTTCGCGTTTAATTGTCGATTATAATCGTGGTTACTATGGTAGTAAAAAATCTTACGTGAGCTGACAACTATAAGTACTCAGGACGGACACATAGGTACCGCCACCGAATGGCATCAATATCATAGCGAAATAAGACAAACAGTTACTATCGACTATTTGGTTATACAGTTATTTATAGACACTGCCCTACTGGCCTGCGCAAATGTCCTGCAGATCTAGCATCTTGTGACGTATCATTGAGCTCCCAAAAATAGGGAAAGCAAGAAAATACGTTTATTTGCGGTAAACATGACGCAAAAAGGAGCAGGAACACGGCTATCGCTCAGAATTATGCTGCGACCCTATGCAAGACAGAGCCCCAGCGCTGATTTTCAGCGACAGCCGGCTTAGACGTTATGACGTCGCCCTGACCTAATACAGTGAAACCTGGTTAAGTGGGACCTGGATAAGTGAGAAACCTCTATTATTGAGAACTACAATGAGGTCCCGGCACTTTTTCATCGAATTACCTCTGTTAATGGGACTTTTCGAACTTGGTTAAATGAGATTTGATTTCTAGGATTTTTTCGATGTTTACCTCTATAATTGGGACTCTAGAGCTCAATTCCCTTTATAAGTGAGACAATTTATCAGGTTGGGACAGGTTACGACACGATTGTTTATAAACATTTGAATTTCTTTCACAAAATTTCCACCTTTATAAATGGAATAACGGTACATTTCGACCTCTATAAGCGGGCCCTCTGTAAATGAGACAACTAAATTTTAAACCTAATCCTAAGTCTAATTGGAAAACTGGATAAATGAAAACCTCTTTAAATGGTACAAAATCCTTGGTCCCTTGAGATCCCAATTAACCAGGTTTCACTGTACCCGTGTAGCAGTTTCCTAAACCTCAAATTGTCACATAAAACACAATAGTCAACTAATTCCTTAAGGTGACACTTGTCCACATTTTTTCCATACACACTTCGGGAGGGTTTCACTCCACTGTTTGACTATTTACATCAAAAATTAACATTGTATAGTTTTGTCTCATTATCAATATTGTCTGTACGGAAATAGAATACTAAAATAAAAAGCCATTATAAAGTTATGAGCCAACAAAGATTCGTTTTTCTTGCTAATTTAACCCAACTTTGGGTGTGTTTAAGTAATAAAAGCAGTACAAAATCGTGAAAACCAAGTCGATACCGACAAAGATCAATTATCGAAAAGTTCAATAAACTTAATTGGTCATTGATTTATACAGTGGTTTTTTCAGAAAACCCGATCTTCCGAAGGACTTTTCTTAATTTTTTTCGCGCTTGTTTTACTGTAACTGATTCTGCAGCTCACTCAATAACGTTGTGCGTGTAGACTAGCGTCTAACTGCTCATCACTGATACCTCTGTCAGACACGAAGCCTGGTTGAGACAGCGTGCTTTTTAGCCAGACCCACCAGTGAGTTCGAGCCCGCGACTCGTGTACCCTTAACAACCAGCGATTGCCAACTACATCGAAACGTCAATAAACATTAATCGTGAAACCCATTGAACGCTTACGTGCAAACAGCTTCTAGTACAAAACCAAAGTTATACTTACATATGTACTTGTTTTATTAAAATACTCCAACAGTAAACGATGTACATCAGTTCCGCTTAAAAACACCCCATGTAAGACAATTAAAATGCGACAAAATTACTCTCAAGTACCAAAAAGTAAACCATTGTTTTTTCACGAACCACTCCCGCTCTCGCGAAGGCTGTGTTGCCAGCTCGATAAAATTCCCGTCTCGTTTATTTTAAGTCTCGCATTAACAACGTAGGTAATTAAGCATCGAAATGTCGCCGTAGTGAGGCGTCGTTCTAAATAATCGTCGCTCAACAATTTGCCTCATTATCTTCACGGTTTAAATCATAAAATACCACACTGGGTTGTTAGCGAGATGATGCAGATGTGGAGTGAACGACTTGGTTCTAATTGTAGCTAGAAATAAGTGTAGGGTGTATTTACATGAATACATGACTCAAATAAAATTGGCCAAAGTCTATTCTGCTAGTTTCATGGGCAATGAGCAACCAAATTATACAATAGGTACCTGCATTCATTAAATTAACCAGCTCAATTACCTGGATTCTTAGTTCTTATGTACCTATCCTGATTCCAAGAATTCCAACCTAATGCCCAGGATACGCTCAACATACCTACTTCATACCTCCCAGGAAAAAAACAAACATAGGAAACTAATTGCAGGACTTGGAAAAAAGAGTCAACCATGTAGAAATTACCAAACAATGCGAGTGTTTCTAATTAAAGCAGGGTGTAACTCTTCGACTAGTGATCTTAGTATCCTACGGTTTGTAAACGCTTGTTACGCGCGCGCACGACGAAATGCGAGTAAAAACTGAATTGCGCTAAATTCAATTGGTTAATCAATTCAATTAATTTGAAAGGATAGCTACCGAGCGATCGTCGAAGCACAGTAATTGGATCGATTAATGTACGCCTCGAATGAGCCATTCTTTCTTTATATCGAGATCGGACATATTGAAGGCATGTTGAGAATGAATCGGACTGAAAACTAACTACCTACGCTTTGTTGGGCCTGATAACATCTACAGGAGCTCTAAGATTATATGTATTTAATTAACGAAGTATTGTTGCGTATTTCTAAATTGTTTGGGCTCTATAATGTTTTAACGAATTTTGTCAATTATGTTTTTTGTTCCACAGACCAATATGTAGGAGAAAAGGTCACTGCAAGTATACATGCAATAAAGTGCATAAAATTCAAAACGTGCCAATTGCCTAATACGAATTTCTGGAGTGCCCAAATCGCCCACAAATAAATTAATTTCATGCGAGTCGTCTTTAGATTTTTTAAAGTTACGATCCGCTCGATTCTGGCTAGTAAATTCGTCCAAATCGATTGTTAAACCGTCGCCGTCGTAACAATCATCACCCATTGCGATTCACCGTCAATAAAAACACTACAAAGTGAAAAATAACTTTAATTTCGGAAGGCGGTGACAAAAAATTAAAATAATTTTTTAAAGTCACCGACTTCCGAAATTAAAGTTATTTTTCACTTTGTAGTGTTTTTCCGGAAGTCGGTTGTTTCTTTTTTTGGGAAAAAGTTATTACTATTCACTTTTTAGTTATAGTACCTACCTAACCCCACACCAATTCGAAATTTCATCGACCTCGAGGTCAAAATAATGCATATTTAGCAAGCAATCGCGGTTTATTTGGTGTCATTTTTTGAAGAGTTCCGTTGTCTGTCTCCGAAACTCATCATCAGATACGTATATGAAAAGGGTTTATTCCGAAATGGGCAAACAATTTCGGAATTAGTCCCTCTCGAACAAAACAAGAATTTTGCAAATCCGTCGTAGGTAGGATATGACGGAGTTATGCCCGAACATACATAAAAAAAAAATTACATGTCGAATTGATAACCTCCTCCTTTTTGAAGTCGGTTAAAAATATCCTCCGACTTTTTGAAGTCGGTTAAAAATATCCTCCGACTTTTTGAAGTCGGTTAAAAATAAAAATGTACCATTTAAGGGACTACTCAGACTTACCTTTTAACCATAGAATATGAGATGCGTACGCATCCATTCAGCCGCGAAAAGCTGAATGGACTCTATGCAAAATCGTTGTTTTCTATGAACAAAAGCTAAACAAAGCTGAATAAGTGTGAGAGGCCCTCCTTACTGATGTTGACTCGAAATTGATATCATACAGTAGGAATAACAAGGTAAAATATGACTATTTTATGATGACAAAAACATAATCACCTATTTACAGACCACTTGGACAAAAACGTACACAAATCAACATGTAAACTAAACGAATGACAGTTTAATATATGAAATGACTGTTCTTAACTGACGTGACCACGTGCGCCTGCGCAGCTCCGCCGTGGGTGGTGGCCGTGGTGGGACCGTCCTTGTTTTTTCGCATTTTTTTGTCTAACAACACGTGATGACCATATAAACAGCCTTAGGCAGACCACCGACATGTTGGCACGGAGACATTTTGGGTGGCGGCGCCGGCGCATTAGAATTAAAAACAAATAAAGATGTTCTCATCTGATTATTTAGGGTGTGAAGATGACTGCCGGATATTCAAATATGTGCCTAATTTATTTGACCCAGTCTTGTATGCACGTGTTTGAATTATTCTTTTTCTTTCTATTAATGAGTTTTGTTTTCTCAATAAAGATCATTTTTAAAGATTACCCATATTAGCAACATAACTGCAGCTATTTCCTCAGCCATTATTTAAGTAAATTACAAACAAACTCGGCTAATAACTGGCCGACAAAAATTACTGACTTCTAAGTGAATAAATCAGTCCTCATTACCATACTATCTTCAGGAGTCTTTCTTAGTGATTTCGTACATTGTACGTGGTACGTGGTCCGTTCTCATAATATTTACAGAAATTACAACTTCGAAGTATCTTGCAAGTAGGTACTTCGGACCGGAGATGCTCAATTTTGGGTTTTGTTCAAATTGCCATTATTAAAAGCCCACCAATTGGGCCACCCAGATAGCACAAAACTGTATTCAAGGTAATTGCTTTATTAAAAAGTGAAAAAGTACAAAAAATGTTTATTAAAACAAAGATGTCTAAACTCGTAATTATGCTCAGAATTGATATGCACCTGCGGTTCTTAGGGAGGACAATCATCTGGCTACCAATATCTTATTACATGTAAAATTGGTTTGAGAAAGTGACTTTTATTATTGGTTCCTTTTTTCAGTCAAGCATTCCTTCTTTTTTGAAAAAGAAGAACTGTTTAGTTAATGAACATCTTTGGTGAGTGAATTAAATTAATTTAAGCCGACTCTAACACAATTCATAATCTTCACTAAAAAATTCACCTCTTCTTTTTGTATAGGTATTCTACCCATCAAATCTTAATTAATGAATTTATAAGATCCAAGAACTGAAACAAACCTCCTTCAACAACCATTCGAATCCTAATCGCTTTAAAATTGAAATAAAATTTATAAAAATATATTCAAATATATTGTGATGCGCCCGCCGCGGCACGACCGAGGAATCAGAAATGTCATCAAACTTAATTCAAATTACTTTCGGACGACTTCAACACAATCTTAAGTCTTGATCTGACATGTATTTGATTGAAAAAATTAAACCGCAATCTCGACAAATACCTATCTAAATGCTACATATATTTCTAACCCGGTGGGCCTAAATTTGATCGAAATTCGACCAACAGCCTCAGCGACCACCTAGATTTCATACTACAAAGGGATTATAAAAAGGGAATTATCCGGACCACCGCTGACTTAGGCAGCAAAAAGACTATCAATGTTGTAACTATAATCCTTATTCCAGCTTATGCGGTTACACTTAATTATTTATGCAATTCTTTTGAGCAAAAAAGATTCTTGCTGAACATTTATTAACATTTTAGGTATGAAAGCAGATTTAAAAAACACACGAAAAGGTACTTTTGCTTTTCAAATTCGTGCTTTCCATTTTCACATGTCTTTCAGTAATGACTTCATGTTAAAAAGTTGTTTTCTAACGTTTACACTAACTCCAATCAAAGTCCCATTTAATGTCTTGTACATTACTACTTATTTCAATCAACAGTGTGTAGAAAACATAACAATCACTGGTAATACGGCGATTTGCATGCGGCCGCCATCGAGCCTGCTCATTAGGTCGTGTCACGCGTCATAACACTGATTAATTGGCCTCCGACGCTTGATGCGAATACAAAGAGATGTAAAAAAACAATGACAAGCAAGCAACGACCTTTCGGTAACGAGGAGCCGTCAGTCAGGCGGGCGCGCCGGCTAGCATACACTTGACAACTTCAATTTATATGCAACTCGATGCCTACACTCGTTCCCACTTGAATGATAGGCAATAAAGTCACGGCATCGATACCTATCGATATTATCGCCGAATATTTTTCGAAACATTATCATAAAATGTCGTTCGTATCTACGTCGTTTCTTTTCGATGCGAATCTTAATGCGAATTTATATCTCGTGCTCATTAAACGAGTAATCGATGAGGCTGTTCAATTAATATATTCGGAATCGAGTGGTATTGAGAGAAAATTACACGGCTATCGATATTATGATAGCAAGACGGTAGTTAGCAACAGCGCCCGCGGTCGGCTCCACTTGGGTGGCGAGGCAGATGTTGCTCTGATTCATAAAAAATCACATTTCAATTACTTTGATCGTTAGTTGATATTACGAACATTACGCGTAAACACATCATCTTATGAATTTTAATGAGCTATGTAATGAACGTGATCTGATGAGCCGAGTGTCCGCGTCTCTTGAATTCTGTGTTGGAAAATATTTACTGTCTGCGGTATCGTGTTACCACTTTCTAAATTAATAATTGCTTGCTTGGCGATAACGGTTGATTCCAGTTTATTTATTTTTGCGTATTGTTGGACATTGGATTATAAATTTGATGTCAATTGATTCACGTCAGTGTTCAAGGAAATCAATCAAGTATTTGTGTAATAGGTGTTGCCGTGTCATAATATAAGCTTACTGACGAAGTCACACGGTGAAACGAGTGCTGTGCAAGCTTTAGATAGGTTAGGTTACCAGCGATAATCTGTTTATTTTAATGAACATGAATGAAATACAACATTTGTTCACAAATAAAATTAGGAATTGAGCGTAAGTAGGCACTTTACTTACTCAGCAAATCTGCTGTGCCTGCGACGTCACCCGCGTGGAATTTATTCCACTTGAACGTGCTACCGGGAGGGTAGTAGAAGCTTATTTTACTCCTTTTTTCACCAGCTATGTGTACGAGGAAATCTCAGAAAAACAAAACCAGGCTTCATGTCCGTCAGAGGTAGTACCCGTGATGAGCAGTTAGACGCTAGTCTACACTAGTGATGTGCCGTTCCCGGGAATGTTCCCAAAGTGGGAATGTTCCCAAAGTGGGAATGTTCCCAAAAGAATCTTTCCAGTGCCCGGGAATATTCCCAATTGCTGGGAACGTGTCGGTGAAACCACATAGAATTATAATAAAAGTAAAAATATAATAACATACAAAGTTACTGGTAAGATTTAGTAAGTAAGTAGATTTGACATGTAATAAGTATTCATTTAGTAACTTGTCGTTCATTGCATTAATTTTAGAAAGAGGTAAATAAAAATTTCGAATGTAGGAGACTAGGAGGTTTAGAGATTCATCATCATCATCATTACAGCCGAAAGACGTCCATTGCTGGTTATAGGCCTCCCGCAAGCTCCGCCACTTCGACCGGTTCTGTGCTTCCTGCATCCAGCGGACTCCTGCGGCCCTCACAAGGTCATTAGTCCACCTTGTGGGAGGCCGTCCAACTTTACGTCTTCCGGTACGCGATCGCCACTCCAGAACTTTTCAGCCCCATCGGTCATCTGTTCTGCGAGCAACGTGCCCTGTCCACTGCCACTTAAGTTTGGCAATTCTTCGGGCTATGTAAGTTACCTTGGTTCATTGGTTCTCCTGCGGATCTCTTCATTCCTGATTCGATCACACAGGGAAACTCCAAGCATAGCCCTTATTCCATCGCCCTTTGGGTGACTTTAAGCCTTTTATGAGGCCCATTGTGGGCGACCACGTTTCGGTTTCATATGTCATCACTGGCAACACGCACTGGTCAAAGACTTTCGTGTTGAGACATTGCGGTATGTGGGACGAGAAGATATTGCGAAGCTTCCCGAACGCTGCACAGCCGAGTCGGATTTGACGATTGACCTCTTTCTCGAACCTACCTAACTGGACAGTTTGTCCTAAGTAAACGTACTCGTCCACAACTTTCAGTGCAGCGCCTCCGACCGTTACGAGAGTGTGTATTACATGGGCATTGGAAATGACCTTTGTTTTGTCCATGTTCATCCTCCATGGTCTTAGCCAAGACAAACCGGCAAACCGAAGGTGAGTGATGTACTCGCCATTGATGTTGATGCCAGCCCTTTTTCTGTCCAGAACCTTGAAGACATCCTCCAGTGTAGTGGTGAAGAGTTTCGGAGAGATAACGTCTCCCTGTCTTACACCTCGCTGTAGAAGGATAGGTTTCAAGGTCCGGTCCTGGAGTCGGACTGATATGGTGGCGTTTTCGTACAGACACTTCAACACCTCGATGTACTGATAGTCGCTCTAGTATCGTTGGAGGGACTGCAGTACAGCCCACGTCTCGATCGAATCAAAGGCTTTTTAGTAGTCCACAAATGCTAAACAGAGAGGCAGATTATACTCTTCGGTCTTCCCTATAACCTGCCGCAGCGTATGTATGTGGTTTACTGTGCTAAAGCCTTTACGGAACCCGGCTTGTTCGGGAGGCTCGAAGTCGTCAAACCTGCGCGCTAGACGGTTTGTGATGACTTCGGAGAACAGCTTGTAGACATGGCTTAGAAGTGAGATGGGCCTATAATTCTTATGAAGGGCATTGTCACCCTTCTTAAAGAAAAGTTTTGCCCTCGAGTATGACGGAATCAAACAGCTTCTTGAGGGCCTTAATTAAGAACGGGTTTCCCGCCGGCCTTTAGGAGTTCAGCCGTGATTCTGTCATCACCCGGCGCCTTGTTGTTTTTAAAGCTGTTTCAGAGCCATCCTAATCTCGTACAAGCTGACGTTCGGTATGTCTTCAGTATACTGTCGGGTCAATCTCGCTCTTGGGTCGTTTGCCAGATTCGTAACGGGGTTTCTTGTTGTCTTGTTTAACTGCCCATAGAACCTCTCAATCTCTCTCAACAGCTCAGGCTTGGTGGATACGATCCTGCCTTCATCGGTCTTCAGTTTCGTAAGCTGACTCTGCCCAATAGACATATCCCTAGCAGAGACGATGACGAGATTTTATATCAATAACGAAGCTCTCTCCAAGTTATCAAATTGTAGGATGTTGCGTCTTCTAAGTCTGCTGACACAAACTGGTATTGTGAGTTGAGCGGCCAATTTGTTGGTATGTCTCTCCAGTCTGGATTGTTTGTTACGCCGACCCGGTTAGTTGGGTCCATAAATCTTGCACAAAGGATAAGTAAATAACATTTCTCAAAATTAGCATCACACCTGCACAGTTAAAAGGATCGTTTTTTTGTTATCAGTTTAACACTCCAACTACATCAATTAACTGCCGAAAATTCTCACTAACCCATTGTAGGTGTAAAAGATATGCATTTATTTTCTATCTTTTATTGTTTTATTAGTAACATGCGATAAGAAACCTAATCTAAAAAGTTCAAAAAAGATAAAATCTTGAACTTTTGTGTTAGGTTCCCACTAACTGGGAATGTTCCCGGGCACATGGGAACATTCCCGGGTACATTCCCGTTGGGAAGTTACTGGGAACGGGAATGTTCCCACGGCACATCACTAGTCTACACGCACAACATTATTGAGTAAGCGGCAGGATCAGTAAAACATGCGCTTAAAAATTTTGAAAAGTCCTTCGGAAGATCGGGTTTTCAGAAAAAACTACTGCATAAATCAATGACCAATAAAGTTTATTGAACTTTTGGATAATTGAGATGTGTCTGTTTCTGTTTTTTTCTTGTGTGCTGTTTTGGAGATTTTACACTTCTTTTGTTACTTAAACACGCCAATGTTAGGTAAAATTTTCAAGAAAAACTAATATTTGTTGGCTCCTAACTTTTTAATGGTTTTTGATTTTAGAATTGTTTCCGTACAGAAAATATTAATAATGAGATAAAACAACACCATTTTTAGTTTTTGATGTAAGTTGTCGAACAGTGGAATAATACACTCCCAAAGTTTGTATGGGAAAAATGTGGACTAGGTTCACCTTAAATGCGATTTGTTTTGGCAAGGAGATAAACCCTTTTTCCAAAAATAAACCGCCACCGCATTCGTAGACATGTAAATTGTGTAAATAATTAGTGGAGTCGGCGATTGTGGCAAATTGCAGCCGCAGGTGCAATAATTCTCCAACACCCGGCATTAGTGTCCGGACAGCGCAAACAAACGGTTATAATTGAATGTTTGACGAATTAGTGCGACCACCGAGAGAGAACTATACGTGGTGGTTCTGCGTTCCACCGGAATGTATGGGGTATTGTAGGCCTTTCTTTTTGCAATTATGTAGGAAGGCGAACAAAATGAAAGTACATCAATCTTAGCTTTCTTCTTCTTGGTCGTTCCCTCAATCTTGGAGATTTTACCTATGCCTGTTTTTTTTTTTTCTAAATATCACAGTAGTGTTTCGGAACCATTTTCAGTCTACAAATAGTTCCGAAACACGAAAAAAAGGGCTTCCATATGTCTACAAATGTACTTCACTTTAAGGCACAGGGAATCACCAGTGGAAATTACTGTGTGGCTTTTTTTATCTAATTGCTATTCAAAAACTTCTGATATTGCTGGAGGAGGAACCGTCTTTACGACCTAGACGTCTTTTAACCTAGTCAGACGAAACCAAAACCTTTCGATTCTTAGTCAAAACAAGTACCCACTGAGCTACCCACATGAACAAAAGGTACATTGAGTCCAAAGCCTCCGGTTACATACCTAGCGCAGATTGACAACACAATGTAAGGCCTTTTGCTATAGTGAGACAGGTAAATATGACGCATGGGAACAAGAACAAATTACTGGCGCTATACTTTAGGGGCTTGTGTGTGGCTGAGTTATATCAGATCAGATTAGCCCATCCTCCGTGCCTTGGAAACCACGTTAAACCGTTGCTCCCGGCTATCAAGCGGTAACAACGGTCAAAGAACCACTTTGACCGTTGTTACGGGTCGTCAGAAGCCTGAAAGTCTGACAACCAGTCTTACCAAGAGGTATCGTATTACCCAGTTACTGGGTTGTGGGAGACAGAAAGGAAGTTGCTTCATGTGAAATACTGGTATTCAGCAGCATTAGTTTAGACTGGAAGCCGACCCGAAACGAGAACATATTACAGGCGCCATACTTTTTCGTATCTATAACTGTAAACGCATGTTTGTCATTATAAATTTACACGATTAGCAGACGCCTTAATTGCGTCATTTTTCAGACAAGGAAAGTAAGTTTTTATTGGCAATTTAGGAATTTATTTTTGTTGTCCATGTTGATATCATCTTTTGACTTCTGAATAATTTCCAATAGGTACCCATCATAAGAGGTTTGGTCGTTCTAAATATAGCAATGGATTATTTTTATATTATGAAGAATACGACGATTTCATCATCAAACTTGAGCGGCATTTCACAGCTGGATATAGGCCTCTCCAAAAGGAATAAAAATAAAGAATTATTCAGCCAGACACCCATATAGACTGTAGAGTAAGTTAAGTAAGACAGCCTCTATCGCTATGAAGTACCTACGTTACCTACGTAGGTACTCTCGCTTTTTTCTAGTAGTTACTATTTTTACTCTTTAAAGGTACATACATCCATACAAAACTGTTGGGCTTCTTTCTAATGAATATCGCTTCATCATCAGCATCATTTCAACCGAAAGATCCACTGCTGCACGAAGGCCTCCCCCAAGTATCACCTCGCCGCTTCGACCGGTTCGGCGATTCCCGCATCCAGCAGATTAATGGGGCCTTTACAAGATCATCAGTTCACCTGGTGCGAGGCCTTCCAACGCTACGCGCTTTCCGGTACGCGGTCACCATATAGGTACTGCTTGGTACGAGTAATTACCAAATTTAGAACGAGATGGAAGCAGTTTGCAGTGGGCCACAATTGTAAAATGAAGAGTTGGTTGATTAACTGGCTCGAGCTGTTTGCTTTACAGTGATGAGCCAGTGGCAACGGCCGCGACTTACGGGTTGTAGGTCGTAGGTTCGAACCCAGACAGGTGCTTTACTTTGTGTACATTATTTCGTCACCAGTGCTCTCAAAACGGTGAAGGAAAACATCGTGAGGAAACCAGCATGTCCTAGAACGCGTGCGCCCACTCGCTCTCACCGAAATAAGGCCTGACCGAACATTGGGAATATTATATGCCGATCATGTAGATATAGGTACTAGGACAAAACACTTGTTTCTTGTAAAATAAAACGTCCTCATAAATTCATACTTTTATTTCTAGATTAATGGCATATTTCTTTTAGGTACATCTTCTTATATTTACTACACAATCTTAAATAATATCACGTTATTCACTTAATAATTTATATTGAGACGGCAAATTGTTATAGTTGTTTACATTAAAATAAACTTAGTAATTGTTCATACAACATTCGATTAATTATAATAAGATGCAAACATAAATAGGTACACGTCACTTGAAATTACTTAGGTATGTAAAACTATAAAAGCTTAATATTTCTTCACTCATACAAATAAACATTTTAACTAAATGTATGTTAAAAAATAAACTGTCCTCGTTCGGTAACTGGTAAGGGAAGACCATAATGACTACTGGTTTATTCCGGTAACGTAACTAAATGGGTTATTAATCGATTCGTACGAATTTACTTAACTCGCCCACAAATAAATTATATGCGAGTCGCGTATAGAAAATAATATGTTATTTAAAAGTGTCGATTCGCCATTCGGGCGAGTAAATTCGTGCGAATCGATTAATAAGCCAACTAAATGAATATTGAGCGTAATTATCAACAGATAATTAATCATTTCGATTAACTACACCTTACATGTTAAACATTAAATACGCGTAAACCTATGTAATGGAAGACTATACGATTTTGCTGTATAAGGCACACAGAATTCTATTATATCGATTACAATCAAACATTGACTCTCAAGTGCTCAATATTTGCATAAACTCGTATTTACAAAAGCTTTAAGCAAACTTATTGTAAAATGAAGAAAATTAATTAATGGCACTAGTTATTTACTTAAAACTAATTAATGAATATAACGTAGGAATACTACGTCTCTTCGTAAATGATACATGAAATACTGCCTCAGATGTCATCCGCGAATATACACGATAATATTCTATGTCTTATAATTAAAATAAACCTTTCGTTAAACAGAAAGGAATCATACAAACTGTCATCAAAATTATCTCTATAAAATCTATCACACACATTCTAAACTGACCGACCAAGTAACTCAAGTAAAAGTAGCTTTAATTGCTGAAAGCATTTATTCTGTTAATAGCTAACACTAGGAACTATATTCTGTCGAAGTAGACATACTATATACAGCTAAAATATATCACAGAGTTATGAAAGGAATGGAGGGTGCGTCACCAAGGTCTCCAGGGCTTTTCTTCTGGGGGTTCTTTTCTTGTGACGAGGGCAAGAGGGGCTGAGTCTTCGTTGGGAGGAGGCGGGGTCCCCCATCCTGAGCTAGCCGGGGAATAGCAGCGAGTTTCCGAAGACGTGGAGGACGAAGCGTCTCTTGGTGAGAGTGGCACCAGGGTTGGTAGCGCGCCTAATGTGCTCGCGTTGACGCCGGCCGGTAACACTAGAGCGATGTCGCCGTTCGACAACCGCGTTGGTACTAAACGGACGCCTGAACCGGGACCAGCTAAAATAACAGACATCCGTTAGAACATATATCATATAAAATCAATTCTAAGGCAACGGTTGTGCATTCAAAATAGCATAGGTATGAGTTCTTTTGAAAAATCTGTACAGACCAAATTAAGGACACGGAAACCATAAAGGTGAAAGTAAGAGCAGCTCAAAAAGATATCAAACCATCATTTAAAACTCACCGGAAATAAAAATAGTAGAATGTTGGTTTTGAGGAACATCTTCAACATCCGAGGGTGGCGTGGGAGCACCAGCAGGCCTGGCCCCGGGCGCGTTGACACACCCTTCCAGATGCCTGACAAGTCTTCTCCTCAACGTCGGCTCAATGCCCTGGAACTTCGACACCTCTGTCACGCAGTGCCTATATCCGGCACGGAACCGGTCCGGGGAAACAGCGCCTTCTGACCGAAGACTCTCTAAATGCTTCACAGTCATCTCTAAGATGTCTGCCTTCTCTAGTTTCGAATGTCTCGCCGGCTGTAACAAGGAAAAAATTGTTGGTAAGGAACATTATCCTTCAGATTCCTATATGGATTGCACTTGTATGAGCTTCAATGTAGGAGAGGACATAGGCACTACTAGGAATATGAACTTTATGTTGACCCGTTAAGCAAATGCTTAAATATTTAATATTCTTATTGGTTAAGAAAATATTAAATGTCTAGACGGTAATTCCTCTGAGCCTAAGTAAATATAGACAGAAGATTTATAGGTGCTACAGGTATGTTAACTTACGTCTTTCTTCATGGCATCTAAAATCAACGCCTTCAGTTCGTTGAGGCAGTTGTTGATGCGCGCCCGTCTTCTCTTCTCCATAATGGGCTTGTTGCTCTGTAACAAGACAAACATTTTATTAATAAAGTTAATTTACATCAAGTTTCGAACATTCAATTGATAAATAGGCAGGTATCCTTGTGACTTGCGTCAACGCGCCGCATTTGCATCTATTAGCAACACGTGTAACAACTAAAATAATGTTATACGCAAGGTTAAGGCTAAAGTCTAGCACACATACGCAGATTTACCTATACATTCACATTCGCTAACCTAACACACCTGCATATTGTTCTCATGCGACGCATGATCTGTTTCCAAGCGGACAAACTTTATGTAACTCAGTGCTAAAACATATAATCAGTCACACAAGTTCGTGGTACATGCATTGTCGTATTATTTATGCTGTGTATAAACAACATTGTTATCGCTTTATCGCCGGGTGACACCAAGTAAGGCGCGTGACAAAAAGAGCCATTAATCTCTGGTTACACGCCGCTGACGGCGCGTGCGACTGCCTCAAGGTGAAGGTCGTCCGTGTCGTGATTGGCTGTGCGCGCGCCGTGACGCTGAATCACGCGTGGCGGGACCACGTGACGATCAAACGGACGTTACTAATGTGTAACACACCGTCGCTTGCGCCGCCATCTCTTTGTTAACATCATCATGATAACTGCGTGTTTCGCCTCTAATCAACAAATGGCCACGATTCTGTATCGGTCCTTGGCGCGAGTCCAACACGAAAGATCAAATAATTTTTATATGAAAATTCTCGGAATTGGCACTATGTCAGAGGAATAGTAAACTTCTCGTCTATCATATTTGATTTTGTTTCGTTAGCACACTTAACGTGAACACGGCTTCGAAGTACACAAACGTCACGTTACGTGTTCAAAATTAGCTCTTGCAAACACTGTCTGACCGATACGCCAATGTCAGACGGGTGAACCACTTTATATTTTCGCATAAACAAAAATAAAATATCGAGCGGCACTTGTGCGAGGGCGGGAAATTCTCGCCGCCTTCCGCACTAGACATCGCTTCCGTAGCCGAGGATAAAGGGCCCTCATAGTTAGTGGCATAAATTCGCATGTAAATAATACCAGCATTCTATCTCTACTTTTATAAAAAAAATTGTCTTTTCATGATCAGCATTTTTTAACACATTGCTCTACACTACAGAAATAAGATCCTAAAAATACCCCCTCGCCCCTTTTACTTAACTATTTTCATCACTATATCGGTTCAGTATACGACGCATCAAAAGACTTCAACAACAGACACAATATTGATAATAGTTTCTAACAAAAGGAAAATCTCGTTTGAGCTGTCATAAATTTTCCTGCTCCAGTTTCTTGAGACGCGTGTGCCCGTAGCGAGCGCGTAGCTCGTAGATTTAAATGTTCGGAGTAATTACAGAGGTGTGCAAATTGACACGCGACGTTCCTGTCACCTTCAGTTAGTGTTTACGATACTCGTATATTGAGCGGTGAGGTAATCAGTTGAGAAAAGTGTGGTCTGTCTATTACCGTAGAGATATTAAAATAAAAAGTCTGTAGGCGATTAGAAGTATCTGTGAACTAGTTTATCAGAGCTTGAGAATGATTTATTACAAAATCTATGATTGATTTCGATGAAATCACCAATTGCAAAACAAGAACATGTCCCTACGACGAGCCAACATCGTAAATATTTTAAATATCATAAATATGATATATTTTATTCATACTAAAACTTTAACGCATATTAAAAACATGAAAGAGAAAATTCATACTGAAACAACCTCGTCTAGTTTTCCGCAGATCGTAAAGACGCCGCGCACTGACGGCGGCGGCTGGCGGCACGTGGCGGACGGGCGCCCTGCGGCGTCGCGGCGCCCCGGAATAGCGAACTCACACACATACAAGTACACCGAGTACACCGACACCTACCCATTATACCGCCACCGCCGCATGCGAATTACAAACGCGCCATTTCAATTATCACGTTTATTTCTGAATATATTAACTGCTAACAAAATACCTGTCAGGCGAGTCAAAAGAAACACGACGTTTGTTTCACGTTTACATTATTACAATCGCCT